>OY754327.1:169074385-170324385 GCA_963573305.1 Pyrrhosoma nymphula
AAGAGGATTCAGAAAAAGCTGTGCTTCGTTATGCTCATGTCTTAGAGGAATTATTGTAGTCTCTAAGTTGTCATGCAATTTATTGCAAAATTTCTGAACATGGTCATTCTCGTAAACGGCACTTCATCTTATATTAAGCCTTTGTAGCGCATGTGAGGACTGTTCCACATACAAGAGCTTTCTTTTTTATTTACCAGAGAGCAACCACTTCATTAGTGGTGAATTTCATCGACATTTCCCCTCCATGTGAGCCTGTCCCGTATCACGAACTATATACATAAATTTTACTGTGGTTAAAATCTTTAAAATTATAGGTGTATCAGTTGGCAGAGAGAACAAATGTATATAAAATTTAAATGACGAATTACTCTCTAAAACACCTGCGTTTTTTTAGAAAAAATTAATGGCTCATGGTGAAATTAAAACACTACTTGAGCTTCCCGGGGAATGTTTACTCTTATTAAACACTGGCTAGCATTGCAATAGTTTTTGTTGCTACAAATCTCTTGGGAGTTGTTTCAATTTAATACACCCGTTTCCGCATTTTAATGGAATTGTGCCCACGAGTGTTAAATTAACTACATAAAAGACTACCAAAATGGCTTCGGAAAGTGAACATAGTCCTTAAGATAGGCCTGGCTCTTAAAATATAGTATTGTTGTCGATGTATTAGAACAGAATTGTGACATTTTGACTAATTTTAAGTTTATTTACATCTGCTTAAAAATTATTTCATTTACAATTTACATTTAAAATGCCATTGTTTAACCAGAGATTCGATATTCTTTGGTAAACAAGATAAACTAGTCCTGAATTGGTATTTCATTAACGTTTTAATCAATTAGAGGGGATTTAGACAGACATAAAATATGGTTCCTTCTGAATTCTATTCAGAAGGAACTCTCTCTGAGCCCTGAAGAAGCATGCATACACATGCGAAACATCGGCAAAGAGAATAATTTTTTTCTTCAAATTTATAGACCTATATCTCCTTAAAGAAGAAATTATTGCATTATAAATGTTTTCATTGTGATAACTCGACGGGACAACTTTTAAGGGTCTACAAGAAATGGGACTCACCCCATATCACGTCTATCCTTATCTAAAATAATACGTATTATGATCTAAATTATGACCCCTCTATTATTGTACTTCTGTGCTTTTTTACTTTTGAAAAATGAGTAGAACTGCTCATGGTGAGGGAATTAAATGTATTGAAACGAAATATACAGCACCAAACGTGGAGTATTTAAGTTACTATTTGTGACTTATTGTTCCAGGAAAATATATTTTTTCAATTTATTAAAATGATTTTCATAGTATTTGTAATTTATTATAATTTTTAAAAGTATTTAAATAGGGACATATTTTTATACATATTTAATAGTTAATGAAGAAACAAGAAGTATTTAGTGACTAGTATGATTGTGATTTATATATGCTATATGTAATTTATTTTAGTAAATATGCTCTCAGTGAAATATTTATAATGTTGATTGATGCCGCTTATAAGTAAGGATATTGGTCGGAATTATTCAGAAATTGAACATTATGAAATATTGATAAAGGTTATTATCCATTTATTACACTTGAATCCTCGCATGGCCTCTGTAATGAAGAGAAATTTGTATGTTCATATAAATATCATTCCTGGTGGGCTTATCCCAATTTTTACCATCCATATTATGCATTAAATGAGTTATCACTAGAATGACGTATATAAAAGAGACCTTGGTATTGATCGAAGATGGCTGTGCGTTGAATACAACAAACTGAATTGGCTGCTCTGTTTATTAAAACTCATGTTGGGATAGGAAAGGCAAGTACCTATTAGAAACTCAAGAATGGCTCATTGATAAGTCTAAGTCTCTATTGCTCTTCGATGCTCGAGATGATTACTCTTCGAATGGGAGTTAATTCCATCAGTGAACCTCTGTACACTTATTATACCATAGTCGACGAGACACGTGAAGCGGTAATAATATCCTGTGGCTTATTTGTAATTGCTTTCATGTCAAGTGATACCATATTGGAAGCACTAGGAAACAAATTATTACCATAATAGTTGCCTAAATTCGCTCTATGCGTCTAATAGTACGAGTATTTTCCATGAAAGTCGTGAATCATCTTCTCAAACGTTTTGGACTCAGAAATTGAGAAATATTTCCAAGAGAATAGACACACACCTAAGTTGATGAGGTCTCCATTCTCGATGGACACAACCACCCTTTTTAGAATATAAATCCCATGATTGTGATCGCTCTCTGCTGAATTTCACACTTCAGAGATTTTGGAGGCAATAAAATTGATTTATGTTTCGCTGAGCTGTTTTTTTTCAGGATTAGGCAGTTTTATTTCCTCATTTGTAACATCTGGTTAATTATGTTTCCTTGCATGCACCATAAGTTTATAGCGTGAACCCCAGTGATAACAGAAGAAATTCTTCCCAAACATAATTACGATGCCTGTAAATGGTCTTTATCTGTGAGTTTTTACTAAGCTTTCAAGATTTTTTGACCAACTCGAGCTATGAGTTAGATAAAAAATGTGTTCCAATGCAATGTTCCGAGCCTGGCAGTGTGTCAATTACTTACAAGTTCCTCTTTATCGGCATAAAAATCTAATATCAAACGCAAACTTATTAATACAACGTTTTTGTGTTTAAAGCTTAAAATATGCGTGATACTGTGTTTTTGTACTGAAAATTATAAAAAATTCCTTTTCTTGTTATTGCATTGAAAAATTCAATTGAACCGATATAAATTAATACCTCGCCTTTTCCTTGTGTGGAACTGGCCGATGGACACGATTACGTCCTGAGGTCCTCTAGATAATGCATTCTCTATCTGTTTGTGCAGGAGATGTATATTATCCAGAATTAAGTTTAAAAATGCAGTGAAAGAGTACGTACTTTCTGTAAAAAATGTTTGTTCCTTGAACTCCCACCATTTAGTGTGCATACTTATCTACGCTGTTTGGAGAAACTTCTTAAAGACTTTCGTGAAACTCAAGTATAGCAACTTAAAAATAGTTAATACTGATCCAGTTGGAAGATTTTTGGCTCGTTATTATAGCTAAATTTAGCCGTACTTTTTTTTTTAAACTTGAATTTATTTTGAATTATTACACACTTTACATCGTAAAATACATGATCTTATCCCATTTTTTACAACTAATGACACAAAAAAAATAAATCAAAATTACATCATCATTACATCATCATGTTGTATTGCAATCACATGAAAAAAAATAAATATGGAGAAATAAAAATAATAATATTGCAGTTGAGGTCCTGCTAAGCCAAAGCGGCTTGTCAGCAGGTGCCTTTTGTTAAAAAAATATTTTTTTTTTTGCTGTGCAGCGCTCTGGACAATTTCGGAGCTCAACAATGCTAGCCTATGAGCCACTCTTTCAGTGACTTTTTTAGAACAGATATGCTATTAATATCCTTCATTGACATAGGCAATTCGTTCAACAACCCAGGGACTACATGTGCAAGAGATCTCTTGCCATGGTGGTTAAAATACTTAGGTACAGACAACCTATTTATTCGACGCAGTTGCATGTCAGTATTAATCACACGTTGCTTTATTAATTTGCTGTCAAAAAAGTTGTCACAAATTAACACATAATTATACAATTCTTTTAATGGTAACAAACACTGATTCTTATATACTTCTCTCACATCGTTTTCCTTGACCATCTAATGGGTAGCCATTTTATTTTGTAAAGTAATAACCTTATTCAGCAAGGTGGAGTTTGTGCTACCCCAAATCGTCAAACCATAACGTATTACGGCCTCAGCTAAGCCTTGATACATTAATTTTTTCAACTCATGAGGCAAATAGTGCTTTAGGTACGACATTTGAAACAAAATACACCTTAGTTTGTCACATATATAGGTTATATGATTACTAAAACTAAATTTTTCATCTAAAACTATTCCCAAGTATTTTAGGTGTTTAACTTGGGTAATTTTTGCACACGAAAAGTACTTATTGCACGAATTTTTCGGTTGGCCACCCTGGTTGGAGTGTAAACAAAGGTGTGTGTGTAGTGTGAGGTCTAAGGTTTGCCTTTTTTCCTTCACATTTAAGAACTGCAAGGAGTATGTCTTATTATTGTTAATAATTATTTTATTATCGTGACACCATAATTGCAAGGAATACAAATCGTTTTTTAATTTTCGCTGGGCCACCTCAAAACATCTGCTTGTGGATAGTAATGCAATGTCGTCTGCATACATAAAAATCTTGCAGTTTCTAATATGTTGAACGATGTCATTTATATATATTAGAAACAGAATTGGTCCTAATATTGAACCCTGGGGAACTCCAGATTGGATAGTTTTTCATTCCACTGGAGTGATCGAGAATTTTTACAGTTAGTTTTCTATTTGTAAGGTAGGATTTTATCCAGTTCATCGGTGGTCCACGTATACCAGCCCGTTCCAACTTGTTCAACAGTATGTGAATATCGATAGTATCGAAGGCTTTTCGGAAGTCGATAAAGACTGCGAGTACGGAGTAGTTTTTGTTTAGTTTAGAGCGAACGTTTTCGCTAAAGTCCTCAAGTAACATTTTAGTGCTTTTGTGGTGTTGATATCCGTATTGGTTTGGTGTTATTATGTTGTATTTCTTGAAAAAGTGAATTAGTTGATCTGCGACGTAGCGTTCTATGATCTTATCTAAAGATGGAAGAATGGAGATAGGACGATAGCAGTTAGTGTCACTCTTTTTCCCTTCCTTATATATGGGTCTGACATTAGCTACTTTAAGATTTGATTGCATTGTGCCATGTTCAATATTTAAGTTAATCCAGTGTGCAATTACGGTAGATATAGCTTGAGAGGATAAATCTTTGATTCGAATGTTATCATGACCTGGGCTTTTATTTTTCATATTTCTTACAATGTTAAACACATCACTAGGAGTTGCTGGACTCAAGGAAAAGGTATTGAAATTCCTGTGTGGCTCATTATTGAGAAGAAAATGAGAACAGTTTGGTAATATTTTTTCAATATTTTCAGTGAATTGATTAGCGAATGCTTCACAGATATCATCGACATTCATTGTTTTCCTGAATTTTTTAATTATATGTGAATCAAGTGATTGCTTTTCACGTACTCCTCTTATATTGTTCAGTAATTGCCAAGTTTTCCTAATGCTATTTTTTGTTTGCACAAATTGCTTTTGGTAGTAATCTCTTTTTTGCCTCCTGAGTAATGAGTTCACTTTGTTTCTTTGTGCTTTGTACTTAGAAAGATATGAAATAATGCTTGGATGCTGAATAAGAACAAAGGTAAATGTCTCTTTGTTTATGGAAACGAAATAAATCTTCTGCTTGCTCCTCAATTCAACTGTGGGGAATTCACGAAAATATGCTTTTAAGTTTATCTTTGAGCATCATTGCTGATGTAAATCCGTTAAACTCCTCTTATATACATGGAGTAATCATAGGGCTGTGATAAATATTGATTGTTATTTCATTGCTGTTATTTTGTTACTGGGCTCAAATAATTTAAATATAATATGTAAAATTAGAATGCTATCGATACAATGGTAAAAATGCTGAAGGAGTTGAAAAATAAAAATGTTTTCCTGGAAGGGCAAAGTGGCCTTAGGTCTTGTTTTCCATGAGCTTTTAGTCAGAGGAAGTGTGTAATTAGTTCTAATAAGAGACATAGGTATTATAAGTGAGAAGGGAGTGAGAAAAGAGAAATGGAACAGGAAGTTTGGACAAGGGAGTATAGATGTTTTCAGAAGGGGAACGACTGGAAGGGTTAGCCACAGTTGGCATGGGGTGAAAGTGTAAACCGCGCGCATTGAGCAAAGAATCCAAATTATTATACGCGGGGGTTTTTAATGGGAGCATAAAATCCGGTGATTATGGCGGCTGATGCCAAGCGAGTGATTTCAACGCTTGAGGTGTTTGCGGGACTGACGCAGTTAAAAAATCTTTGTAATTTTGAAATATGAAGGCAAGGTAACGGTTCTTCTTGATGGCGAAGACACTGAATTTCCTTGCTCTTACAAATTTATGAGTTCTGTTCTCTTTCTTCCATTGTATTTGAGCAAGCGTGTTTCGTAACAGAAGACAAAAGACACCCGATAGCTTTACCCGATGACGGAAGCGGAATTTATACTGGCAGAAACAGAGTGCCATTTTCTGTAAGTGGTAGCCACTTATGCCTAGTTTTATTTATATCTTTTAAAACTTAAAGGCCGCAAGATGACTCGTCTCGATTACGAATTGATTAAATGCATAGTAAAGCAGTGTTTAAATTTCATGCATTCAGATTCCGCGTACATTTCTTAAGAGTTTCATAAATAAAATATATTTTAAAGTAACTTCAGTGTTATTCATCATAATCACTGCAATGAACGGGTAAAACAACTGCTTCACTGGGCACATGACCCCTCGGGTTCGTGGAAAAATCAGCTCACAGCATTTCTTGTACCGGAATACATGAGAAGCGAGCTCATTTGAATAATTAATAGTTTAGTTTAATATTATAGCCGATTTCACATTTGAGCCTTTTTTTAAGTGTTCGTCCCTGTGATATCTTAAATAGTGGTTTCTTCACCTCAACGGTGTTTCTTGCGGGAATTGTTTCTCACAAGAGAGCAGAGCGAACGTACGGTCATTGGTTGAACCACATTCTTTCCGCCATAATTTTCATCCATCCTTTGTGTCTCTCAATTCTTCGTTGATCTTATTTACAATGTTTGATGGTTAAATTACATTATTTACGATTAATATATCACACATTTCAACGAACTCCATCAAAACTATGATTTAATTGTGAAATAATAGATGATTGTTGAGAGAATGCGGTTGTTGCAGCTAATTGCAGCTTTTATGTTGCCATGGGTAGCATGGATTCGAAAATACCACTAACAATTTATGTGACAAAGGCTTATGAATTGAAAGAATTCCCTAGTAAGACTACCTCCTACCTAGTAAAACTACCTAGTAAGTCAACCTACGCTGAAAATATTTCAGCAAAATGCATCGCAAACCAGACTGCGTGTTCATGTTTATCCGCTCACAATAATCTATCTCCAACTCTCAAATGCTTAAGAATGCTTTCTTTAACTGGCGAAAAACATAAGTTGTAATTTACAACTGAATGCAATCAGACCGACTAGAATATACCTGAGCACTCATAGATTCACTTCTTCGGCTCCTCAACCTTATATTCCTTTTTACGCTCCTCAGAGAGGAATCAATCCTGCCTTGGTACAACATTCCCTTTACCTATTTCAACTTCTTTTCGTCACTTGAAATGAAGCTTCCCAGTAGAGCGATGACTTGTCCTACCAGCGATAAATTCCCTTGGCCTTAAAAGTTACGTCACGCCTCTCAGATCAACCTCTTCCAAGAGAATTAACTGAGTTTTCAAGTGCTTGGGAACACACTTCTTCTCTTCCGTGACCGCCGCACACATTTTCTCTTAACTCAGTAGGAGTCGCTGGCTTTTCCGAGAAAGATAACAACATGCATATTCAAAATATATCTACAAAATAAAATGCTCATGCAAAAAAACTCCCCTTGCTCAGTCCATTCGAGACACGCTCAGCTTGAATTCAGTTCAGTAAAACTCGTAAAAACGCTGTAGGAGAAATATCTTTGAGCTAATTCTTTCTGCTCAGCGATCGGGAAATCATTTCTTCCGCTAAAGACTTGCAAAAAAAATTGGAAAATTATCTTTATCTCTTAGTACGTGCAAAGATCTAAGAGCTATTGCTATTTTTATTATGTATGGCAGTAAAAATACTATCGAAATTTTTAAATTGGAAACTGAAAGACTAAAAAAAAAGGTTAAAGCATGAAATGAAGGTTTATTTAATAGAAGGGTTTTTTTTTCTCTTCAAGCGATTCCTTATATCGCATGTCTCCTTTTTGTTAACATAAAGCTTCATGACATAACCAATTTGTTTTAAAAGTTAGAATACATTCAAATTAACGTGAATTTTATCAATTTGTTTGAAAACATTCGTTTGCTTGTATGATCTGGTGCTTTCCCGGCGTAGGTCATGAATGAATTCTTCTCGGGTTTCCAACCGGGTTAAAATCTCCATTGTGGTTGACGTTTCGATGCTCGACTCGCGCATCGTCATCAGGGCTGGAAGAGGTTCCCGATAATGTTCAATCAATGACTTCCATTAAACATGTTCCACTCTCTATTAACGCATTTTGGATCTATTAAGGAATGTATCCATTACTAAAGAATTTTTTATAAAGGTTTGGTATCTTTTAAGCTAATCTTGATCGATTACAATGCTGGTAAAGCTATCATTCTTTTTTTTCAATTTGACTGCCCTTGAAAAAAGAGAAGATAGCGAAATTGGATAGCAATGTCAACTACGTATTGAACCGTGACTTTAGCAATTGCTTTGGTTATAGCAGCTGAATATTTTCCTATCAATAAACTAAGGAAAATTATCATTTAAGGTGGCGTTAGTGCCTCACTCACTATACAAACATCGAGCTCTTTAGTTTGAAGCGCTAACGGGAGAAGGAAATTAGTTTCTCGCCGATAACACCCATATAAAACAAATTCTTTCCAAAATTGGGTGAGACAAATGAGGAAATTGAAGGTAACACTAGTATTATCAATCAATAACTGAACCAGCAATGTATTTCACACCAAACCAACCAAATTACAAACAAGTTACCGACAGGTCGAGTGCCAGGCGACCGTTATGCGAGCTTCCACTCAGAAAATGAATAAGTTATACAAGTACGAGAGTTTAAAATTGACTGAAATGCAGCAGGTTCACACAACGATGTCTTCTGGTCGCCGCGCCGTCTCAACTGCAAAAGACAGCGTTCTCAGGGGTGAATCAGCTGAGGAAGGGGATTGTCGGAAAGGTCGAAGTGGAATGGGTTTAGCTTAGGATATAGGCGATTGGTAGCCTTGGAGGGGAGTAAATAAAGGGATGGGGGTAATAGATGGGGTGTAAGATTTCAATTGGAGCAACTGGAACTGTTTTCTGACTCCGGCCGCAGAATACAGGATCACAGCCTTTGTACCTTGGTCAGAATGACCGAATCTGGAATCCTTACTCACTTCAGGGGCTATATAAACGATGGAGGACCTGGTGAGGGAAAGGTGCAGCGAAATACGTGGCGGAAGGCTTGGTGGAAGTCGTGGCAGATTTTGTTGGCAGAAGTCGCTGCATTTTGGAGACGTAGGCATTTTGGCTGTCGTTGGCGCACATGTCATGCGCGCTAAGTCCTTCGGCTAAGTCCGCAGGGTTAAAAGTCCGCAGAGGGGAAACATGTCCAATGAGGAGAATGCAATTTAAAATAGGGGGGGTGCATAAAAAATGTCGCAAGTTTTATATTCATTTTTCTCCATTTTATAAATTTAGTCATTAATGAACCAATCAGTTTTCATTCATTGTCTGTGGACTGCTTCATGACGTTTTATGAAGCATTATTCGTGGATTGTTTTCTATTTTAAGTTGTATGAGGCGGATAAGGTTTACTAAACGCTTTAGTTGCAATCTTCGAAAACCCTAAAGAAGAGTTTTCCAATCATTGCGGTTGCACAAGTGATGTGGTACGCAATTAAGGCGAATTTCACCGTCTTGGTGTATAACCTAATGAAGAGATTTGCGGGGATTGTGTTAACGTCACTGCCTTCGAGTGCAGATACTCACATACTTAATAATGAAAGTAGGGGGTGAGAATACTTTTCCATGTGACCTACTGATTTACGGATACAGTTGACTCAGAAAATGCAACTATAGTTTTGAGTAGGGCATCCTTTGCAAGATTTATTAGAGGAATAAGCAGTCAGGAGCTGATGGTATTTTCATAAGAGATTGATAGTAGTCTACATTTGGGCAGACGACCGAGTACCTACAAAGTGTATATTCTCCCTTAAAGATCAGTGAATCTGATGTTATGGGTAGAATTATTTGAGGAGCGGAGAGGAGATGGAGAGAAACTTGAAGTCAGCGTTAGCCTGCAACTGAACGCCGACAAGGTGTCCTCTGTTTGACGTCCCATCCAACGCGAATAATTTATGTACTTGAAGTGCCACCCCACCATAGCCCTCCAATATGAACCTTTGATCAGAGAAGTTTTAGAAAGGTTTGGTGGTGTTAATTTATAGCCGCATAAACGTTTGGAAATGCGGAATTTTCTTCCTACTATAAATAATATTGGTGAGTATTTATAGTCTAAATTGCACTTCATCGGTTATTTTTACCAATTAAGATCTTTATATTTTCTTGTTCTTTGTGCAATGCATCGAATATCTATTGATAGAAATAGTTTGCGGAACTAAATCCCAAAGTATCGACTGCCGATAATATTCTCCATTTTGCCATTAATACCTCATCGTACTAGGGTGCTTTCTATTATCTCATGTCCACATATTTAAGGATGAACATAAAATTGCTGCCAGCTGTATTTTTAATAAGCGCATGTTGGAATCATAAGTGTGAGGATTTTCTTTATTTTCTGCAATCTTTGAAAATACTCATCGACAATTGTATGTTTAAATTTTCATCAAAGTTTTCCGTTTATGATGCTTATATGAAACAATATGGCGTGCAGTATTGTATTAGCAACGCTCGAAATTTGTTGTAAAACCAAACAGTTGTTATAATTGTTGAAATAATGAGATATTATTGTAACTACGGCTTTAGGCAGGTTTGGAGCGTATTCTTAATTTTTGCAATGAATAGAGTTCAAATTTACAGTGCCAAAACTTTTTTGTAGCAATTATTATCTCAACCGAATACCAAGTGTATTTCATGTACCATAACTCATGAAAATATCATTAAAATAATTTCATAGTAAATTTGCAATAAAAACCATTATTCACGCAATCACAAGAGCAGTTTCTCATATATCGTATTAAATTTTACTGGTAGGATTTTCCTTGTCCTGCTAACATGGTGCCGTTTAGGAGAAAAAGTTAATCATAATACGACCATCACATCCTTGCCCTGTACCGAACACGAACCTGCGAACCTTTCATAGATTGTGCCGCGGCGTTACCGGCCTGGGTACCTCAATCGCATCATTTCGGGACTGTAGGTTAATTGAATTTTGCTACAAATACGTTACCTTTTCCTATAAATATTAGAGAAAAATAAATGTATGAATATTAATGTTTAAAATTAAGCTCAATTCGTCTGTAAACTAATTTCACTTGTTTATAAAAAAACGACAACTTCTATTAATAAAAGAAATTCTTCCGCAGTGTCAATATCATGTGTAATTTTAAATAATTATGAGAGGTATGCAAGAAATATTCGTGTCCCGCTGAGCTTCCCAAGTACCAACTTCCATCGTTCCGCCCCTCCCTTGTTCCAAAAACCTGCAAGAACTCAATTCGTTCCTCCATCAGTGGCCGCTTCTTTTGCTATGCAATTGTCAGCGGGAAGGACAAAGGCAGCCGTTAACCGTCCCCATGACGCGACCTTCCCTCTCCCCCAAAATGAACCGCCTGACAGCTCCAGCCACCCGCTGCCGTCCTGTCCCCTTTCTCCGCGCTACCTCTTCCCCTGAATACAGCTTCGTCCGCCCGCCCGCCCCGCACTCCCTCTCACATGGGCTGATACACACACTCGCTGGCAAACGCTCGAATAAACACGTAGATTTCGGGGATTGGTGCAAAGCAAATCCGAAATAAACCTCGCAGTTGATATCGCCCGCCCTCCCTTTTGTCCTCCTCTCCCAGTCCTCCTTCCGCGGATGAACCCGTATCGTACCTCTTTCTCTCTCTCCCCCCTCCAACTCTAGCCCTCTCCACTCCCCCGCCCCTCTCTGCAGTGTCACCGACAAGCCAATTCAAAGGCACAATGCGCGCGCCGGCCAATCAGCCCCCGCGGATAAGTCCTCTTTGCCGCCGCCGCCGACGCCAGAAATCCCCGGGCACTCCTCATTTTCCACGGAACGCGCTCGAATAAAAGGCCAGATGGGGTACGTTTCAAAATTTCTGGCAAAAAAATGCTACTCTTCATCCTTTTCGACGGCACAAAGGATTCGGTTTATTTTCCTGATGCATATTGTGAAAACGTGTAGGCGGTGCTTCTTTTTTTATAAACGTTTTTGAAATACTAGAATTTTTAGCGTCTGAATCTCAGGTCTCTATTTTGATTTAAAAGCTGATGCCTATGGGTTTTGTATTCGAATATCTATCTCTATTTCGGTTTTGATTTTATCTCGAAGTGAATTTTCCATAAATGCTCACCCATGTTAATATTATCCTTTCAAAGAATTGATGCTGCTATCTCGCGTTTCTCGGATGACCCAATTCACCGAGACTCATTTTAAGAAGCCTAATCTGTGATCAACGTTCTACAACCATACCATCAACTCCATACGTCATTCGGGAGGCAATCAATTGGATTATTAATGCAGCGCTGGCACATATGGAGAACTTCTGATCATACGTCACCGGAAAGCTTCAAATTTGGTATTAGTTAACTTGTGGCTAATAGTGAGACTAATATTGTTAAAAATGGAAAAACATGCTTTAAATTGACAAATTTTCCTGATGCCTTGTTCACAAGGCGAAATTGCTTCAGTTGTTCGTTCACGGCACAAGTATAATGCTTGCTAATATTTTGATACCCTAGGAACCTTAAGTCCATTCCGTGATTTTCAATGCTGAATTATATGCTGTTGTTACTAAATTTATTATGCAGTGACGAAATTAACCTCTTCAACCTTTCTACTGATCAAATAATTTTAATAGCAGCACTGTGCCACCAGCTCGCTTTTTTTTGCTTCTTTTCCAGAATTTCACCATAAAAATTCAGATGAAACTACTTTGGTACAATTTTATGAATAGATGTCGCAAAGAAATAACCACATTACCACGTTGTCAAATGCGAAAAAGCTATTAGTATTGATTTACATCTGAGATTAGTGTATGAAGGTTATCTAGATAAATATCGAATGGCTCGTAAACGTATATCAACGAGCATTGTATACAGGGTTGTACCATATTCTTGGTATTAAAATCCTCGATGAAGCCCATATGAAAGTACAGCAAAGCAAAATTGAAATAGCTGAATAGTTTCATAATAATTATATCTGAAAAGTTAGAACTGTTTAGTAGTATAGGAGAATTAGTCGAATATTGGAGATAGATTTCAGATAACAATGGAACCAGTAGTTAGTAACCCCGCTCACTTGAGATCGTGATTGCATGTTCAATGGATTGCTGCATACTTGGGCTTGTAGTCGGTTACTACATTTGAATTAGTTTTTTTTTAAATTTTGTAATTTTTGTGAGATTAAGAAATGTGTAGCAAATGGAGAGAAGCCGAATGCCCTGAAATCACCCCAAAACCAATTAACCAAAATAACTTACTTCGCAGCTAATTATTATTTGGAGCTATACGATAAGTCTGCTCAGTGGTTTTGACTCTTCTGATTTAAAATGGAGTAGTATTCTTGCGATAATGATTTTTTCACTTATTTTGACTAATTAAAGAGTTGTACGGAGCCCTCTTACTTTTTCAGTGGCATTGAACTTTTTCATACAGCCCCCTTCACTCGCCCAGGCCGTTATTTTGAGATAACGAAGGCGCGGTGAAAGGTAGGCACAATTAGATCCTTTAAACCTTTGCTTCAGCCGCATTTTCCAGTTTTTCCTAACCTCTCCTCCCTTCCTCTCTGCCACTTAGTAGATATATGTAAAAAATTGAACGTTTTCCCACCCCCAAATACAGCAGCCTCGACTCTCAAATTCTCCCCAACATTCTTTTCCCTCTCTATTTCCCTCTTACCACAAGTCCACCCACTCCTACGCTTTCTCTCTCTCTGTTCTAGCCTCGGAACAGTCCCTGAGGTCATTTTCGGTCCAACGTCAAAACAGCCAATGATTGACGACGGCTAACTACGTGATGTGTGGATAGTGGGGTGGAGAGAGGAACATCGTAGCGTTGAAGGTTTTGTTGGAGGGAAGGAGAAACGTGAACAGTTACCAGTTCCCTGTGCCAATCATTTATTCGGTCAGGCGTGAAACGTCGTCTGAAGTTTCCTTAAAATGGCTGCAATGATATTTTTGGCTCTCTTCTACGGCCATATTAAAAATGAGGATAATTATTTCATTCGCATATGCAAGAAATAAATTCCTATTAACAACCATTAGGAACACCTAGTGTCTCAAAGAGATTTGCTAGGGCGAAAACTCTCCCATGACAGCCATTATTCGGATATTAAGAATTCTTTTATAGATTTCTATATTATGGTAAGTTAATTTTCACCAACATTTAAGAGTTATTCCTCATACCTGGTGCATAATTTGCTGGTATAGACCTTGGTAAAATGATCTGAATATTCCCATAAAAATTACTCATGGACTCAAAAGTGAGATATTGGTAATTATTTTATATTTGAAAATCATACAATTTAATTTTTAGGTACCCAATCCACAAACCGAATATTATGGGCACGTCCTGTTTCTGCGATTAGCTATTTTCAAAAAAGTATTCAATTCCTTGAATTCACTCTCCTCATGGTCAGCTTTTTTCCTTTTGATTTTCCGTGATCGATCCGTTTCGATCCGTTTTGTACCCTGAATAAAATATATAATTGTTGAGATAAATTCCCTTACTATATATTCTGTTATGTGGTCATAATTACATACTGAGTAATTTAAACCTTAATCTATTTGAGTATCGGAGCCATGAAATCAAATTAACACGGTTGTTAAGAAAAAACACAAATCTTTAGCAAGCTGCTCTCGACAATTTTCTAATATATAATGAAAATTACTGAATATTAAATATTATATTTATGTAGTCATACTTAAAATGTTTTAACCTCATTGCTGGTTCATAATAACTCAGTTTTTTATCTAAATATTTAATACGTTTTCCATTGAAATAAATGAGCGAAAGCGAAAGAATAATGATAAGGGAAGCTGTTTACCGGTGGTCGAAGCACGAGACCACATCCGTCGCTATTAGTTAGTTATGGAAGTCTTAATTAATGAAGTCTTTGAGTTCATTCTCAACAAGTTATGCATCCCTGTGATGGAAAACTCTGAGAAGTCGCTTTATATAACTCAAGTATCCTCATCGTTAAAATTTTTAACAGCTCCAACTCACGTTTATTTTAACCTTTTAATCACAATAACGTAAATTAAATTCGTTGCACGATTCGAATTGATTAATGGCAATAGTCGAATATTATATTTTGGTGGTCATATTTTCTTTCACTCTTTATCGGTACCTACTAATCTCTTGACGATACCATAATTAATAAACAAACAGCGATACAAAATCCGTCTTTATATTCTACTATGATAAGTGAAAAGTAAAGGAGACGAGATAATTATGTTATAATTTCGAATTTAAATCTAAGATACACAATACTATTACTACCATACTTTAATAGTGGTTGTTAAGATCCAAGAGCTATTTATTATACAACTGTAACGTTACTTGTTGCTTGCTACTATATTTAATTGTGACCAGCCTACTTCCTTTTCGACTTACGTATTCATACTTATTTACTCACCCTACCTAGGTTATTCCAGAAAACTCTCTCCTGAGTTCCTTTTTGTCCAATATTGACCGCTTTCACGAATGATTTTCTCGGTCTATCCCTTTCTCTCTCACCAATCATTCTAGAATCAACTTGAGCGAGCCTTTAGAGAGTAGGAGTATCTTACTTGCATTTCCTTGTTTAAATCGATCTGATTTATTAAGAATCAAGCTAATAGCATAAGTGCTTCGTGCACAAATCACTCCTGGCTACAAGTTTTAATAACTTCTATCCATTATGTTTGCACCTCGGGAGTTTGCGTTTTGTTTACATCCACTCATTACATCCTTTCGTCTCACTTTAATATCATTCATGAAGTCATAACACATTCGTTCACCTCTCTCTCACAATCAGTGGCAAATATCCAGTTCACATTGTCGTGTGTATTTCAGTATGCGCTAACTGCTCAGATGCGGAAGCTCAGCTACCTATCGTACATCATGGAAGGTTACCGGCCTTTTCATATCCATTCCACGGGCAGAATTCTTTGCTAGCAGTTGTTCTTACTATTCTATTTTGGCTCATTTTTACCTGTATGCCACCAGATAAACCTAAGTGTATTAACACCAATTTTCACTATTCTACTCCGGCTACGATACCTTCTGAGACCCTATGGCATATAAATTGCTGTTAATGTGGTTTCCTAACGCATGTTTTCGATAATTGAATGCTGAAATAAGAAAATGCGTAATTACATCCATATTTAAGTCTTTCTCTTATGATTCATTTCATTCATTCTCGAATGAATCCTAGAAATGTGTCTCTCATGTAAATCCCCTTCGTCTCCGCTCTTCTTGAAGCTCCCGTTATTTTCGGGTCATTTTGATGATGTTGAATCCAAATTAGCTTTTCGGTTCTTTTGCTTTTGCGGCTGTAAAGAGAGAATTATTTTCATGATGAGGAAATGATACTTATAAATTTTTACTTTAAGCAGGCAAAACATGATGTATGTATCGTGGTTATCGCTTGAAAGACGTTTGCCGAATGGTTCGAAATTGAGTGTACGTACTTGACATGAACAGTTTGACACAATTTTTCTATATGTTGTTAAAGTCTGCTATTTTTATTATAATTTATTTTTTTACTCCCATTTTTTCAATTACCAACAAAGGAATGCTCTTGATCTACTGGTTAATGCTTCTACCCATTTGCCCATGGTTACTCATTTTAGTTTTGAATCTTTTTGATATTCCTGCTAGAAAAGTTGGTGACTCGATGACAAATATTTTAGGTAATCTTTATGTATGTTCATAAATGTTTAGATATGGATTAGCATTCTTTTAGAAATGAGAAAATAATAGCAAGTTGCTTTTCGGTGTTTCCCTTTTCTTTTTATCCAGAGCATTTTCGTATTCCCTTATATTCGGGATGAAGGGCTCCAGAGAACTAATGCGGATAAACTTGACCGCGTGAGATAGCCACTTACTCGGCGTTTTACTATTTGACGTACCCTGCTGGAGTCCATTTGTGATTCTTAGAAGGTCTAGCCGTTTGGCTGGAAAAGAGGTGATGAGGAAAGAATGGGAAGACACGGAAGGGAAGGAGGACGGCTTCCCGAATCCGCCTTCAACCTTCTTCTGTATCGGTTCTTTACGCATGAACAAAGCGCTTGGACTTGGCAGTCTGTTTACACAGCGCTCTTTTGGGGCTTAGAAGCCGAGGAAAGGTCGGGGGTGTACATACATACCTACTTCTCCTCTGAAAATCAGTGAAAAGAAAGGGAAGAGTGTCAAACGAGGGAGATCCTTCAGTGAAGTTTGGCATGCCGTTTCGAAAGTTAAGAAAAGAGGAATATAATATCCCCGTGTTCATCGTTTCACGGCGATTTTCACATCAACAATGTTTTTCAAAAGGATTTTCAGAAGGGTGGTGTATAGAGGAGACTGAGTGATACAAATTGGGGGAAGATGAAGTTTCCAACACCGTTAACCTTACTACAAATGACGGAAAACCTTGCCTGCCAGATAGTTGAGATCCTTTCTTTATGGAAATCAGTGATTTATATTTTGTAAGATACACGCAATTTATCGATGTTATAACTGGGTAATTTGTCTTTTTTATTGTTATATAATAAAATAATATTTTATTTCACACATAATATTGTACAATTTTCATTAAATAATTATTTTAGTGAAATTAGGCACCCCTGAAGAAACCTGTATTGGGGTTGCCATCCATTAATTACGCTGTGTTCAGCAGGACATTGTGCGTACTGCGCAAGATTCTATGGATCAATAGGTTGTGTATCGATCCAAAATATGATCGGACGTATGAAGTCAGTCGCGCAGGGGAAAATACTTTAGTGGAAACACACTCTATAAGTTTTGAAGATCACATCAACGTGATTCAGACGGAATAGTTCATATTTACTCACTTTTTATTTCTCCATTGTTCATGCAAATATTAGCTTTCACATCTTCCGACAATGATTTCTGAGTCTCTGTCATTACAAGTATTCTAAATATTCAATAATAAGCTGTATTTATTGGGATATATTCACTGCATAGTTAGGCATCTTCAGAGATGGCGGAATAATGTGGACGGAGGCAGATGAATTCCGAAGCGATGGATACAGAGTCATATACCTACTTAGGAGACAACCAGAGGATAGCAGGAGTGAACATAATACTGAAGAAAGTACGGGAAGGAATAGTGAGATAATTTTGCGAGTACAGAGAGAGAATCTTAATAACGAAGCTAGGAACGACCAGGCATGCACATAGAAATATATAAATAGCTGGAAGAAGTCCTCAGGACAATGAAGGGAAAGAAACGCCTGACCATCATGCGTGAATGTAACACAGTGGTGAATAAAGGCAAAGAAGGAAGCAAGAGGTTTAGCCTCAGGACACAAAATTACGAGGGAGAAAGACTGGTATTATTCTAAAATGAGAAGAATGTGGTTGTGGTGAACACACTATTTGCACAACATCAGCGCAGAAGATAGGAAGATGCCCGGAGACAGAGATAGATTCCTCTCAAATACATACTTGCCTGAGAGAGTACTGGAACTAAGTGAGTAAATGCAAAGACTACTCCGACGCAGATATAAATAGCAACCCCAGTCTAGTGGCCATGGATAACCGTCTATTAATGTAAAAATATACAAAAAGGTAAATAGGGAGAACAAAAACCAAGATGGAGAATTATCAACCTGCAGGAAAAACAAAAAAGGGAAAGTTTCAATTCGGCGATCGATGAAAAACCGGAGGTAAGAAAATACTACAGCACAATGAAAAAATGAAGTGGATTAATGAAGTCGATTACGGTAGTTACAGAAGGGCAACTTGTGAGTGAGAGAGTGGAGACAAGATGGCCATGGGTCACGACTGAGATCAGAGATCTTATTGATGATAGAAGAATATACAAGAGCCCAAGAAACGAAGATGAGGTAAGTGTAAGTACCTACTAATCCAAATAATAAGGGAATCCAAGAAGGTCAAGGAAGAGTGGATTGAAAGCTGCTTCGAAAAAATCAACGGAAGCGTGTAGAAGGGAAATACCAAGACAGCATACAACCTCGTGAGGCGACTCTTCGCGAGAAGAAAGACAAATTCAATAATCCAGATAGAAGAACGGGAATGTGCTAACAGTGCAAGAATATATAGGCAAAATATGGACGGAATAAGAGAAAAACAGAGTAAGGATCAGAACCACTGGAGGATGAACTGATGAGGACAAGAAAATGCGAACGAAAACGAACGAGTCCACGGTATTATTAAGAGCTGATTCGGAGGACAGTAAAAGAGTTGAAGAAAATCAAGGAACGCGGATCAGATAACATATGGGGAAAATCATCAGAGCATTTGGTGGTTCTCTTTGACGATAATTAAAGTCAGCTATAAAAGTGCAAAGACCATTTGAGAAGAGTGTAATGATTGCTGTGCCGAAGAAAATAATAATCAAGAGATGTGGTGATCACAAAACTCAGAGGTTGCTTTCACATTATGCTAGAGCAAGTGGAAACCTTCACCTACCTTGGAAGCTGCATGATATGGGATGGAAGAAATTAAACGGACATCAAGCGGAGAACACTCGGCCAATTAAGTATTTTTGATGAAAAAAAGACTGTTTTGTTGATAGAAAATGTGATTACCAATAGTGAAACAACGTGAAAAATCGATGCAAACGAAAGAGAATACAGGCCTTTGAAATTTGACACCGGAGGATGCTGCAGATCAAATCAACGGATAGGTTCGGAAATGAGGAAGTGTACAGATCATTAATCAGGAAGGCAAGGTCCTGATTGATAAGGAACACTTAGAGAATGAATACAGGGAACACTTCGAATGCAGGAAATATAATACAAGGTAAAGAGGAAAGGTTCCGTGGGACTAAGTTTCAAATACTTAGGCCAGGTAAAACGGGATATGAAACAAGAGAGCAACAGGGTATAAAGCAGTTAGCAGGGGACAGGGTAGAATGGAGAGCTGCAGTCTACCAATCTTAGAATTGAATGGCTAACAATGAGCAAAGTCACGTTTAAAGAGTGGTGGATTTCATAACTACGTCAGTCTAAAGCAAATGAAATCCGTTGATGTTAAATACTCTAATTTTGTCTGTTAAAGACTGAAATTGCTTTCTTTTGAGAATGATTCTGTTTATTTGTTTATTTTTTCTTCTCCCACAAACTCCTTGTTATAATGTGAGCAAATGCTAGAATATTAAATATTATAGCGTTCTAGATTTCCCTTGCCCTTTCGCATAAAACATACCAGGGAT
This sequence comes from Pyrrhosoma nymphula, assembly GCA_963573305.1. Taxonomy (NCBI): domain Eukaryota; kingdom Metazoa; phylum Arthropoda; class Insecta; order Odonata; family Coenagrionidae; genus Pyrrhosoma; species Pyrrhosoma nymphula. The sequence goes on from OY754327.1 coordinate 169,094,639, forward strand.
CGGTTAACTACGGCTCACATGCACACAAGAGAGCCACATGCAAATCTTTGGTTACGTACAAAAAGGCTCTGAAAAAAATCAGTTTCACTTACAAAATTTTCAATTTACGAATGGTAAAAAGCTAAAGAATTTTACTCGAGTACTTGTGACTTTTTCTTCGTTTAATAAAGATTAAGTTAAAATTATTTCTCGCTCTAATATCACTTTTAAGTTTCCCTATTAAAAAAAATATGGGTAGCAGTAAAATTAAAAAACATGGGACTTGAATAACTATTGAATTGTTGTTAGAGTCAGGTTTGGCTCTTCCGACAGTAAAGTTTGCAAACTTCAGATGTATTAATGTAAGATGTTCAGATGTATGTACACTAATATCTTCGTAAAAATATTTTAAAAATATTTACTTGACTATCGGTCTCCCAATCAAAATTGCAGCCATAGATATCGACAAAAATTTACTTTGAAATTCAGCAGTGCCCAATTTAATATGTATTCTTAATACATATGAATGAAAGACAGCGTATGTGCCCTAAAAATAATTTTTTCTTACCAAATTTATGCTGTGGTCATAGTTGGCTACGTTTTTGCTACGCACGCTCTATTTGATTCCTTAAGGGTTCACAAAACCAGTGCGACTTCATTTGGGGATTAAACTACCGAATGAATAGAACGGTATGTATGCAGTGTTTTCCTAAAAGGAAAACAATTTTCCGCATCCGTAGCTATCAGTACGCCAGCCATAATATTTCATCGGAGTCGTTGAAACCCTTCAGATATTTTTTGTGTTCAAATCCAGCGAATATTCCATTTTCGCGAGGCTATTCGTGATCCCCGGCCAATATCGGCGGTCTCCGCTCCTCACCCCATGGGTTGCGCACACTTCTGTCTGTTTGCCCGTTCCCGTCAGTCTCACCTCTCCCTCCTTTCCTCCAAATCTCGTCACCACTCTTACCCTTTCATTGAGATTCGAATGAACAATGGTTAATCAGGCGCAAGTCACCCGTTCTTAATCCCGCTGGGGTTCCCGGTCAATCCTTGGAGTATAACCTTTCAGTCAGCCTGCTCTATACTAGTTGTTTTTCCATATTCTCTCCATTTCTCGCCCGCCCTCATTTCGCTGCCTTCTCCCAAATTTTACTTCCCCGCTTCCCTTTTCGCGCGACACTACCTTTTTTTGCCACTGCCAACTCTTTTTCCTCTCTTTGACTGGCATATTCCCTTTCACTCACTTTCCCGTCGACCTAGCGACGATGACACTGCTGGCAGGCCCTTTCTCTATCCTTTGTCCTGCGGTTGTCCCAGAACCCAGCCGATGTTTTTCTTCCCGCCCCCCAGACAAAACAGGAGAGGTGGTCCTCAAAAGGGGATTACGTCGGGGAAGAGGGAAAATGTGGGTTTCGCAGCGGGACGAGTGGCACCGTGGGCAAAATCGGAAGTTTCAAAAAGACCCGTCGAGTGACAATACAGTTACCAAAGGCTCTATTGTTTCCATTTTCAAGCCTTTTTGCTACTCATAACACTTTATATAGAAAAAATAATATGCATTCATTTTCCATCAAGTCGCAGGCATTCCGATTTGGAACTAGCCAAAATGGGTATTCCTTACCTTAACCTATTCTATAGTTTGTGAGTATTCTATTCCTAATTGAGGATGATGTCGAACGAAACTCTTTTGAATGATGACTGCTGGCAACAGTTAATTGAATGATTTTAATTTTCCATATCTTTATAGCAAACAATGCAAACTTCGGCGATTAATGAAACAAAGACCTTGTTGCTTGGATGGAAAGAAGATGAAAATATGCTTACATTGGACGTACAAAGGTAAAATCACATTTTTTACGTCATCGCCGCAAAAGAGTGATATTTGGTCATGAGGGCCAGAAATCTATCTCGAGAGTTAATTACTGCAATTTTAGAGTTTTCTTTTATATTATAAATATTTTATTTAGACCTTACTTCTTTCAGCAGTTTGATAACATAGGTACTTCATAATCTTGAGAAATTCTCGGCTTTTGATTTCTTTTGCCCTCATTCGGTGTTAAGAATTTTTGGGCGCGTAAAAAGGGGCAATTAATCCTATGCTCAATGGGGAAATTGTATTCATTACTTTTAGGCTGTTTTGTGGGCTTGTGTTTCACTGTTTATGTGCATATAAATTGTATAATTTTTAATACGAACAATATATATGTGGTGAGTCTGTTGGAACCAAAGTCCACGATATTCAATATAGCTGTTCCATGGAAATATGCTTACGTTGGGCGTACAAAGGTACAATCACCTTTTTTATGTCATCACCGCAAAAGAGTGGTATTTGGTCATGAGGGCCAGAAACCTATCTCGAGAGTTAATGATGCTTTTGTAGTCAGAGATTGGTGTTGTGTGAGAGGGCGTTATGATTTAACTCCCTCGCAACCAACTTGTCTGCGAACTACCCCAGTCAATGGTTAGGGGCTTTGTTGCTTGGCTTTTCAACTCAAGCTCTTGTTGCGCGCACCTAGTGCATTTCAAAGACCTCAGTAATAGGCAAACGTCCTCGCCTACGTCTCACATCTGCTCCATTCATCGACTCCCCACTACTTACTCCCCAAAAAGCTATTTGCTGTGAAGAGATGGCTACCCCAAGAAATAATGAAGAATATTGTGAGTTATAGGGTGCAAGAAATTTGCTTTTACAAGTGCATGTAGAGGAAAAACTAATATTTTTAAAGATCCAATGGCCATATTAAGCATTTGAAATAAATGCGTTTGGAAAAAATTACTTTTCCATAGCCATTTTATATGTGTATCAAAGGTATTTGCGTTGTAATATTGGTGATGGCGTCACATTACAGCTGTTGAATTATAGCGTAAGGAATAGCAAACAGGCCAAGTAATTACAAACTTAAATTGTCAGGCACCTATTTTCTTATCGGCAATTCTAATATCATGCGAAGTTACAGTAACACTGAATCACTGTTGCAGTAAACAAATAAGCATTTCCTTCAAAACATTGAAGCAATACCTATCTATATACATATATCTATCTTCTTTAAGTATTCCAAATTCTGATTTTAGATAGCTGTTCATCAGCAATGGCAATTTTGTTGATGGACAAGCAGTTATAGCCTCTTTGTATCCAGCCAAGTAAATCAATTTGCTATGGCGATGATCAACCCAAGTACAATCTGAGCAAATTATTTTAATTGCAATCTGAGCAAGGTATTTGAAACTGATAAGTTAAAGGCTTCATGCCACACTAAGTGGCGAGTTAGCTAAAAAATTAGCACAACATTACTACTAAACACGAATGGATAGCTGGGGATTCAATTCGCAATGAATGGCCAATTGAAAAAAGCCTAACCTATAAACAGTGTTTTACATCTCTATTGCTCGGAAGATGAAAATGTCTGAGTAATTTTCTAGTTTTTCCCAAGCTTTTGGTGTAATCTATTGAATTGGGTTTCCGTTCCCTTCCTCCCATTCTCGCACATGAGACACATTAACTAATGTCTCTTTCACAATACCCTTGGCTGCAATGCGAGTACGGGTGGTCTAGTATGAGGCATCTGGTGGGAAGAGGATTTTGGCCTCTGGAGGGAGTAAAGCTGTGACGTGGGAGGACTAATTAGTGGGCGGAAAGAAGCTAGTCGTCTCCCCAACGCCTCGTCTAGGCCAAATCGTCCACTTCAGATGAGGGTGAGGGCCTTAAGGGGAAAGGAAAAGACAGTAGCATGATGTCTTCAAAATACCATGGCAGTTCCTATATGTATTCCTTGGAACATGCAACTTCAAAGGATGCTTAGAAGGGAGTAAAATATTAAGTACATCCCATGTGTGAGGTGAAAGTATGCCCAGAGTTGCAAGTAGCTCAATTAACGAAAGGAAGCACTTTTAAATTATTTGTGCTGCAACACTACGATATGACAGTTTGGTAGCGAAATCCCTTTATTGTTGGATTATTCCCTTACTGTAGTAAATGATGCATATATAATAATGGCACGTAAAATGCTTCTAGGGATGATTCATCCATTATCATCCTTTAATATATTCCCATTTCCTTTCTCTGAAAACTGATTTTTCTAGTTGCGTGTTACCACTTGGACAAAGAGATATTAACTTCAAGAAAAACATCCATTCGCTCTGCGCAAGAAGCTTCCGTTTCCTGCCCTCCAGTGACAATGGGAGCTAGGATTATGATCCCTCCTCGAGGGGAAAAATAATAGGGATTTGAGAAAAGGAAATTACAAAAAAGGCTCCGCAAAGATAGAGGTCGCTGTGAACCAAAGGAGGGGGCGAGCGAGCAGCACTTGAGTTCGGAAGGAGAGCGCTCCGTAAAGGCTTCCCCCTCCACCCCTTTCCTGCAATATGGGGAGAGGCTCTTCAGTGGGAAGAGCTGGAAGTCTGTAGGAGGAGGGCGAGAGGCCTTAGGGAGAGGAGAGAAACTTTTAATTGAAACTCTGGAAACTTGTCTTGCCGAATTCGCAAGGTCTCATCCATCTTGGGCGATTTCTGGGCTCGATAAAAGAGATGCGGGGAGGTCGGAGCGGGAGAGAAGGGGTGAACCCAGAAGAATTGATGGCGGGATTTGGGCGGGGCGGTTGAGGCGGCCCCCGGGGAGAGCTGCGGGTCGAGTGCTCGTGGGGAGGAAGGGTTTAAGAAAAGGGTGGAGGAGGCACGTCGCGATGGAAGCGGTGAGACCGATGGCGTCTTACTATGGAATACAATTCGGAAACAAATCGTTGGAGGATTGAGGAAACTGCGGCCCAAGAAGTCATTTGATGTCACTCAGTGTCTTGCTCTTGCTAAATCACTGTGGTTAAATATATTTTGACTCAAGACTTTCTTTATTACCACAGTTCTTTGAATGTATTCAATGTAACTATCGGGTAAAGAACCCTCAGTAAAAGAATCAAACCACAGTTGATAAATTACGTCATATCATGATTTAGATCACCTCAAATGATTTGTACTTGCGCCAAATGGAAATGTGTAGCATTGAATTAAAAAAGAAACCATATCATGAAGTTCATTTGTGGTACAAAGTTATGATAATTTTACAGTTCCAGGAAGCTCAAAGATGATCATTTCAGAGTGTTTAATTCTTCAACTATCATAGGTGAACATTGAAATGATACTGCAGCCTTAAATAAAAGAGTTCAATGTTGTTTTGTATTAAAAATTTCCCCTCAGTTAGCTAATTCATATTGAAATGCTTTTTTAAGGAACTAAATTTTATTTCATGTAAGCATTCCGCATGTTTGCATTCACTCCTCATCTGCGATTTAAGCTCTACAAATTTTGCTTTTCTCGCCAGATGTTATGCTCTCTCAAGTAAAAATTAAAATTGGAATGCTTGAAAACTTGGAAATTGACTTACATTCTATCTACTAATTCTTTGTTTAAATTTTCCACCATTCTCACTCTATCTTCTGTTTATGATAATATTATACTGCCTAGATATTTTTTTAAAATGGTGCCAATTGATTGAATCCGACGTCCTTTTTGGGTAAAATATTTTTTTAAGGGCCAAATGACTTGCTATTCCCAGTGGGAACATTTGTATTAGGTACCAGGAATGTATGGAAATATATTTCAATCTATACTTTTATTTGGATCTTCAGCTGGAAAATTTTCCATCCAGGAAATTGAGATGATTTGTATGCCCTCCGAGTCATTGAATTAACCCATACGTCATTTTCGCCTCCTTGGGGTTTTTTTTCGCGGTAGCAGCGGAGAACGCTTGAAAAAACCACGAATATCGTCTATGAAGGAATAAATTCTTTTTTGAGTCAAGACAAATTTAACGACCGTCCAAATTGCTCTAAAACCAAACTGTCACTTCAATTTACTTTCCAAAGAGCGTTCTGCTATGTCAAGGAAACGTCGAAGCGAAGCGGCAGCTGCACTGCGTCAGACGTGCAGGCGCTACGAAGAAGCTGAGGCCGAAAAAGGGGTTCAGCTGCGGGAGGGGATGGTTCAGAATGGGAAGGCTCGGCAGTTGAGTAAGAAGGAAGGTGGCACGAGGAACCAATGAGGAAAGGATGGCATGGAATACCATTTGAAAGAGAGAGCATATTAGGGAGAAAGAAATAGGATGAAGAAGAGAATATGAAAATGGAAAATAAGAAGGGAAATATGATGTTGAGAAGTGTAACCCTCCGGTAAAAAATCGATGGATTGCAGAGGTAGGCTTTTATAGGTGGATGGTAGGGTTAATTGGAATAGTAAAAATGTTAGGACATAATGTTGATGAGAAAGAGAAAATATGAAGCAAAGGTAGATGACGTGAAAAGTGATGATTTTTTTTATCAGGCGTGAGTAGATTGTTATCATCGTAATGAATGCTTTGTTTTATTCGGTGTTCAAGCATTTCTAATCCCTTCCGGTCCTTATAGTACCTTCTTATTGCCATTCCATCATTACGCCAATCACTATCGGTATCTCTCTGAAGCTTGTTCTGCAAATGTATAATATGTATCTAGCATGTAATACGTCTCAGAATGAGCCCGATTACCTCTCCCACTTTTTCTATCTTTCGCCGACTTCACTTTTCACCCATTCCCCAAAGAGCCTCATTTCGACTGAACTCGATATTTTCCGGCGTAACTTTGTGAAAATACATGACATAAACAAAGATAACTTTGTAATTTTCGCTAAGGTTTGTTTTTGTGTCTTAGGGGAATACATTAAAACACCTTGGTGAAAATTACAAAGTAATTATTGTTTCATTTATTTCAACTACTTGCCCAATCAATTTTTACTAAATCATTCTTCTGACGAGCTATCATTCCAGTTCTTCTCATCTTTTTTCAGGTACTAACCTCATATACTTGCGGAATTTTGTGAGTCATGATAATGCAGCTTTATTAGTGGAGGCTCTGAGATATCAAAATTCATAGAAATCTCACACATGTTTTCTCCGTGACAAAATCCTTTTCGCCAGCAGATATTTTTTCTAAGGCCGGAATAGGCGAATGAAAATGCGAAACATCTTGATTGATGTTTTTCTCCAGATGAAAATGATTGTGCAGTATATGCTTAGTATGTACCTACAGACGAGTTGTGGGTCAAGTTGAGAATCCTTTTACTGGAAATTCGTATGGCTGCAGATACTTGGACGTGAGGGAAGGATTTAGAGGAAGAGGAATTTACCCCCACTTGCCAAAACTAATCAAAATGGAGAAGTACAGTCTAAAAAATAGTTTAAATAATTACGAGCATGGAGGAAAAACGTGCAATGGCATTCTTAGGTTGAATTAATTCATTAAGTTGTAAACTTTAGTTGGTTCAGTGCACAATAAAAAGTTCACTGTTTTAAACTTAAGTATTTAACGTAAGTGAGTGAGCACACCATATATATTTTTCGGAACTTAATAATTTCTCGATAATTCAAGAACTTTGGTAGAATGCTACTATGGTGGCAAATGGGAGTTGCTTATGGTAGCAGTTTTATCATATTCCAGCATTCTTGCACAAAACAATTTAGTTTAAAATTCGATTTGGTGTATTTCGCACTATTTGCTCTTAGGCTAACAGAATGTGATAAATCGCTACGGAATATCAGAGACTACGATGCCTGGTCTTACTTTTTCCCGCATTTCCTGAATACTACGTATGGAAAGCTAAAACATTAGAGTTCGCTCCTAGACAGACTCAAACTCGTGGTTTATTGTGTGGAAAGCGTCACGCTGGTTCTCGATTTCCGGTGAGAAGGAAGATGTGGGGAGTTGGTGAGGTGGGGCCGAAGAGGGAAGTCTCCTATGAGGGTGGTGGTCGAGAAGTAGAAAGAGGGTTGGCAAGGGGTGGTGCAAGGGAAGAGCGATAGGCGAGGGGATTGAGAGGAGGCGACGGAGTCGGCTGTCCGCCAGAGATAAGCGGCGACTTGCGATCGGATAGAAAATCCCCGTCCCCTCTCGGCCCCTCTTGCCGCCAATATATCCCTTGCTAGCCCCCTCCTGTCCCTCTTTTGGCTTCTCCGGCCTTTCTCTGTCTCTCCCCCGAATTATCTGCCTTTCACCCCCTCCTAAATAATCACTCTGTCCTCCGAGCCCACATCACGACCCCCCTGGCCCTTTAACCCCCTCGGTCCGGCCTCTTCTCACTCTTGCTCGGCCTCTTCCGCGCCGAGGAGAGAGACAGAGGAGGAAGGCCCATGTCCGCATTATCTCCTTATCCGCTCGCCGCTACGCACACATTGGTGCCAGCGCCTTGCCTTCCCCCATCTTCTGCCGGCCTCTCTCCCGGACCCTTCCTTTCACCCGCCTGCTCCTCATCGCTCCTCAGCTCCTCCATCGATTAGGATTTGTGGGCGGGGGTCAACACCGTCGTCTCCCCGTCTTGCTCCGCTTTCCTCTACCTAAGCTGATTGATGCGCTGCCGGGCGGTGGGTGGGAGAGTGATTGTGCCTGCAGAGTGAGAGCGAAGATGTACACATTAATGTCATTTTATGGAGTAGGCCCCTGAACCGCGATAGCTCAAGCGTCTTGATTGAATCCCCTCATCGTTCCGTTGTGTACATAGGAGGTTTGTGGCCGCTTATAACCAGAGCGCATGTATGATGCATGGGGCCTCGTCGTATGATGTGATTTTCTTAGAGGCCTAGTCTCAGGATGACTTGAAACTCGATAGTTCTACCAAAATGCAGTATCTATTAAAATTATTCAAATCGGTCAATGCACAAATGTCAACAAGCTTCCTCGTGAGAAAGGATTTTACCGAAGAGGATTTGTTGTATTGCATTCACCCGCAACAGAACCTCAATTTGTTAATAAAAATAATTGTTCCTAATTTCATTGCGTTTCTGGTTACTTTGTATTATTAACGGCTTCAGTTTCATTCAAACTATATAAAATGCCAACAGAGTATTAATTATGCACTCCTTATTCTAATATTTCTTATACAATTCACTCCCGAAGGACGAAACGAATACCCGCGCATTTAACTTGGTCACTACGTTCCTTCAAATTTATCAAAAATAATTATTTCCAGGAAGTTAGCTACTCTAGTAGCCTTAAATTATCCCAAAGTCTTGGACCAGTAAATGTACATGCGCTGTTACTCGGATAAATATTATCACAGCAACGCTAACACTCATAAATTATTCCTGGTAAACAAATCCTGCCGGAGAGATTACCTAATCTCTCACGCCACCGGCCCAAGCTTCTCCGCCTTGGTCCTCTCTCACGGGAGAGTCACCGGCTGCAGTGTATCCTAATAATATTCAGGGTGGCGCCACATTCCCTTCCCCAAGCGTGGCGCTGAGCCACTGTCATATTTGGGGAAACGCATGAAAACAACGACGATTTTATCCTCGATTTCCATCTCGAATTCGAATGAAATGAAGATCCATGACTTCTCACTAGGTTACGAAAACATTTCTGTACACGGTCTGCGCTTCCACCCCTAATATTTTTTGTGAGTGCCGCGGGAAGAACGATGCGTATCGGGGCCGATTAGAGCGTTCCGAAACCATCCAAACAAATCGCCACTTGGGCCTTTCTCCCTCATGCCGCTCCTTCCTTCCGCCCGAACATGAGACGGCACCGCAGCATGTGGGGTGGCGGCGGCGGCGGAGTGGAAGAGGGCCGATGTGGGTTGGAGGAGGGGGAGGAAGGGGGTGACAGGAGAGCATGAGTGTGTGGGTGTGTGTGCTCTTCCGAATGTGTGCACGCGAGGGGGGAGTGAGAGTCGAGCGGCGGGTAAGGCGGCGCCAAGCAGTATAATTGAAACCTTTTTCGGCGTCTCCCTCTGTGAAATTGAAGATTCCCTCGGACGGCACCGACAAAATGGTAATATAAAAAAGGAGGAAAACCCTGCTCTCTCTCTCTCGGTTTCACCCTCCGGCCCCATTCCCCCCCCCCTCCTGCGCCGGCAGCGGCCGCCCCCTTCACGCGGGCCGCTAACTCCTTCTGTTTTATTTCGTTCCACCCTTCTTCTTCCTCGACTAGGATCGATTTCGGAAGACCGACACAGAGCCACACCACTCGATTCCGTGCGTACGTATGTACACTCGCCACCATCTCCTCTTCTTCCTCTCCCTTTTCATCGTCCGTCTTCTCTCTTATTGAGTCTCTAATACCATTTTTCTGCCTCTACCTCCACTCTTGGCTTTCCCTTTCTCGCTTTAAATTCGTTCGTCTTCTAGAAATCTTCAATGCAATACGCTGAGATCCTCGGTCCCTTACTCCTTTTGATCGTTGTTTTACCTTTCCTTTTTATCTCTGTCATACTGCTATGAATTGCATGGCAGGGGCTAATCTTTTGAATTTGGCCGAATTATTGGAATTTAGCCCAAGTAAAAGTACCTATCGTTGATGCATATGCTATTATCGAAAAGATTGTCTTTCTTAAGGGTTTCATTCAGGTCCCCGTTCTCAACCTCTTGTAAGTGGGTATGCATTTGCGCGATTCGAAATTTGTGGTGGCGATAATTTCTTTGAGAACTACTTATTAATAATTTTCTTTGGTATGTCGCTATAATTTTTCTAACCCTCTTCCAGGGTTTACTTCCTCTATTTACTTCTATCGCATCTTCGTATCCGTCTGATTCCTTTTCATTTCTTCCGCCTCGGCTGCCCTTTTGCTTGCCCTCTGAGTCCCCCTCTTTTACTCTCGCTCATGACCTCCCCCTTTTGTTTCCTCCTTCTTCCGGTAGCTGCATCCCTACTAACTGAAGGGTGAGCAGGAGGACACGGTTTTTTAGCACTGGCGCCGCTCGCACGCCTCGATTCCATCCAGGGGTCGGGCGGTTGACTTGGCGCCAAACAGGCGCCTCAGAAAACCTCCTCTTCCGTCTCACTCGCAACGGCAACACCCTGCTGGCCACCCTCACTCCCTCCCTCCCTCTTCCCCTATGCACATCTTAATTTCACCAACAAAAATATCTACCTCTTTCAATAGAAACTAACCGCTCCCATTCCCTCTTCCCCTCCCATTAGAGCAAAATTCTCAACGGTAATTTATCGGGTCATATTGGACCCAATGTTTTTGAACCTGGACCAATTGGACCTGTTTATTGAACCAAATGTAAAGGCCTTAGTTGCTGTTTTTGGAGTTTTTGATAAATAAATAAATAGATAAATAAATAAATATTACTATGAACATGTTAGGAAAGTAATTTTTTCAAGAGCATAGTCCAGCCTTATTTTATGTACTCTCCCCAGAGTAAAAACGTTTATGTTAATTGTGGTCGCGCTCTAGCAATCACTTGCAAGTTTAATTATTTTTTTCTTCGAATGATGTCTCAAAAATTACTTCTTCTCCTCGGCAGAAAAAATTGAGAAAAAAATTAAATGTGAATCAAATGCTTCAGGCATTTTGTCGCGATTGATATAATTAAATATAAACGATCATGCATTTCAAATATACGAGGGGTATTTGAAAATGTGCTGTGAAATGTTTCATAAAATATAAACGAATTAGAATAAATAGTAATATTAAATAAATTATAAAAAAGAAATTAATATTCATCCTGATTAAGACAGATTTTGAATCCTATTCGCTGAAAAATATAATATCTTCGATATCTTGGCACACTCCAAATAAATATGAGGAAAACAGTTAGTAAATAAAAAAATAACCTAATTATAATTATCTTACCTCAGGGTTAAGTGCTGCTGGTGAAGAACTATCGCGTAACTATCTTTGAGAAAGTAGAATGGGTCTTTGCTCAAAACACAAGTATTTCATTCGATTATAAGTGGTGATATGTGCTGTGCATTTTTTTAGTTTTGCTCCCAGGGAGGTGGTCCGTATGTCCCTGCGATCCTGATAAGCCATTGGTTTGTCATCAGGTTTCTCAGGGGCCGAACCACCAGAACTTGATTGAAACGCCCATGCCCTGGGCAGGAATACATGTAACTTTTTCAGCTTTTCAAGGATCTTGTGACGTGAATATTGCTTGTTGCAATACTATTGTCCTCTCCTAATTATAAAAGTATTTCATCGCAACGGTCGCATTCGGTACTTAGGTGGTTATTTAAGAAAATGTTTTCTTGCTTATAAGTTCTGTGAGTTGTTCTGTAAGGATGGGCATTTTCTCGGCCAGAATGAATTGCAATAATGTTTATCAACTTTTCTTTATATACTTTTTTATACAATCACCTATTTAGTCTTCACCTCTTTCGGACCTTTGTGCTCTGGAAATTGACTCGTACTCGTACATAATATAATAAAAATAAAATTTTAGTGTAAAAAGATCAATCAAGTAGTAATCAATTTTTAATCAAGTAATTTTTTTAACTAAAGCAAATATACGTTTGAAACTTAATTGTTAATTTGGAAAGCCTCATAGTGCTCCTATGTTTTTGGAGTTTTTTAGGTATTCAATTCCTCGGAAAGCAGGAAAATTGCTCTAGGAGGCACCGTTTTTACGACTTCAGCGCTAGAATTATCGTTGAAGATTGAGAATGTGGTTATGTATCCTTTTTATGCTGTCCTAGCGAAGGGATGATGTGACTTTTTACTGGAGTAAGAGGTGAAGAGGAGTCATGGGGATAAGAAAAAAATACACTCATGGTGAAGTTAATGCAAGGAGAGGGCTCAGGCTAGACTTCTTTTTTCAACTTTTACTCCTCTTTAGGAGACTCGCGGCATTTCATGGTATCATATATATTTTGTTCTTTTCCTTTTATTTTCTAGCCATTACTGGTGTATAGCTAAATATTTATATGGGGTATGAAAGAATAATTATCCTTGCAGAATTTTTTCTGGCCGTTAAAATTTTAGCTTCATTCAATTCTGTTGGTCGACATTTGCTCGAAACTGAAGGGGCCACTCATCTTATTTTATTCTTTGTAGACGGTGGAAAATAGTCATGATCGTAATTAAAAACCAGTGGAAGAATCGTTTTTAGTGTTCATCACAATTCACTGAAAGAAATAATTTGAGTTTCGCATGGATGCGCTCAATTACTATTTCCATTCACTAGCTAACTTTGCAAAGTTTCGCGAATCTCAAGGTATCAGTGAAATTAATATGGTAATTGTAAATGCATTCTTTGCATGTAATTCCAAATGCAACATCTCATAACATGCAATGTAACACCAACTGCCGTGGTTATCGACCAAGTCACATAGGAGAAATGGATGAGCGATTGAATAAGGCTGTGGACAGCGCATTTAAGTCTCAAACTGCCTCCACACTCCCAATCATGCGTATCATATTTCCACGTCGGACTGCTCTTAAAAGCTAACATTTTTAACATTAAGGGTTTTGTAATCGTGATGATATTAAAAATTCTCATGGCAAATGTTAGCTACTCAGTTTGGAATGCAATTGTAGAAGCTGATTGAGACAATATTCGTTAACACAATTCTTATACTTAAATCTTTTGATATCTGTGACTAATGCCTCTTTTGAAATTATTTCAGCACTATAGAAAAGATGATTTGCCCCTAATTAGGTTCAAGCGATAGCAGTCTGTGGAAATATCTTGTAGTAACTGATTTGTAAAAATTATGGACAATATCGACGAAAATTTGCTTTCAGTTTTCGGCACATCCTCGTGTATATAATCAGTCGCGAAACACGATTGAATTCTTTTAATCACTCGTTTTTTTAGTACAGTTCGCAATGACAGGTATAATGTTCAATACAAAACAGTACAATAATTTTCTGTAGTTTTTTCACCATTAGGCCTTCAGTTCCTACTTAATCATTGCATTGCCATATATTCACTCAAATGTGTGTTACGATTTCCTGTTTCCGGTATTGAAAAAGTATCTCAGAAAATTGTAGAATCTTATTTTCTTATCCTGTTAGTATTTTATTTAAGATTTCGGCTGGTTTGTTGTTCTGTAAAATATTCAACTTTTGGCTACCTATTATTACGCAGACATGAGATTACATTGATAAGTATAATTTTAGTATCGGCATCATTACCCTGTGAAATTCTTGATATGTGTTTTCCAATTCTAGGAATTTACATTTTGCACGTAGTATTAATGTGAAAATGCTTTCTTTTGGGTCTGCATAAAAAGACGCTTATTTTTCTAAATGGAAACAAACTGATTCAATTCGATGCCAAGAATAAAAATTGTACCGCTGACGTATTTTTCCATGTCCATAACATTTTGAAGACGACATCTAATTTTCATCATTCATCGTATGAAATCAAACAGGGAGTAGCCCTTGACCTCTCCAATCTCGGACAAATTTGCAGGACGTATTCCGTTTTGCTACATTGTTGGTCATGCCCGATTGTTTTTCAAAATATGCACCCGTTGTCATAGCTACGGGAGTATGAACAATTGACCTCATATATATGTGTTTGATTTGTCTTTGATATCTGAGGACATATAACATTATGTCAGAGGTAAAATAATCGTTTGAAAGTGAAAGCGACGGCGCATGATATAATGATGTCATTCATCAAAATTGTTAAAATTTATTGCATAGATTTTTAATTTGAAAACTTAAAACGCGTTTTTCTCAAAACACGAACCCCTTAGTTTATCTCATTCTATATATTGTGTTGCTAGATACCTTAGCTATATCATCTTTAATACATCTTTGAAGTGTTACAATGGTAATTTTTCCTTAAAGGGAAAAAGTAATTTTTACATATCGTCATATTCGCATTTAACGTCGAAGTTTCGCGGCGTACAAGGTTGGGAGGACGGCGGTTTTATATGCGTGCGATCCAACATCACCCATGTATCATTTGAATTTCGGGGACTTTTTAGATCTAAAAACAAATAGTTATTATGTACCAAGGTGCGAAAATATCGAATAACAATCAAACACACGCATGTGAGAGGCCCAATTTTTCATACATCCGTAATTAGGCAACAATTGGGCATGACCAAAATTGTTGTAAAACGGAATATTTTCCGGAACTATGGTTGTAATTGGAGAGGTTAAGGGCTATTTCGCTCATTTTTGGTCGTTTTGACATGGAATTACCCGCAATTAAAAAGTAGCGTGTACACTAAATGTTTGTTGTAAAAATTTGGTAGTTATATCTTTAAAGTGTAATGTCATTGCAACAGAGGTATGTGCATTTTATTGTGTAATTATTGCCCCGTTTTATATGGAGATAATTCGCAGAATGGGATAAAGCATTGTAATCTTCTTACAAATAAAAAATAATTTTTGTTTTGTTCGTGTTTTATGCACGCCAATAACATTCATCCGATTGCAATGAAACTTTGGAGAGTTGTTGTGCGTATGCCCTTAAAGGTGTTTGAATTATAAAATGGCAATTTTGTGGGGTTGTTTTTACCCCAATATTATTAACATTTACTCAATCACCTGCATCAGAATCGTATCATTGAGAATTTGTGTTAAAAGTAGCGTGGCATTGCATCGCATGCCGGGCACAGCTAGTCTTATATTTTAAATAAAATTTTTGTTTTGTTCGTGTTTTATGCACGCCAATAACATTCATCCGATTGCAATGAAACTTTGGAGAGTTGTTGTGCGTATGCCCTTAAAGGTGTTTGAATTATAAAATGGCAATTTTTTGGGGTTGTTTTTACCCCAATATTATTAACATTTACTCAATCACGTGCATCAGAATCGTATCATTGAGAATTTGTGTTAAAAGTAGAGTGGCATTGCAACGCATTCCGGGCACAGCTAGTCTTATGTATAAAATAAAATTTTTGTTTTGTTCGTGTTTTATGCACGCCAATAACATTCATCTGATTGCAATGAAACTTTAGAGAGTTGTTGTGCGTATGCCCATAAAGGTTTCTGATAGATAAAAATGGCAATTTTTGGTTTTTTTTTACCCCAATATTCTTAACATTTACTACCATAAGAAAAGAATTGAATTCGGTGCAGGTTTTTCTTCATTTGCTTTTTTAAATTACTTGCACTCAAGATATTGGATAGAACTTTGTGTCATAGAACGCATAAAATAATGCAGTATTTCATTCTTTCATTCAATTTCCTTACACGCTTCGTTTTTGTCAAATTGTTGTGTATTCATCTCGATTTGTGATCCACAATTAGTGATCGACAATTAATGAGATCTTTGTTGCCGCTTGATTGTTTACTTCATTTGTTTTTCAAAAACACCTAAATTTGGGTTTCATTGGTTGGTTATTCTTTTCAAAACGTTTATAAATAAGTACCCAATCTTAGATTTGTGAAGGTAATAGTCTTTATCGGTAAATCAATACCAGTTCCATGCATGTGAGAGAGCTGTCGCAAAATGTGCTCATGTAACGGTTTAAGATGCCATATCTTCGCTAAAAATTGAGATATGAAAATAATTTTCCCAATTATGGAGATGAAGTTAAATTTTCCAATTTTTATGACTCTATTAACATTTTCGCAAATCTCAAAATAAAAAAGGTTATTCTAAAAAATAATTTTTTGAAGAAGAAAAATGTTGACGATTTGAGTTACCATTTTAGAAAATATAAGAAATATGCGTACATTTTGGGAGAAAAAGAAAGATACAAACATTAAGTACAATTTATGCCAGTTTTTCTTAGAAAGTATTGCTGGATGCCACTGCTTTTGGGGGTTTTCATGGTAACTGCTGAATGCTTGTGACAAAATGTTTGCGTTGCCGTAGCTCGGTAACTAAGGAGCTGCTACCAAATGTTCATGGGGCAAAAAAATGCTTAAAATCACGTTCCCAACCTCCTCCAGAAGTATTGCGCTTTCCTCCTGAAACACGCTGTATATTAAAAAGAATGTATGTTTTGTTCGTGTTTTATGCACGCCAATGCCATACATCCGATTGCGATGACACTCTGGTGGGTTGTTGCGCGCGTGCCCATAAATGTGTCTGAATTATAAAATGGCAATTTTGTGGGGTTGTTTTTACCCCAATATTATTAACATTTACTCCCATAAGAAAAGCATTAAATTCGGTGCAGATTTTTCTCTATTTGCTTTTTAAAATACTTGCACTCAAGATATTGGATGGAACTTTGTATCATAGAACGCATAAAATAATTCAGTTTTTAATTATTTCATTCAATTTTTCTATACGCTTCGTTTTTGTCCAAGTATTGCGCTTTTATCTCGAAATTTATCAATTTTTCTTCCTTTTCAACAAGAGAAATTTCCTTGGCAACCAGGCATGCATATTCATTTTATAGCGATTTCATGAATAGCTATTCATTCCTGCAGTATTTAAAGGCCAGGTTCAGTGGCTGATTTTGTAGCTGCAGTCAAACGATTACAGTTCGCCTTGCCTTGTCAATGACTATCAACAAGGCAAAAGTTCAATCGTTTCAAGTGTGTGGATTAAATCTGGAATATCCATGCTTTTCACGTGGTCAATTATACGAGTTTGTTACATGCTCACGAGTGGAACAGACCAGTAATACCAACTTCAACTCCATCTGATGAACTCAACGCTTGCCTCAAAGCGTCGCATCTTTGGAGACATGTGCAGAAATTCACGTTAACGACGCGCGCAAATCTGCAGCGGAATGTGTCACCCATATTTTCAAAACAGTTATTAGAAATTGGAAATGGAAAAGTATCTGTTGGTGCCGACACAAAATATATTTCAATGCCATTGAACTTTTGTATCATTTTTCCATCGATCGAACAATTAATTCACACGAAGTTTTTCCTCAAATTGTCACCTATTACAAAAATCACCAGTGACTTTGCGAACGTGCTAGTTTGGCAGCAAAAAACACCGACGCCAATGCAATCAACTACGCCATCCACGTTCAAATTTCGGGCGAGTGTGTCACCTACAAATCGATTGACAGCGTCATGAATGTGGACAAGATTTTTAATTATCCAGTTGGGTTTTCAAATTCGTTGGATCTTCCTGGTGTACCACCGCAAAAATTGTCACTGAAACTCAGCGCACCAATAATTCTTTTGCGCAACATTAATGCACCACAAATGTGCAATGGAACCAGGCTCACTGTCAAACAACTGACGCCAAACGTCATCGAAGCGACAATTCTGAATGGCAAGTCAAAAGGAGAAGATGTGCTTATTCCACGTATTCCCATCATTCCCACCAACATGCCATTTGATTTCACGACTACAGCTCCCCTTTCACGTTGCCTTCTCAATGACCATCAACAAGGTCAATCGCTTCAGGTGTGTGGATTAAATCTGGAAAATCCATGCTTTTCACACGGTTAGTTACCTGTTGCATGCTCACGAGTTGGACAGCCGAAAAATTTATTTTGTTTTTGCAGATGATGGTAGGATCAAAAATAATGTATATTCGAAAGCAGTGAAATAAAATTTTCAACATTATTTTATTCACGAAAATAATTTTCTTTAATTAATTTTGAACGTGTAATTGTGTCTGCTTTGTATACATGTGCCTACTTTAAGAGGCTTTGCAACGCATGCCGGGCACAGTTAGTACCAAATAAAATATAAGTGTAAGTCTATGGATAAATGATTGGAAACATTAGTGCATCCATCTGATATTCTACTGCCGCAAGCATTACTTTTTTCCTGTTATCCTATGACTGGCTGGCTAAATAATTCCAGGTCATCCATGTATCCCACCGATCTAATCAGCTGTCTTCCTACTTTCATTCGGCGAATATAAGATACAGATCTAACTTGCCCGTAGCTCTCTTACCATATCCGTGGAATAAATGTTGATCAGCGAGCAACCCTTTCTTATTCCCTTCAATATTATTGCTTTATGGTACCCAAATTTGCTACCTGTGCCGACTGAGTCGCTGGTATTTGTTTCAAATGATGTGTCCATCTCTCCAATCTATTTCCCAGCCCTGAAACCGCCACTTCAGTATTTCCCAGTCAACTCCGTCGAATTCCTTTTCGGAATCAGCGAACCATGCAAGGGACATACGGCAAAAAATATTTCTGCTAGCATTCTTACTATCACTATTTCATCCATCACCTGGCTGTCTATGCCGAAATTCAAGCCTTCGCCTAAGAAGTAATTTGCCTCTACTCTACTTGGAAACAATCTTTGTACCACCTTTGTTACGTGAGAATTGAGTCAATTATCTTCAAATTGATATATTTAGCTCTTTGTATGGACTGAATTAGTACTGTTTTAACAAAACCCTCTGATCACTCGCTCATTTCACCTAATGTACCACTGGTTGTAAGTTGGAGACTGTGAGCTTTAACCTCTATATTCTCGCCGCCATTCCTACAGTTGTAAATTTATGCATTTTCTTCATAAAATCAGTGAATCCCTATATTTTGACCCCTATTGATGAAGTACAAATAAATGAGCAAATTAGTATTCCATATGACTAAGGACTTATGGAACACAATAGCGATGTAAATAAACGCCACGATTAATGTTTTTTTTTACCACTGGTATGGTTTCGTCCTATTTACGTCCTATTACGTTCAGTTTACTTGATCAAACCGTCCATAAACACCTTTGTCCGTAATATGCAGTAGTTATTTTATTACACTTCTATGTTAGTTAACGCTACGAACAGAATACAATTAAATATAAAAGGAACAGTGAAAATATGTATCAATCATTATAACTTTTTGAATTTAATTATTTAACATTCTTCAAAAATAAGTACTTTACGACCCTAGTAACAATTAAACTGTTATTTACATAGTCATTATAAATAGGTACAACAAAAAATTTATAAAACATTTGCTTATAGTTGTTATTGACATACACTCATTTTGAGATGCATACAAGAAAAATTATATAATCGTTTTATAAAAACATCTAGGGACGTATTCTGCACCAGTTTCTTATAATTTTTATGTTTGTTAACTAATTGTACAAATAGAATAAATTTTAATCGACAGGAAAGTAGAAATCTTTTTTAATTTTGCACATCAACATTTAAAATTATATTTCTTAGATAACTTTTTCAAGTAAGTGCTTTACATCTCTAATTCCAAATAACCATTTCCTTAAGCGTAGTGCAAACCCCTTTTCATTTTTAATTTTAACTATTTCTTCAGGCAGAGATGAAAAAATTTTAGGCCCTAGATATAGATAACTCTGTCTAAACATTTTTAGGTCTTGGTACATGTACACCAGGGTTTCCTCTTAATTCATAACCTCTCGGTTTTTCTCTTTCACCTCCTCGATTATTAAAAAAATTCTTAAGACCTTAAAAATAAAATGATGTCTAAGAGGTAGGATGTTCATCCTTATAAACAGTGGAAAGGAGTGTGCAGTTCCTGGTGCTCGTACCATTGCCCGTATTATCTTTTTTTGAGCTACCAAAAGAGGTTGAAAATTAGTTAGATATGCTCCTCCCCAACACACAATAGCATATTCCAATCTTGAATTTACTAATGCATAATATACCATTCTAAGAACAGAAGCTGGGCAGATAAATTGTAACAGGTAAAATTTTCTTATCACATAAAGTAACTCCGATTTTAGTTTGTTAATGTGTTGTTTCCAGTTACAATGTTCATCGATATAAGTTCCCAGATATTTAATGTAACTCACTTTGTCAATCAAAATACACTGATTACAAAACAAGGCATTATCCTTAATACAATTCATACATCTATAATATAACACACTGTTGACTGCTTTAGTTACATTTTTTAGATTAAATAATATATATTTTGAGAACTGTCCATAGTTTCAAGGTTTTTGTTTTAATTGAGATAGTATTCCGTTGCCTATCCCAATAGTGTTTTTTACGTGACACCATCACTTCAGAGACTGGGGTCAGACGCCTTTTGCAGCCGCCTCACTTAGGTACAGACGCTCAAAATCAGTGAGATTTTCAGATGATCAAGCATTGGTTAGTCAGTCGGCCAAGGGGTTGCAGTCAATGGTGAATGCATTAGAGGTGCAGTGCGAAAAGTATGGGATGAAGATCAATCACAAGAAAACGAAAGTAGAAAACGAAATGAGATATTCTAGAAATAAGAAGGCGGGGCTGAATGTAAGGGTGGGAGGGCAGAAGATAGAGCAGGTCGAGCAGTTTACGTATCTGGGTAGTATTTTGGAGGAGAATGGGTTTAGTGGTAAGGACATCAGATGCAGAATTGCGCTCGCTAAAGAAGCATTTTCGAAGAGAAGGGAATTGATGAGGGGGGGTCTGAGAAGAGAAGTAAAGAAGAGGCTGGTGAAAACTTTAATATGGAGCGTGGCACTGTATGGGTCCGAAACTTGGTCATTGCGAAGGGAGGATGTGCGTAGACTTGAGGCGTTTGAGATGTGGGTTTGGAGAAGGATGGAGAAGGTTAGCTGGATGGCGAGGAATACGAACGAGGAGGTATTGGATATGGTCGGAGAGGAGAGGAAGCTTGTGGCAGAGGTTTGGAGAAGGCAGAAGAGATGGATGGAGGAGGTTTTGAGAGGAGAGGGCATGTTGAAGAGAGTGATAGAGGGGAGAACACTGGGGAAGCGTGGAAGAGGAAGGAAGAGGATAGGAATTCTGGACGAAATAAGAGGAGGTAGAAGATATGAAGAATTGAAGAGGGATCTAATAACGGGCCATTAGGAGGGAAAGCGAGACAATGTTTATGAGGTTGGGATGCAGAATGGGGACTGTTCAAGAAACTACCAATCAGCTGGTAGAATACTTGAATGAATGAATGAATATATATTTTGTTTTACTACTTAGTACCATCGAGTTAATGGAAAACCAATACTTAAGTTTGTCTAAGTCCCTTTGCATATGCATATGGAGGGAGTATGTAAGGGTATGTAAGAGTAAGAATGGAGGGAGTAATTGGGGAACGGAGGACGTTTGGAGAGAAACCTGGTGTCGGCATTAACTAACTATTAATAAAAGGTGCCTAGGGGTCCAATGTTTAATAACAGACTCCAGTGGTCAATTTTGGGTACTACTTAGAAAAACGCTCTCATTGGTGTTAAAATCATGCATGGCAAAGGAAACTGCCAAAAAATGCAAATTCGTCGATTAGCAGCTATATTCCCTCTTTTTCTCTCTATTATTTAGATATAGGTATAAATATTATCAAGAACTCACAATTTCATTTACTTGAAAAGAACGGAAGGGTATTTCATGCATACTAACCGCAGGTTGCAGTTTCATTTGTCTCACCTTAATTTATCTCACGGTTAATTGTCTCTAATAGGTTATTCATACGCCTGCATTCTACTCAACTTGCAGAATTAAGTAACTTTTTATTACACAGTAAGGAAAACTAAACTTTATATTTAAAAATTCGTGGCTAAGTGTTAATGTAGCCCTAAATTGATTTGAATAGACTAGGGCGTTTGATAATACGAAGAATTACTGTTATGATCTATGGTCATTTTTAACATTTATAATATTTGACCTATTCAATCTGCTCTCATTGGGTATTCTACCAGCTGATTGGTGAGTTTTTGGAACTTTCCAAACTTTCTACTTTCTGGAACGTCTTTTCTTTTTCCTGTACATTCCTCGATCACCATGTCTCTCTTAATTTCTTCATATTCTGTGCCCCTCACTATATCGTCCGAAATTCCTGCCTTTCTTCCTCTTCCCTCCATCAACTTCTTCAACATGCCTTCTCTCAACACTTCCCCCAACCATCATTTCTGCATTCTCCGACTCTCCGCCGCTAATTTCCTTAACTGTCCCACTACATACAAAACTTCCTCGTGATTCTGCCTCGCTACCCAACTCACCTTCTCCATTCTTCTCCACCCTACATCCCAGATTCCTCCAGTCTACGTACATCCTCTCTCCGCAATTACCACATTTCCGACCCATAGAGCAACTCGCTCCATATTAGTTTTCACCATTTTTTTCTTTACAACCCTCCTCAGAGCACCCCTCATTTATTCCTATTTCTTCAAAAGTGTGTCTTTGAGGTACATAATGAAAATTATTTCTTGTTAAATCTTAACTGAATGTCATTAATGGAAACAATACCACCGATGGAAATACATTAATTAGTGACATGGCTTTTAGTATACGCGCATGAAGATGATTGAAAAAGTGAGGGTGATTTTTCGTGTTTACGGCACATGTTAACTTATAGTGTAAACCTTTTCTTGTAGAAAGATTCCCAAGCTTTCTTTGCGTGAGAAGGCGATGTGACTATTTTTTTCTTCCCATAAATACCCTTTTTCATGGAAACGCTTGAAAGGGTCACAGTTAACAGTGATCATTATTTTTTTCTTCGCAAATGAATTTTCCCAACCACCTTTTCTTGTTCATTGTTTATCTTCCCGATCGTGTCTCTCCACAAAACATAATTAGTTTAGTGAGCCATCTTTTTAAAGGAAGCGAGTACAAACGTAGGATTTTTGACAAGACGACCGAACGAGGGATGCTATGGGGAGATTTGTGGTGGGTGTTGTAAAAAAAAGACGGGAACTCCAGACGGCGCCTGCTTAGAATGCGATATTAATGCCACTTTTTGTCCACCGATGCTCCTCTTCCCTTTTGGGTCCCATCTATTTCCTCTTTTATAGCACCTGACAAGAGAGCTATGGAAAGGATACACTAGGTGCTTCAGGATGGGGAAGGGAGAGGGGGAGGGAGAAAGCATCATTTTTACGCTTTTTTCCTTCCACCTCCTGCCACCCCTTCCCCATTTTATGTCTACGCATTGTGGCAGCAGGTAGGCCGCCAGACATGGTTTTTCGGGACATCAGCAGCGAGGGTGACGTTGGAAATGGCAAGGGTGGGTAGGAGGTTGGGAGACAAGGGTGAACCCATTCCTACCCCCTCCCTCCTCTCATGAGAGATGTCGACCCTGGTGTGAGACAGGTGACCACCCCAAGAAGGCAAGGCTTTCCGGGAGGAGCCAGAGGTCGGAATTCTTTCACGTGAGTGAGCCTAGGCTGAGATGGGTTGGGTAAAGTTCTAGGTCTATTTCCAGGGTGCTCTTTCGCCTAAGGGTTTTCGGACCTTTAAGGCCTAGCATGAGCTCGGCACAAGGGGAAGGTGTTTTTTTTTTACCTTTATATCTTTACTTTTTTTACTAGACTGTCTTTAAGATTGTGACGCTTTTCATTGGGGAAAGATAGGGACTTATTGAGGTTTGGACAAATGATGCAGCCTCGTAGTATCTCGTTGTATTCTTGGAATCCGGTTTCTAGGACTATTACTGTAATCGTAAATTGTAAGCTTTTATGAGATTTGCTAAATTCATCGGCCACTCTCGTGCTATTGAATTGAAGTCTCTTTGAAATGGAAAATTGAGGTAATGACGCAAAGTTATTTCGTCGTAGACCTGTTAATTTACCATTCTCGTAATTTTATTAATTTTCTAGACCTAAGAACCCTACGTGATTATTTTTTGGGGTGAAAATTGTTCACTTGAAGAATTTATAATTTTTCATGCGGTTTGGATTAATTGGAAATTAATAGAATCTTGCAATAGTGGGACGCAAATTCAAATAAAAATCTTTTTATGGCGTCCTTTGTGGGTTTATCTTTTGGATAGCAAAACAAAGTCTTGTCCATGAAAAAATGTCTTCAAAATGTCAAAGTCTTGTCCATAAACTCATGAAAAAAATATTCATAACTATTTCCTTTCGGAAAATAATAAGCCGTATTCATGTGCTAGTATCTTAAGCTGCAAATACAATAGGCCTTCAAGCTTCGAAGTTCCTGAGGATAATTAGCACCGTATGGTATTATGCAAGTTCTCATTCATCATGAAATATATGTTAAAAGGAAGTTCTCAATCCGCGTTTTTCTAAGAGTACGTTCTAGGAGGCTTTTTTCTTTTTATTTCTGACGATGGTATTTATTCTAATAGTCGCTTAAGTGTAAGATTATATTTTTTTATGGTTTTTTCATATTCATCTCTTATAAATCATACTTAGTACCACCTAATGCACCCTGCAAAGTCATCGGGCAAAAGAGATGGATATATAATTTACAGCCAAAGTGGAATAAGTTTAGTCCAGTAGCATATTAATTTTGTCTCCAACTTGAGCTTTGTAATAACACTCTTCTCTGGCTCAGTCTAGCTTGGGTTTAAAGAATGCGGAAACGGCAAATATAAAATGCCATTCTGTTTCCAGAAAATATGGTTCGCCTCTTCTCTCTTTCGGGTACCGTGTTGAACATTCAAACCTCCTCTCGTTGCTTTGACAGCGGCCTTACCTTTTCATCCTAGTCAATTTTGAAGCATCCGCTAAGGTCTCGTCCGACTTCAAAGTGTCCTATCACCTCCTTTCCTCGCCCATAAGTTCTTTTTTTCTTCTTCCATTGCGTCACCTCCATCAACCCCGTGATTCTTTTGTCCTTCCCAATCCGTTGCTCCTCTAATCATCTCCGTTAACGCCTCTCCATGCCCATTGCACTTTTTCCATCTGGAATGTTTTTACACCGATGGTGCTGAAATAGTTCACTTTTATCCGAAAAGTGGGAGGAAAAGATACAAAGCAAATTCTCCAATTCGTACTGACTCGGCGCGGATTTATTAGAATGAAATGCCTTGCTAAAACGAGCCTTTTCCTTAAGCAATTTTCTTTCTTAATTTAACGCTGAAAAAAATCTCGTGAACTTCTTCATTTTCAATTTGAGGTCGTGGTAAGCATTCAAAATTAAATAAAATGAATAGATTTGGGCAATTACCTTAATTGCCCAATTCATATACTTCTCTAAGTGTATAATCACTCAGTTGAATTGCTACAATTTCTTGATAAGGAATTAAAAACTACTAAAACGATTTCAACCTCCAGAGTTAAATGTTAAATCATTTCAGCCTGTCGAAATTCAACTAAAATGCCATATAATTTGTGTAAATTATTGACAATACAAAATAATCCATTCACCTTTGGAATACCTCTAATTTATTGATTACGAGCGGAAGATACCCGTTGAAATTCAACGGGTGTGAAAAACATTAAACTTATTTTTTATAATAAAACCGCAAAGCCCGAAGAAAAACCGTATGCGTGGTCATTTGAGGAGTAGGCGTGGTAACCTATCTTGTATGTTGTGTTCGATGTAGTAGACACACTGACATTTTTCCATGTGCACGGAGAGATGAGTGACTATTGGTTCACTTTCATGCACGGGAAACTCAAAAATCGGCCTTGCAGACTCATTAATACTTAAATA
This sequence comes from Pyrrhosoma nymphula, assembly GCA_963573305.1. NCBI lineage: Eukaryota > Metazoa > Arthropoda > Insecta > Odonata > Coenagrionidae > Pyrrhosoma > Pyrrhosoma nymphula. The sequence goes on from OY754327.1 coordinate 169,120,528, forward strand.
GCAAAGGTTGATAGATGGTCACCTCGTCCCTCCGGTTCTCTTGAGCTGTCTTCTGAGTGATTAACAGCTCTATCGCTTCCCTTGTGTACATACATATATTTGCATTCCATGACTTAATTCAGTTGCACTATTCAACGCTGATATGTGCGTTGATTATCTTAATCAGGATTGGACAGAAGGGTACAATCCAGCGGTTGACAACGTCAAGAGGAGTAATGGCAGCAGAAGCCAGGTTTATTTGACCTAAGAATCCTCCATCAATGGGACTGCGCCTTCGGAATAGCCATAATCATTGGTTTCCGTTGCTAAATGAAAAAAATCTATGGTGATTCTTAGTGCACTTGTCGATTTTCATGCACGGATGTCGTTGATTGCGCAGAATTTCCGTTCTTCTTTCGGGTAAGAAGCATGTAGTGACGTCATTATAATTTCCGCCATCTTAACGCAGACTGAATGTTCGAAACAGATGCGTCTATATTTGAACCAGATTTATAGTTGGTTACCCGTCTGTAGGTTGGGTATGGATGAAATTTGTGCGGATCTTAGCGTAACCCGAGAAACACCACGGGGAGAATCTCATGAGATCGCTGGTGGGCATGTCTTTGACCATCCAAGTCTAACCTTTGTCGTTTTTCTTTCAAGGGCTCATTTTCTCGCAAATAAGACATTCATTTTGCTTAGAAGATTTTTTCGAAAGATTACTCTTTTTTCTATTAGGCATGTGGATGGATATATTTTTAAGTCCAAGGAGGGGAAACACAGCGGCGAGCGAGAGTCTTGAATGGGTAACTCGATGATTGAGTGAATGTACCTAAGGTAACTGCACTTTAACATTTATAAACATATAAATAACTCTTGACGTTAATGACGTGGGAATTGGTCTAAAAAACAGTTCGCAATCGTAATTAGAGGCAGACGGTTTCACTACGTGTAATACATCTGAGTATTAAACGATAATAAACAACGCCGTGTTTGTTGTAGCAACATAGGCATTATTACCATTGATATTCGCTGCACGTAAATATTCTTGCACATATAATTGTATGTGTAATCAATTAATTTCCTTTATGTGTATTGTTTACTACGTAAGTGTTCTCTCATATACATGCAATGCCCCTTTGAGAGCTACTTTAAGAAAGACGTTGAAAAGTATACTTGTTGTAAATATGCATTGAATTTATCGATTAACCCCTGAAGCAATCTACCATGGGGCCCTTGGGACTCTGGGTCCTTCTTATACGGATTTGCATTCTACGTACTATCATGGGCTTGCAGGAAAACATTATATTTAATAGTTAAGAGGCGTGTATATCCTTTGAAAATCAAATTTATGGTTGTCAAGGAAATATGTTATTGTTGATTTCAGGGAAAAACGTGAGATTTTTCAAATGAAAACATGAATTTCAAACAAATACGGAGCGTAGAAGAAAATCGATTGAAAAAATTAAAAATTATATTTATTCAGCCATCCGATAAAAAAAATTCCAGCCCTATATCTTGAGTGAAAGTACTTTTAAAAAGCAAAAAATGAAACCACTGCACCAAACACAATGCTTAGCATGGACCACCAGGGGTGACCTTCAGGGGCCTTTGGGGGCCCTGAGGGCTTTTTAATATAGCATATATTACAACCAGACATGTTTTCTATCTACATGCCAAATTTCAGCTCAATCGGTCCAGTAGTTTTTGCGTGATAGAGCAACAGACAGAAAGAGACCATTAAATTTTTATACATATTAGTAAGGATCACACCCTTAACCCTGAAAAAATAGGGTTTCGGTTAGTTGAACCCTACAGTGTTTGTTGTCTACTAATAACAAACACGTGTTCCAAATTTCATTAAAATCGGCCCTGTGGTTTAGGAGGAGATGTGGAACATACATACATACATACATACATACATACATTGACTTTTATATATATAAAGATAAAGATATATAAAGATTCGTGTGACTTTATTAATAAGAGCTTAGTAGATGTAAATAATGATAGAGCATATGGATCTCAGCTTTGTTACTCCAGCATAATTCATGAGACAGTAAGTAGATGGGAATTCCGAATGCGGTACTAGCGAGCTAAACATGTTATCTTATGCTCGTTTTTCCTTCAGTAATAATGTCGCAACACGCTTTCATCTTACACTGAAATTATCCTGTAGGTACATGAAATTCAAGTAGGGATTCCACTAAAAAATCTCCGCCATTCTTAGGGTTCAAACCCGGTCCCTTGGGTTGGGAAGACAGTACTCTAGCCACCACGTCATTTCAATCCACCTTGTATATGTTTTTAGGAACACATTGGGAACTATATATTTAAGTTAATAATATTGAACTTTCACGTAATGGAATATTTTTTATTGACAATTTTCGATATATTCTTTTTCGACTCTTGTTATATCCGTTCCGTTATCCATTAAATGTTTTTAACTCTATTTATTTAAATACTACGCTTTCGCTTTTCCTGTGACGTATTTATTCTAAAAGTATGTTTTCCCATTTCAACACATCAATCATGGCCACATCGAAAACCTTGTCTGTGGAATATTTAACCAAGAATGATTAAAAGAAAAGCATTTACTAGCTGTTTGGCGTTAAATTAGTTTCTCCTAGCACTTTCAGCCAATCAATTAATGGCTCCAAGCCACTGTGTTGTACGGCACATATTGTTAGGTTGATGTCTATCTGAATTAGATCCAAAACTTACCCGCGTCAAAATGCCTTCTACGCAAAAGTGTAACTAAGCGGAAAATTTTTCTTTTCACTCCCTTTGTGTGCTCGTTTCGAAATGCCTTTTTCTTCAAGAATGAGCGCGTTAGAACGGCAAGCACATTGAACCATGGTGTTTTGCTGCTTTTATCCCCACTTTCGACACACAGCAGTGCCCTTGCCCACCATCCCTAGCTGTCGTTATCGGTGACTGATGAGTCCTCGTGAGTCGTGACCCCCCACTCGTGGTAGACTCCCGTTTCACCTGCCACCCATCAACCTCGCCCGCGTGCATCCTCCATCCACTCCAGTCTTCCATCTTCGCCCTCGAGGCATCCCAAACATCCTTCACCTCTGCACCGCTTGCTCTCTCTTAAGGAAACCACACGCAACGTCCCTCACCTCACGCCCTGCCGTCCTCAGCACAACCTTCTGAGAGTGGTCTTCATTTAACACCAACTGTGGTTTCCTTAACTTTTTCGGAATTCCAGCCTCGACAAAATTGCGCGGACGTCATTGTCGGATGATTAATGCTCAACTTGGAGCCGAGCAGAGAGGACTATGGAAAAAATGACTGACGCGTGGCGTCTCTTCTTTCTTTTTTCAAGGCATCGTTGACTCTGCAAAGTCGACTCGTTCAGGCTCAGTTACTCCCTTCTCTGGCCTGCTCTTGCACAAAGTTTCCAGCAAAGAGATAAATATTTAGATACTTGAATGGATATCAAAATTCCTTAAGACGAAGTGATTGATTTCGAGCTGCATTACTTCTGCTTTTATTCCAAAGCAATACAAGCACAGGGGTGCTAAAACTCTTAAAAAAATGGACTGCGAGAATAACAGAAAAGAAATTAATCCATTTTCAACTACGAGAGTTCTTGGCCATACGATTAAATTACTGCTAAAGGAAGTTAAATTTTGCAAATATAATTCAATAGGCATATTTAAAATTATGCAATTAGTATTAGGTAATCTGCCGGTTATGATCGGTTTAAATGGGAGAGAGTAAATCTTGTCTAGACTTTAAAAGGCGAGCGGCCATATTTCCTTGCACGTTTCCTTTCTTCGTGTCAGTAAGAATCTTTCTCTTTATCTTCATAAAGCCAATTATCTTTCTTTCTCTTCCCCACTCGCCCAACATCCTCTATTCAATCATGGCCTTCATCATCCCTTGGCCACTCATTCCTTGTTCTTACCACCTACCTACTCTGCCTCCTCCTAGAGTGCGTCCAAGATAATAGCGCAGTTGATAGAAATTCTGCCAGTTTGTAATAATGTCCAATGCCGTTTGGGGAAGGGAAACGTGGCCGAAGAATCCATGATGGTGGCCTATGTTTATTTCATACGATAGTGAAAAAGTTGATTTCTTCTTTTTTCTTTCTAGGCAAAATCAATATATTTTATCTGCGCTATTATCTTGGATGGACTCTAATCTCCTCCTGCAGTTTTCTATCCTCATAAACCGTACACCACCTCGTCCGTCCTGAATTTGACGAAAAGTGATTTACAATGGGAACTAAAAAACATTCATTACTTTTGAGCAATAATTTATATGAAACGTTATATGCAAGCGTATGTCAGCATCACGTGTACACAGTAACCAAGTAACATAAATGAAAATATTTTTTCTAGAGGTAGAACCAAAATAAATCGATATTTGGAAATTCTAAGAGAAATTTCAATAAATGCCATAAAAGAAGGAAATTACTGTTTCATCTTAAACTAAACGATTTGTTTTAATGTAGGTTAAAAATACCTCCAGATTAAGTTTCTTCTTGAAGAAAAATTTCTCATTATTTTAAAATGTGCCCTTAAAAAGCATATTGTCTTTGTTGCATCTCTCATTCTCGATGTATATTTATTGCAATGTATCCCTTCTGATTAAAAAGCCCTTTCTGAGTCTAGTCTTGCGGGAGGAATAGCAAGTAACTGCTCGTAAAGAAACTAGATTTTCTCATCCTCTGCCCACTTTTATGTAAATTCACCAATCCTCAATAGTGAAACGATAAACGTACGTACTATAATTTATATTAGAAATAATGACATTATAGATAGTTTAACTCTTATGTCTACGTAAATTTTCCTGAAATGACTGATTTCCTCTGGTGCCCTAGAAAATATGTTGAAATATGGTAGTTAATTATTGCTTGGTTTTAGTCATGAATATCAAAACTATGTTTTTCTTAAATATTTCCTGGTTAGTTTTGTGTACTCGTTTGTGGTTTCCTCATTCATTTTTGCCTGTGGTCACCGACCGCGATTCACTTCCGCTCCTTGAGAATGTCACCTAAAGGTCAGTGCGACATGGTAACACTTTCGCATGAGCGTAGCAGCTTAGGTAATGAGGCAAAATTTCTGAGAAATTTGTGTTTCCCACTGCCCGGTTACGTTGAGGTTTCATCACATCCTTCCCTCGGCCCTGAAGGACCTTCAAGGAGGCTTAGAGCTAGTGAGTGGTCATTATGTATTGAATGGCTTTAAGTATTCATTCCCCTCCTCTCACTCAGCCAAAGCGGAGCTATTCATAGCGACCATTGCTATTTCGTTCGCTTTTATACCTCCCGGGCCTTTGCAATGTTTCAGAAAATAATCATACAGCGCAGTGAAGTGTACATGCAAACGACAGGTGAGAGAAGTGGAACAAAATAAGAACGCGGACATACACTAGATTTGTGTAAAAGCCTCCTCCAAGCGCAAGAGCTTACTTAGTACCAAGATTTAATTTTTTTGTCATTATGAGGCGATCTCGATCGTCTTCATATATTTCGGGCAAATATCCAACGAAAGAGCCATGGTTTGTGATATTATTACTCCTATACATGAGATATTATAGATATACTTATTTTATTGTTTTTATCTGAGACTAAGAGTAAATACCTAAATAAATTAATGTGTACTCTTTGAAATGAAGAGTAATCGTATATGCTCACGAAACCTAAATAGATGAAAAAAATTCAGCGTTAATTGGAGAATCTTAAAATACTAGTATGGGTAACAATGCCGAGATGAGCTGGACTCAGGGAGACATTCGAAGAGTAGGCAAAAAGTTTTGAATTAGCATATTCCGAGGTTGATACACGAAACTAGCTCTGCTAAAGGACTTGTACCTAAATGTTATCCATGCCATTAGGGTAATAACGCGGAAAGTTGTAAGTGGAAGCAAAGGGATTCGGTATAGGTGATCAGAGTGCTGAAGGCCTTAACAATTCAGGTATTCTTCTGGATATTTAGGCATATAGAAGGACATAACGAAGTTGAAGATGATCTCAAGATGGCAAGAAAGGCAGCGTAAATAGATCATATCAACCCAAAGTCACTGAATAATCCTCAGGAAAATGGAGGGATGAGATTTTGTGGAATTATTTTCGTGAGGACTGGAGGACTTTAATTTAGATCTATTAAAACGGTAGCGATAATCATTAAAAATATAGGATGGCTGCGAGGGAAAACGATTTCTTTGTTGTGAATCACTTTAGGGTTAAGGCAGAGGATGGCAGAAATGAAAATGTAATTGAAAAGGCATCTAACATCTCATGAAGAGTTTTGTTTGTTTGGTTGATTCGAGAAGGTGTTTGAAAGATTTAAATGGGAATAGCTGTGGACTACGATGGCTGATTTTTGGTGTAGGTTAGAGGATATTGGGCCGTGATACTTGTCTAACGTAATCTCCGACTGCGTAAGAAATGTCTGTTAGAATCCGTGTGGAAAGTGTGAGTCCGGGGAGTAAGATAGTATTTCCTCTATTGTGTATATACAATGACATATTTGCGGAGTAATAGTAGGAGAGGCGTGTTAGGAAATAGAAACCAAGAGTGAAAACAGCGGATGAGTAAATTAATTCGGTCAGAGTTTGAGATGAACATTCCTTGGTAATCTGAAAATCTTTGGGATTAATGTCATTGCCTCACTAATTACATAATATGTTCTAGAGATATGTTTTCTATTAATATTTAGTCTATGGATAATTATCGGCTTATGATAATTATTTGTTTACACTAATATAGGAATTCACTCAACAGTAATTCCCCATTTAGTATGCCGATCTTAGCAAAATTGAAGTGATGACACTATCTTGAACAAAAAAAGAAGAGAAATGTAAGATATTAATCAATGTTGGATGGAAAAGGCGATAGATACATTTAACAGTAGGAGAGAACTGATGATAGTGACCGTGATTTGGACTGTTTAGTGAAGTATGAAATATATCATTTATAAATTCTATAATCGAAACGTCCCAACCAAACATAGCTAGACTATCCAAAACATATATACTGACGGATAACTATATACAGGCAAATTTAGGGTCTAAACTATCATCCATGCTGGCATACTCAAGGTGATTCACGAAGTCCACAAGCATTCAACATAGCAATGGATGAAGTAGTTGGCAATGTAAAAATTAGAAAATGATATGAAATGGGCGCTGGAGAAATCAAAATAATATGCTATACTGATGATGCTGTCCCTCTAGCCAATGATAAAAACGATTAAAAATGGTTGTTACATGCATTCAATATAACAGATTAAATTCTGAGCATGGTTATATCTCCAGAAAAACAAATAGTGTGGCAGTATCAACAGAACCGCTTAGATGCAAATTAGATGAAGTCATCCCACGGGATATTTCCCACTAATAATATTGAGCTGTCCCATTGTGGAAATATAGAGGAAGATGTTAGAGAACAAGTGATTAAGGTAAATAAGATAGCGAACTACCTTAATGATACCCTCCGGAAGAATAAATGTATTGGAAAGGAGGCTAAGGCAAGAATATGCAATGCAACAGTCGGACCAATTCTGAACTATATGGAAGAGACAAGACCGGGGACAATAAAACTACAAGACTTCTCGAAACCACAGAAATGGAAATAGTGTCACACGAGTAATAGCGTAGTTGCAGTGGAAGCTCTTGCGCGTGAAGTGGTCCCATAAGGAATGGTGTCAGTATAATATCCGTTTAAACCCACCTAATCGAAAGAATACCCTGAATTAATAATTCGAATTCGATTGAGCCGGCAACATACAATTATGGCATATTTCGATCTAAATCACTATGTACTTCGCGGTATTTTATTTATCTATGTAAAATACCAGTAGAAGAAGGAGGCTAAAGACGCAAATTTAGTACCTAGCTTTGTTAATTGTTTGTCTGATCGTCCTGCTGTTGAGGATCTGGGTTGGATATTGAATGCTCAATAAATTTCACCTTCATAAAGAAAATTGTATCAGATTTATGATTGTTCTTGGAATGCAGGCACAAATTCTTCAAACTGAGGAGCAGATTTATCGACAAAAAAGATTGCGATGTGATCGTGTGTCTATAATAAACTTTTTGTTTGATGCGTTGGTAGGGTTGTGGTGCTGATTCTTTATGACTTGTTCTGAATACGTGAGCTAGGCATAACCTATTATGCATGCTTTGAAACTTATGCGTGAACCATTCTAACTTTGCCTTAAACTTTATAAAGTTGGTGCCTTTGTTCATGTAGACGATTTATTCATCGAGCCAATTGGACGTAGAACGTGCGCTAACTGTGGAGAATACCATTGAGGATTACGAAGATGAAAGTTCTTTCACCCTCCGACTAACTATTCAGGCTTGCCGGGTGGAATCCACCACGCGACCAGTCACATTTCCGACCCTTCCTTAATGGCTCTTTGAGGGCAACGCCCGGGCTTGCCGAATACTGATTTCGCAATAAGCACAGTCGCAAAAAACTTCAGTCGTACTGCAGGTCTTTCCGTGGAATGACTGGAGGAGGATAGCTTTACTTGCCGGGAATAGGTCACCGTAGGTCACCAAGTGTGGGAAATGGGTTTCTTCTCTTCGAAGGAAAGAAAAAAGTGACAACTTCTTGGGATTGAGAAACGGAAGTGGTCGTCGGAAGGGTTGAGGGCCCCCTTTGGAGTCACGGCGCCGAGGTCTGTGGCGTCTGCCGTCAAGCACTGTCGCACTCTGCGAAGACAACACATTTTTTTCTTGGAAGATAATTGGCAGCGGGTGTATGCATGGAAGAGACGTGACCGAGCTCTCAAAACTGACTTCCACGGCGTATCTGGAAGGAAGGGTTGAGCTTATCATTCAAGGCGCTACCCTGAAGTTGCCAATCGTACTGCACACTCAGTGGGCCGGCGTTTATCTAGCATATGTCAAGGTTATCTTCCGGGCAAGCAGATTAAGTTTTGAACGCTCCCGCGTCAGATGTCGGGACATTTCAAATACGAAGGCATACATAGATATTGCACGCCAACAACGTGCAGATCTGTGGTAACTTTCAATAGGAATGTCACCAGTGGTGAAAATAAGCTATACGTTCAAGTTGCAGTCATTTTTATGAATTGAATATTCCAAATAAATTGTAAATTTCTTCGTTTGGCTCTGGCTTTCAGTATTTTGCATAGCTAATGGAGGTTAGCCTATCCACTGGAAATATTAATTTTTAAAAATACTATCCCCTCAAACGCTTTTTTGGGACAAATCCCAAGGGATAAATCAATAGGCCAAGTTTAAAAGCCTAACGCCTAGCCTTAACGAAGATCCGTGAAGGAATGAATTGTAGATATGCGACAAAATGATGTATTTTTGACCGTTCTTCATCATTTATAATGACTCAAGATAACCACTACAAAGATTGGTGACTTTTTTGCAATTTTAAATTATAAGTATGACTATTATTCCTGTACCAATTCTTAGTGCGTATTGCAAAAACAAATGCATGACTTATGTATTAATATTTATACTATAATGCCTTTACACTAGACTGGTTATGGTAAAAGTTTGTTCTGCATTGGAATATAGATACTTTACCTGAAGCATTGCAAAAATAGTATTACCAAAGAGGAACGTGCTAGGGTAATCCAAATTCCATCAAAATTTCATAATGATCGTGAATTATTTCCAATGTGTATTGCGTTTGGTTTATCTTTAGGTATATTCTTTGTTACCATAGAGTTCAGCGATAGCAGAGTTCATTTTTTGTAGCTTATTAAGGATTAAAATTCCACTCTGCCAGAGTCTGCGGAATGATTGTTGGAGGTTAAATTTCAATGTTACTGATGGAGGAATATAATGCAACGGAAGTAGGGATACAGGAATTACTGATTGTCCTTATGCTAGAAAGAAAATAATGCCTCGAGTGTGATTGCATAGGAAATCCAACATTTGGATTTCGTGGTGATTTTCTTTGATTATTCCTCGAATAATTACAGAAGTAATGGTGATTTATCCTAACGTTGCATTTGTTCACTTTTAGTTTGACATTGTTTGCCGCCTTTTATTTCAGCTCCGTTTCAATTAGGCATCATTTTTTAGTGACGGCCTTTTTTGTTTCTTTAGGCTATCTGCACACGGGAACTGATTCCTGAATCAGTTTATTGACCGAGGAGAATTTTCTGCTCCAGCCGGGTATAGCTTGCTCGCATTAACTTGGCGGATGTTCCGTCAGTGTAAGGGCAAAGGTATACGAGCGGGATGAACTTTTAGTGAAATATTTACATCACGAACGTCAAACGAACAGCAAGCGATTTTGGTATTATCCCCTTTTGATCGTTAATAAACGTAATTTTTCCAATTTTCTGAGAATGAATTCTACTTTTTAGTAGTTACACCTTCACTGTGGACTACTGAGTGTCAACCATTTTATCACAAGAGGAAAAAACATGCTCATCTCCATGTAATAAAAAGTTCAACCAGGCAATTCCCTAAAACACTTTTGAACAGCACACATGGGTTGATACAGTTAAAATTCTGGGAACTATCAGAGTGTGGACCAGCATTTGAGAAAAGATAACGGCTGTGAATGATTCGCGAACCACTCGTAGTACCTACTTAATAAATATTTTTTTCTTGGTTGGTTATGAGAAGTGTACAGCCGCCTCTAATCACGTCTCTACAGGCGTCTCTACTTTGTGGTTAACTGGCCTCATGGCCACTGCGTATTTAAAAATCTTCCTTCATAAATGCTGATGGTTGAGTCTTTTTCTCTATAGAAGAGTTGAGTAGTCTATCTTTAAATCTTTGGTAATACTCTTATTTTGCTCTGAAGACTGTATATATCGCCCGACACTGTCGAATTTATTCTGAAGACTGTGATCACTATTTTTTTTCTTGCTTCACAGTTCATTTCCTTATGTTACGTAATCTTAGAACCAGTGATGAGAAACTTCAAAAAGCCTCCTCCTGATATAAATTTTTAATATTTCTCTTTGCGTTGGCGTTTAGAAGGAATACCTCATTCTTTCAACTCGGGGCTTCTCCTTAGCCTGCATTTTGTTAATCATGTCTTTCTAGTTTTTCACTGGTAGAGCTCATTGTGTCACGTTCATTCGGACCCAACTATTTCGTACCCGACATCTCGTACGAGGAAAATTCGTACCCATGACTACTCGTACCCTCCAATTTCAGGAATGCAACTTTTACTATAATGTCATTTCGTCCACGGAAGTATGGGGGAAAGGAAGGAATAGATAGAGAAGAGAGTGTGAGAAACTCATAGACAATATTACAACGAAATTTTTCGAAGAACAATGGGCAATTACTCATCGTACGTGTGTAAAACAAACGGTGGTCGGTGTTAAATCGTGGTGGGATTCTATACACAATATTCAGATTACAACAAAGCTATAATACTGGGGAGTTTTCCCGCCGGTGGGCAACTATGGGATGAAAATTTGTTATTTTCAGCGCTAATTGCTCGAAAACTATATCTCGTAGATATGCACAGCCAACGTCATCCTTTGCGTGCCGGAAAGATATTTAATGGCGATGCAGGCTTTTTTAGTTTCTCATACTCTTTTACTATCGATTCCTACTTTTCTACCGAATGCCGGGGAAGAAATGACCATTCACTAAAAGTTACATTCGCAAAATAGGCTACTAATTGTCTCCGTACGAGTTGCCGCGGGTTCGATATGTCGCGGGTATGAATTGTCCGTGTGCGAGATGTTGGGTACGAAATAGTTGAGTCCAAATTGACGTGAACCGCACTCATCCTTCGGAGAACCATGGCCAAGGCATTTTAAGCTCGTCGCACGAGAGGTAACAGATTCCCCATAATGTCTTTATCTCCTCAGTGACGCATCCTAACCCTCTTTTTCGAATACATAGCAACTAAATGCCTCAGCCATTATGGATTTTAGCGTCCCCAATATTTTAGTTGAATTTCAAGAAATGCCAAATGACAAATCCCTCTCTCTCTCTTAAATATAAAACCTCCGACGCAATTTTAAAGGATGGAGTACTGCCAGACTCCTCTCATTGTACATTTCGATTAGCTTGCCAAGTAAAACTTGTTGTCATAACCTCCAATTGAATTTCAGTTGGTACCAGTAGCTTTTATAATTATTCTGTAGGGCCTAAGGTGTTAGGTTAAATATCATAATCATCAAACTATTTCAAAGGATCTGCACTCCTGCCATTGATATATGATTTGTATTGCGGCAAGCCATAAGAACCTGGGTATCTACACAGGTAAACCCGCGCCAGTTAAAATTGATCAACTCAAGATGTACTGCATATAAATTAGTAGGACTTATGAAAATCTAAATATTTGACTCACTGTTAGTCACGACGAGTGCATTAATCTTACTCCAGCATAGAGCTATCTTAGAAGAGAATTGACGGTAGCTAGAGATTGCTCTATGAAGATGAGATGGAGATAATGGAGAGAATTTAATGCTGTGCAGCATGCTGCTTTGCTGTAGCATATTATTTTAATGTGATTGGAACATTAGTTGCAAGTTTTTTGCATGATGCAGTTATCCCAATATCGCATCATAATTACGTAGTCTAGTGTTTCTTGCAGGTCATAAAATTCCGTACTGAATACCATATAAGAACGCACAGATGAATATCACGCAGCCATGTTTTTTTTATTTATTATTGAAAATTAATTCACATTCACATTGAAATGTTTGCATGCTGCATTGCATTTCTGTCACTAATGTAAACGCATTTGTTTAAATCATGTTTAAATATAGTGTGGATTATGTAAAATTCGTTAAATTAGTATATATTCATCTGCTATAAGATATTCTAAACGCTTCAAGACATACGTACTTAACGCCATGATAAAAATCCACCTGCTGTCGTATTACTCCTTCGTGAACCTCAGTATCGGCGATGGAAATGCTAATTAAGCAGAAAAAGAAAATTTCTGGCACCCTTTGGTTTCTTGTCATTTTTTTACTCCTCTCTTTTCTTCTAACCAGGGCACTGGAGGGGAAAGAGTTTCTAATTATAGCTCCCACTTTCACATGTCGGATTCCACTTGAATTTTTCATTCTCGCCCGAGTAGGAGACACTCGGGATTCCTTTCTTCTGCGAAAACTATCCCTCCCTGCCTCTCAACTGCCTCTCATTTCGCTCCATTCTCCCTTTCTCTCTCCAACCACCCCCGTCCGCTCCCGGCGCAGCAACCTGCAACCTCGTCCGTTACTTCGGCCTCCTCCTCCACGCAGACTCCTCGCACACAGGCTCTCGAGCTCATGCACGGCGTGTGGCCTATCTCGCCCATCTTGCCCCTCAGCGTATTACGACCTCTCGTATCCACCCTCTCTACGCTGTCACTCCAACATCTTATTCTTCCCTCTCCACTCAAGTCATGCTTCCTCCCCCCGTCTCTTTTCCGCCCCTCCTCTCTCTCTCTTTTCTCATATGAAGGGTCTTTGGCAAGAGGACCACCTCTTGAGGCATGAATTAATTTTCATTCCTTACGACGGAGGCAATAATCGCGAATTGCTTGCATTCTGGCTGAGATAAAATGCTCACAAATAACGAGAGACATGATGAGGGATGTATCCACGGTTTTTAGAAAGAAGTGAATATTCATTGGTAGGAAAATTCTTATAATCCGTTTTTACTTAAGGTACTTATCCTATAAAAATGGTCTACTCTCCGAAAATGTACTTCTTGCTTGTAAAAATATGATTATTATCTTTATTGGAGAGTAGAATGTCTTCATACTGTAATAAATTGTGTGCCTAATACCTACTTAATCAAATTTTAACTCTCGTGGTGTTTATTTAGGGTAAATTAGGGCTGCCATATGCTGGATGCTCCAAAGACAAATGGTTATCGGAATGTCGAAAACATTCGAATAAATAGTGTATTTTTGCTCATGTTTAATGGTACTCAACTACATCATCGCATTTTAATTTCTGTGTGCCATTTACTTAGTCGTCAGTAGTCACATAAGGTTTATTACCAGAAGGAGAGAATTTATCCTCATGCTTTGCGGGATAATTCTAGGTTTTAATCGATATCAAAACATCTGCCTAAGCTTAAGCTCTTGCCGTGATTAACTAAACTTATCTACGTCCTTCGTCGCACGACGACAGTTCCTCTCCAGGCAGAGTCAATTAGCATCATCCCTTCTCGCGGATGGAGGAGCCGTGTCAAATTAACCCATCAGGTGCCCTTCTTCCACCGACCTTGTCTGTAATCTCGCCCTATTTTGAATCCAATCTGTGGCGCCTCCCTCATCCCTTGCTTTAGCCACCTTCTCGTCGGTGATCTCCCGCCCACCCTTCACGTAAACGTCGGGTTAATGAAATCCTAAATCACTTTGAAGTTCTTTCCATCGAAAGACAAGAAGGGCTTGTTACCTCCCCTCTTTAAGGATCTCATCGTGGTGCAGGGTTGGCACAGGGAAATGAGGAATGATAATATGGAATATCTCGGAGTTATACCTCTCCCAATAGACTCATCTTTTCCTGAAAATCCACCAATTTAACTCCTTTTCCTATTTTCCTCAATTTTCTTCTCCATGTCTGAGGTCACCCTTTCGTACCAAATCTAGGAGAAGGATTAATGAGTGAGATAATGTCCTAGGAAAGGGAGGGGAGAGAGAGGGGCTAGGAAAAAGCAGAAGCTGGGAGAAAGTATATCCTTTAACAAGTGGGTGCAGGACCAAGCACTCGACTTTCCGGTCCGAAGGTCTCCCACAACGGCCAGGCACTTACTTTCGCCTGAATCATGCGGGAATGTGAGATTAAGGGGACGCCCGAATGATTTTTCGCAACTTTTGGTCACAGAAAGGGATGAAGGCAGTAAGATATGGGTGGCGGATGAGACGGAGGAGAAAGGGTTGGACCGGGAGGGATACAAAAGTTTTGCATCTCTTACAGCCTACGTCTTTGTTTATTGTACCCCCGCAGACTACTCCCTTTCTCCCAAAGTCTGATGTGGCCTTAGGAAGGGAGTAATAGCCAGAATATAGGGCTTGTATTCTACAAATTTCGCTGTGGATGAATCTATTTTAAAACGAAAATGCTTTTTTCCCAAGTTTAAAGACGTCAGTAAAGTATTTCATGATTTCACTAGGTCGTTCTTTGACAGCTATTAGAGCTCTTCTTCAAGCAAGAATTATTTTACTATTTACTATTTTTCCAATTGTTGGCATTGACTTTTTTTGTGTATATAGCTGTAGCTCTTGTGTATGTAGCTTTAAATAATAATGTGCGTTTAAAATCACAGGCTTTATATTTATTTTTATTGTTTAAGCTCTTACGTTCCAATGATGTGACTACTTTAGACATCGTCAACTAGAGCAGGATTGCTGCTTTCCTGGGTAGATGATTTCTGATGCATCCACTGAACGCCGAAGATCATTTCTGAAGATATCTGATGCATATTCTGAACCTCTCCCAGGGTTTAGGGACAATAGTGGATGCTCAGATGCTCAGAATAATAATACTAATATTTAGCCCTCTGTATTGCTTACTCTGCTGAGATACCTAACGTACTTCTCGTGAGTTCAGGTCCCTGTGTCAACTCACTTGACTTAAATTGAAATAAATGGATTCAGAATTTTAAGTGCATTTCTTGAATTAATGTTTTCTGTTGCATTGGAATCCCACTTTCGATATCGATGACTCTCAATTCTTTTATCGCGTATGAATATCCCAGCGCCTGTATGAGAGATGATTATATTATGGGTTTCGAGTTTTAATACTGGTGAAGGTTTAATATGGGTTTCTCGAAGTTTAATGCAAAGGGGCAACGTATCGTACATATATCGTATGGAAAACTATATCGATAGTGGCAAAACTGAGTGGGTGGGGTTAAAACCGAGGGGGAGAAAAGACCGTGACCGGCAGAGGCGCTGTCGTTGAGTGTTTCAAGAGCATATTTGCAATTTAAAATATATTAATAGTATTTATTTGTAATAAAATAAAATTCAAAATTTTGCATTATTTTAACGCCAATGCGTAATATTTTTTAACTTTAATACGTATAATTCATGAGGGAGTTCAAGCTATTGTAGTCTCGGCACCAGCTATTTTAGTCTCGACACCAGTGGTAGTTGCGAAGTTGAGCGCATGGCTGACTTGTGATTTTGATGTGTTTTACGCACGAAGCTGAAATACTGTATTAATATCTGCTACAACCGGGCTGAGAGATTGTTAGATATGGCGAAACCTGTGCATAGTAAGCGATATGCGGTGATTTGGTGCAACAGTGTGTATGAATGTCGTTTATACAGACATCTATTTTCTCGTTTTTCAAATAGGCTGTCAGGTATGTTGCATTTAAGTTTTCGAAGAATCACGGTGCAATGGGCCATTTGTTAACAACAGAAAAATACTGCTATTCGCATGGATTTTCATGATTCTTCGCAACTGATACGAGTGTTCGGAAGTATTTTGAATTCTGGTAATGTTGCAATAACACACGGCAGAGAGGTGGGCTAAGATTCTGTCCCCGTACGGATTACCTTCGTTGATGAATACAGAAGTTCATTAATCAGTATATTTCTTTCTTGCTTTTACGTGAGAAAGTCTTCAACTCTCATTACACCGGCTGCCGTTCCGAGCATTATCGAAGGTTAGAATATTCGTGATGTTTACATGATGTGCATTAGGTGGCATGAACTGTGATGTGGTTGTCTCGCCATCAAACTCCCCATTGTGCATTACTGTGACTTTTGATTTGGTGCCCTCCCCAGACCATGAGTGGTGCATTATGTACCCTGGACTGTGATGTGGTTGCATCGCCATCAATCACCACCCTTGTGCATTACAGTGACTTGTGTCTTGGTGCCCTCCCCAGATCAAGTGTAGTGCGCTGGATGGCTTGAACTGTTATCACGTTGTCATGTCATATTCAGTTAACCTCACCATCACTTGGACTTTTTGGATGGATGGATAATAATGGATGAATGTAATTTTTCCAAATAACATTGGTAATTCCAACCTACTGTGTTTTGAATGACTACGTTCAACTTTTAAGAATGAGCTACCGTTGACTTCTGGTAATTTGATTCTCTTTTGAATCAATAAATTTATAGTAAATATGGCAAGCGGTGTTTTATTATGCCATGTATTCTCATTATAACCTGACCTCAATATTTCCTGTTTCATAAAAGTTTCCCAAGCTTATTTATTGTGCAATCGGGAATATCATCAAGTTAATACGAGTGAATAATACTTGTTTCATTTTATTGCAGTGCTCATTAAAATTACATTTTTCAAGGCTTAATTTCAGATATTGGTTTATAATCCATTGAATACGGATACTCCTGAACTAGCGATTCAAACCCCGCGCTAGTATCACGATTTAAACCTCGCGGCAAACGAACGACCCGGTATCGATGCCGGGGTCGTGGCGGTGATTTACAGAAACCTACACGCATTGGGCTTATGCCTCTGTCGCCCCTTTGGTTTATGTAGGGTTCCTTTAATAGTTAGTTTTGTCGTGATTTTGATGCGTTCCTCTTGTGCCTTTTAAAGTCTTTATTCTGTCTTTCTTGTTTAATTGAAATATTTTCGTGGAATTTTAGTATGCATACCGATTTCAATGTGCAAGTACTCACTCGTCGTTATCAGAATGACTCTATTAGATTCCCTTTTCGTTGTTAGCGAATTCGGTTTTATGTATCACTTGTCATATTTTGCTTCGCTACTGAGAAGAAAATAATTTCCCTGTTAGTGCCTATCGTAAATCATTGATTATTTTCACAAACCATTATTTTCCTCTTTCTCTCATTATTATCAAAATTTCAGTAGCCTAAATCCCCACCCTCATGGTGCGAGAACCTGCCTCCATTAATGAAAAGACTCACCCAGTGTATTTATTTTATTAATATACTGAAATTTAAAAATATGGATAGGGAGTGCTCGATATTACATAAAATGTGCCATGAAGGATGACGAGACCGGAGCCCTAAGTATGCATCGAAGAAAGATGAGAGTAGAATGTGTGAGATAGAGGTGGGACTCCTTACAATTCACCTCGCTTCATTTTTCCACCCCCACTATTCATCCGAGGAGAACACCCTTTTCTTTACCTCGATCCACCGTCGGCCTTCTTATGCCTCGTCCTCTTTTCTCTCTCTCTCTTTCTCCTACCGGCCACCTCTTCCTTCCGAGACCCTGCCACCTCCTTCATCTCTCCCGCGTCCACTCTCTGCTTTTAGTGTCTTCATTGTCCCGTCCGCGTCGCCTGTCACGCTCATAATAGGCCACTTACGCCCCTCACAACGTCGGAGAGCAGCGCCCCGCGTACGTCCGTCTTCTTTATCCCCCGTCCTCCTCCATCGCTCCGCCCCCCTCCTTCACGGAGTGGCACACCCTGCCCATCGCGCCGCAACCGCACCCGCCCCCTCCCTCCCTTTTTTCTCTCCCATCTTCTACTCCTATTCCCTTTCCTCTCCCGTAACAACTCCACAAAGCCTTTCGGTGTTTCGCTATTTTCCCTCATTCTGCTCCTACGTATTTTCCAATTCCTCACGTCCATTTAAATAATACTTCGCACTGGACATTAAAATGTATAACTTGATTGCGGAGTTTAATGTGGGTAGTTACTGTTCTTGATTTTTTCTACCCTCTATTTCGAATTAAGAACCACTAAATGCGTAACGTACATATACTTACTAAAACGAATGCATGTATTTGATGACGAGATAGCATAGCCGAAGGTCCGATGCCATATGTTTTACCTGCATGGAGCCTAGACATCGTTTTTCTTCCAATATGAATGCTGCCTCCACACCTTTCCTCAAATCTAGGCTTGATAAATATTTGGGATAGAGAAGCGGATGACATCTGATGCCGGTTTCTTGCTGAATTACCAGCACAACGCTTTGTAGTTGCATGTGTTGGATCGACTCACTCGTGATTGGCGAAATACAAGTTTTGGCAAGTATAGATCAGCGGTGCAGAGCTTGAGTGCTATCAGATTATCTCTCTCTGATCCGCTATTTTCCTTGATATTACTGCAGTATTCGTTGGACTTTGGATTGCCAAGAAAAAACGACTATTTAAGGCTTGATATTTCAACAGCTTTAGAACTGAGGTTTCTTGGTGTCAAACTCTGGTTAAGGCATCATACGCATCATAAATGGCAACTTTTAAGAGCTAGCTCATTACGTCAACAAGATATGTACAATATGTACATGTTTTTACCTAGCAGTCAAACTTGAGCAGGAGTCATCGTAATCTACAGTATAACCGGTTTCTTGCAGTAATCCTTCATTCTAAACTTAAATTAAACTCTTGTAATTTAAATATAACTGTTTCAGGCTGGATATGGTGGAAGTTCTCCATATTCATAATGAATTAAAAAAATTTGGTAACCTTCCACAGATTAATTTCTTTGGTACGACGCGTTACACCACACTTTATATAAACAAAGTGTGGTGAAACGCGTCGTGCCAAAGAAATAAATCTGTGGAAGATTACAAAGTGTTTTTATTCATTATGAACTCTTGTATATTTTGTAAAATTGGTATCTCTTAAATGGAGCTTAAATAGGTACTTTTGATTTATATAGGCAATGATTTCCAAAAACCACTCCGTGAGATGAAAGGAAATATTAACGGTACTTATGAGTCGAGGCTCGAAAATAATTTTTTTAATCTTCGCCTGTCAACTCAAGGGTTTGTGGGTTTAATTCCCTCCTGGGTGGAATTTTCACTACCCATGGTATGGTTGTTTTCATACAGAATTAAAATATTATTTGAAATTTTGGAATACTTTCATGTAACTCAGATTACATTTGTGCATGATATACATATTGTTAATGTACTAGGCTGACACAGCACACAATAAACACTAAAGCATGCCAATGAGAATCACTGTTATCAATTAATTACTTTCAATAGAGAATATGTCAATCGATTCGTGAGAACTCAAAATCTAAATCTCCTCAATCCCGTGCAGCTGTTAGTCTCTTCCGCGCCATTTCTTTGATTCCCTTTCTCACGGTGGGATCGGTGAGGCATCCGCAGTCCTTAGTCGCCATCTCACCGCATACCAATCCTCGATGCCTAGGCCGAAGATATGCGTCTACGTCATGACATAAAGCGCTCCAGCATGCACCCAAGATCGATCGATTTTTATCTCCAAGGGTTTTTGAACTGTGATGCTGCCCCGCCCTTTCTTTTGTTGAAACACTCGAATCACGAATTTGGCCCGCAAAACCTCTTGAAGTTCTCTTTGATTCCCATTCTTTTCATGTATTTGGCGATATCAAAATGAAGTGAGCAAGTATATGAAACTTGATGATATTTTCAAATTGATCCCTCTGTCTATCGTACTAGCTCTGGAGGACGACCAGAGGCTCTTTAAATTTAACTATGGAATGTTATATTGAGTTCTGAGTTATCCTACTTGAACTATTCAGATATGCTTTGGCTTCATTAAACCGTCAGAGCATTAGGCTTCCTAAAAACATGAGAATTCATTTCTCATAGAGAATGTCTTCGGCCTGAGTTAATGCATGTTAAACCAAGGGTTAGTGAAATTTAGCCTGCATCAGCATAGCAATGCAAGTATGAATATTTATGCTGTCAGAATTTGCTGGAATGCTGCAAATATTTTGTATGTAAAACTTGCCTTTATAATGCCAAGTTAACCAAATTCATCATATGATGACCTCACTTTAAAAAGTTTAGACACGTGCTTCTTTCAACTGTTTGTGTCTTCATATCTTAATACTAGTTTAACATCTATACCGGATTGATTATTTTGCTCCGATGCTTCAAGACTTTTTCAAGACAAGAAATTTTGTTCTGATGATATTTTAAGTAGGATATATTTGGGGATTATTTTTTGGAATAAACTTTTACAGCAAATGGAGGGGGATTAAGATTATTACCTGCCCTAATGGTCACAGTAAAAAAAATGTAGATTAGGGAAATGTTAATCTATAAATACCACATAATAATTATGCAAATAGTTTCAGGCTTGACTTTGTGGAACTCTAACATAATTACAGAAAGAAGAAATTTCAAATCGTATTTATCCACACTGTTTTATTGACACTACCGACCCAGGTTTCAACGGCTAACCGTAATTTTAAAGGCCTTGAAAATGACGGTTACCCTTTGAAACCTGGGTTGGTAGTGTTAATGAAGCAGTGTGGATAAATACGATTTTTAAATTTCTTCTTTCTGTAACCACATATTAACACTCAGAAATCTTTAAGAGGAATTAAGGTGGGGATGTATGTACGTGTAGATAACGTCCCCTCTAAATTGTTATAGAATAAAGGAGCAGATGGATAGCAGGGAGAAAATAAAGAGATTTTAACGACTACTCCGAAGGGTGCAACAGGAAAGAACTAGGGCGGAGAAATTTGAAAAATCAATCTAACTCACGCTCCTTAGCGTGAGAAATGTTCTACACTGAGAATATAATATGTCCATCGTTAGAATCACGTAAGCCCTTATGCCATTCTGGAAAATCGCAGCATTGAAAAAAATAAATATGGAACATAATCAGGGTTTGATTTCTCGCTTAATCAACTTTGAGAGGAGATTTAGCTGAGAAAGTAGCAGAAATCTGATGAATGTGTTGCAAACTTAAGATTTGGAAGGATTTATTCCAAAAGTAATGCAACTGAAGGTATTAACGCTACCGGTTTTGTTGTTGTCGAAAAGTTTGCTTATTATTGCTGCTCAGACTAACCGCGGTATTAAAAGGAGGATCTGATATGGCTTATGGTTAACTGTAAAAATAAAATAAAGAATAGCAAAAGTAAAACGACAAATGCATAGGTGACGCGGACCTTCATTTACCCTATTTATCCATCAGCGCAAGTTAGTGTAGCGGATGGAGTATCGGGGTGGGCAGTGTCTTTGGGAGATAGGGGAATCTCCTATTGACAGCGTTTTCCAACATATATGGTGGGACAGTGATTAGAGGAGTCGAAAGGAAGGACAACATAGATAAGATAATGATAAAATCGGTCGCAAATGACTTAGCACTTGTCACCCATTCTGCGAAAGAATTGCAGTCGTTGAATGACACTGTGTTATCAGTGCATGAGATATTGCCTGAGGTTTAAACATCCGAAAATAGAAGTTTCCGGGAGCGGTGAGGATCAAGCTGAACTTTGACGATAGAAGGGAATAAGCTGGGACTATAGCAACAATTTAGCTAATTTGCTATTATCTTAGGTGAAACTGGGTGAAGTATTATCTTAAATAGGAGAAGAAAGGCCAAGCCAAGGACGCCAATAGGAGAGAACTGATGCTACCCTTAATAATGATGTAAAGAAAATATTCGCAAAGATTTTGATTTAGAGTATGCCTTTCTTTGGCGCAGAAACGTGTTCATCATGGAGAGAGAGAGGGAGAGAGAGAGAAAGAGATAACGAAAGATTAGAAGCATGTGAGGTATATGTTTAGAAAAAGAAAGAGCGAGAATTATAAAAAGAAAAACTTTTTGCATAATGTATTTATCACCGGTTATCTTACTGAAAATATGAAAGGATGATCTGCAGAAAATAATGTGAGAATAAGTGCGCAATGATTGATGATTAAGCGTTATAATATTCCCCTTCAAAGTCCAACGTGAAGTCTCACGGGAACAAGACAGATGTGGACGAACAAAATTTATCAGCATAAATATTACTATGCAGTAACTAGCTTCGGGCACCTATTCCACGATTGTAAAGGAGAGATATTATTTATTCTTATTTAATAGATATACATATAATATGGGATAAGAACTGAAATATATGTTATAATGAAGGGTTAGTAAACCGTGGCCAAAGTACAAATTTATTTTAGTCAGGGAAAATCTTGTTTTTTGGGAAAATGTTGGTCATGGCGGTGATGTATGAGAATAGAAATGTCCTTCTCCCGAGGGTGTAATTTCTCTTCCCTTCGGCCTTCGTAGAAGTTAAGTTTAACCATCACCTTTCAAAACACGAGTTTTTGGCTGATCACTATATTTTATTTTGCCCATTCCGTGTGATCATGATTTTTCAAATACATACAGGTGAAGTTGAGCGTATTTCAGATCTTTTCATTTTTGTTTTTGTTTCCTCAGCTTCTCGAGTTTTCCTCTGGTAACGGAAATATCCACACCCGGTATTTTTTTTTCCTTATATATAGCCTTGCGCTATTTCTCTTTTGTTATTATTATTTTGGAATCCACGTCTGCCTCCTCAATTCAAACCTTGCGTATCGATCTATTCTTCGACAGGGTTTTCCAAGCATTGTGTACGATACTTAAATGTAACACGCATCAAAAATTCCAAAAGTGCCCAACATATTTCGTTCTTTTTCCTTAATTCATGCAGTCAAACCCAGTCAATCTCCTCCGGAAAAAATGTCCAAAATATAATTGATTTTAAGGGTGCTCACTAGTTTTTAGATTCGCGTCGGTTTTAGACGGTGTCCTTCCCTCTGAGACCCGGATGGAATGGGAAGGCTCTCAATACGGCGAGCAAATGGAGGGGAGGGGTATCTGTCGTAAATAGTGAGTGTCGTTGCACAGAAGAGGATTTAAGTCTCGGGCCTCGGTGCTTTGAAAGCCTAGTGGAGCCGCGACCAGCAAGATAAAGAGTGCCTCACCACATCAACTGGTCCGTGACGTCACGTGCACTGTGTGGATGGTTGAGGTGTCGAGGCAGGGCTTCTGCTTGAACGCAATGCCGGGCCTCCCGACGTCTATGGAAACCAAAATATTCGTTATAATAATTGCGAAAAGGGTATGCGAAATCTTCGCGCAAACAATGCAACAACTATGGTGCACTTAACTAACCACACATTTTTCAAGAACAACTTTTTTCGCTTTCTCTTTCACATCGTAGTATATTAAATATTAATGCAGTCACGTAGGGACTGTCACAAGGAAATATTTTCCTTGGAAATGAAACAGTAATTGCTGAATGTCCACCATTTAATAGAAAACGGGCAGGTATGATGGTAAACTAGGCAAATAAAGCGGTTACAATTCCAAGCTTTCCCTAAGAGTGTACATGCTCTGGAAGAATCAATACGAAGATGTCGGGATGTTTCAAATATCCAAAACGAAAACGATATTGAACTAAATTCATCATAAGTATTAAGTAAAATATACTTTAATGCCTAGGGCTCAAATCTAACTACTTTTTTGTGTGTATTAAAGGTGATTGAATTATCACTGTATGATTTTGATTTGTGAATTGTAAAAAGTGGTTTTGTAACTTATTTTCGGGCTACTTTATGGGAAACGAGAATCCAAGGTCGAGTAATTCAATACAACTAACTCCGGGTCATTCTAATTAACGATATCTAACGCACAACAAAAATTTCGCGGCAGCTACGAAAATGAAGTGTTGGGAGAACAAATATAAAATTTATCTGTGAATATGAAATAAAAAGTCTATTAGTGATGATATTATTCTCAAAAAAAAATACTGTAAGTCATAGCTAGTGAGGATTCGGTTCGATAGCTAACTTTTCATGGTAGATATAATTCATACAGAACTTCTCTGTAAAATACTCAGCCAATTTAAGACCATTTCTAGGAATGGACATAAATCTTCATTCCTACAACCCATTTCTGGCGTGAGCAAACCCTCTCGAAATTAGATTTCGAATTTTTCAATCAACCACTACCCATGAAATTTATCAGAATATCTAATTAGACGAATATATCAATTTTATTGAGTACCTTCCTATACACTAACTTATGACTACAAGGTCAACATCCAACAGATTACTTCAATTACCTATTATTTTCTAAAACTCACAAGCGCAAAATGTGATATATTGCCATTTACTTAATATGGCCCTGTTGGTGAAAAATAGTAAAAACATGATGTAAGTGATATCTATTTTCCCACCAGCAGGAAGTTGGAGACGACGAAACCTGATATAGTTTTCTTCGATAGCCTCTTGCAAGCCAAGTCCAAGCAAGAAAAATATAGTTAACTTGTGAATGTGGTATTTTTATGACTAGTAGTAGTAGAAACAACATGTGGAGTACTTATTAATCGATATTTCATTTACGAAAGGAGATTGCTTTGGTGAGATTATTTACAGTCGCATTAACAACTGTTCCAATGAAATTTGTTACCTATACCTTAAATTCATAAAATACTGCCATCTTTCACGTAGCTTTCCTCTCGCTTTCGAAATAGTATTCTATGAAGAGAATTCCAATTTCGGCAATCAATGAATAATTAATACCAATTAGCCAAGCATGCTATTAAATCATCCTCTTGTACGACCATGTTGGTATTTGTTTCATTAATGCAATCCAGATTTCCAGTAGCAATGAGGTTTGTTGCTGTTGATGATAACTTAGCAACAATTGCGTGCTTTGCCGGGATAACCTATTTGCAATACGAAAATGTTTCTTGGTTGTCAGCATCTGTCAGAAGATAAGATATTATAATTTAAGGTCTACAATGTACCCCTAACCATTTATGTGTAAATATACTGGAGCCCTTATGATGTTGGTCCGAAAAGGATTTTGTCCAAATATTATATCTCACTTCATTTACTCCCAAATTTTTCTATCAGGCCAATCGTGGATGTTAACTTCCTCGATTTGTTTTTATCTCGACGTATTGTTATCCCCCTGTCCTCTTCACACTCCTGCTATCTCCGCTAACAAGAGTAAACCAAAAGCTTTGATGCTCGTAACTTGGACGATTTTATCGGAAACGTCTCTTTTTCACTCTCTCTCCAACGATGTCATTTCCCTCCTCGACAACTCCCCCATCCCAACTATACCCTCCATCCTGAGAGCCTCAAAACCTCCCGTCCCATTAGTCCCTCCGGTCTGGAGGTGTTAATTCCATTCCTTTTATCCCCTTCACTCACTTGGGGTGGGGGGGACCTCACCTTCAGACTCATGGTTAACTTCCGTTTTCTGAATCCAAGCTGAATATGTTATGTTCATTATCCCGTCCTGTGTGATTTCATGCGCCTTCCTCCCCCTTTCACTCTATTTCTCTCAGAAAAAATTGTCTTGGCGATTTCAGTCGTTATACTGTTTATCGTCGTAAACAAATCAATGCTTATTTTTCATTTTCTTTAGTCAAAGCAATTCCCCGAAAGAAATTAAATTTGTGAGAGCGATCGACTATTTCTTTCAATTTTGTGCCCCAAATACACTCCAAAATTGGAAGGATATCCTCAGATTACTCGTGTGATGCGCTCGATAGAAATGTTTACATATGCCTTGCATCTCTTGCATTTCCTGGTGCGCAACAACTGTTCATAATGTTGATATCGGGAAATAAATAAAATTTTTAAATAATAAAAAAATAAATGGAAATTTGTCGAACGTTATGTTGTAGTACATAAAAAATAATTTTTTTTAGTGCATTGTTGAAAACATAGATTATAATTGAAGGAGGATAGCT
Organism: Pyrrhosoma nymphula; assembly: GCA_963573305.1. NCBI lineage: Eukaryota > Metazoa > Arthropoda > Insecta > Odonata > Coenagrionidae > Pyrrhosoma > Pyrrhosoma nymphula. The sequence continues at coordinate 169,146,820 of OY754327.1, forward strand.
TTAAAACCTCCAGGAGTTTCCTAAATGACTAAGACTCTGGGAGTACCGTGCTGGTTACATTAACTTTCTACCGATAATCGCCTCCTGTATGAGGTCCATTTCTTTCTGAGGCCCATTGAGGTATGAGGTCCATTTCTGTATGAGGTCCATTTCTTTCAAATTTGAATCTGTGATGAATTTACATTCCCTCACGCCGCGTCGTCAGGGAATTTGAGAATTATGGAAAATGGCTGCTATTTTCATCATTCATCTGATTACAACCAATATTCGTGTTTTGTATGCAGTTCAGAAGACATTCAATTTTATTTCCCAATCACTTACTAATAAACATCTTTTTTGGATTTTGGTTGGTTGGTTTTGGTTTGGTCAACTTGGATTTTCAGCCGTATTTTACTCATTTTTTTTTACTTTCAGCGAGCCGTTTCCTCTTTCCTCATCGTGCTTTTCTTTACCTTTCTCTGCTTGGATTCTCATTAGCTGGTGTACGTGTATCCTTACCCACCCTCCTCCCACCTGGACCTATCCTCTGCCGTCTTACAGCCCCAAATCTCCTTCAGACCTCTCCCCCTCAATCACAACTCCTTCATCCATCAGGTCGGCCGCTCATTCTCCTTTCTGCCCCGTCCACGCAGGAATTCCTCCTCTCATCCGAATACTCCTTTTTAATGACACATCTGACACGACCAATTAGATCAGGTCTCAAGGGGGCTCTCCCACCACCCACCTCCCTTCCTGCTCTCCCTCCTGCCAGCCCCTGCCCTCCGCGTCTTCCCACCCATCACTCAGCCGACACCCTTCCTCCTTCTCGCCCTATAATCCTCTGTCGAAGCTCTACCTCCCAACTTCTTCCTCCACTATCTTACACATTGGAAGTAAACTGAACACCCCCCCCCTACCCACCCATATCGTCTCCCCGTTCCCATCAGCATCCCCTCGGTTGGGAAAAAAACTCCGTCACTTCTCCTATATTAAGCACCCCCACCTACGAAGAGGTGGGGTGGCAAGAGAGGGTGGAGACGACGCCTAATGGGCAATTCTCCTTCGGGGCAAGCATAGGGTGAGGGGGTTGAGGAGATGGGGAAGAAAGCCGTGGAGGGAGGGGTGGAGGAGCTCGCTGGAGGGACCGAGGGGCAAGGGGTGGGGAGAGGAGAGTGCCGCCGTGAGGGAAAAAAATAAAGAGGGATGGTGGCCGAGGGGAGAGGTGCGGGGAGGGCGGGATTTGAGGGGACGCTGGGAGGAGATGCTAAGTGCGTCCATCTCCTCTCGGGACTGACTCGGAGAGCGAGGTAGAGGAAAAAAGGAGAGGAGGATGATGGGGCGGCGTTCGAGCGGATGGCACCCAAGAATGGGTGTCAAGCCGACAGAAAAAAATAAAAGAGAGGGAAATCGAAGAGAGCCCACACCCCGAGTGCAGTCAGCCGCAACGGTTCGACGGCAACCGATCCCACTCTAGGTCTTTTTCCCCGCTCACATTCCTGAAAGGCAAACTAATCAGGTGAAATGTGATTTTCCTTGTTCGACGAGCTCTCATCTTGCTGATCATGATTTTATGATTAATTGCTTTTTCAATCCTCGGGTGCGACACAGTCGCACTGCAGAGCCGTTGAATCACGAAACCACGAATGCAAATTTTCAAGCTCTCTGTGAGTGCCTTGCATGTAGTTCTCTCTGACGGTGTCAACACCCTGATGATTACGCTTGTAGAATAATGAATTGCTGTTATTTTTTAATTATTAGCTATTTCGACGAAGGAAATGTAGTGGAAAAAAAAAGTCAAAGAAATGGAAAATGTTAGGAATAAGGAAAATAGGCTCGTTTTTTAAGGTGAAATTATTATTGATAGGCAGCCAAAGGGATATGAGGATGTGAAAACTATTACCCTGAGGTTTGAATTATTAATTACCAACAGAAAGACATTCAGGCTAGAAGAAGGAAATGCGCGGAAGACTTTCAGGATAAGTATATTAGCGAATGCTGGGAGTTCGCAATGAATAAATAATTTTCATGGAAAGGCTCTCAAACCTGGATCCTTCGGATTTGCGCCCGATTATTTAACTAATTAGCCGACTGAATCGATTTCCTCAGAGAATTTAATACAGGCTATGAGTAAATAGATATTCTCACGATGTGCCATGTATATAATGACACAAACAATAAATGTAATACGTTTGGATTCTAGTTATGGATGGGTGAATTTGGCGTAAATATAGATAAGTTGGATGCTGAAGTACCTACTCGATTGTGATACAGAATTATCTTTACGGGTTATAACGTGAAGAAAATGGTAGGAATAGGTATTATCCTTTACAAGTTACCTGGAAATATTGAGGGAACTAAAGAAAAAACTTTTAAGAATGTTCATCCCATTCATCCCATTTGTGAGGAGTAAGGGTGGCCGAAATATTTCGTATAGTTAATGTCACGTTCTGCTCCGTATAAAAGGAGGAGCAGCAAAACGCGATAACTGTAGGACAATAAGTTTTTAAAGGCAGAGGACATTAGCATTTTTTAGGTTAGCATTTTTTGAAAAAGGGAAAATGCCCTTTGAAAATGTTGAAGAAGAGGACTAACGACTATTTGGATAGGTTAGGGGTCAGGAAATTGAAGGTATAGTTGGTAAAGGATAGATTGAGGGTCAGGAAGAGAGGAGTCTACAATACGTAAAACCTACAAATAGACTGTTGGGATAGACGACTAATTCCAAACGCGTACACCCAAGGTTGCGTAAGCACATATCAGGGTCACAAATGGAAATTCGGGTTGGTTATAATTGGCGGGTTAGCAATGCGTTGTTCTTTGTGGCAACTGATCTTTGCTTTCACCGAGAAAAAGGTACAAGAGACATGGAAGTATATTCCACAGGACTGATCGGCGGGGAGCTAATTTAATTAGCTAGGTTTGTAGGAATGTGTCATCGTTGCTTTACCATTATGGTGTAAATTAATCAAAATAAAGCAAAATTAATGAAATTTTTATAAAAACCGGTTCCCGATCAGTCACCGAAGTTAAGCATCGTTGGGTTCGCCTCGAGTTTGGAGGGGTGATCCTTCGATTCGTCCTAGTGCTGTTGCCCCTGTCTGCACGTGGCAGACCGTGTGTGTGGAATGACCTCAGCCGTCGAAGCACGTTAAACAAAAATATTACTACTTTTATAAAAAAAGCGCGAGGTAAAATTAAAAGTGGATGAACTTAAAAAATAGCTGGTAGAACTATATGGTGACTCGAGTATTATATCATAAAAAAGTTCATACCATGTTAATGATTAAATAAAACTAGTGTTGGAAAAAAACTAATTAGTAGAGTAGACCGCAGGAAAGAAAATCGAGTGGATGCAATGAAAATAATAGTGTATAATTAGATGTATCACTTGCTTTGTACTGCAAGACTTGGGCTTTTATTGTGAAAGATGGGCAAAAGTGGAGTCGTTTGGGATGCTAGTTTGGAGATGAATGAAGTAAGTAATACAAAAATCCTTGGAACGAAGTGCTAGGCATAAAAGAAAGTTTCTGTGGAAATTATATGAAATCAATGAGTATAATGCATTCTTTTGATATTGACAGAGGAGATAATAAGAGGAAATAAGTTGTTGAAAGGTGAGATGAAAGTGAGACTTTTTGTTAATTTGGAAGGATAGAGGAAAAGAATCAGAATTTCGGATGAAATTAAGTGAAGTAGGAAGTAGGTAAATAATAGTAATATTAATAGATTTAATTTTCTTTCATTTTGCCTTGTATGATGTTTGTTTTGAAGGTTATGTCTGATAATCACTAGTTATTGTTATCAACCGAGGCAAAATTTACATGCTGAATGGTGTAGAACATACGAATATTTTAGTATAGATACATTTAAATAATTCTTTATGAGGAGGGCATGAGTCGCAGTTTGCACCTTTTTATGGCTGTATAGTGTATTTAGTGTAATTATTTGGACAACTTTAGTTGACAGAGCTGCTTATCGCAATATACACCATCGAATTTACAATTTAACATTTCACCCTAGAAAATTGACATTTCCTTGTTATAAGTTGCGAGCTTTTTTCATTTGGAATTTAAAATGTATAAATGAATGTCAATATAAAGGTAAACATACGCATCAGTGAATGAGTTCGAATGAGGGTAAATTTAAATGCATTATTATCTAATTGTAAGTCACTCGCCTCCTATTTTTATTTTCGTGTGCACATAATGAAATCACTGTTTGCTTCGGCGTTGGTATATTTTATTTTATCGTCTTAAAAAGTTTAACGTCTATTCTTTACCTCCCTCTCTCTTCAAGAAACCCGACATTAATTCTCTCATATTAGCGAACGCCTCCTATCCTAACGCAATACTCCTTCTAGTATCTTTACTACTATTCCCATTTTCCTCCAGCGTACTACCCAATACACTGAATGGTTCTATCAGCTCTAGTTTGGCCCTCCTAGTTTTAGGTTAGCCTCGCTTTCTTTGCCCTAGAAAACTAAATTACTTTAGTTTTCCTATGATTGATTATAATTCCGTATTGCACTCTCTGATCATCAACCATTCCTTGCAATCGTCTGGATGACCAACTAACCAATGCGGTGGTCAGTAAATCTAACCGACGATCCTCCTGCAATTGTCGCATTCATCCAGGCATCACCTATGCAATCATCAACTTTTCTTTATTTCGTTGTCTTTTATACCTGATCCGAGGTTATCTTCTTCTTATGTGCTCTCCTTATCTAAATCAAGGTTAACAGACCAAATGTCTCTATTATGTATTTTTTCCTTGTATTTCTTCCACCTTTCGACAGTCTCGGTATCATTTGCCCTCTCTTACCTCCCGGTAACATTTTCACCTTAGGATACTCACTTCCCCATCTTTCTATAGCTTTTCCATTCCGTCGCTGTCTACTCTACTAATTTTCCTCAATCTCATGGCTTTCCGCCGTATAAAATTATTCAATTAGGTACTTATACGTCCTCCTGACTACTAAAAAAGTAAATCAAGGTAGATGAGCTCTACGGCCTCTATAGATTAAACAGATAAAATATTTCTCCAATGGCCGTAAAACAATTTTACGGCCATTGGAGAAATATTTTATCTGTTTAACTAAAAAAGTAGTCAGGAGGACGCATAAGTAAAAAGTAGTATGATGTTGACGCTTTTTCCAATTACTAATGACCTCTATTTTACTAATAATTTCTTCTGTGATCCATTTCTTCTTTCTCCTTTTGGTTTCCTTGGATTGAACTCTTTCCTATTATAATTAATTTCCTTTCATCCCTTCTATCCCCTCTATCCATCTCCTTTTTCCTATAATAATTCCTTTACTTTCCTCTTATAATTCCTATTTTAATATTTTACAACATTTCCTCAAGCGCTACCGCCTGAGGAAAAATAAGAGAGCATAAAAATAGAAGCATTAAAACGGCAGAATATAATAATTGAATGATTTGCGTTGAGCGTTTTCATCAAAGCCCAAAAATATATTAGCGAATAATTTAATCACCGGTTGTTATTCTCGACGATGCTTGTGAAAATGCCTGAGGAAAGTATGTACGCTGTAGCACTTCTTTTTCCGTGTTTGGAAAGTCTTCCTTCCGCTCTCACCCTTGCCGGGGCAGCTTTTCTCCATCGGAGAGGGTAACCTTGAGGATATGACGAGAGCTAGAGAGCGAAAGATTTGTGGATGAAGATATAGGGTTAGAGTGAGTGAGAGGTTTCACGGATGTCTTTTCGGAATAATACCTCTCGAGCCTGGGAAGAGCGCAAAGAGACCACCGACCACGCGTGGCATCCTTATACAATAGGAAGGAAATAGTTTCAGAGTTGAGGGTTGACGTATCGGTACTTTCTTATCAGTTATGTCTTTTACTCTTGCTTCACGCTCCTATCCCTTTCTTACTTTTCCTCTATCTTCTCAGACTGCTCTCACCTTTCACCTTTTCCATCTCCTTGTCATTTTCATGCATTCATTGCTTCACTCGGAACTCTTATGGAACATTTTTTAAGACTTTTTCATTATAAGTAATCGCTTAATGTGGTGCAATAGCAATGACCAACTTGAATATGTCAGTCTAGCTCCTGGATATTTAATTTTATTGATCGAATATAGGTGTTTTTTGCGCAGTAAAGTGTGTGCTTTAATGTTTAAGGGGCAAGTAAATTTACATGGAATAAAGAGAATCATTTGACGCAAAAGCTTCCCGTTTACATTCATGGACATGGACTTCGCGTAAGTAAATAATGATTTATCTTTATGATTTTAATAATATTGAGGCCCTCTGATGGTGGATATACACCTACGTATGTCTTAACTAAAAATAGTTTTCAATAATGGTTTTCAATGATGACAGATAAGTCCTAAGAGTACATTCTGGAAGTAATTAAGTTTAAAAGGGTGTAATTTTTTTAACTCACCAGATAATAATGCAGTCGAGGCGTCCAGATACATTGAATTCGTATCTTGCTCGAAAAGTTCTACTTTGGTAGACATGAAGCACCTGGCAATACTGTCTTTAATCACAATTCTCTCTTGATAGTGTTTATGAGAATCTACAATTAAGAAAGAAATCAATAAAAAAACTGGGTTGATGCAGACATTGATTGTGGCTGTTTGGTAATGGTTAAATACCTAAATCCCATAAGCTGAGTACAGCAATAAACCGCAGATGGCTCATAGGAAAATTAAGAAGAACCTCATCTGGGATTGGGAAAATGGAAAATATTTCAGGAAGCATAAATTAAAATGCAATGCGATATAAAATGCGGATTTTCCTATGGTAATTGAAAAAGTTCGTAGAAAATCTATTCAAGGGTATCAAATAATAATCTTGTTACAGAGTTATTTAAAAATAACAGCTTTGTAATGGTTATAAAGGACCTACAAACTGAGGCTAGATTTGATATTGTGGTTTAGGAATTGAATTCTTAATTAGGTCTCCGTAATCGGTGTTCCGGCTTTAAATCTAGCATTTAATTGTGCAGAGTAGATACTAACCAAGCTATCAAAATTATGCACACTCAAATATAAGCACTCTAGTGGAATTCTTTCTACATCTGCATACAGCACTGTGTGCTATCGCAGGCGCATGTGGCAGTGGGTGTTAGAGCAACAGCCATAAATTCATTCATTCATTACAGTAATCTACCGGTTAGAGGTAGGTTGTGATGAAAGTCAGAGAATATCCAACGAACTCTTACACGTGCCGTGCCCTTTCTACCTCTAGTATTTCTTTCTTCATCTCAGCATAAATCCTACCTTTCTTCATCCCATCCATAAAACCGATTCTCTTCCTTCCCCTTCCCCGTTTACCCAACATCCTACCCTCTATCACGGCCTTCAGCAAACCATCGCCCCTCATTACCCCTTCCAGCCACCTACCCTGTCTTCCCCTAATCTTATCTATAAGTTTCCTCTCCTCGCCCACCATGTCAAGCACTTCCTCATTTGTCTTCCTTTCCGTCCAACGTACCTTCTCCATCCTCCTCCACACCCACATCTCGAAAGCCTCCAGCCTATTTTCGTCTTCCTTTCTCAAGGTCCACGTTTCTGCCCCATACAACGCCACACTCCATATCAAGCTCTTCACCAGCCTTTTTTTTACATCCTTACTTAAGGTCCCCGTCATCAGCTCCCTTCTATTATTGAACGCTTCCTTCGCTAGCGCTATTCTCCTCCTAATTTCTTTGCTACTATGTCCTGTTTCTTCTAGCGTACTACCCAAGTAATTAAATTGTTCTACTTGCTCCAGTTTGTGACTTCCTACTCTTATCACCAGCTTCGCTTTCTTTGTCCTACAGAATCTCATTACTTTTGTTTTCCTATTATTTATCTTCATTCCGTATTTCTCACACTGCTTTTCCAGTGCATCTTCTAAAGTTTACAGTCCTTTCGATGACCGACTGACCAACGCCTGGTTGTCTGCGAACCTAACCGACTTTATCCAATGGCCTCCTACTTTCATTACCACATCTAGCTCATCCAATGCCTCTCTTACCATTTCCTCAGCATAGATATTAAAAAGTAAAGGCGACAGCGGGCACCCTTGCCGTACCCCGCGACCTATAACTGCCCAACCTGATTCACCGTCAGCTACCCTTACCTGAGCCCTCTGCCCCATACATAAGTTTCGGATGAGTCTCCTGTCACGCCAATCTATTCCTATTTTCCCCAGTATCTGCATTAGTTTCTCCCAGTTTACTCTGTCGAACGCCTTTTCGAAATCTACAAAGCAAGCGAAAACATCCTGATTATGCTCTATGTTTCTATCTATAAGTGTCCTCATTACCGCAATCGCGTCTCTGGTTGCCCTCCCCTTCCTGAACCCAAATTGGTCATCGCAGCCATGAATAGAGGAGGGAAAAGTGAATAAGAATTGGAAGAGCGAGAGGACGGAATTGAATTGTATGTGAACAGTGTCTTAGTATCCCACTCTGTTTGTGTTGTAGTTATTATTGGTGCGCGAGAAGAAGGACTTCAAAGTAAAATTACACCTATCAGTTCGGCGGTATATCTTTCTTAATTTGTGTTTCTATTAGTTCTCGAGATATAGTGCGGGGTTAAAGCATGATATCATTCGTTTCATACTTAAAATTGCTTGATCTAAAATTTTCAAGTAGGTAATCTTTACATGTAGCCTCGGAGTCGTTAGCAGCTCTCAACCTAGTTATTCTATTACCTGTGTTCACTCTCTGTTTGCTCGTAGAAGTTTTTTACGAAGCGTACGGCTTTACTTTGTATTTTGCTTATTTCGCAAATCAAATCTTTCTGTGTAGGGTCCCAAATTCTCGCGGCGTATTAGAGAGTGGCCTAGCCAAAGCATACTAGCATCTCTATTTCACTTTGTCATCCGAGGACCCTCCTACTATTTGAGTGATAAATCCTAGTTTCTTTAGTGCAACGCTAAAAATGTTGCGCATATATTTCCCCCGCGCTAGGCCTGAATTCAAGATGATTCCCAGGTATTTAACCTCATCCGACACATTTATATTAATTCCCCCCTACTTTATTGATATGGGAATTGATGTGATTTTCTTCGTAAGAATTGTACTGCAGTACATTTTCTAAGATTAATTTCTAGCTCACTCTCAAGACACCGCGAGTAAACGTTGTTTAGGTCCGATTAGGGAACCTCTAAGTCCGTATTTGCGGTTATGTTTAGGTAGATGACCAAGTCATCCGCCAATAGTCTAATTTTTCTGCTAACTCTTCGAGTTAATGTCGTATATAGAAATAAGGAATAATAGGGGGCCGATCTAACTTTTTAGTGGAACGCCGGATTTCACACTAAGCATATCTGAACTACTGCCATCGATTACTACTTTTTTTTGCGATGAGTGAGAAATTCATGCATCTAACTCACCAATTGTGTGTTCAATTAGCATGACTTCAATTAACATGATAATGAAATTTCTTAGCAGTTTTCCACTTTTTTTACAACTTTGTTAGCCTTTTGTTTTTAGATCGAATGATCCCTTGAAATCCAAACATAACGCGTCAACTTACCATTTAACTTTACCTGATTTTAAGGATGGAGTAGGAAATTTTTGGATCACGTAGCACATGCCTCGAAAATCTTTACCGGATAATTTTTAGAAGAATAGTCCTTAGAAAAGAGAAATTCCTCGTTGAAGGCCAATTTTTTCCCTGAGAAAGCTGGGTCCGAAGAAAATCGGTTATAGTTCTTATCCGCCCAACGGAGAAGTTGGTGAATAAAATCTATGTATATCGTATGATGTGATGCAGCTTTCCGCGTGGCTTGGATGGAGGTTAGATTTTTTGCAACCGGACCTGAAGTAGCCTGCAGGATAGTCGGCGAAATATTTTCCAGGAAAAGGAAGAACGCGGTGGAAAACCGAAAAAAACGGAAGATCCAACCCCATGACTACGATTTGTCGTTTTTTAAACGGAACTTTGGAAAATAGAGTTTCCTATTCATTCATATTTGGAAAATAGTGTTTCCCATTTAAATAGTGTTTCCTATTCAATAACACATTAGAGTCTCATGTCCAAGGAGTTACACTACACGTAGTCATGTATGGATCAAAATGTTTGAAAATAGAGATTTTAACCTCAGGCCAGGGGGCTCGGGATTTAGGCCGAGAATAAAAGTCAATCATTCTGGGAAGCCACTGGTAGATCATGAAAAGGTTGTGGACCTTATTCCCTGGTGTGAGAATCTCAAGTGCTATTTCCCATAGTGCTTCGTAAGCTCTACCATAAATTATCCACTCAGATTGTGGTGTCATAGCGGGGATGAGGAATTATGTAACCTTAAGAAGACGGTTGATAATTTGAACATGTGTTTGAAAATTTACTTTCTAAATAGACTATCGTGAAGTAGAGTAAAACCAAACAAATTAGACGACTTTCTTCTGAAGGCAGTGGACTCCATACGTATAGAATACGATGGAATATATATGATTATATATCGAATATGATGCCACTGGAAAATGGGAAAGAAGAAATGGCCGACTAAAAGGATAAAAGAAGAAATTATACAGTATAGGCAATTAAATTAATTCATTGGATATAGTTCAGTGCTTAAAGGCATATTCGTGTAGGAATTCAGAGAGAGTGGAAGAGATAAGTAAGAAAACCTTGGCGGTGATTAATATATATAATCACTGAGTTGTGAACGTGAATGAATATATGTAGTTACCTGAATGGACAAGAAAAGGAAAAATTATGAGATCGATGATGGAGACCTATATTGTTTTTCATGAAACCTATTGTACAAAACTAAACCTTATTCTACTCTAATGATGATGGCATCTTTATGAATCTATTGAGTTTACTAACCCATACACTTCAGTTTTATACCCATTTACTTAGCTGAGTAACTATAAAATGACATTTCAAAAATTTTTCTTCAAAGCATGCTCGAGTAGTTCTCCGAATCATTGAAACTACTGTCATTCAAAAAATTTTAATTTAAGCACTCAGGGTCTAAAGTCTAACGTTTTTAGCTCCTGACATGTGCTAGGCATTGTTGAGTTAAATCAACTAATACCTCTATAACAATCGTTTGTAGAAGGGTGTCATACGTTTTAGGAGGGAACTATGATTCCAATCATTACTTTTTCTCTACGCGAATCTCAAATGGGCAACTAATTGATTAAATGAGCTGAAAAACTATACTCTTCAACATCATTTTGAATTCTGTCCGTTTTTTTAACATCCTTTCCTCCTTTCTTTCTTGCGTATAATATTTTACAGGCTTTTCCACTCCTATCTTCAGAAGTATATGCTCAAAAGCATCAACAACTGGCTCTTTCTTTCTCCATCTCAATTAGCTGTCACAGTTTCATCGCGTTTCCCTTGGCCACACCTCAGTTCCCTCTCCCGAAACCCATCCACGCAACTCCCTCCCAGCCCCACCTCACTGTCTTCCTCCTCTATCCTCTCCTCCCCTCCCGTGCCTTCTCACTCCATCCGCTCGTCTCCCACTCCCTCTCCGCACTTCTTAACCACTCCTTGCCTTCCACTGCGAAGAGTATCTTTTTTCTCCATTATCAATCCCAGCTGCCTCGTCCTCCTCCCTCAATCACACGCTCACCTCCCCATACCCCTCTTCCCTCCTTCTCCGCTCTGAGGAGAGCTTCGAGCCCGATTGTGTGTGTATGTGTCATGTTTCCTTCTATTTGTGTTTGCGAATTAAGATGCTGAGTCTGCACTTTGCCTCGCCCTCTTCTGCCTATCTCGTCCACCTTTTTTCGTTCTCTCTCCTTACTTGTCTCACTCTCTTTCGTTTACTCATCCTCTTAAGCCTTGTGTGCTATTCTCTTCATTATACGAGATGAGAAGGGCTTCGATGGGCTCCGTCCTTCTATGCTTTTTATGATCAGTCGGAGCTCTCTCGATAGCATATTCTTAACCACGCATGGAAGTCTATGCTCTCCTATGCTTGAGTTTCCATTAGACGTAAAACTTCAAGTCTTAGTTTTCTATCGTGGAATAATTTGCGGCGGCCTATAGACCTTTTCCTGATGACTTTGTTAGATGAAATCGGTCCATAATGGATAATTAAATGTTAAAAGTGAAATTTACTGCTTCTCTGATTAACTTAGATTCTATTTCCTCACTTAAGTTGACTACCTTCTTTAATCTTGTCATTAGAAGTTTAGTTAAGTATATGATAAAAGTATGGTACAGGTTTTAATTTTTTTTAATGTGGGATACTTTTCAAAGGTTTAGAATAAAATTCGTGGGACTTTCATGGTACGTGTCAAAATTTGAAATGGTTTAAGGATATCTTATTTAACTATCCTTGTTCTTTGCCTATCTTTTCTAAAAGAGCAATGTTATTAACTAATGGAAATAAGCTCATTATCATTATTTTAAATTTATATTTGTGATAAAAATGTTTATATAACAAGTAGAAGAATAAAAACCTGATCCAACTGATAAACACCTGACCGCACTGCTTCAGTGATCATTTACTTACCCATGATGATGAGTTTACGGAAGTAAAACAGCCCCCAATTGCGTCTCTTCGCTGTAAAGGCCATCCAACTGAAGGCATCTCTTCCCATATCTCTCCCCTCCACGGCATTGCCTTCTGATGGAGGGGAATTGGAATCAAATGTGTGACCTGTCTAGACGCTCGTAATTGGATGGACGCGATGACTCGTTGGGTTTTTTCGTATTGTTAGTCGTTGGAATCATACTACATGAGTGAGAATGGAGGGAAGAGGGGATAGAAAGCGAGAGTGGATGGAGGAGGTGAGAGGGGAAGGAGAGCGAATGGGAGAAATGTTTTGGTGGTTTGAGAGAAAGGGATCAGAGAAGTTATATTTGAGACGAGGAAGGGAGTTTATCAATAGAATCTTTCATTCTTCATCCGTCCTTCCTCTCTTCTCTCGTTCTTTCTTCCCCTTTTCCCCTTTTAAACAGATTCTCACCCCGTCCCGTGGCCGAGGCCCTTGGAAATGGATGCGTGGGCCGCGGGTGTGCGTTTTTGAGAAAGAGCGCGCATGCGCGTCTCCCTTGCCTTAATCTTTCACCCACCCGCGGAGATCTTAATTGCTACGGCGGCGGCGGTCTCCTTTTTCCGGGAGGAAATTGTAAAATAAGAAGAAGGAAATAATCCGTGGGCGAATTTTTTTATTTATTTTATGAGAGGTCGAATCGAAAGAGGAAAAAGAGGGATGCATGAGAGATAAAAGACGCGGAATGTGAGATTGAAAAGGACCGCAGCATACGAGTGATTCAGGACCTACGTGACGACAGTGTTAGAGCAAGAGAAAAATCATAAGCCTATCATAAAAATCATAATTCCAGCTTTTGTGATGACACCGAGGGACGACGGGAAAGAAATTCGCACGATAGGTACTGTAGATTTCATTTTAAGAGTTGGGATTGGGTCCGTGAGGTGGCTGGAGAACTGGATTTCTATCCCCAAGAACTCGGGCTGTATTCCCGGCTGTGGTAGAAAGTTTTCAGTGAAATCCAGATCCCTAACTTCTAGTTCCTTATTATGAGCACTTATATCGTAGAAGGTATTCATTCCTCAGATGAAATGTAAAACTGTGGACCCAACGGCAACTATCGTTTTGAGTAGTTTTGTCGTTGCCGGGTTTCTCTCCATTCTTTCTCCATTCTCCAAATGAATCTTTTCTCTCCAACCTACACACCAATTCAAAAAGGGTACCCAATCCACCTACCCAAAAAAATCAATCCCAAGTGATGAGATCACTTGGGATTGATTTTTTTGGGTTGTTGGTAATCCAACAACCAAACGACCAATTACAATGTTTGCTCATTACTTGTAGTTTCAGCGATAGCAATATTGCTTTTAAATTGACAGTAAGTAGTTATTCAGAGTCATTTAGCCTCGACTAAAACCGTATATATTGAACTTCACTAACTCGTTACATGATGATACCGCATTTTCGCATGACCGTTGCCACCTCTCCCCTCCCTCGATATCTCGGTTTCACTGCAGTCTCTCGAAGTTTTAGGCTTTAGGGCAATTATGCAATCAAACTATTCTCGTGTTTGCTCTGGTGTCCTCTCCCTCGTTCACGCGAAGCATGATCTCTCCCCCCTCCTTCTCCGTCCTGTCCATCCGGCGCTAACCGCTGACCTTTTGACATGCGGGCTCTCTGTCACCGAATCCAGAGCGAAATATCTCCTCGAAAATCTTTCCGCACCAAGTGCATTCGCTGCCAAAGAGAAGTAGAGAAAGGGATGAGAGAGAGAGAGCGACGTCCATATCCTATTGTTGCTGGGCACAGGGGTGGCAGCATGAAGCCGATGTCATTTTCGTCCCTTCTCTCTGGGAGTTTTCGCGAGCGCTTTGACTGAACACAAAGGAGAGAACTTCGATTACGTTTTTCAAAAGAGTTAACGCGTTCATCATGAAGTGACTCAAAACATGGCATCAGAGAACAAGGAATTTCCTAAAAGGTACGAGTATGAAGCTCCAAATGTCAGATGCAACAGTTCCGATGTGACTGACTTATTGTTTAGCCCTCGTATCAGCTTGAATGTCCGCAGCAAAAATAATCTACGGGCTTGACGTCTGATTTATACTCAAGCTGCAATCAGTTGAACGTGCTACGAGATTGCCTGTTTAAATCACTCACTGCCGGAAGATAGTGCATCTGTGTTATGTATCTTCCAGTTAGTTTACGGGGAATAATAGCCATGGTCCAAAAAAGGCAACGATCAGGACGCGTTTAGTGTGGGAAATAATTACAGTTATCTTCTTCTCGCAATTCTTTTGCAATTAATAACGTGTGCGTAGCTTCCTTATTGGCGAAAACTGTCTTATTCATGCATTAATATTTGATGATAGCAGATGCATCCGCCCCTGGTTGATGGAATATAATGGGATGAAGGTAATACCTCAAGTACCTCCGGTTCAGGAGATTAAGGTTATTACCTTTCAATGCCCTAGATAGGTATCATAAGGATCTCGCAAAAATTTTATTGAATATTTTCTAGTAACTACTGTATTAATAGACTTATTTGTAGCCTTTTATTCCTAAGTGTGTGCAAACGCTTGAAGAGAGTATACCATTTACAAATAGTCAATTACTTCTCCTCGAGGCCACTCTGTAAAGGTTTTGTGAATTTAGCGTATTTCATTCACCAATTTATGCCCCGGAATGTACTATATTGAACCCTTTGAAAGCTGTGTAATTACGTCGCATTCTGCGATGAACTGTCGAACAGATATTTATAAAGCCAAAACGATAACACGCTAATTGGCACCTCTCTAAATGAAAACTTCCAAATGCTGAACCTGTTTCCAAGTGTCAAGCTCTTTATTATCCGCTAATTTTGAATAATTTGCAGCGGTAACCACGTAGTATCATTCATTAAAAGGATCATTTCCCCCTTTCGCGTGCCGAATGAAACGAGTTTATTCGCGTGCAGTGCAGTCTTCCCTGTTGTAATTGAACTGAAATCAGCCTTGAAACAGCAAAAAATACTTCTATCATATTAATTTGAAATTTTATTTCATGGTTTTATTTATTAAACGGCGTCCATTATAGCTTCGCCCTCTATTTCGGGTTAGACGTTTTAAAAATGAGAATAAAAATAGTTTGAGGATGAGTGAGAGGGCAGTAGGGGGAGGTGTAAGGGTGTGGGGAACGTGAGAGTAAGAAAGACGCGGTGGTAGAGATGACCGCCGTTTGATAACGTGATAATTAGTGAGTGAGTGCCAATTAGTCTTGATGAGTGCATCGGATGGCCGGCAGCAACGAGAGTGGCCCCTCCACCCCCCCCCCCCCTCAGTGTGTGCAAGCGCCGATACCTAAGCGTATCCCTCCCTTTCTCCTCCCACGGCGCCAATTCAAATATCCCACACCCTTGCTCCTGCTATCCTCTCGTCCCCTCCGCGGCTCGGTAAACTGGCTCCACCCAAACGCCCCTAATCGCCCGACGCTATCCATCTTTATTTCCCTCCGCGCAATCCCCTTCCGTACGTATATATATATGTATACCTCGTTCCCCAAACTCCATCCCCTGAGAATCTAGTGTTTTCGAGACTTCGTCCCCAGAGGGAGCGGCGGCAGCCAACGGCCATTGCGACGGGCACACTGCGGCCCAAAAATCATCTCGTTGTGGCCTCGATTACGTGGAAAGAGATGCATGCCCCAAAGGGGTGAAGAATTTGGAGCCCTTATAAAAATATAATAATAGTGGTTATGATGATACGCACGCTATGTGCTTTTGATATTGCCTTCCATCACGCGCGAACGTATTATTTGCGTTCTCTCTGCGTCCCTACTTTCTCTCCTCTCTCCATCTCTCCCTTTGTTCCCCCATCGCTATATCCACCGCCCTTCCTATAGCTCCCCTTCTCCCCCTCCGCACCACTCGCGATGCCCCAATCCAGAGCCTCTCTTCCTGCGCATACTGTCATGCCATTCCGAGATGAAATGCGCCGTGGCGGGATTCGCCTACCACGCAATACCTGATGGGATGGAAAATGTCTCTATCCACGGTGCGTGATGGAGTTTCGGTTACGTGATTACTGGCTCTCTGTTGAGTAAAATGAGAGCGAGGGAGGGGAGAAGGGAGTGATATGATAATGTGCATGAACTCCGGTCGTACGCCTACTCAATATATTATTAGCTGGTTACATGAGCCCTATTACCCGCTCGGGGGAGTTATTAAATTTTGGAGATTTGGTTGGTGATGGAAGTTGATCTCCATCTACTTCCATCGCCAACCACCAGAAAATGATTTTTTTTTATCTTTCCCAACCTGTCACATAATTAATCACAGGTACTTAAGTCAATGCATTAGCCATGCTACTGCTAACGTATGGGGGAGCGACTTCATCACTTACATCTCAGAATGTTGATTTAATTCGATCTTTATTTAATAGCGTTTTCTAGTGGGTTTCTGCGGCGTCAAAATTACGCGAGATGTAAGCACGCCTGCTATCTGATACAATAGTATGTTCTCCTCAGTTAATTAAATCTCCTCCTGATTAATGTGCTTTCAGCTAACTTTTATCAGTCCTCGTTTCTTAGAGAGCATTTGTGGGAAGCTCTAAGTTGTGTTTCGAATGGTTAATGGGTCTGGCTATTATTTAGTGACTCGATAACTCAGTGGTGTTATGCAAAGATCTATACCGAGTCATTCTACGATGTATCATTCACACTCATTAAGTAATAATCATGTTTGGATTTTTAAATATTCAATGAAAGCAATGCTAATTTTTTGCTAGTTTTAAACTGCTTTCGCATCATTTTAGTTCTTCATAGAGTTTCGAATGTAGTCATTTAAAAGCTGATGCATGGTTTATCAAACATGATGACTTTCGCAGGTGTATACCTCCAGATTTCTGTTATGTTTCTCGGTTTTAAATGGCCGTAATTAATGTATACACTTGTAGAAATACCTACGTATAAATCTTACAAGTGTGATGTGAAGAAGAATAGGATATTTATGCCCAATAACGAAACCACTTCGTTGGGCATTATCGCTTGATCAACCATCGTAAAACACTGGCCATTTGATGCTGGGGATAAAACGTTGATACTCAGCAACAGTTTGCTGTTGCTAAGTATCAATTGGAAATTGGGAATAAAATTGGGAATTGGAAATAAAATTTGTGATATCAATAGTACATGAATGCGTTAAAGATTCAGCATCCTCCTCTTGTTGAATGCCGTTTATTCTCTGTCAGAGTAGGATTTGTATGAATATAGGCAATAAATCTATGAGCATCTATAACGTTCAATTCAATCACATAAAAAGTAATTTCTTTATAAACGTTGACCTATGTAGGACAACTCTCAGAGTACTGGAGAACCCCTTCATAATTATCTGCTGCCTGCGATTCTAGGAGGTGGTCGACAACTTCTCCACTCGATTTCACTGGCCGCTGACTCTATAACGACTCATGTATCTTTGAGATCAGAAATTTTATCTTTCATGCTCTATGCAGCCCATCGGATACTATATCTTGTATTTAATCCCATACATTTTATTTCCCACTATCGTTGTCATCAATCTGTATTTTCTCATATTCTGTCCAACGGGTATATCCATTCCTCTTAAAAGATCATTTTTTCAACTATGTTTATCTTCATTAAGCTCTCCGTTCATCCTGGTGGTTTCCCATCTTCTCACTATTTATTTTACTCTTCTCACGCTTGCTTAACTCATGACCACATTTTATTGTCCTCATTCGTCTTCTTTCTCTGTTATTGTCTGCTCTATCATTTTACCCCGTCCCTGTACAGGAATTCGCCATTTTGGTTTCATCAAGAGTTCTCACATCTCCAAGTGTAGTTATTTTGATTTCGGTGGATTTTGATTCTTAGGGAAAATATTTTTTCCTCACAGACTTTCAACAGGCACTGATATTTCACTTACCAGTTAGAGACTCTATTTTTTTGTTAGTAAACTAAAGCTACATTTTATCGTAATTTGCTCTGTGTCCATGCATTCGGCTAAACGCTACATGTTGACTACTTTCTCCACCGATGTGGTTGTTCTCTATTCTGTTTTGTGTCTGCGTTCTAGGATTAAAGCAGAAGCGTGGCAATAAGTTTATTTTTTCTATGAAATAAATATTTGTACTTACATATTAGCCTTGAATCTGCGTTAGAATTTAGACATTTTGTGCAATTTCTAGGGCATTAGACAATCTAGGGCATCATATAAACCTATCGCCGTTTCCAATAGTATCATCATGTTTTATATACGATAACAGTTGGTGTGACGAAAAGGAGGGTCTTAATTAAAAATTTTTAATATTTATTCTTTCAGCGAAAATTTGAAATAAATATTGATTAGGGTGAAATGTATCCGTGATTATCCACAGTTTTTAAATGAAGGCCATGTTGTTTTTAGCTTTTACTAAAAAATAAACCGAGTAAAATTAAATATATGCGTACCTAGCTTATAGATTGTAATAGTGCTTTTTTGCTCTCCGTATGGTACCGTTTTTTTCCAGAAGAACAGTCGTGAAGATAGTACGATGGGAATTTCGTAACCCTTAATGAATGGCAAATTGCCAGAATTTCCTACTCAGGTCCTTACCTTTTGAATTGCCATCTCCTGCCTCTCCACCTCCCACCCGTCATCGCCTCACTGGTAATACTCGCTATCCGATTCATTCCCTCTTCGAAGAACACGTACATCTCTTCGATCCCGTGCTTCCCTTTGTACCTGCCGCACCTCGAAAGAATCCCCTCTCTTTTAGCCTCCGTTTATTTCTTGCCGGCCGCGCGTGTCAAAATTGAGTTGTCACCGCTCTTGCCGTCACTCACAGGGCGCGCGATTGGGGAAGACGGTTGGTTTCTTTTGCCCACATCCGACGCGCTTTATGCGATTCGTCCCTGCCTCCATATACCTTCACGGACGCTCTCCTTTTAACCCGCACCCCTTTTCAATTCACATCCTTTCTCTTTCCCGTGAGCACCCCGATTGGGGTCTCCGCCCCAAACGAATCCTTTCGACAAATGCCATCCCACGACCCCAGCAAAACGTGCGTACTTGTCTTCCCTCAGTTTTCCAAGCACCCCTACTTCATACCCTCCCTCCATCGCCCGCCTCACACTCTCCCGTAAACTCCCCCTCGTTTCCATTCTCCCGCTCTCCCTTATCTCGTCCCTATCTTATCTCGAGTCCTCCGCCTACCGTAGTCCTCCCCTGCTCCATCTAGTGGGACCCCCTTTCGATTCTATAGAATCTAATGCAAGGCCAACGGGAGCGCAGATGGCAGGCGTCCCTATTACCGGCATATTTTTTTGGATTTTCTCATGTTCTCATTTGTGTGCATACTGGGTGCACCTCAGACGGATTCTATGCCGGACTTTATTGAGATTCAAGATGACACACTCTCAACCGCGTTAGGACACCGACCGTTTCAATCATGTGTGCGCTTTTAAGCACTAATTTATAAGTTATAATGTAATTTCCATAAACACGTGCAATTTAGGGTTCATAATACTATTTACGATAATCTGAACTATGACACTAGAATAATCCCTGCATGACGATCCAACCTTTTTCCGAGAACAAATTTCAGTTAGAGGTAAGAACGATGAGTTGGGGAGATATTCTGATGATTACTGATGAATAACTTGGAACAGATTTTGCTCCTTGAATACTTAACGGCCCCTGCTAGCAATTAGAATAATAAATGAATCGTGCTTTCTGTGACGGTTGAGCATGAATCAATCGAGGATGAATAAAAGAATAAAAAATATTAAATACCGGAAAAATGAAACTGAAATGTTCTACTGAAACTGAAACGTATATGAGACTTCGAGGTTCCTTAGACCAGAACCTATTAGTGTGCCATAGTGCACTGGCCGGAGATATGTACGAATTCTTTCCCGAAAAACTCAATTACATAACCAAATAATGAAATGTAACGTGGTATTCCTAATATATCCACGCATGGGAAAACACTTATAGAACGTTACTAATAAATTAAGCTGCAGTCAGATACATTGTTGTTTAACTCTAGCATAATTGCTAGTGGCTGTATTTCCATAGTTATCGTTTAACGTGATGCACAGAAAATCACAATTTTATCCGGTAGTAATGCTCTTCCAACTAGTCTATTCTTAACAACTTACTTAAAAACGGGATTTGGAAAATAAGTAAGACCGTTTTTGTCGTAGAAAAGAGGAGAAAATACGAATCTCGCCTTGTCCTTTTCCTCTGGGGATTGAGGAGAGGAATAAAATGAGAGAGGAAATCCCCCGAGATGGTTGCGATTAGACATCGCGGGAACGGGACTTCACCAGAAGGACTCAACCGAGACATAAAATTCTTCCCTTTTTCTCTTCAAAAGTGAGCTGAGGTAGAGTGCGGCTCGTTCTCATTCAATTGTAAGACGCCGGATTTAATAGTAGGCTTTACAATTGTGAGGAGTAGGTATTTGATGATGGACAAAGACGAAGAAATTTCAGCAGAACAGAAGGGAAATAAGTGCCTGCTTCAACAGAACGATGCGAAAAAGTTCGCTTATCTGTGGGCTTCTTTCTTGCTAGGGAAAAGGAATTCCCTGCCAGAATTCTCTTTCTGAAGGCGGCATACTCCGCTCAAAAGCAGTTGGAAGTTTTGGTGTTCAGACTACTCTATGCCCTCAACGCACGCCCTGCCTCCATTTCGATCTTTAGCTTTGATGAAATATTTTAGTCTCCCTTTTTCTATGCTGAGGTCCCTTTTTTTCAGAATACTTTTTACCCTCTCTGTATGGGTAGTCATTAGGTATTCCCAAATTCACGTAGCCCTATTTGAGAACCTGTATTCAAAAACTCAAAGCTTCAACTTGCTCTTAAGTAATGAAGTTCTTCCTAATTTTTGCTAAAGGAGGAACAGGAGAGAAATTTCCACATAGCAAGCAATCAAACCAGTCGTAAGTATGTTACTAATAGGCGTCTGAAGGCATTGAGGTCTTAGTACTCTAACTACTGACTGAATTTATTGCACAATGCTATGCTAATTTATTTGAAATTTGCTTGAGATAGGTATGCAATAAATAAAAGTCGTTTGGCACTACTTCCAATCGTGTATTTTGACGGAGCATCCATTCTTGTAGGGAATTCGTTTATCTGAATGAAAAAAATATGGTAGATTGTACTAGTATTTCCAATGAATTTACCCCTGTTAAAAGGAAAAATGACCTTTTTGCTGAACTCTTCCTGTTTACGTGACATTTATTAGCACAATGCTGCATTACTCTTATGAGTTTCCTGTGATTTATGAAATAAAATCGGATGCTGCCTATCATCAAAAACATCTTATACCTTATTCTACTGATTTTCATAAGAAAATATAGCCTGATAATTATATCTATTATTGCACTCAGATGGAATTTTTATGTATGTTGAAGTAGAAAAATAAGACTAAGACTCTGAAATGGAATTTTATTAGCCGTTTTTGAGCACAGGAAACTAGCTGCTTTATGATTTGGACCCCTATGAAGGACAATTAGACTCCCTTTAAGATGGTTGCGTTTTGCATTACTGTATGCAGTTTAATGCAATTAATCTTATTATTAGAGGCGAAATGTAGCTCTTAAACAGTACCCAGTTCATTCCTGAAATTCTTGCCTTGACGACTTCTGCATCTTGAAGTTTCACAAAATTCTTAACCTTTATATTGTATAATAGTATTATTGATAACTGTAATTTTATATCTCTTTGCTTTCTTTGAAGTATTTAATGTTCAGTAATAATGATTTAGCTTTCCAGCAACAGTTAATTAACATTTATTATTTCGGACCCACGAGCTTTCATTGCTTCCTTGATTAATTCGTAAAATAATTTATATAATAAAACTGACTAGCATCCCTGTTGCCTGCTCTTGGGCAGTCTCTGTCTGGTGGGCTCTTGAAGTAAACTTGGTGTTTTTATCTTTTTTTTTGCACTACTCAAGTGGAAGCAGTGGGAAATGTAGCTAAATGAGTGTATATGTTTCCCAAAAATGAAAAAAACATTCAGAATATTTTTTTCCCCAAAACAGCAATTGCATTGTTTTAAGCCTTCCCATCCTATGCAAACATGGTAGAGAGAAATAAGGTGGCGCGAACTTGAGGCGCGATCGCCGGCTGGGCCCGGCATGCGTTGCGATGCCTCTTTTTCTTTTTGATTAGGCACACATATACAAATCAGACACATTTAAATGTTCAACATTATTGAAATAAAATAATATTTTGTTTAATAAAATAGAGTTGAAAATTTTATTCGAGTGCTTTCGGAAAAGCATGGATTTTCCAGCTTTAATCCACGCGATCGACCCTTGTTGATGTCATTGAGAAGGTAAGGCAAACGGGGAACTGTAGTCGCTTGACTACAACTATGAAATAGTCACTGAACCTGGCCTTTAAAGGCTGCAGGAGGGAATGAATAGCCATTCATAAAATCGCTATGAAATGGGTATTCAGGCCCGGTTGCCAAGGAAATATCTATTGTTGAAAAGGAAGAAAAATTGATGAATTTCGAGAAAAAAACGCAGGATCTGGACAAAAACGAAGCGTATAAGAAAATTGAATGAAATAATTAAATACTACATTCTTTTATGCGTTCTATGATGTAAATCTTCAATCAATATCTTGAGTGCAAGTAATTTAAAAAAGCGAATGAAGAAAAACCTGCACCGAATTCAATGCTGTTCTTATTGATGTTAATGTTAACAATATTGGGGTAAAAACAACCCCAAATTTTGCCACCTACCAAACCAAATTTACTACCAAATCAGTCAGACAGAGAATCCATATTTAATGCACCGAACCTCATTTCTCTAGCTCAAAACTTGAGAGAGATAGGTATGTGGCGCCATATTCCTCCCCTCCGGATAAATTAGAGGTTCGTGACGAGAACCTAAAGATATAAACAAAATGGATACAGAATGACTGACTGACTGATACGCTACAAAATTTATACATATAGATGCTCATGAATTAGTCTGTCATTTTCTTTCAGATAGGTAATCTTTTATAAATTGTGATTCGTGACTGAGAGTTTTATTTCTAAAAGCTCACTGTGAACCGTAAGGCGTTTTGAAGAATGGATTTATGGTATTAAAATAAATGTAAAATGTTTAGGTATTTAAAATACTTTTGATTTCAGTAGTCCATAACTAATTTTCTAATTTTACCAATGGCATTTCTGCAGTAATTACTGGCAGTATGTTGCGCTAGCAATCGACTAGGAAATCATAGGAAAATATCTAGTGATGTGGAAGAAAGTACTCCCTCGGTACCAAATCGCAATCTCTGTTAGCACGCACCATGCCTTTTATTACTATGTAATGCCTTTTCATTATTTGGCAACTTAATCTATTTCAAGACGCGCATGGACGATAATGGTAAAGAAAGGCAGTATGCAATTTTTGAGACTAAGGAAAAAGCGTTTTGATCCATGCTCTTCATGATTTCTTGTCCCAGATCAGATTACGTGATCTATGACGTGTCGCGGTTGGAACGATTTAATGGTGGTTGGAAGAGGTTAGCATGGAAGGAAGAGAATAAAATGGGATGAGAATTTCACATTTATATTTATGCGGCCGAGTAATTGTTCGTGGAAGAGGATCCTGGGGGGTGTTTGTATGTGCATCTCCGCCCGGCGTCGTCGGTTCGTGAACGGGGAAGTAGTGGTTTGGGAAGGGCAACGCTGATAGAAGAGTGTAGGGTGGGGGTGGGGGAAAGATTCAAAGGAGAGGAGATTGGGGGGGGGGGGGGGGGGGAAGGTTTTGCCGCAATAGAAATGGGGATGGCGCGATGGACGGGCGCGATAGTGGCTGATGAGATGCATCACTACAAAACCCCACCCCGTCCCCTCGCCTCCTCTTTCTGCCGCCCCCTTCAGAATCGGTCGCTTCCCCTCCTCTTCCATGGGCCCCCGAGACATCTCTGCCCCCTTTTGACCCTCGCACCTCCCTCCTCGTTTGCCCTACCGAGGGAAAACTCTCTCATGCTCCCTTTTTTCATCCGTCCTCTGCTCCCTTCCCTTGTCCTCACTCCCTATCCACCCCCGCAATTCTGGCATTCTTCGATCTGTTATCGCTCACCACCTCTGATGATTTTCTATGCAGCGTCCCTCCCTCACTCTCAGTCACACCCTGGAATGTATTAGAAGTCCTAAGGGCTAGTTACATGGGTGACTTGAGCATTAACTCGCAGATTTTGCGCTTAGTTTGGTGTTGCCATTGTAATTCTCTGTGCTCGGCGAAATCCTTCGACTGGCACATTTATGTGTAGGACTATTATGATTCGGCACAGACAATTTGGGTAACCATCCCTTGAACTGCTGAAATAATATGAGGTTCAATTTACCTATAGTTGGCTTTATTGATTCAAAATATCATAAATCCATACCTAATTTGACGTAATTCTGTTGATAAAGCATGCAGTAATATGTTCGGTAAATCGATCCATAGACCGATGATCACCAATTCATAAGAACGGTTCTATATGTTTGTATAGAGCTATTATAGAGTTACATTCAAGAGCTTTTATGGACTACCTTTTATGGAAAGTATAGAAGGATAACTCTATTTCTTAGTGCCGAATAAAGCTTCGGAGGAAGATTTGTTACTCCCATATAATTGGACCATCTCGTATTTGAACCCTTGTACTGTTTCTTTGCTACATATCCTACTCAAATGCTAGCTGCCAATGCCGTGAATATTGTCAAATTAACGCAAAAATACCAGCATATTTAACGCATTCATGAAGTGAAAACGTACTTTTACCGACTTCCATCCTACGTTTTATCAGTAATTAACACAACATCAAAATACCTGCGCAAATATTAACACCGGCTTCAACGCTGTCCGGCGGTGGAGTTTTCGGAGGAGTCTTTCGGCAAGCAAAAAATGTGAATACATGTTTCAAAAGCATGATAGAAAAGAGAGCGAAACTGCGGGTACACGATTAAAATGGTGAAATCTCGTCAACTGAAAGGACGGGGAGGAAGGAAACATTTAAATTCTTGAGATAATTTATTCCGGTAGTAATGGGATTTTGCGAAAATATTTTAACGCTTCCATCTTTGAATACCTTGGTTAAATTAGAAATATTCTCTAGAGTTCCGTTCAGATTATTACTACCTGATCCTATGGTGAATCCTTAGAATTATTAGCTCCCGTTAAGCTTTCTAAACAACATTGTTATGAGGACTGTATGGAGAGGTATTGGTGGCTCAGGTCTGTTGCTGTTCTGTATGACTTACTTTGTCTTGAGTGAATCAAAGCCTGTGGCGAAGAACGCTTCTTGAAAGAACTGGCGGAAAGTTTTCAGTTTAGCAACCAAATTATTCAAATTTCTTGAGCAAAATCTCTGCTTCTCCAGGCGAGTGAGAGTTGTGGGATCTACCACGATCGTAGGCGGATCTTAAACATTTTAAAGATAAAATTTAAGTAAAATGAGCTGTTAAGTGTTATAGAGTCTGGGAAAAGATTCTTGAGGATTAAAATTCCCCAGTTGTGTCAAGAGTGTCAAGTGTGCTTTGCTTCATTTAACGAATTAAAATACGCTAAAGTTTACGACAATTTGCTTCCGCGCACACGGGACTAGCTTTCACAATCCTCATCCAAACGAAGGCTGACCCGCCCGCATTTGATACCGCGGCTTTAGAGCTCTCCTTACGCCTCCAGAGCAGGGAAGATATCGTTTAGTGCTCCAGATTTCCCACGGAAGGACACGGAATAAAAATCATCATATCCTTCGTTTTCTGGAACCGGACATCGCTCGCGCGCTCTCTGTGTTGTGGGAATGCCCGTGTGGGGTGGCAGAGGGAAAGGAGAGGGGGAAGAGAGATCGAGCGTGCTCCCTCTTCCGCTATGCGGCGGCAGGTGCGATTGTGTTTCGAGGGGTAATACGTAAAGGACACCGTGATGTGGGCGGTGCAACAGAACACCCGCGGGAGAGGATCCGCCACCCCGGCGCTTCCAGTCCCCACGGCCGGCTCCGTTCCCACCTCCGCCTCGCTCATACTCCACCTCCAGTAGTCTGTTAGATTTGCAACGATGGGGATTTCCCTCTTCTCTCTTCCCTCCCCCGGGAAATGTAGAAATGCGACACCGGGTTTATGGTACATGGAGGCCACGTTGGCTCCTTCCTACCGCCGACCGCACACCGAAATATAATTATTCCTTTGCCAATAGACCTGGAGCAGGGCGCCCGCGTCTTATTCTCGACGCCGATTCACTGTACACCCTGGTCCACTCACGCATACTGGTTTCCCTCAGTTCTTTCTCCGATGCCAAGCCAGACGTAGTTGTTGACAGACCAACTCGGTTCTCATTCTAGTATCGCCGTTGCCATTGGAATGAAATAGAATCGCACTTAGAACGGAGCCGCTTCTGGCAGCGCGAGAAAGAGAGATAGAGAAGTAGAATGACTATGGTTGGTATCTCTTTAAGACAATTTACCCTGCAGCGTGTATGGTTGTGTGTGCGAATACAGTTGTAGTGCATTAAAAGTGCAGTGCACATTTTTATTTTTCAAAAGATACAACCTTCGAAATTAAATTTCGAATGCTGTATCTTTTGAAAAATTAAACGATTCTGTAATTCATAAGAAAAAGTCCCTCGACATACGTCAACATTTGCCTTAAAATCGGACTGATGACTCTTTTTAGTTTTGCTGCGCTCAATACTTACACTATTTCTCATATGTTTGGGGTCTGAGCTTCGAATTAGAGTTGTGTAGTCCAATTCGTAAAATAAATGCTTTAAATGGCTTTTAGTCTCTAGTCATTGATGAATGAAGATGAATGGTGTTAATTAAGTAATGAACTGCATGAAGCTTCTTAAACCAACTGTGCTCTTTCTGTGAATAAAATGGAAAACTCAATAAAACACTGACACTAAATTCTTCAACTGGGTATAAACTTTCGAACTAATGCTTCTAAAACAGATTTAGATGCCACTGAATATACGTTATTATCAAAGGGATTAAATTTTTAAGCTTCTTGATTTTGAGGTGTGTACATTGTTTCCGAATCATTTGGAGAATCATGAAAAAACTTCATGCATGGATTTTCACTAAGGAAGAACCTGTGAACTCAAACTGTGCCGATAAGAATAAGCTAAGCTGTTGTACCCCATCTGATTTCCATCGTAATGGAAAATATACCCCAAGGAAAATACCTCTGGGAAGATCCGAGATTATGGATCAGAATGAGAATGTGACAACATTTTTACGACTTTTCCTGAGATGACGATAAGTTTTTTGAGAGATGCGGCGAGGGAAAAAAGGAATTCATTTGCAAAGGAAAAGAAGTCACATTTTGAAGGTAAGCAACACACTCCTTTGGAAAGGCTGCGCAGGAATAGATGTAATCCGCCTAATTTACCTCTTTTTCCTTCCAATCTCCGATTCTAGATGGATTAAGAGAGGAGATGTTCACGGGTCGTGCAAAATGAGTGTCCGCATCAAGGCAATCCTATCCCCGCTCAAACTCTCTCTCCTGTCAGAAGTACCTTATTTCCCCTTCCTCGTGCCCGAGCCAGGTACCTCATCTTAGATTCCGTCGACGGCAAGGATACCCTTCCTCTTTCCCTAAACCCCAGGCACAACAGGCTCACTTCCCTATCGACTCGGTATCACGTCCTCCAAATTTAGTTCCACCCCGAGATAAGGCGGACCAGACGTGTCAACCAACCCATTCTCTCGCCTCTCACCATCACTCCCCCGTTAACCACAATTTGTATTCCTTTTTCCTCTCGATCTCTTGCTTCCGACGTCATCTTTCTCCTCCACCTATTATTTATGGACGCGTACTTCTTTTGGTGGCCTTCTTTCGCAAAAGTTTTTGAAAGTGGTTACACTAAATTATGACTCTCGATTCAACGCTTCCTCTTCTCAATTATGAATTGTATTTCTTATTGCCCATATACATGCGTTTTGGATTGTTTATTTCTTTGACTGATGACAGATATTTCTTGTTTCCCCTATTTATTCCGACTTACTCATTTCTACAGAAGCTTTGTAGCAGTGGGGACATGAGGTCCTTGGTAACTCTTGGTCAAAATATTACGCTAAATATTCGTAGTTATTTTTATTTTTATCAGCTTTCCAAACCTTAATGGTTTAACAATATGATGCTGCCAGGAGCCTAACATTAATTCATTCTCTTACTTCCATTCCGATACTAAAAATACATCCTTACATCCTTTCAAATGTCTTGTCCTTTCTTGCCTAATTTTCCATTTTTCTTCATCTCACCTTCATTTTCCTCTCTTCACAAATGCCCTCGCCGTTATGTCCTTTCTCTGGGTCTACCTTTCTCCTTACCTCAGTCCCTTATTCTCTCTGTTTACATGCTCTCTCCCTCGTGGCCTCGTGGCCTTTTCGGTGCTCTCTTGGTTATCACCGCGAGGAATCACTTCCCGGAATCTTTCTTTCTCTTGTGTGTGAGCGGATTAGATGAAGGATAGATGGGAATCTTGCCTTCCTCCCAGGCATTTTTTTTCCTCCAAGTGGTTGAGGGAAGATATTATGCGCGTGCGCTGTTCAACAAAAAGAGGCAGGAGACGTGGATCCGAGCGAGGCGGCACCCAACTCCGCCTCACCATGGTTCTCCCAACGCGCCCTCACACAGCTCTCCCCCGCTTCCCGATGGCCACTCCCGCCCCACCATTGGTGAAAGAAGAAAATTGTCCCGAGAGAGATGAGATGATGTGAGAGGGGGAGGAGGGGGACAGACGCCTCAAACTCTTCTTAAATGCTTGCACTGAAAGCCGTGGCCGGGCGAGAGATCTCCTCTTACTCCTCCAATACATCCACCACACTTTTGATATACCTCCTTTTACTCGCATACGTCCGTCTCCATTTTGAAAAGGAGATGAACTTGTGTGAGAGCAGAGAGAAAGAATGGGTAGGAAGGAGGGAGTAGAGGAAATCTTGGATTCTGCGCCCAGATAAGCGACGTCCTCGGAGGTGACATCCTGGATTTGACACCGGGCATCAGGTGAAGGATCCATTCCTTTCCCCACCTCTCCGCACCATCTTCCACCCTCTTCCGTTAGCGTCTGGTCTCTGAATACGCCATGCCTACGGACCTCGACAACATGACGCATATCCAATACGCATCCCTGTCATAAAATCAAAATCATACAATGTACCGGAAGATGACTGCGCGTTCGAAACCGGTGGTACGTTCTCAATAAACTGTGTAAGTGACGATTTCGTTTTTTAAGCATCCTTGTAAGTTCCTGCCAAAGGCAGGGTCATTAATTGTCAAGAGGTGTAGATGCTTCTCCTGTCCATAGAAGTGGAGGACCTACCACATGTGTCTTCTTATACTTTTTTTGGCTAAGAAAATGATTCCGCGACTTTAGTTAAATACGAGTGTCACAGAAACTAGAAAAATTATTATGTCCGTACCACGAAAGTTACTGAGAATATTTTGCGAATATGATGTTAATATTTCTTCTTCGCTATGCCAGGCAATTTCAGATTGAATGTTTATAGTCGTTTTCAAATTATTTATCGGGCAGGCACTTTTGATTTGTCCTAGGATGAAATAACGCAGGTAATTGCAGCATCTGAGACCCAAATTTACTCTTGGTAAAGCTTGATAGTTACTTACCCAATTGTTTCCGATTGTATAATGGCTGTAGCTCGGTGATTATATGGATGGGATCCATAATTATTCCTGAAACGTTACTAGAAATATGTATCCTATAATAATCTTTTTTGAAAAGAGATACTTAATTACGCAGGAATATTCTTCTTTGTAAAAAATTTATCTCAATAAAAGAAAGTCTCCCTCTCAAATTGAGTCCTTCGATGTTTCATTCATGATAGCACTGCTTCCACCTAGCTAACCTCCTTTTTTTATCACTACTTGACCGAAATTCATGTTTTACTTTTCAGATCGAGACCGAAAAGCTGTTTAACTTTTGAAAAGTTGTGCATTCATTGCAAAAGACTTATTGCAGCATATCTTATTCCGCCGAAAAAGTTTTGAACCTTGTCACCTCCAGCTCATGTCAGTGTTTAGATGTGGCAGAACCCAAATATCCATGCAACTAAGGGGTTTGACTCGAGTCCTTGATTTAACCGTCATTGAAAAGGCATGACCCGCACCGGACAGTACATCACGTCTTCATTCCAATTTGCCGAATCCACTCCCACCCCTCTTTTTCTCTCTTCCCTCTTCTGCACTCCTTCCATCTGCGCCTCTCACTGCTTCGTCCTTCCCCACAAAAAAAGTCCTCCGACCATTCAAATCACCCAATCCCACAACCAACAAACCACCAAAACCTTTATCTCAGGAAAAAATCCAACCG
Organism: Pyrrhosoma nymphula; assembly: GCA_963573305.1. NCBI lineage: Eukaryota > Metazoa > Arthropoda > Insecta > Odonata > Coenagrionidae > Pyrrhosoma > Pyrrhosoma nymphula. Next base: position 169,177,520 of record OY754327.1, read on the forward strand.
TAACTCTCATACGCGCGGAGGCTGTGCCTCGTCTCCCTTTCGCACCGTCCGTCCCTCCCCCAATCCTCCCCCCCGCTCCCCTCCGTCACCCGCCGCAAAATACGCTGACTGCCCCCTGTACCCCCTAACGCCGCGTACTAAACCCTCCCTCGAACAGTTCGCATCACCCTTCCCCCCACCCTGTGCTCTTCCACCCCGTGCCTCACCTACCGTGCCTCCCTCCCCATGCCGGCGCAAGCGAGAGCAGCAGCAGCAGCAAGCTCTTTACCTCTTCAGCCGCAGCCGGATTGTGTACTGCGCGATTCTTATCTCCTCGCTTCTCTTCTCCCGTCCTCCTTTCTTCTCTCCCTACCCTTCCAGTCTCTCAGTCTTCCCTCTCCCCCTTTAAACCCCACTTCCCCCTTCGCCCTGGGATTGAGAGGGAGTCCCTTTCTGTCCCTCATAGGACTCACTCCCTTTCCCCTACCCCGTCTCCATTGGCGCCGTTATCTCGTTCTCTTTTTTCGCTCATCTGCGTGGGGCGTCCTCTTACTCACGGCACACGACAGGGAGATGCTTGCTTGCTGTCCGGGAGGGGGAGGAGGAGTCGCTCCACTCGGTTTGAGGCTTGGGCGGGCGACGCGGAGGCAAGGGTGTGCGTGCTCTCTCTCCACCAAAGCACTCACTCGCATGCTGTCTGCCAGGGGAGGGATGGATTGCACCATGACGCGGGAGGCGGGGTAATCGCGACCGTTGGATGAGTTAGTGCGGCACGACAGGAATTTTTGTAAATGTTTCTGGTTTTATGGTTCCCTACCAACGAAAGAGTGAAAAAGGACTTGTTATAAGTTGAACATTTTGCATTAGTTTATAAATATCTGAGATGTCACTCATGTTCAAAAGCAACAGGATGAAGACGTATCGCATACTTGAAAATGGCAATTGTGTTTCATGGTACCAATAAACTTCTTAACTAATGCCAGGGAATAGTTCAGAAATCCTGTCTTCTCTATACATTTGATTTATTCAAGTTTTGGATATCGTATTTGACATTTTATTGATCTTAAAATAATCGACATGATAGTCGGTGTCGTATTTTCTCTATTACTTTGTAATTTATTTAGGTGGTATACATTATAATTGTTGCTAATAATTTGTTAAGGAATGCCATTAAGCCCAGATTATTAAGCTAATTCTTGAAAATTATAAGAATCATTGTGACAAAGAGAAATGATAGGAGAAGATCTTGACTTCCGTGGAACTTTTCTACTCGTACTATTATCCTATCTTCGCCACTACCGCAGATATGAATAATATGGTTTTCCTGAATTATCGTGTACCTTTTTATCTGCGTTCGACCCTTAATTGAAATTATTATCAGTTTTATATTATGAACGAGTATCCCACAAAGCAGAGAGTTAAGTATTTTACTGGAAAAGATTAAGAAATAAAGTAACAATGATATGAAAATATGCACTATCATATTACTAAAAATTACCTGGCTACCCAATCTTTAATGTGGCATAGATAAGCCTTACCAAATTATAGGAATTTATCTTTGGGGATTTCTGTGGTTAATTTTCTATGTGCAAACTTACAGTTCAATGAGCTTTCGTCCTTAGAATTTAAATGCGTGGACCATTTTGTGCTGTGCATTTTCACCGCGTTAAGTTACCGCAATGATGCATCTTCCAGTGACTGTGTGCTTTTTCGTCACGGGTTGCAAAGTGTTAACGGGGGAGATAACAACATTTAATCCTCAAGTGTGAAAGATAAAATTAAAGAGAGACGGAGGGGCCAGCGAGGGAAAGAGACAGAGAGAAAGGAACGAGTGTGTCCTCACTCCCTCTCGGCGGATTTTGACGGAGAAGTTGGTAAACACAGCCGAGATAAGGATAGAAAGAGAGATGTAGATTTGCGGAGGTAGTGAGCATCAGTAGTTGGTGAATATGTGGTTATGCGATGATACTCTCCCTGGGAAAGGGCGTTTAAAAGCGATTGATAAGGATCGTCGCTCTTGGAGTTAGTCCAGACGGGGAAAGATAGCGGGAGACGGCGACGAGAGTGGGAGGCGGAAAAGGGAGGGAGAGAGAGAGAGAGGATGAAGCCGCCATTTTGATGTGAGACGCGGAGGTGGCGGAAAAGGCAGTCTGCGAAGAGGAGTGAGTTGGTTAGTGGACTGGTGGCGGCGAGAGGGGAGCAGAAATAAAGAGATAGTGAGCTAGAAGGAGAGATGGAACGTGGGCAGATCTTCTATCTGGTAGTCCCTTTATTTCTGCCTGCATATCTCGGATTAAGAAACTTAATACTCTCGCCCAGGGTATCTGTTTAAGCGCCTCTCTATCAAGATAGAAAAAGGCGTTTAAAACGTCGTAGAGTTTCGGTCAAAACAACCAAGATAACCCTCTTGCAAACGATCAGCAGACTATCGCTGAACGCGGATTAAATGGCATCACCTAAGGGTATAATACACAATTATTTAGGATGAATTAACCATTAAACCACGCAAAAGGTAGAGAAATTTTTAGGTCTAGAAAGGTAAATATTCAAATGATAGAAATTAACTGTAAATAATGGGATATGAAAATTAATTTTTTTAATCTGGAAAAATACATTTTTTGTGAAATGGGAGGGGGAGGTACTTTTTTATTATTTTTTTCCTATTACATTTAAATTATTTTAATCAGGGAAAATATATCAACTCTCTCGTTTATCACAGGTATAAGATGCTTTAAATAGTCCTGCATTTACATAGAGAGACCGAAGACTGGAAGAAAATATTCCATGGTTGACGAAACAACATTAATAGTAACACTTTCTAAATTGGAATATTAGCTACGTGTAAATAGCTTTGGTGTTAGTTTTTATATTACTATTTTCCTTTTTTAGCTTTCAATAGTTTGTAAGATGACCTTAGAGTAACTTGAGGGCTTGAAATCCTGAAGATTTCTTGCATAATCTTGCCACTGGCATTTATCTGCAATATTGCTTCCTAAAAATTTGAGAAATACTATTATTTGAGAAACACTCTATTACTTCCTCAAAAAAATGACTGGAATAGACCTAACTACATATGTTACCTTTATTGGAAGTCTAAAAATATGCTGAGAATGACATATTTCCTCCTTCATTCCGAAAACAGCTTTTAGGAGATACTAATAGTTTGGTTCTTTGACTACTAATTTAATCAACCATTTAATTAAACGAAGGGGATGCGTACTTTTGGTAATAGCTAGGTTATTGCTTCGAAAACCAATTTCTCTCCTCTGAAGAGAATATTATTTCGCAAATTGGTAGCTTGAGCCAGGTAATTGCGGATGCCGATCAATAACCACAAGATGAATATGTTACTAACTTCAATTTTGAGGAATATTTAATGTATACCTACTTATACTTACTCAGGGCTCATACGGCGCCGCGTTTTTGCCCTTTTATCTCTCTCAATCGATGGCCATGTACTCAAACTAAAGCTAATCGAGAAAGAGAAAATGGGATTTGATGTGTGGATAGATGTCGTGGGAAGGAGAAATGGAGGATATGTAGATTTTATGGTTCTCCGGGAGGGTTGTTGAAGCTGAGGGGTAAAAAGCGGGGTCTTTCGGAGGATCCTAGCATATCGGTGGGAGCATTGGGGCTCGTATATACGCACGAGCAGTACAGCAGCGGAAAAAAAGGGTGGGCGTGTTTGTGACCGGAGAATGAAAGAGAGGAGCGGGAGGGACGTGTACAAAAAAAACACAAATGGTAGTTGAAGAGAGAGAATGAGAGAGGGGTTGACGGGGGTGATGGGGAGGGGGTGGGGCGGGAGATGAGTATCAGCATTCGCGAGACGGCGGCTGGGGGATGTGCCGGGGAATAGGGGACGGACGGAGACGGTAGGAAGTGCTCGCAGGGTGGGGGTGACATACACACACACTGGGGGGCGGGGGAGGAAACGCATTGGGCACTCCGGACTCTTCCCTTCCCCATTACACCCACCTCTCTCTCTCTATATGAAGCAAGGGAGGAGATGGGTTCTGGTATTCTACTTGACAGATCTAGTATATGGGGGAGGCAGGATGGAGATGAGGAATCGGGTGCAGTTAACCGAGTGGTTGGTCGGGAGATGTACGCGGGAAGCGAATTCTCTTTGAAAAAAAAAACTCCTGATGGATGCTGTGTGTGTGTGCGTTTGGTGACGGTTGTCTTTAGGATTGCTTGACAGGATAGGAAACGAGCGGAATCGCATCCTTACATGGTGGGAAGAAATAAAGGGCGAGCGGGTAGTTTTTTTAATTGAGTCATATCTATTTATTGTGATTTGAAAGTCCTTGTTTCGCCCGATTTTCAGCATTTTGAAAATGATCGGTTCCACTATTTTTCTCAGATTTGGTGCGGTGAGTCCAAACTCTTCAGAATTTATATGAGAGATGATTGATCGTGATATTTTGCGAGACTTTTGTCGACTTTTCTTTATTATATGGCACTAGTTGTCTTCCATTCATTCACTTTTTCTACCGTCTTCGGATCTCCGCCACTAATTACCACTCTTCTTCCACCATATGTAGCCCATTCTCGTTCTTATTCCCAGCTATCAATCATAACTTCTTCATTTTTCCGAACCCAAATTTCAACAGTCTCCTCCCTACGCTCATCCTTTTTTCAAAGCGACAAAGTTTCCGATTTATACAACGCCTCGCTCGAAATCAGTTTTCACCCCCTAATAATGCTAAACATCTCTTTATTCCTCTCTGATATTCTGTTTTGTCTTTACCCACGCTGAAAATTGTTGAGAACTCCGAAGCTAAAATCGATTTTTATAGCTATGATGAATATGCAGTGTATTGAGCTATGGAGTACCTATACTAAACTATTGGTCACTAGTGAGCAAGTGTGCTACTAGTAATATATATTTCGTGTGCTACAACTTTGTAGATTATAGATAGCCATGCATAAAAAGTTTAAGCAGGTATGCCTAAAAGTTTTAGTTATTTAAGCTTATGTACCTCAATAATGTAACTCAGAGGATGAGCCTTAGGAATACGCCTTTTGTAGGAGATAAACGTATTATTGTTCCTCATGCTGGAACCACCCAACATCGTGCACTTGAAATTATTTCCTGATATTTCCAAAGCCAACACCAAAACTTTATCTGAATCAGCAACTTTTTATTTTCTCCAATATTTACCACTCAGTCTCTCTATATTGAAACTATCACTTGCTCTACGAGATCGTCTGGGCAGGACCTCAGATTCAGCTAACATTGGGTATCAGTAGACTTCAAGAATATATTTACGTTTCTTTATAGTTTTGTGGGTGAATAGAAACATACAATTTGGCCTTCATAATGATTTACTCATAGCAAATTAGCTTTATAACCTTTATAGACCTTGCTGATTTATTTTTCCAAGATCATGAAGCCAGGTGTGCAAGTTAGTATTTTCTCTATTTGTTCTATACTGAACCTTCTCCCCTAATGCTATTAATTTTATTTTATATATTTAAAATGACTGTGGAAAATAATTATTTCTGTGGATTAACTGATTTCTTATTAAGTAAGTTACGCTTTAATTATACTTCTTAGCAGAAGCAGCTAAATAAAGTTGTGCTCGCCAAAAACAGAATATTTGCTGTGCGCATACGCCATTCTGGCGTGCTAAATAATACTGCCATGAAATTTTCATATCATAGCATTGAAAAACATCTCTTTATCTGACCACGTAGAGGCTACAATATTAGAAAGAATTAAAAATTAAAATGATATGGGAATAAAAGTGGTTGGTTTTCTAGCGTTCAGCTGAGTGAATGTATGCATTTCTTCATTGTGCTCCTCTCAATCTTCTTAGATGAAGATACACAGGAAAGAGCGTATTAAAAGAATAGAGGTAGAGTATTTTCACTCCACGAATCTTAGGAATGAATTATCATCTGATAAATATTATTTTTCTGCAATAGAAATAAATGCCAAATATACCCCAGAATACAAAAATAGGCTAAGTATCATTATGATATTTAATAATTTTATATAATAACCAGGGAGTATATTTGGATCGTGTCCATGTTGTTACTCTCCCGCAGTAATATTTGACACGTATTTTCCGATTGTACCTGTAAGCGAGGGTTATCAAAAGAATATGATAATTAATTAAGTGTTATTTGAACGGTGTTGTGCTTGACGTTTATTGATGGTGGCAGTGAATTTCATTAGTTCTCTCAGTCCGTGGCCAACTACTATGCGGACTACTTGACCAAAGGAAATATATCCGACTCTGGAAGAAGCCATTGTGATTATTTATTTATTCCAAACTTTTTAAATTCTCGCCGCATCACGCTCAAACATTTTAAGCGCGTGGCGTTCGGCGACGCTAGAACAACATTCTTATGCCGACACTCCAGAATGATTTGTTGGCCCATGCATATTTAATAACTCACCTTCCTTGGATATTTTCATTCATTTGGTTAAACGATAAAAATCGGCGACGCGGCGCATAATACCCCGGCTGTATTGTGCTTATGACGTCGGAAGGAAGGAGGTAAAGGACGTTCATGGGAGGAGTGTTAGCTGACCGTATCTCTCCACAAATGTCTCTGCGATTGTCCCGCGATTATTCTCGCTCGCGACATCAGGAAGCACTTCTCGCCACTCCACGAGAAATGGGAATGGGGTGGGGAAGAGGACGGGAATGACAAGGGAGAGGGAGAGAATGGAGCGGGGAGGACATATTACAAGTACTCCGTTCCGATTCCCCCTTTCTCGCATTGGCCATCCAGCGTCACAAAGCCACGAATCTTCCATCCCGTCTCGCCGTCTCCACCAGCCTCCCTCTGTGTCTCTCATTCCCTTATTTCCCTCGCCCCTTTCCAAAACCTTTCACTTGCGCGACAATTACTGACACGTACCACGTAATACAAACACTCAAAGAAGAGTTTGAAACAGGAGTTTCGCAGTGTTTGTCCGTTCAAGAAGCAAAACCTCTCCATTTGCCACTACGCGCGCATTCATTTTCTCCCGGTTGTGAAAAAATGAAAGAGGACTCCTCCGGTTACCCTTCACTCCCTCTCCAGTGTGTCATATTGGCCTAATCCTATCGCGATTCCGCTTTCAACTTTCCCCCTCAAGAAACATTTTATGTTTATGTATTTACCCCCGGCCCCCACTTTGTCGCATGCTACAGCACGCTTTTTACCCTTCCATTCCTCCCGTTTTCCGCAAGTGCTGTCTGCTACGAGAGGGTTTGGTACAAGGAGAGACGTGTGTGTTAATGCGCGCTATCACCTAATATATAAGTACTCGTCCGAGTAGGTGAGCGAGAGGCTATTTCTTTATTCGCGTGGAGGGTGGTGAGGTAGAAGGAAGGGAAGGGAGGTTTGTTAGACTCAATGTGCCCTTCACCGGTCCCACTTCATGCCGATCCCGCATTTTACACTCTCCCCCCCCCCCCCTCCGATCCCGCCCTCCTCCTATTATCCTCTCGCCGCGCCCTTCCGCGCTGCAACTGCCGCGCCACCCTGTGGACTCCTCCAAATTCTATGCCGGATAGGTAAGAGTCCCCCCCCTGGTCTTATCTGATGGACGATGGTATCTCTGCAGCCCTCCTCACTCCGCGCTCTCTTTCTTCCTCTCTCTGTCCTGGGTACCACTCGGCAGAGAGCGCCTGCTGCAGCGGCAGATTGCGAGTGTGGGAGATGGAGGGTTGGTGGTTTTGGCGGGGACGGGAGGGTGGGGATGGGTGACAGAGGAGGGGGACAGCTAGCACGATAGGTGGGGGGGGGGGGGAGGACAGTTAGCACCGAATGGTTGTGGTCACTGCAGTGCCCGGGAGAAAGAGGATATAGGAAATGGTGGATCCTACTGTGTTTTTCCTCCGAAGATGGCTTGTGGTTCAGATGCAGAAAAGGGTACTTAAGGATTAAGTGCGTTCAGGGAGTTGGAAGAGGGACTTTGAGGTTTGTGTGCTCACGGTGCGTGCCTTGGATCGCGGTTACACGGGTGAAACGGATAATGGACGCAGGGGAAAATAGCGGGGAAATGGGACTCGATTGGTGGGGAAAGTTGATGGACGAAGTTGCCGTCGTGAGCTGAGGTGCTGCCTGTTGAACGGATGTCAGATACGGCGGCGCATAAACTCAATTTAAATTACTATTCAGCTAATATCAAAATTTTTATGCTTAAAAATGTTTTGAGAGTTTACATTTTTTGCTGTCTTACGAAATAACGCACCTCCACTAGAGGAGAGAAAAGCTTTTGCCGTTGTGTGTTGTGCTGTTTAATGAATTCCTAATAGTCAGAAGCCTTTGGAACTTCATTTTATCATTACCTTCCATTTTTTGTGCCTGAATACAAGTGCGCTATTGTGCAACCGGACCTTCATTTTTTGTTTTGTTCCTTGAGGCCAATCAAGCTAATCGGGTCATTGAAAAACTATCAAAGTAAATTGTAGACTTGCTCAGAAATGATTATTTAAACATGTATTACTTCAAGACGATAGCTTAGTATTATCCGCACTAATATGTAATATCGAACTTTGTTTCAGAAATTCATTGCCATTATCAAAATGCAGTTATTCACATACTATTGTGTATATGAATTACATATTTTTTGCACTTACTGCTGCTGATGAGACTAAATTATCATCCTGATGCATGGTTTACTTTATACTGATTGAAAATTGTATTCATCGGATGAATCGTGCACATTACAAAGGTAAATGATAGTGATTCTCCAATCTCAGTTATTCCTCTCATGTTATTTCTTCTTCATGCAAAGTTGACTTTTGCTCGCTGGTTGCTTAATTTTCATCCAATTATCCGCTGTTCAGTTATAATAAAGATTACTAATGGAATTCCGAACGATTGAGATAATGAAAACTCATATTATAATTTCCTTGAAAAACATGGCGATATTTACACCCCAAGGCAACATATGCATTAGGGCGATACCGAATACCCTCCTGAAACTTTTGTACGTCATCGATTCCTCTGAATTACTCCTTGAATTGGAACTTCCCAAACTTGAGCCGAGCTTGCTCATAGGTGGGTTTCATAGCGTACGCATCTCGAATCCAACGAGCTCCTGATTCATTCTGCTGGCAACCGTTCACATCTGCTCATTTGCACCCTGCCATATCTCCCTTTTTCTTACCACTCCTTCGCCTTCGTGGCAAATCACTGCCGCGTCCCCGCACACATGTGCACCCTACTTCCTCGACGGCGTCTTCCTAGGGGATTTCGCGCCGCAGGCACTGGGTGACCCGACCTCCTGCCGAAGCGATCGCCTCCATCGATAGGCCGGAAACATCACCGACTGGCCACCTCCTAAGTCCGAGGCGTCCAACCGTCCCTTTTGGTCAAAAACTCCAACAATTCTGCGAAATGCGTCGCCCTGTCCCCACCAACTCCCTGAAGGCACAAGAAGCATTGACGTGCGCACCACCACCGCTGGCCGCTCGCCCATCCGTCCTCTCCTCATCCTTCTCGGGGAAGAGAAGGAAGGGGCTCGTAAAGTGGTACATGCACACAACACACATCATGGAGAAGGGGGGCTAATAATGGAGCAGGTGTGTGCGATCCGAGGAGGGGAGGACAGATTAAGTGGCAGATTGGAGATGTTAAAAGAAGGGAGACAATATGACCGAGTGTTTGCGCTCTCTGACCACGGCACCGGGAACAGTGATGTTCAGGAGAGACTACGACACATACTTGACCCATTCATGTGTCTACTGGGACCTAGGGAACACACGCTGTGATAGGTTTTGCAGTTGTGAAGGAAGGAAATTTCCGAACAAGACCATCTCTGCTGAATACAAGGCAGATAATTTCTCAAAACCAGCGTTTTTTTTCGTTCCGCAATTTTTAGTTTACATAGCGATACACGAAGGTCGGTTCAGAATGTATATGCTAAATGCAGTATTTATTACTATTGCGTGTATCCGAGAAACGCTTGAAATACCTTGAGGATCGGTCATTATAGAATAGGTGAACATACTTAGGTTTCTGCTCAATGGGCTCATGAGTAGGTATGTATCCATGATGTTGAAGATCGAATATTTATATTTTTAAATCAATTCTGTCCTGATCGTCTAGGTGTCCATTAGAAAAAAATAACAACTCTTAGAAATTGATGCCAGAGGTTCAATCTGTTATTGTTTGCCTCACATTAAGCAGCAACCTTTCTTTGGTAATATTGTTATCAATTGACGATTTCGAACAAACGAAGTAATTCTTAGTTCCTCAATTTTTGTCCTCTGTTGCTATTCATTAAATTATTTGAATATTTGGCTTTTAAATATTTATTACAAAAGACTATTTGTTTCTTATTTTACGTATATGACCAAATAAATGGGGATGACTGAAGCATTTATGCTGTGGACGTTGTATGCATTCCAGATAATACTACAGGTTATCAAATTGGGTTACGGTGTTCAATTTTTTTTGCAAATTTTGGATCTTTAGAGGCTTAAAATACTTTATTCTCTACGTTTTCACTGTACAGACAAGATATGCAATTGGAGTACGTGGCATGACTAATAGTGTGAGAAGGTATGTGCGATCAATCATCCATCACAAGAGGTTTAAAAAGCAAAGCCAATGGTGGCAATATATTATTAAAAATTCATCTGCAATGCTTAATTTCATTTTCTAGTTCTTTTATTGACAAAAGTCTTTGTCTCATCAGTCATGGAAGACTTTTCTCCCGTCTTGTTAAGAAAATGGTATCGGTTGGAAAATTTTATTACCTACGTCACCTTATTCGATGTGAGCTGCCAGATCAAGCAATTTTCTCCGTTATACTTCTAGATGGAAATATGTTGATTTTTAAATATGAGGCTTCTGTTTGTTTATTATATTAAAGGTGATTAATATTTTGTTGAAAAATTCTCTGATTTGTTTACGTAGCCAGTAAATGTAAATAACTCTTGGAATACTTGGATGACTTTCATCTTTAAGAAGAATTTCTTAAAAGGGCGAGTACGAATACTCAAAAGTTACATGACCAAAACAACTTTTTGTAAAATTCTTAAATAGGGGAATCATTTGGACAATGGGCATAAATCAATGTAATGGGTTAAAAAATAAAAATCAGCTCTTAACCTTAGATTAGCATTTCATCTGAAGTAATTTTTCATAAAGTAAGGAGACATATACTTCTAGAACGGCTTAGTGATTAAAAGTCTGGATCGACGGTAGTAAGCCACAATCGGTGAGTGAAGTAACTGAAGGGGCTGATGCCCTTCAGTTCAACTGCAGTTAAAGGATATGAATAGTACTTTCCCTCTTTCCTTACACTTCCATGTACTATTTCTCCCGTTCTGAAGACCCTTTCATTTGAAAACAGACTACTCCCAACACTGTGTGATAGGAAAGAAAATATGGCTCATTCTTAGCCTTATTTCGAAGTTATGAGCAGCTCTTCGATGATGCTTTTATCCCTAATAGAAAAGAAAGATATATTAAATGAAACTCGAAAGAGAAATTATTTATAACGGAAATCACAAATGATATCAAAGTACCTCATCATAATCTAAATTTAGGCGGAATGTGAAATTATTAAAACACCCGTCGACGGATTATTCTATAGATCTATTTCTGGAATGATTTCAAAAGAGTGAATTTTATATTAAAGATCCTCTGGTAGTACTTCAAACGTCTCCATCAAACGTACAACTTGGAAAAAGATAATCCCTACTTCTGTTCCCTCGTGAGCTTTTTTGGGCAGTTGAGAAAAACATGAAGACTTACTCACACGAATCTTAATCGTTTATGCTCCGTTTTCATCCGGATGTCCAGATACACAACAATAGCCACTTCTCTCAAACTCGGATTTAGTAAGTCGAGGTCTGATTTTTGTTGAGTGGAAGAGACAAAACTAGAATTCAAAGTGAGGGGATAGAGCAGGGTTGGTTTGAGTGAGAAAGGTAATCATATTATGAACCGAGACGATTTAGTATTGAGGAATGGCTGCATTATGTCGAGACCTTTTCGGTAAATTCGCCTTTTTTCTCCCCTGACCATTCCTATTTTTGAAGTTGGGGCAGTCCGATTAGTGAAATCCTGTTTTGGCCGCCTTTGACATTGCGAGTTTTAGAGGGAATCATGCAGGTGCCTGGACGGAAGCTGGTCGCTGGCGCGTGAATAATCTCCTCGGCCACCTCTGTGGCCGTCGCCGGCTTTCGCGTCTCTCCGGGCTCTCCCAGTGAAACTTTCGAGTCTTTTGCGGTAATCCGGAAGCTCGATTCAAAGTTTCCGATGCATGTAGCTATATAGCGTTCCCTCATCTCCCTGTCCCTCATGTACGCATAAGAGGTTTTTTTGGTTATGTGAAATCTCAAAGACCTTTGTAAAAACTCGGAGACTATTTCACCGAAAATCTGTCTTTGAAGAATGCTACTGGACTATTTATTTTAAAAAGTTATTTTTTGATAGTACTGAATTTAATAAATACATTTCATTTTCGCCTCTTCAAGGCGTAAAAGTTACACTACAGAATGATATACTTTACTAATGAAACATCATGTGAATTTTATTAATGAAAGAGGTTCTGCGTTGTATTTTATCATGAATAATATAATGCTATATTATTAGACTACAATACAAATAATTGATAACCTTTATGCAGTGATTATGTTTTTTATTTCCTTTCCTCCAATATTCGTAGAGAAATTAGTATTTTTCCCATGAGTAACCATCACGATAAGTTTTAATGCATTTAGAGTTTTCCAGTGTCGAACATGTGTCGACTCGCGATAAACTTAATTTTCTACTTGTATTTTTGTTTTAATTCGCTAAAAATAAGATTATATGTAAAAATTAATTTTATATACTTGAGTGAGACTTTAATCATGCATTAGTGTATCTTTGCTGCAGTTCATTCAATCACAGCCTCCACATTTCATTTTTCTTCATCTTATCTTACAGGCAAAGAAAGAGGAGTATATCCTCCTACTATGGATCTTCATGGTTCCATTTGGCCTTCCATCACACTCAAGTAAGTCTCTTATTTCATTTATCAAGTTTTTTCGTTCGCTCTAACTGTATAATTTAAGGAGTGAGCATTCTAATTTAGAAATGTAATAACTAACTCAACTGTATTTACCATAAATATGTTATTTAAGAATTTCTATAACTTAAATGAATGGCTCTCATATTTATAAGTACCTTATGAAGAAATTGTGAAAATTCTCTTCTTCGATTCCCTTTCTTAGGTACTGTGTTTTTAATGTTATATAACATGCTTTCTTATTTATTCTACTATCTCGTTAATGGAATATTGTCACACGGGTCGCTTTCTTAGTACTCATGTTTCTAAATTATTGGTAGCAAAGGCTTTCCTAAAATTTTACCACCAGAAAATGCAGATTGAAGCATCATGCTTGGCAGACAAATCATGACAAAGCACTTTTTCCTTTTTTGTTTTTTTGTTTAGGATGCTGGCATCTGATTACAATTTTTCCATACAATAATTTCTGCATGTATTAAGTAGTCATTGTATTTGGCATTGCTTTGATATGCATTTATATTGCCCGTGTTATTGATCGTATTAACGTTATTGATCAACTCTATTAGCCAATACTAATATGTTAAGTATCTATTGGTACTTGTAACTACTATTTTTTCAGCTCCATAGTATTTTCATGCAATTAGCAAGATGTTTTATGTGTACATTTTTTCATTACGATTCAGGCTTTCTTATCTGCTCTTTCCTTTAATCTGTAATTGCCTGCATTTAGATTAATCAGTTCGCGTTTTAATTAGTTACACTGTCTCAGAACAGCTAAACATAACAGCTATCGTGTGTTCATCAGACTTGGCCCAATGCGAAGTCATGAGGAGTTATTCCGAAAGAACATCGGTAGATATTGATTTGAGAAAATTTTAATCGACATCCTGTGATTTTGATTTAAGTTGTCTTGATCTCCAATTCATGGTCGAATGGATATGATGGTCGTTTCACCTGCCATAAAGAAACAATAATGAGAGTGATAACAACAAAATGCGCAAACGGTTGCAAAGCCAAAGACAGGAAGCTCCGGCAATGAGGGTGAAAGGAGATACGTAGATATGATATAAGACTGGAATGTAGAGGGTTTGAGGCGAGGGCAGAGGACGACGTAGGAATGGACAAGAAGAGAATGCGGTCCTCTCTCTTATCCCTTCTCCCGCCACTCTATCCGTGGGCATGCAGAAGATGAGGTATGCACCCGCTGTGGATAAAAAGAATTTCAGGGACGCGAAGAGGATTGTAGTGAAGGGGGAGGGGCGACGTTGGGGTGTGGTAGGTAGTGGAGGCTGTGTGAGCCTAAGGAATTGAAGAGGAGGGGGAAGAACCATTTGTTGGTTGGGGTAAAGGGCGTTTTGAGGACCTCTGGGGGAGGAGGGTTGTGGTAGAAAATGTGGAAGTTGGACTCAGGATTGTGGGTAACAGGGGTAGGCGATGGCGGACCGCAGCCGATTTTGAGATAAGAGATTGGGACTGTGCAGATTTGGCCGTGGTATCATTCCTTCCTCGAGTTCGTCTCTTTCTGGACTCCTCTTCATCTCCTTTCTCTCTCTGTTTTGACCCCCTTCATTACTGCCTGGATACCTTTTCGCTTGTAGAATAAAAGAGGTTCTCTCCTTTTAGTATTTATTCCATATTTTTTCACTATCTACATTACTTTTAGCCGTGTTTTCCAAATAATGCGAAGTTAAATATCGATAACAGGTAGGTCTTTAACTGCCCCTCTGTAAATAATCTTTTTCGTAATTGGTTCTTGGTAAAATCCCTGATCAAAATCGTAACAAATGCAACGCCAAGCAAACAGAGGGAATTCATCGCGGATAAAGAGTAAATTCACCTTTCGATCTGCGTACGATACATCTTTCTGCTGGCTTTTTCATTTAGTCACTGCTTGTGCCCATTAGTTTTTTCTTATTTTTTGTGTACTGTTTGGTCTCAATCCTGTAATTTCATATGTGGTTAATGTCCTACTCCGTTGTCTCGATCGTGACTTCGTGGAATTTGCTTAACATTGTAAATGAAAAGTATAACTTAGTTTTTTCACAGATTTAATCTGTGGAAAAACTAAGTTATACTTTTGAATGAGTTGAAATATTACCCTAATTGGAATTGGAATACCCTAAATCTGAGATATGGTGGCTCTTTAATAATGAAAAACATTTAGATTACCTATGTTAAAATTCCGTTGGTAGTATAAAAATTCTGGTAATCAATCAGCCTACTCATCTGAAACGCATTTGCGGTATCTCAAACATTATTTATAAATTTATAAAATTTACCGAGCTGAGAGTTGGAATAACTGAAACAAGAAAAAATAAACCATCCAAACTGAATAAAATCTGTTGGATTTCGATGAAATACTATTTTCAGTTTTCCATTATTTCCCCAACGTACTTAAATGATCATCTGCCAATCAAGAGGTGGTTTTGACGGAATTTAAACATTTTTTCGTTTACCGTAATTTTTTAGGTTTATAACGGAATCCACGAGCGGAGAAAATTTAGGAAAAAACCTTGAAGTTGAATTGGCAGAAAGTAATTTCTGTGTATTAATTTAGCGACTGAATTTAGTTTGACCAAATATATTTTAACATTAGGCCTAGGATGCATCACGAAAACAACTATCTTTACGCAGTTAAAAGTGAGAAGAACACAAAATATTATGCATAACAAATTGCAGAACGATCAATGCGATCCTGTCCATTGGGCCAGCTGAATTTTTGGCTTCGAATTTTTTTGGCGAACTGTCGTTCTTTTCTCTCCCATTTGAACTGCGTCACCAAATGTCCTTTCACAAATATCTTGCTTCCGTCATTGATCGTTATTTCTGTCCCAAATACTTGAGCTATTCATGTCCTTAAATTCGGTCAATGCAAAGAATCCATTCAAATGTCTTCCAAAGTTTACCCTGCCCTATGGTGAGGTTAAACGGAGCGAAAACAAGCTCACAAACAAGCTTGAGTACTTGGAAGAGGTTTTGCTAACGACGTCGCCTGAGCTGGCGGAAGCCACCAGAATGGGACGACGGCGTTTGTCACGAGGGGGCAAGTGGACGACGGCCACGGGCGGCGGCGGCGGGCGAGTCCTCCCGCCCGCTCCTCGAGTGGTTTGTTTGCTCGGGAAAAGGCGACTGGGGAGGAGTAAGTCTACTGGGGAGCTACTTCACGGTGGAGATACCGCTCTACACTACCTGCTCTTATATTTGCGCGGTTGGTTGTCGAATTTATGACGACGAGTCCATACGACGATTTTAGTAATATTTTGTGTTTTGGGTGACAACTCAACTTGTTATTGGATTGTGTAGCAGTTGTATATTTATGTAATTTTATTTTTATCGCCGTTAACCTTTTTTCCCTATGAGTTTGGCCAGCCCATAAGTCTTTTTCGGCACGCATGCGAATTTTCTTCTTTACTTTTTGCTTCACGAAGTATTCCTAGGGGAACTATGATATTATCATTATGTCAGGAATTTTGCTATGCTAGAATATTCATTTGTAATGCAAGTTCTATGAAACATCTCTAAAACATTTTTGAAGTTTTTCTTCAACTGCAGCTTTACATGAATATAATTTATTGCTATTTGAGGTTAATTCGAGTCTTTGAAACCATAGTGCCTTATTAGCTCGTTCATCTTTCGTTCACTTATCTCTCTTCTCAGTTTCTGCTGTATGACTTGGGGCAAAGGTAAGCTTTGGAAAATTTTTATTTTGTGTTTCAAATTCGAAATCACACCACTGTCTTAAGATTAAATCACGTTAGATTTTTGTAGTTAATGAAAACAGAAGTCTCCTTCTACTTGATTTTCTCCTTGTTGAACTCTCTTTTTCCCTTCTCCTAGGTATATATTTATCTCAGATTTTGATACAGTAAATAAGTATTACAGTTAGGCCGTTTTTGATTATATAATCAAATACCAACAGGTCGATAAAATTGGCAATACTTAAAATAAGTAAATAATTTAGGATTCCATGGTATAAAATAGTATGGATAAATAGTATAAAATAGTGAAAAAGACCACTAAATTCGTTCACATCACAGTTCAGAGATCCACGAGGTACTTTTCGGGCGATAATTCAGAATTTAAATTATGTAAAAATGCAACCATTGTTAAAATATCAATCTCAGTAATGTCTTTAAAGAAGCCTTCGTATTTAAAACATGCCTTAGATAAATGCCCCGTAGAAACAAGTACATATAAATAAAAATATATGCTCGGATTTTAACGTAACATTTTGCCAGATATACAGTAAAAGATAATAAGCACATT
This sequence comes from Pyrrhosoma nymphula, assembly GCA_963573305.1. NCBI lineage: Eukaryota > Metazoa > Arthropoda > Insecta > Odonata > Coenagrionidae > Pyrrhosoma > Pyrrhosoma nymphula. The sequence continues at coordinate 169,194,741 of OY754327.1, forward strand.
ACAATAAACAAAAAAGTAGGAGTGTAGAATAGTCTTTTGCTAAGTACAACAGCTAGCAAAATTTGAAGAAATGCCTAACTTCCCCCCATTGCCTTACAAATTAAATACATATAAATTTATTCAATATATAGTTAATGTATTATTATTATTATTTTTACACATACATATGTCATTTATGTATTACTATTTTTTACACATACATATGTCATTTAAGTATTTATTATTATTTTTTACACATACATATGTCATTGCAAGTCCAAATCCAACAAAAATATCAATTCATTAGTAATCAGTTATATTTGGCATTTGTAATTTTATTAATCAAGCAAATATAAATCAGATGAACATTTAACATTATGTTTTAGTAATGAAAAACATTGTAAGCGTTGTGAATAGAAACTGAACTTCAAAGGTTTTGTTGTTCGATAAAGAAATTGGTATAATTTGGTTTTGAAGGATTTAACAGACGAACTTTGTTTTTAAGATGCAGGGAGGGAGTTCCAAAATTATTTGAGTTTATTTAAAATGAATTTTGAAAAATAGTGAAGCGGTAGCTGGGGTGATTAAAAATATTTGGATTCGATAGGGTGAAATGAATTAGTGTCAGGGGTTTTTTATTGAACATTTCATGTAGGTAAGTAATCTGGATACTTGCTTTCAATAAGTTTGTGTAAGAAAACTCCCAAGAAGTATTTTTTTCTGATTTTCAACCTTATTTGTTTCAGGTAAGGAGTAATATGTTCGTCCTTACGGAGGTTGTATAAGAATCTGATGCATGCATTTATGCTCCTTTGAAGTTTGGTATTCAATACGTTTGATAAATCTAGCAACACTAAGCAACAATAATGAATCAGTGGAAATATCAGAGTGGTTATTTAATATTGTTCTAATTTTTTCAGTTTGAAAGTTCCTTTGGACCTTAAGTAGGTATAGGATTCTAGAAGCTTTGTTTAATGTACAGTCGCCGCATAAAGTCTGGCGACATCGACAATAGCGCCGAATAAGCGAAACTACGATTTTGTGTGTCTCCAATGATTCAAAAGTGAGGGGTGGGTAGGGAAGATAGAGAGGAGGGGGGTGGGAGGGAGGTGAGAAAGTGGCCAGAGTAGTCGTGAATCGGAACTTCGTCTTGTGTGCTAGTGAATTAAGGGGATTAAGTTGCCAATGTCACCAGACTTGAAGCGGCGACTGTACAATCAACATAATAGGTCCAAGATAGTGAAGGAGTAAGATTAACCCCCAAGTTGTTGACATTACTATAGGAGGGCACTGGAGTATTCCCTACCATGACTTTGGGAGGATTGCTGATATCGATTTTTTTTATTAGTGCGCTACTACCAAAGATCAGTGATTTAGTCTTACTAGTATTAAGAATAAAGGAATTCCTTTCGAACCATTCAGAAATCCCTTCAAGATCAATGTTTATTTTTCCAATTGTAGTATTAGGTTCACTTGGTGAACAGTGTAGATAAATTTTAAGATAATATGCGTAGAACATATATTTAAAAAATATTAGTGGTCAATAAACAACTCTCATCATTAGGTTTTTAGGGAGATCCAACACATACAGAGAAAATAACAAAGGACCAAGGACAGATCTATAAGGGGCCTCACTCAGTACAGATCGCCAGCTAGAAATGTTTCCAGTAGAGCTCTTGACAGCCTATCTACGATCTGTTAGATTGGAGTGGAACCAGTTTAATACCCCCGGAGAAAACTTTAAGTCCTTGATTTTTCTTAATAGAGCTGGTGATCATCACGGTCAAATACTTTACTAAAATCCAGCATAACAAGAATTGTCACAATTTTATTACTCATTGACTTGTGAATGTCATAAGTTATTTTGATCATAGCAGTTTGTGTCCTGAAAATCCGGATTTATATGGGCCCGTCTTTGGACAAAATAAATTCAAAACTTTGTTTATAAACTATGCACTCGAGACATTTAGCGATAGTACACAGAATGGAGATAGGCCTATAATCAGATGCTTTCGTAGGTGATTTCACCTTATTAATAGGTCTAACTAGCGATGATTTCCATTCCATGGGAAACTGAGAGCACTGTAGGGAGTGATTGAATATTTATAAAATAATAGGCAGAACAATGGGGTGGGATTTCTTATGCATAACACAGGATATTTAATCGAAGCCCGTCGAGTGAGATGTCGAATAGAGCACCGTTTAGTTTACTACTTCAGGGGTAATATAATCAACATGAAACATTTAATTATTGAATGGTATGTATGTGATTGAGGAAAAAGTCACTGTAGCTTTAGACGGGTTACCGTTGTCCCTCAAGTTGACAATTGTTGATGAAATGAAGCAATCGTTAAGTTCCTCTAATGTCACATCGGATATAACGGGGTCATCTCGTTGAAGAATAATTCCAAGTTTTCGTAGTTCTCGCCACATGCTGTTTGAATCGGAAAAACAAGAAAGAGACTCAGCAAAATGTCGCCGTTTAGAATCAGTGATTAGCTTTTTTACTATGTTTCTTAATTTCTTGAACTGTTGGTGGAAAATTGGATTCCTAGTACGCACAAAGATCCGACGGAGTTTATTTCTATCATAGGTTTTTTTATGTTCCCAGTTATCCTCTAACCACCAAAATTCTCCCATTCCACTTCCAAAGGTACTTAATACGGCCTTCTCTTTTTAACTTTCCGGCCAAGGAATACAATTTTCTGTTAAATGATATCAAAGACTCATTAGCATAGATAAGTGAGTCATTAGAGTCAGTAAACCCTATATCTTTGAGATATAGGTTCCTTATAGCTTTTCTCGAGTTAACAAAGTTTAATACCAATGACGAGCGCAAAAATCGCACAATAATATGGGAGGGCTTGAGTGCACCATCATATGATGTACGGCTCTTCAGCCTGTACACATAGTCAATGTCGCTTAATTCAAACTTAACCCCTAAAGTGAGGCCAACCTGAGTGAAGCGAAGCCTCAAGCGATTCTCCGGAACTGCTTGGAATTCCGTGAAATTCCACCACATTACGCGGATGTTCTTTTTCTATTCTGTTTAGTTGGGATTCTAAGGACGTCACACGTACTTTTATGGCAGCATTATCACTACATGCACTTTGCAGGTTTCTCACTCAGGTCAGCATTTGAGGAATGTAGTTTATCAAGGGTCGTCGTATGCTCCATAATTACTACCTGTAGCGAGGAAAGTGCACTACTTAGCTCCTTTTGGCTCTGAATCCTGAATACACTTCACTCGTTCGTGTAGTTCTGTCAGGACGGTTGCATCTGGTTCTGGTCCGCAGGCACGGCTCGCGGATGAGATCCTGATGGGGGTGGAGTCGTTGCGTCCGTACAGGATCCCAGAAGAGCAAGAGTCGCAAACCCAAGACTTCTGGACCTCCTCGAGCGCTGTCACATCAGCTTCAGTAATAGACAGGCGGGAAGGATGGTACGAAGCAGAAGATTGCTCATAGCTAACGTTAAGTTTGCTCCGTTTGACTGTGAGGTCACACTCGGGACACACTGGGGCCATAGCTGGCTCAGCACCACCAAATGCAGAGAAGGCGCAACCTGTCCACACGAGAGCTTCACACAGCAACGGCGAGCGTCTTCGCAACACACACTCACTGGGGCCCGAACGGAGATCGCGGGACACAAAAGTCTTGAAGGCGCGCTGCTAAAGTCGTCCTTCCGCTTCGAGCTTCAACCACGAACTGTTTACCTTACGTACTTCATTTTGATGTGAAGTTGAATTTTGAATCTGTGCTTGATAGCGAAGTACTGATTCAGTTTTAAGCAATACCACCAAATAATATTAAGAGCATTTGCATCAGCTCCGTTCAATTACCCGCCATTTCTCGTAGCGTATTTTTGTGTGTAACATTTAGAATATCTTCAAGTATTTACTCTTCTTGAACTTTCACTAGCATACATGAAGATTGATTCGATTTTTGCTCTGTCATTCTCTGAACTAGTATTAGAGTAACGGAATTGTTCGAGTCCCATTTAGATTTTCATTCAATTTGTTTGCCTTATTTTTTAAGCATGCATGTGAATAATGATGCTACTATCCGACGGATATCATCACCTGGCTATAATTTAATCATATTAGTCCTCTGCATGTCTAAATAAGGAAAATATATTGTCCTCGAGATAGGTATACACCTATATCTTTGCCCAAGCAAACCTACGTGACAGACTTTAGAAGAGTGAAGGGGTGTGACTTTGGGATAATGCTGAAATGAGCTGATTACCTTCTGGAGTTTAATTACAGGAGATAAGACATTAATACAATTAGTTTTTAATCGCGGGTATCCATGGTGAGCAATAGAAGTAGGAGGTTTGAGGATAAATAGGAAGATTTTTTAGTCCTATAGTAAGAGAGGAAATGTGCGATGAGATGAGGAAGAGTGAAATAAATCGCGATTTTAATGAGTCAGATTTTTTCTTGTTGAATCATGGTATTATATTGACCTATTATGTGTGTGTTCGAGATGAATTTGGCTTTAGTTAAAATTGCAGCTGTAAATACGTTTTTAATTAATCTCTCAGCTAACGACACATTGAGATTGGCGTTTTTAAGAAGTCATTTGTTTCTTCATTAAGTGACAGCTCTCTCTCTTTCCTTCTCTATGTTATTTCTTACTTCCAGCCTGAAACCATGTTTTAAAGACAAATTTATCTGGGTGGCATAGTATCATTATTAAGCCATGTGGAACCCTTTAATATGCTAGATGTTTTAAGAGCTGTGCTCAAATGAGGGGAGAGCAAATGTATTGGCTTTGTTATCAGCTTGAGACACGTTGAGCTTTTTAAAAATTACATATTTTACCCTGGTAAGTAATCAAAAGTAAGTTTAATAATTAAATACAAATAAATCTAGGGAACGTGATCTCTATGGCCTCTTAAAGTGACGCGTGCGTGACGTGGAATTGCTCTTTTTTCCCGCAAACCAACACAGCAATTGTGGTGTAATTTTGACGAGTGGTGCCAATTTATTACGGCCAGTGGAGATTTTTATAACTTTTCAAATACAAATAGCCTTAATGACATCATTGAAATAGCTTCTGAGCGGTCCTTCTTTAATTGCCTAATCGTAAGACGGTTATGCTGCCAGATCCTCACATTAGATATAAAAAATCGTCATAATGAATTTGAACTCATTAAACACTGTTTTCGAGCAAAAACGTAACTGTAGACGTTAAATAACCGTAAAACTACCGTTCAGTTTTTTTGTATTTCACACTTTCTTTACGCTAACTTTTCATGAAAACTCCTTAAATGTGGTGGCGACAGTAATTCTTAAGAATTTTTTTTGTCGTAGCATAGGACGAATGGGTTCCATTGAAAAGTGCATTCCTGTGATCCGCTATTCTCATCATATTGTTTCCAGTGTATCGTGGTCATGACTTGCTGTACAGCAGTCATGAGTATATGAGTAAAATAGTTCTTACGTGGTATTGAATGACCGAAGTTAATTCAAGGCAATTAAAGTCTCATTAGGTAATGTGTGGTGGCCGTACCTGAAATAGGTCTCAGGAAATGATTCCGAGGAAAAGTACACGCCATTGTAAATAATGAGGGCCGTATTCGTTTTACTACCTTCATTTTGTTGTTTTTAGATTCACTTTGTGTATTCATCAAACATTGTATTCATTTCAGGATGAATACAAAAAGCGTTAACAATTTTTCACAAAGTCTAGTATTTATGAATGATAAAAATTTGTTCACATCTTTTGGATAGGCTGCAGTTGGGGATATGAGTGGTAGCTTAATACCGTTGCCTAAAAGACTAATTGCTATTGGTAGCTTAATATACCCGATCTGATATGAGAAAGAAATCTTTTCCGGAAACTAGGTAGTCAACTTGTAATGAGACGGTTCTCGATTCAATCCTCGGGCATGGATGTAATTTTTTGCTGTTGTGTTATTTGACCTACCCGAGCGGTAAATGTTTTCATTTTTTTATCCGAAATAAAATGTGATTATCGAATAAAAAAGATACTGCATAATTTTTCACGCACAAAAGCTGATCTTGTCTTGGCGCTGCTGAGACCGCCATTCCTTCATTCTGGCCAATTTCAAATTGATCTAATAATAGCAGAAGTAAAAATCGTCAGGCTCTATTTCCTATAAGTTCAAAAAACCTTCGATAGGAAAGCCATATTTCGACGTTCCAAATTAAATTTGCCTTCCGGATACGACAAGAGACCCTTAACTAATGCGTCAAACGGTTTTCCGAAAACATTACGACCTTCCACCCTATGCAGCTCCGGGTTCCTATGGTATATTTCAAAATGAAGAGGCCCAGCAGCAAGGGTTTCGAAAGAAAACACATTTTTATGTCTAAAAGCCGTTTTTATTCATTTGTTATGATAAAAGTTTGTTTTCTTTTTAATGCGTCTACAACAGTTTATGCTCCTATTCCCTACAAGATAAATTACACAACACTCGGTAGGTAATCATCGTAATAGCACTCTCAGCGTTGAAATACTAATTTTTTCCTGAGTGTTATTTGGTAAGGGGAGTTATTCGTAAATAATTATCCTAGGACTAAGTGCCTGCCAACTTTTGTCATAATTCCAGACCCGGCTATTGGATTCTCCCGTTGCGAGAATTATCAATACAGAAATCCAAAATAAACCAGTAATAATTATTTTACTGCATCAAACATTCCTCATCTTGCAGTATTCGGCCACTTTGAAATTCTAATTTGAAAATCATATGGCTAATTAATTTTAGTGCTCAGAGCGCCGTACTGCTGCCTTCTGCGTTAGAAATCCCCTATTATAATTATTAGAGTATGATATTTTTTTAAATCATAAAATACTAGAATATGTTGATCCCATAACACGCTTCTCAGAGAATTATTCGATAGTTGTCTCATTAGTTCCATTTACAACTGGACCGAGCGTTTTTCGCAATACCATTCAAGGTGAACCTCTCTTTCGCGTCGTCTAAGATGTGGGACGAATAGATTCACCGTTTTGGGCGAAATCAGTCAAAGGCAGACAAATCCTCTCAGACTGAATCTTGTCCTCAGATGCTCTTGAAAACCTTATCCGGCCCCGTTGTTGTAACTCTAGATGCGAAGTTTTTCTGAATATTAAAGAAAGAAGTAGCCCAGAAAAGAGTGAGTTACAGTAAACAGCTGAAACCAATGAGGAGAAATTTGTGGATGGCAACCTTAGGTGCTAGGAGTTGAGAGGTAATGAAGGCATAACAAGAACAGGATAGCTTTAGGGTCGATACCATCAAGTTATATGCTTGAGAACCTAAGTTGATCAGAGAAACTATACTAAGCGAGAATAAGTGTTTTTTTCCTGAAAGTATTCAATTTGTGGCTGAATGTCAGTTTTTTTGCATTGCAGTTCTCAGATCAAAATATTTTCTTCAATTTCATTCGATTGCATGGACGAGGAAGTGGTGCTCAAGAGCAAGGAACCGAGAGGAAAGAGGAATGGCAGACACCGTCTTAGGGAGCATGGGATAAGAGAGGGGTTCTGGTGGTGGGAATCAGAGGAAGCCTCTTCGAACACTTCATTCCGGGTCGTAAGTTATCTTCATTGTGCCGACACGAGTTGCAGGAGGCAGGAGATGACGGTGGAAGACGAAGAGGTCACGGTACGCTGGTTTCCTCGCAAATGAAGAAGGAATTCGAGGCGGGGAGGAGTAGAGTGTGGGTAAAGAAGGGAGGATGGAGGTGCGGGTGTGGGAAGTCTGTGGGCAGACGATGGACGAGCGAGACGCCTGCCGGTTTGGTGGAGTTGGAGACGGAGTAGGAGGCAGGGGCGGGAGAAGGAGGAGGTTGGCAGGGGCGGCGGCGCTGGAGAAAAGTCCCGCGGGGAGAGTAGGGTGGTTTTTTTTCCTTCCTCTTTCTCTCTCCCTCACTCCCTTTATTGTATAGCCTGCGACTTGTCATTGCCACGAAAGCTTCCCATCCCACAGGCAGTGCGAAACTAATGTGAAGAAGTCGGACTTGGGAAAACAGCTCGCCATTCACCCGGGGACCAAATATTGACCCTAGTGGAGATTTCACTCTTTTTTTCTGCACGAGGCCCTTCTTTATGAGGAAAGAGAGTGGAAGAGAAAATTGAATAGGTGGTCGGTGTAAGCACCTCTAAGAAAGGTCGGTCCTCTCTGCTTGCGAGCGTACAGAAAGGTCCCTCTGTTTGCATGCCATGAGCGATGAAATAACGCTAACGGCCAAAGGAGAAGGGAGCGTATTAACCTGAGATTCTGGATTGAGACGCTACGACTTTCAAAAGCATCCAACTGCTTCCGTTTTTCTCTTGGGTTGGCTAATTTTTCTCCTGGTGAAGCTATCGGCGCAGAAGCGGTAAAGAGTAATACAACATACATGAAATTTGTAACGAGAACTGTTTAACGTATTCCATAGTTGGGATTTTTATTGCTGGATTGATTACTGGATTTCACCTGGAAGCCATATTATTTCACATGTTATTGCTATAAGCAGTTTATCATATAAATCATGGATAAACTCATTCCTAGGGGCAAACATTTCATTATTTGCCTATCCTGCCTTGCATTCGCAGTTTTTTGTCCGGTTTTCTATGCACTGAGAATTTTCCTGTTACGTTGGAATCGAATGTTTCTTTTTAGCTATGCCACTCCACATTGACTTTTAATGTTATCAGTTAAGATAAATCGTCAATACGAATGAGCTATTACATGTCATTAAGGCATTTCAGCTGCCACGAATGAACATCATGAAACAATTCCCAAGGCCAAAAAGAAACGAATTGAGAAGATACAGCATATCGTGCGCTGTCAAAAATGCACATGTCACCGAAGTGGATGGAGGGGGAGACGGAAAAGGGGAGAAAGAAATGACCTTGTATCGGTATGGAGGAAAGAATTCTACAGGAATGCGATGGAGTTGAATGGGTATGTCGAACTACGGCTGTCTAACTTCAAACGACTTAAAGAGTTTGATGCTAACATTGATTTTAACGAAGACAAATTCACTATGAAGACTGAGCTTCTTTAAGTCATCAATATCTTTTCAAACATTGGTCTGTTTTATCTATTTGACCCATCATGCTGGAAAAATACCGTTGATTTTTTTGGGAGAAATAAAATGGTAATATTAAAAGCTGCCTATAAACCAACTAATCTGTGACGTACAATATGAACACGTTTAATATAATTTTTTAAATTGAATTTATATTAATTTATTAGTTAAGGAGCCATTTTATGTGCTTTCTCATATTGTCATTAAAAAAAACTTTCTCATATTGTCATACAAGTTACTTCATTACCCTGGTTTATATCATGAAAATATCATGATATAAACCAGGGTAATGAAGTAACTTGTAATTATATGGAAAGTTATGGTGGTAGTGCTAAGAATATTAAGAAGAATATTGGGTTGCCAAAAGAGGCTTTCTTTGAAAAAAGAGCTCAAATGAAAAAAGCCTTTGGAAAAGTTAAAATATTAGCAAAAAGAAGAATATGGAGGGGAGAGTTATACGGAACTGAAATGTGGGAGAGAAAGAATGAGAATCATTGCAAGCTGTGTAGAGGTGAGTGTGAAAAGTTTAAAGAACTCCGTTGTCTCATGCGTGTCTTGCGTGCAGTGCGTGACTTGGTGGAAATTGCCGAACATTGTAAATGAAAAGAGTGACTTCGTTATACAACATAAATTTATTACAAGACAACCTTGGTTTCAAAATAGTACGTCATAATAAGGTGATTTACAAGGTTAAAGAAGGTTCTATGAACGGAAGGAAAAACAAACGTTGAAGAAATTTCGATGGTTTGCTAGGAGATGCTTGCTGGAGGAGACTAGGAGCAGGCATATCAAGTTTATGACATATTTAATTAGGGGTTAGGCGGTTCTGAAGTATTTTAGGTAGAATGCTAGGGAAGCAGAGAAAAGTAGGATAGGCATGTTAGACAGGATGAAAAGAGGAGAGAAGGGATGAATTTTTTCTCTCTCCCATACCAAGTATATTAATTTGTAGTGATGTTAAACGGTAAACGGCGGGCTACCAAAATTTCTCGCAGGAAAGCTTAATGAAATTACTTCATGTCGAATTTCAAAGCTATTCGTGTGGTTCGTATGACTTTTTGCAATGCAATCTTTCAATTTTCTCTCATGCCCTATTTTAAGTTTTTAACCCATTGCTTTAAAAATCGACATCACTCTCGCAGTTATGCTTTTACTGCGTGAGTGCATGCTCTACGCAAAACAATTATGGTAAATCATATTACCCAAAGGTTATCGAAGACTCGTGTGAATTATTAAACGAGGAACCGGTTACTTTATTGCGTTCTGTAAAGTTCTGTTCCATTTGAGCGAGGTCTACACAATACCAAAGGGTGAAAGGTGTCTGAGGCTAAAAATAAACGTTACAAAGAACGGGTGCCATTGAGGGCGAGGGGCTAGGAGGGCGAGAATGGTTGGAGGTTTGGAGGTGTAAAATTTCCAAACTCCAAGCTGTGCGGAATAATATCGACATCTTCCTTTCGGTGAGCCTTGTCACTTAAGGTCACCACCTCGTTCCCTATTTATTCTCTGCCTCCGCGCTGGGAGGGCCCGGAGATGCGAACGAAAAGGAGACGCGATAGGAAAAACTCGGTCGTGAATTGGGGAGTCAATGGCGGGGGGCGGCGGTGTACAATGAGAAGGGGGCGCGACGGAGCAGCCTGGAGAGACGAGAGGAGGACGAAGAAAGAGGTGAATGTCAAAATGAAGGGGGGCTTTTGAAGAAAGGAGTTTCTGAGGGGTGTGGGGAACCAAGGGGAGGGTCCGCCGGAGGGTTGAGATACCGGGGAGTGAAAGGAGGAGGTGGGAAGAATAATGACGAGTGGTCCCATGTGATCCAAAATGTTCTTCTCAGAAGGATACTTCTAGGACATTGGGCGAAGACGAATGGTGCCAAAGTGTGAAAGATTGTGGTGGGGGTGGAATGAGGAATGGAGAAGAGAGATGAAGCCGGAGAAGAAAGAGGGATTGAACCAAGGACGGGCATTGTTGTAAAACGGGAGATGTATTGTTGGAAGGGCGTGGGGAAGGAGCACGACCACCGGTGAGTTTCGATTGTTGCACCCATGAAAAGAAAACTGAATAGACCAATCGATTCTTTTTTCGACCCTCTTACACACACGCTGTAGTTTTGGCTGGAATTAATGTCAATAACTGTGTTAAACCGTCTAAGAGTTTAACCCCATCCTTACTTCTTTGAGCTAAATTTGTGGTTAAACTACTGATGAAAATCGTAACTGTGTCCCTTTTCCATTTCTTACTGTTAAGATCAACCTTGTGTGTGCAATCATTGGTTCTAGCTTTCGTAAATATTTTGAAAAGTGTGATATTAAAGATTTATGTATCATTCGGCTTTCATACTTCTTTTAAGTGTGTCTTAATATGTGTATTAGCTGAATTGGCTTTCTTGTGCTTTTAGAGTCGAAGTCAAACCAAAAAGTAACAACGACACCCGTATTACTCTGACTGGCAAAGATACCAACTTGCATTCATAAGGTGTGCTTAAGGATTCACTCCATTCTTATGTGTAGTTCGCACGTGTATGTTGTTGGGAATTGGTGGATGAAACTTATGCTCGAGGAAATTTATCTAAATACAATACGGTTTGATACCACGGATGTACTCGCAAAAAATTGATATGATATTTTCAGTATCTTAGTGCTAAATTTAGCAGTAGCACTTAAGTTTTTTTTTTTAAGCAGTAGCACTGTAACTATTTTTGATTGCATGAAAATTGTTTTAATACAAAGCCATTATTTATTTCTATATTCTACACAACTCTTATTACTCTGTTTTAGTTTTCGACCTTTCACTTGATTTTGTACAAGGCTTTATCAAAGGATTTTCTCTTTTTTAGTTCCTAACAATTTTCACTCTGGACATCATTAAACTCACAAAATAATAGATATATTACTCAGAACTCACAGCCCAGAAGCTGTGGTTAATATCTTTATGGCTGCACAAAATTGTTTGAGTTACTCGTATTGTTACATTATTTTTGGTTGGTACCATGAAAACAAATGTAAATTTTCTTCGCATCAGATAACCTCAAAGTCTTCAGCTCATTAGGATAGACGCTGTAAAAATCTATTCTCGAAGTAAGTTTTCCGAAAAAAGTAATCGTTTTCAGGTAAATGGATTGATGACTTTTGTATTTTAAAGCAAGCAAAAAATACCGAGTTTTCGGTTCGCATTTAAGGTGAATACAGTAAAAAAGTTGTTAATGCAAAGTACTTCACTAATTGCTCATCTCGTGAGAATTGAGTATTTTTCAAAATACTATGGTCTACCTTTGGCGCCATTATCAATGCTGTTTAATAATCCGTTAAAAGCTTCATTTTCACCTTTTCCCTGTTAAATCAACTTTTTATCTAGTTTTATATGTTATAATCTACTGTTGAAGAACTTAGCGACGCCTTTTGTACATTAACATTCAATGCATATCATTGATCATCTAGACGATAATAATGCTGGAGTAGCACGGGATAGTAAAGTCCGAAAATAATTAACCTTAGAAAGTTGTGATATTTAAGCTTGAAAATAACAGTTTTCCTAACAAAATTTAAATTTTACTTTTGATGCTGCATTCTAATGGCTGACAATTTTACCCCCTGTCTGCAGGTTTTTTATTTAGAATCATGCCAGTAGATAGGTATGCGTAAGCTTCCTTCATGAAATTTTGTTGGACTATTGTGACCTTAGTCTCCTATTATTTTTTACTATAGTCAGACTATAAGAATGAGAAACTATAGTTACATATATTTATACACAGTGGCATTCCGATAGTATTTTGCTTGTCATGAGTTTCATCATAGACTAATTGAAAAATCGTTCTTTAGTGGTAGGTAAATAAAATCCGTTACCAAGCAGGTAGAGTTTTGTACTCCGGATTAACCAAAGGATTAACTATCTATAGTTTTATGGGTAAATCATATTTAACCTCTTAAAACACATCCATAACTTCATTCCTCATCATTGGGACAAATCTACGAGGGAAAAGAAAAATATTAATGTAAAAGTTGAAATTTCTCGATTTTTAGGGGTAAATTGTATGGGCTCGTAATGATAACCGAGAACTTCTTATCAACCCTGCCGCTACTCCGTGTGACCATAATGCCTGCATGAAGGATCAAGCTTATGGTCAAGCGGTCATATCAAATCTCAGAGTTAGGAGTTTGGAGTTTTTTTAGCGGCCTTTGTATTTTATTTTCTTCATTTTACAGTTTAGTACGACATTTGCTATTCTGGGATTTAATGGCTAAACATCTTAAAAGAGATATGGAGTAAACTAAAACAGCTTAGTAGTTCAAACGGTTTTAAATCTCTCACAGGTTATGAATTTTCGCTGTGGTTTCTCGTATGAAGTAACATCAGTTAGATCGGTGTAATTAGCAGGTAAAAATCAGGTGAAACCTCTTTTTGCGGCGAATTTCATGTGGTTTACATTGTTAAGGGCATTATAGGCATAGAATGACGAAAAAACTGTTAACTTAAGCGAAGGTAATTTGACAGACTTTGAATGAGAATATTTTGTATAAAGTAAATATATTTCCGATTATAAGCCTTAACAAGAGTAAAAAAATGTTTTAAATATGATGATATTCTGAATTTTCGTTCATGACAACGGCAATTCCTTAATTTCTACGCGGAAATACTTAGATGATGATGATGATGATTACGCCTCTGTCTCACAATTTTCCCATAGTATGGTGGTGATAATTACACAACTGTTTCCCTCCCACCTAAATGACGTCTATTACACCTCAGTCTCTAAAAAGTGAGATGCGAGTGCCAATTTTAATCTAATTTAAAATGGATATTTCGGTTTAATCGCTCAATCAGAAAAACCTTTCAAAAAAAAAGAATTAACGGTAATGTTAATGGTAAACTTGATACTAGCTGTTCTTCGAAGCACATACTGGTACAGCATTGCTTTTGGGTACTCCATGGATGACTTCCGCCCGCAGAGAATGCTAGACGGCTCAAACCAGGCTACACACAGAATGCTTCGCGTGCTGGGAAACTGAAGAGCGGGCAACTACGCTCCACTCACCGCCCCACGCCAATGGATAACGCAAAACTACAAATATATTCGAGGGTGGAGATGGCCGATGAGCAGACGGGTGCCATGGGTCATTGTCAGGCAGCACTTTTTTCGCACTTCTCCGCGAGAGGTCTCAAATGAGCTTCGTGCAGTAGCATTTTTCCAACGGGTAAAATTAATGCGTCCATTTTTCACAGTGAACCATCCCTCTTCTCTTTTTCTTCCAGGCACAACCCCCCCCCCCCATGCATTCTCCCACTCTCTTCCTCATCTACCCCCACTCGCTTTGAAAACCACCCCATTCCCTTTCCCCGCACACATCCCTCAACCCCGTCTACCCCACGAACGGCTAAAAAGTAATAAAAAAAATTCGCAGGCGCGGAGCCGTGCATCACGATGCCCCGACCGAGACTGTTTGTCATAGGTGACAGTATCGCGCTGCCGGGGGTTGAACGCTGCTCAGGGCCCCCGAAGGAGTGCCCCTCGCTCTCGGGCCGTCCATTGCTGACAAATCGCCGCATCGCCAAGTGTCCACCCCCGGGCTCCCCCGCCCCTCCTCGCCGCGCCTCCGAATCGCCACTACGAGTCAGCGGGCGAGGGCGGGGAGGGGCTCCAGTTCCGAGTAAAGGGTTTGTTGAGGAGAATTTGAGGTATTTTCGTGGTGTAAGGAAGCGTCAGTAGGGAGGCATGGCAAGCGAAACCTTGCTCTTTTAGGACAAATGAGTAAAAGTATCCCTTCTGGTGGAAGAGAATAGGGCTATTTTATAACGATTCAAACTACTCCCAGAGAAATGAGTACGAAATGCTCCATAATTGCACAACAGATTTGAGTGGTTGAATATTTAATCAGGGTGGCCTTAAATTATCTCCTGGTTATACTGCTTTTCTCACGTTAGCAAAAAAATTTAAAAATCTTATATTTTCGATCTACTGCTATGATTGAGGACTGAGGATCATGCGAAGTCGTTATAAAGTGGTGGTTAACAGAGTAAATGTTCGAAAATTAAGCAATGAGGAATAAGTGGGTGATTCAAACATAATGACCAAATACTTGGAAAAGCCATAATGACTAATACTTGTACATGCTGATGTGTAGGAAGTTTAAATTTCCCCCATGGCCATTTGAAGCAGTTACGCTGTTGAGTGCGTGGAAGAGGATCGCTTAGGTGGTTGAAGTGGAGGAACTAACTGGTAAGGCTGGGGGAATTTGAGCGAGGGGAGGAACGAATCGGTGTGGCATGGCAACGCAGCGTGTCGGGCGTCACTCTGCTTCTGTTGCGACAGATATACGTTTGTCATGGCATTGTTTACCGCTCTGCTGGGCTGCTCAGGTCTTCGTATTGTCCATTAATGGGAGGCGTAGGGTTGCCTACCTCCTCACCGACCCCCTTCCAGAACCCTCTTCCCCGCTCTTTGTTATGCGCTGGAAGAAAGATTGAGCACCGCAAGAGGAGGGACGGGGGCGTTCCTTCCTCTCGCGGACGTCCTTTCGTCCTCCGGTGCCAGCCATCACTTGTCCTACCAATCTTCTTCGCTCCCTATACCTGCTTCTGTGGGCGAGGATGTGTGTAAACAGAAACACATGGAAGGATGGGTCAGAAGTAAGGGATTTGAATAAGTAGGGAGAGTGAGGCAAGGGAGGGTACCAGGGCAGAAAGTGTCTGGCACATTCATGGGTAAGAAATGGCTATGGGCTAATTAGCGAAAGATCTGCATTGAGAAAAAGGTCTGATTTATTAAATTGGTGAACGAGTATGGAAGTGCGGTTAACCACGAAGAGAGCAAACGAGATAAGTTATGACTAGCAAGTCTCTCGCTGGACTTCTCAGAGTTCACCCGCTGGAGACTAATTTGATTCTGATATCGGGGAAATAGTTAACCTCCATAACAACGTTGATAGATTCATCCACTCCGATAAAATAATGGTTGTAGACACTATCTAGTAGGGTTAAATCCTCTTTCTATGAAACACACATTTTCTCACAGTTTAATACGCATTCAGTCAAATGCAACAATTTTACATTTTCTCTTAACACTTTTTTATTCACGAATTCGCGGATGATGGCTCATGTTATTACACCTGCACGTCCTAGTGGCGGTTGGCTAGCTGCGTACAGGTATATACATTTCACCTTAAATTTTGAAACTCTCTCTCTTCTCTTTTCTTGATTAACATTTGATTTGTGAGCACACAAGGATAAAGGAATAGTGGGTATGTGAAGATTCTAATGCGTTTATAAAGGATTAAACTAGATATTAGTTCGAAACTCAGTTTTACATTGAGAGCATTTAGCCCATAGTATTGTGCAATTAACTCATCAAGTAACAGAATGATAGGGGGAGGAGGTCATTTTCTTTCCATGTACATGCTTAAGTAAAAATTTACTGAATTTGAAATGAATTTAAATGTAGAATCAGAAATTCAATCAGCATATTTTAACACCTTCCCTTCGGTCCAAGCCAAGACTTCTGGGCATTTTTGTACCTTCAAAAAGGGAAATGTCGAAACTTCCAAGGCCAGAAGTTATTCTGAGCTATACTTTGTATAATCCTTTACTGTCGCATACCGTTCTCTTTCCTGACACAATGCTAATGCCACGCTTCATTGTTTTTTTTTCTTAGCCACTAATACCTGATTTAAATTCTAATAATGCTGTTTAATTTAAATTAAGTTTATACTATAAATAGCCATCTGTATCAGGTGGATAATTTTAAATCAGGACTAGAGTCCATCATTTATTGATGATTATGAACCAACATTAATTCATTAAATGACGAAATCTTAAAAGTAAAAAAGGGATAGAACTTAATCGAGATTGACCTTTTATAGGGCTCTAAAAGAGGATTTGGGAAACTAAGTTTTAGTGTATATTTTATAGGCTCATTGGAGCAGAGATTACGGTATTGTGCTGGGTAAACTACCTTTTTAATATCCCATATGTGAAAGGAAAGCCGTTAACCAGCAATCTGCGAATAAGGAGGAGTAAATTAGAGTAATTGAAGAGAGGAGGCAAAAAGAAACCTATGAATGCAAATTTATATGAAAACCCGTCCCTTTGCTTCTAATGCTATTAGAATTGAATTTATGGACAGAATGGTAGCAATTTAAGTTATAAATTTGTTTTCTCATGCTTAAGTTTAAGGGAGCCATAAAGAAGCCTCAAATATCTTGTTTTATATTTTGTTTTATAATGGTTGAAATGGATCGATTTGGCATGCCGTTGTGAATCTTTGGAACGGTCGAGAAAAGCGTCAAATGTGGTGGTAATTATGTTACAAATGGTGGCATGTGGTAATTATGGTAAAAATTATCGCCAGAGAACTACCTAGAAGCATAAAACTCATAGGGAATTGTTTTCCCAGCTACGAGGCAGTCCTCCCTAACGTATAACATACATAGAAGTTTCCCTAAATATTATTCTTTGCTATTATTGCATTGCTTATAACGCGGTCATTTGTCGACTTTTCTTTGCAACGTTTCAAGAGAGCAAATATTAAACTCAGTACAGAAGTTTCACATTACTAATATCTCATTTTTTTATTTCGAGTGGCATTGGTAATGTGAAGCGCAAAGTATCGTAGAAATTTGTTTAACAAACGGAAAAATATTTAAGTTATGAGATGTAAAACGGCTAGTTCAATGAAAGTTCAAACTTATCCGAGCCGTCATAACTTATCGGTGCCATTGTTAACAAAAGGAGAATCTTATTTCCCAAAATATGGAATAAATGTTTGTAACATTAACATTAGTTCAGACCTTTAGACAGACTTTTAACTTCTTAAATGTAACCCCTGTGGTTCTGGTGCGTCAGCTGTAGAAAGTGACGTCGATCGGGAAAATAAGCCAATTTCAGACGAATATATACTGCTTAGATGTCGTCCTACACATTCTCTACCTTCTACATTGCGTCTTTCATTTTTTGTATCCACTCACTGTTGTTTATTTCCAATTTTGTATTTGGACACTTTCAAAGATTGCTGAAATGAGGGTATCCAAATTTTTCTTGCCAAAAGTTGAAATCTTTTACCAACGTAATGTTTCGATTGCGTCAAAACCATTACAGTGGGAAATTATATGGCATCTGGATAATTATGTTGCGGGTTCGTCAAGTTATTCACTGTTTGATGCAGATTTTTATCCACTATCAGATAAAAATTCGAGCCGTCTTGGATATGGCATCACACCAACCCAGAAAATTAGTGTCCTTGCCTACGACGAGCTGGCACCTTTTATGGGTTGGTGTGATGCCATATCCAAGACGAGCCTCATTATTCGAAAGAAGATAATTTTTCGAACCAGCTCCTATAATATTCTACATTATCGTACATATTATTGCTTATCCTTTCTGTCCTTTTTCCCCATTTAGAAGTGCAATAATTCTTCTGCAAAACCATTGGCCATGCTTGCTTTGTAGCCAAACGGTCCCCCCTCTGGAGGCGAAGCCGTCAGTTCAGCTATCAAGTTCGCTAAATCCCGGCGTAATTTTTACATTTTATCACATCAATCTATGTTCATAGCTTGATCTATGAGTCCCAAACAAAGTAGCATTCAAAATATTATCGAATTCTCAAGCAAGGTTTTTTACTCTTTCAAATAACTTTGGCGCCAGAGAATTATGATGTCTCTTTCGACTAGGTTTTTTTCTTGCCTCATGTATGGGTATTAAATATCGTTTTCCTGCAGAAGGCGTTACAACGTTGTTTCCTGGAAATCAGGAGAATCTTCCTCCGTAATAAAGGATTTCGGTATATTTTGCAGGGTTGGAGACATTTTATCTAACCTTTAACGCACTTTCCTGATAACTAATGGATTGGTAAAATCATTGTGCATCAACGATATCACATTTTTACGGATTTCTCCGTTTTAGTTTTCGCTGGCGTTATTTATTCGCCTCAAGACGCTTCCTTCCTTACCCTTTTTAATGATGACTGTGAACGTTCCGAGGCTTTCAAAGTTAACTTAGCGGGCTTAAGTGGCTACTATATTTCTGTGTTTAAATATTCGAAGGCATCAAACGACAGTAACTCTTCTTAAGATGGCCAAAGCGGTAATCGTCAGTCACTAGGAGCACATTTTAATAACTTTTCAATTAAGTTGAACATATTCTTGGACCACAGTTCACTTAAGTATAGCTGTGTATACAGTGGAAATCACCATACATGCTGTAATGTAAATAATGCTATAATTATATTTATAAATATTTCGCCTTTATTAAAGCCTTGGTATGACTTCGAAATCAAAATTTAAGCGAAAATTGTGCCTAAGCACTTTTTTTACTCGGCATACTACCTTGATATTTGTTATCAACCATTATATTAATATGAAACGTATTATTTTGTGTTGCAAAACATATGCTCGCATGTAATCGAATTATTACGAAATACATTTCATGTGCCATAAGACTTCGTGTTAAAATAGATGTTACCTATAAACCAAATCGGTAACCTGAAGTTTTTTGTTCACTTTAATCTATAGATATTACTAATAAGCTCATGTATGCAAAGTTTCACGCACATCTGTTCGTAAACAAAAATCGCTCCAACCACCTTAAATGCACGCCACTAATTCAAGCTGAGAAATAAAATGAAAAACAAATACTCTTGTACATTCTTTCCCGATCCTTTGCTGTGAAGGGTCACATTTCTCGCGCACACGTTTAATGGGGAAGTATCCGCTTGTCTTACGTAACTTCGGACTTAAAAACCTGATGTACCCGTTTTGAGGGACATAACTAGAAATCGACCATGCCTCCTGCGGATGGCAGTATTATTTCGTTCGTTATGCCCACGGAAAGGTCAATTTTTAGGTTCATCTCTTCGATCTTAGTCGCCGAGAGTTGCATTCCGCGTGCTTCTCGTTGGCCCCGGCGGCATTGCCGCGGCAGTGGGGTTAAGTCCTTCCTGATAATCCGAGGCTAGCGAGTTTCAGTCCCACCTGTGTGGGTTATTAACCACACATGACATGCGTGTTTTAGTTTTTTCGTTGTAGCTTGTTGAAGCCCGCTGTAAAAGGCCATATTAACTGTTTTCGGTATTGGGTAAAACAAAACAAATTAACGATTCTGTTTCTCCGCTTTCATCAATCGAGTCTTCATAATTAATAACTTTCTGATGCGTCGCAATTGATGTGTCATGCATTATTGCCATGAATCTCAGGAGTGCATGCCCTCTCATGTAGAAACGATTCATTAAACCGTCATTCTATCCGTTTCTAACGTAGTAAAATTGGCGAGGAATAGCAAGGCAATAGAGTTTCGGCACACGAAAAATCAAATACAAAAATCAAAGGCGATGCAATCAAACTTTATATCTACCTTTGTAATCAAGATAGTCTAAACTCCTTTACCAAAAATTAATTCATAGTTTTACCCAAATTTAATTCACATCATATAATAAGCGAAATAAACCTTTTCAAAATAATCTGAAATGTTTATTTGTTGCTCTTAAAATATAATTGCCGCAAATATAGCAGGAACAATATGGAGTGTTAACGCATCATCTGGAAGCCATAGTTTTTAAAGCAAACAAGGTAAAACATTAGCTAGCGCAAGCAGACTCTCGATCGGGTTTAAACTGGTTTTCACTAGTTTTACTCTTCTATTCTATTCGACAAATCTGCCATTGACTAGCTTGGAGCCAAGTTCCTTTTGTTCTCTTGCCAAGCATTAATGCGCCCAAATAACTGAAAGTATATGTATATTATTTTTATGCAAGTATTTTACTGTACTTTTTCGTCTAAGGAATGCGACGGGATAAAATATACCTGAAGGTTTATGAAGAAACTGTGTGTGACAATCTTCATTCATAATTTTTCCCGTAATAAGCACCAAAACAAAAACTATAAATAGCACCGGCTTTATCAAGTTAATTTGTGCATCGGAAACCTATGACATTTTGCGTTTTCTCAAATGAATAATGGCTTAAAAGTAGTGATAAATCAACCTCAGCCAAATTTCCCGAATGATTTTAATGGCGTATTCTATGAACATTGCATTTTCAGTAAAAAAGCATAGGATAATATTTCAGATATGATTACGTAATAAGGCATTAGCACTGATGTATTATCATAAATCCAGACGTATCAATAACGTGCTATGATGCTGAAGGAACTTTATTTTCCGCTAGCTATAGGTTCGGGAATGACGTATATTTTAAGTAAAAACGACTACCATCAGAGGAGTAGTAATGTTAGCAATTAATGCGTCTACGCTACGGTAAGTTTAAGCGAACTAGATATTTTACTTCAAATCGCATCCTAGATCAGCAACATTCTACAACTCCCGGAGGCCCCACTTTGAGCCCTCCGGAAGTTGTAGGCCGCGGGGCCCTGGACCCAGGGCCCCGTGGCCTACAACTTGCGTTTCGCAACCTATATTGCGTAGGAGTATTTTGTTAATAAATTACTTCATCCCTTCAGAATTTAAGAAAACTGCCATATTTATTATGTAGAAATATCATATAATTAAGCAGATGACAGAAAATTATTACTTGGAAAAGAAGAAACCCTGGATTTCCTTGACGATACCCACTTATGTAATGGTGTGCTAAAATCAACGAATACCAAATCGTCTATCTAGTTCCGTTCCCTAAGTTTTTCTGCGACAGCCCGTGCAATCGGCCCAGAGTGATGGTGGAGAAAAGCAGATGAGAAAATGACGGACGAGGTGCGTTTTGCGGGGACATTTTTGACGTCAACGCATAACGAGTCCGTATTTTGATAAAAAAGGTGACGATAGGAGCAAATTAACAATCGGCGATCACCATTTTACCGCTTTTACGGACGAGGCCCTGTTCTCTCGCGTGCTGCCTCCCTCCCCTTTTTCGCAATCACCCGAAAACTCACGCTGCACGTCGAGACTGCGAGGAACAGATTTTTGTTTCGATCGCCCATCTTTTTTTTTATAATCGTCGATTCGTTCATTTTCGCGTCACCTCCCAACCTCCTCGACAGAGCAGCAGTAAATCTTCCGGAGGCAAAATGTAACGAACGCCGTACCCACCCTCACTCGCTCATTCACTCGCGGCTATTTATACCGGATACACACACTCATACATACTCGCCGGGACAGCGGCGAAAACGCGCATATCTCTCACCGCACGACAAGTTGGAAAATTATGCCGATGACCCTCTCTCACTTCACCGTCAAGCCCACCCCCAACCCCCTACTCCACTCTCCCCCAACCTCCCTGCACTGGTCGCCGCTCCCCCTCAACCTCTCCCCCTCCGCCCTGAAACCATCCCCAAACATTTCGAGCGCCAACAACCAACCCCTTTATGCAATTTTTTTTCTGTGCCCGCTCGCTTTACTGCTACCTCCCACCGGCGAAAAAACAATGCACGAAAGCCTTCGTCAAAAGCTTTTATCCTCCCCCTATCCCATTCAACCCTCATTCCCTTCTCCTGTTAACTTCCATCTGAATCGCGACATAAAATATTTTTTATCCCTCCCCAAAAAAGCGATAATAACGGACAACCTCGGCGCGACCCTCGCTACAACACGTTTTGGAAGCTTCCCGACCCGTGTGCCGTGCCACCGCCGCCGCCAACTCCTCCTAGTCCTCCCCCGCGACTCACCTCTCTCGTCCTCGGCGCCTCTCCACCCCCCTCTCCAACCCAGAACATCCCCCTCCTCACTCCCTTCACCACCAACTATCCGTATTATCGCGGCCAATCACGAGCGAGTTCCATTTATTCGCTCCGGGCCACTCCGCCCGTATCAGCCGCGCCCTCTGCTCCGCGTCCGGTCTATTCTTCTCTTCGTCCGCGGATGCCCAAATACTCCCCCCTTTCTCTTCTCCTCATCCCCCTCATCGCATAACCCATATATAAAACCCGTTCCTCTCTCATAAATGTCCACTCCTGTTTGTTCCTACTTTATCTATCCCGCGTGCTCCTCTCTTTTCCCGCCTATCTTATCCCAGCTCCCGAGTGCCCTTCTCCGCTGTAATGCAACCCCCGGCGGGCGGCCGGCCGCCTTCCTCCCCTCGCTTCTTCGCCCGCCCGCCCGCCCATCCCGTCCGTAGCAGCGGTGAAAGGCCGCGGCGGTGAGAGAACATTTTGGCTCGCTCGGGAAGGGAGGGCGCTTTGCTTGAATTAATGGCTCCATCGGGACAAATATTACGCTAAATGCGACCGCGTATCGTCGCATTCATCCGCTGTCCCTCGTCCGTATCCGGCCATGCATCGCTTTTGGCGCGGGCATTAAAGCTCAGGCATTTTTCTTGAGACCACAAATCGTTCATACGTGTACGGCGAGCGCCTCCCAACACCCCCCCCCCATTCCGCCCGCCACCCCCAACCCACTCTCAGCCTCCGCCTCGCGCGCCTATTCGGAGAGATACGGTCGGAAAGGTGACCGCGGCGATCCCAATGGACGTGGCCGCGAAGTACGCGGGTTGCAGTGAACCAGCCCACTGCCCCCTCGACGCCACCCCTCATGAATGCACAGCGTTACCTTTTTCTCGTTGCCTATGACGTAGAACTCTTCCTCCTACTCCTATGCTCTCCCATCGCCACCTCATCACATGGGTTTAACATTTAATGCACACCCGTCTGCGAATTTACCCGCTTCCCTCTTTGCACTAGCAAGAAATGGTTTTACACTTGAATCAATGTACTTTGCAAGAGGCTTAAATTGTTGTATAGCCTTCACTACTCATATCATGTAACTTTATGATGCAATAAGGGCGATTCTTGAATTGTACCTACCCACTAGATTCCATATGAGGTTCCCAATTTTCAGAGTTCCCATTAATGTCCGATAACTTCAGAGTGCCCCAGAGTGCCTTCAGAGCTTTCTTTGACTGTCCTAAATTCTGTAAAATGGATTGAGTTTGACAACTATCAATACCTGCATGACGATGTTGGGATGCTGAAAATTGCTGACTATTGTGTTGCAAATGTTTCATTAGTTCATGGATGAAATGAAACGTCAAGTCTTTCGCTATCTATAATGAATGAACCAATATTTTACCAACACTATTGTTAAATATATGAAAACAATTCCGCCATTTTCATTACCTATTGTTAAAAATACCTTTCAGTAACCTACTCAGCGAAAAGGCACGGAAAAAAGGAATGAAAAACACGGCAAAAATATTTATACTGATCGAAGGGTCCCGGGTTCAAATCCGGGTGAAGTCTTTGAACGCCACCGAGCGAAAAATCCTCGGCGTGCGAGGTGGAAAGGATCTGGCCCCCCTAACCTGAATGTGTTAAATTTACACGCCTGTGGCTTAGTCCGGGTTGAGCTCTACCCTCAACTATCCAAACCAACCTTCAGGTTGAATCACTGATTGAGAGTGAGTATTAGCAGTATCCTGATTTAGCTGCGTAAATGGCTCTTGCCCTTATTTATTCTATTCAGTTCTCATCCTCAGGTTCTCCTCTCTTTCACTCACCATTTGCCATTTTCTTAGCAAATGTCTGAACTTGGTTGTACCATCCTTCCTCCCCGTCTTTGCATTCGGGCCATAATACAGTGAGCTCTCTCATTCTCTGCCTATCCTCACTATCCAGTGTTGGCCAAATCGCTTTGCCGTACCTTCACCGAGAATTCCCTGGCGTAGTCACCGACCAGGGGCAGCAGCGGTTAGAAGAGAGGGAGGGGGCTTAGGGCAAGTAGAGAACTGGGACTCATCCCAGTTCTCAATGTGTGTACCACGCACCTGCCAGCTGAGCCCATGCCCTCCCCAATATCTTCTATTTTCATCCCCTTCCCTCTCTCTCTCTCTCGAGCTTCGAAATGTACGAAGTTCCACTGATTTTGGATCAACCTCGTTCGTCAAATGTAATCTCTCCCGCAGCGGCGGAAGGGGAGGAGGGAAGTTTCGGAACGGGTGAGTGTGAGGGAGAGGAGGTGGGGTTGGAGGAAATGCGGAAGAGTATTATATTGTTCCCTTGTTCCACTCGCCCACCTAATCTCGCCATAAAAACACTCTCGTAGGCAAAAATGTGCGTCACGGTCCATGTGAACTCGTTTTCATGATGATGATGATAATGACGGGGCGCGGTTTTAATTCACACAAGCCTTGTTTAATGAAAATCGTCACTCTTTTTTTTATCTTCTCCTGCATTATATCCCGAACGGGTAAATATGTACACGTACGGGATCCGTTGAAAATTTAAGAGTGATAATCGTTGAGGACATCGCGCCTTTTAATTTTTAAACGAAATTTAATTGGTTCGCACCTTTTTTCCCTATCATTACTGGGCGGTTGGTTTTCCTTTTTTCATGAGCACTCCGTTGTTAAGGCCTTGTTGACACCATTAATGTGTGTTAAAGATATGCAATTCACGATTGATTCAGCGCTTAGCTTTTAATGAACCGTATATATTCTGATTCCTCCCCGGTTTCCAACCACAGTCTGCAGTGGATAATTATGGTTACTTTCAAGCATAGTTTTCATGAATGTAGCAATTACATAGACTATTTAAAACATTACATATATTGATTAGTCTTCCTCTTATTGAGTAATTATGATAAATGAATAGTGTAAGTATGGATGAGTAATGGAAATAAGCTTTGAATAAGGAGTTCTGTGCAAGAATGACTTAGAATAGATTTGAAACATTAATAGAGTAGCTGTATTCAAACGATTATTTCGAAGACAACTGAGAAAAATGAGACAAAAGAAGTAGTTATGCTTAAGTTATGTGAAGTTGCTTTCAAATTCACTTATCGGAAATTCTGTATACGTCATCTAATATTTGGATGCTCCAAGAAAATCACTTCCTTTTTTTGCTGATGTATTGTTTGAAGCTTAATAAATCCATAATTTGTTCTAATTATTAGTATTTATTGCTAATTCGAAATACAAATTTATCTTGTAGAAAATATGTGGTCAAGTAATGAAGAGAACTGATTTTAATTGTTTTTATTCCAAAATTCGATTGCTAAATCAATTTTCTCTTCATATTTAAGCCTTCTGCTTCAAAGAGAAAGGCTTTTGTCCTCTCTGAAGAGTCAAGTTTTTTTTTATTTTTTCTCATCGAAAATCTTTTCAATAATCCACGTCGTGGAGGCGAGATGAAATCGTTCCCCCGGTATTAAGTTGCGTTTGTGCGAGCGACGTGAAGCACACTCTTTTCACTCCGATTGCCCTAATAATCCGGCCGTTATCCCTTTTTGAAAGTCGTCGCGAAATATCCTGTCAGTGAATATAAAACCGTCGATGGCAGCCAACCGGCCAATCGGGAAATCCTCCGCCCTCATACGAGAGTCCTCCCTGCCGTCCCAAATCCCCGGTGGGCGGAATCTGATGCACAGGGATGGATAATGGAATCGATAAACCGATTATGACGCCAGAACTCCGGGAATAACTGCAGATAAGCATGCAAGCAAGCGCGTCCTCCCCCGAATAATCATTGGAGCGGCGATTACCCGCGATTTGTCTCGTGCACGCTCGCGACGCCCGCGGAGCACGGAGGGAAATAAAAAAATTGGCAATAGTGTGGGGAGGGTTTGAAATATTGAGCTCTCTCATGGGTACAAAAACACCCGGGAGAGAGAGAGGAACGACGTTCGACGATGCAATTGTGAATTATCTTTTCTGCGGATGCCGTTGCATTAAAAGCGGTTAAAAGGAGAGGGATAAATAATCCGGGGGAGTCGTTCAGACAAAGCTGATTTTGATTGCCGCGCCCGCGCCGCCCAGCGCTGCGGCGTAGCGGAGAAGTTTTATTTTAGGCGGATTATGCGAAAGGGGAGGATGTTGAGAGGGAGGAAGGGAGGGAGGATTGGAGCTGGACCTCCAGGCCTCCATCGGCACACACGTGCACACAAATGCAACGCGTCGATGATGGCGCTGATTATGCCGTCAAGCCGTGGAAGAATTTTGTCAAAGTGCGGTCTAAATTAGCCTTGCATGCTGAAAATGCATTTCAACGAATATGCATCATTTCAAAAATCCCGGGTAGGATGGAGGCAGGCTGCCAGAATTTTAATTCAACGCTGCGGAATATTGCCAAAAGGCAAATTTTGTGCGTATTATTCTGAAAGTAGGTTATACGTTTCCGAAAAAATATCTGTTTTCTCCCCACATTCTTTGTGACCTAGATGAAGGCGATGTTTGATTGATTAAGCATTTTTCGCGAGATTTTTGTCGAGACTCGACAGAGTGTAATTGATTTCCGGGATATAATTTTCCTCTCCAATGTTTATGACCAGCGGAGGCATTCTAATGTAACGAAAAACTTGTATTACTCTTAAACGACCAGTAATTTTATATCTGTGTGAGTGTAAAATTTATCTCGGAGACTGTACCTACGATTTTTATGTGACTTCATATTTTTATGTTTTTATATGCGAGAAATTCAATTGGCTAGGTCTGATCTCAGGGAGGGTTGTTAAGCTTCCGACTTTGAGCCCAGAAAAGATTTCTGGACCGAATCATGAAAAGCGAAGAAATCAATAAGGACTTCAAGGTAGAGTATTTTATTTTACGGCTTTAAAATATGACAAATTAGACTTAAGGCAATGAGAATTGGGCTTGATTAATAAATAGAGAACTGAGTGATAGGCAGACTTGGGAACAGGTCGATTATTAGCAACGCTCTAGAAATTAATTTTCTTAGGACGTGTGAGTTCTTTCGTGATCTCGCATCAAGAAAAATTGCAATTCAATCCAAGATTGGTTATAAATCCAATGAGCATATGGCTTCTAATGATTTTCCTGTTACCGCAAACATTCAGTAATTAGTCCGCCATATTTAATTTACGAAATGGCTTAGAAAAACCATTTATATTATGGGATTTTAAAAATCGATATTCCACCGTAAGTAGCTGCCCCTGTGGTAGGCTTCCGATTCATTTGAAGAAGATGTGGGCATATTTGCATTGCTATAATACCGTATGGATAGATATTACTTCGATGGCTGGAGAGTAAAGATAGAATGTAAAACCAATTTCCGTCTACAGATTTCGGTGATTACAGGATCAGTCAGGTTTCGGTGCAACTAGGGAGTCAATATAATTCTATATATAAGTAAGCGACGTAAGGCTCTAGCTCTAGGGAAACCTAAGCCAATCACTGCGCGGATTTCCGCCAAATTCTGGATGATGTAGAGGTGCAGCGGGATCAAAGAGTTTTTTGGTAGAGATAGAGGTAGGGAGTGGGACAAAATCGAGAGGGAGAGGCGGGTCAATAAGTGTGGAGATACCGCGATTGCGCTGGGCTTGGGCGTAATTGGCCATCTCTGCATATCACCCATATTGGGCAACCGGAGCTTTTGAGCTGCCGCCGCATGAGATTTATAAGATATAATAAGATTAATTGTATTTCAGGGCAAATCCAATTAACCGCTTCGGTGAACGGCTTTATGAATGAGTCTTATGACCCATCAATGGTATGATTGTCATCGACGAGTATCGGCATTTTCTAATTTATTAAAATGTATCAGAGTTAATAGTTTGACGCAAATATTCCAGATTACTTCGACTTAAGACGAGACTTTAGGGGTAGGGTGTTCGGAGCACCACACCCTGATCCATAATTACGTATTCCTCTTGTTCATTGCATATACCGTAGTGATGCAATTATCCGGAAAAATGCATTTTCATTAGCCATAATTCAAAAATAAAAACGAGGACAAATATTTTCTAGAATTCCTAAAACGATAGCTAACCCAAAACTGTGTTTAATAATCGATGTAATTGTAGTTTTTCGTAACGAAACTGTTTTAGACACCAATGTAAGTTATGTTTTGCATCTTCATTGCCAGGCAGCATTGCATCTAGTGCCTGCTGTGGGTTATTAAGTTTGAAGGGGTTATCGTAAGTGAAATGTATGCTCTTTCTAGCCTCACTTAAAGCGATGCCAGAATTACGTACGACTCTGTTCAAATTCAACTTCACCCATCACATCGAATATAGAATTTTACAATTTGAGCTAAACTTTTCCTTAATAGCCCGATCAAATTACAATGATATTCACTTATTTGAGGGTGATATTGAGTATCCCTTCAAAACATAAATACAAACTGTAAGCGTTTCTTAAGCATTATCAACAAAAATAGTCGAAACGGTACCGAAAAGTCATCCTTTACCGAATAAAAGTTTTGCTCTGAACCGCTAAAAGGATTTTTTTTGTTCATCGTGGTGTTAAAATTTTCGAAAAAATTGGTCAATGTAATGAATCAACCTGTATTCTGTCAGGAAAATAAATCCAGACGACAAATTCTCATTAAACCTGGTGACGGGCTGCGTAAAACAAACTGGCGACCGCATTTGGACCGAAGGGCACGTGTTTGGGACCACCGAAGGGACATGCGTATGTGGGTGCACGAGGTAGGGGAGAGCAGTTGAGGGTGGTGAAGTATGGAATATTTTTCGAGAGTTACGAGGGGAGGGGAGTGAGGCGGTGGCCATGGAATCGCATGGATGGATGGGATGGGTGCTCGAGAGAAAGGCTCCCATGGGAGGCGGGCAGGGAGGGGGAAGACAGGGGGCAGGGAAGGGTCATGGAGGAGGAGTGAGCTTCGGGATGGACACGAAAATGACGGATGGAAACATGAGAAAAAGCGTCCGCTTTGCACTTAGTCCGAAACAGCAATGAAAATGCCAGCGTGATCAAGGAGCGTGAATTCCGACGAGATATGAGGGAAAAATGTGCGTGTAAACGCTGAAATTCCCCCTTAACCTGTTCCCTTCCCTCCCTGCTTCTCTGGGACATGCCCGCGTCTCTCCCTTTCCCAAAAACGCACCCATATCTTCCCCGCCCATTCTCTCTTTTTCCACCCCGCCCACTGTGCCCGCTTCCGCGGCTCTAATTGCGTTGCAGAGCTTAGCTTTTTTTTGAAACTCAAACTCTTTCCATATGGATGTGTTTGCCGTGGGTTGAATATCTGTCAACAAGCTGTTAAATGGGAATGC
Source organism: Pyrrhosoma nymphula (assembly GCA_963573305.1). Lineage (NCBI taxonomy): Eukaryota > Metazoa > Arthropoda > Insecta > Odonata > Coenagrionidae > Pyrrhosoma > Pyrrhosoma nymphula. Next base: position 169,224,640 of record OY754327.1, read on the forward strand.
GAGTGAATATCGTTTCTCTTGAAATCCAGACGAATGCGGTTTGATGTGGCATTTTCGTGGTTATTTGTGAAATTAATTTTGTTGCAAGGGATGGGCTGTGTGCTCCGGTAATTTAGGATCTCTTTGCTGAAAGCTTTGCAATTTTAACGAGCCATTTTGCTTTAAAAAATGACTCCGCGAATTCCAATTACGGATTGTTTTTTCTCATCCCATTAAAAACACGGGAAAAAATAAATTTCGGCCTTCGTAATGAAAAGTGAGCACATTTTGTGATTATAGTATAAATTAATGTTGTGCAATTCGTTGTAATCACTTTCGGTAATCAAAATTATTGTAATTACCAGAGGATAAGATATTTCATATTTATATTAAAGCGCACTTAGTCAACACATGAAATCGGAAATTTCTTTTAATAACCATGTTTATACTATAACAAAGTGAGAGCGTAGCGAACCATGGCCTCGGTACGGAAAGAGTAACAAGGGAAAAAATGAAGAAAAACTAAAATATTTATTCTCCTACTGCTTCAGAAATTAAGAGTAGGACGTATTTGTAGCGAATAACTTATCGAAGTACCTAAATTGGGCTTATCCTCTCATTTTTAACCTTAAATTAAATTAACTCTTATACCACTGTTAATAAAACATTTTGGTCAAAGATGTGTCTCTGAAGGTTACCTTGGTGTAAGCCCTAATTTCAGTTAGATCGTGTCCCTAGCTGTATCGTGAAAATCAAACGAATCATCGAAAAGAAGCTTCACAAAGCTAATGTTTCGGTCTGTCAACAAATGATTAGAGATTCTCTGGAAGCATTCAGCATTATATCGTAATATGATATATAGTCTTATATTCTTGTTATATCTTGAAGTTATCATGAACGACGTATATTTTAGGTTAATGTTTCTGAGTTGACTTTATTTTTGTAATTTACTGCAGTTTCCGTAGGAATTAATTCAAATCAGTGATATTCAATGCCAATCGTTGATTTCAACTTATTCTTAAAGGTAAATGTTTGTTTTATTTATTGTTGGACTCAAACGATATTTTCCGAGTGATCGTATCTATCTAGTTATAGAAGTCCATTATAGTCTGGAGCTTAATCGGAAGAGCTAACTTTGTCCTGGGGAATATGCGATGATTTTTCTATGCCAACGTCAGTGTGATCAGGAGGCATCCGCCAAGGTTTATCTACCGAATATAGTCAAAGCCTTGGGAATCGTTCAGTTATTCAAGGGCTAAATGCGTCGCTTTAATGCATTCAACGCCATATCTAAGGCCTCGTTTAATCGTAAATCCGAACGCATTTACAGATATCAGCCTTAGGGGGTAAAAACGACGGACTCGGGTCACACTCGAGATTGCGGATGAAATTGCATAAAGTACGCATTTAATCTAGAGTCTACTTCATAAATATTCAATAGATCAAAGACAGTTTGTAATACTATGCCCATGCTTGAGTAAGCATCTCATATTTCTCGTCAAATGTTTTGTGTACCCCCGGAACTGGACTAAACAAACTTTTCTTCCTCGAAATCAAGTAAAATAAGCGCTTTATTTGTATGCAGTTGAAATTAACTCGTGATCCGTGATTGTAGCCTCATACTGGACAAAATAATTTCTCTCTCCAGTTCCCCAAGCGAGGCATATGGATCGTTCGCTCCTCTCTCGTGGGCAAATGTTTTTAAATATCCTTGTGATTATACACGCACGCACGACGATGTGCATCCTCTCGGCACCGGTGCAATACACAACAATGACCGCCTGTTATTTTTTCCTCACCTTTTTTTGTTTTATTTTTAGTTTTCAAAGTGCCCGCATAAAATCCGGGGCTCCGTTCCGCGTCCTGAATTACTCAATTCACGATGTTCACACTAATAAATCACGCCGGCCGGTCGTCCCTAATTCACGAAAATGCACAATCGCGCGTGATTGCTCACTTTTCCTACTCCCTCCCGCCTTTCCTCTCGTGCGCCCTCCTCCCTTCCTACCCCAAAACATCCCCCCTCGCTGCATTCCGCCCGTCCCGCTAACTCAATCATTACATCCTACTCCGCCTATCTTCCGCGCACTGCACGGCCAGAGCAAACTCACGATCTGGGGGCCATCATGTTTCTCTTCCCACCCTCGACCGCACTTCTCTCCCAACCTACTACCCCTTCACTCCCGGTGGGACTCCTCGCACAGATTCCTCCCCGGTTACGTCCTCCCTCCCTCCCTTCCTCCTCCTCCCCCCAAACTACGTCCGCCTGCCGAATCCCACGTCCTCCCTCTCCCTCGTACGAGCGCCGCTCTTCACCCCTTTTCCGTCCCGTGCGTGCATCCGGGTGGGAGGCTTATGCACATCCCGCATGACAGCTTTATGGGCCCGCTCTCTTTTCGCTCCATCCCTCTCTCTCTCGTTCACATCTCTCCCTCCTCCTGCCCTCATCTGCCCTTTTCGGAGCGGCAGGAGAGACGCCGTCGATCTTTCCGCTTAGCAGGCTCCGAATCATACTGCGGCCGAAGTAGCCAATCAAAATTTTGAGTCCCTCGGTTTTTGCCACGTGGAGATAATGGCAATGAGAGGCTTGTCTCTAGAGAGAATAATCTAGAACTGTTCTAGGAATGCCACCACCGAATGCAATACAGCGTCAGGTGTTTAGAGCTCTATTAGGTTTATAAATAAAGGTAAGACACACATGTAAAATTTGACCTTCTGCTCATTATTATTGTGTAAAATCTGAGCACTTTATGCTAATCATTTCGTTTTTTATCCTATCACAATTCAAAATTAAGTGAGTATACATTTAAAATGTAAACTAGAATGACCAATAAAAATTAAAATAAAGCATGTTGTAGCAGTTGAGAAATACTATTTATATAATTAATAGCGTCATCGTCAGTTGTAGTTGGGACATTTATTCCATCCTGAGCTCAACGCAATCGCCCAATCGCTCAGCATTTTCGCGTGTACATTATATTGTTTATTTATTTTACTACTTTTATTTTACTATTTATTTTACATTTATTTTACTTCATGTTTATCTCTGTTGAGCATGGAATATAACTATAAAATTTATACTCCGGGCCGAAATCATTATTCTTTCAAACACAGCTCATGAATTTCTTAAACATTCTCTGAATTATCCCCCTTTTTTGCATTATAGAAAGTTCAATAAATACTGAGTACTCCAGGTATGTTTTAAATCCTACTTTTATTTTTGACTCAGCACTATTGGCTAGCTGAATCAAAAAGAAAAAAAATGTAAATTGTTGCTTTTTGCGTGAACCGATAGCCTCTCTGGAGTAATTGAAAAGTGTTATACGATAGGTGGTAATAAGCTATAGACGGCAGTCCCTTTTCATATAGTAGAGTTCTCTGTTGACAGAGGACCCTCTTAATTTTGACAATAGTCTTTTATCTGTTGCTAAAATTACCATTCGTCCCAGTGTGGCCGGGACAGTCGCAATTTGAAGGATCAGTGTCTCTCCCGATTGGAAAATTTCTCCCAGGTAACTCTGAAATGTCCCGGAATGTCTCCGTTTAGATCCGCTGTCTACTACACGCATTAATTCGTAGTTACAAATTTATGGCGATGTATGTGTAAATCGAATATATTGTATAAAAATTGTGTCTCACATCCTCGAAAGTTTTCCTGGTGGTCCCAGAGGAATTACTCGGTGGTGTCAAGAGGTGTTCAGCCACCCCACTAGTAACATGATTTAGTACTAAACTCTAGTGTGTCGAGTTCATCGACACACTAGAGTTTAGTACTAAAACAAGTCGCCGCATCTGCAAGTTAATTTTATTTTGTAATTGCAATCAAAGAATAAAATAACTGTACACCATCAGCTTAACTTCTACGAACGACATCCCGATTTTTCCCGGTTTTAGTCTCTTAAAAACATAATATGTCCCGGATTAGGGACATTAGAAAATGATAACCTACCTATTGTCTGCTTCTATTTTCTTGTAATTTTCTTCTTGAGTACTGAAATACTTCTATTGTTTTATAATAATTTTTTTATTCCCTATCTAATAAAAACTTCTCCCATATCTTTAGCTGTCGATGACCATAATTGCTTTTTACCATAATTATTTTTTTTCTGAATTCATTTTAAGTCTCGAATATCCTTATAAAGTCATACCCTCTCCAGTTATTTATTCAATCTGCATGCTATCCCGCTTGATCACTGCTTCCTACTGCCGGTACAGACCGGCATCCTACCTCTGTCATTCCATTATATTCTACTATCTTTCAGCATAGGTCCAAATGTATAAGAGAGGAGAAATTATCCTATTTTAGGTATTTGTTAATCGCGAAGTTATCCTGCAAATGCAGTCAATTGCTTTTCTACTTATTTACGAATGAAATTAAAATACTGGGTATACAAGTATACCTATCAGTTGTGTTGTATTCTCTGCCTTGCGATCAGTTTAAGTATTGATTACTAGGGTGATCCATTTTCTGGATTTGATTGCATTAAATGTTTGAAATTAATGCGTTCTGAGGAATTCTAAGTAGTTGAGAAGTAGCGGACATCACCTGATGAGGAGACACGACACATGCCAATCCAGGCGAATGATTTTTTGAACCGCATATTCTGTGTGAGATCAGCAGTTTTTCCTGATATAGTGATCATTGATTCTTTTGAAGTCCATCCATTTTTCATATTATTTCGGATGATATCTAGCCTTTTCCTTCTGCCTCCATCAAAAGTAACAGTTTAAGAAATGTTAATTCTCAGATATGAGGTTTGAATTTGAGACAGCATTAAGACATCAAAACCACTATAAAACCAATGTACAAAAGAAAACATTTTGGGGCATGAGAGATTCGCTGAGTCCGTAACTCCCTGGATAGCTTGCCCTGATGCCTTGAGTGTGGTTCGATTCAAGGGACTTTCATTATTTTGATCAGGGTGTAATGTGGAATGTTTCTCAGCATGCTGAGAAACTAGGTTACGCCTTATATACTCCCCGTCACCTAATGAAACCCTGTTATTGAGTGGAGATCGAGATAGTATACCCCCAGCTTGGTGACTCCTATCCGCTCAAGGAGAAGTTCCTCCCGAAATGATTGTTTTTACCGCCAGCGGAGCCAAACTCGAGTGGTCCCTCCAAACGGCTTCGTCATCCGCCACACCGCAACGGACGCACCTTCCAGGATGTCCTTGTTCTCAGAGACTTGCGCCAGCCCCGATTCGCAAGGAAACCCTGCACCAACCTTATCCTACGTGCTTTCACATGCACACCAAGCGCAGTCATGGAGGTAGCACCCCCCTGAAAAGGAAGGAAAGCACGGGAGGCAGAGCAAAAGCGGCTTTCTTGACAGCCTGTTGGACAAACGGACTGTTGAGTGTGATGGGAGGGCTCAACAGAAAACGTTCTTCTCTCACACCCTTACTTCTTCCATTCTCCTTCCTTAATCACTTCAATAAATCCATTGTTGTTGTCCGAGTTTCTATTTTTTTTAAAGGCTTGTAAGGTGTACCGCGGATAGCTCCCCGTGAAAAGAGCTCCCGCATTCATAATTTTCGCAGGATTGGACAAAAAGTAGAGGAAAGGAGAGTTGATTTTGGTGGAGTTGGCGGGCGTAGAAGTTACGGGGTAAAGATGGTGGTATATATGCGGTGGCAGGGAAGGATGGAGGAAAGGATACTAGTAAAAGGAAGAGGAGGCGAGGAGATGGAGAGGAAGAGCATAAATTGAGTGGAACGTAAAAATAAAAAAATGCAAAAATAGGGAGGAGAAAAACGAGTGGAGGTATGTGCGCGGGCGCGGGGGTGGTGGAAGAAAACAAACGGAGGCGAGGGAGTAAATAAAAGTGCTTGAAAACAGGGAGACTGCTCTCCAGCGCGCCTGAAAATCCGCGTTTTTAGGAAAAAAAGAGCCTCGGCTCCCCCATGCCTGCTCCAGTATCCCTCCTCCTCTGCACTCTCGCTTTCGTCCACCGTAGAGCTTGCTGACTGGCCGGCCACACTCTTCCATCCTCCCCTTCCACATACGCTCGTCCCTCCTCCCCATTCCTCACACACGCTTGCACAACGACCACCTCCAGCCCCACCTACCCCCATCATCCATTCCTCCCCCTTCCCTATCTCTTCTCATTTTTATCCCTCGCTAGCCCTCTCCCCCCCTCCCTCGCTTATGTGCGCGCCCGTTTTGTGTGTTTCTCCTACTTTTCCGAAGCGTATCTCCTCCGCCTAAATTACCTTTCGTTACATTTTTTTGTTTTCCGACGTCACATCTCTCCACTTTTATTCGCTCACCCACGCGCGCACACTCACACAAATATCCAAAACCGTTCCCCCCATTCCACTTTACTTTGTCGTGTCTTTCCTCCCCCTCCCCCTCTTGTGTTTGCGCTATCGTGATTGTTTTATTTTCCTCTCCTTTCTAAACCACCCCCACTCCATCTCTCACCCACTTCCTCTCCACGGAGCCACCCTCGCTCGCTCATCTTCCGTTGTTTTCCGTTCTCCGCGCGCAATATTTTATTTCTCTTATCGAGCACCATTACTCCACTTTCTTATCAAGTTTATATATAATATGTCTCCTCCCTCTCTCAACCCCTTTGCCTCTCGCGCTCGAGGGTTTGTTCGGCCAAACTGTCAAGCCAGACAGCGACGATAGAGTGAGGAGATATCCGTGGGTCAGCGGTGTAAAACATTGCCGCTCGCCCTCTGAAATATATTTAAACAAATAAATGAGCGGGCAGATGCGCTTGCTTTTAGGATGTTCCTTCATTTTTTTAGTTGTCTCAGCGTAATATGCTTGGCTTGCAATGCATGCTCAAATCGCTCTTTTGCGGCAAAATGTAAGCTGTAGGGCAGCAGTGAAGGAGTGTGGTAGTACAAGTCCAACTCTAGTGGAGACACACTCCCACATTTTTTATAGGCTATTTTAAATCCGGAAAACATTGCCTAATTGTATCATTTTGACTGAAAAACATTCCTCTTCTGTAAAATAATTATTTTTTCATTACATAAAAAATAGTGATATCGATACTCTCAGGCGTTACTTTGTAAAATTCCATTTTAATCGAATCAAAGCAAACTTTGTAAATTTTACAATGGGTTTTATTCATTACGACCGTTTTCATCGCATAAGCGACATCTTCAGGTGTTTCATCGCATAAGCACCTGAAGATGTCGCTTATGCGATGATACCGGTAGTATTGAATAAAATCAATTGTAAAATTTACCAAGTTTGTTTTGATTCGGTCAATAGTGATATCGATGAAAATATGCCGTAGTACGGATATTTTACGCATTCCTTAGGTGTGTAATCATTTTCATGTGCACACATTTTAGTGTGTGAATTTGTGAATGCGGGAATGAGCCGCAGATAATGTTGCTAAGCTTAAATAATAAAAATGAAAGCATTGTTTTATTCCACCAATTTATTTTACGGTACTACTAGTTTCAATGCATCGGCGTCATCTTCAGTTACAAAGGGTAAAGGCAAAATCATGATGCATATATTTATTTGAAATGAACTTCCGCAAAGTTGAGAATGAAATCATTGAGATAATTGCTATGCTTACTTCAAAGAGTCAAATTAGTACTGAGACATCTTTTGGAAGGCAAAAATTTCAAACCCGTTGGTAGTCTCTAATGATAGTTGGTTGGTAGTCTATATTTTTTGCGGCGACAGTGTGTTCAAAAGAGGGCTATCGTAATTTCTCAGCATCTTGAGATAAGCACGAAAGCTCAAACAATGCAGCAGTCATTCCGTGATCGCAACGGCTTATTAATGATCTATATCCCATTCAACAAGCTGTTTCATGGATTGATATTTTCCATCGCCAAACTACTTATATACTTTCGAAACCTTAATCCCAAACTTGCATCGAAGGAAGGACATCGCTGTATCTTGAAACTGTTTCACCCTCATTTTGGCCTGAAAATGAAACAAACCCTAGGACGCTTGCCTACCAACGGGTCTTTTTGAATAATGACTATAAGAGACCAGTCCTAAACATAGATATAATATGCATAGATACCATGGTAATTCACTGTCGCTTCAGTGATCGCAATCAAGCTCAAGGTATACTTCTCGGCTATCGCAACTTTAAAAATGTCTCCATCCTCCGTTTCATATCGTCTGGCTAACTCGACAGAAATCGTCCTCCGAAAGCACAGCGCCCATTCCAACCGACGGAAAAACGAAGAATTTTTAACGCGGTCACATGCAAAGGCGATTTTTCCCTGCGATGTTTATCAACCATCCATCTCCCATTATCGTAATCTCGCCCGAAAAGCGATAAGACTTGCTCACTTTCTGCGTCCCTCACGGCCGAGTGGGCAACTGGGGGGTGGGAGGAGTAGACAGCTAAAAAAAAGACGAGGGTGGATGTTGGGGACGAAATAAAAACGGTACAAGCGACCACCAAATCGAAAACGAAAATTAATTTTTTTCAGTCCAAAAAAAATCCCCGCAGGATGGCTCCTCTACTCCTTCATATATTTTTTTTTTCCACATTCCGTCGTTTTGACGAATGTCGCGTCGAATCCATCTTGTGTCAGCGGTCGGGCGATAAAAAGTAATGTATACGAAACTTTTTGCGGGCGAGCGGTGGTGTGAGACGGCGGGTGGGGGAGGGAAGTCGCCGAATGTATGTGCGGGGAGAGGAAGCGAGGGGAGTGGGGTAGGTGGACAGAACTTCATCCTTTCCCCGCGCCGTTTCGGTGGAGTCCGAGTGACGCTCAAGGGGCAGAGCGCTGAGAACCCTAATCGGCACCGGGACGTGGGTAACGGTGAGGGTGTTAGTCTTCTGCGGGCTTGCAGTGAGTGTTGAGGTGGAGAGTCTGGTACAGTTTCGGTTGAGGGTGATAGTGACGATCTGACAAAAGGAAGGAAGGAGTAACGAGGGTAGGGGAGTACGGATGGTACAGGTGCGTTTCCAGCGTCTTTGGTAGATATAGAGAGCAAAAGAAAGAACCAAGTATCGTGAGGCTCTGCATTGGTTTTAGCCAAACAATTTCAATCCTCACGCCTGTAGACTTTGTATGTGGAATGATTACGGAAGATTTGGAGGTGAAAGGAGAAATATACTACCTGAGAGAGAAACGATTTCGGCTCATCCTGTGGAGTGCATACGCAAGAATTAGCCTAAATTTACATAGCATACCTACCTATGGGAAAAGTTATTTTCATAGCCACGACGATACTGCATGCATACTCCTTGACTGAAATATTATTTTTAATCTTCATGGCAAATTGCCCTTTTCGTGATGTTGATGAAAATAAATGTTAAATTACTGATACTACTTTATATACTAAATATTTAATAAATTAGTCATCGGTTTTTGACCTGAGTATTTTATTGCGCTTCGTGCAATTTCAACTAGGTATGCTTCCTAACAAATAATTGCATGAAAGGCTGTCGTTTCTTACTTTAATAGTTCTTCTTATTTCCTTTAAACGTGTGTGGTATTCAGATTTGCCAAGATTTCTGCAATGTTATACTAAATCTGTCCCCTTACATGCTAAAGTTTTATGCCAGAAAAAGGATATAATGCTTTAGCTCTCCCCATCGGTACATACATAGTTAGCAATTTTGGAAAGAGAGTTGGGGAATTATTTGAGAAGTGGAGAGAAATACAGTGGGTCCGTTCAGAATTTGTCAATCTCAAACAATTAAGGCAGTTTCCTCCGAGAAGAAGATGGAAGTAGGGGAAGAGGGGGAGAGGAAAAGGAGTAATTGCGGAGTGAAAAGGAGTAATATGAGGAGGTTCAGTTTGAGCAGCGAGGAGTGGAAGTTGAGACGAGGGGCAAATTTGGTCTCACTCTCCCTTTTCCCATTTATTCTCCCTCCTCACTTCCCGACCACGTCCCGCACTCTATCTTCTTCACCCCACCTCTTCCCCATCTCCCGCCGCCGCGCCGCCCCCCTCCCTTTACTTCCCGTCCCGCTCTCCCCTTGCTACCTCCCTGACGCGAGCATCGTCACATAAATTGCAGGCGGTTGCGCGGAGCGGAGGAATACATTTGCGGCGATATACTATGCGAGTGTGTGCGTGGGGAAGGTGGCACGAGAAAAAAAAATGCCGCCGAGGGACCGAGGGGGAGGGATGGGGCAAGAGAATAGATCCTCCTGACGGGAGATGTGGAGGCGCGAGGGGGGAGAGACGCAAGATAGGGAGGAAGAGAAAGGTGCCGCTGCACGTATATTTATTTATTTATATAAATCGCGCGGAAGGTCCTCATTTCCCTATCGTTAACCGCCGACTTCTCTTCCTCACACTCTTTCCTCACATTCTAACCCTCCCCCTTCCTTCTCTCCTACCTTGTTTGTTTGCACTTGTGCTCTCTCTCTCTCCCACTCTCTCTTTCTCTCTTTCCTACCCCTCGACACCCACCCAACCACTGTCCTATTTCTTGGTCCTTTGTAGCTCTCCTTTTGATCTTTTTATCTCACTTTTTCGCTTCCAAGGGAGGTGGAAGTTGAATTGCTGCGATACTTCATTTTACCTTGATGGCATTTCTTTTGTATTTATTTCGGAAATATTTTGGTTTTCGTCATTCCTTTTGTCTATGATTATTTTCTCGGTGATGAAGACTACTACACAAGAAAATGAATTTTTATTTTTTTTCAGCTGAGTCGTAAGCTTTAGAATTTATCCAAGCGATGCTTGTCTTTAAATTATTTCCATTTAATTTTTCTTGGCCTGGTTTTCTTTCCACCTCATTTTAGCGTATTTGATTTATGCTATTTTTCGTCTATTACTCTCCCCTAACTAAATTCCTTTCTGGTGCCTTTTGGAGGCTGACCATGGTTATGTTTCTTTCAGTTGTTTTCCATCTGCTTTTTCTGACTTCTTTCTCTCTTGACTTCTTTAATTGGTTTCTCCTTGGCACCATAAAGTTAAAATCACCTTTGGTTTCCAGTCTCTGGTCATAATTAATGTGCTTAAAATGTTTATGATATCTGTGCTTGGAAGACATGGTGAGGGATTAGTCTTATTGGCTTCTGATTATATTTTTGCATTTTCTGGCTAATTTAGATAAGCGATATGTTTGACATTACTAATCTAAATTAATAGAATCTTAAATAATTCTAGTTTTTTTTTCCTATTTTCCTCCGCTTGCCGTATTGGTACATAGCAATCGTATTTTCCAATACGTCATCCTTCTTGGTCGTAGGCAAAAATCGCATTCCAATCTCTAGCGTGTATTGTATTCCAGTCTTTCATAACCTAATTTATAGCACTTCGTATTTGTTTCATACTACTTTTCTAAGCCTCAAATGCGTTCTTATCTTCGAAGATTATCTTTTCAAAGTATTATAAAATTTATTTATAATTCTGTTTTATTTTTTCCAAAAAAATTTGATTTAAATTCACGACCTGGGTTTCGTAGTATCGCGACGTAATGAAATCTGGGTCGTGAGTTTAAATAAAACCTTTATGTGAAAGACAAAGTAATTAATTATTTTATAATGAAGGAATTCCACCAAGTCACTGCCGATATTATTTGTTATGGGAAGTATATTTTTCGTTTGTCTTCACGTTGGAGTGGTATCTGAGATGAAGTTCTCAATACATGAACTGTGGCTGTTATGTTATTCTCACTGACCCCTATAGCTTCAACCTTAAAAGCCTGGGATAGACAGGACCCTCATAAATTTGAATTTTTACAAGTTTAAATATATAGAACCTAATAATTGCTGCAGTTGAATTTTCACTCATACCAATTTATTCAATTAGTATCATCCACAGCTTATTTTTTTAGTCATATTATACTGTAGACTTCCCACCATGCGCAGCAAATAGTACGTTTCCGCTTAGCCTTTACCTTAGCTCTGAAGTAGGATGAAAATTTAGCAATTGCAAAGCCACCATGGATAAAACAAAGGTTAAGGTACCGTGAATATGTTTTAAAATAATCTTTAAAAATTCTGAGAGGCATTTTGAATGGCGCCTGATCGTAGGATTGTTTGAATCCTTTTCAATGCAAATATTATTTTCTTCATGAGATAATGAAAATGAAATAATGGATTTTTCGAATTTTCAAGAAAGTAAGTCAATCTGCCAAAATTTTAATTTATTTTTTTTAACTGGTGGTATTAAGATTCTGAAACTATTTTATCTTTGAATGCTCCTACCGGGGTCGATGTTTTTAAAGAACTTACGCATGTGTACAAATACCTAATCGTTATTGAAAGTATGAACGTCAACTCGCAGAAGGTCACACAATTTAGTTCCAAATTAATTGAGTAGGCGCCGCTTATGCCAGCAGGAAAACCAAATAGGACTACAATAATGTAGGTAGCATAAGAGACAGGAACATTCTCGGAAAGTTTCTTCATTCTGGGATTCCCCATATTCGCAGGCTCTCTAAAAGGTTGGATTGGGTACCTCCGGCTTCGTTAAAATTAATTCACTACCATCGGTAGGATTACCAGTGGTTGTAAGCCACCCCCTGCCTCCAGCTCTCCCTTAATTTGGTTTCCTAATTAATATGCTCGTCGAGTTCCGTGCTCTCCCCTTGCTCCAATCTTCCCGCTCTCCTCCTACTGAAGCTCCTCCCCCTCCTCCTCCCATCTCAAATCCCAACTCGGAATTGTCGTGGGTGAGCAGCTTCCTCCCCCTCTCTCTCCCTCTCATGCCTTCTTATCATCCTGTTACTCCCTCCCTCTGCACACCTCTTAGCCGAGCCCAACAACTTTATACCTTTCCAACTACTGCCGAAGTTGCACAGCTAGAGCCTCGCCGGGGGGAATTATGGAACACGAAAGAAGTAAACTCATTTGGAAGATGCCAAGAGTATAAAGAAGAAAAAGGGTTTCTTTTTTTTTCCTTGGAGTTTTTGCTCCAATGCCCTCCTCTTCCTTCTATTTTTTCTATCCTTTCCCCCCTCTCATCTTCCGGTGACGCGGGCCTTTTTTTGGCTCCTATTCTCCACGCCCTTGTGAAATTTTCCCCTTCTCCACTCCTGGCCGAAACTTGTCCTCTCCCATACCCTTCCACCATATTCCTTCTCCATTTCCCCCTCTCCATCTTAACCGGCCACCTCCTTCATCGCAGCTACGAAGTAGGGGTCGAGGAACTCCGCAAAACTTTTGAGAAGACAAATCACTCCGAAAACTTTTATTCCGATCCCTTCCTATTATCCTGGATTTGGTTAGTTTGCTCGTCAAATTTCCTCGCTCTCTCTGAGTTGAAATAAAGCCCGCTTCTCAAGCCTGCCTTCGCTTATTAATTTTTTCTTGTGAAGTTTTCTTTTGATGACTGGATGAATGTTCAGCCCGCACAAGGATTTGAGAGTTCTAATTCATTCTGGTTGGATATTTCTTTTCCAAAAATCATTTTGTTTAAGTTAAAATATTGTTAAGAATATTTTAGTGCGCCATTTAATCTATTTTTAAATGCAATTGGCGTCCTTCAGGGGTAAAATCAATAGTCTTCTGGAATGTGCATGAGTATATAAACTTATTAATTTTAGTATTGTACTAATTACCATTTCTCTACCCTGAGTCTTCTTAATGATGTAGCCAGTTTTATACGACCGACCTCTTGTACGGTATTTTTCTGTTTTAAAAATATATTTTCGGAACACAGTTTAAATACAAAATATTTTTTCATCAATTTTTTTAAGCTAGGGATACTATCGTTTTCACTGAAATGTAGACACCCAAACTGATTGTACTGATTTGATAAAATGGGGCCGGGTCGGAAAAAGCATAAGAGGGTTGGCACATGAGGCTAGCTGCGGACTTTGCTTTAACGTCACCGAGGGCCGACGAGGACGGACTTGGATGCGACCGGGATAGCAGAATTAGAGTCAAATAAACTCCGAGAGCATAAGCCCTAGCGAAAGGAATGCACTGAGGAAACTCACGTCCACGCACACGTTGGGGCGATCGGAGTATTTTCTTTTGGGCTCCGTCGCGAGGTTTTTCCTCTCCCTAGATTCAGGTTTAGGCTCACCGTGAGTGACTCGGAGGGAAGCGGCTCCTTAGCCGAGATGGTTAATGCCATTCGCCGAAGTTGGTGTGCGGTTTTGGCAGGGTTCGAATCCGTAGTGAGGCCATTTTTTTAATCTTTTAGATTAAAAAGATGCATTCTTCAACACAATTTATATAGTTGACAAAAGAAAGAGTTAATGCGGTTTTTTATTTACGGCTTAATTTATAAAAATAATGGCTTTCTACGTTACCACATTTATTTCTTAACAGATTTAATTCACTGAGAGGGAAAAAGCATTGGAAGTGGCAGTGGTTGCATCTTTGTGTCCTTGCAGTGAAATACCTACTCATTGTATCTACAATCCTCTATAAATAACCAAATGCATTCGTAGTTTCGATCATTTTGATAAACCCTAGAGTTTGAAAAAGGTTTGTAATTCAATTGATATTTTTCATCTTCAAACTTCCAGTACTTTTTCACTTAAAAATGTGGGAAGTTAGGTGTTTTAAAGAACGAATGCTTTCCTTTCAGTGGGTGTGCGCAGAGCCAGATTAACAATAAGGCAAAAGTAGGCAGTTGCCTATGGGCCCCTTGTTATGAGAATTGTTTTCCCCTTTCTTCTCTTGCGACTTGTTTATTAACGTGGGCCCCGTTGCTTGTACTGCCTACAGGCCCCCAAGTGCGTTAATCTGTCACTTGGTGTGCGAACCATAGTAATCTATAAGGACCAGGTGGAAATAAATACGCATATCAGCTCTTTTACCCCAAATTATCCTACGATGTTTAATAGTTATATATGTTTGACCGAAATCAACGTCACCGCAATCAACGTAAGGATGCAGATATCGGTGACGCAGTAAATTAAGCAGTAAATAAAAAACCGCATTAACTCTTTCTTTTGTCAACTATATAAATTGTGTTGATATGAAGAATGCATCTTTTTAATCTAAAAGATTAAAAAATTGGCCTGACTACGGATTCGAACCCTGCCAAAACCGCACACCAACTTCGGCGAATGGAATTAACCATCTCGGCTACGGAGCCGCTTCCCTCCGAGTCACTCACGGTGAGCCTAAACCTGAATCTAGGGAGAGGAAAAACCTCGCGACGGAGCCCAAAAGAAAATACTCCGATCGCCCCAACGTGTGCGTGGACGTGAGTTTCCTCAGTGCATTCCTTTCGCTAGGGCTTATGCTCTCGGAGTTTATTTGACTCTAATTCTGCTATCCCGGTCGCATCCAAGTCCGTCCTCGTCAGCTCTCGGTGACGTTAAGGCAAAGTCCGCAGCTAGCCTCGTGTGCCAACCCTCTTATGTTTTTTCCGACCCGGCCCCATTTTATCAAATCAGTACAATCAGTTTGGGTGTCTACATTTCAGTGAAAACGATAGTACATCTCCTGCACATGTCATTATCATGTAGAAAATTCAAAAATGTTTTTTTTCTAGTTATGCTGATTTGTTTCATATGATTTACAATGAATAATGTCTGTCTTCGGTAAAAATATTTTCTGTTATAATATTTATTTTAGCTGTCTACTCATTCAGTTATAATCATGGTCGCATATGGTGGTACCTTTGAAAGGAGAATCTTTTTATAGTTCTCTTATTCATTTACTAAAGAAACCAGAGCAATACAGCCAGCACCTACACCGTCTGTGCATTCATATTTATGTGAGTTTTTCATTTGTCTAAATTTTGTTTTTTTTTTAATGTAATGACAACTTGTGACCACAGTGCGAAGGAAATGTTTATATTAATTTTTACCTGGATTATCTCTTTCGACATTTGAATCAAGAATGGGTAAAAAAAACGAATTGCTAATTGTTGGTTCTTGATTAAAAGTTTTTTCATCACCTACAACATTGGTAATGAATAGCTTACCTCATTTTGAAATTGAAATTTTAGCTATGTGAATTTCTAAGATTAGCTCATTTTTTCTGTGTTGGCATTCTACCGTGCTGAATTTGATAAGAGATTCGCACTATTAATCGCAATACCCCTTATTTTCTATGCCTTGTTTATACATATGCACTACCTATTTCAAACATTGCACATCTCAAAACCATTCTTAAGAATATAATTGGCTCTCTCTCACTCTCGCTCTCTTTCACAGTCCCTCACTTATTTTTCCATATTTCAACCAGCGTTTTACCAAACGTGGGTAATATATAATTGATTTTGATGGACTATTTTGCAGGATGTACGAGTTGTTCTCTTCCTTAGAGTAATTTCCCATTTTGTTAGACTTAGTAACCAGCGCGAGGAAATGTTTGATGCTCATCAAATTAAAACAAAACATTTGGGTTAAAATTGTGCCATTTGAAGTGGGCAAACTGGCCTTACGAATAAAATAGGAAATTTCTTCATTTTCCTCTTTTCTTAAGGAGAGAAGACGGAAAGTATCAAGGTGAGTGAGCTATCTCACTTTACACATCGGCCAAATCGGTTTCATCCGCTCGGTGTCAACACCCTCTACCTGCGAGAGAGCGGGCACTCTTTAGGAGAGACTCCACTTTTCTCCCGTCCACCCCGTCCTTCCCCCATCACCCTCTCCTCACCCTTAGAAGTACCATCTTCTCCACAACGTCCACCACCCTCATTCAACTTGACCTCCCCTCTCTTCCCGTAGTTCCGTCACTCTTTTAAAAAACAGCCTTATCCACTTATCTGCAATACCTCGCATTCCTTCAACCTCAAAAATCATCGTTGCCATCATTATTCCTCTGGCACTCCAGTTCCATCATGTTCTCTTCCTCCGTTCCGTACGGGGGACAGGTTTTGTTGGCAGACTTAGGTACCGGCATCCCAGCCCGAGGACCTGGTTTCGTATCCCGTCAATGGTGGAGACTTTTCGGTGCAATTCTGATGCCTAGTGCAGCACTCTGTCCGTCAAGTGCGACGATACACTGTGGGCACCTTTTATTTGGATCAGGCCAACCCCGATGCCTGTTTTTTTTCCATTGCACCCTCCATTTCCCAAATAATCCTTTTGTTACCAACCCACCCAACCATCCGCGGTAGCGCATATGACCTCAGTGGTCTGTCGCCTTCCCTAATGACCACCACTGCTCGTCTCCATATCCTTCCTCTCCACCCTACCCCCGAATCTCACCCCCACTCCGCATATTCTCTCCCCTCCTGCTTCTCTCCATCGGCCGTTAAAGTCACCCACAGACACGCGATGCGCTCACGGCAGATGCATATCTCTCGGTCCCGAAACTTCCTTCCCTCTCACTCTCTCGCCTGCGCATTTTCTCTCGCTTTCCTCATCCCACTCCAGTATACCTCCAAGAGTGGGAGGGTAGAGGCTTGCGGCAAGGAAAGCTCTTCCAAACGCCCCCAAAGTGTGTTTCTGTATGTGGGTAGCGGACGCGAATTGCGCCTCACATACGCTGCACGCTAGAGGAGACGCGAAATGTGGCGCCCTTGTAATCCAAACGGCCATTGCGTGCTCTCCGTCATAATTTTCGCGCCAGACCCATCCATTCCGCTCCGCTGGTGATGGTCTGAAAACGTTGCCAAAGAATAATAGCGGGTTAGTTTGATCCGCAGGTAGATTTCACAATCGTTTTCATTTCGACTGCCCCCTCTCTTCCGCTAGGGTAAATAAGCCCACGACCGAAAGGAACACGAATGGTTACGCGGGCGTGGATGGACTAAAAACCGTCGGGGTCGGTAGGAAATCGGCGGCGGGTGGTAAGGGCACGGGGAATCATGTTGGCCAAGGACGCACGCCCGACTCTCTCTCTTCTGCTAGCGTCCGTCATTTAATTTCGCCCTCTTGTTCCAATGAGGGAGAGGGGGAGATTTTATCAGTTCCTTATTCTGGCGGAATGCGTTTTTTCGTGCGTGCAATCCCAAGTTTTGCATCATCGCGAGGTCTCATCTTTTAATTCGCAATTAGCAAAGGAAGTTGCGAAAAATCAAATATTCCGGGCCGAAGATCATTGTAAAACTTCAATAATATCTTATTTTACGCATTTTATAGTTATATTTTTAATCCACCATCACCGCATGATAATTCAGGAAGGATTTTGCTATCGCACATTGGACTATTTATTTTCTCATTAAACAATACAATGCTGTAATCAATATAGGACTAACGCGATGTGAATACTGTCTCTCGGATAGCTTTCTTTATAAAAAAATGGAAGAAGCGACTGTGAGTTGACACTACGCGTGTAATCTATAATTTTACTGAAAAGCGAGCAATGCGTGCATTGAGTTGCATCAAAACATTTTTCTTTCAAAAGCATCATTTTAGGAACTTAATTTGTCATCGAGAAACTACTCTACCCTATGGTATGAATTCTTTGTGTGTCATTAGCACTTCCCTTTCCAAGTAAATCTACCTTCGATTGAAGCCCGTCTAACTGCTCTGGCGTCTGCTTATGGTAGTGAAAGGGGTTTTATTTGAGTATAATAAATATCTGCCTTCACATGTGTAAATAGTGTGGAATAGATGTTATCATTAGATTCAAATTGATTGAAGCCGTAATTTCAACTTAATACCGCTTGCAGTTCTCTCCATAGTTTTCGGGTTTGGCTGCGTCAAGTTTTGTTCAGAAGACGTTTCGTGGCCTATGCTGGCCACATCTTCAGATCTGGTCTGAAGATATGGCAAGCATCTGTCATCTGTCACACTGTCGAAACTTCATCTGAACAAAACTTGACGCAGCCAAGCCCGAAACAATGGAGAGAACTGCAATCCAGCGCTGCGAAAGCCTCAAACAGAAATTTAACACTGCTTGCTTATAATTTTTAGTATTGTATTGCTTAGATTTTCAATTTTCCAGTTACTTGTGAAATTTCCAATTAGCCATTAAAATATGTGGTTGGTTGGTTATTTGGAGGGTGCTGAAGCCATTTTGACCATTAAATTGAGCTAGGTTGGTTGGAGAGGCAAATATCATTTGGGAAATGGAGAAAGGGTGGAGAGAAACCCTGCGTTGGCATTACCCTGCTTGAAGCAGATTACTTCTGACGGAAAACAGTGTAGAATGTCTAGGAATCCTCGGATTAAGGTCTTATTCAACATACGGAGTCCTATACTCGAAGTCCTCCCCACATAGCTACCAAATAGGGATTGGAGTTCCGCTGAATCCCCGCCACTGTTGGGATTCGAACCCAAAACTTCAGGATTCGAAGCCGATGGGCACTCTTGCCTACCCGATCCCCTAAAACATTCGGTTCGAGAAACTAAGTACCTAGTTGGTTTAAATCATTGAGCATATGCGTTCTCCTGAGTATAATTGTGATAACTGATTACCCGACTTAATCAGAATAAAGATAAGTCCTTTCCATGCATGGATTTCAGTGTCGTTCTGGGTTTGGTCCCGTTCATCGTTTTCCCACAGGTAACGTTGGGGTGGCATACCTTCGTGACAATAAAATGATGCTGTTTTAAATCTGTTTGGGTGAACTAAATTGCTTAAATCAATGGGGAAATGGGTTTCCTCATATCTCTTTCCTCCTGTTCATCAGTCAACCATAGTTTTGGTACCCACAGATGCTGTTACTCTCGCAATGTCCGCAATCAGACTCCTTCGTTCACATTTTGAGAAGGGGTGGAGGGATAGAGGGAACGAAAGAGCAAATACTAATCAACAGAGTTTCCGACTTCGCCTTAATTCCACCTTATCTCTCCTCTGCCTCTATCTCATTCCTACATCGCCGATTCACCTCCCTCCCTCTACCACTTCTCTTAGCCTCTCGGCCATCGTTCCCCAACTTTCTTCCTGTTATGAGGAACCTCGCTTCGGGAGTCGTTATTTAAGTCCTCTTCGCTCTCATTCCTCTCAGACTTTTCTTTCTCCCCGCACCCTCGCCTCCGCCCGGTGGCACTTAAGCGCTGTAAGTTTTATCCCGGGTTTCCAGCGTTGCGAATGACACCTAACCTCCCTCGAGATATGTATTTGTTATCACTTTGCTCAAGTGAAAACTTAAAATTTTGCCCAATAAGGAGACGGACACTGAAAGTTTTGTCCCATGGAATAACTTATTTTCCTCTAAGAAAGGAAAAGCGATGAAGTTTGATGATCACTGCGTTAATTTTTGAGCAACCTTCTTATTTCTATATCGTATAATTTCTTCAGCATGAAAGTATTATGAGATAGTTACGTATAAATAGCACAACTTATGATTGGCCCAAAATATCCCAATACACATGATAGAAAGGTAAATCATACTGAAAATTATATGCGACGTAGGTACTTAAACTGATTTTTCAAAACACCAAACTCAGATGCTGATTCCGATCTCAACTGGTTACAACATTGTAGAAATATGACATTTATTAAAAATATGATTTTCATTATCATATAACTTTGCTGGGGTAATTTATTGTTGGTTTAAACCGAAATTAAAGGGAAGTATGAGGCAGGAAATGGTCTTTAGTCAGAGTTATGAACCATTCTCTTCTACCCTTTTTCGTAAAATTTCAAGTCTTGTGAGTATTTCAAGTTGTATTTACATTTACAAACCAATTTCAACGATCTTTTCATGATTGGAAGCTATGCTGGTAATCGACTGAAGTTAGGGAGTCCAGAACCTCCTGCGATTCCGCTTGTAAATTGAATTAAGTAATAAATTTTAAATTCTCTTCCATTGAGTAAAATCGATGTTTTATCAGCTGGTGTTTCATTTTTAAAAACAAAGAGAAGCAACACGGAGATAGAGCTGGTGACTAAGGGTGAGACGAGACGCTAGCCTTGTAGTTTTGGCTGAATATTGTCTGACCACGAGCGATGTATTGCCCGGTGTATTGCCTTGATGTAGAAACAAAGACGTTTGCGCCTCGTATTCTTTTTCAACAGTTTCAGAAAATCACATTAAATCCTACTCATGTCCATTTGACCAGCTAAGGCATTGTGCTTGTAGTGCTCGTAGGGCACTTCGTCTCGAATATAGAAAAAAATCATGAGCGACCTTCTACGGAGTTGTGCAAGATAGTAATAGGCCCGACCGTTCGTCGTCTTCAACTCTAGGCTTTATATGAAGCGCTGAAACCATTCAAATGTTCTTTGCTGTTTGGAGCCTGATGATCGGAGGCATGGTGTAACATGAGGTTGTAATCAGCTTAATTTTTTCCGTTTTTAAAGTGATAAAAACCATGGTGATTTGTTGCTCGTTGATGACAAATGTTCTGGAAATCACAGGAATACGAAAACACTACTGTAACTTACTGGGTGGACAAACTGTTCTAACCTTGACAAACGTATTGCAAGAATATAACCGCTTGGTATACTGGTTCCAAAACAACATAGTGCAGTGTGTTCTACGGAAGAAGTTCCTACTTCAGTCGGTTTTTACCCTATTCATATTCAAAGTCTCGGAACTTTTGTATAGCACCTTGTATAACTTTTGTAACGTATGAAATTGTCCGTTGACTTAAAAAAAATAAAATGAAAGCTGAAAGTAATTTTGATCGCATTACAATTGACTGTTTATTGTTCTTTAATCTGCTTAGGTGACATATTATGGTTGATTCACTTCCTGTCCAAAACAATGATGCACCGATTGTTACCGGAGAATACTTTAAATCTAACACCTTAAAAACTGCGTAAGTCAAAACTCCATCCTTAACGCTCCTCCTAATTCACTACCCTCGGTTTCCCGTCCCACTTGAGAGTGGGTTGTTGAACTTAAATCCTCTTTTCCGCCACATATCCTTTGAATTCGGCTGTGTTGGGTTTAATTTTTTGTCCCCATCAGTTCAAAGATCCAAAACAAACGTGCCTTATCTTTATCTTAAATATAGGTATCATTTTTAATGATTCGAAAGATACACAGTGCAAAAATTGTTATCTCGTGTCACATTAATTTACTTAGAGTTAAAATCTGTTTCTGCTAAAAGAGGCACTTTGTTAACTCTTCAAATCAGCCGAGAAGTCACTTCAGTTGGATAAATCCCCGAGTTCCCTCCCAAAATTAGTCGCACTTTTCCTTCGTATGCATCACCCATAGGATTCTCGCCTATACCACCCTTTTCTCCCAGGCTGCCTTCGAAGTCCAGCTCGAGGAAGAATCTTGAAATTTATGTGTGGAGTCCTTCATCCCTGCTCTTATTCACTCATGCCCTTCTTTGAACTCGTAGAAACACCATAGGAAGAGAATAAATGTGTTGATGGTATTCTCTTGAGAAGTGGAGAAAGTGGCGGGTAAGTTAGTTTTGGAGGAGTCGGCTTGTTAATTCTCTAGAACTGCACCCTCACTGAAAAGAAGCCTTTTCTCTCTCCAACTCGTAAACCCTTCACTTTGGCGAAAGGACTGTGAGGGGTGGTGGAGGAAAAGAGGAGGGAGGGAGAGTGCCAGGGAAATAACTCACCCTCTTCCTCCCCATCTCCCGTCACCAAAACCCCGCCTCTCAGCCTTCCCCAACCGAGGACTGTGGACATTTCTCCGCCAGAGAGTTGCGCTTTTGCGTAATGGATGGGACGGGCAACCTGTAATCCCTTTCCCTTCCCGCGAGGGCAGCTTGGGAGAGTATAGAAAAAAAATAAAAGGAGGCGCCAGAACGGGGAGAGAAGGGCAGGGTGCCCGCCTCCACTCTCTCTTTCCGTGGGCCCCCCCTCACAAAAAATCAAGAGCCCCCACACTCTCCTCTCCCCTTATTCCTTCTGCGGTCGGAGACGAACCCCCTGAGTTCCCTCCCCAAATGCCACGAGCATTGCTGCCGCGGGACTGAAGAGAGATGAGGCGCCGACAAGTCTGATCCCATAATGAGAACCCAGGCAGGAGGGTTTGAAGTGACGACGGGAGCGCTACTGTGGCGGAGCTTAGTCCTGAGTGAAGGAACAAGAGTGCGCGACGGAGATGCCTCCCTCTCATTCCTTCCTTTTGCTTCTATTTTTTTCCTTTCTCTGTGTCTCTACGGGCCCCCTGGCTCCTTCCTTGCACATAAAAAAATCCAACCTGTCCCCTTTTCTTGCTAACCGCCTCGTCTCTCGTTACACAACCTGTTCCTTTTTTTTGTCCCCTTTTGCTGTGGAGGGAGGTGAAATCCTCAACGCCAACGCGGGTTCTTTCTTCGGCGACGGAATCGCCGTCGAATTCTCGTCGAGTCCCATGCGTGAGTAGTGTAGCGCGAGGGTTGAGGGGGAGGCGCCGTGTGACGGGCACTCGCGGTCCTCCCCCGCCCATGGGTGGAGCGGGAAAACGAGCGAGCGAGGAGGGAGCGCGTGAGGCGAGGGACGGGCAAGGGAAGCGAGGGGCGGTCCTCGGCAGGAGATGATGCCGAGCGTATAAAAAATAGTTATACACATGGGCTACCGGTCGATTTCCCCACTCTCCCGCCCGTCAAGAAGAATCATCTCCAAGAATGTCAGGTGCATTCGCCTTCATTTTTTGCTCTCTGCGTCATCACCTTTGTGTTCTTAAGTTTTAGCGTTACTTTGTCATATTGAGCGCATTAGCTCCTGTGTCTTATATCTTGTTATATTTTTTATTCCGAGCACATTGAGATTCCTAGAGGTTAGAAAGTCTTTTTTAACCGTTTTTGCCCGATTCATCTACTCCCTCATGGCCATCTCAAAGAGCTGTTAAGTCTTAATTACGAGAAACAGACTTTGTGATGACATTTATCTATTGCGTTCACGTCTTTAAATTCCATTGCTTTTCTATTCGTAGCTTAAAAATGTCAAGTGTACTTGGATGGAGTGTTGTTGTTAGGAAAGATTATGGAATATTGACGCCTGAAAATTGCCTCATATTTCGGTAGCATCTGAACGTTTTTAAATGTAAGTCGCTATAAATCTTTATGGCAGTTGCAGATATTTAAGTAAAATGGCATAAATGTTTACCCTTCGCTTTTTACATATTTTTTGTTTTTATTTGTGTGCAGTGATATATTTCTATTCACTCAAAAGAGGGTAGAATTTGTATTCGCCATAATTTATATAATATTAGTGATATGTATTTCACTCTGTTGAATAATATAGTTGTTTAGGCATTGAAAATCCCCTTCACCAAACAAGCTCTAAGTGATGGAAGTACGGTCCTTGCTACTTGCAAAGAATTATCACATTTCAAAATTAAATGCAGAGTTAGACAGTATAGAGGGTAAGTACAATTCTTAATCTCTCTGTTATTATAAGAACTAGATAAAAATTAATCATGCTAGAAGTATTTATAATGGTAAGTTGTTCCAAACTTTATCGGCTGACTCTATCCTGTACAATCGTATGTGGCCGCATGTCGAAAATGTGACTTTCCATCTGGCATATTTTTTATTAATAGCAGAGGTTGAAATGTATAATGACGCGGTGGTTTCCCGACTAATAAATTATGTCAAGCAAAATTGGACAATTGTAGGGCAACTCTCGACTGATCTAGCCGCGCGACTTATGGAAATCGTATTGAGCTTTGCAGGAAATACCTTCTGAGCTGAAACAAAGTGAATTTTCACAAAAGTTGGTGTGAAAGTGTTCAGCACAAATTGAAGAAGGTTGACACTCGTACGTTGACGCTGGTAGATTTAAATTATTCAATGAAGGAAAAATTAGACTTTAGCCGGCCATGTGACCAGAGGAGAATCTGAAACCTGTATTATTTTTCTCCACTTAAGGAAGTGTTAATACGCTACTGCAGGAGATTGGAAAAATATAAAAACTGCAAAAAGAAAAAGGTGATTGAGGATGCAGTAAAATTGCGACGCGACTTAGAAATCATCATGCATGGTGCAATACATACTAATTTTGAGAAAAATTCGTAAAATGTCGCAAATCCCACCCTTTCTGTCTACCATCTAGTCAAAAACAGGGACGAAAGTGGAAAAAGGAGAGCTGGGAAGTGCAATAGAGAGAGAGAAAGAAAGAGGGTAATATGAGTGCTCACAGAAAGAGAGATTATCTTGAGGAGGAGTGTCTCCTCAAGGAGGGATGATGTGGAGGAGGTGGTTCGGACGTTGAAGACAGACGGACGGACACTTTTAGCGTCCGGAGCGCCCTCGGCATTGTCTTCGCATTCTCTCCTTCCCCGGGTCGCCCGTCGCCTGTCGCCCTCCCTTTTCTGCCCTCCAGAATCATCTCTCTCTCTCCACCCCTGTCTCCGCTTCACCCTTTTCCCCTCGGCTTCCCCTCGCCTTTTGTTGTGAGTGCGGGAATCCACGGCTCGTTCCCAGAAGGCCTCCGTACGTCTCAGGGTCCACCTTTTCGGGAAAGAAACATCATCTCCGCTGAAGAGGTCCTCTCTTGAGTTTTGAAGGTTTCGGGAGACAGAGACTCCTTTTTAGGGATTTCGACCACGCGTGTAATCCTCCTTTTCTGACTGCAAATGCTAATGTCACTGGTCTGTCATCCAGTGTCTTAGAAATGCCCCTTGCCATACATGACTGTAAACATTGTAAAGACCTTTTCAACGCCTTGTGTTATTCCAGTTCATTTCATCGCTATAATTCCTCAGAAAAAATCAAGTGCCGGAACAAGAAACGCTAGAAGGTTGCATGTTTAGCGAATATTAAATGTACCGAATGTATTGACACACTTCAACATTTATATCTTCATATTTACCGAATGAAAAACAATACAATCGACCGTAAGTTCATCAGCACTAGGCTTGACCTTGTGGTACCAAATTTGGATTATATAATGCATGATTGATTACAAATAAGAGATAAATGGAGATAATACAGCTAGAGGAATTAGAGGCTAAATAAATGGAGGGAGGGAATGTGGCTTGGACCAAATGGACCAGCAAGTTAAATTGTTTGTGTCTATATTAGAAAGTTTTTTAGGTTTCTTTTGGCGGTATCTCCCGTTAATTTAGTGTCTATATGGTTGAGAGGACATTTTGTTCTGGTTTCACTATTCTGGAGAGCTTTAGTAGGTATAAGATTCACTATCTTTATGATTTTTCATGGCATGGTCCCAGAAGGACCCAGAAGCACAGAATGGAATGAGAATTGATATTGTAGCGCAAAGGTAGGGGGAGAGTTAGCGACGACGAGTATTAACGATGATGGGTATTATCAGCATCAATCTCAGATAAATAAAAATAAAATAGGACTCCAGTGAATCAAATAAATGAGGGCGAAGGTGATTTATAAGCATAGAGTAGGAAGAAAAATTAATTTTGAACTTGCTGTAGCTCTCTATCAGAGAGGGCTTTTGTTTGGAAAGAGCATGTTGTGATGTGACTTCTTTCAAGAATTTTTGGAGCCATCTGGAATCTTAATAATGGTAACTTTTATTAAATATTTTGCCCTTTTTCCAACAAAATGGGGTGTACATTTTCAGGGACTACAATAAGATTTGAGCTCATGTATGTTTCTCAATGCATGCATTTTCACGGTAACTGCACTATGTGATCGATTACCTAAATGCTTTCATATCCATAACTTCATTATTCAGGATTTGCATCATTTCCTGTAGGTGTTGCTGTTATATCCAAAAATTGTAATAGAAATTTGAACAATAAAATCTTTAGTGCTAAGATTTTTGGTTAAATACAGATCATGATGAACCATGGGATCATGATTTAATGTAAATGCTGTTAACGCGATATAGCGGCTATTTGGCGTTGAAATTCGGGAATAGAAAATTTATGGAAAACAGAAAAAAAGAATACGAGTAAGCGACAGATCAATTTCCATGTAAACATAAAGCTATTGGACTAAAACAAGAATTATCTTTCATTAAGAGAACGGAAGTAAGAACTGCAGGTGAAAGGAAATTTAAAAAAATAGGAAGCTTAAGATCCAGTAGAGATTATTGCTAAGGTGTTAGGGAGAAGAAAGTTGGAAATATGTATATTTAACATGAAGCCAACCAAGAAAATTTGAAATATTAAGGACGAAAAAACGAGTGATTTGGGCGAAGAACGAACGATCTGATGTTTTCCTGGCGTATGATGCCGGTGAAGTCTATTCCGGTTCTCCGCCGGGTCACACACCGACCAGGCAGCCGGAGTGATTTTTGTGATTCCACTTCAGGTGCGCATTGTCTAGAAAATTTTCTGATGATAATTGAAAAACATTTCTTCGTCTACATAATACCCTGCAACCCACCTCAAGGGTGTTTGGCAGTGGGTGAGTTGTCACCAACATGCATGACACTATGCCTACCATATGAATGTTAATGAAACTTCCAA
This sequence comes from Pyrrhosoma nymphula, assembly GCA_963573305.1. Lineage (NCBI taxonomy): Eukaryota > Metazoa > Arthropoda > Insecta > Odonata > Coenagrionidae > Pyrrhosoma > Pyrrhosoma nymphula. The sequence goes on from OY754327.1 coordinate 169,251,621, forward strand.
TATTGATGCATTATCAAAAGTTTGCTGCTTGTCAGGAGGTGAAATTACACAAGCATGTGCAACACTATCGGTATGCTACTAATGTCAAAGGGAACGTTTGTATTAATGTATTATGCTACTACCTAAATGGACAGAGATATAAGAGTTATATCGGAAACATGCTCGGTGCGCTGCTACTAGGTAGAAAATAAGGATGGAAGCAATAGGGAGTAAATCAAATAACTAGCTAAACTATATATCGACAAACAGTTTAAAGTCCCATTGGCAGCTGTTTGGTCTCTTATCGTTCGCGGGAAAAATGACATTTTAAACCTGTCCATTCTGTAGTCTAGTTCCCTAATTTTATTCTCACTATCTAATCTGCCGTAGTATGTCGAATTTTGAAAAACGTCAACAATGTCGTAAGAAAATAAATTTGTTTGGAACTTATATAATAGATTAAGTCTAAATTTTAATCGACAGTCTGAAAGCGATTCCCATCTCAGTTGCTGCAAAAGGTCAGTAACGAGATAATCATAACGGTTTTAAACGTGGGTATCCTGCCGATCTCTGATGCACGAGTAATAACTCGGTTTTTAAGCTTACATCATAAGGATTTCAAATACTTGCTGCGTATTCCAAGTGGAAAGACAAATAAATAGTAAGATTACATTGATTGAATACATTAGTAATACGATGAAGTGATTGGGTAATAGATATGCCCTTATCCACAGTATTTATGCTTATAAAAGCACTATACTAATAAAAGGTTCTTCAACGGGTTTTATCATTAAGTAAGTGCCTTGTACGCAGATATTTTTTATCTAGAATACCCGTTCTTACCTGTTCCTAATGTGCAAAAAGACTTCGAATTCGACTATACTGTGTGGAAATTTACCATCTTTGTTTTATTTAAAATCGACTATTCTGGTCTCCTGATGAGCGGAAATTGTGTACTAAGTAACTGCTGAAATGTATAAACTGGTCATTTAATTTTAAGGTCTGTCGAGGAAGCGGTGGCTACATTCTCCTACCTTCTCATCACATTTTCTCGGTATCGTATCAATAAAGCTAGGTATGTATATGTAAATAGAAAAGGATAGATGACAATCTATCGGAGGGATTGAATAGCACCTGCTGCATAAGTAAGTTAAATGGTGATGGGGAAACGGAAGGAAAAAAATTTATGCTAATTAAGTATAGCGACAATGAAAAGTAAAAAAAGGGCGAAGCTAACTTCGGCCCGCGGTGACCAAGTTCGCTACGCGCTGGTCTGGCAACCCAAAGCTCACTGGCAACTAGCTTCCGGCACGTATGCCCCAGGTGAAACAGCATAGGTGCGAAGGAAATACTAGACGTATGTATATTTCAGACCTTAAATTTGTGCTCGATGAATGTTTAGTATGTATCCATGCCCCTACGATTACATCTCAACGATATGTTGGCTTTTCCTGCTCCTGAAGCAGCAGCTGCTGATATAAGGTATAAAAGCTGAGTGCATAATAACAAAGAAAATATAAGAGGAGATAATTCAAATGGATTAAGGAGTCGACTATGAGTCCAAATCAATTAAAAATAAACGAACTGACGTTGGTGACGAATTACTCTATCAGGATTAAAGTAAACAGCCATGCTATACCTACTATAACATCAGATAGCTGAATAGAAATGAAGAGACTAAAGTCCTTCCACCACGTCATAGCTTCTAATTTCGATTTAACCAAATAGCTGATCAACTATGCTATTTCCAAGGACTCCAAGGAAAATATTTATGAATATATTAACTATACAGTTAAGAGTATAATTTTATGTAGCAATTAAATATATTTGGTCTCATAGCTTATTTCCTATGTTTTCGCGTTGTTGCTCCTTCTGCGACATTTTTGGGGTGGAAATCATGATTACTGCGTGTAAGACTGCGTGGAATTAAAGCAGGGACTGTTTTCATTGCTCCCGGTTGCACAGTAGCTCTAGCAATTCCTCATATTGCGGATTTTCTCTGCGGATCCATTCATGCACTAGACTGCACAAGGAAATACCTCGTGTAACACGGCCTTAGTGAAGATTGAAAAGTAGGAACTACTCTGCACCACTTCCTTCTTTCTCATCGTCTACACAATGCTCGCTCCTTATTGCTGCTGCTTACAATATGGCTTTGATCGTCAGCGCCTGCACACAAGCACTTCCTTACGTAATATGCCACGGCAGAGCCTGAGCTGGGGATCGAAACTTCAGGATTCGTCCGAAATCCGACGTACGCCCGGACACTCTTCTCGAGTACCTTTGGTTCTGGGGAAGTTTAGACGTCGAGGGCGGGGCAATCGGGGCAGAGTGGTATTCATTTAACAGGGAGCCTAAGTCTCGGCCTAGTCTGATGAGCGAATCACCCGCCACGGCTATTATGACTGCGACGACCCTCTGGGCGCAAGTCCCCTAAGAGAGGGTGTGATTTCACGCTGCAGGATAGACATCAGTGGCAATCTACAAAGTTCTTTGGATATGACTCCAATGGTCTTAGCCGAATATGGGCGGGTACTACAATTTTTAATTTAATATAGTTATTTGGATATCTACCTCAACTTAAAAAGCTGAACTTTATGATCACATTTATCGCACCGCATCGGAAAAATAAATTTCTCATTTAAAAAATTAATCATCGGGTGGTATATGTGGGTCGCGCGTGGTGTAAATGACCTTAGCTATCGACACACTCCATAAGGCGTACACCGCTATTATCCTACCTTAAGATACCAGAAATTGGCGTTCGCTTTAGGCAATGTAAGTCCGTGTCCTGCATTTCAGAAAAGCTTACTCTTTAGTGCAAAAAATTATGTACTTCATATGGATTTCCCAATCATGATAATATGCCTCTTATACATTAAACAGCGGTATGGTTAGCGCACGTACGTATTCTTAAGACAGATTGTAGCCCCAGTTATTTGGTATTTTTCTTCTTTAAAATTATTTTCTAGTTTCTATGGCAGTTTTAAGTGCTTCCGGTATTTCGTCCATCATTACTATTGATAGTAGTGAGATAAAATGCACAAGGAATCCAAAATGTGAAACATTTGTAAAATATCCGGAGCTGTGAAAATCGCATTAACAGCTATATGTGCTGGGCATCGGAGGTTTAAGTTAACAGGCCAGTAACATGAAAGCTCGACACATTGCGCATTTTCCCGAATAATTATTCATCGTAACATTTTAAAAAACTGTGTACGCGAGACTAATTTGAAAGGCCGTTATCTATCTACCGCACGAAAGCGCTTTAAAGTTTCCAAGTGATCGCTAGATATGCAGAATTCAAAAACTGCCGAACGTAAGCAGTGGTCTCCCAGCTATGACTTTCACGCGACCACAAAACCTTCTCGCTCACTTGCTACTGCTTTTCTCATCGAAGACTTCTTTTTCGGGCAATAAAAAAGTATCCGTGAGAGAGAAACACTCAAGCTTAGTATATCCCGCACACCCGTTGCAGGTCTAAGCGCTTGTAATTGAGAGACACCAGCGGAGATTATCCCCTCGACCATTCTTCCGATACGACTCCCACCCTCTGCCCTGTAATCTTAGAGAGCGGTGATTTATTAAACGGCTCCGGCAAGCGCTCTTGTCCCTTTGCCCTTCCCACTACATCTTAAATAAAAACTCTTTGCGATGAATCAGGACAGCAGCAGCAGTAACGGAACTGCGCGAGCGAGCGACTTCTTTTCTTTTGTACATAATCCCAGAGTCCCCCGCGATAACGCCTTGGGGAATATTCCCCTTTCCCCGCCCAGCACCCTACTCTGTGTCTTAGGAAACTGAGGGTGGAAGGGGCCTCGCAGGTGGAGCAAGAAGAATGGTGAGAGAGGAAGGTTGCGATGGGGGCGGGGTGGCTGGCTGTAGGGTTGGGCAGGAGGCGATTCCTCCACCTCTTTCTCTTGCCTCCCGGCCCCCACTCAGGAGCACCCCCTCGTTCCATCTCCGTTGGCGTCGCAAGACCTTTGGCGCTGCTTATCGCCGCATTACCCCTCTTCCCTAGCTAAGAAATTAAGTGGTTGAACGACCTCCATGGCAATTTCTTTACCGGGGATTCTTCCATGAAGGGCCACCCCTTGACTTGTAGTGAATACGTTTCTTAGGTGTCTCTGTTACTAGACTTAATTCGCATGCAAAGTGAGGGAGATATTAAAAATGTTATCTAATGCGTCTAAAGAGGGAGACCTTATACTTATCCTCGCATGAAAAAATAATATTTATGCTGGTGTACCAGTCGAAGATATTCTGTGAGCGATTGAAAAATATATTGTAATGGCAATTTGTGATATGGGTAAATTAAGAATCGAGCTTCATGTCGGTATTATTGTGGGTATAATTTAAAAAATCTTAATCATTGTGATGAAATAATGGCTAGGTCTGAAGAATGCTTCGCAGTAAAATCACTGGCATGGATTTAAACTAAAAATTCCCAGTTGCAAATATTGAGCAGGTATTAGGTATGCTAAAGTCCTAGTGTCTGCCTCAATTCAACATAAACTACTTTTATGGAGGTGGTCGGATTACAGAGACCCGAGTGCAAAGCAGCCATTGTTATTAGGGCATTTAAAGATGTCCTACCTCGACAGCATCACAGTGTCATTGAAATTTGTTTCGAATTAAATTGATGGAGGCAGGCGACACTTTGTGGAATTTTGCTACGTTTAGCATAGTAAAAAAATCACTTGCTATGTATACTATCAAGATAACATTCGCTTTTTCAATGTTACCTTGATAATGATGCATAAACGTTAAAATCGATCGGGAATAAAGAACTGAAGTGGTATAGTACCAAGTGATTTCATTTTCATCTTTCATTCGGGTTCTCGTAACTAGAGTTAAATTTCATGAAGACATGGCAGGTGATTTGAAACTCGAGCGATCAGAATGTAGCGCTTATTTCCAATGAACTGATCTCGTTCACAACTGGAACCTTAACTGCTAAAAAAAATGGGAATGTCTTCTTAAAAATAATAATAAAGAAAACTATTTTTCCAACCCATAAACCTCGATAAGAATCGGAACACAATATCCCTCTTGGAGCGTGTGTGTGCACATTTACATATTCCAAAACATATAATTTTGGAACTTTACAAGCTTATTTAAATAATTGAATGATAATCATTGGACGAGACATCAGCGCACTTATAACTCCATAGTTCTCTTTCCACACGATTTTTTGTTATGTCTTAGTTGTGTTTTTATTTTTTTCCCCGGGTTTCTCGGTTCCACTATCGCGAGCATCGGGCTCGTTTTTTCCACCCAAAGCCCACTGGCCAAATAGGATCGCTCAGGTGCCCCCCTCTCTTTCCTTCCCTCGATATCTCGAAATCACTCGATCCTCGACTCCATACTCCCATATTGCTTTCGGCACTGACCGATTCGTAGGCGGTACTCTACCCAGGCCCCGCCTGATATCTCGCCGCTCGATCTCACTCCCTCGCCTCATCCGACCCCTTCCCCCACCATCGGAATCCGTACCGGCAACAACGCCTCCTCAACTCCCCCCCCCCACATCCAGAAGAGACTTCACCCCATCTCTTACCTCGTCATCATCAAGCCCCAATCCTGGGGCTATTGACGTCCAGTGTTCCCCGACTACTATAACCACCTTCCTCCTATTGATCGCCACGTAGGCATAATGTTCCATCCCTACTCATTTCGTCTCAGTCATGGACATTAGTTAAGATTATTTTACATCGCGATGTTTTCATCTTGTTTTGGAAGATTCTGTTTTCCTGAAGTTTTGTAAAATACCTTTCTTCGTCATACTTGTTGCGTTGTAGTAAAGGTCTCATACGCATTAGTGTAGGTATACGTGTAGACATTTGCATTAGATTTACGAGTAGTAGTATATGGATACATTTAGTAATTTTATGAGACGACTGTCAATCTAATTTTCATCCAATGGAGAGGTGAGTGTGTTAGGTGTGGAGTTATTTTTGTAATACGGAAAGTGTGGAGAGAAACTCGGCTTCTGCAGCATCCTACTCGTAAAGAAAGGAACCAGGGGTTCACATATTACGTCTCATCTTACCGGAGTACTTCACTTAATATTATCACCGTATTTTACCATATGCAAGTGGAAACTGGGAATTCTCTGGTAAATCTCCACCACTGTCAGGATTTGAACCCAGTTAATCGGGATGGGAAGTCAGTTCTATTTCTACGGCACCTTCCCGATCCCTACAGGCTTTTAGTGCTAGTGCACAATTTATGTCATAGTGATTATTAAATAGCTAGCGATAACAGTTCTCAAAGCTAACTCAAAACAATGCTTTTTAGTTTGGTGAACTGCTGGTTTCTGGCCACTTTGGACTCTATATTGCTGGTCTTATAGGTATCCATTGCGCTGCACTATTTGGGAAAGCTATCAACGAAATACCTTCGTACCAAGCATAAAATACAAATGGAATGCGTCTTCTGTGACTTCCCTTTTTCTCCCCTGATTCACGTATGCTATAAGTATGGTGCTATACATGCATTGCATATTATTTGAATGCAATTTTATTGCAAGCATTAGAACCTTCATTCTCACTCCTGAGCACCTATTAATGCACATGCTTTCCAGCGCGATAGATTCAAGTTTGATTTATTCCTCGTGGAATTGACGTGAAAAATATTTACGACTACGTCCATGTAACTTCGTAAGCAACACATTCAATATATATCTACTCTCAGCTCATTGGACCTTGTTAAAAAAATCTCCATATTCGTTTTTGATGCGGGCTCCGGTCTGGGATTTCGTCATAACAACGCGTCAACCATTTCGCTACTCATCGTACCTCGTTTCAAAGGCGTTGTAACCCAACCATCGCGCAACTCATTTTCTCTCGCATATTTGTCAAGTCATCCCAGCGCGGCCCGGAGCTCTCACAGAGACTTGCCTCTTATAGAGCCACCAAAAATCTTTCACGAAGCGCCCATCTCCACTCGGGGAAGTTCGCGAAACATGACGAAGGGGGCACACTAGCCTCTGCCTCACCCGCCATCTTGGCCTCGGTTGGACGAAAACCGCCAGGCCGCACCTCATTTTTTCCTCCGAAGAGCGGAATATCGTGTTATGATTATTATTAGTGTTCTCTCTCTCTCCCACCCCCTCGAGTGCGGTGGGCCCTCATCTCGAGCGGCCTCGCTCCGCGGCGTGACTCTGGCCCTCACCTGCCGAGAGAATCTCGACGTTCCCTCCTCTCGGGTCCCCTCCCGCCCGCTCCAATCAAACTGCCAACACTTCTCGCACATCATTTAATTCATCCCATATCCTTTAAAAAGCTTATCAAATCCTTCCCACGCGCATCACACTCGGATTTTTGTGAGCAGAAAAGCACTAGCGTCGCAGCTTACATACTAAAACCCTGTTACTCAAGGAAATAATTTCTCATTCATGCGATACAGCCTTCACGAAGAGAAATTAAATTCAACTTTTTAGCAAAATTGTTTGAAACCCAAAGAATTTATTGATTTAATATCGGAATACGTATCTCAATAGCACATTACGTCAAGCTGTGATTTCCATTCTCGTCTCCAGTAACAACTTGTTGCTATAACTTTTGGCTGAATTTTCAGATTTTATTTTATGTTAAGCGTATTCCTTATAAGGGTATGGTTATGTTTGATTTTTAGGGAAAACAAGTTTTTGCCTTTTTGTTTGCTTTGAAGTATTCAAATACAATATTTGGCCTACGGAATAGAGATAAGTATCGGTAAGATGTTGAGATATTTGTTGAGTGGTTGTCATAAGATGTTTTTTGGGAAGAGTGGGTGTGCTCTGGAGTGTTTTCTTCTACTTATCTCATCTGGGTATCATTTCTCCCTTCCGTTCATTCGAAAGCGCTCGCATCAGCTTCATCTCAGGGCTGATCGCATTAAGCAGTCATCCTCCTTCGGCCTTTCGACGATTTGCTCTTTTCTATCATACCGCAGCACATTTGATGCCCCATCAATGGAGAGAAGCTTTAAATGAGCTCAACCTTCTGGGTTATGCTTAGTAATACTATCGTTTTTATTCCCTCCACAATAATTCTTTGGAAAATAAGTCTCTTGACATGAAAAAATAAATCCGAAATTTTAAAGGAGCAAGTGAAAAGTACATAAGTAAAAAATTGCCCACCGATCTATCTAGCAATATCTATCTATAGCTATAGTTATAAGATTTAGTCATAAAGTTATAGAGTTCTAATATGCTTACAAGAAAGACATAGACTATTTGGTAATGGCCCTGTGGCCTAAAGGACCGAAAAGTGGGTCCTCCAACATTGTTGACAAAATAAAATTCGATTGGATATTTTTACTCCAGATTTCCCATAATTTACTCAAATAATAAAAACATTAGAATCAGTGCAGATGTTCATTTTTTGATATTTTGGATATAGGGTTGAAATATTCTCTACCGGATGGCTGAAAGAATTAAGTATTTAATTCTGGCAATTAATTTTGTTATAAGATTTGATTTTGCCTAAATACGTATTACGTTTTCATTTCCAAAATTATCAATTTTTCTCTAATTTCAACGGTAACATACATCTTTGGCAACCTGGGCAAGGGCTATTGATGGGAACTTAATCCCGGGGCATTTCTGGTTTACATTAGATAAAATGATCGAGAAGAGCGAGTTTCAGTGAGGTTTAAGTTGGGGTATATTTGACCCCAGCCTCTCAATGTGCGGACAACGGCTGCTACATAGTATCTGCATTTAGCACGTCACATTGATTCTTACAATAATATACAACATTTTCAAGTTTTCTCCCTCACGCTGAAATTCAGCGGGCACCCTCATTTTGGCCTTATTACCATTATTTAGAATTATTTCCGTCCCCAGTATGCAACCACGTGGCCAAATAGTATATATTTGGTATTTTTCAGATTCTGGAAAGACAATTAAATATGCCGTATAAATATTTTAGATTATTAGAACTCCAATTTTATGTTACATAGAAATTTTATATATCCGAGAAAATGTAAAATACTCAAATTTACCCTGGTTCATTTATCCATGAATCGGTGCAATTAGTTTGCAGCCTCCCATGCGAAGCCAGGTCTCTCTGCTAGTACATTTATGTAGCTGAAAAATCACTGGCAATTTTTTAGGCAATTTAAAATTTTTCTATAATGTTTTTCATCCTAAAAATTTAATACGCTACCTGTGGATGATGCTTATTGATTATTTTTCCTTGTTTATATACTATATTTTATACTCATTCAATCCAAGCTACCTGAAATTGCATGCGTTTTTAGATATTTTACAAGATGATATGCATGTAAGTGAATGTAAGTAACTTGTTTATGTTGATTACATAATCTGTTTCATATTTCCATTTTGATTATTGATAGCAGTCACCCAATTCCATCTATTTATAAAAAATATTATCTATCCTCACAAGATATATTGGAGAATATTTTATTGTTAATTCCCTCGATTAGATGCCTAATAATATAGCCTGTATAAGTAGATATGTGATATGCTCATTCGCAGTACAAAGATATTATCCAGGGCAAGCGTCTCGCTATTTATTTTTACTCAGTAATATACAAAGATTACTCATACCAGCTTAGCAAGCTATTTCGTGGATCCTCGATCTCCTCCGCCCAATTATCCACGGATTAATTTGTTGGTATTTTGAAATAAAATACCAAGCGCTTTCCAGAGGTGAAGTAAAGCTCGTGTTTTCTCGATGCAGGCACATTGTAATTTGATCTTTATAGTTAGACTCACTTGCAGCTATTGAGGAGTCCGCGGGTGAGAAAAGCAAGATCCGATAGGTTGGGGATGGAATCGGAGCTAGAAAGAAAGATTACGAATGGATTGGGAGGGTTTGGGAGGCTCTTTGAGCGGTAGAGAGGAGGAGTGATTCTTGGTAGAATCCTCGGAGGAGGGCAATTACCCACGCCCAGGTGTCTGGCTGTTTGGACTTATAAGTGACCCCACTCCACCCCACGCCCCCTCCCCAAAACGCGTACACGTTTGCCTCTTCCCTTCGGCTCTCTCCACTTCCCCCTCGCTCCACCCCCCTGTGTTTAATTCTTAGGCCTCCTACCCTCGCCCATTACCATTTGGGCACACTCCCTTAACCCCCTCCCTCTCCTCTCCCAGAGTTCCCTTCTCTTCCTCCACTCCAAATCCACTCTGCCTCCTCCCGACCACCTCTTGTGTTTTCACTCGTCATCCATCTCCAACGCATTATTCCGTCCTTTTTTGTTCCTCACCCCGCCTTTAACTTCTCCATCAGCCCCGGCTGCATGATTGGCTTCATCTTTTTCTTTTTATCTCTCCTTGTTCCATCCCATGTTCAAACACGTGATTGCCGGCTAGCGAACCCCATTATTCCTGAAATGTGATGGTCAACATCTCTTTTGGTAGTAAATTGATACTACAGTGCTTTATTCTAACCGAGAAGACAAATATGTTGAATTTTAGAGTGAAGCTTATTGCGCCTCGAAGTTTGATGAAATATTTCAAGCTAAACTAGCTCGTCTGCTTAAGGTTATAAGGCGGCTTAATTCATGAACGCAGCGCGAAGTCTTGTGGTCTGAATGCTAATAATAATCCCACAGCACCAGGGCACTTCTGCTCTGATTGCTGGGGTCTTTGTTAGATAACTTTTTAAACCTTAATATTTTTGGGAAAACAAATACATCTGAAACTCAAGTACCTGTACGACTTCATTTATAATCCTAATATATAACTTAGGCTCTGTAAAGAGTTTAGTCACTTCCTTTCACGTGCCGTGGAGGTGGCCTGTAGGGTGCTACCTATATAGATGTAAACGTCTTGCTGTCAGGATAGTGGTGTGTGAGTTAGTAAAGATAGAAATCGGGGAGGGATGATACCAAGGCAACCATAAGGCTGGAATTGGCCAACTCTCGTCTAAATAATGTCATAGGATACAATGTCTGTCCAGTGTATATTGCATTTACTTCATATACTTGTGGCTACACCCTTTGGGATTTCTTACGTGGTGAAATAATTTCAAAAAGAGCAACTTCTATGTCTCACAGTATTGAGCCAGTGCCGTTAGCCACGTCTTTTGTCTCTGTTAGGTTGCTTTCGCTATCACTCGCGCGACAGTCGGCTGGCGAAGGAAAACGTTGAAAACGTCGCAAGTCGGTCAAGGCAGTTAGCAATGAATGCTAATTACTGAATATTTATCATCGGTTATTTTACCACAATCAATATTATATGCCTGAAAATTGAACCATCTACATTGATATACAACGCCGCAAGGTCACGTGGCAGGGGATGCTAAGTCATAAGTCATGAAGGAAGTGGAAAGAAAAAAAGAATCTGAAAGGATAAGAGATACCTACTGAGTAAAATATATTTTGCTTTTTATTATAAGATATAGTTTGCCAGTCTTAATACGTGTTTAAGCTTTTTAGTGCTGAGAGAAGATTTGCTAACAGATACAGTCTTGATGGCTAATGTCCACCCAGTTCAAAATTTTTAACATTTCCCCTGGCTTTCTAAAACGAAGGAATCAACTAGCTGGGTTAAAGGTCCTCAGGAACAGAGCGAAGAATCTAGACTCTTAAGACATCGTATATTATATGGAAAATGAAATAAAAGAGTTTATTTTATCGATAAGAATACCGTTGCTACAAATAGCGATTTTTTTATCAGCGAACTATTTACACAATTGTTTCAACTAGCAATGGTTCAGCTGAGAAATGGTTGTTATCTCAATACTTTTATACTTATCGAGTCAGATACTGATTAAGAAAACTTTTGAACTTACAGAACTGAGTGGTGTGAGTTCATAAAAGTCTATAGAACGTCGTGGAAGTCAATAAACGAATGAGGTACACAGACTTTGGATCATATGCAAAATAGTATAAAATGGGGTGATGGAATAGATGAAAGAAATTCTTAAGAATAAATGAGGGCTACGATTACACTCATGTGGAAGCAACATATCTAGACTCAGAAATACCGCAATTTGTCTAGTGCTCTTGGTAATTGTAAATTTATCCAATTTCAATGAGCGTGAACGTGGTCTCAAGTCTTAATCTAACTATGGACACAAACAGGTTTTCATAACATCTTAGATGTATTGAGAGTCCCTTTAAAGATTATTACTTCGACTTCCGGATTCCTGAAGAAAAGGTGTCTTCGGAAAGAAGAAAGTGGCTGGCTGAAGGAACTCTCAAAGCGGAGCTGCCTCATGAATTCTTCAGCCGGCGCACGTTTTGTTGAGGGATGGCACGCTTTTAGCTGTATTACGAGGAATTTTTGGCATCCCGAGCGATGACTATATGGTTTTCCTGGAGGTGAAAGGGGCTTACACACTCAAGGCTGTTAAGGCGGGAGGGGCAAGAGGACGACGGTGCAGACGAGGCGGGGGGGGGGGGGGATGGCGGCACTGGAAGGGGGCGAGGAGAGAGGTGCCGTCTCCTCCGCGCGGCCGGCGAGTGTGCCTTTTCTTCCTTCAAAGGATGGCGGGGGGGAGAGGGTGGGGGGACGGCGGTGGGGGTCGCACTCACGACCGCCGTATCGCGGCGACGCATCTTAATTCGTGGTCCTCACTCACGACAGAGCATTGACACGCGCCAAACATGACCCCTTCTACAACCTCCACCTCTCCCCCCCCTCACTCACACACTCACCCCCTCACACTCTTTACACCCCGATCTTATTCTCTCCTCGACCTCTCTCTCACACTCGTTCATACTTAATCTTTCCTTCCAAATTTTCACTCTCACAATTTCCCAACCAAAAATTCAGTATCCTTTCCAAAAAAACCTCTTTCTTGAGCAGTCACAAGGCCTCATACGGATTTCACATATTCACATATCGATTTATTCAATTACTGTTGAGCTTTGATACGTTCTTTGAGAGGCTCTCAGCCTCAGAGACTGATACATTCATATAATTTTATAATTTCCTTGTCCTGGAAAATGTACTCGTACTGGGCGTAAATTTTACTGGGCACTAACATAAATAAAATGTATCCTGACCGATCAAATTTCGGAGGTTCGCCGAAAGGTTTGGGTTGCAGAAGTTCAAGCGTACATCTTTTCACTGTTCTGTTTTAGCTTGTTTAAACGTGGTTGACGTTAATGTGCATACCACATTTTCCAAGTCAGTTGAAAAGATTGTAAAAGGAAGAGTTTATATACAATCATGTATGACTGCATTGATAGTGTGTTGAACTAATGAAATGGTGATTTGGATAAATAAATAGGAAATGAGGATGTATAGGAGAAATTTCACATCCTTCATACATAACTAATTAGTCAAGGAAAAAATTTGGAATATCATGATTATAATTATAAATAGTGGGTAATCAACCGGTTAAGGTAGGTTTAAATGGAAGAGACAAAATACTCAAGACTAATGTTAACGGCCTCAGACCTATCTACACCATCTACCTATTTACTCAAGAGACCTATCTAATCTACCTATCTACACAATTTCTATCTTCATCTTAGCATACGTCCTATATCTCTTCATCCCGTCCATAAAAACTATTCGCTTCCTCCACTTTCCCCTCTTCCAACCACCTACCTTGTCTCTTCCTAATCTCATCCTGAAGTTTCCTTTCCTCACCCACCATACCAAGCACTTCTTCATTTGTCTTCTATTTCATCCTAAACACTTTCTCCATTCTCCTCCATACCCACATCTCAAAGGCCTGCAGCCTATTCTCGTCTTTCTTTATATATGTCTTATATGTCTTAATGACTCGTGACAAAACCTAGAGAAGGAGAAATATGCATAGGATATTTAAAAGGGGGTGAATGAATCAACAGAATGATGCAATCAAACTTGCTGATATCGAAGAGTTGTGGGTTCAGTGTGGGTCCTGGGAAAATAATTTCACGGTGTATGCCTGATGGAAGGAGAAAGTGGCTTTGACTAAGAAAAAATAACAAGGAAAGTTGTGAATGAAAACTTGAATAAACGAGGAAATAATATTTTCTAAAGCAAAATATTTTCTCAGAGATTCGACGATGTGCAAAATGGGAGAGTTATTAATCATAACTGATATAGGCAGTCATCACTGCATATATCAGTCACTGCATGTACCTTTATCTAGTATTGTTTAAAAATTAGTTTTCTGTGCTTTGGTCCACTATGTTTAGTAATTTGAAGAAAATTATTGAAGAAAATAGTTTAACAATCATCAAAGTGTTCACTGCTAAAAGGCCATCAGGACTTTCCTTCTCTATATGGAGCCTGTTCATTAGTCATACGTTTTGTGAATTACAGAAATCTTTGTTTCACCGGCTCGCAACAGATAATTTGGAATGAACATTTAGATAATTAAATAAAATATACATTATTGTTCGGCTTCGCTTACTTTCAGGACAAGTGTTGTAATCAAAGACTACTGAGCGACATTAACACTCAAACTTGACCAGGGAAGAGGTATTGTCATTAGATATCGCTTCTTTTCTTTAGCAGGTATTTGGAACTTAAGTTACTCGGCCAGAAAATGTAGATATCTATTGGAGAATGCAAGTCCTTCTGGACAGTTACAAGATACCGAGCTGTGTCGTTTAAGGGCATTGTAAAGCGTTGTATCGTTCAATCTTATTGTACAGTTCTAAGCCACCAATAAAAGAGGTATTCTACATTAGTGTTTGAAGAGTTGCCCTCACCCTTCTTTACTTGATTATTTGATCTGGTTACCTGGCATACTATATTTTGGCAGAGGGAAAAGAGGCTATTGTATAAAATCCTCAGCATGAAAGTCACGAACTTTGTATGGAGAGGCAAATAGTCCAAGTCAGTGTTTTTAAGGTTGGTAAAATGTAAGAGCTGTGCTCATGTAGCGGAGCATTGCAATAAATTAGCTAAAACTAGAATGCGGTGGTTATCATTACTTATTCGGCTTCTAAATATTGCCGTGTGCGCTTAACTCAGCTCCACTACACAGCCCTAAAAATACAATTTCTGCTGAGTTTACTTGCCGGACTTATAATCCGTGTTGTTCTGGAGTTCATTAAAATTTTTCTCAGTTTGCAGTCAATCCGACCGGCTTATTATTTTCACCATTGGAACATAAGTTCACGAAATACTTTATAATTATTCACCAACCGAGTTCTAGTTTACACATTATGTTCATTCATTTCTTTTCAAACATTTTATAAGCAATTATAACACTCGCACATCCCTTTGTTTCTAAAATGTTTCTCAGTTCCTTGGAAGAAGTATTCTGCTGCCTGATTTATTCAATTCAACGACTCTTCATGCTAAAGGAAACCTATTCGGATCCATAATAAGTAAACCCAACCTGGCCATGGTGAATCAAAGTTCCATCTTGAGTGTGCTGAAGTAGCATGGTGAGTGCTTATCGAGTCAAAGCTTTAACCTTCCGGTAGGCGCGCATTTATCAGTCACATGAGTGGGCGCGTTGTGTACGCAGAACGCGAAGATGCTATTTAAGAATAAATTAGGCGTTTTGCTATACAATGGTTAATTTGTCATTGGTTAGCTATATTATTTATTTATTTACTTAACTATTCATATTTAACGTGCTTATTTTTTATTATTATATATTTTAATAGCTGTCTAGCTTGCCGAAGAAACTTGCTCCTAGGCGTCTTGTAGGCACAAAGGCAAGTGACAAAGACTCGTTAATGTTTTTTTGCTAACGTATTTACCACATGCAATATCACTGTAGAAGTGTTATTTACTCATAGTTTGCATCTTTCTCTTTTCGCAAAATTCACGGGAGAAGTAGTTTTTACTTGAGAGTGGTAGTGCTTCGAGTATGTTTCCAATCAGACGGCGGAGTCAAAACCGTCTATTTTGACACTGAATGCCCCTTTTTGAGACCCACGGCTAGATTGTTTCTGAATATTCTTCTTCAATGCTCTTCTTTATTATAATGTTTATTGAATAGACAGAATCTGAGTTTATGTCAGCTATATTCAAGAAATCAAAATATCATGCAAGTGGTGGGCCACGGGCTACACATTTTATCTACTGTGGTTACTGCACCTTTAGTTTCATTGTAATGTGCTATAATATTTGGCCTGTTGGTAGCTGCATTGATGTCATGTGAGTCATGCGTTATAGGCATTCGAATTACGGCTTTGAGTCTTGGTATGTTTAACACGAGGGTCACATTTCTTTAGAATCCAAGCAATGACATATATATACCTACATACTTCGCTTCGTTCGGCAGAAATCCGTGCGGGATTTCTTGCTTGTTTTTCGGTACTTCCCGATCAATATAATTTTTATCATGAGAAGATATTGAGCTAGTGTATAGTGTACCAATTGTAAGTGGGAAGAGTTCTGTTTTAATTGTCTAATGGCTACACGAGACTTTTGACTATAACTGACGGTGAATTTCATACTTTATATTTTCCATCCATTCGTTGCCCCCATTTGAGTTCTTTATTGCCAGAGTAAAACGAATTTGCGTCACATTATGCCACACACTAAGGCCATACCTTGCTGGATTGCTGGAGATGTACTGCACAAAGCCACATCGACGTCTGAATGGATGCAGCATTTCTTCGATTGCAATGTAATCACTCGCCTTGTAATTTTTTATGCAGCCACTCAAAAATAAATCTAAAACTCACCGTATTTCCAAGAGTTTGCCTACATTTCTTCTAGCCTTCCTGATTGTAGAATCTTCCAAAGTGGAGACATTACAACAGGAACCTCCCATACCTCACGGCAACTTTAGGTGCCACGATTCCACTTTCGTCTGTATTACGTAGTTCTAGAATATTGGTATGATGCGGCAACGTTTTATGCCAACCAGAAATGCACTTCTTCATCTTCAGAGGCTCCTTCTTCCAAATTACTGTACACATGATCCTTATGTACTTCTTCTGCTTCGATATCAGAACTATCATTATCGACGGCATCATCTTCCTTTTCCTCTTCGTCGGAGACAAACAGAAGCCTTGAGTTAGTAGTTTCTCGGCTTTAGTTTGGAACACTAATCATTTCAAAAATAGTTTCACTAATGTAAATTGTATTGATGCATAGTTACATCATTTTTATTCAATAAAAAGTGACTCATTCTCTTATATAAATGCAAGGAATACAGGTAATTGTACTTACGAAGACATTGTTTTCATGATCACAGCAGGTCTCCACAACACACGGAATATTTTGCTTCAGGCGAAAATAACTGCCATATAAAAATATGAATAGATTATCAACAACATGCAATATTTATCTCCAATTATTGTTAACAATAAAAAAGTCAATTTCTTACAGAAAAACAAAAAATATGTGTCACAGACCTCGATTGTTCATTGATTCAACGGGCCTCGCAGTGCACAACGTACAGACTTCACGACGCGTTTCGCTGTCTTTTCCCCAAAAACTGCTTCTAAGAAAATAATTTCTTCCCACTACGAAGGCTATTTGTACAAATGAGAAATAGAAAAGGGTTGCAAGTTGGTTCCAATAGGGTCAAATGGATTAAAACGCCGAAAACCGATCGCCGTGTACTCAGTACACGTACGCGCCTGCCGGAAGGTTAAAAGTGTTCACTTTTTGGCCTTTGACTCATTCGTCCTTGGAATTCATTTTTCCTATCCTCTCCATCTCACATGTGATGCAGTCGCATTTTTTCCACATTTATCCCTTTTCCTTGACTTGTTTTTTCCTTCGCTCACTTTTTGCCCGTTAGATTCAATCACCGCTCTCTTCGAGTAACCGTTCCATCGTGAAAAAATTGGGTGTAGTTAGGTGAATTAGGTGATGGGCGAGTAGGGTCCAGGGTGAAGTGTAGCTAAGCAAAAGAGGGATGAATTAAAAAAGTGAGAGGGGCGTAATTTCGGGGTAAAGGAAGGGAAGCCAAAGTCTTCGAGAAAAATGCTAAGGGAGGAAGAGGGAGTACTGAGATGGAATTGGTGGAGACTTGAGTGGTGTTTGATGTGGGTTGCATGGGCGTGAAAAAAAAGCTGAGAGGGCGCTGCTCCTCGCAGGCAGCGTGCCGCCCTTTGATTTTCTCCCGAGAGAGCTACTTCAGATGTGTCTACGGGACAGAGTGATGGGTAAAAGGATCTGGGTCGTAAGAGGCACCCGATGGCGAGGATGAGGGAAGAAGCAGAACCCGCAAAGCGTTCTTTTGCTGCAGAGAAGGAAGTCAAAGATGCCACAAGGGGGGGGGATTACGTTCATGGAACGATACATATTTTTTAAGGAATTATTATGAGAATAGAGATGTTAGTGTTATTATGGGAATCAGGAATTCAAATATAACAGTGAAAACATTCTGGTACCAATTTACCTCAGTCATTCATAAACTTCCATCTAGTTTTCCAACAGTGTGGAGGTATCATCTGTGATTCAGCTATCTTTATCTTTACTCTTTTTAAGCAAAATAAGGTCCGTAAAAATTAAAAGGGAAGGCGAACGATTTTCGTGCTAATTTATAGGATTTACAAGGGGGAATATGGACAGAGGAGTTCGTGAAAACAGTTTTGGTTCCTATCCTGAGAAAGAAGGAAACCTCAAAATGTGAAGATAGTATAATCAATTTTATTTTAGACGCGGCAAAATTTTTACTAACGAGAAGACATAGCGAGACAGATGCTCGGGATCCAAATGAGGCAATTATTTTCTGTAACTATAGAGGGAGTGCGGGAAAAGTGTCACGACTTTCTTCCATGTAGGCCCGGGTTCGCGAAAAAAACGCTACTATAGAATTATCCTCCATATAAATCCTTTGCAGTGTACCTTTCTTTCAACAGAAGCCATGACAGTGTGATCTAAGGCGACGTGCCATTCGTCCCCATATAGTGGCGCGGGTTCGAGTCCCAGTTAGAACAACTTTTTTTGGAATATTTTACGGAATCACTGTAAAATGCCCAATCCCATACTTTTTCTGCAATAACAACAATAATTTTTTTAATTTTCAGCCTATTTGTTAGATTTTCAATCAACCCCGTTGGGAGACTTTCGAAGCAAATTTCGGGATTCTATGCTTGTCCGAAAAGAGGCTTAACATGCTGTCAGGCCTAATGTGTTTAGATTTTGAAAATACAAGGATCCTTCCATGAATAGGATGGGCTTCGATTGCTCGTGGCTCTTTCTCAAGGCCGTAGACAATAAACGGATTATTACTTAATTATATACAGCGATGTATGCACTTCAAATGTCCCAGGAACCGCGCTCGAATAATGATTTTTATAACTCAATATTTCGCTCAATACTGAGCATGATATTGACAGAGAAGAGATAGTAACTGCTGCCGAGGGTATGTGGAAAATATTTGCTTTGAACTTTTTGTGGCAGCATATTTTATTGAAGCAAAGCCTGTATTGTGGGATATAGGAAGATGACAAATTCCAGCACAAATAATAGCACGTAATGATAACACTGTTTCTTTTCCCACCTCATGTTTATTTCAATTGAAGGACTTTAACTTTTAATTAATTGCATGGACTTGCATACCTTCGGATGATATTCATCGTAAAAACACTCAAAGCAAAGAATATTTCTGCACCAAGCAAATTTCTTTTCTGTAACCAGAACATTTGCATCTGCTCGAATGCAGATCCTGTCTACATACCCTAGACCATTTATTTATATTTTCTCATATTTTCTCAGATTTTAAAAAGTTGGAGCCAGACTTATTCTTTTACTGTGGGAAAAACACATGTACACGTGCAACTCCTGGAAATACGCACTTCTACGCTCGAACCGCTCTTCTTATCTGCTCCCTCAGCCCCTACACATCTTTATGATCTCAACTCTTTCTTTCCAAAGGATGACAATTGGTCATTCACACAAAAAGGTGGTTTGAACGGGATAGTTCCCTTGTCATAATGGAGACCAAATTCAAATTTTATTTTTTTATTTCAGCGTCTGTAATAAATATGAAATAAATATTGTAATATGTTTTTAAATATTGTTATATAAATATTGTTATACAAATGGCGCAAATATATAATTATTTTTGACCAAAATTCTCAGTAATTAAATAAATAAAGCTGCATAAGTCTCTAACTTGACTAATTTGTTCCCGCCGTACGGCTGAAAACCCTTCAAAACACCAGGTTTTTTGCGATTCTGTAAATATTACTGCGATGAGTAATAGAGTGTTATTTATAAATAGTTGAGAAAACATGCAATCTATTCAACATTAGTTTTTTGACGAAATCTAGGGGCTAGAAGTTCCTAATTTTTATAATATTCTCCCTCTGGAGCGCACAGCCATAATCTAGCCCATGTAAAACAGCTTATATTTTTAGACAAATTGCTCGAGAAGTAGTTCGGCAAGGGGTTGATATTTTGATGTAATTGGAAAGATGAGAGTTTTTTCTTTAAAATTAGGCTAAATTCATCAAATTCTAGGTGAAGTGATTTTTCGCTCAAACTGCCTTAAGTTATTAACCCTAACCAGTTTCCCTCCCTAGCTCTTTAGGGGTTGCCAAGAGCAACGACCCTGCATTCCAATGGTTTGCTCAAGGCGTTCTCAAAGTTTTCTTTGTCTAAAGTTCGCGCCCGTTCTTACCCGGTTGGGTCTCGGTGTCCCATTGAGGGATTAACCAGGGTCAGCGGTGGAGGAAGGGTTGGCGGTTGCTAGCGGTGGAACTCATTAGAGGGTGGAAGAAGGCATGTGATGAAAGGGACAAGAGGAAGGGGTAGAGTTACAAAAGTCATTATTCGAGCGCGGTTCCTGGGAAATTGTGCATACATCGCTATTAAAAAGTAATTTTGTTTATTGTTTACCGTATTATTGTACCGTTTATTGGTTACGTTGTTCTGGATGGAGTAGGCCGCTCGGGATACGTTCTCAATGATGAGAATACGTAAAGAAAGGAACCTAGAGTGTAACCAGGACGTTTTTACTTGTGTCGTCGCTTAAGAAAAGGCGCTTGATTGGGTTTAAGGGGATTACTAATGAAGATGGACCTCGTGTAACGATGCAAAAAAATTGCCAAGAGTTTTACATGGAGTATAGCGTTGTATGGTACCGAAACCAAGACTCAGAGATAGGAAGACGGAAATAGGCTGCAGCTATTTGAGATGTGAGTGTGGAGGATGATGGTGTGTGGTGGACGGATAGGAAGACAAACGAGGAAGTGCTTGGTATGGTTGGTTAGGAGAGGAAACTTCTGGAGCAGATAAAGAGGCAGAGGAGGTGGTTGGAGTAGGTAATGAGAGGCGAAGTGATGCTGAAGTATGTGATAGAGGGGAGGATGTTGAGTGAGCGGAGAAGGGGAGAAAGACAAAAAGCGTTTACAGTGGGGATGAAAAGTGATAGAACGTACGCTGAGATGAAGAAAGAAATTGAGTAAGGAGATAGAGCCCTGCACATGTGAAATTCTGGAGGATTTTTACTCACTTCCATTGTATCTACCTTAACCAGTAGATCACCAAAATAATTAACAAATGAAGATACTCATGAAAATAGGAGTAGATAGGACAGATAGAAGACTCATTTGAAACTTACACATGGCTTAGAGGGCACAGGTGAAGATTGCTGACGGAGAATCAAGGTGGGAAGTTTTGGGTCGTGGGGTAAGCCAAGATTTCCCATTTCTGCCTTTGCTTTTTAACATTTAGTTTGAAATAAAGGAAATGAAGGCATGGAAAGAGCTTAGTGTGGGGAAAAGTAGGAGGACGGCTAATAGTGTGGGTTATATTTGCGAACAACCAGGAGTTGATTAGTGAATCATCTAAGGGATCGATTCATCATTGCAACCCCAGATAGCACATCAAAATATGTATATTTGGCAGCTATGGTTGAAGCCTTAGAAAATCTGAGCATGAAATACGGAATGCAGACTAATCATAAAAAACAAAATGAATGAGGTGTTTGGGCAAAGAAAGCGAAACTAGTTATAAAAATAGAAAGGCACAAACTGGACCAAAGACAATTTATTTACTTTGGTAGTACGTTGGAGGAAAATGGGTATTGTTGCAAGGATATTAGTAGGACAACCTTAGTAGTAAAGAAAGTGTTCAATAATCAGAGGGAGTTGAATACGAGGACCTTGTGTAAGAATGAAAATAAAAGGTTGACCAAGGGTTTAATGTGGACTGTAGCGTTGTACGAGAAACCTGGACTCGGAGAAAAAAGGACGAGAATAGGCTTCTGGCGTTTGAGATTTCGGTGTGGAGAAGAATTAAGAAAGTGCTTTGGATGAAAACGAAGTCAAGCAAGAAAGTGTTTGTGGTGTGCTGGGTGAGGAGGGGGAACTTTTGGAGGAGGTTAACTGGTAGAGTAGCTGAAACTAGTGATGAGAGGTGAAGGGATGCTGAAAGCCGTGATAGAGGGGAGAGTGTTGGTTAAATAGAAAAGGTTGAAAAGGGCTTTATGGACGGGATGAAGAGATGTAGTACATATTCTAAGATAAAGAAAGATATTTTCTAAGGAGAAAAATATGTGTGCCTGTAGAAATCTGAAGAATATTTTCTGCCTTCTATTTAAACCTACCGTAATCGGTAGATTACCCATAAATAAATAGTAACTTTCTTGCTAGTTACTTTGTAGCCAAAGAATGAGTGAATATGGTTTTAAAATTTTTGAATATGCTGGGTAATATGCACTTCCAGCTAAGTTTACTAAGTTCAATATTCTATTTTTTAGCAAGTTTTGGTTATCCCCTAAAGTAAGCTTTGTCAATTTTTACTGATGAAACTTACTCTTTGCGCTTGTACTAATTTGAAATAGAAACAACCATTTAAACCTGTATTTGGGTCCCGAGGACACAATACTCAAGTAACAGAAGATCCTAACGAATGAGAAAGTGGGAATTCTTGCGCACGAAGATTTTTTTGTCAAAAGAAAATGCAGATTTACCCAGAGAAGCAACAGCTGTATTCCAAAACTAGGAATGTATATACAAAAAATGAATGAGCCCAAATTCTCTATTGCCTTTTTTCCTTTTAATTATTTTCATTTTTTAAATATTGATACTCGGCATTGAGAGATCCTCGAATTGCCAAAAGGGAAGGCAAAGTCGTCAAAAGTGAACTAATGAAGAATGCATTATCACCTCCGGACGCAGTAATGCGAGGAAAACGTGCATATCTACCGGGGACAGTATGAGATAATGGTCCTTTCATATAGGGGTAAGAGAAGTAAAACGAGGTAATTTCAAGGCGAAGAAGACGGAAAGGCACGAGCTACAGGGACAGGCACACAGACAATCCAGCACGCACACGAACGTAAGGGCATACACTTCCAAGCGTAGCCTCACAGATGTTGATGCAGATATGATGAGAGAGGAGATTTATCGAAGGTCGTGACCGCTGCTAAGTGGTCGAGATGGACGCGAAGAAAGGGAAGAAGGGGTTTTGCTAGAGAGGATAGGGAGACTACGCTGTCGGTTTAGGGTGGAGGGGGGGGGGGAACTTGGGGGAAGGGAATGGGGGAGGAGGAGGTAGCGGGAGAGATGAGTCGCGCGTTGAGTGCAGGTGAGAGATTCACTCGGAGCTATATGGCGCTGGAAAGAGTTAAGGGTCATCGGAGCGGGTGCTTGGTGGGAAGAGGTTGTGGCGTAATAAAAGGAAGCAGTTCATAATGAAGCTGTGTTGCGATTAGCCCTGTCTCGGAAGATATGACCGAGCCGATTTGAAAATTCCTTCGCATTTATAGAAGTCATCCTCCTTTCCGATTTGGGCTTTTGGAAATATGGTTTGTAGTGCCGGCATGAACTTGTTTTCTACCATTTCACGGAATATAATCGAGGGCTCTTTGCTGTCTTAATTTGGCTGTGGCCGAAATACTAAGGGGTTAGACATAATATTCGAGGAGTCATATTGCTAACTTGCATTGATGGCGATTATTTTATATTAAATCTTTGTGCAATTAATTTTAACTAATTCTGCATAAGTAGTGGTTGACCGTTAGTAAAACAGACTGTAATAATTAGACTATAAATCTGTCGAAACAGTTGGTTATAGGTGTAACAAAAAGGAGAGTTTATTCATAATTCGTATGATAATGCATTAATGTTTATTTATATTCGTAACAATTTGAAGGCAAATATAATACACCTTTACGAAATAGATTTAGGTCGAAGAAGCAAAGTTAAACATTGACTGCTTTAGCGTGGTAATCTTAATGAATATATTTTTTTAAATGACGCGGAATTTGTCGCTATTTTTGACATCCCTCATTGTAATGGAAAAAACTATGGAGTTGAATTCATTTTCTATCGTAAGCGTAGAAAACTTCTTTCATGGATTTCAAAACGTTGGGCGTATCCCTTTTCTATGTCTTTGGCGCAGGGCTGTCCTTGTGAAGACGGATTGAACTCGCAAGGGTCGGGGGTCGTAAGATCCGGGTGCAAGACTTCAACTCTGTCGGTGGCAGAATGGGTCCACCACAGGGGTGCAGTCGAGTGCATACTTACATGCACCTTTTCCCGAGCTGCGATCTGCAAGTAGCATTGCCTGCACGTAACGAGAGGGAGAGAGAATGAGAAAGTGAATGGACGAGATAAGCAGGATTGATGAGCCAGAACTCCCAAGTCGAGCGTGTCAATTTTTCCAAGGAGACTCAAAAGGTCACCGGTTCGAACCCCTTCTAGAACGCACAGCGCTTGTTTTTGAAGGCGACCATTAGTCTTTTCTTATCGCATTCCTATCCTACCGCCGGCGTAAAGATAACACGCGCTAGGGATAAAAGAACAGAAGTTTGCAAAGCTAATATTCTGGTAAAAACGATACGGCGTCACATATGTCAAGTACATTCATTTGGTAATATTTTTAAGTTTACGACCTTGTATAGAGACAAATTCGGAGGTTTTGGTTAAGGTGAATTTTATTAACTTTATTATGCTGCATTTTTCCTGTTCGTATTGGATTTCGAGAGTATTTCTGTGTCTTAAATAAATATGGTCGCGAATTATTTCCTCTAGAAATTCCCAGTTGGAATACAATGCTTTTCCAACATTTTTTTCTGAAGCCTACGCAGAAAAGTAGGAAAAGTACATCCGCGATTGTATTTACAATGTTGTCATGGTGAAGCATACTGTCTGTGAAACGCAGTACGCTAGGAGGTCAAAGGCTAGCACGAATTTAGTACCTATCTTTTGTATTCTTGTAAGCTTTCTTTTTCCTATCTGTTTCTTTTCCCATCGGTGGAACTCTATCAGATATACTTCCACTTACGCAACAACAAGCGAACAAGTTTCAACTGATCTTACTTTACTTTCGGCATTTTAAAAATTATGTTAATCTCCATTAACTACCTGCAAATCAGAAAGACATTCTTCTCTCTGATCACATTTAAATGCATTCTCCAGAGAATGAGTCTTAACCAAAACGTCTTGTATTAAAATATTAATAATATTTTCTTGCCTGACTAAAACTAAATGCCGAAGAGGCCCAATCCTCACCACTTATGCAGGCCTTCCTGTTTAATCCCGGCTTTATCTCATTGGTTTTAGAAATAATTTTTGAACCTTAAATGAAAGCTCGAGGTCAACCTAGCATCAAGGTCAAGTATGGCTTAGAGTTGTAATAATCTCTTTAAGTATTTGGTAACCGCCATTTTGAGAAAGGTATCACTTGCATATTTTGGCCGAACTGAATACCACGGTGAGTTGAAATTTTTAGCGTGGTTGTCCTGTTTGTGGTGATGGGAAGCCCAAGAGGGAAGGCTTGAGTTGGAAGGAGCTTACCTAATGGGGTAAGTATGGAAGGTGAATGAGGTAAGCCCCCCTCCGGCACCTACTCCTTACTCGTTTTGCTCCCTCTGGGAGTAAGTGTTTAGGAGACGTATGGGGGAGTAGGGGGTCGGGAGGAGACGTCCGGGGAAAGGAGGAGTTGGACGGTCCCGGAGTATGCAGCAAGTCCGTAAATGGGCTCACCGTTTGAGCGGCGGCGAGGAGGCGAAGAGCAAGAGACAGGACTGACAAATGAGTGACGGGCAGCGGCCTCGACATCCAGGGCTGCCCGTCGGCGACCGTCGCCTACGTCGCCGCATGGCGGCAGATTCCTACTGCAGGGCGACGGGAGTCAGTGTGGTTCTCAGGGCATAAAGGATTCTTGAAGAAAGTGAGGCCCGAGCGTGTGAATTTGACTTGATTGTGGGAGGAGTTGACTACGTAGGCCAACGAACTGTTCATTAAACCAGATAAACTGCGATTGAAAATGAATCAAGTTCAACATCTCAGGGAAAGCATATTGAATGAGTGATCCTAATCCCGCAATAGTGGACCCTTTTTTACATCACTACAAGTAAAATTAATCTTCAACGGGCTCACTTTGTGGAATTTTTCCATGGTTTGGAATGAAATAACTTAGTAATTTTCCACACGGTTTATGATCCTTAACCAGTTTCAACGCAATAGCGTCATTTTCAAGAGGCTACTAAACAACGAGACCATCATCCTCACACATTTATACCCTGAGCCAGAGGAGGGGGAATTAGGAAAGTGGTCGGGGAGGGAAGTAAGGTGAATATGTGCCAGCTTACTGGGAGGAAGCAAGGTCAATATTTTGAAAACACAACTCGGTAGAAGGAGGAGGGGGAACTCTTACAGAAAAAAAGAGGTGAGTTCATAGGAACAACTTCGTTTACCATCTTCTCCTTGTACAACCCTGCCCTATGTATGCCCTTATTTCAAAGTTTTCCGAAAAATCTAATTTGGCCCCTTTGTCCCCAAAATGTAACACATTCAGATTAAAATTATTAAATAAAAGAATAATAAACCGTGTGGAAAATTATTAAGTTATTTCATTCCAAAACTACAAGACCTTTTAAAAATAAGTTTATCACCAATCGCCAACTGTGAAAAATGATGGTATGTAAGATGTGCTTTATCAAGCTCTAACATCTGTCTCGTTTCCTGTTTTTGTTTAGAGATCATCGACATCCTTATCATAATAGCGTGGTTCAAAATGGATTAATGAGATTGAGGACCTATAAAATGAGGGTGCTCTGTGTTGTAACAGGTTTCCTTCATTCTTATCGCTGAAATAGATAATAATGAAATAGACAATCATTTATACAATCCTATACGAGTAATTGCTGAATTTCTGCAGCATTTATTTCGGAAATGACTTAGGGCTTTCACGAAAATCAGTCTCTTTAGGTTTTCAGGCATGAAAAATTCATTGGGCTAAGTCCCGACTTTGTGGGTATTAATCTAAGAAGAGAAAATGACGATCGGGTTATTCCGAATGCCTTGCGTTAACTTCGTCCTCCCTACGCCCCTCTACTTCAGGGGCATTGTGTCATTGGTATGAATGAAGTAATCCTATACTTTACTGCACATAAAGGAACAAGGCATGCCTATAAATTATACACACCCACTTACTGTTAATGATTAGTCATTTGAGTGTGGAATAGAGAATAGCAACAGCTTCGACAAATCTATTTATGAACTATCTGCTCCGTATATATTTGGTGAATAACTTTATGCTAGGGCTGCTATTTACTGTGACTAATTGAAGATATCCGAATTTCGTGTTCTTATACGTCAAATGTTCATTGTTTATTTTGCAAGTATTCATATTCATGAAGTCAGTAATTAATTGGTTGAATAAATCGGTTACTGCAAGTCGTTGACTGTAATTAAGTTGAATTTTGCATTATTACTATCAACATTGATTATCCTGCCGGTATTTATAGTCATGAAAACTGTAATAATTAGGCTGAATAATAGTGAATGAATGACATTAATTGAATTACATTCGTTGACCGCAATTACTTATGCTCCGGTTGTTTTACTAGCTTTTTGACATTGTAGAAAACGTTGGTAAGTACTTCCCACATTCGCACCTCTCCCCAATCACCGTGGTGTAACTGGTATTCACTACCTTTAATGTGCATCATATTTGTTTCTCATTACCTACCTCATGTTCACTTGATGATGATGACGATTGCCATCGTAACAAACGCGCATTCGGATGGCAGAGAACAACTATTGCAGATAGATAAGTTTTGCAAGTTTATCCAGATAGAAAAAGTTACTATGGTCGGTGCAAACCAGGCGTTTGCATTACTAATTCCTGACTAATTCTTACCGAAGTATCGGATTACCATGGTGAGAAGTTAGTTATGCGAAAGAATCAATTTTCCTGTGCATGTCCATATCACCTCCTGCCACTCCACTTCAGTGAAATATCTTTTATTAAGGCAGGCTATGCTCCGAATTCTTCGATTTAAATCGTGTATTTTTTCCATTCACTATAGTTTTAGGGAGTTTTCTTACCTCGCTTAGCTAGATCCCTCCGATTCCTACAATAATAACAATAAACAGTTTGATTTTACTCTATTGCAAAAACATGTTGTAATATGTAGTTCCATTCATGTAATATAATATTTGTGGCTTACATTATAAGAATGATGGAAATTTGAAGCAGAAGAAATACATGTTTGTATTCTTTACTCAATTTTGGAGGTATTATATGGAAAATATAAAACTACGCCCACTGCAGGTCGGTTATGGATGAATAGCAAGCTGCAGGATTTTTCGGGTGCAGCGCACATACATTCATGCATGGGAATAATTCTTTCAGACTTCACTTGTAAGACAGTGATACTTGCATAACTAACTGTATAAAACAAGTTCCAGTACTATACCTTTTCGGTGTAGATTTAGTAATTTTGTAAATAATAGCGATTCTAGGTTCCCCAGAAGAAATTGCAGTAACTGAAAAGTGCTCATGACAGGTAACTTAGAAACAAGCCAGCGCGGCTAGTAATCCAAAATATATTGCAGTCACGAAATTTTACAAACTTTCAATCAATGCTTTCTCGTTCACAATTATGTCGTCAGATTACTTTTATGCCGCATTGTAAAGTGCAAAGCACACACGCTCATTCATATTACCAATTGAAAAATGTGGCTCTGCGTACAACTATGGAAAAATATTTATATTAAAATAACCAGAATTTAAGCCAGAAATAATGGCAATGCAAATGGTTAATTCAACTTCACTTGTGATTTTAATCGCAAAATTTTTTTTCATACTACCAGTCTTTTAGGATTTGGTCAAAATATCTCAACTCACATACCATGTTGGTGGTATATGAGTTGAGCTATTTTGGACCAAATCTTAGGCAACTTCTGTTGTGGAATAAAATGGATATTCTATGTTTTTATGAGCAATGTGAACTTTTGCTATTTAACTCCGTAGTATTTTCCAATCAAAAAGGCTAGATAAATGATAATTACGGCATTATTATGAGGATGAATTGAGGACTGCATCTATCACCCTTTCTTAAAACTTACTCTGCACGAAACTATTCCCTGGCAGGTTAAAAACTAACCCGTGCCGAATTCAAATACAAAATATGAGAAATAGCAGACGATGAATTTCCCGGTTATCATCAAATCTCGCAATAGAATGAATCTGAATCCGTGTACGTTCCTGACATTTCCATGGATTTTAGCGCTTCGTACGCCCTGCGACTTATTCGGTTTTGGAAGTAGCAATTTTTTCTCGATTTAACAGCGACGAAAATTTACGGGCAATTTACCGCTTTGCTCACTGTCCTCCTAGGATTTCACATGATAATCCTTGAATTTCAGGAATCACTCACTTTTGAATTTTCACATGCCGTATTTAATTTCATTGTTTTTTGGATTGATTACCCACGCATTTAATGCATGTCCTTCGGCATAATGGTAAAACTAGAAGCCATAGGCATTTTTACATCACATAGGTAAAACTTACGACATCATCTTGCCGACGGAGATGAAAACAGAGACTGTTACCCACGATTAAAACTCTTTTTATTATGAAAAGTGACAAAAGTATCCTATTTCCCCTCTGGGTTGTGTCTTGTATTCCTCTCTCCCTCCCTCCTCGCCGAATTCCACTTCCCTCTCCCTCTCAACCACCCCCCCCCCCGCCCGCCCACTTCCTGCCCATCTCTCATTTTTCCAGACGAACTCATTTTTTCATGGAGTCCTGTCCCGAGACCCATTGTTGTGACACTTCATTTCTCAGCGGTCCTTTCCTCGAGAGAGACCGTCCCTCCACTACACCCACCACTTGCCTATATATCATCTCTCGCCTTTATTTCTGGCCGAATGAAATTTTACCTCGGAGACGTAAGTTGTACCTATCAAGGAAGTTGATAGTCATTCTACTGCTGTCAGTTTACTGTTCTATCTTTTACTCTCACTCACTCAGTGATTTAACCCGAAGGTTGGTTTGGATAGTTGAGGGTAGAGCCTACCCCGGACTAAGCCACAGGCGTGTGAATTTCATACATTCAGGGTAGGGGGGGCCAGTTCCTTTCCCTGGGCCACCTCGAACTCTGAGGATTTTTGTGTTCAGGGGCGCCCAAAGGCTTCACCCGGATTTAAACCCGGGACCCTTCGATCAATAGCCAAGCGCTCTACCCACTAGGCTACCGCGCTCCCGTTTTACTCTATTAAGTATTTATAAATCACCCTATCTGACTCTGCATTTGCGGCTACATTGCCATATTGTTTTATTTGTGATGAATTAACGCTGTTCTGTTGAAATTATATAAGTGTTAAAGCTTGAACTTGCATGAAAATTGAATCATGATCAATCAGATGTTAAGAAGTAGAGAGGTAGATAAGTTAATATGATTTCCAGAGGAAGGAAATTTAATGGTAATAGGGCACTGAAGCTATCCGAGATCCTTCAACCGAGCCGCAATAATTATGAAAATAATATTTCCGTTGTGGTGAGTTGTTGCTTAAGTTATGGTTGCTTCTTGGTTATTGTATGTACATACCTATATGTTTTTGTTGACTGTGACGTAATGCAGCCTTTAGTAACTTTATCATGCCGGAAAGAGCCATTCCACTTTTCTTATTTTTTGTACATAATGTCTTATTGTTTAAAACATTGTAGCAGTACCAATAACTTTCCACTGACCAGCATCTAAATTTCAATCTACAATAGGGTTGGGTACTTCGGCGTTCTCGGAAATGTTCCTCACCGTTCGGTGACTTGGCAATGACTCCAAGGTTTCTCTCTCTTATTTTTTTTGTTTTTATGAAGTTCTCTTGTTTTAATTACCTTTGAATAGTTTCTACTGAAATGAAGTGACTTTCTTGTAGAAAATTTCACGGTCAAAAATATTTCCATCTGATTGGAGGTATGAAAAGCCAACGCAAGTGTTTTTGATAATTGAGTGTATGACCCATTCTGGCTGATATCTTCTTAACTTCAGAGTAAATTGGAGACATTTAGAACTAAGGTTTTCGTCATGTCTGATTTTGATAGCTGGTAGCTTGAACCCTGAATATCGAAAACGATTTACGTACTGTTCAGATATTTCGAGTGGAAATGAGTGGTAAGGCAAAATCTGCAATTTAGAAGATGCCTGGTACTATCATAGGAGGTTATTGTCCAGGAAAATTAATCAGTTGAACCTCTTGAGGCTGTAACTGAAGGTCAAGCCGCAGATCGGTTTGTAAGGCGATATTAGAGCTCACCTCAAGAGCCCACCCAGCCATAGTGTGTACGCATTTTGTAGGAGGGGCAGCACTTCATTTTTGTAGGTCACCACAAATTTCCTGCAATTGGTGGATACTTCAAAAACAGCAAAATTTGTGGCCTTAAAATTACTCCGGGTGGATCTAACTTGTAAGGTCAAAAAAGAGTGCACCCGGGCTCAAAATTGATATTCAGGAACCTCTAGTGTTGTGACTCTACCCTCTGCATCACCTCGCCGCGCAAGTTTATTTTTTTCTGTTATTATTTGATTCAGATAATGACTAGGTTCCTGGAGATACATTTCAGGATAAAAAATTGCCTGTTATTTTTCCATTAATAAAATAGTGAAATAATATTCAGATGGCTGATGAAATTAGGTTGCCAACACATAGTATCCACGGGGACATTACCCGGAGATATGACATATATGCACAAAGTGCGAATGCTACTATCAGGTTATAGTAGATGCGTCCGACTGGTGCAACCTAACATGTTGGAATCGATACTTGTACTCACCTATACTAATACAAACTAATAAATATTACGACAACTAAGCTTAACACTTGTTTATTTAGGAGTCATTTCTGAGCTTAGACTCATACTCCTATCTATTCACAATCGCATTTGCTTTAACATTTATTAGCCAATCTTTTTAGTTGTCATAGCCTCTGAATTATTTGGAAGCACATACCGCTATTGTTTGGAAGCAATACTGCCATTGTTGTGTCACCAATAATAGTTACGAACTGCGCATACAACTTCTGCAGAAATGTTGGATTTTGTATCAAAAACAGATGAGCGTCGTATATTTTTGGTCCTTTTTTGTAACTTGCTGATACAATGGAGTCAGATTTGCGAAAGGCCGATATCATTTTCATATTTGTTTAGATTTCCATCAACCAACATGCGTACTTTTATCCCCCTCGAAATCGTTTTGAGTCCTCCGATGTCCCACGGTCTTTGCAGGGATCCTTGAGTGAATGAAAAAAAAAGACGAAGAAGCAGAAGGAAAGTGCCTTCAGTTTGTCTTCTCCGTGTCTCTCTCGTGGAAGATCAGGAATCCGTAATGGGTTAACATGTGTTGGGGATTATGGGAGGCGTAAGAACGGTGGCGCCAGGAGGCCAGGCGAGGGGGTGGGGTAAAGGGTTGGGCGCTTGTGGCTGAAAAGGGCGGTGGGGGTGGGAGGGTGGGTTGGACGGCTCGCTGACGAAAAGGGATATGTGCGCATCGAGGGGAAGGGGGAAGTGGGGGCCGTGGCTCCTTCAAGGTCGAGCTCTCCACAGTGACCCTCTTTCCTGCTTCCTAATCACCTTTGCCGAAGCTATTTGTCGCCCATCCTATATGTCCCTCGGTTCCTGAGAAATTCTTACCGCGTGGTCTATACGAAGACATTCGCAACAGGGAAACGCCCGGAAGGAAGCAATTGAATAGCCTCTCTGAACAACGTCTTTTCGCCGTAAATTTTTCGGAGGTGGTTTGTAAATTTGGTATTGTTTTCGCGGAGAAGAGTTTGTTTGTGGCAATTTTACCTGTCGAATTTCAAGAAATAGTCATAGCTATTTGTAAATGAGTTTTTTAAGATGCCTCGCAAGAATTTCTTTCAAAGTAGCTGCAGAACTATCAAATTCTTTTCATCCACATAGACAATGAATTGTATCTAATGCGTATTCCTTTTCGTTTCATTACCTTTGTGGAGATGCTGAAGTAGTGTAAAAGCAGGCGTTGAAACTTAAAACAGCTCTCAGCATGCTTGGATGTCGTGTTTATAATGGTCTTGTTGGTGATGATAGCAATCACAAAGATTCTTGCCAGATTATCCCCAGGGCATGACAAAAAACGTAACCCCAGTCGGCACGTAACGAAGCCATAGCAGGGAAAGTCTTTTCTTGTAACTGCGCAGTCAGCATGGTATGAAGGAAATATTACAGAGAATTAGCTCAAGAGACAAAATGTTAACAACTTGTACACGTTTACCATATTATCAATTTACTTATACTCTACCATAGAGTATGCTCTAAGTAAGTATATTTACTCTATGACTCTACGCTATGGGTCCACTACTTGTTCACAAGTTGATTGCGTTTAAATACTTTGTTAAGTGTACGAAAGTTAATGAACCCCCATATATACTGTTTGCTGCACCCATAGTAAGATGTGGTCTTAATTTGGATAAGGAAAAGTATTCATTACACCTTTAAATTGCTGCTTAGATAATTCCATTTGATCCTTTGAAAAAATAGTTGAAAAACAGTCTACTTACCTTTTGAGCTGATCTATATACATACTAAATCAGTTGACCCTTCTTTCAATAATATCCTTTCGTTCATATTTTCTATTCTTTGATATGACCACCAAAAATTAAACAATTCAATTTAAAAGTGAAATTCATAATAAATAAAAACTGAAAGTTTCAACAAAAATTCGATTGTATCTTTAATACTTTGGAAAATAAGTTTCTAATTTGCCACACCATTACCTAAGCATGAAGTAGGTTTATGATTTTTGAATCATTGCCTAAAAATGAAGTAGATTCATCAGTTTGAACAATGGTCTTTCACAGCATATTTTTCACAATCTAATTTTGCTAAATCCTTTTAACCTTTAGATAATAATGTTTGAATTTTATACTTATCATATTTAAATTTACTGCCCTCAGCCTTTAATGTTACCGTGACAAAGTCCCAATTCTTATTGGAGATATGGATTAATATACTTATAAATTCATTACGCATTATTGTTTCTTAAGGTTTGACCCTCGGGTGATTATTGGCACAATGTTTTACACAATCGAATGGAATTAACAAGGAGGACGTAGAAATTGTCAACCTTTACTGCTGGTACCCTTAGGGAAAAGATGACTTCAAAGTGGATGGTTGAAGACTCGGTGTGTATTTCGTATTCCTTAGCGATTATTTCGTAACTTTAACTTTCGCGTCTTAGCGAGTGGTCGAGTTCGAAGATTTTCTTTTCCACCTAAGAGAAATCTGCTTGTTGAATACCAATGCGTGTGCGAATTTTGGAAATATAATTTGAAGAAAATGTCTCGCACAATGTATTTTATGGTCCAGGATACAGCTAAAAGTGAATGAAAATATGTACGAATACGAGTAATTCACTACAAAACATTCATCCTTTTAGATTAGGATTCTTTTTAGTCAGTGTTTATGGTTATTTAAATTATCTTATGCGTTAATTATGTCTTTTACTTGGTAAAAATCTTAGATGCTCTGGGGGCCAATTAAATATATTTTTTTCTGTTCAGTAGACCCTCAAGAGTAAGAGATAGTTTCTGCAATTTTCCGTTTTCGGATTTTCTGTTTTATCAACGCTGAGATATTTATTTTACTTCACCTCGTTATTTTTAAATACTGCAACTAACAAAATGACATGTGAGATTGTTTCTATAAAATTCATAGGTGAAAATCTATTTCCATTAAGCAAAGGATTTAATAATTACTATTATGTTGTAGCAATTGTATGCAATAGTTTCATTGGCATCATCATCTGAGGTGACTTTAAAGGTGTGGGAAGTAACCAGAGAGGAGATCGAAAAATTACTCGATCCAGCGTGCCATATGATCTGGAAACATATTTCACGTTGTTGTGCAGCAACTCTGGTCTCCTTTTTCATTCAAGTAATCTACCAGCTGATGGGTAGGTTTTTGTACAATCCCTATTCTGCATCCCAATCTCATAGAGGTCTCGCTTTCCCTCCTAATGATGGCCCGTTATTAGATCCCTCTTTAATTCTTCATATCTTCTACCTTCTCTTATTTCGTCCAGAATTCCTATCCTATTCCTTCCTCTTCCACACTTCCCCAGTGTTCTCCCCTCTATCACTCTTTTCAACATACCCTCTCCTCTCAAAACCTCCTTCATCCATCTCTTCTGCCTTCTCCGAACCTTTGCCACAAGCTTCCTCTCCTCTCCGACCATATCCAATACCTCCTCGTTCGTCTTTCTCGCCATACAGCTTACCTTCTCTATAGTTCTCCAAACCCACATCTCAAACGCCTCAAGTCTACGCACATCCTCCCTTCGCAATGACCAAGTTTCCGACCCATTTAGCGCCACGCTCCATATTAAAATTTTCACCAGCCTCTTCTTTACGTCTCTTCTCAGACCCCCCCTCATCAATTCCCTTGTATAATATGAAATTACAAATGCATTCCATGGTCAGGCGTGTTGTGTTCAAGCGATCATTATGAACGTCGTCATGCAGGTCATTGTGTCCGTCCTCCCTTGCTCCTTCTTATTTTCTTACGAGGTTGATTTTTCAGCTGACACATAATTGTTTTTAAATTCATGGACACTTTTTGCATTTATTGATATGTATCCAACCTTAAAAACAAGGAAATCGCGTTTGTGTGATGGCTGGAGTACTAGCTTCTTATACCGAGGGTATGTCCTCAAATTTAGGCACCGTTGACATCTTTGGATAGAAACGCAATACCTACTTTGGCGTCAAGGTGAAACGACTTAAGGTGCCCTTCTCCATCCGGGGAATGGGATTAAAAAATGTGGATATATTTGTAATTTTAATTCTTGGCTAATGCCAACGCAAGGTTTCAACTACCTCAATATCTTAAATACCTATTCCTACCTGTATCCATAAGCCCTCCTATTTTAAATAATAGAATATCCTCAGCTCATCTAAATGTACCCTAACTAATAGATTAAAATACTCACACCTCCAATAGATAGTGTTTAGTCTATCGTGCTAGTAGTAACCGCAACGACTGCGAAAAATATTGGATCCTGAAATACTTGAAGCTCGCTCTGGTCACGACAGGTGATAAAAAGAGAGGGGCCGGTCATCCTCGGACGTCCCTGTCATTTTCTCACCCGGCTTATGGGGAAGGCGTGGCGCCGGTAGGCGTGTCCGGGACAATTCACGGGGAGTCTAACGAGGCGCCTGCTTCGAGTGGCGGGCGTAGGGAAGAAGCAAGGAATCTAGGGGTGCACAATGACCCCCTGCCGCTCGGCGAGCGCGGCGGGTGGCTCTGGGAGAGGAGAGAAAAGGGGCCTTGCAGTCGAGGCGGTAGAACGATGGTGAAGACGAGGTGGGAGGGTTTTGTGCATAAAAGATGCCGTGGCCTGGGGGGAGGGTGGGGTTAGTGGTGTCGGTTGGGCTGCTTCGAGTTTTCCGCCTTCAATTATTCTTCCTTGGCCGTCTCCTCCCTCTTTTCCCACAAGTGGGCTCACTGCTGAGCTCCGATGCGTAAGCATACGAAATCAAACTTCTTTCTATCCACAGCACAATAACAGCATGTTGCCTTCCGCGTCCAGAATATTTCTAATTTCGATCTTTGATGAATTTATATTTGGCAAATATTTTAATCTTATGCCTCTCTGCCAGCTAATCGTGAGCATCGCCTATTATTTTTACGAATTTAACATGCGGGAGAACTAATATATAAAGCTAGTTATCATGACTACCGAATTATGGTGGTAATATTCACAACAATTGCCACGAGAAAAAAACTGTCCTGGACCGGATATCGAGCAACGGACCTTTGACTCTCCGGGTCAACGCGCAGTCCATTACGCTACCCAATTTTAATCCGACACGAGAATTTTTTTCTGTATAGCGTAGTGGCCCGCGGAATGGTCCATAAAACCAAATGCCAGTGATAAGATTCATGATCCAGGAGGTGCATTATTCTTGTGACAGTTTCTACCACTTAGAAGGTTGGGAGGAATGATAAAAATAATTTCATGATCTGGGATATCGTCTTCTCTTAATTTTTTTTTGCTTAAATGTTACAAATCGTGACCCGGTGGAAAGGCATTCTCTCATCGTCCACTATTTATGAAAATAATACTCAGATTAAAAGTTTAATTCCTGGTTTAATCTGTTCCGTTACTGTTACTTAATTTGTCCTCATTCGAAGAAGAAGAGAGGCATAGACAGACATAAAAGAACATCAGCACGACAATGTAATCGTATAGAAAAGCCTGATCTTTGGAAGAGAATATATGTCTATCTCATTCTTACGATTTTCCTGTATTTTCCAATTTCCTAATCTATAAATTGCAATCAATAGTAAGAGAGTAGTGTAGTAGTGCTTTACACTTAACGGAAATAGCTGTTAGCCCACAGTGCGGGAAGATATTCTTATCTCTATCACTCTGAACGCGAGTTGTCGAGTAGTTCAACAAGGCGTAATGGTTTCAGTTGAACTTTCACCATACTTAAATATTGACTCAAAGACGGCTTATCGTTCGTTTTGAGTTTCTCACATGCTTCAAAATATGTTAAAAACTATCTGCTCAAATCAAACCTTAGAATGGCATTCTCGCCTCAACGAAACCGCTTCCTCGCGTCTTTTACTCGCTCTTGGAATCAAGGACTACGAACCTCCAGGCTTTCAATCATTGCGTTTGCACAAATGGTGTGGCACGCAGTCACACGCACGGGTGCGACAAATGATTTTTCATGGTAAATTTCACCGTATTTGGTGTATAACTCCAGACATTTATTGGGAAAAGGGAAGCATAATTTCATTTTGAGAACTATTCATATGGCTGAGGCGTATTTAATATCAATCTGCAACGGCTCAAGGCATTTGCTTAAGGCCCCTTCAAGATTCTCTCAGGCTTCACGACGGAGGTTACGTGTGTTGACAATAGGCCTCGTACTTTCACTATTAGCCTGGTGGCCTAAGTGTCTGGAAAATGCCTGAAATGTAGTCGGGGTAATGAGCCAAAGGCATTTCGCGGGCCCCTCAAATTAGGCCCAAGTGTCTCTTCCACCTCCTCGGCTATTTCGGGGCTGGCCAGGAAAGAATGAACGCAGTCTATTTCTAGAAGGAAATAGCTGACCTTAAGAACGATGGCAGTGAATACTTACTATCACTTCTCCGTTTCACGTCACATTTAGGAACATTGAGAACAGCAGAGAAAACCTCCAAATAAAGGAAAGCACTAAGGCAGGATGCTTTAAAAGGGGAGTATGGTTTGGCATAGTGGAAGAGCAGTCTTTGTTCTCCACAAATAATGCCTTCTTGACGGAAATATTTAGAAATTCTCGCACGAAATTGGTGACCCTCGTCAGTACTACACAGTACACACGCTTTGGTGTCAAAAATCTCAATTTGAACATTATGTTCTGGCTTTTTCTGGAATGTGGCAGTTTTCACTCTGCGAGAATGTCATTACCATCGTTTATTATCTATCTTCTATATAATATATATAATTATATATATATATATATATATATATATGCATATTGTTTTTTTTTCTCCAGCTGACGAAGGGCTTACATGCCCGAAACGTTCCCTGTAAGTCTTCTCTTTTAGCTTTTCTTTCCCCCCCTCCTGTCCAGTGTATTTTTTATTGTTGTGGCCTATTGGCGAAACTTTCCTTGTGTGTACATATATATATATATATATATATATAATAAAACTTACAGGAGGTAGGAGAAAGAGATAAAGAATTTGTTCTTACGGAACGTTTCGGACCGGTTGGTCCTCCGTCAGCTGTAGAATATATATATAAAGAAGAATGTTTGTCGTTTGTATGCTTGGTTTAAATACAAATCTACAGTTATACTCTGATCATGCTGAGATTTTGGAGACTAATAGTTCAAGACAAGAGAAAAATCATAGGCTATTTTAAAAAGATCTCCGGGCCCCAAAAGGTCCTAAAAAGCCCGGCCCAGTCCCCGGCCCTTTGGTACGCTACGTATTGGGTTTTGTGCAGTGGTTTAGTTTTTTGCCTTTAAAACTACTTCCGCTCAAGATAGAGGATTGGTATTTTTTTATCGGATGGTTGAATACATGAAGTTTTTTATTCTTTTAATCGATTTTCTTTTAAGCTTCACATTTGCCTGAATATCATGTTTTTAGCTGAAGAATCTCACATTTTTCTCTGAAATCAACAATAGAATATTTCCTTGACAACCATAGATTTGATTTTCAAAGGATATTCACGCCACTAGCATTTAAATATAACGTTTTCCTACATGCCCATGATAGCACGTAGAAATAAAATCTGTATAAGAAGGGCCCAGAGTCCCAAGGGCCCCATGATAGATTGCTTCGGGGGATAATCGATTAATTCAATGCATATTTACAACAAGTATACCCTTCAATGTCTATTCTCAAAGTAGCTGTAATAGGGTCACTTCATGTTTATGAGAGAACACTTACGTAGTAAACGATGCACATTAAGGAATTAAATAGACTACACACTTAATAAAATGTGCAAGAATACTTAGGTGCAGCGAATGGTAATGTTAATAATACCTATGTTGCTACAACAAACACAGCGTTGTTTATTATCGTATAATACTTATATGTAATACATGCAGTGGAACCGTCTGCCTCTCATTACGATTGTGAATTATTTTTTAGTCCAATTCTCATATCATAAACGTTACGAGTTATTTAAATATGTTTAAAGGTGTTAACGAGCAGTTAACTTACATTCACTCATTTTTGGGTTTCCCGTGCATGAAAGATGACATCTCTCCGTGCACCTGGAAAACGGTCAGCGAGTCTACTACAACGAACAAAGCGTACAAGGTAGGTTACGAACTCCTCAAATGACCAAGCTGACAGTATTAGATCAATGTTTTTCACACCCGTTGAATTTCAACGGGCACCTTCCGCTAGTAGTCTATATTTATCCCAAACATTACACTCTGATCTTACTTTCTCACATTATCATTGCCTCTAAATATAATTTTTCAATCAAATATGAAAAAAGACAACGAGTTGTACTGCCCAATTTTGTTAAATTATTACAAACAGTGGGAAGTACAACTCGTTGTTTTTATTCATATAAGATGCTGTTTCACCACATCTCACTGAATACAGTTGAACTTATTCTCAACCAAAGTATAGTTACTGGGGATGCAATTGAATTTATCAACCTCAACTATCTTTATCCTCTGTCATATCCCAATTCAATGGCGAAGGGGATTTTAAAGTCTCAATCTCACACCAATGAAGCTGACTTATTGTTATTTTATTCCTTTGGCTATGCAACGATTTCCTTAGTTTCCTGAATAGAAATGCCGATAATTGATAACCCATGTCTTTTATTGCCCAAATCGGTTCATCCTTCTTTATGCAGTATGTTTCATGAGGAAGGTACCTATTCTTCCAGGTATCAGACACCTATTCTTCCAGGTTGCAGTCAATCCTAAGAGAACTTTCAATTTTCTCATCTCCCCAGTATGGTTTCTTGCCTGAGGTAGCTATGTAATTCCCTGTACATTCTGTAGTAACTCTGTCCACATAAATCCTAACATTTGGTATAGTTTTTATATTACCTTCCGCAATAGATGTTCCTTGTTCTTCTCTTATTTATGATTTCTACTGTTTCTTCTGGTTTCCGTTCTATTTAAAATTTTCAGTTTTTCGGTCGTTTTCTTGACGAAACTCTCTGATTTTCTTGACGAAACTCTTTTCTTGATTTTGGTTAACCTTTTTTTTTCATAAAATCTTCGCCAGTATTGCTTCTTCGTTGCTTCCGCTTAAGTGCTCCTCTTATTGAAAGCTTTGCTTTTAGTCCCATGAATATTCACCTCCAAAATCATAAGTTTCAACGCTTGGACCGACGATTTTGCTTCAGGCATTTTTCTGTCAGCCTTTCTGTCGCCGGTTTGATTGGCTGTGGTAGAATAAATTACTCACGAGAGTGAACAGAAATGAAAATACAAGTACTCTTGAGTTCATACGTTTAATTCATTGTTTTCGATTATAATTATGATATATTTGTATTTTATAATCCTTAAAAGGCTCCCGGATAACATTGCTCGCGAATAATCAAGTTGTAATGAACATTTTCTTATATTCCCCAGCCTCTTCTTTCAAAATGAGGCTTCCACGGAGGCCACAAATAGTGTCTAACATTCAGCGTCGATACGGTGAAACTCGTCAATTATGAAAGAATGCCCCTGTAAACCAATTCGTGTTTTTCTTCTACTGCAGAAAAGCATTTATTGGCACGCAAATGACACCTGCAACTTATCAAAGAAAAACTGCGAGAATCATTTTACTTTATTGATTTTAAGTTATTTTTGCATATTATTACTCTCGAATTGAGTCTTTCTGGACTTGGGTAAGTATATGATTTTTCTCAATAGCTTTGTGTTTTAGAGATTCCTTTTCAAAAGCAAAGAATTTGTTATTTAGCTATACAAGATTTACAGTATTTTTTTACTGATGTGTACGAAAATGTGATTGCGAAAGGTGGATACAAGCGCATTCACATCCGTTGGGGTTCTAGATCACTTTCTATTAACTCACTCATCTAATTCCCCTGCGAATTTGAATGAGTATAGGATAAGGTATAGTGAACTGAATGGAAGTTAGCGTTTGATAGAAGATGGTAGATTGGCTTCTTTTAATGTGGGTTACATTCCATTTTTAATGAGTAAATGGTGTATTTTACCATCCTCTTTCAAATCAAACGAAATTATATGTAACTACTTTTCAGTCACACCTACATATTTCTTCCCCTTCTAGACCACAATTACACCAAGCAATGTTTGAATCATTGAACGACAGATAGCACCGATCAATGTTGGCGAGTACTGGATCACATGCCAAAAACCCGCGGACTTGCTATCTAATTTCGTATCTCTACCAAAAACCTTGTCCCGTTTTTTTTTATCCTGGTGTTTGTAGAAAGTTTAAGTCAGAGATAGTAGCTCTTGGGGGTAAATTATATTAGGGAACATTTAGGGGAATATTTAAGTACCCACTCACTGGGATAAAGGCTGTTTAACACCTGAATTAAAAAAGTAGCGAATATAATCAGTTTTCTGGCATGGTAGGATTTTTTGAGATTTGAACATGCGGAATTTGTGAGATGAACTGAACATAATGTGTTCAGTGTTTCGAGCTAAGTAATTACTCGCTCTTAGGTGAGAGAAAAGAAGACTCGGCGCAGTCTAGCTCGAAAACCGATTTAATGAACAAACCTATAACTAAATGACCATTTCCCCCATATGCACTTGATGAGCGGTCTTTGGTAGGTGCATATACTTAAGGTTGACTGATGCAAACCTCGAAAGACAAAATTATCATGGAATCTGGAATGGCTGTGAATACTGCATAAGATATTTACAGACCTCCTTATCATAAGAGTGATGCACTTTATAAATGAACTAACTCATAAAATTTAAAGAACAAAGAACATGTTTAACTTAAAGAACAAAGAGATACACATGGGTGGATACTTCAATATAAATTGAAAAAGCAGCTATAATGGACTTGTAATCAAATACAAGGATACCTTAGCTTAGGAAAACGACCTACCACGATGGAAACACCGGTTCCCGACCAGTCACCGGAGTTAAGCATCGTTGGGCTCGGCTCGAATTGGTAGGGGTGATCCTCCGATTCGTCCGAGTGCTGTTGCCCATGTCTGAAAGTGGCAGACAATATGTGCGAAATGACCTCAGCCGTCGAAGCACGTTAAACAAAAATTCTACTACTACTTTAGCT
This sequence comes from Pyrrhosoma nymphula, assembly GCA_963573305.1. Taxonomy (NCBI): domain Eukaryota; kingdom Metazoa; phylum Arthropoda; class Insecta; order Odonata; family Coenagrionidae; genus Pyrrhosoma; species Pyrrhosoma nymphula. The sequence goes on from OY754327.1 coordinate 169,294,390, forward strand.
TATGAGGGTTTTAAACTAATGATAGAAGGATATAAAATAGAAGTACTTGCTAATGAACAGGTTATCTCATCCTACCTTGACCATATGCAGCATAGAGGCTCAATTTTTGTGAGGGAATGATCATAAAAACCACCATCTCTGATCATTATAAAACAGCAATTGGTCTATTTTATACGAGTTGCCTGATAGAGCCTACAACAAGGAGCCCATATAAAAGATATAGTTTGTAACAAGAAGTTAAATAACTATATAACTTAGTTTGATTGGTCAAACTTACTAAGTATGAAAAATTATGGAGGACAGTACAATGAATTATGTGATATATTTAATATGATGCGTGACAAGTCATTTATGTATAAAATCGGAAGGATGTAAATGCAAGAAAAAGTTGGATGACAAATGATATCTTGGAACACATAAAGGAAAAGGATTTTTTATTTAGGAAATGGAAGAGTTCTCCAACTAAAATACAATATAGATTTGCTTATATAAAAATTATAAACCATGTAGAAAACATAATTAGGAAGGCTAGAGCAAAATTCTTTTTAAATATATTTAAAATTTCCTCAGATAACCCAAGAAATCTGAAAAACAGTAAGCGATGTTACAGGTAGAAAACCCTATGTAAACGGATCTGCAAATATACTAAATAGTTTCAAGGATAGTTACATAGTTTCAAAGATAGATACAAGGACTTATATAAAGATGTAGTCAAACAGTGTAGTGTAGTAAAGGCAAACAGTGAAGAAACAGAAAATCTTAGTTTGAAGTACAACTTGTTCTGAAATATACAGTATATCAGTAAATAATATTTATATCCCACTTAAAACATCAAATTATGTACGTAAAATAATAAGAAAGTTGAAGGAAGAGACTCCAGGATGGGATAAAATTATAATAAGAAATTTAAGGCATGATATTCTCTACTCTGTTTTAAGATAATTTGTAAATTATTGCATACAAAATGCTACTGTACCTGATTGGCTAAAAACTGATGTCATTAGTTCCATGCATAAATGTGGTATAAAATCTGACACAAATAAATTTAGACCCAAATCCCTCCTTCAAAATATTGATAAAGGATTGGAAAAACATGTTGCTGATAAATTAATTCTAAATATAATGCTATGTCTAAATATCAACTTTGTTTTCAAAAGAATAAATGTACGAAGCAAGCAATGAAGGAACTCTCAGAATTTGTGTAATAATATTGATAAATGATCTAGTATTTTTATAGACTTTTGTAAAGTATTTAACTCCATTGATGTGGAACTTTTTTAGAAGGAACTAACTACCATTGAAATTAGAGGTATTATCTTAAAATGGTTTAGAAGTTTCTAATCAAATACATATATAATGGTTAGGCAAACGAAGAAAAGATAAGTGACGTTTCAACTATTAACACTAGTGTTCCAGAGAGGTCTGTTTTGGGTCCCTTTTTATTTAAAAATTTTGTGAGTGATGTATTCACTGCTGTAATACATTGTGAACTAGTACATTATGCAGACGAAGCTTAATGTGCTCCCATGTAAACTTCATTGATGCAGATCAACTACTGCAAAATGATTTTGAGGAAATTTTGAATTAGACACATGATAACAAAATTATGATAAATTATAAGAAATCTAAAGCTACGCATATTGCCTCTAAAACAATTTTTTTAAACAGATAATCACAAATGTATACATGAAAGTAGAAATGACTACGAATGTCCATGACTGGAACAAGTATGCAATTGTAACTACCTAGACATTGAGATCAACAAATTTCAACTTCTTAATGCACCTTAAAATATTAAAACTTTCCAATATTAAAATTATTGTATTATAGTTTTGTTGAAAGCCTTTTTAGGTATGGGGAAACAGGTATATTTGGGTATACTAAAACATAACTAGATACAATTATCAAAATAATTCATAGATCAATGCATAAAAATTGCAATTGTTCTAACTTAGCAGTAATGCACTAAAATCTAAATATCTTCCCATTATAAAAATCTCATACATTCTCATTTTGGATAATTACTGTAAATTGAAACATAATTCCTTAGGGAATAGAGAAGATAAGAGTTAATACAAGAATACAATATTTTCCTCATGTACCAAAATTTTGTAGCGAATTAGGGAGAAAACAACGATGTGTTTTAGCACCAAGTATTTTAAAAAAGTTGCCAAGAGATATGCAAAGTATTAAAAATATGAGTACTCTTAAATATAAGGTATGGAAATGGCTCTAACAAAATTTATAGTAATTAAACAATAAAGAAACGGCCATGCAAACTAAGAAGCATAGATAAAAATTATGCATAAAATATTTTTAATTTGTATAAAATATATGGCACTTACTTACAATTCTAATAATAGACTTAGCGGGACCATTATAGAAAAACCTTAATGATGCATAAAATGTACAATATAATTGAATAATTTTAGCATCGTTTTTTTATTTATAAAGGTATTTATATATTACCTAAAAATAATATAAATATATGTATTAAATGCACCTATTTATATGTAATATATGTACTGTCCTTTAAAAAATTAAAATAACAATGATAATAAACATACCAAATTCTTCCCGTCGGTGTATTGCAAATGTTGAGTATTCCGTGAGTGCATTGCTAAGTAAATAGTAATTTTGTTCGAAGATCCTTTTATTACTCTCATGGACCATGGTTTTATAATGATGTTGCAATATTTTGGAGATTTTGTGTATCATGTAACTGCATATCAAATTGTATCGTATATCAAATATTATTATTATTATTACACTTTAAAAAATTGTTGACCTTGCGGAACTTACTTGAAACTGGAATGGTAGATCTTGGGGAACCTAAATTGAACTTCACGTTCAGGATATTTACGTTTCTGGATAAGACGACGACCGATTGAAGCCCAATTTATTGGTTGAAAAAGGTTCATTAATAAAATAACTAAAACCAAGTGACTGGCGACTTAAATAATATCCAGCATGCATAAATAGTTTATGCACCTGCTTAGAGTGATCGTATATAATAACTTTCAAAGGGTCGTTAACTCGGTACTAGCTGTAAACTAATAGCTAATATCTGTTTATGATATGTCTGATGTCCCATTAGGAAATAACATTGCTTATTTACATCTAAATAATACTCTGCAAATCACCTCAGGAAGGTAGATTGGGAATATTTTATATTTTGCTTGTACATATTTTGTTCACTAATCATGCCAGTTGTGTCGTTTGAGGTAAGTTTCACTAACTTAATGACGCATCAATAATAGCAGGAAAACATATTTGCACATTTGTGTGAGCTTGAAAATGCCATTGAATGAAAGATCGTCAACAATGACGTAGAGGGAAATATTTGTTGAGGGAAAATTTCGAAACGAATCTCTTGAATTAAGGATTGACAAATGGGAATGAATTTTTTCTTTCCATGGAGGATAATGATAGCCTTTTTTAAACCAAATGGTTTAATTGTTTTTCTATGCTGTACGTCATGATTTTGAACTCTTTGCTTCATTACTGTGAAGAGATACTTATTCACTTGTCTTTCACATTTACTTCATCGAATACTGAAATATCTGGTCAATTGCCTCTGTCAGGCTGAACTAATTTATTTGGGTATTTTGATAATAAATTTGAATTACCGTCTAGTTTTTCACCAAGGGCATATTTTTCATGCACAAGTATTTAATTATACATGCACCAGTTATGGCTTCGTAAGCTAAACATCTTCCCTTGGCTGTAGAGTAATGAAAAGTGACTAAAGTATTTCTGCCTATCGAGGTATATTTAAATAATACTTAACCCTTCTGTTTTCCGTCGTATTTCCTGGAAACTCGTTGGTACATGTTGCGGCAGTGACGCGATATCCTATGCTTCGGCATGTACTTATTTTCATTGGCAGTATTGTGAGGTAAATTATTTCCGCAGGATATTTCATTCTTCTGGACTTCTTATAAATCTTACGATATTACAACCCATAATAATATCAATCGAAGCCAAATAGTCAAGTCGGCACGAACTGCAGCTAATTAATTAAATGACAATGGCTGCAAAAAAAGGAGAGTGAAGAGAAGCACAATCTGCGTTATTTTCGGAGAGTGATGTAAAGCTTAAAAAACAAACATTGGTTCTAGTGGTATCGAGTTATCTCGCGCTTCCGCCGCTATCAAATGGAATCAAAGACACCGACGCAAGAGCAGACAAAATTTACGGCTTCAATTAAACGTATTCCCAACCAGCTCCTATGGATTCCATCCACCCTCCTCCTCCTCCCACTCCCCTTTGACGTCCCTCGTCTCCACCTCCCCCTCCCACCCTCCGCTCCAATCCCGGCGTGCACCCCTCCCACGGCGGCCGGCTATTTATCTCTCTCGCTCTCCCGTCCTATTTCTCGCTCGTGCTGCATCCTCCACTGTGACTGACAGTTGTAAAGGGACTGTGGGAGTGGCTTGCAGAAGCACAAGCGGTCTCTCACTCCTTGCATCACCCTCTCCCCCCCTCCTCCGTCTCCCCTCCCTGGCTCCTCCCACCACCTTTTTTTTCTCTCTCTTTCTCTCTGGCTTCTCTTCCTTTTTTTCCTTTTGCGAAGCAGTCATCCCTGTAGAGTCGACTCACCTTCCTTACTTGCGTGTCCTAGTCTTCTCCTTCCAGCCATCACATCCCTCCCAACTAATCTCTTGCCTTTCCCCCTGCATCGTCTTTGTCAGTTCCTTATTTTTGTGTCCTTCTGCTGAAGGTTATCCCATCTCCACTTTTCACCGCCATTTCCACTGCTATTTCTTTCCATTTGCAGGCTGTTGCTAAATGTGTACGCTAGTGCAAGTGCATGTATGCTCAGCTACCCGCACATTTCTCTTATTAAGTATGTGGAATTTATTATTGAGGATACAATCTTATTGAGTTGATTGAGTTGTTTTATATCTGCATCAGCATTCATTCTCCTCAGTGTCCAAGTAATCGAAGGCGGCATATTTATATAAATTTTTACGGCCGGAGTTTTGAAGCACATATTTAATTATTCTCTGATGATATGAAATTGTGGTTAACAGCAAATGATTTCTCTATGAATCCAGGCTTGCACTATACTTCCGTACTATGCTCTCTTTCTTATGGTTCTTTCTGTAATAATTCTCATTTCACAGTTGCATAATTACTGCTTTAAATAAAAATAGGATAAAATCAATGTGATGGTACTGGAATTATTCTTATTAGTGCTATGCTCACATTTGAAAATTTGGCCTTAATTTTTTTATCGCACAAGCAATATTTGATGCTAGGTTGGTGTAGAGCTTAAATACCTACTTCATAAACCTAACAGAGGTAATCTCCCAGGGATTATATTTTGATTACATTTGGTCGATAAAATTTGGATAGAGGCAAAAGATAAAGGAAAGGAACCGCTTTATAATGTCTGGTTAACTTAAAACGCCTGATGATGTAGCGTTAACGTTGACGACAAGTACATCGGGAGTTTGTATCATGTCAATTACATCCTACTGTGTACAATGAAAAAATGTTTTACCAGAGATTAAGTGGTCCGAGATGTGGGATAGATAGATAGTCGGTAGGGTAGATGTGGGATCGAGATACTAAGGAATCCGGCCGGTCTGTAAATAAAAAGTTTTACTTCAATGCATATCAAGGCATTCTGACTGCCTACGCGCTCCGTCGTTTCCTCATTAATAGGATTCGATGTAGTAAACACCCTAGAAGAAATGCTTTTTTCGCGTTCCGTCTTTTGTCCCTTAGCCTATACTGGGGTCGGAATCTGCCCTTCCCATTTTCCCTTCTTTCCCATCCTTGTTCTTTTCCTATTCCCCGCCGACTCCGCTAACTGTGGTAATAAGTTAACGCCGGGGGAGGCGGCGCCCCCGCGTAGAAGAACCACGAATCCACTGCCAACCCGCTCGTTGGTAACTTTAAAGCTTCCCGCGTAAATATATTTACGTTTGCGCTAAATTTGGGCCAAATTTGGGCCAAATTTATGTTCGGATTAAGTTTAGCCCAAATATTGGCAATGGGACTCCTAACTTCAAATATCGTCTAAATATTTATATTGAACCCAATTTACTTAAATAAACTTACTACAAAGTTGAAACACCATTCGGGGAAATTAGGCTAGTTTTGTGCTACTTTCGACAGCTAATTCATTTACCAAATTCACTCCACATTTTTCCCAAATTATGGTTAGCTTACGTGAATTTTTACATAAAAGTTTTTGGGAAATTTATGAATCTTTGGGACAAGTTGCGCAATACCAAATAACAAATCTGGCAATAACAAATTTGGCAAAGTGTAAATATTTAGACGCTATTTGAAGTTAGGAGTCTAATTGCCGATATTTAGGCTAAACGTAATCCAAACATAAATTTGGCCCAAATTTGGCGCAAACATAAAACTTTTTACGCGGGTTTCTACTGAAATCCAACCTCGACGCTGTTGCTGAGCATACACGAATAGTAATCTCATCGTAAAATTCAAGGCAGGTCGGGAAAATCGGAGCAGGTTGTCGAAATCCGAGTCATGGTTAAAAATTTAATATCAGGATGTTACGTTTTTAACCATGTGGGATGTTATGTTACAACAGTGAATGGAAAGTTATCACTTTTTCTGGAGGGAGACACTTGGGACAGTCAAAATAATTTAGGACCATCTGTCAAAAAACAACCAATTTATAAGTGTGCTAAATATTGTGATGTGCAACAGTATATATTTTATTTGCTAAATTTATTTTCCAAATTACTTGAAATAAAATGGCATTCATGCTTCCTCTCCAAAGAAATCCTTGTAGAAATGCTACCTCCTTTCTACAATTTCTTATTTTCCTCTGTCAACAGTATTAGAAGTCTACTTTTAATACTGATTTATTGCTGAGGTGTACAATCATTACACAAAAGTAGTCGTAGCTCTACACTCAACTAACAATGAATACAACTGCTACGCTATGTAGACTATCACACAAACAAAACACAATGCTGCCAACCTCTCTTCTATTGGCCGGTACTACCAACCAAATTATTTCAACACTTCCCCTTGACGGACAATAGGTAAATTAAAGTGTTACACATATGAACAACTCAATAAAACCACACAAACACTACTACTGAGTAATCAATTAACAATTAATGGAACACAACCTTATCCAGTTATCAATACATCACATTGATCAATTCATACCAAAATATTTGACAATTACTTTTGTCTTAGGCCCTGGAAGAGGTTTGTTAAAAATCTCAGCAAGGTTATTCTCAGATTCAACATATTGAAACTCTATCATACCAGATTGTACCCTTTCTCTGATTGCATGATACTTCACGTCTATATGTTTCGTGCGGTCAGACAGGATTTTATTCTTTGCAACACACATTGCTCCTAAATTGTCCACTAGGATTCTTATTGGTGAAGACACATACTTCTCCTGATTTACTTCAATCAAAAATTGTCTTAACCACAACACTTCTTTAACAGTTTCATACATGGCTATGTACTCTGCTTCCACTGTCGAGGTAGCTGTCACTCTTTGTTTCTTACTCTGCCACATAATTGGAGCACCTGCTAGAAAAATCACATAACCACTGATACTATTTCTGTCCTTCAGGTCATTTGCCCAATCTGCGTCAGTGTAAACTGTAACTGGTTTATTTTTCCTGCAAAAGAATAAACTGATACCTTCTGTCTAGATTAAATAGCGAAAAACATGTTTCACCAAGTTCCAATCACTTATGACAGGATTACTACATTTCTGGCTCAATTTACAAACTGCAAAGGCTAGGTCTGGCCTAGAACAATTGGACAAGTAGAGTAAACTACCGATTGCTTGCTGATACATCTTTTGATTAAACTGTTCATTTGCATTTTCACCTTCATGAATTACTTTAGAACCTGCTATTAATGGTGCAGAACAACCCTTGGCATTTTCCATTTTGAACTCTCTCAACACTTTCTTTATATAATTACTCTGATTTATATTAATCATATCACCTTCTCTTGATACACTCATGGATAAAACATTACCAGGTTGCCCTAAATCTTTGAATTCAAGTACTTTACTTAACTCATACTTGAACTTTTTAACTTTACTGTCTGTCCCAATCACTAGTAAGTCATCCACATACACCCCAACAATTAGGTGATCTGCTGTGTAGACACAGGGTTCTGAAATACACTCCCTCAACTTCAAGTTTTTAAGGAAATTATCAATGCACATGTTCCACTCTGCCTGATTGATGAAGTCCATACAAACTTTTTTTCAATTTGCAAACAAAACTTTTTGAACACATTCCCTGCATAGCAAACCCCTCTGGTTGTTCAACATACACTTCATCATGAATTGGACTCTTTAAATATGCACAATTTTCATCTAAATTTCCCACTGATTTTCTACTGCTAATGCAATGAGAATTCTTACTGATTTTCGTCTCAACACAGGGCTGTAGGTGTCATAGAAGTCTATACCTGGCACCTGTGAATAACCTTGTGCAACAATTCGTGCTTTGAACCTAACAATTTCACAATGTTCATCGCCCTTGATTTGGAATCCCACAACATTCTTGCTTACCGGTCTTTTGACAATTTCCCACACTTCATTTTTAATCATATTCTGCATCTCACCTTCCATAGCCTCCCTCCACTTCTTTGCACATGGGTCAGATAAAGCTTCTTTAACAGTTTTGGGCACTACAATTTCCCTTCCTTCCCTCACTGTTACCTTTTGTTCCCTGGCCTGCCTCCACATCTCAGTACCTGGTCCCGGCAACGCCTCCTTCACCTCCTCATCATCATTCAGGGATGCTGAAAGGTGGCATTAATGGCACTGGGTTGCTCTTCGTGGCCTGCTGGATTTCCTCAGCACTGTTGCCTCCACTTGCTCCCTCACGGTCTCGGCTGGTGGGGACTGGCTCCCTGGATGGGTAGGATGTACATACCGCTCTTCACTCCCCTCCACATCATCTTCATCTGCCACGACTGCTTCCCCTGGAACGGACATCTCAAAAATGTTGGTTTCTCCATCCCCATCGTCATCCTCATCAGGAACAGGGATGATTACTGCAGTTTCTGCATTTGCACTCGAGCATGGCCCTTCCCCTTCCTTATATCTTCCTCGAAATGGGAATGAGTCTTCTTGAAATATCACATCTCTTCTCACAATTACTTTGTTTTTGGCAAGGTTCCACACTCTCAACCTCTCTTCTATTGGCCGGCACTACCAACCAAATTATTTCAACAAACAGCTCTTAATTTCAAACCCACGTTGTCCCTTCATAATACGTGTCCCCGCCATCTTAAACTAATTAAACTTGTGTTACCAAAAAAAAAAAAAGTATCACAAATTATGCCACAAATTATTCTTAATCACCGTTTCAATTCCGACTTCCGTAGTGAGAATTTAGACTACATTGCTAATAAAAGAAATACTTTATTATTTTAAAGTAGAACATTTTTTATATTTGTTGATGGGTATCGTGGATGAACCTATCAGTAACAGTTTGTAAGGCCAAAGGAATATACAGCTGAGATAACGAAGGCAGTCTGCAATAAGCTCGTTTAGTTACGGAAGTATTGCATATATTCGATTATTCATCGTCTTTGGGGGTTGACTATTTTTTTTATTGATAATGAGCTCTTTCCTCGTACCGTAGTTGATGCTTCGGAATATATTTAACCAGATGGTCTGCAAAATGCAGAGGCAGCCAGCCTACTTCCTCTCCAGGAGGAACAAAATACTAATTAAATATCTCTACTTCCGCAAACAAACGGACATATCCCACTCAGAGGTCAACTCAGTAAACCGCACCATCCTCTTAAAGGCTAATGGGAATGCGAAGGGGGAATCTTTTATTGTATCACCTCTTTGCCTTATAAAATTCGTACATTATAGATGGAGGGCTGCTGATTTCCCCGTTCTGCTGACGCCATCTAAGAAAGTTTTCATGCTAAAAATGTAGCATAACTTGAGTTCAACTCGTTGTTAATAAGATGAATATAAGTGTGAATAGTCTCTAATAGGGATCATTCATATCTTGGAATTCTCGAGTAGCTACTGGAATCTGAACCAAGAAAATCCACAACGTGGCACCTATTTCTGTCGAAAGGTTCACCACTAAAACTTTTAATGATCGATTTACTTTGCTATTTAGAATACGAGAATATGCCTCCAGCATTGCACTATGCCATGAAAACCATTCTCGTCTCAGATAAATGCCATTTATCATTTCCATACCCTCAATGAAACCTCGAATTCTCCAACCTTTGTTCTGTCGCGACGATGTGTATGCACGGAAACGCGAAAGCGATTCAGTCCGGCGACAGGGGAATAAACGGCCACGGTCCCCTCTCTGCATGTCCTTTAGCCTTGTCTTCACTCCCTCTCTCCTTGTCTCCCGACTCTATAAACAATGTTTCGGAAAAAAAGAAAAGGTAGGATTTACTAGGAGGAGTGTGCAAAGGAGAGGAAAGGACGGGAAAGATAGAATTTTGAGACGGATTTGGTGGTGTCTCTTGCGTATTTGCCAGCCTATCAGCCTTCTTCATCTTAATCCCCGAGGGCAAAGCCCTCTAAAGACGAACCGAAGCCTAACGTCCGAGAAAGGAAAGGAATGGCCGATAGAGAAATGTTACGTGCCTGCTGAGGATGAGCAGCATTTTCTATTCTAAACAGATCGTTCCTAAGAGCTACTCATAACAACATTTTACGCGGTAATAGACATTTTACAACTCAAAGCAACATGAGATTTATCAAGAAAGAGTGAAATAATATGATGCGAGAGCATAGGTATATCCGTAAATGCTGATATTGTACATATTAACGCATGGGCTGAGACCAATGGCCTAAAACTAAATGAAAATAAAACTAAGGCTATTATTATCGGCAGTAGGAACCTTACCTCTATAATAAATTTTCACCACATCCCAGAAATCACAGTCAAAAATAAAGCTGTCCCCTATAAAGAACACGTAAAAAATCTAGGGGGAATAATGGACTGGAACTTAAATTGGAATGCCCACTGCCTAAATATTAGGATTAAAAGCTATAAAACTCTTCCCCAATTAAACAAATCCAAAAACCAGTTGCCTACAAACTTATGAAAATCAATCGTAAATGCGATTATTTTCCCACATTTTGATTACTGTTGCGGTGTACTAAGTAATATTAACAAATAAGCAAATAATAAGCTCCAGATGACAATGAATGCTACTGTGAGATTTGTATGTGATCTAAAATGGTGGGATCATGTTACTGATTCATACAAGAGACTAAAATGGCTTAAAATTAGAGAAAAACGGCTTTATTTATCCAATTCTCTCCGCCTTCAAAATTTTCAAGTCAACCTGTCATCCGTACCTCTTCAACTCCTTTATTTTCACAAAAGACATCCAAAACCGGCTAACAAGATCCCATCATTTAGATCTACAGATCCCACTGCACAAAACTGAAATGTACCACAAATCATATATCGCCACTGTATCAATAAATTGATATTCTCTCCAATTAGAAATAAAACATGTAAATCTATAGGTATCTTGTTTTAAATGAAAATTATTTAATTCCATATTCACGAAAAAATGTTAAAGGAGAAAGTGAAAATAGAAATAATTATTGTAACACTGTAATCAATTTTAATTTTTTTGTGTAAACACTTTCTTGTATTTTTGTGTAAATTTATTATTATTGTCTATTTTTGTGTAAACACTATATTGTAAGTATTTTTATATTTTTTAAATTATATCTTGTGTAAATTATAATGAATGTACCAAAATGTCTGAAAGACTGATAAGGGTCTACGACAATAAATGTTTTATTATTAATTTATTTATATCAACCGCATTACACGAAGAATTCGCGAGAGCAACCATCTGTGCGGTTTCATCATAGAAAACAGGCGGAAATGGCAATTTCTTGTTTTTACCAAGAAAGCCTACATTAGGTACTCAACCTGGTTTCCATTGATTCGTGGACTGATTACAGCGTAAAAACTAATAGGAAAGGAAACGTTTAAGGTTGAATCTAACCTTTCTTGAGATATCTCCGCATAAATTTCCTGAGTTACCTGTAACTTCTTTTCCTAATTTTTATATTATTTCTTTTGTCGAATAAATGCGGTCTTTCCCTCACGCGGGATATTACAAATTCAACTTTTGCACGCGACCAGCTCATTTTTTTCTCGGCCCAAAACAGATGCATACAGTAAACTCAGGGCAACGACTTAGTATAAAAAACTTGAGCGACGCCCCTCTAAATACAACAATGGAACAATAGGTGAAGTGTGTAGCGTCATACCTTCTGCGACATCTAGAGAGAGAAAATCATGGATGTAGCGTAAGTGTTTGCATGAGGCTATTTTCCGTGCCATCATCCGTGCAAGTCGCCTTACACGTTGCAATTCCTCTGGGAAAAAAATCCATGCAAGAAATTGCACAATGTCTATCACCGTGTAAAATAACCTGTAGTGAGACTGATAAGGGAATTAGGATTGATGGACAAAGTAGCGTTGCCTTATCTACCTATCCTATCTCATAGGTAGCGTTAAAAAATAGCAATCTAAAGGAAACAGATGTATGATTGGCAGATAACCCAGGAACGCTGTATCATTACTATTTATTCTCCAAGCATTTTGTGGAATCGCCGGAAATTCAATCGTTTGATATGAGTAAAAATTGCAGAAAATTCGAACCCTTCAGGAATTATAAGAACTGACTACATTGTAAAGATTACACAGCAGTATGATTCATTTCGTTAATCATCACATTTATTAGTGCTGCCCTGCCAACGTCAATGTGAAAGTCAATTTCAAGGCTCGGCTCAAACCTGCAAATTTCTGATGCTCGTATCACCTAACTACCTGACCCAATGGACAGATTGACATAGTACTCGAGGATAAATGTAATCGTTTTTTACTGAGTGTATAAATGATCACACAAAAACTCGCAAATAATACCATAAATCAGCATTATCGAAGATTACACGAATACTGGCTGGAGCTTTTTTTATTTTAATAAGAGATGCGGTAGTATTTTTAATTTTCTTAGCCATTTTGATACATAGTCCCACATTAGTTTGATTGCTATGGTGAAGGGTTGGACTGAGCCTTTGTCTGGCATCGAACTTAATTCCTCGTGCCAAGATTTGAATTCTACCTCGGGAAACCTAAGGTTCAAACGAATTTCTTTAAATATCTAAGCACTAGGGACTTTCTCGGAAATCATAGGATGAATTGGCACCTTTTCTTGCTTTGTGGATATGATGCATCACCCCCTTGAGATTCTTACTGAGTGAACTCTGACCTCGCCTCTCAAAACCTAACTTCTGGCTCGTGGGAATATCTGTGTGACAGAGATGAGCAATAATTATTTGTAAAATACATATCTAGGAGGGACGGCCTCAAGAAGTAAATCCTTAGTACAGATTATTTGACCGGATTTTGACCCTTATACTTAAAGTTTGTGAGGTAAAAAGGAGTTAGGATTTGATGGGAACGGGGTGGGCTGAAACCAATCATTTTTCGGAAGAAATAAACCATTGTTGTTGGTGGTGGTATAATCTTGGTTACTTAAATATGAGAGTATTAAAACTGCATTAGCAATACAAAGTCCCACGCCTTTGAAACTCATTCTATATTTGAACATTTATATTTGAACCATTGGTGGAAGACAAGAGTAGCAACTCATGTGCCACAAATTTTCATTCAAAATTCAGGAAAAGAAGTTTGTAGTCTATAGGAAGTTCAGTTTTTCGAAGATGCTTTCTGATAAACCTTCAACCGTGGAAGCATGTATTTACCATAGAAGCAGAAATCCTTTGAAGAATTTGCCATATTCCTCTGGGCTAAATAAACTGATTTATAATGACTTTCAACGAAAGTCGCCCAAGTTCATTTTTTATTTTCTCTAGTAGTGTAGATAATTACTTAGGTGGTAGCTTTGAGGAAAATGGATATATTAGAAAGGGCATTAGTATGACAATATCGCTAGCAAGAGAAGTGCTCAGCAATAAGAGAGTTAATGACGGAGAGCTTGAGTAAGAATGTAAAGAAAAGGTTGGCCGAGAATTCAATGCGGAATTTAGCGAATGATGCAGAAACCTGAACTCTTCAGAAAAACGTACGAGAATAAGCCGCATGCGTGGAAGAGAATGGAGGAAGTGGGATGGATGAAAAGAAAGACAACCGAGGAAGTGATTGGCATGGTGGATGAGGAGAGGAACCATTTGGAAGAGATTGAGAGGATGCAAAGTGGGTGGTTGGACGGTAGTGTGGAGCGAAGGGATATTGAAGGTCGTGATTAAGAGGGTAGGGTGTTGGGTAAGCGGGGAAGGGGAAGATAGAGAATAGACTTTGTGGATGGAATGAAAAGAGGTAAAGCGTATGCAAAGATGAAGAAATAAATTGTGCAAGAAGCAAGAGACGAGTGCCTAAAAGGGTCTTGAGAATATTTCCTCTCTCCTATTTAAGCCTACCTTGACTACCTTGATACCACCCACGGTCAATCCACACCGCCTTTACAGACTGAATCTGCTTTGCAAGACATTCTAGAAAACTGACGACATTTTTTGTCGCGTTCCAAGCCGCTATAATGGATCAGATTTTGTACTAAGTGCATTTGTATGCATGCTTTACGAACGAACATAGTTCGAGTTAAACAATATTTTTTATTATCCATTTGAAAATCTATCTGATACATGCATCAATATGCGGTATTAATTTATGCCCCCTAGCAGACGAAGCAGCGTTTAAGCTATCCACTTTATCTTTTGATCCTTGGATTTACACTAAAAGAGATTTATTTTTTACTAAAATATAGGGTTGATCTAAGTGATTAATTTGAAAGCTTCACGCTCAGAACGCGGCGTTTTTAGAGGTAAAGGATTTTTATTTCCGTTTGAGCCGTTCGTGGTATTCCAGATCATTGTTTTTATCATGTGGAATCATTAATTATATATCACAAGTGGCTATTTATCTTAGCATTTCAGCATTTAGAATTATCATATTCACGATTCGCGACGTTCATGATTTTTCGGCTCTCCTCTTTTGGGTGCATTGTGCCAAATTTTCCAATGCCATTTCCAATATAAATAATTTTAAGTGACCCCTTTTTTATGTAATAACGAATGCTGTTATAAGAGAAAACAGTAACTCGAATGGATGGAATAATGTAAGACATGGGAATGGTTGTAACTCCCTTTGCCATACTACGATTAAGATTCCTGCAGGATCCAGTTTCAAAATAATTTTAGCACCTGTGTGGATGAATAAAATGGGAAAATTAGGATGGACGGTGTAGGGACCTGGGATAATTTTAAGTCGTGTTTCTGGTGATATTCAGAACAGACATAACGGCGGAAAAAGACAAAGAGATTTCGGTGGAGAAAAGAAATCACGATGAGAAGGGGGGAGTGCTAAATAACAAAGAGCTGCTCGGGGGAAGGGGGGGGGGGGGTGAGCGCTGAAAGGTCATAAAAAGCGCCGGATAGCTGATGATGCTCACTCCGGAGCTGCAGAACAACTGATGGGGCGGTGGGCGGAGCGATACACAGCCTCCATCACACCACCCGCCCCCTGCCACCCACCCCCCTTGCTCTGCCCTCCCACCCCAACCCCTCCTTGAGATCTCCGCGCTTCCTCCTACGCCTGCCTCCCATCTCGCACCCCCCGCCCCACACCCTGCCCCCGAAGCCTTGGCTTCTGCCTCCACACCCCTCCTCCACCCCCTTCCCTCCTCCGCCTCCTCTACTCCCCCTCTCCCTTCTTTACTCCCGAAACAGATTTACCGTCGCCATTTTGTGCTTATCTCATGTTCCACCCACCCTCCACCACCAACACGACCTCCTCCTCCTCCTCCCACATCCCCCCCTCAAGCTCTCTCTCTCCTCGTCCCATTCCGATGTATGCAGCTATAGCTCCTCTCTCTCCCTCTCATCCCGCTCCCCACTCTCTCTCTCTCTCCTCTCCCGCTCACCCTCTCACTCTCTACCTCTCCCCGCTTCTTCTCCTCCTGCAACTCCTTTCTTTTTCCTTCCTTCCCCTTCAAAAGAGAGACCCACCCCCCCTTTTGGACGCCCCCTTTAAAACGTAGACTCCTCCGATTGGTCGCTCCGCAGGCGCGCTCGCCCTCCCCTCTGGCGGCTGGGGTGGCGAAGCGAGGGTCGGGAGAGGTGCAGTGGGGTGGGAGGTAGGGAGGACGGACGGAGGGGGGAAGTCGGTTGCGGAGGAGGGCAGGGGGAAGGGGTGTGGATGTCGCGGGAAGGGGAGAGGGGGATCGGGCGTAGGGAACCCTGAGACCAGTCAGGCGAGAAGCCGCGGAGGAGGGGGCGAGGGCGGAGGGTGCACGGCTAGTGGTGTGGGGAGAGGGAAGGAGGGTGGGAGGTCGACGAGGGGCAGGGGGAGAATTGTATATCGCCCGTAATAACTTGAATAAAATCTATGAGCAATATTTTACCGATTTCACCGCTTCCTTGACTAGATGCTCAACAAGGGCAACGAGCATGATAAAAGGATATTTACATACACGCCTTATTTGTGTATGACGAGCTGCCAGTCACGCATAAATAGAAGCGGATGGAATATTTAGATTCTCAAACGTTGGCGATCTGTTGATCGGATGCATTACCAATTTTTACTCACCGCTTTATACTGCTAAACGATAAAGTAGGATAGCTGGGTGACGTATGTTGTTTTTGTGGTATTTGGATTATCATCGTAAATGGTTGAGCATCTACTTGAGTGATAGCTATTTGTGAATATTTCATTGATACTGAAGATCGTCAGTGAAAGAATATTGCTATTAGCAATGGAGGCATGTCGATGAAATCAAGTGTACTCACTAAGGACATCACACAAAGATATGCTAACATAAGTGCATATGTAAGCTGAGTGAAATAAAAATGAACAAAGATGAGATTCACTTCAGAAAAATCACGTTAAGTCGTGTTGCTGATAAACTAAATCGACTAATATAGTTTTTTTCAACTGCATAGAAATGACCTTCAGAACTCAAAACCTGCTGTGTTCATCAACATCTTGTATTGCTTTTAAATCTTACTTAGTATTTATAAGTCTTGAAGTAAATTTGCCAGTTATGCTTTTCAAGTACCTATGCTTAGATTTACCGAAAAGAGCATATTTGATATTGTCATAGCATATGTAACATTGTCTGCTGTCAATTCACGAATATAAATGTAGAATTCAATATCTTCAACTGACTTCTATTCCACGTATGCTCAAATTCCTAATAAAATAAGGGAATTAAATATAATCTCAGGTACCAGGTAATATTATTTTTATACGAGACACGATACCCGTGATAAATTCTTAACGCCCAAGAGAAAAATATCTAATTTATCGCCCTGATAAACAAAACCTAGGTCTATACTTCGTCCTGTTTTTCGTCCGGATTCATAGCAATCCCTAATGGGACTAGGTGAGCAAATAAACACAGATCTTTGCCGAGACCCTTCCTCAATTCTATTTTCTTGTTTGAAATTTCATGCTTTAGACTCCTATAACATCTCATTCTCTAGTCTAACTATGGAAACTACACCTAAGGAATCTGACTACAATCATTGATCCTATGACCTCGATGTTTAGATTTACGACCACATCATCATCAGTAGTTATCATTCCGAATCTCCACTCTCCTCTCCGCCAACCGCTTTATTCCTACATACTAATTTACTTTGATGTCCTTCGCAATTTTCCTGATGTATTGCATTCTTGGTCTTTCTCTGTTGTCTTGCCATTTATTTCTCCATGTTGTTTTCAACAGGCCGTTGATTCGAAAACTTTGTCCAATAATCTTGTCTCTCCTTCGCTGAATTTTCATGATAGGTGCCTACGTACTTTTTTTCTCTCCAACTTTTCGCTGGGCTTTAGCGACTCTCTCTGTCCATTTCAACTTCATTATTCTTCGGTAACGCCACATCTTCATTGCTTACACTCTCTTTTGCTCTTCAGATGTTATTATGCAAACAAAAATGCCGTGCGAAGAGCCCGTAGAGGCATTTTATCAAAGCGTACGTTAATTTTGATGCACTCTTTGTGAGGTACTATTCGTTTTCGTCATCTTCCGCCTAATAGGTTTTTCAATGAACTTAACATAACGATATTAATTATAAAAAGCCGTACACTCCTCTAGAATTAGTAGCAACAAGGGGACGCGGCCAACAATGGAGGGCTCTCATACTAATGAGCATAGGTTGGTAGATTAGTATGGTAAAGAACATTTGTGGAGCGAAACCGGGCGTTGTCATTAGTGCTGTTGAAACCAATGGCGCCAACTAGTCGACAGTTAGACGTGGCACATGACAGACGGAGTACTGTACTTGGAGTGATCTCAGCATAAAACCTAAGGCATATAGAACTTCATTTTATTATTATAATTGAACAGTCACAAGTAGACCATTGTGGTCACAAGTAGACCATTGTGGTAACAATAAAAACAGCAGAGTAAAAAATAATGAACCTTGATAGACTTTTACTTCTTTAACCTATTTTTAAAAAATAGTAGAATTTCATATTTTAATCTACAACATTTCCAAGATACGTTTTTACTTAGGGACCATAGGGATGGGAAGCCTAGGGACCGTAGGGATGGGAAGCCTAGGGACCATCAGGATGGGAAGAAGAATTATGAGCCTAATCTTAGCGAAAGACGCGTGCAGGTCCAGTAATCAAGGCCCCATCCTATGGACCTAAATCACAGCATGGAAAACAAGTAGCGATTGGGATTCCACTGCAAACCATCACTCCTAAACTTCGAACCCAGATTTTCGGAATGATGCCATTTCTCCAGCCACAACACGAATGTATCACGCCCGTTGAATTTTCTTGGATAAATTTACTTTTCAGAAACTTTTAATTTTTCTGCCATTTGTGCCACATAATCTCAGCATCTAATGAGTTTTACCTTCCAAACAGAAACTCCTTTCCACTTTGTGCTTTCTTCACCCACTATTTTCATAGTTTTCACTTCATTATTAACTATTCTCCACGTATTTTTTCTTCCTCAAAAGAGTTATTAATTTTAAAATTGCTATTATTTATTCGTATTTGCCAATATCTGTAGTTTCTACGCAGCTTAATTTTAAAGACATTTCAGTGTTGAGTAGAATTAATTGAATCCTCCAACTTCGCTTTATCTGTGCTAATTTTATTTGTGGAATGATGTGATGAAACCTGTGTTGCTGTGAGAGCAGTTGAGGAACCGCAGTAACCGAAACCTCTTCAGCCGAATGCATTGATTGAAAGGTGCCCTTAGCATTTTCACCATCCCATTTATAGAAATGCTAAATTTTTGGTCATTTAACATTCCAGTCTGATATCTTTCCACGGGTATTTTTAAAACCTACCTATAAAATATTTCCTTCCACTTGATACTCCTCATGGTGAAACATTGTGTAACAGCATGACTGGAAATGAATTTAGGCTATTCTAATGCTTTTAAGTTCTAAATATTAGAGGTCATTTGAATGTTATTAACTGATGCCTTTTTACGTTGAAACCGATCCCATAAGTCTTCATTTTTTGTGATTATAATATGAATTTCACATTGGTATTTCTCTATTAATCGGAAACACGTTAAAGAATGAAATATTAGCCAATCGTGAGGCATTCATTTTGACTGCTTTCAGATCCAGATTTTACAACCGCTGGCTGTATTTAATTTTGGGCGTTATGATAAATTCAAAAATCCCGTTGGCGTAAAATATGTAAATACTACGGAAGTTAAGCTAAATATCGAAACGTAGACACCCTCTTTGGGTTTTTTGTCATCATAAATAATCTGATCAACTTTTGTAGAATGAAAGCTTTGCAAAATGTTGCTTTTGATATTATTTTCATATTGCAGCATCGCTTACGTATATACTATACGTAATTGTAAATTAGCGTAATCTAACGGGCGGCCGATGAATAATTATGGTAAAAATGTTAGCTTTTATTATGTATCCTTTACAATATTCATTTGGCAATTACACTGAAAATCATCTGATTCCATGCACTGTTATTTTTACTCATGAATCGTAAGGTCATTAAGTTTTTGAGGGTGTACTCCATTCGTACTGTTAATTAGTTGGCTCATCGACTGTCCCTGCCTCCTAGACAGGAACCAAAAATCCAAGTAGTCGCTATGACTTATCCCGCTACAGAGGAGAATGTATGTCATGGCTCAAAGAACTCAGTTGGTCATGATTGACCGAAACTTTAAAGAAAATCGTATAATTGCCTACCTTGGCCCAACGTTTATGCCTCCACTAATACATACATTCATCTGGTGACAGACACTTCCTCACTAATGCAAGAGGCTTCAATATTGAGCTACAGAGGATGAATGCGATAGACATACTCCTTCCCTGTTATTTTCCTGTACGTCTCCGATATTGTTTCAGCTCAGAACTGTAAATCTAGATAGTTTTAGGTAAGTTATATGTTCTTTTCAACTAGATCGATTTAGGTAAGTTAATTGTCCTGTTAATCTAGATCGTTTCATGTAAACTCTTTGTCATCGAAGTTGCTTTGTTCCCTGTAACTGGAATTCATCAAAAGTCCATTTATTTTACGAGTGTTCAAGTAATATTCTCTTTGTAGGTGTCCCCTTCTCACCAATTATCTTTAAAAACAATCGACGGCAGAGTGACAAATACTTGTATACATAAGATATCATTACTTTATAACTCTCCTCTGATTATCAGAGAAATAGCAAATAATCTTTTAATTTACAACTCATACTGCATGTGATGGTAAACAACATTTTTGTGGCATTATTCTCATACTCTTACATCAAAATTTCAATCTGTAACTGCAACCAACATTCCGTATTGAAATGCACCCTAAGAGCTACGTTATCGAGGGAAATATAATAATGAACTCAGAAAATATTTTGCGATCAATGTTTCCTCACTGATAATAGCAGATCGCAGTGTAGAGTTTTTCGACACCATACTCTTCCAAATACTGAAAAAAGAGTACAGTTTTTAGAACAATATTTCCAAAAGCTACCTTTTTCGTACGATAATAATTTACATCGGAACTTTCACGTTTAGGATTTCAATTCTTCAATTCTTAACGTAAAATGTTATTTATTTATTTATCAAAACTCCAAAAACAGCAACTAAGGCTGTTACATTGGCTTCAATAAACAGAATAAATTAAAAAACAACAATAGTAGTTGAAACAAAACAGAAATATTCAAAATATAAACAAGGCAAGAATGAGACGAAGATGACATGAATGTTACGCATTACGTATCAGTTGGGAGAAAAAGACGTTGCGTGGGGAGAAAAGGTCAAGGGTAGATTTCGATAAAATTGTAGAAAAGGTTACACACGATCGTAATATAATAAAAGCATTTGCAAATTTCACGGTGGAGAAGTCATCCAATTGGACCTCGATTCGAACCCAGATCTCCCGAAAACGCGCTCAGAGCTTTAACCGAATCTATAGGTTCATTCATTCGCAGCGACTTTCATGGAACTTGGGGATCTGGGTTCGAATCTCAGTGCGGGTGTATTATTTATTCATTGTGAATTTCGTATTTTCGTTTATCTACCTACTCAACTACCGTTAACGTTAACAATACAATGAATGCCTTTGAATTGGCTAGGATTTCAATTGCTCTCAGAGGCAGTTGTTTTCACCTGAGACCGTCATTATCTGCGTTTTATTGAGGCAGTACAGTTTTTAATAGTGCCATTGTTTAGCATTATCCTTTTGAATGAGAATAGAGAAGTGGATACAGTCATATTGCTTCATTCCATATTGCTATATTCCATTAATTTGTCTGAGAGGTTGGCAGGCCACAGGATTAATTAGGGAAAACAGAGAGAGTTGGAGCTCCGCGATGCGGCAAAGACATGGATAGCCTAATGCCTGAGCTGACAGGAAAGAAATATTTTCGTTGACTTGCTTGAGAGCATGGGCATACAAAATCACGCCATCACTTTTTATCAACCGCAGAAGAAATCTTCACATTCATGACTCACTTTGATTCTTGAAGGGCGGAATCTATTGATTCTTATGAGCAACAGTGTGGAAATGAAACTATGTATATTGTGAAGCGCATGAGACATTCAGAGATTGAGCAATATAGAATCAACTGCATGAGAAAATCAGTTTCCTTAGTTTTATGGCCAGTTAGGCCTATTTCACTTTAACTACCAAAAACGATCGAAATGGTTGAATTAAATGATTGGAAGTATAAAAAGTGAATGATTTCCCTCGCGAGTCTTAGTACCTACTTGTATTATGTAGAAAATAAATTATTATACCATTCGAAAAAATCACGAAACATTTATATCGTTTCTATAATGCGAAATGAGGTTCTTAACCGCTTCCTTCCTACCTTTGGAAGGAAAAGGAGGTGAAAATGCAATTCGTTTACTTCTAACTTATTTTTATGGTTACAGGTTAAATGGGATCAATGGGGTAGGGGGATACGTTCACGGTCGTTAGCATTCGTATGAATCTGAAAATACCCCTGCATTGCGTGAGGTTAGCATTTAGGGTTTTCGCTTAGCGGAAGGTCATACAAATCTCGGCAAACCCACCGCCGGTCTGCCGCGACCCTGGGGGGTAAGAAATCTCAGCGTGAGCTGCTCCAGCCGGAGGTCAACCCTCTTCATCCGACCGACCCTCGCCGAATGAGGCGATCCCTTGCGCACGCAGAAATCCCCAGCGCCCTCTCCCCACTCCCCCGTCAATTACCACTCCTGAATACCAAAGACCGCCCCCTGCCGAGTTCTCCCCCCACGGCCTCTCGATCCTCCTCATCCCTTCGCCCAAAGCGCCACCGTGGTCTCCCCCGACACGCGGACCCCCCACCCTTCTCGCGAAAGGGGCGGGCATGGAGGTGGGCGGAGCCAGCCGAAGGCGTCCGAAGTCCGCCTCTCCGGCCGCCTCGGCTCCTTCGGCCGGCCCGCAGCGAGAGCCAACCATCGTCCCCGGCCCTCCCACCTCCCCACCGAACCCATACCCGTCCCACGGCCGCACCGCCGAGACACGCGAGCCCCCACCCCGCTCCTCGCCTGCGCTCCCCATCCCCCTTCCGCCGCCCGGTTCTGCCTCCGTCGTTGGGGCCTCAGTTGCGAAGCGACGGTCGAGGGCTTCGGTTCCGGCGTGAGCGTGCTGAGCGGCGAGGGAACAGACGTTGGTTACGCGAGAGAGGCTCGGAGTTTCGGCAAGGTTGACGCCGGGCGGACCCACCTCCTCCTCCCTCTCGCTCCACCCACGCAAGAGAGAGACAATCACACACCCTCCCGTGGCGGACAATTATGTGCTGGGGGTGCCGCGTACGACCCTGGGGAGGATACAGGATACTGATCGCCTCTCGCTGTTTTTCTTCGACGTAAATCCCTCCTCCAGTTCGCCAAGCATCCTCCACGCCCTCATGTCCTGATCGGCTTTTGTTTTTCCGGGGAGCAACTTCGTGGATTTCGCATGCACCGGCCTGACCGGCGTCCACATCAGGACCTGAGACTGGATATCGCGGCGGAATTTAACACGCAGGAAGAACGCTGCGGGAGTGATATTGTGTTACGACCGGGACCGTAGACTAGAGACCTACGATTATTCTCGAACGACCTATCTTCCCATCGGGTGACGAAAAGTTGTTTTTTTTTAAATCTCGAGTTGGTTCTGTGGGGTTATTAATCGCTGATACCATCGGAACCTGAGCAGAATCGAAACAAGAATTAAACGTGTTGGTTGGTGTGAGTGATAAGTGGATTCCTGTAAATGACCTAAGCCGACGAAGGAGCCTAATATTTGAAGAGAGGGACTGTTTCATCTGGAATTGTTCTCATCATATTATGGGAGTTTAACGCAAAAATGTCGTTCGTCATACTTCCCTTCTTGTGGTGTTTGGATTGAAATCGAGGATGAATGAAGAAATCGTTGCAAAAAGGTTAGTACATATGTTCATTTATGACTATTAGCATAAGTGCGTATCAGTAAAGGTCAATATCATCTAAATTAACCGCTGGTGGTTAGATTTATTTTTTTGTTTGATATTTTGCCCCCTTGCTGTATAAAGGACCATGCAACGGGGGACTATTTGGTTCAAGTTTTCTATAAGGTTTAATGGCTCTATCGCACAACGCACTCCAATTCTATTGTTGTGATTCGTAGCTGAGGTCTGTGTATGGAACATGTGACAAATCTAAATATTGGCCAGGATGAGAAATGAAACTGATTAGTTAATTAATCCGATCTCTTGTGAAGTGAAGTTACACCTGTGGCCGAAATCCTTCAGAAAGTATTATTTTAATAAAAGTTTGATTTTCATATGCCCATCTATAAAAGGAAAGATATGCGGTCTTTTAAATCTGTTGTATGTTCATAGTTAGTTTATAATTATTAGCTCGTGTTCAATGTAGCATGTTATTAATGCCATGTGTGACGGAATATTGACAGTTGATTTAACTATGCAAATAAAATCCTCAAGATTTGCAGCAATTTATCATAAGTCTGGTAGAATGACCATGGGATCATAAACCTATTCACGAAAACCAATATATGAAAGTTCATAGGCAAAATTATAATCTATTCAAAATTCGAAGAATGCTCGAAGTAGTTTACCAACGGGCCTTGATTGCGTAAAGCTGGAAGTTTCCTTGAGGTATTTTTTCAGAGATAATCTCGAGACCACTCCTCGGCGGTTGCATTTAGAGTTTTCCCAAAAGCCACGGTCCTATTCAACCGCGCCATCAAGTTCGTTGTGTGGTTCACCAACTTCTATTTCCCCTTCATGCGAAGCAATTCGAGGACGATAGGTGATCTATACGGATGTCGGTAGCTTAAGCGAACCACCTCCTTATTTCGGGGCATTGGACGCGGAACTACGTGTTTTAGGAAGAAAAGCTCTTGTTGACGTTCAGGGTTCCTTTTTCCTCTCATACTCATGGCCCATTGCTCATGTTAGTGATCATTGATGACGTCTCTTAATCTTGTTCCTCTAGACGAACTTATTGTTTTGTATCAGAGATAATTAGTGACGTTTGGTTAAAATCTTCTAAGATATAGCATCCATACTATGGATTGAAATCAGTCCTTTACTTTTTAGGGTGTAATATAAGGTATATCGACTGTGTGTGATTATTCAGTCAATTTTAAGATAATCCAGGTCCAATAAAATAACGTCCAAAATAAGGTCCAATGAAAGGTCAGTGATTCGGTTACGTTCCAGCTAATGCCTTTTGGGGAATCCAAAATATGTTTGATACTTGGGTTTGTTGAAGTACTTTCAGTGTCTAAGGAATCTCTCCTCAAGTGATATGGCTTGGCTGGATGAAAATAATGTTTGCTCTTTGTCTGAGATTGCCATAAAATACTTGAGAATGGTATTTTTATTCTATGGAATTGGCATGCTTAGTTAACGCCATAAACTTTGATAGTCTTAGTCACAAATTCAAAGGTGAATGTGAACGTTAATAGTTTCGCTATAAAAAGATTCCATGAAAGGTTCCACCAAGGGAAGCAACAGCTATCAAGGTGACCACCTAGGATGACGTGTTAGTCATATGAAGGCCTCTGAAATATGCGGTCATCTTCAATTTATATCCATGCATGTGGTGATAGATCATAGAACCAACTGTATTTCGAAGCTAATCTGACATGATAGATTTGATGGAGAGCAACACGTTTCTCCGACGGTCGTTTTAAGTACAATGAAGGCCATAATAATGGTTCATAAAATAACATCTCTACTATTCTTGGTGCAGGTGTAGCGAAACTTGGTGGCACTCGCTAGTGAAAAGTAGTATGCAAGGAAGAAGACAGCACGCTAGAGAGGTGGGACGTGGGCAGTATCCCTCTAAAGGTCCCCCCAGGTGTCCTTTGGTACCATTGCCTGATCATAAAAGCTTAGTTGACCCTTAGTGGCCTCCAATTCTCCACTTGTGAGTGCCACCAAGTCTTGCTATACCAAGAGCTACCCTATTTTAAGGGTGAATGTATAGACAACGCGTTGATTTTTGTGCATTTCCATTTTTGAAAATGTTGCATGCTGAAAAAAGTACTGGTGAAATGGAAAAATGGATACAGAGCAATAGAATTTAATCCTCAGGCAAACGCGGAATTTATATAGCGGAATTCTAAGCATACCTATTTCCTCCTCTTAATCCTCTTTTGGGATGTCAGGCCGGTGTGTAACCGACCTGTCCACAGAACATGTTTTATCAAAAGCATTGATATCCATTGTTTGCACCAATAGTCGTAAATCAATAGTGACCATTCATCAGTAGTGAGTTCACTTGGTAGTCTGCCGTAAACTCACAAGTAATCACCGAGTGTTCCGTGTGTGCCTCCCCCGGTTGACGAGACCCTCGCCGCCGGCGGAAGGTCGAGTTGGCCGGTCGGTGAAGCATTGAGAGCCCGGGTTGCCCTCTCGCGGTGGTTCGGCGAAATTCTTAGGCTGTAGACTTTCCCCCATAACTTGACCGGTCTTTCATCGCGCGAGTAATATGTCTCTATTACTGCAAAATTGAGGGATCTTGGACGGTACCCCAAAAAAATTAAATCCATGCCTTAGAGAGGTAAAATAAGTTCGGAGAGTATATTATTCTACTGCAAAAAACGCTTGTTTGGAATCGTTCTGTCATAAATTTGAGCTCACATTCTCCACGATAATTTTTAGTTCTGTATTTAAAAATCATTATGTATTATTTCTGCATCCTATTTTTAGTGTCACCTCCTAGTAATTTCAAATTTTATTACCCATCCTTTTTTTAAGAAATTCATTTTGGTCCGTCGTATCATGATTAACCTTTGTTATTCTTATGTGGGAAACATACATACTTGGAATCACTGTTGCTAGTACAATCCAAATCTTTCATACATTTTTCGGTACGGATTTCCAAAACTTTTTTTGCCAATAAAAACTTGGTGGGTATAATATGCCTAAGATGGGTATATAAATTCATTAAGAGGCACTATAAAAATATTAAAAGATATATATGATAGGGAACTTGCCTTTAATTAGGATGAAGAGATTCTTGTCAGGCTTTTTCTCCTTATTTGCCAACATTCATAAATAATCAATTTCTCAAACAAATCTCTTCCTCAAAAATCACCTAAGAGCAGCTCATTTTTACTCTTTTCCGATTAAATTTCAATGTATGTTTATTCATAGCATCTGTTAATATGAATCGTTGGTGTCAAATTGCCTATTAAGTCAGAAAACTGAGTAGTAATTAATTTCCTTACTTGATTGATAATGGTCAGTACTTTGAGATAGACGGTGTATTCCAAACTTCAAATCCGGGGAAATCCTGATCCGAAAATTATTTTTTATTTATTTCCACATCCCCGAAAACAGTACGAACGGCCTTTTACATCGAGTGTATTAACAACAATGCAACAATGTAGGAACACAAACACCCATGTCCTGAGTGGTGAAATATCCACTCAGGCGGGACTCGAACCCGCGACCCTCAGTGTAACAGGCGAGGACTTTACCCTGTCGCCACCGCCGCTTCAATTCCGAGGAAACTCTGATCCGAAAATTATGGGCCAATCGCAGCTCTTTTCAATAGAAGAGTATCAAATTTAGCCTTATCGATTTATATAATATTATCGTGCATTTTGTACTCTATCACGGCCACTCTAAATTATCTTTATATCTTATCTTTTCAGGAGTAAGCAACCATAACTTCGGAGATAGAATAGAAGACTCTCCAGGCGACTTGGCCTCGAGCTCAGCGGCATCACTTATTGTTCTCGTGTTATTCGGCTCCCGTTCTAGGTTTTTATTAAAAGCGACTACTAATAGATAACAATCACATAAGTCATTGCAATCCAATGTTACACCCACCGTCAAAACACGTGGCTTTATTAGTTTCTCAGTCTAAAGCTAAAGGATGCGCGTACTACAGTAGATTTTGTCAATTCTACAAGAGTAAGGAAATGCAAATGGCCATTGCCTTCATAGTTCTCATCAGTAGACGCGAGTGACGATTTACTTGCTTCAGCAGAGCGAACTATTCCTAGATCATTTTCTTGGATGGTTAATTCGGCAATGACGGCCCATAGTCCACATGCCCTCGGCATCTGAAACCGTGCGTCCCAGCGTGTGCGTCGGTCGCAGGGCGGGAAGGGACTCGCGAGTGCTCGCCGTGCCCCCAGGAGTGCACGGGTGAAGACGCGGCGTACCGCACCAGCTCCTCCCCTTCCCCCCACGCACCCACCCCGGCGGCGCGGCCCGCTCGGCGTGAAACCGCACAAATGTTAGCCATGGACATGACCGCCTCGGACCAATCCCACGCCGCGGCGGCGGCGGCCGCGGCTGCAGCGGCAGCCGCGCACCGCTGGTATGACCCGGCCCCACCGCGCGGAGGCGGCAGCGGCGCGGGGAGCGGCATGGTCGACGGAGACGTCAACGGCGCCGGCAGCCCCGGCGGAGGGCTCATGAACAACGCCGGCGGTTCCTCGTCCTCGTCGTCCACCTCGTCGGCGGGATCCGGCTCCGCCGCGGCGGCCGCGGCCTCCTCCGCCTCCGCGACCGCCGAGGAGATGGACATGTTCTTCCACTCGCTGGACGCCGCGGCGGCCGCGGCGGCTGCAGCAGCGGCAGCGGCCGCCAACTCACCAAACCACCGCGCTGCCGCGGCGAGATACTACGCGGCGGCCTCTCAGATGCATGGCGGATACCACCATCACCACCACCACAGCAGTGCCGCACATGGTGAGTACATGAGGCAAATAAAAAACGTGTTGGTTGTAATTTCATGTATGATATATACCTCATGTTGAGGTGTAGTGTTAGTGACCCGTGGAAGGAGACTTTCAGGGTCTTAAAAATATAGCGTTTACAATTTCAATCCTCTCGATGCTTAGTGTGTGATTAAATGCTAATTGAGTACACAACGCACGCGGTGTTGAACTTCGATGTTCCTTTACACTTTTTGCAACGCTGTTAGTACCATTTGATAGACTTGTATTTCTTTCCGTAGCTTCCTCCTATTTTCCTAAGTTCTAGCCAACAAGGAAGTCCTTATAGACACACTAACGTTTGCGAATAACTATCATTTTTTTTGGATTCTCACTGCGTGTTCGTGAACCGATTTTTGCTTCATTCCAGTATGCATTGGGCCTTATCATTTATCCCTAAAAATAATACAAAATGAGCAGCAGGAGTGTATCGAGAATAGCAATTAATTTCAGCTTATTCCAGATTTGAGGTCAATGATATGAATTCATATTTAATATATGGCATTTTTATTGTTAAATTTACATTAAAAAGTTGTCTTCCGATATAATTTAATTGAAATGATAATGAATCATTTGTATGAAGGTGCCGCGTACTTTGATACCAAAGAATCTGCCGAGGTAGTTACATCTAAATTAAATATGGTGGCTCATTGACCGTAAAATCCCACTCAATGGAGTTGTAATTGTGACCACTGTAATTTAACCACCTGATAAAGGAGGTAAACAGATAGCAGCAATCGTGCCTTAGCGAATTGAAGGCGACACTTGAGATTACTTTTGGAATTGATGGTCTTGGAGATCATGATAATTTTTATACTTGCTTGACATAGGAGTTTTTTTGTATTTGATGAGCTACAAATTGCCAGTAAAAACGTACGTTATGAGGCAGTTGTCTAATATTTGTACTTGGAATTGTCCCCTAAGACATCATGGATATTGCTTTCGTAATATGTGGAATCCTGAAGCAAAATGATTTTTGGATTTTCCAAGCGTGCCAATCGTCGCAAGCTTAATCTGTTTCTTTTGTGAATGGATGCATTCTCTTGCTGCAGTGTTTCTCTTTAATCTCAAGGAAAATCTTTCGTTGTTATGCATCAAATCCATTTTACTGTCACCAAATTATATTTTGTTTATTATAACCAAATTAATCCCAGCGAAATTCACATAAATACGGGTCGTCTGGTAAATAGTTCGGAATTATATTTATCTTTTACCAGCTTTTAATTTTTACGGGGAAAGAGTTTCTCTTCGTTTTGCATATGGTACTTATAGCTGGCATATGTTAAAATTACTTATCATTGTGCGTTAAGTGAACTTGCGAGAATTTTCTAAACTCTAATATCTTTTTCATAATACCTTAGTGAAAAAATGCCTTTTCCATTGGACAGGGCTTCTCACTTTGAAGGCGTTGCTTTATAAATTATTATATACTTTCTGCTCTTTTTTGGTTTCTATAAATTGATTGGCTTTGATTAACTTGTTGCAGAAGTAGTTAATAAAAACCTACTATAAGTATGTACATTCACGTGTACAAGTATAGTCAGTATGTACATTCACGGCTCAAAGAACATAATGAATATTCTCATATTTTGCTGCGGCTTGAGTTTTCGGATGTTTTCCGAATTTATCAGATTTTAACGGTCCGCAATGGAAAGTTTGAGATATTATTTTCTTTTAGCTTGATAAATAGCGTTTCACGATAAAATCGTATTTAATCTTTCTGTATAGAGGAAAAAGACGTCGATTTGTCTACTGGTGTTACTACTAGTAACGCCATTCCTTTAATATAGCTGATGTCCTTATCTAGGTCCACGTAATTCCGCTAAATATAGTTTCAATATTCGATTATAGTGTACCCTTTGCGCAATATGTATTTAAAAATTTCATCCTTTATCAGAAAAGATAATTTTGATAGGTCCTCTCAAATATCTGGACGAGTTTAGTTTTCCTCCACCAACTGATTGTTGGAACTCAAATGAGCAACGATGAATAGTTTTACGTGTATTGACTAACAATACTTAATTTCTCGCTAAACTTCAAGACTTTTTTAATTTATTAAACTTAAATATCCTTAAACTTAACTCTTTATTCGACACATGGTCATCATACCACGCTTAGAGCAATACATTTTCCACGTTGCTTCACGCAAATGCTCGGATACCAATTTGTTAGCGCATCGTACATTCCATGCAAAAACTGTCGCCTATTCTTGTTTCGGAATTTTTGCTGTTACCATTGAAAATATCATCCTGATTTCATTAATTGTGGCCATTAACTGAGCCTTAAGTAGTTAACTATGCATATATATCCGGTGTTTACTATCCGAACATACTTACCGACCAATTTGTAAATGGGGAAACATTATATCAAATTAGGTATTCTGCAATAGAGCTTTGTTTATGTTACGTCGCTAACAACTGACCCAAGTTGATCATTTTCCCCCGCCAAAAATAGCTGGCCTCAGGGCTTAGAGCAATTACCTTTCAACTGGAGAATAAATTAAAATCGAATACTTTTCATTCGAGTCTTCGACACTTGGGGGAACGTGTTGCTTTGCGGTCTACATGACGACGCGTGTATGTTTCCCACTGCGAAATCAGTGTTTGACTTCTCAGGGTTGTGCACTGTCGTGAACCGAAAATCAAGGCATAATTTTCCTCTTATTCAAGCTTCCATCACTGAGGATGAGACGAAGCATGCACCTTTGAGAAGAAGACTCTTGTACACGCGTACAAACTTGTGGTTTGCGGGGTTATTCCTTTGGGTTTGTGTGGGAGGGGTTGAAAAAATTTGAGAGAAATGGTGGGGAGGGGCTGTGGAATGAAGAAGAGGAGAGGGTGTTGGTTACCAGGCACCCCCCTCCCATTGTCTCTCCCTACTCCTCTCCATCTCTCCATTTCCCTCACTCCACGTCCCTAGGAAGTTTTGCTCCGGCCCCCGCCCCTTCCCTCCGGTGATGAATTGCCCGCTCCCCGTCCGCAGTGTCAGGACCTAGTTAAGGTGTCGGGACGCAGTAACGGCGTAATTTACGCCGCTGGTTGGCACGGCGGCGGCCCGATGGGCCCGCGGGAACGACGAGGGTTTTCCATGGGATGGGAGATGGGCCCCGCGAAAGGGGAGGAGGAACGGTTGTGTTGTTCTGGGCGAGGGCGGCAGAGGGGATGGGTTTTCCATCTGGTTGGTGTGTGGGAGAATGGGTACGGGGGGAAGGGCGCGTGTAAGAGTCTTTTTCAGGCTTCCGTCGATAAAACCCCAGGGCGAGAGTTATCGGGACACTAACTAAGCTTTTCTATTATAGTGTCGCCGTTTCGTACGGGGGTAACTCGCGAGGAGGTTCCGCTGTTCGATCGGCGGTACCAGAATGCGATAGGGTCGGTGTTTTTCCAGGATTCCAATTGTTGAAGTTGCTTGCCTCTTAGCGCTCCGTTAATTACTACCTTTAGGCCCCTATTTGGTGTCGATTTTCATTTCGATGGTATTTAATTGATGTCATTAGTAAATCTGATGTAGGAACTAGAATCCGTCAAATCCGATCCATACAATCTTATAGCGGTTTGTATTCTTGACCAAAGTAAGCGCAGGCCCGTTAATAACATTATTTGACCAAATGCACTTCAGTATTTTGGCGATCACTGATGGACCGACATTTTCCTATCATAATAATGGGCCTTATCGCTACCTAAAGGAATAATGACGTTTGATTTTCCCGTATCATACCCTCGATTGTAAAAGAGCGTTGCAATCAATATTTTTAGACATTTGCAGGTGTGATAGGTTCTATCTTTTGAAAATACTTTTACCTAGGGAAGTAAACTCGTCACTTTTTAAAATGTTTTTTCTTGATATTAATTAATATTAACGATTTGTCACGTTGCTTTTGGTGTTTAAATCTGGTCCATTAAGGTGATGTAATCTGGTCAGATTATCAGTGGTATCTCTTTCTATCAAATGTTGGAATGGAATAGTGGAAAGCTAGTATTATAATACATCAATATATCTAACCTTCTTGACTCTGATTCTCATATAGTCACATTTTAATCCTTTTGAACGTTAGTTTCCCCAATCCATGCATATTTCCCTTCATGTTAATGGAAAGAGATTTGAAAGGAGAGGATCGCAATGTAGTGGTGGTATTAATTACCTAAACCGTTAATTTGTAGTTGTATGATTGCGTAGCTTTTGAAACGAGTTCACGAGTTTAACGCTTTTAGCTGAAATATGTATTGTCTTCTTGTAAGCGGCGATAATGAAACATCTCTGTATGCGTGAATTAAGATAGGCAGTAGAGAGATTTTTTAACGATGTAATTTGAATTCACATATTCTGATATTTCTTACTTGTTTTCCTCTCCTTAAATTTAAAATGCTTTTACGGCCGCTTTGAAGAAGCATCGAAAGCTATATTTGGCCCAAGATTGTCGAGCTAAGCCATATTAATGAGGTACTATATAGTACGCACATTGGCGTTGTTCCTTATTGAAATCTAAGTAAAGTGACTTCGTTAGATAGTGTTTTCTAATCGAAATATCTAATTTAGACCTCTTAATTTTTACTTAATTGTAGCTGAACTACCAAATGCTTCGCGAGAAATGGATTCCCCTTTTAATTATTTTTTATGGTATATATTTGAGGTTTTTTTGTGTTTTATGCAGGTTAGCTACTCAGGATTTTTCCCGTTTCTCATTTCCTACCTAAAGGGGAATAATAATTTCATATGCCCTATATATTAATTTTACTTAAACCCTAACGTTTCGTTAGTAACCGCAACACCTACAGAAAACAAGCCAAGCATAAACGCGGATAAATGCGGATGGAAACCCGAAAAACCATTCTCTTTAAGCCAAGCATTTTCTCAAATTAAAAAAATCTCATAATTTACGTAAGTAATGAATATGTATTGCATTTCGTGTAATTTAGAGTGAATTTTCTCCTCTTGCCTGTCCAAAGAACGTCAAAATATACAGGAGTAACGTTTCATAATTTTCTGTGCGGGTTATTGCGATTTGTTTGACGAGCTATAGGTAATAAGAGTAGTGAAGGTAATAGGATAACGTGAAAATCATTTGCAACGGCCTTCATTGTAAATGTTTATCTAGCGTTTACGACTGATATTTTGTGTCAAGCTTGTTAAATTTTAAAATTGATTAAATACAAAAGATACCGTTTGATACTATCCCATCTATTTACTTAAGCTATTTTATATTTTCAAATGTAATTATTCTCTTGAAAATCTTCTTTCTTTATAGTAATACAGGATTGATATTTCAGTCTACTTGAATGAACGTTTGCTACTGAAATAAAATTTACGGTTAATGCTTCTTTATGCACTTTCCCGATCATTTGGGAACCCATTAAGTGCTTTCAGCAACGTGACTTTTATTCCGATTGAGTGGATAGATTTTCCTTAGATACAGTCACTGTGAATGGAACTCCGTTACCACATGTCCTAAAATTGTCTCCCAATGCCAAGCTCCCGTATCACCCTCACGTACTCCTTATCTGCGGAGAAATATCCAAAGATAAGGTACACACACTAACCCGATTTAATGCAACAGCATCTGGGCAGTTGGCGTGCGAAATTGAATTCAAAACCAGATAAGCCTCCCTTATCGATTTGTATCAGTTTCCGTCCCGTTAAGGACTTGATAATGCATTGCGAAATGCGTATTTTTCTCGGTGGATTGGGGCAAATGTGCCAACTACGGTGAGGGGATCGAGGATTTTCGTAGCTGGTTACAGTTTGAGGTCGTTTTTTGTAGGATTTGTTCATTTATTCAGATTTGTTGAACATCATTGTATTGCTTTTTCTTTGAGCTGGAGATACAAGGCTTTCCGTAGTTTCACGATACGGAATTAGATTAAATTTTATGAGCAGCTCGTGCCAGAGTTAGCCGTAAATCTGTGGGCTTTATGGCAAGTGCTTGATGCTGAGTGAAAACGTAATGATTGATCGGGTGATTGAATGCCTTGTAGGCGTGCAATTAGAAAGTGCTTTACCTAGAAACATTAAAGCTCGTTCGCATCAGACTTTTCCAAATGTGTGACACGAAAGTCCCGAGATTTTTTTCTCCCCTGGGGATTTGACTA
This sequence comes from Pyrrhosoma nymphula, assembly GCA_963573305.1. Classification (NCBI taxonomy): domain Eukaryota; kingdom Metazoa; phylum Arthropoda; class Insecta; order Odonata; family Coenagrionidae; genus Pyrrhosoma; species Pyrrhosoma nymphula. The sequence goes on from OY754327.1 coordinate 169,329,155, forward strand.
AATGGATAGAGGAATGTAAAGCAAGTTTCAATTTGGCTTGGGTAAAATTTAAACAATTACTACACCACGAAATCGAAAACAAGCATCGCACTGATCTTCTGCGTGGGTATTCCCTCAAGATTGGTCGGGAAATTTCGTTTGACGAGCTCCGAGATAGATTGATAGCGATTATTTTTTTTAACAACTAAGGTTTCAAGTCTTGGGCCATTTTATTGTCAACACAAGGACTGCGCGACATGTATTTGTTACTGAACGAGAGTTAGGCCTGTTGTAGTCCGGTGGAGACCCTCGTATTTTCTCATCTATATAAGTCCCCGTGTGTAATTTTGTGGAAAAAATACCCAGTCGTTTCGTCCCTGTCTCCGCAGTTGATTTTCCTTGGCAATCCGCCCCTGCTCCCTGACGCTAGGGGAAAAACTGTATTCCACTGCTTGAATGCGTTCTCCGCCAGGAGGGATAGGAGAATTCCACGGAGCAGAGAGGTCCGGGCCGCGATAGGCCTTAATCGCTTTGTAGAGTCCTTCGGCGTCCTTTATCCCCGCGGATCAACTTTTTACCGCGCAATTTCCAGCACGCACCGTCGTTCAAATGGCCCCAGTCGGTGCCCGTATACTCCTACTCTCCGGTCTCCGGCGTCTGCGCTCTTTTTGTGTTTCGTCAGCGGGGAAAGGTTAACTGATGCAGCGTCCCGAGACGGTCAAGAGCTGTGAGGAGTTTCGGCGTGTAATGATTGACTCGCTTGTGGGTGGAGACCGAGGGGAAGGGTATCCTGTTCCTACGTTCTGCTTTCATTGTTTGTTGTCTTGACTCTGGACAATGGGAGAAAGGAAATCATTTTTCACTATTCCTTGTTCTTCACTCATATTTTAGTCACTGCTACTCCCATCCATCCTGTGGCGGGCTTTGTCAAATCACACGTGTAAGACTGAATATGAGGAGATGCCTCCGTGTTGGCAATCAGCCCATCAAATTTCGAGTTCGATCAAAATTCAAGATGGCTTACTTCCTTTGAACTGGGATTGGACGAGGTTTCCTCCGGCTGCTAAGCTATCCGAGGGATAGATCACTGTTCACCAACAAGCCTGGAATGTGGCTTTACTTTCTCGTCGACCGGCGTAATTAACTCCTTTCAGAAAAATGCAGGCTAAAGAAATTGTTTGAAAACAATTATCGGGAAAGGGTGGAAAGTGATTAATATCGAGGATCGAATTTTCACTTTACGTTGTGTCGTAATTGTTAACCATCCTCATGTTAAATGTGCTTGCTAAATGAATTACCTGTAACTGTTTGAAATATCATGCACGAAGAATCTGAAATTAGCACTTCAGTAAATAATTCCTTTGAGGAAAGTTGATTAATTACTAACAAAAATTTCAGTAATAATTTCATGAGAGTATGTTTTAAGTAAATTCCAATAATAATGTAACCCCAATAAATGGAGCTTCTTCCTTTCGATACGGTTTTTGCCAGAGTTAATGACGACAGATTTTCTGAGTGGGTATCCCACATTGGCTCAGATGAAAAAAAAATGTCGCCAAGGCAACTTAAAGGATCCTCATTTATTGCTATTCGTTTGAGCGCCTCACCAGGATCCCGGAGGCGTAAACTGGGATTTTCGCCCGTGAGTGGTCGTGAACAAGCCTTGAGCCATGCAAGTAGCACGGAAGCAAGGAGGGTAGCGGGTAATAGCCACCCGTGTATCCAACGACTTCGGTCTTTTCACGATCCTCACGTCTCTTGTTCGGTTACCCTTTCACTCCGCCAAATTAGCGCCACGTTCCCCTGCCTACCCAATTCCTAGCACTCTCGGCTGATTCGTGCCTGGATTGAATGAAATGTGGGTGCTCGTATGTCGCCTGGCGACGCAGTTCAGCAGCAAAGAGTTGGAGGGAGGGGAAGGGAGTTTCGCGATAGGGAGGGAAAGGGGTGGCAAGGGTTTCGGCCGGAGAGATAGATATACCCTTATCGGAGAGCGCGAGCGTGTGTGGCATCGCGTGCGCGGCCGCCGCGGCGGGGCGGAGGGCGGGCGCTCGGCGGCGGACGCAGTCGGCCCGCGCGCGGCGGCCCTCTGGTCGCTCGCTTCTCCGAAGGGCGTGCGTGCGAAACCTGTTGAGCACACTGCACCCGGATTTGAGCGCGGGCGGGTGGGAGGTTCGGTGGGCGTAGTTTGGTTTGTGTGTGTGCCCGTTCTGCTGAGCTGCTGCCACTCGGAGGAATGGGTTTACGGCGTTTCCAACCCGATGCCCTCCCCCCTCTCTGTTCTGCACCCTTTTTCGCCGCCTCCGCACCCTGTCTGAGCCGCGACGCGCGCCTCCCACATCACCGTGTTCGCGAGGTACCCCTGTTTTGAGCGGGGGGAGGGGGGAAGCTGGGTGTTCAGGATAGAGGCTCGTGGACCGCGCCCCGAAACATGGCAGATTCCTCTCTGCCTCCTTAGGGCGGATCGTTCGTTCCAACGGGATGACACTGGGTTGACTCGACGACTGTGTGAATTCTCAACCGAATTGGAGCATTTTACAGATCTTGTGAAATTTCGTTTGAGAGTAGGTAATATTTCCTCATGAACAATCCTTATAAATTTCTCACGATTACCTATCGATACTACTTAATCACGACGTACTTCCGTTACTAACGGCCTAAGTTATTTTCGCTAATAATACTGAAGTCCTCAACTCAATGCTTGGTTTGATCGGTGAGGGTGGAGCTCACAGAGCACTAAGCTCAATGGCGTGCGAAATTAAATCATAAATGCTGGGGGGTGTTCCTTTCCCGGTTCCGCCTGGGACTCCCGAGAAAATCGGTAAACCTGGGTTTAGCTGGCCGTTTATAAAGAAAACTGTCAAAGAAAAACCTCCGATCGGTAGCACAACGCTCTCCGCCACCCCGCCTCATTTTACCGATAAGATAAGGATGAATATGTTAATATCGCATCCATGTCAGAGAATATTTACTGTCAGTCTCCGTCAGTTATCCAGTATTAAGTACAGTACGTAAGAGTCTTCCATCTTTATTTCCTTGTTATATCACGTTTTATATCTTCTGTTATATGAAATTAAACGTCGGTCTCTTTTACTGTAAATTCTTAAATACTGCAATAATTCTTAAATACTGCAAGTAAAAGTCAATGGTTATTGCAAGAAAACCAAGCAAACCCGCTGAAGAATAGGTAAAATCGCTAAACATCGTCTCACATTCTGAAATTCAGAATGAGAAAACTATATTTTGCGCTTTTAATAGTTTTACTTACTCTTGCGTGTCTGCGGCTCCATTTTCCGAGTGTCGAGCAGCGTAGTTCCTCAGCCTATTTGTCATTTCCGTGCTAAACTCTACCATCTGCTCCCGTGTAAAACTGCCGTAGATGTCTATTTGCATGGTGCACGGGCCGCACTTATGACATAATGTGGAAATATTTGAGAGGCTCCTGGCGGCGGCGGTGGGAATAAGAGATTGCTTGGAAGGGGTGCGCGGGCACGTCTGCGTTGCGTGCCTCCGCCCTCGCGGCGTTGTATCTCGCATTGCGTCGCCCCGGTACCGTGTCATCCTACCGACACCTCTCCCGAATGGTGGGAGAATGACAACAAGAATGGCCCATGGGAAAAAACTACAAGCCGTTGCCCAAGGAGTGAGTGGTTGATGCCCGTGGGGAGAGGTCCTAGTCAGTTGCGACCCCCACCTCCCTCTCTTACTCACCATCCCCTCGCCTCATCCTCCCCATGAGCCGCACAACCCCATCCCTCCCAATTCCGATCCACCTTCCTCCCTTTTGTCGTGGGTGGCGCAGTCCTTTTCCTATTTCTCGGAAGAAACGTTCCTCCCCCTGTGACACGTGACCCCGACGATGGGACAGAAAGAGAGGCGGGTGGACCTCCCGGGATGGAACGTAACTTCCTTCCTCCCCTCGGTCCCACAGACTCCCCCATGGCATGGCAATGGCAGGCCGACCGGGGGCGACCCCAGCACGTAGCACTCCACAATGTCTCGGCCGTGGGTGCGTGTGGCGCCTGTGTGCTGTTGTGGGTGCACATACTTATTCCATAAAAACGCCGCCTCTTTTCACCTCCTCCCTCTCGCACACACGCTTCTTGGGACGGTGGAAAAAGGGACGGTCGGGCTGACCAAAACGGTTGACGAATTGGCCGGAGGTTTTTGGACTTTGAGGAATGTGTGTTTTCACTGTTATGGGGAGAGTTGGCGTCAGGTGGGATCGGTATTGAGACAGGTGGTCCGCCTAGGTGACTTCTTTAAACTCGCTACGGCGAGGATGGGCTTTTAAGCTAGAGCTAAGCGAACTTAGCGTTGGAAAATAAGGTTCATGTTTGTAATTAATTGTCTGACTTTAGTCCATTTCCAAGTTATTTCAGACCACAATAGGACAATTAATATCGGAAATGAACGTGTGTTTTCGAGCCTTTCTGAAACTTGCAATAACATTAAAAAGGTATGGTAAACAGGTAGTTAAAATGACTTGTTTTAGATACAGAAATTTAGTTAAATTTTTAGTTCTATTTCAAACAATAAGCATTGACTCTTGCTACATCTTATTCATTTTTTCCTTTCATTACCAGAAGCACATCAGGATATCGATAAAAAATGAAGTGCCTTTTATCTCTTTATTGACTCGCCCAGCAACACGGGTTAGTTAACGTTCTTACACCGCCGTATCTCCTCGATTTCAAATCTCATGCGTCATCCGATATAATAAAATCGTCGGCCGGCCTCATCTTTATCAGCATCTTCTCTGCGGATTCCAAACTTTTCTTTCGTTCTTATCTCGCAGTCACATTAATCTATCGTTGCAGACTTCACATTTTTTCTGCTTTGGCATTTGAGCCTTAGTCTTAGGCTTTCATAATTTTTGTTAGGATAAATTTTATTAGCGACCGAGGGAGGCAGAGAGTTAATAAAGGGACTACTCAGTTGCGATCGCACCCTCAACTTCTGCGTCAGCGCGTGAATCTAGTGGTCGCGTGCTTGTGAGTCCTTCAGCACTCAAAGGTGCTTACAAGTGAAGTGACTCTCGTACGTTCTTTTGTACATGAACAAATGAGGTGGCGGGACATGGGGTTAGTTTCTTTCTCTTGTCATAGCCGAAAAACCTTCAATCACTGAATGAGCCAGAAATCTCAAACAGTATTCAAATTATTTACTTGTATTTTTCACTTATAGTCCTTTATGGTATCATAATAAACAAGTATGTATCCAGTACGCAAATGAGTTTGACCTACTCGTGATAGATTCATTTACTTGCATCTTTATCATTTCAATATATCATCTTTTTTCATCGTTCCGATTTATGTCACATCTATAGTTTCAATGCCTATGTATATGTTTTGGCAATGCCGACTTATTTATCATTCATTATATATTATAGTGCGTGCGAAATATTTCCATCTAATGAAATCTTCCTGTGCTTCATTATCAGAGGAGGGAGATAGAATGTTATTACCACAACCTGGAAGGATGCTTAAATCGCTTTCCGTCAGGGGAATAAGTATGGATATATTAAATTTACTAACTATTTAAGTTTGAAAAGGAATTATTTACTTAACTAATGATGATTTAAGTTCATATTGTGATTTCGCAACATAGAAGAATGGAAAATCAGGAAAGGGAATATCAACACATCCTCGCTCCATATCCGGTATCAGGGGTGGTTCTTGCCCATTTACGTTAGTTAATGTCCATTGAGTGATTTTACCGTCTCTGAGAAACATTTTAAAACATCCTTGAGCGATTGTGTGTGGTGTCAATTTGACTTATTGATTTGGCATGTACTGTACAACTGCAGATTATTTTTTTCTTCAAGCGTCCAGTAAAGGATTATAAAATTCAACTAATCGGAAATTTTTGTTATCAGAAGCTTTTCAATGAAACGACGAGTTATTCTATCGGCATTAAGTCTTCTAATTAATCCGTCATCAATTACGTAATTTAATTATATTCAAAATAATTATATTGTTTTTCTCTTTTTTATGGAAATTTTCTGGTAAAGCGAAGTTGAAAGCTAACTTTATCATTACATCAAAAGTGATATTTGTTCTTAGCACTCAACTCTATCGTCGGAGTTTAGGAAAAGTGTTAGGTGATTGTATGCACCGCTTCTATAGGCATCTTTTCCTATGCTAATGTGAGAATAATAACTCCGTATAGTATATTTGTTTCCCTTCGATATCCTATTTCTATATTCAGTAAACGGCCAGCCATGTTAACCCTACTCGTTCCCTTTATCGGTGGTCACAGTGGTGCGACGGCGGTCTTATTCCTCCCGCGTACTTCGGAATCGTCTCACCATCTGACACTGCTACACTTTGAGCATGCAATTGCGTCACCACCACCCTCCTCATTCTCCCTTCCCACCCCCGTCTTCTCAAGTAACCAGCGAGATTTATTCGTTTTTGCATTTCGTATTCCGTCCGCGGTCCCATGGCCCAATACTCATTTATTACTTTCGTTTGATCTCCTATTTGCCTTTCCTACTTATTTCTTTTACTAAAAAATACAATAAACTCTTTTCCCTGTGTTTCCCTATTACTATCATAACGGGCCATGTTCTCCTAAATGAGACTAGACACTGATGCTCATCATTTTAATCCTTTCTTTTGCTTGATATCTTTCGAGACTTTCATCCGTCGTGTATTTCTCAATCAGTTTCGTTCCTAACGTGATATCAAATCGATGTTATCGATACTCTCTTCCCCTGTGGATCCATTTTCACTATCATCGTTTGTTTTTTCTTTTCACTTTTCACTCAATTAACCTCAGTCCATATTCGATGTGTATCCCGTTACTATTGGAAACGAGTCATTCCCCTCCTTTAAAATTCTGCTCTTTTATTCATTATCCCCAAATTCTGTATCCCGAGCATCAGAACCTACTTAAATGTTCTAGGTATTCCTCCACCTTATCCATTCCCAAAAGCACGCGCATACGCCTCATAGTTTAACATGTCCTCGTCCACACCGCTTGTCTCTCTCATTCTTCTGAGAATTACCCTCGTCCCCCTTCTCACCTAAAAGGCTTCCCACTAACCTCTCAGCCCACCACCCACTCTCGAGCATGGGCCCAAGCATAAGAGATGTTCTCAGTTTTCCTGCCCGCCACTTTGGGCAACCGCCAGCGCCGTGATATTCGGTCGCTCGATCATGTCACACGCGCCCATCCCACCGCAAAAACCTCTCCGTACCGTTCCGGCTCGAATTCGAAAGCATCTCGTCCCACGCGGCGCCCAAAGTGTCTACCCTACTCGGAAATCAAAGGGGAAAAATAATCCGTCTCATCGGTGGATCCCTTGGGGGAAAAAATCTACCAATACCCATTCCGCCTAAGTGGTGGCATGGTTTATTTAAGCAGTTTCAAGATCCGCAGCCTGGGACATCGTGTCTGGTCGTATTGACTGGAATTACTTTCCGGAATGTCTACTACCTCACACCTCGGTAGAAAATCTTACTGCTGCCAAAACTGCTGAATGCAAATGACAGGAATCAATTGTGTGCACTATAAAATAGTGTAAAAATGTATGCTAAATGCCAATTCGAGTTTCGATTCGATTGGGATATTTTATTTGGAACCACACCCTGGCCGTTTCTATTATTGGAATGACTTCGTTTTTTTCATCAAATTCCTTTCCAGCTTATAATACGCTAATACCGCAATGGTTTAACGCCTCACCTAAAATGAAATTATCGAACATCGAATGTGACATCGACGACTACAAAAGTGCCAAAACTACTCTCCAGTTTTGCTCTTTAATCCGCGCAATCCTCGGCGATTACTGAGAAGGAAATTATTTGTTGCTATTTATGAGCTACTCACATCACGTGAATGCAGGTGGCATATTCGGTGTAATGACATTTTACTTTCGTTCAGTTTGTTCGAGCCGTAAGAAAGCTACGATTACTGTACAAGGGAAAAATTCTTCTTCATTGGTCCTGACCAAGACCTAACCAAGGCTGTTTACTGTAGTTTGCAATGCCATATTTTAACGATTACCGTGTCCTGACGAGGTTTAGAAAACATTTGCTTTTGGACATTGACTTCTTCTCCCATTTTTCGCTTGATTCCAAGTCTGGAACTATATGTTTGTGCCTTTCACTTCATCTGCAATACTTTTTCTTTCGGTATCCGTCGCTGGTTGCCGTCGAAAAGGAGGTAGTGCACCCCCACCTTCGGCAGCAAGGAAGAAATATTCTCACCAAGAATAGCAGCGAGTTGATGTCTACATTACGTCACGGTAGACGGGAGGAAAAGAATGGGGAGCAGACGTAATGCTAAGTTGCCTGTGAGAGCTTGTGATTTCCTTTTCCTTTACGAGACATTAAATTTTGGGGGACTTGATTGTGCCATGCTTCATGCCGTTGACCTATTTATCCACTGGAAAGTTTTCATGGCCGCTGAAATGATCATTGTTTAAATTTTGTGCTGGAATTAATTAAAATACCTGCGGTAGGGATTTTCAGTCGTAAAATGTGTATGGAACTTAACAATGAGAGTTTAAAAAAGTTAGAGAGCTAAAATAGTCTGAATCTTCTTCGGTAAAGAGGAATTAGCGCGCCAAGTTTTAGCCATCAGCGTCGATTATAGCACTTACCGGTAACTATATGACCTTCTCACTTGGTATGAGGCATAATTAAAACTTTAACACTGAATACATTAAATTTAATTGCGAGGAACTGCCAGTGAATAACGTGTTTTGCCGTCAAGGACTCAAGAAAAATGTGAATTTTTGATGACGAAATATAAGCATATGCAACAAAGTAATATAAATCCACATATCTCAAATATTCGTTTCTTTTTTATTTTTGATTCAGATTCTAAGTCAATGACTTAAGCATTTTATATCCTTAGTGACTGCTCGTAAAAAAGTAATTCTCTGGGATGTGTATAAGAGTGTATACTATTATACTCTTATATACTATAAGAGTGTATACTATACCACAGCCAAATAGCATTCGAATTTTATCTCGTGCTCGAGAACTTTTCTCCAACATTCATGTATTGGGAGGACACAGTAGTCCTTACTTGAAAAATCTCTATCAGAATAACATTTCACACCAAGTATACCATTTTTACCATCCATTCCCAACGAATTATGATGGACTTTCTAATCATTTACCCTATTGAAATCAGCATAGGCTTGAAAGAAATGAATATGGTGATGGTTACTAGCTATTTAAACATTCTGTCTGTATTACATTCATTTATCACCCAGGCTACTTTAATTGCGTCTGCTTTGATGGGAATGACGGATGGCATTCTGATTAGTGTATTTCCCTTTTATGGCATGGGCGTACTGTTTATGTTCTCTATTTATTTCTCTATTCTATATTTCATTTAAGTTGCGTGCTACCAGAGTTTCGTAAGCTGATGTGAAATATTTTAACCACTGTTTTATAGTTTATGCCAGTGTTTACCGGCGATTAAGGCACAATTATTATTTACCACCACTTTTTGCATGTCTAAAATTCAGCAAAGTTGTATGTCTTCATCGCTTCTTTGCTACAGAACGAGTTCTTCTATATCCTCTATATTTATGTGGAATTAAACGTATTTTTGCAGTTATATCACTATGTATTGTCTAAAAGATGCAGTATGCTCTATTCTTTTGAAAAAAGGAATGATACCAAATCCATTACTATGGCTCTATGCTAAGATACCCTGTCACCATGCTATCGCGTAGAATTTCGGTGCTTTTGGCATATATTTGCTGGGAAAGAAGCGGTTTATGTTGTTAATGCATATTTTACTAGCATTGGGTCGATTCTTCTCTGGTTCTTCATAGCTATTTTACATAATATTCGCAATATCTTTAAATATTGCATTTGCCACCAGGGAACTGGCCCATTCTAAGACTAAAGCCTAGTTAGTGCGATTATTCGATTTTAATTGAACATTTCCGGTCTTGATTCGTCTTCCCGCGAGCCAGCACAAAACTGTTGATCACGCCAACTAATTAAAAGTGTCTGCCGCGAAGGAATCATATTTTAATAGGGGGATGTAGGTTTTTTTTACTAGTGGTTTCTTATTTGGCGATCACAAAGTCTTGACCATAATGAGTATGGGAGACTAGTACTGCAATTTGATGGAAGCTTTATAATTAATATTGTTGAAGGGTTTCTGAAAGTTAATGCTCTTTCAACTTATCGCTGTTTCACGTGAGATAAGTAGTCATTACGCACTGTTCTTCATTCTTCAATATGAGGCTACATACCTCTAACGTCACCTAGCTCTAATCGTTAGGGAATTGTCAGAATGCGTATTTTCTCAGCAAATGTATTCGTTAGTCATGATCATATTACACGAGTGGTAAATAGAAATCCCTTATGGCTCGAGTAGCGGTATTGTACACAGTGCCATTATCCTCTTATAATTGCGGCGATGTCCGGCTAATATTGAGGAAACCTGGAGTCCAGTCGCTGGGAAAGGTACTTCCGGTGTGCATATGAATATTTACAAGCGATACTGCTGGGGCTATTTCTGAGACCATCTAAGGTAAAGCGAATTGCTCGCCATCACGTCATATTGTCATGCTCTGATCGTTTTAATACCTGTGGAGTAGATGCCCAGAGTTTGCTGGTGTATTTTGATGCATATTGGATAACGTACTAGCCGGTGGAATAAAAACCTGAAATGTGCTGGTAGAAGGGCAGAATGCATATCCGCACCGAGGCTCTGGGGTACTCTTCACAGTTGCGGTTGTTTTTCAATTGTCATCAACAATGCATTGAAAATGAGTGTCCAAATTATTTAACAAAAACAGTATGCTCGTTTTTGTCCTTTTGGTTCGCTCATCAAATCGATTCAAAAATCTCAAAAAGAAAATCAAAATCATTGAATTAAAAAAACACAATGTAGCTGAAAATCAAATATTTGCTGCTACATAAATCTGGAGCGTACAATCCTCTTTTCTATTCCTGAGGAAGAAATCGTGGTATTGGCCACTAAAAGTTGAATTCTTTGAATATAGTGTTTTGTATTTTCACGTCTGTTTTGTTTTTTTATCACTTAAGCCTGAAAATCCATCAATATATTTTGGTGATACCGGCATACTACGGTTAAAACCTTTTCTTCACGATTTATTCGCACAGTTTTTAGTTGCTGGTGAAAAGTGGCCACGAATCGCAGTGAAAATGTATTACTGAGCAGTGGTTTACATTCGATTGCCCAAGTTGACCGCTTTGGATGGGTGTTTGTACATGCAATCTCCTCGGCTTGCGTGACGTGTGCTTCGAAATTCTGACGCATGACAAATCCCAGTTACTGCGTCGTCGTGAAGTCTCCAGTCTTAATTGATCGGCCTTGATGCGTGGGGGATGAATTAGGGACGGTAATAATGGCCGAGGCCTCCAAATGAAAAGTATTATCTGGGTTGTTTTCTGTTTGCAATGTCGCGTGTGCGTTCGGCTTTTCGGAGTTCCAAGACATTGTCTCGCTCTTCGGCTCAAAAAATCCCCTGCCTTCGTGCTAATGGGAGGATGTTGCCAATTAGATCCTGCGAATCCTTTCTCCTCCACGCCGCATCGGCGGGCCCGTGGTTCTCGCAGAGTCCTGGCCGAGGGAAGAGGCAGTCTCTTACGCGGACGGCCCTCCGCAGGTAGTCGCGTGGAGGGAGGCCCCTCGACGGCCGGGCGCGGAAGGGTTCCTCGGGCGGGCACGCCTTCGCGGGCTCCTCTCCGCTGGCCGCTCGTCGGCTCCCGTCCGAGGCCCCCCGGCGGCGGACACAAGCGGCTCCCGGCAGTATCTGGTCGGTGGGAAGTGTCCCCGGAGGAAGCATAACATGGCTAGGGGTTCCCACTCGACTCGCTCGCCTTTTAATTGCTCCTTATGCATGTGGGGAGGAGATGGGTTCACTTATCTATTTAACGACCCCGGCGTGGCGAAGTGGTGGGAGGGCGGGATACGGGCCATCAGCATGGCTCTATTTTATCACAATAAAATGCTCTGGCGTTACCATACTCGCTCTTCTCTTTCCCTTCAATCTCAGTCAAATTTCGTACACGCCAACTTCTCTGACGCCGCATAACGACGCCACCTGAAGGTAAACTATGAGTCATGTTTACCTCTCCTGGCTCTATCCTCGCCCTTGCCTTTCTATCCGTAATTCTCTCTTCGACTCCTTACTCTTAATTTATGTTGGGATACTCTCTTCACTCAATTGACAGCTGTCTCTTTCTTCAGTTATACAAAGTTTTTTTTGCCGGTCGAAAGTTTTCTTTTTATACTAGTCGAAAGAGATAGGGAGTACTAGCGTAAGTATACAGGGAGCCATTCGTTCATTTAATGGGAAAATTAACTTAAAGAGGATTTATTTTTCGATTTTTCTCAACTGGATGTAAAGTTGATGAATTCGCCGAAGAAAAAGTCTGGGTTAAAGCCAATGTCTCTCCGATAAAAATATAAAAACCAGTATTTTGCTGCAATGATTATTCCGATATGAACCTCTAGCCCTCCGAACTCTATTAGGCCGGTATCAGCTGTTTATGTATACGTGAAAGTTTTCCTGTTCCTTAAAATTGACTCTCTTCTCCGTGAGCATATATGTATAGTAATTTTTTAAACCAATTCTTAGTCTTTTATTTGGTATGAAGAGCATATGGAAAATATTAGTCCGTCACAGTATGCCACATTTTTCTCGGTGTTTATTTTTTTGCTAGCATCCTTCTGTGATTTTAGTAAATATTTCATTTGTATTCACACATAAATACTATTTCTCACGTAAACGTACAGGCCTGTTGAAAGACACTAAGTTCCTTTTGGCGATTCATTTAAGAAGATAGTGCCGGCATCCTGAAAGTACTTCTCTTCTAACTCCTAGCAAAGCGACAGCATACGTTGGTGTGCTAATAATCATTCCAATCAAAATCTTTTTCTCTGGTATCTTACCATTTTCTAATAAAAATTTTGTTCATTGATTGCTTGTTAAAGTTGTCAGCTGTCTCTTTTCAATACGACTATAGATATGTAACCAACGTAAATTAACTGTAATAGAAATGTCCACTATTAATGCATGTGTTATGTTAACCAGAAATGTCAACTATTGTTCAAATTATGAACGCTTCCAAGCGGAACGAATCACACCTGCAAGAAGAAAATTTGTGCGTAGGCATAGGATAAGTACTGATAGGATAAGACACTGAGTTATGCCTTTGTCCTAAAATCACGAGTTATTAGAAGTCTCTATGACTCTTTCTTTTCTTTATTTCTTGTGGCATTTCATACCAGCTTCTCCGCTTCTTCTACGATGACCAATGAAGTTCGTGAGTTGGCGGTGCCTTCTCGGTTTATGTGGAGGAATGAAATCGCAATGGCATAGTTTAAGTAGCAGTAACTCCTTTCACCGAGGACAAGAAATGATTTGGGTAATGAGTTGCTTCACCTCAGGAATAAATGGGCGTTTGAGTGAGCGTGTCCGTGCGTGCGCGGGGGATCCATCGAAGTTTTCCCACGACGTCCATCCTCACCCGTTTGGTGCAAGGCACGGCTACCACACGAGAATAGTTAAGGAGCTTTATCCCTCCCAATCGTTATTCTTCCCCCGCGCGCGGTACAAGGAAAGCAATACCTCTAGGTTGTGGGTGTTTGCTCCTTGACTAAGTTAAATGACTAAATATTTTTAGGCAGTAAAACGTGGAGGGGATGTTTATACGGATACCGGCTCAAAAATATTTTAGAGTCGGTTTATAGATTGCATTACTCATGGAAAGATAGTGTGAGCCATTTTCTTATGTCAGTGAAGTATTAACGCAAATGGGTTATGAAATTGACAAAGACATGCCAAAGAGATGAACTAAATATTCGATTTTCACTAATGACAATAATTCATACATTTAGTACTAATTCCCACAGCGGAACTGAGAATTGGCATTTCCTTCTCCCATTTTACTGCAAATAAGAACAAAATATTTTACAGTTGAAAGGAATCATTATGAATAAATATATATTTACAGGTATAACCTAACCTTGGCTTAAGAAATTCTTCTGAATATGGAATTAATACGGGAGAAAATATCTCTCTAGAATGCCTACTCATTTGACAAACGATTTAAATTTGCGTTTTTAATAATATCTTCCTGATTTTGTAACTTATTTGTTACATAGCTCTTGCATGTTTATACAATGTTAACCATTTCGTCGAAACAGCAAATTTACTTGAGATAAAAATATTTAATGATATTCCTCCTAACCAAGCTGTTTTGGTTGTACCAACCATGTATGAACCGTATTTATGACTAAGTGCACCAAAATACGATCTAGGCATGAGGAAGTATATGGAAAAAGGTATGCTTTTAAGCATTAGTGAGCTTTATGCAACACTGGGATTAAGTAAGTAAAATTTCAAGAGGCAACGCAAATTGGACACAATGTTGCCTAATAATGACTAGGCAGTGAACGAAATGGTGTATATTTTTTGTTTCGGATTGATATATTGAATTGAAAACTATTGCAATCACGTCACCTCGAAGGTCCTTCGGAGAGCCCATTCAGAGTCCATCGTAGTAATAAAACCAGGTGCGTGTATGTTCAACTCCGTAGGCGCACGTCCTCTCTAACGTTCACTTCCTAGGGCGCCTTTCCGAGCGGCGTTGATCGTTGAGAGGGCAGCAATGGAGCAGTGAGTCTCAGCAATGGAGATCATAGCAGACTTCAGAGTCCTCTCCATTCGCTCTTATGGCATTTCCGTAAGGGTATTAATTCCCTGGACATTAACCACCTTAAACATATATCGCAGTGCTCTAGTTATAGTTATAAGGAACGGATTCAGAGGAGAACTTCGATCATTTCCCGGCCTGAATATATTATGCGCGAGTTGATAAGGTAATGTATTATGAATTTTCGTGCAGTTAGCTCATTTTTACATTTCAAACGCTTTCCTCTTGTGTTTATACTCTTTTGCGCAGCACTTGGTTCACAAAATGTCTCTCTTTCCATTGGTATCCACACGAGTAATTCATTGACTACTTTGATAATTCAATAAACTCCTTTTCACATTTAATCCTTGTAGTACGTATAAAGGTCTCATGTTCTTCTTCCTCGCTTTTTCATCTCCCTCATAACCGTGACCGGGGATTTAATTCGGGAGCAGAAAAAGAGACCTCGCACTAATGGCAATATCTTCGTCGTTTTCCCACCCCCTTTTAGGTGGCAGCACTCGTCGCCGTCTTATAAAAAAGTCCACACAGTCTCAGTCTCCTCCTCAAACCCCGTGCCCCCCTCTCCTGCCCTCCTCCACTCTTCCAACCCCACCTCCTTCCTTATGCTTATCAGACGGGACGGCGGCATGTTCGCGAGAGATTTGGAACGGCGATAAAAATTGAGACGCTGCCTCGCCCTCCACCCTGCCGTCCTCTCCTCCTCATCCAGGTTTAGAATCCTCCTTGCCACTCCCTCACACCTTTACGTGCGCGCATCAAATTACACACGTCTTAAAAAGAGAGGGAGAGAGAGAGAGATAGGGGATAAAGGTGGTGTTAGAGGGTGTGGGAGATCTGAGAGGTAGTGAGTGAAGAGGGACTTAATGTAAAGATAAAGAAGACGTATGCTACTGATCCGGCCATCTTTTTTTCCGCCCTTTCATCAAAGTTTATCGCATAAAATTGTATCCGTCTAGGTATCTTCACTCGAATGGGGGATAAAGGAGTTAGGAAATGAATTACGTTTGCCATTTTGAAAGGGTTTTTTAAAATTAGTTTTTTTTCTCGTCTCGTGTAGAATCTTCAAAGACATGGAGTGGTCGTCTTAGTTTGAGACTAGATAATTTGTGCTCTCCACAAGGCCATGACGTGAATTTCCGTCACCACGAGAACGAAGATAAGAGAACGGGGATTCACACGTTTTCTCACGTTTCTGCTCATTCCCGCTGTTTTGTATCATGCCTCATCTTCTTCCTCCTTCCCTTCAGAAAAGCGGTGAAAATGTTTCTTAGCATGGTCAATGATGAGAATGGATCGGACGCGCTCAAAAACCGAAAACCGTGTATTTAACAGTCTGTTCCTCAACCCCGGATGTGAGCTTGGATAAGAGTGGTGGTTTTGATGCGGGAGACGAGGAGGACGCCCTCCACGGATGAGTGAAAAACTCCTCGTGATGCGACGAAAGGGAGAGATTTGGAATCGACACTCGGACATCGCGAGTCTTCGCCTACGTAGCCTTCGTGCCCGACGCCATTTTGGATTCTGCCTCTCTGGCTGGCTCACACGGCATGAACACACACACAACACATACTCCGGGCTCTCTCGCACATCTCTTGCCGCGCGAATGGGACCCCACCCTACCTACCGGCCACCCCACTCGCGACCAACCAGCCCGACCTCCGTACATCCCCTACCGTACCTGACGGGACGGCGAGGGTCTCAGGGGGAAGGAGAGGGGTTTGTGTTGGAGCAAAAGGGGTTCTGGGTGGGAGGGAGTGGCAGATGGCCCCCCCTCCCCCTCGCTCCTCCTCTTCGCCCTAACATCCCGCTCTCTCACCCCTCGCCCCGACTCTCCAGCTCCTCTCTTGTCCGCGGTATCTGCTACCATCTCGCCTCCCCATCCCTCTCTGGTCTCCCTTCTCTCCAGCAGCGCTTTTCTCTGTGATTCCCCCCCCCCTTTCCACCCCAAACCCTCACCTTCTCACCCCCCCCACTCCAATCCACTCATCTCAACCTACTCTCCTCCCCTATGTTCCTCACTCCTCCGCCATTTCTCCATTCCTATTCCATCCCGTTCTTCACCCGCAATACGTTCTTAACCCTTTATGTCCTTCTCCAAAATTTTCTTTTCTTAATCCCTTTCTAATTTCCACTTTTTCGTATATTTCGGTCATCTCTTCGTATCCTTAAGCATATAGTCCAATGGTTTACCTCCGGGTGCTTATCGAAATTCTCCTCCTTATAAACTCTCTTAGTGCTAAGCGTTTCGGTGGAGAAATAGTCGGGATTAAGCGACGTGTTAACTATGATATTGTATCACATGCTCGTGGTGTTCATCACCAATCATGTGTGCCTGCACTAAAAATGCCCATACCGTTATTCAGGTCTGTAATTGAGTCATCATTATGAGAAGGCACTTTTGATGGAGATTTAAATTGCTCCCCTTTAAACCTGACTAAAATAATACCCATAAACATTTTACTAAGGTCCGTTATTTATATCAAATAATTCTGTATGTAAAAGGCAACCGGATGAGGTTGGTAGATCGACCGGCGGAATAAGCGCGTATGATTCATCGAAGTATTTTCTCTGCGTTCTTAGGTATGTATGGATATATTTTAAAACCTTATGTAAATTTTAGGTTGGGTTTCATTTTGTATTGACACTCGGCATACACTGGATCACTACTCTTTTTTACATGGATATATTACCGTAGTTATTTCGAGCAAAATTTCCTCATTTGGGCTAGTCTTAATTCTCAACTTACCAAATTTTACGTATTTATATATTTTCTTGCTCACACTTCAAATTTGGTTTTGTGTATGTTGCGGCGGGATACATGGCGTTCGATGAAATTTTCTGATCCATTTTGTCCCGAGAAAGGCTTTTTTTTTATTAAGATAGGGTATTTTGCGTGGCTTAAAGGCTTTTGGCGACATGTATTTTTTATTGCATTTCACGAGCCAATTTAGCATGAGAACGTGATTCATGAAGTTACCTAATGGATTCAGGAAGCTTATGATCGGCAGTATGACCTTATTCCCGGTTCTTCTAGCATTGAATACCTGATTCACATTCATTTTCTATATTTTTTGCTTTTCACTCTAATTCAAATAATGTAAATTTTATATTCATTGCATACTAAAGCTTGTTTCTTTCATTATCTCCCAAGACATGAAATTCTAAACCTTCGATCGACTGGTTTCTTGACTCAAAGTTGGTCATAATGTTCAGTTAACATTAGTATGGGACCTTGAAGCGTTTATTGAGATACATTTGAATTAGAACTAAATGGTGGGTATATCATCCTTAAACATATAACAGATGGTATACCCTTCCACTTTACTCTTGCAGGATGCTTACTCTTGCTCTTACAGCGTCAGGTTCCCCTTTACTACCCGCAGTCCTTCTCCCTCTCCACTCTTAAGAAATTGAATCCGCACAGATGGTCGTCTCTGTTCACTTTAAAAGGTCCATTTCCCTTGCACGGATGGCCGATGGAAGGGGAGCAAAGATTCGAGGGGGATTTAGGTGGGAGTGGGTGGGTAGTAAGACTGAGGAGGGCTTGGTGGAGTCACTAAGATGGACACCGCCACTGCTTTACGCTGAGGCCATGCAAAAAGAACCCCTCTGCGGCAGGGCACCTTCCTTATTTGATCTTTATGTTTCGCTCGTTCCCCCATTTTGTCTACTCCGCCATCTTTGTCAACGTGGGATGTGCGCGAGGCTCGGGTAGTATTTATCGTCCCTTGCTCAAAACTCAATCCATCAGTCAAACCATTTTCGGCTTCTTTTCGCTGGCGCGTCCTTCGAGCACTTTTTGTCTCAATTCCTGCTCGCCTCTCTTGTTTCCTCTCGTACACCTAAGTGCTTTTTTTGCCTCAACGTCCCCGTCTTTGCATCCCCCTTTCGTGCTCCCTTAATAACATCCTCCCAAAATCTTTTCTGACTACGCGTTCATCCATTCTTTCTCTTTTTATAACGGGAAGCCACATCCGCTTTTTTGCTATTCAGAAATTAACTCAAAATCTTCGCGTTTCATCCTGGTTCGCGGCGTCACTGAGGGGGAGAAACTAATTTTTGTGAAAAATGTTGTTCCAAATTCAGTCGCATTCTTTGTTCTTTTAAAGTTTTATTTTTTATCGATACTAGTAATTTAAAGAATGTGTATTAATGTTGTTCGGAGTTGATGATCGTTAGTTCCACTCTCATTAAAAAGAATTAGGTAATATTAAAGTTTTGAACAAATTGTTGGCGCGTATGGCTGCTGTTATTCACCATGGAAAGCTCGTAGCCAACCTAAAATCTCACAAAAATTCCGTCGTAAAATGGCATTCTCTTTTCTTTAGGCCTTCCCGAAGTGGTTTGAGAGGTAAAAATCTTCTTCTTGTTTTTTTTTTCACTCTTTAAAGCCTATTTTTTGTGAATATTTCGAACCCTAACGTCTATCCTAGCGACCCCTTGTACTTTTGCGTTTGGAACTGACTCGCCGGTTGTTCTTTTCCTCCCTCCCCCTCTGCTGCTGGTCCCTACCCCCATGTCCCCCCGCCCCCCGCTCTCCCCTCCTACAATCCCCTATATCCCCTTGCCAATCCCTTTTGGCGAGAGGCCTCTCCTATCCTCCCTCCCCACCCTGCCCTCCGTCGGCCGTTCGTGTCTCCCTCTCCACCATTCCGAAGTTTCTTTTCACACGACGCATCCGTACCCTCGGTAGGAGTGGAAGTACTCCCCGAATAATAATTAGGTACGAGACCGAAAAAAAACCTGGCTCCAGCCAACCAATATTCGCCCTGACTGCTGGTCTCCCCCGCTCCCCACCCCTTATCCCTGCCTTTCTTTCCCGCCTCCTCCTCACGGAATCCTCCATCTCCGCTTCTTCCATTTCAGCTACACTCCTCTCCAAACCTCCTCCCCCATAACTTTAACCCCACCTCTTTTTTCTCCCTCCCTTCAACAACTAGATCTTCCATTCTTTTCCTTTGCACGCTCTCCAACCCATCCCCCTGAAACTCTTGAATCCATATCCCTCCCACCCTTGCCCGTGAATTGAACGGTGTGCCCACTTGATCCCCTCTTGCCCCCTTCGCGCATCTCGCTCCCTCTCCATCTCTCCTCCCCCGCCGCCAATCTGTGCTTACGCTCGAAATACCTTTCAACCACTCCCACTCTTTTATCTCACCCTCCAAATTTACCTCCTCCTCCGAAGCCCCCCTCTTCTCCCCTCTCCCTGCCCTGCGGAGTGCCCTGTCCCCCCTTTTACCTCGGACGCTTCATCCTGCCTCACTCACTTCCCTTCCCTTCGCTTCCTCTCCGCTCGGAGTTATTCGGCAGGCTGTTCTCGATTGGGTCGCACTCCCATCAAACAATCATCCCTCTCCGCGTAATTCCATTTCTCCTTTTGTCTTCTTCCCCCTCTTCCCCTTTTGAACTACTGCTCCGCATTTTTCACAGTTACTTCCATATATCTTACTTTGCCCTCTCCAATTCTTTCCTCTGTACTTTTGTGCCAACACATATATTTGTACTATTTTTTTCTCTTAAGCTTTCACGGCAAAGCTACTTAAGCCATTTGGTATTCAGTTTGATATATATTTTGAATTAGGCGCGTCCTGATCGCTTGCGAGTCGGTATGGAACTTTAAATCCCTGCCCAACTAATGAGCTAACTCACTCGTATATATTTTGAATGATATGTCTTTTTGTGCTCAGTTTAAAAATAATTGAATATACGATTTGGATTCACCTTTCTCATTTTAGAGTGAGTGCTCGTTTGTGTATTTAAATCAGAGTGATGAACCCTGCGAACTACAAGCAAAATAGTTTCATTTTTCCTTGAGCTATTCTCATTTTACTTTGCGCTATTGAGCTATCTCATTCTTCATTATATATATATATATTTTTTTTGTTTTGAGCATCACGAGAAAAATATCGTTACTCGTTGAAATTGTATCATAAAAGCGTTGGGAACCAAGCAGTTTACTTGTCAGTTTAATCCTTGTGGTTAATCATCATTCCTCCTATTTTGTTCGTGATTCCCCAAAATGTCCTCAATTCCTCATATCCTTTTGGCTCTCGCTTCATCAGTTGGCTCAATCCTTCATATCCGTTGGCTTCTCGGTTTGACATCATCCGGGCTGCTCTTCGACCCTCGACGCAACCGACTTCACTGCTGGGTGTGGGTGGCGTGCGAGTTGGTCGGCCAGGATTTAGAGGGGGTTAGAGAAGAGGATGGATGGAGAGACAGTTCTTTTTATTCTTCCTTCTTCGCCACCCTCCTCCGCTGACCGTGTACCCCTCTCCGGGTGGGGGGGAGGGGTGACTGTGGAGCAGAAGTAGAGGAGGGTAGGCAAGGCGGACGTGATGTGTTAGAGAAATGCGAGATGCTTTGGGAGGGGGATGAGGTGCGGAGGAGAAGAATCGCTTCCATTCTATTCCGAAAGAGATTGGTCCGCGTTTGGATTGACCGATGTATCGGCTGTCATTGGGAACTCTTGAGGCTTTTTACCTCCCCCCTCTCTCACCCTCTTTCCCCCACCATACTTCGTTGCCCTCCTCCCTCTCCCTCTGCGTTTGTCTTTGTTGGAACTCGATCGTCAGTCACGCCGTGTTTCCTCTGCGGACATTGGATGACTCGCAAAATCTCCTCTTTTCTCTCTTCCCTCACTCCCTTCCATCCTCTCTGCTGTGTAAAATGTCGATGTACGCCCTCACTCTTTGTCCTTCCTCCCTCCTCCTTTGTCTTCGCCATCCCCTTCTGCCCCACCTTCTTATTCGTTCACCCATCTCTTCCCACCAAAGCTAAACATCCTTCTTACTCTCCCGATTCCCCATTCTTGGCCTTTTAGTTGGAGAGTGAGGATTTGGTGTTTGTCGAGCAGAAAAGAGGCGATGCCATTCGTAACGTCAAATGACGATTTTCGTAGTCCTTCCGTTTTTTATCCCCAGTGAAAACTTTTTTCACATTGTGTCAAGTTCGTCTTTATTCGTCACTCGATTTGCGGGCCTCGGAATTTGATTTTTATTTCTCCAAACAACAACATGATGACAATGGGAATTATATATATTTGGCTGCAATCGAATGTACGAACACAATGGGAGTGCTTTTAGCTTTGTGATAAATCGTGTTGGCTGACCTGGAATAATGTCTTCAGCTCTTGGAAACGGCATTAAGTAAACAAAGAATGAATCTCAATCGATTTGTATTCTCTTTACTCAGGTTTTGACGGCCTATTATCCTCTT
Source organism: Pyrrhosoma nymphula (assembly GCA_963573305.1). Classification (NCBI taxonomy): domain Eukaryota; kingdom Metazoa; phylum Arthropoda; class Insecta; order Odonata; family Coenagrionidae; genus Pyrrhosoma; species Pyrrhosoma nymphula. The sequence continues at coordinate 169,351,021 of OY754327.1, forward strand.
TGGTCCTACGTCTGTGACTTAAGACATATCTCCTTTGAGAGATTTCAGGAATGAGTAAAACATGTATTATGTGATTTTTGAATTGCCTTTTATGGATTCAAGCCTCAAATTTGTTTTAATTCGTTTAGCATTTTTTTGTTGTCTCCCGAACTCAAAGGTTTACTGTCCTACAGGCATTTTTTATTTTTTTAATTATGCGATAAACTATTTTTTAGTAACTTTGCAATATTTTGATTTGTTTCATCATTATCGTAATTTACGAAAACTAACTAACAAGAAGGCCAACCAATTGTATGCTTGCGGAATTTCTTCTTAAAATATACATGTTATGGTACCTAAGCATCAGTCGGTCTTCTGTTATAATGTCCCTGTACGTCCTCTCCCATTTATCAGGTTTTCATAAGGTTTAGCCACAATTGTTAGCGCAAGTTTGACTGTTTACTTAAATCCAGTCAGCGTTCTAATTTATCAATAAATTTCCGAAAAATTGTAATGAAAAAAGACTTTTGTTTCTGTAAATAATTATTTTCGATTTGGTAGAAAATTACATAAGAGTATATTTTCTAACATCTTTCTAAAATATTTGAGTTTTTATCTGTATTACTTTCGAATCAATTAGTATTTTAAAAAAGCTTAGTGCAGAGTTTTCAACCAAATGGCGATAAGGACCCAAAGCTTAATGGCGCGCTCTCCTAGAATTCACCTCGCACATGAGTTGTTGATGGAATCACGCGCTTCACATCTTCTTCAGACAACACTTACGCCTCCGAAGTGGATATTTTGACCGCGACGTGTCATGCGGTCGGGGTAAATGGGGATGCTTGTGGAAATGGAGATTCGGAGCTCCCTCTCCCGCGGACAGGGGAGGGAATGAGCTTAAAGGCGGCCGTAAAAAGGGGACACGCAGGAGGACGCCAAACACGCTTTTAACATCCCCTCGGACATGTCGCGGAGGGACGGTAAGGGCTCTCGGGGCGTGCACAAACAAATGAGGCGCACGGAACACCGATGCGCCGCGAATGAGGGGAGTATGAGTTTGGGGGGGGCGCGGAAGGGGAGGTTCTAAGTAAAAGTGGTTCGAATCTTCTGAGGGACGCGAGGGGATTATGGTCGATGTGGAATGGGAAGAGGGCGTGATGCTTGTCGTGCGTGTGAGAAATGGAGAAGGGCGGGGAGGAGTCTTTTCGAGGAAGCGAGGGTGTGGGAAATGAAGAAAGGGTGGAGCGGGAGGAAGTTGGCAAATGGAACATTGGAGTTGGAAGGCGGTCAGTTTTGTGGGTGTTTAAATGCATGTGCAGGGCGGAGGGAGAGGGTGACGGGTGCCTGAGGAAGGGTCGTTATAAGGTGTAATGTCGTCATCGTCCCCAACAGACAATGTCATTACGTATGCAAATGAATTGCGGTCGATTTCCGTGGGAGATAGTGTTTTGCGGCTCACTCTTGGAGATGTGTTAGCCCGCGAGGGAGAGCGAGGCAAGGAGAGCGAACGAGTGAGTTGTGTGCGTCTGTGTGTTTGTTTGTGTCGCGTCACCTGCGGCTGTTTTACGCGCCCAGTCCTCACGCCGATGGGGAGCCGAAGTCGGCTTTGGTGATCGCGTACGCCTATTCGACGATTTCCAGGGCTTTTTCTGGGTGGCTTTGCGCCGCAAAGTCGTTTTAATTTATCTGTAAATACCGCCTTTCACGCCAGTTGGAATGGGTGTCTCCGTCAAAAGAATTTGTCCATCAGGCGTGATTGATTTTCGTCCCTACCCGAGTGGGAGTGGGTAACGCGAGCGTAGCTTAGTTTGAGTTGAAAAGGGCACTCCAGTAATTACGCCAGTGTCTGATGATAATTCGCTTGAATGAAGTAGTCTTGCTCCATTCTATTTCCTACCCGTTGTAATCACGAGCTCCGATTAATGTCTCCTTCCTAAGTGATTTGTGATAATCCTCATTCCACTGCAACTCTATTCCCACTTTTTTAGCAAACGTATCCAGTCTTGAGAAGTTCAATTGCGAATACAGAGAACACGCGTAGTATTTGACATATTCCTCACATTTCGGGACATTTTTCGTGTTCCAAAGTGCCATCTCTTTACCTACTAATGACTATTTTATACCGTATTTCAGAAGTCCGAAGACTAGACCATGCGCATTTAGAATTTGGGTCCTTGGATTTCCTACGCCAAAAAAGTTTTTAATATAACTGATATATTCAAAAACAGGGCTTAAGTTATTTGGTGAACATGGTTATTGCCACCCCACTCCTTTATCGTGCCACGTATTTTCCTGAATCCCTTAAGAGTAAAAAAAAATCCCCTAAGAGTAATCGTGGGGGGAGCTGGACTCCAAGGAAAATAAATATCTCTCGGTGACATTTCAACAAGCTTTATTTTATCGCCAAATTCTCCCCTTCTTCTGGCTTTTGAACCGCCTTAACCCTCCTACTCCAGTGTCTCTCTCCCGTTGTAAAAACATCCCTTCCTTTTCACCTATTTCTAATTCGTCTCCCTTCCGTCTTCAACGCCTTTCTCCCGCTAACTTCAGCTAGCCCTCCGCCATCAGGCCCTCCTCTCCTCCCAGCCCCTTGCCGTCGTCGACCTTCCTTTCCATACCTCACCCCTTCCTCCATCAAACGTCCCCACCCACCACATGCCTCCCCCCCCCCCCCCTCATCCACCGTCTTCCCACCCCTCGCGGGCGGGTGGCCCCCAGACAATGCGCACGCAAGCTTGCTTTTGTTGATGAGCCCCATCTCCATGGCAACAGGAGCGAAGTCTCGTGGCAGTAACGGCGGACGTGGGATGAGGAAGGAGAAGTAGGCGACTTAGTTCCGTTTCTTTTACCTTTCCCTCTTTTTCACTGAGCCACCGAGGGCAGAAATAAAGGGGCTGTTTTTAGTAATATTTTGTTTGAACGCGATTGAGGAAGAATTTGATTAAAAACATGAATAAGGTCTGGTGAAAGATTCTAGAACTTCGTAGGGGAATTCCCTCAAGTCTAGCGGTGAAACAAAAGGTTTAAAAGTACGGAGTGGGAACAAGGAGGAGGTTTGAGTTGGTGGATGGGCGAGATTGCTTCACTTTCCCCATACCACTTTCCTTCAACTTACCCCTGCACATTCCATGTATCCCGCTCCGCCTTTACGAAGCACCATCCTACGCCGTGTAAAGTGAAGCAAAATATAGACCTCGGGAGGGAGGAAGGATAATATCCGGAAATAGAAGCTGTGAGGAATCGGTGGTTATAAAATATAAAAAAAATATTGGAGCCTCCTTTTGCTCTGGACGCATTGACTGGAGTATCGCTCTCTTTTCTTTTTGACCCTCCGAATAATCATTCTCCAATGGACTAAGCTCTGCAGCGGTAGTTGCTTTGACCCAGTCGTCTTTTTCATGGCTACGTTTTCTGTGGTTAAAGGGGATCAGCACTTGGCCTCTTAGACTCTTATCCCACGTGCTTCTACGCATATTAAAGTCATTTTCATCCCATTTTTCCTTCTACACAGCTCCTACTGGGAGAATAACAGAACTTTCGTTTCACTTGCTTGCTGAAAACACATTCAAATAATGCTTGAACGATAATACGCCACCTTTTTTGTTGTTCTCACCTTCTATACCTCCGTGTCTGTTTGAAGCACAAGGATGGAAACCTGCTGTGAGTGTCGAATGGGCGTGACTCCTGTATTTGCGTATGCATGAAGTGACTGTTTTAAGCCTAGCGGAAAAAAAACATCCTTAGCTTCCGTTTTCTATTCATGGGGAGAAAACTTTGAGCGACATATCAGATTCTATTTATGATTTGTATGCATTCAAATGGCTAACTAATTTTACTTCCGACAGAAATGCAGAAATGATATACAGTCAGTAAAGTGGGATAGATGTCGATAGTCCACAAGTGTCGCTAATCTCTACACAAATATCTACGGTCTTTTAGCTCATTCATCTGAACTGATATGCGCCATTAAATGAGTTACTTCACCCATGAAATAAAATGCACTGTATATTTTAATTGCAGCATATTCTCAACTTCATGCTGTTCTATACTGTGAAAAGTACGCAATAATTTCCTCCGGATTACTTGGTAGAATTGTCTTAGCGACAATCGCCATGAAATTTTTTAAAAATATCCAAATTGAAAACTGTCATTCGGTGTTTGTCCTACTCGATGTTCCATATAAAACAGATTTGCTGAAATGTTCGTCTCCCCTCGCACCACTTCCCGCCTCGACGTTTCCCCTCCCGTCACTCCTCATGCCTCGCCCCTCAAGCAAACCGCCCCCGCCCGAACTCTTCACCTTGCACTGCCCTAACCTTGTCACCCGATTCATAATGATGCTCACAAATGAGGAGGCGGCGGCAGCAACCCGTGCCTCCGGGCGGCCCCCCGTCCTCTCCCTCCCGCCCGCCCGCCTGCATTTCCAACTCCCGCCGACCCGCTCTCTTCTCTTTCTCTCTCTTGCTCGCTCTCCACTCCACTCTCGAGAGAACAACGGGAAACGCCAGGTCGCATTTGAATTTCGGATTCCCTCCCCCAGACCCATTCCGAGATTCTCTCCCATCGCCTTCGCCTCCCTCTCTCACACCAATCCGATCCTCGACTCACCAGTCCCCCCTCCTCATCGACCACCCTCGCCTCAGTCCAGTGCTATGACCCTTTCCCATTTTGACTCTTTCCTTCGCCCTACTCCGTGCTAACCACCACCCGTCTATATCTAATGCCCCGTCAGAGTACCTTCTTCGTCAACAAACCTTCTCTTTGCGGCCCCAGCGTGCTTTGCGATCGCCCCATGCGCGAGTTGTTTTCATTTTCTCCGTCCTTTTCCTCGAGTCCTCTCTCCCTTCAATCGCCCCCTCTCCTCACATCCACCCAGTCTCTCTCTGTCCGTTGCCCATCTTTTCCTACCCTCGGTCATACCCTAATGTTTCGCGTGACCCCGAGCGGACATATGTGAGGTAAGAGTTGCCGTAAGTGGGAGAATACAAAATGCATGAATGAATCGTTTTTATCCCGCCCTTTTCTTTGCTCGATTATATTCATTCCCGTCCGGCACTGTTCGCTCCGCCTCGAGATGAAAACAAGAATGACCTCCAAAAGTGTTCATTTGTGTGGTTTATATTACCGTCGGAAATGTATACCCGATTATTAATTATTTGAGCGAGCGCCGTAATATCTCTTCAGCATGCATGTTGTATAAACCTACATATGCCGTTATAGATAGAACTCGGAAAGACAAATACGAATCATTGTTCACCACCAAAAGTTTTGTTGAGTGTATTGCTAGTCCTGTAAATAAAAGGCTATCAGAAACTACGCATTTTTGAATTCTAAATAATTTTCGAAATATCAAACTGTTTTCAACACCCCTTTTACCTCATTACTCAGTCAAGCCCAGTTATGCATAACTAACGCTCATTCCAGAACTATTCACCTATGATGTTAATATCAAACTCATAAGGTATAACAACCACAATTAAGAAATATACGCTCTTGATTCTCATTTATTCTCATGCCACGCAATAAGTGATTACAATGAGATAGTAGATGAGCTTTTTCAATCTATTAACACATTAGAACCAGTAGGACTTCAAGCAAAATCAATTTACGATTTGTTGTCGAGGCTGATATTTTTTTTACTTTTTGGAGAAAAATTTAGTTTTATCATGGCCCATGAATAACTCGTTCCGAGTTCCAAATTACCAATATGGATCTGATACTGCAGATCAAATATGAATAAATGAATTTGTTGACAAAGGAGTAAAATTATTTCTAAAAATCATTAAATGAGGAAGATAATGAATATCGGGAAGATATTGAATCTGTTGCATTGAGAGTACCTATTCCAAGAGTAAACGTAATAAGTTTGTAGATTTATGAAATGACAATTCTGGTGCTCACATAAAACTAATAAGCCCACTTCTAGTAGTGGGAGTTTTTCCATTTCTGTAGATTTATAGCATCACATCACTCCTGAGCAATTAATTCAAAACTCATTTTGCATAACGTCTGCATTTTTACTGTTCGAGGCGTGGTTAGCCACTTTAAAACCTGGGAATTTTCCGTAGACAAATAAGAGAGGCCTTACCCTCTTATACGCGCCTTTTCAATGGCTGAATTGTCAACACCGAAGATTGTAATGTAAGGTGACGTTTAAGGGCGCCCACAGATTCAAATTTAATATCATATATCTCTCAAAATTATTCCACGGGAGCCTAATTTATTCACGCCGTCGCCATAACTCATCCCCCGCTGTTGGAGCCCCCAGAGCGCCCCTCCCTAACCCCCTCCCCCGCCTATCACCTCCACGCCATCCTCCTCGCCTTTGTGTCCACTTTGTTTGCCCCTCCCACGCACACGCGCAGAACAGGAGGCAGGGTGGGGATGTCCCCTCCCTCCCTTTTCCCTCCTCTATCCCCTACCTCCTCCGGACCCCTCCCCGCTCTTACGAAGCCCGCACGGCGGGGATGTTCCCCCCCCTCTACCTCCCCCCTCTCCGACTATATCCTTTCGCCTGGCTGTCTTCGCGAGGTGGAGGATAACACGGTTAGTAGTGGTTGTGAGGGATGAGAGGAGGACTCTCTGGTTGCTGCTGCATCAACCTCCTCCTTCGTACCTTTCTCGGTGAAGACGTGCCGCTGGGATACTGCACAACCTCCGCTCTCCGTTCCCGTCATCGAATCCCTTCCCACTACAATTTCTCGTCTCCCTCTACTTTCTTCCGTGTTTTTCACCTAGCTGTCTTTCTCTGTCTCACTTCCCTTTCTGCTTCTTTCCAACAATGTCCCCGTTATAAAACCAGCTACGGGTTTAGCGTGATGGAAAACAATATAAATTTGCATTGTTCTCATAGCCCGTGGATGCAAAGGAGTGTTTACAGATTATACAGCAGGCAATACAGAATTTCCAAGAAACGGCTCGGTAGTTTCAGATGATTAATTCCATAATTCATTCATTTTTCAGTTTAAAGGTATTTTTTATTTATTAAATTAGTGCCGTTTTTCGTGACCAGTTTTCTTTCGTCTGCGATAGCTACCCGTTTATGCTGTACCTACATAATGAGATCGTTTTGGTGTACATCTCGCATATAATTAGCCTTCACTTGATAATCAATGTCAATCAATGTTTGATCAATTAATCCATTACCAAAGGATTTCATTTCATATCATAGGCTTTTAAGGAAAGCGATTATATTTCGTGAGTTTATAAGAAACCTAATAGAATAACCAAAAATTTATAAAGTTTTAAAAGATTCCCCGTTTCCTTTCTCTCAGTAGAGATTCATTCTTGTAATTGTCAATATTGTTGTACGGCCACTCAATTCGGGTGCGTCGTTGAATGCATCGTCGCTTCAAGAGCATTAAGTTTGTTTTCGTAACGTAGCTTTTCCTTTAATATAGTGGAACTTTCATCCATTAATCCATTATCGATGTGCGTTCAATACCCTTATAATTATTATTATTTTTTAGTCCTCATTTCATGCAATCGAGCCATCTCTCCACATTTACCCTTTCCTCCATTATTTTATTTCGTCCATTCAAATATAATCCGCATTATTTTTATGTCAATCTTTAATTTCTTTTCCTACCAACTTTATGGCCGATTTGCTGGCTATTGAACTGATTTTTTTTCTCCGCTCGTTTGAACTCCAGGTAATTGGTAATCACCTATTGAACGGGACTAGTCTTGGTAAAAATAGATGATCGTGTGTTTGGCTGCTAAATATTTTGTTATCAAAGCTACTTTATTCATTAAGCTGCCAAGTCGTTTTAGACTTTTAGTTCTAGAGTAAATGTGCGCTACAAGGCCAAACTCTGCACTATGAGTCTTGTAATTCCTTCGTCATATCTGACTAGAAATCATACTTAGTAAATACTCTCTCTCCAACCTTGACCCTGCGTCATCCCCCATAATTATCACCTCATGCACAGAGATGAGGTGATTATTGTTGAATGCAAGGACTCTCCCCAAATCAGGGTCTGTATTTATTCTTCGCTCAGTATCGGTGACGACTGAAACTAATCCCATACTCGATTCCCAAACCACTTTGCCAATTATCCGCTTATAAAATGACGGCGGAATTCTCTGTGCTTTCGATCTAGCTGACGCCACTCCCGTTCTTCCCGACTCTCATTTTTTTTCTATATCCACCTCCGTAGAGGCGAAAGCCGGAGAGGATGTTTAGTTTGGAGAGGGTGTTTAGTTTAGAAAGGATATCGCGCCTCACACGTGTGTCCATGATGAGGACCGCTGATCGTGCGAGGGGGTTATCCGTGGAAACGGGTGGGATACGCGGGGGAGGTTGAATCTGTGCGCGCTTGTGCGTGCGTGATCGTGTTGGCTTTTACGTACTCTTTGAGTTTGGTCGATGTAGCCGGGGTGAGGTGGAGGGGTTGTTGTGCGATGCCAAACGAGGGTGGTTTTCCAAGTGGAGAGAGAGAGTGGGGGTGGTGGAGGTGGGATTGGGGAGGGGGCGATGCGATCGGGTGCTTGACGCGCCTGCTGCACGTGTGTTTGTGAGTGAGAGGGTAGTATGGATGGAAAGAGAGAGAGAGAGCTCGTGTGTGGATGGTCTTCCTCCTCCGAGATGGAAGATGGATTCTTGGATCTAAACCGGTTGCGTCCCCACCCCTCCTCTCTGCCCATTCCTCTCTCCCACCAACCTGTCTCCTTCCACAGTCTCATTCCCTTATCTCATTTCCCTTCCTCGGGCTTGTTTTCCTCAAGCCCATTGGCTCTTCCCTTTCCGATCGTTTGACCCATTACGATTCGTCTCTCCGATTCTACTTCTTGGAGTTCCATTTCCCTATCCCGATCGCTTCCTTCCTCCATCGTCCTCAAATTTGAATCCCTCTATTCCGCCGTGAGATGGATGAAGCACCGCGGATGCCTAGCGATGAATAGCTCAAACAAATAAGGCGGTCATTATTAAGAAGCAGCTACTACGCTTAAAGAAGATGCAACGTAGGATGCAAGAACATTCGTAAAGGCTATGGAGCTCTATGGAAGAGAATTGTGGATAATTGGAAAAGAATATAAGCAGCAAACCTGGTTTTAGAGAAGAATACTAAAGATCGAATAGATGGACAAAGCGATAGCTTAGAGGTGTTCAAAAGTGCCAAAGAAGAAAGGACTATATAATTCAACATGTGTATAAGAACATGGTTGATCGGGCACAGCCTAATAGGCGGTGAATTTATTAGAAACATAAAAAGACGGAAATAAAAGGTTATGTCCCGCAAGGAAGACTTATGACAAATGCCTAGGAAAAGGAGCTGGGAAGAAAGAACTACAGAGATGTACAGGAATTAGCTTGGAATAAGGAAAAATAGAGGGTTGTTATTAATACACTTGATTGAAAGACTGATTATGTTACTCCCTCGAGCAATATCCGGATCATTGTTACTGTCATCGTCAGCGTGTCCTCAACATTCTCCTTCTCTCTCACTTTGTCAGCATCCCTCCTCCCAATTCCCCTCGCGCCCTTTTTGAATCACTCTGCTCTCTCACCCTTCTCTCTTTCTCCGAGATCTCATCACGATTCCGACTCGGGGGATGTTTCATCGTGGCGGTCGTTCCGCTCATTGTGACTCATTTTGTGAAGACTTCTCTCGTGCCGAGGCCAACCTTCCCTCAGTATTCAACCCACCCTCTCCGCGTATCCCTTGAGGGCACCCTTCACCTTTAGCTCTCGTTCACGTATGTGTGACTGGACCAGGATAGGATCGATCTCTTCTGAAGGAGTTGCTTCTTAGCCGGAGTTGTTTCTTATCTTTCTCTCACTAAGCCTAGCCTTTTTAATGATATAGTGCTAGAATACTGCTATTGCAATATTAAAAGCTATCTTTAAAGGGATAACGTAATGTTTGTTTCATTTTTACGCCAAACGCTAGGCTTGAGACTTTTTCTGGCGATTGCTACAAAACATTTCCTGAACTTGGTATATATTGAACATAGGATTAAAACACAATAACAATTGTCGCGGGTGCAAATCCACTCAGGCTCAGAAATTATTATTACTTATTTTATATTTGTTCTATTTCTTCTCACTCGTTTTTTATTTCATCATCCTAAACCTCTCTGTTTCACAAAAACTTGATAATGAGTACACTCTCATCTAAATGCCCTCCCCTTGAAATCCCACAAGACACGTGCCAGCCACTTAACCATGATTTGTCTTTTTTTTCTTAAAACCTGAAGAAAGGTTAAATGGATGTTCTTTCAAGAAATTTCTAGTTCTTATGTTTCCATTCCATCCACCTTCGCTCGGAATTTTAATCCCCTCCTCCTCCTCAGGTGACCCCTTTCCCTGTTCTGTCCAAACGTCTCTGAGGTCGCCTCAAAGTCTGTCTGCGGTCTCGCGACGTCTCACAACGCGCCGTCAACAAACCGCTCCCCCTCCCACGCCCCGTTTCCTCCCTTGCCCCTTGCCGTCGCCCCTTTTTCCCACTCCTCCCGAGTGTCGCCGCTCAACGTCGGCCACGAGGGCGTAATCCATCCATCCCCTTTTCTTCTCTCATCTCCTTCTCAGTCCGTCCCCCTCCATCCACCCGGCAGAGCCGTCCTCCTCTCGACTCGCGCGCCATACCCCGTCCCCAGCTCACGACCGCAGGATCCTCTCGCGAAAACGCATCCGGTCCGCTTTAATTAAATCACTCTCTTTCCGTTCCCCACCGCTCGATTTCCTTCCCCCTCCCCCTCACGCACACGCCGCGATTCTCATCCACCATCTCGCTTTCCCACGTGCACACCCTTTCGGTCAACAAGACAAAAATGGGCCGGATTAACACTAGAAGCCCCGGGGTGGGTCAATTGACCCATTTTGAAATTTGCGCTTACGTTACGCCGTTAAATTTCAACAGATCATAAATTCCTTTTATGAATTTTAATAAAATACAGATATGCTCTCTGTACCAAATCGTCATAGTGCTATCTTTATTAGTTTCTTTAAGAAATAAAAATATACCTAGAAGCCCCGGGGTGGGTCAATTGATCCACTCCATGTTACAGCCATACGAAATCACATTGTTGTTATTTATAACATTACCTGCAACCCAATAAAATTCTAATAATATCATATTACTCAAAAATCGTTGACCAGTAATAGATAGGAGGAACAAAACGCTAAAAAAACAAAGGTGGGTCAATTGACCCACCGCGGGGCTTCTAGGTATCATAAGAATTCCGGGGCTTCTAGTGTTACATTAAACTCAGTGTTGTTATTTATAACATTACCTGCAACCCAATAAAATACTAATAACATCATCTTACTCAAAAATAATTATCCAGTAATATTACTCAAAAATAATTATCCAGTATTAGATAGGAGGAACAAAACGCTTAGAGACAAAGGTGGGTCAATTGACCCACCGCGGGGCTTCTAGGTATCACAAGAATTCCGGGGTTTCTAGTGTTAATTTGCCAGCTCTTGTCCATGTTTCTTCTCCACTAATGATCCCATCTCTCCAGGTAATTGTTCTTTGAGATGATTCTCAAAGATGTCAGTTGGCCCATATCCGAGAAGCATTTGTAAATACCAAGTGCTTAATCGCCTTTGTTAGTGCAAATGATCTTTTTTTTTGCAGAAACTCGAGAGCTTAATCGCAAGAGCTAGATTCCATAAATGTGTATGTGTTTAAAGTAATGACTTTATTGTGATATTTAAAAATAAATCCATTCTAAAATGTGGGTGTATGGGGATTAGCGATTGATTTCTATTAGCAAAAGAAAGGAAGTTAACTATTTTATAGCTCGAGAATATAGTATATGCTATTTTTTATCACTCTTTATGATACATAGTGACAGAAATGCAAATTATCCTGTCTATCCATAGAATGTCGTTATAGGCAGCGTGGTATTATACCAAATGTTGTAATATTTTCATAGATATAGAACATGCATTCCTTCATATCGCTCCATCGGTGTGTAGCATTTGGAAGAATAAAAATAAAAATGGATAGTCCAGTTGGAATGCGCAAGATATCTTACGTGTTTGATCTCCGATTGATAGAATGAAATCACTGCTTATGTTTGAGAATAATAACTCGCTTGGTACGCATGTAGAGTAAATTAACGTGAGATTGGAGACATAATCTCGCCGTCTCATTCTTAGCGGAAAGAGAGGAAAGAGTCACATTTAAAGAGTCGAAAAGAGAATACCCTTTCTAGTTGATGGCGCTCCGTTCAGTGGCTTTTCTCTCGTTTGGTGGTTGTTCCTCTTGAGTCGTTAGGGAATTAGAGCAGTGGTATTTAAAGTACGGGGCCGGTTTTTATCCCTCCTTCCTTCTCCTTAGGTCGTATCCTTAAGGCCAATAATAGAAATAACTCGCGGGAAAGATGCTCGTTCTTAGAACCTCCTAGCGGAAGCCTTTCATAATTTATGCGAATGAATCAGTGTGGGATAAATGGACATAACTTGGTAACTTGACAAAGCAGCCGCATGTAGACAAAGAAAACAGATGGTTATTCATAAAGCATTGCAGAAATTATAAAGTTAACCATTCCTCTCGTCAACATTATCTATAAGTTACCTACTTTATTTCTTGATAAGGTTTATTCGAGTGACCCTGAATGCCAAGGGTCATTTCATTTCCTTAAAAGTACCTATTTGCACTGATAAGCGCGTCTTTTAGCGTCTTAATCCCACGCGGTTTTCACTACATTGCTAATCTTTAAAGAGGGTGATTCACACAGGAAATTCTCTAATTGTGCCACCATTTTTTTTTTTACTATCCCTTTTCGAAGCTTTCGTTTGAAAGTAGCATGGGAGGTACTATTTGCTCGGAATTCCGTAAGCCATACCGTTTTCTCCCGACGATTCCGTTCGTTACGAGGACGACATTGGTAAAATAATCATCGTCTTTGAAAGCAGAGGGATTAGCGAGGGAGATTCAAAGTGCAACGTGGTAAGCGGGGATCATGAATGAAGGACAGATTTGATAACAGCGTCTGAGAGTGAAGGGGGGAGCAAATAAACGTTTGATGCGCCGAGTGGGAGATTTGGAGCGAGCGCGTATTTGAAGGGGAAATGCATGGAGTGTGAAATGGGATGAGGAACAACCCCCCCCCCCCCACCACTAGCCACCACTCTTTGCCCTCCGATCTGCTCCAGCGCAGTGTGGGTGGATTTGGGGGGTTTAAAAGTTCCGGGGGGGCATTAAAAGGATAGAGGGGGTGATAGGAGAGAGGAAGGGGAACCAACCAGGAGTCATGAAAGGAAGGGGCAAGAGTTAGCTTGAGCCCGTGCGGTGACCGGTTGTGAAGTAATGGGGTTTGTTGGTGTACTCCGGGGGGTGATTATGGTGGCGTTATTTATTGGGGTCGGGCTCAATCGGCCGTGCACCCCCTTCTCGCTCCCATGCGCTGCTGCTGTGCTCCCTCGCTCACCCTCTGTCTTCTCCTTCCCTCTCTCGTTGCCGTCCAGAAACCTTCTTCCGTGTCACCGTAGGTCCTCCCCGTCCTAGCCTACCTGGCAAACAACTGCACATTTCTTGAAAAGATACACCTGATCCCTTGGAAGTGTCAGGAATACCTCTCTTTCTCTCCGTGTTCCACATCCGAAGAAGATCCCTTGCCTCTCGTCCGAAACATTGTGTTCAGCCCGTACCACTTTATCTTCCATTTTTGATCTTGCTGGTTTTTGTTTTTCGCGTCAATGTAGTCTTGGTATCATCCTCCGTTAAAGAAGGGACGAGTTGTGGAATAGATAAAATATTGACTTATTTTCAACTGATTTAATCAATGCGGGTAGAATCATTCATGTATAAACAATTATAATTCAGCAGTGTTCTCAGAGTATAATGTGTGAAATTATTATGAAATAAAAAGTACCTGAAGTATCAGGAAAGACGGTGGAACAGTTCGATTGTACGTACTTGTAAGGGAATGTTATCAGGTAGAAGATTTGAGTTTTCGACAAAGGAGAACTCGGGTCGACCAGGAGAATAAAAATTGGAAAGAATTTGTACCGAACCGATTAAATAACTGATTCTGCCACAAGTTCGCAATTGATTGATTTTTTTACATTGATTTTAATATAGGTTATTATTTCGGTAATTTAACATTGTTTTCTCTTATAGTCAATAAAAATTTAGGAAAGTGGTTCTCACTTACATTAGCCATGTAACCTAATTTCCTCAGATAGATGGTAGGTGTGCCTATATTCCACAAGTAACAGTTCGTTTGCTAACAGTATCACAGTTTACCCATCGTAAACTACAATTATTTGCTGTTGTTTTAAGGATTTTACTATCTTTGCAATGCTGAATAACTTAAGGAATTGATGGGAGTTGATTCTGCTGCATACACCAGTATCGTTTCGCTCCATCGTAATAAACCCATGTACTGTCTGATTTTAAAAAAATCTCAAATTACATGCAAGATATTATTTTCTTTTGCATGTTTATCTTATCTTACGCTTGTCATGTTTTATCGTATGCTTTATCTTCCAAATATTCGCGAACATTATTTTATTAGGCTCACCTCTAAAGCAAAGAAAGATTCCTAGGATTCTTTTTTCACAAGAAAGGACGTAGGTATTATGCATTATATACGTCCTCTTTGAATGAGACGAAGTAGGTACTCGTAAACTCGCATCGTGTTATCCGTATCTCAAAGTATATAAATTTTTTGTTTGTTTATGCCACTTTTTTGTTCCTGCTTATGAGCTTCAATTAATGCTTGGGATTGATAATGCGATTATGTGAACATTTTAATTTCACTTGCCAGCCATACGTGACTGCCTTGTGTCACCCCATTCCCTCGACACAAAGCGGCGCAATTGTGAAACTTCATGGGAGCTTTCCCGTTTCGTGCAAAATTTAATTTCAAAGTTTTCCTGGCGCGTTCGGCGTTACGGGAGGCAGGACCCAAGCGTCTGCCGCACTGTTTACGTGATGCTCGCTTTCGAAACTTGTCTCATGCCCCGCTCATTGTTCCGTCCCATTCTCATACGAGCGCACCATGACACGTGCGTGTCCGCCGCTAATCCTTTTAAAGTCCTTTTGTTTTTATCCCTCCTCCATCCTTTGGGTGCATTTCTCGTTCTACCAACCCTCCTCTGCCCGCACCAGTTATATCTTATTTATTATTCACGAAAGGATTTTACGACACGTGCACGCAAACCTCTAAGAGGGTAATCATTGAAACTGTCTCGAGCTCTTTAGTGCTTTTTTCCTCGTGCTGACTTCACTTTTGTTCCTTTTTGGTAATGATATCCACGACGTGAAGCCCTTTCTCCATGCCTTTGGTTTTTTTTTCACTCAGTCGTTTCCGTACCTTTTTTGTTGTTATACTTTCACCGATCTTATTTTTATCATGTAATTACCTGCCTATGGCGTTTTATTTCATTTTATCTGACTTTCTGCTGATTAAATGCTCAACCTATATGTAATCCTTCTACTTCAAATGATTCGCTGCAATTAGCGAGGTCTTTGCACGCATTATATAAAGTTATGGCGGGAATGAATGAGTTTCGTTACAGTAAATCGCGAACGATGACCCGATGCCGAGGAAATTAATGTTTTAATCTTGAAAATAATTTTAGAGTACGAAATCCCTCGAAACATCGTATTTTCTTCAAAACCAAACGCAAAGAAATACATAATATTGAGATCAATAGTAATGCGGCCTGCACCGAGTGATTCTTTCTGTTGAAAATATCATTCGTCAAAAATTCATGATAAATTAATTGAATTGCTTTCATCATAATTAATTGATCACTCTATACGCTTTCAAGTTACGTACTAAATATTACCGAAATGGCCCAATTTACCAATGTCAACGTCATTGTATCCTAAAGAAGCCATATGTTAAAGTCCTTAATAAATGAAGTGTCGCATCAGTAGGGGAGGGTAATAAAGAGCGTCATGGTCTTTTGGACTCAGCTAATAAATCTCAAGCGCCAAAGGAGCAAATTAGGGAAAATTCATCGAGACATTGTGGGTAAATGATGTGTATAAATTTGGTTTCTCGTTAATAAATAATTGACTCTCATGTTCGCCTGAATAACGTAATATGATTTCAAATTGAAATAATTATTTAACAAGAAGACTGCTTGGTTTTAGGCTATTATACGTAATGGTTTATGAAATTATCAAACTGAAATTACACATTTAAGAATTGATTACTGATAGTTTGCAGCTATCATGTATAATAGCGGACGTACATTTCTCCCATGATTCATAGAATTATTTTTGAATTAATATACCGCCCGTTGTAGACATTTCCCTAAACCTTCTTAGGGATTTCTGATCGTAATGCCTGAAAAATTGATTGTAATTGGAAATGTTCTTCAGAATTTTGGGTCAAATATGAATTAAAATACTGGTCTTGCACCACAATTCGCATGGCAATGTCTGCCATAATTGGAGTACTGGTATTTTTTTAAACTGAGCATTGAGTGCGGTGCTTTAAAAGGCAAACACAGATTCATCGTCAAATATTAGGCTCAACTTTGAATTGAAAAATTGAATGATATAGATCATAGGAAGAGTAGTAGGCATGTGGGCACCTGATGAGCGTCACACACAAGTGCAGTAGAAAATTTGATGGTCGAGGCCACATTTCAGGATGCTCCGGCAGAGGAGGATCGTGATCACTCTTCTTCGCACTATCGCTGAAGGAAGCCCGTTGCTCCCTTCCCACAGAGGGTGGGAGATGGTATACGGTGGAGTGAGTTAAGTGAGAGTGGTGACCATGTGGTACAAGTGACCTTAGTGAATGTTTAGGTACAGTGGTGAGGTAGGAGAACGGATTAAGGTAGTTTGAGCTAACTTTTTTTCTCAAAAAAGCAACACCTACTAAAACAAACCCTACCAATAATATACTCCCCAAAAAAAACTTAATAAAGTATAGAAAAAATACAAGTACTATCTGTAAGAATTAAGTCATTACAAGGACCATACTACAATGAAATTTAAAATTTAAACACTTGCAAGAATCACAAAGTAAGCAGTAACGGAAAAATGTGGTGTTATGTGACCGAACTTCTCATGATTTAATTAAATATACACTTTTGAGTCTTTATCTCACCTACATTTTCGCAACGTTGGTTGAAACGTTTCACAACGGAAGTTTTTTTTTGCCATTTTATCTGAAGTACTACGGTAATATTTTTTTTACAATTGATAAATCATTCAAACTACACACCGTAACATTTTTTACGCGAATGGTGCGTCAGAAATTTATTATTTTGTAGTAATGCCTCTCCGGAGCACTCAGTCGTACCATATCCCATGAAAAAGAGCTTCAATTTTTGCCAATTATCTCGAAAGTGAATGCAGTGTGTCTGATACTTTGGTTTCATTTAAAGTAGATATTTTTCTTTATAATGCAGGCAAATTCATTGAACTCTATGGGTATTGATAACTGTCGTAAGCTCTCCGGAGCGTCGCCGAGGGTTTCAGAAGAGAAAAAAAATTGAAAATCGTTGCTCGGACGGTTGGGCGGGTATCGGGAGAGGTCACACCGCCGTCCGTAGTGTTGAGGGGGTGGAGAGTGCGCGGGAGGAGGAGGTTGAGGGTGGGACAGTGGTGTCCGACTCTCGCCTTCTCCCCCCTCCTCACCTCACCCCACCGGCTCTCTGTCTTCATCGCGGCCATCCAACCCCTCCCCAGCACATCTCCCCTCATCCCACCCTTTTCCCATTTCGTCTGAAGGCTGAGGGACTGCCGGACGCGGAGGCGGACCGGCAAGAGTGATGGGCGTAGCACCGGCTGCTGGTGCGTGCTACAGTGTGTGTGTGTGAGCGCGAGGTTTTGTATGGTAATTTAGTCCTCTTGGCCGCCGAGGTGGCTCTCTGGGGTGAGTTTGGAGGGGGTGGGGAAGGTTGGGAGCGGGGAGGGTGGTATAAAATCCACGGTGGTGGGCTGGCCGTCGACGGGAGGAGGAAAGAGATTTGGCGAGAGAGGGGGAAAAGTGGGATGCAGAGGACTCGATGGAGAGGTGCGAACGGGGAGAGAGAGAAGCAAAAGGGAAACGAAGGAAATTAATCAGGACAATACGTTAATTATAGTTAATATAGTATATAAAGCTCCAGGTATTCCGACGTGAGCTGATCAAATCTACGATCCTCATTTAGTAATAATTATCTAGTGCTTTTTATTTACTGGTTATTTGCCCCTGTTTGGCTTTTGTTTCATTAATTAATTAAGGAGTAAATTGAAAGGCCTGTGTTTAGCATTTTGAAAAAAGAGCAAGAGTACGCACAAAGTAGAGGCAAATCTCCATCTTTTTATGACATTACTAGACCCAACCAGCCTTTGACATTGACATTTATAGACCCAACATTTGTAGTAAAAACCCTTACGTTGAATCATATCAATCTGCCAGTGTTTTGTAGCCCCAAACATGGGCAAGGTGAGACACTGATGGATGGCTTACTGTTGGGCGGTCATTTCAGAAATATTTGCAAGATAACATTTCCATCCCCTTAGCTGCAGGGTATAAACGTGAGGTCATGTTCTCTGCCCCGCACATTTTCCCTGGAGGTGTTCCTTAATGTATGTTTGTAGATACATAATTAATTGGAGTGTTCGATGGAATTTATGCTTGTAGAATCATTGATTCTTGCCGAGAACAGATTTGAAGAGGCTGAGAATATGAACAGGCATAAATTCACTCCCTCTGGTTTCTCGGAGGAGCGATTTTATCGGAATATTTTTTGCCTTATGGTGAGCGCTTGCATGCTCGTAATTGAAATAATAAGATGGAAGTCATCGATCTAATCGCTGGAGACTGGGAGTTTAGAGATCCACCATCACTAACCCCTCTCGTACGTTAATGCTGTAACGATTGATTATTAGTATGGGACGATAATTATGTCAAGATCGGAATATTTCTTCTGTCATCCTCTCATGACATGTTGAGTGCTCATAAAATTGAGAAACTGTCGGTAATTAAGCCAGAAAAGCTCATTTTATAAATATTGATCCACCACTAATGAAACATATTTTTCGTGCAGAGGAGCACTATCCTGTGTGTACAAAATATTCAATCGTACTTGAAAGAATGCTGCAAGTGCGCACATGTCAATTTAGTTTATTTGCGTCATTTGAAAAAACTACGCCAAAATATTTTAGACTACTTTTGTAAGTAAGTACTTATAATAATAGAAAACAATATGTAGTAGGTTCTTCCCTGACTTTGATATCAAGTAATATGCTTTGACATTAATCACCTAAGGGAAACGGAGGTATCATGAACCATTCAAGCCTCATGATAGCCAGCGTTGTAGTCAGTTCTCCAGTGCGAACGTTCCTTCGAATGGCCGGCGGGGGAAATACCGAGGTCTAGCCTCTGCGAGACTCGAATCGTTTCGCCTCGCTTCTCGCGACAACAATAGCATTTGTGTGTGCAAGAGGGAAGAGACAGAGGCCATTGCACTGAGATAGATAGCCATCTCCCAACTCTTACGACTAAGTATTTGTAAGTAAGCAATTAATGTACGACCATGTAAGGCCTCAATGTTCGAGTCTCGCAAATATTTAAACGACTATATTCTCTTGTTAAATGGAAAGAGTCAACAAAATAAACAGTTGATCACTTGTATTAATTACTCTTTTGATCCTTTAAGTAAACGGACTAAAATTCAGACGGACTAATCCTTCAAATACAATTATATTAAAGCTCAAATTTACTAAAAGCTGAAATATTTTTATCTAGCTCTTTATCTTGTGGTACTGGTTTTCACATTAATTGTCACCAAAGTTAATTAGGTAATCCCGCATACCGTTTATTCCAGGTTATTTGAGGTTAGTTCAACCAGCAAGTCGAAGTAATGGCTCCCTTCAATTTTTGCGAGTAATAAATGAGGGTTACGAAAAAGGCGATTTCTTAGTGCATAATTTAAATATGCGGTCAGTCATAATTTAAATAAGGGTTCTTAAGGGTAGAAATGAGTATCAAAATCATACTCTTCCTGGGCAACGGCCTGCCACGATGGAAACACCGGTTTCCGACCAGTCACCTAAGTTAAGCATCGTTGGGCTCAGCTCGAGTTTGGAGGGGTGATCCTCCGATTGGTCCGAGTGCTGTTGCCCCTGTCTATGCGTGGCAGACAGTATGTCCGACATGGCCTTAGTCGTTGAAGCATGTTAAACAAAGTTACTCCTCACTCATGCTCTTTCTTATATAATTGGTATATAGCTCTATCAATACGTTTAGGACTAAAGTATGTATGTTTCAAGAAGTCGAAACAGGATTCATGCATTGACGACTACCAACAATGCTGAAATTATTTTTCACAGTGATAGGAAGAAGAACACATGTTGATTGACAGGCAGTGAGCGCTAAGCAAAGGAAACACTGGAAGGTATTGCGAATGTTTGGGGATATGAGTGTGCCTATTTTGCATTTCAATACATCCTACGTTATTGAATGATTTTTTGTACCTTTTATGTGTCGCATAACGATGGTGGATCAATTTGGACTAGACTTCTTGAAGATAAATGTCCTCCTCTGCCATTTGGCGGAATAACTTTTCCCGTATTTTAGCTAAATGAGTTCTTATGGTCCTCATTTCAAAATCCAGAAATAACCAACCTTCAAGCAATAAAAATGTTCATAGTGCTCCCGGAGGATAAAGCGATTTATTTCGGCAGCATCCCTTCAGGATATCACCAATGGGCAAACGCATTCGAATGGCTAAATGCAGGCAGCGGAAGTAGGTATACCCATGCCGTATTGTCGTCGCGTGTACAAATAAGCTGCGCTATTTAATGCGGGCAAACCAGTCCCTTATTGTGCCTTATTGACCGTGAGAGTGACAGCGCTATCGATGACGGGCGGAGTGGCGGCCGCCGCGCAGACGAGCTAAGCCGAGGGGGTGCGTTCCAATACGCAGCAGCAGGAGCAGCCATTTCTCTCGCTCTCCGTCGTCCCCCCTCCTCCTGCCCCCTACCCGCACCAGCCCTTCCCAAGACACCATCTCAGCCCCCCTTCCCCCCCTTCGCAGCATCCCCTCCCCCCCGCAAATCCCCTTTCTCCCCACCCGTTTCTTAGCAGAGCCGCGCATCCTCCTCGCGGCCACTCTCGCTCGCTGCTGATCCCGCCTACCACATCTCCTCCGTTGCCAGGCAACCGATCTCAGATCTCCCTCCCGCTTCTCCCCCCTCGTTTGCGCCCCCTCCCCTCCCTGCCCTCCCTCCTCCTCCCCCGCGATCCTTCTTCCCTTGGCTCCTCTTCTCTCCTTGAGCCACGCAAGCCTTCCTTCTGCACTGAACTCTCCTGTACCTACGTTCCTTCCCTTCCCCGCCATTGCCAGCTTACCGCACCACTCCGTTCCCCCGGGCTTCCACGCGTGCTCAATATAGTCGATTGCTGCAGCTTAGCTTCCGCTCTTATCGTCAACTTAATGTTTTTTTGGAGATGCCTTAATTTGGAATCATTTTTACAAAAATGGGAAGAGAAAAGGACGGTCGATGGAGTTACTATTAGTAGGTAATATTTAAAAACGGAATGACTTCCACCAAATTCGAACAATAAATCTTAACGCTAGTAACGCTAACATCTCTGCTTTCAAAAGCAGAGATGGTAGCATTAGATTTATTGATCGACTTTGGTCGTAGTCATTTTATTTTTTATTGTTATTAATAGTTGCTCCATCGACTATTCTCTTTCCTCTTTCACCTTCCTACTTTTGTAAAAATGATTTCCAAAGATCATATATCTTCTCTAACATCTCTGTTATCGAATATTTCAGTTTTTGAAAGTATATTCCCTTATCGACAAAGCTGGAGATGGGAATTCGTTATATGTTGAGAAATTGCATTGTTCCTCGAATAACGAAGGTAAATGTTAATGCAGTCCAACATTAATTTTTAAGTTTAGAACGCATTAAAAAATAAAGGTACTTTTGCAAGTTGCTAAGTAACCGCTTTACAAAAACCTTCTCAGGAAAGAAAACAAGATCAGTGGAGACTCAGACTTATATTTTTTGCCTTGGTGTGATAGCGTTTTAGTAATTCACACTTATTAACCATCCCGTGTCCTGATCGACTTAATTTTCCCTTTTATTTGAGCTTATAAAGATTTCAAATTGCCATTTGAGATAAATGGTTGAGACATTAAACACAAATCAACTCACTAAGGAAACAGAACTGATGATTCAAAAAGCTAGGTCGGCAGTTGTAAACCTAGTTTATTATTATATAATGTGAGGCACACGCGTGTATTAAGAAGCAACTGCTAGTATCACGGCTTTGGCTTGAATTCATTTGCTGTAGCCGATGAGTGAACTGAATGAAGTTATTACGATAAGAGACATATGTGATAAAAGAAGCACTTCATGAAGCAGTATCACGTGCCACTAACAATAAGCTGTAGTTTTCCACCTTTGGTTCTGATTGGAAGCCATGAGTGGAACTGAGACGCTCGTACTGAGTATTTACTTCCCACCCGGCACATTGCACCCGAACGTCATGAAGGGTCGATTCGTATCGCTCGTACATAATGCTGCGTCACTGGGCGCCCAAGGGGTGGGGAAAGGGTGTGGGGGGCGATGGGGGTAGAGGGTACCAGCCCCCCTCCCCTTAGGAGGTGCATGCCTCTTCCCTCCCCCCGCACATCGCCGTCTCCTTCTCCCCGAGTCGATTCCCATCGACATGGGGGGGATGCGCAGATTCGCCCGAAAAGCAGAACCTCGGGCGCCACCTTAACGACCAGCTCCTGCGCACCCCTCGACGGATGCGTTGTTTGGCCGAAGAGATGCCGGAGTACAGGGAAGGAATCAGGGAAAGGGGGTGGCTTTCACAGGGAGGATTGCGTCTTGGGATCAAGCGTGAGTGAGTGCGATTATCGGGATGCGTCGCTTTTCTTATCCGGTCGGAGGTCTCTCCTATCGCGTAAAGCATTCGAAATATAAATAGAAGAAGAATAAAAAATAAATTTTCGTAAAATTTTCCTGTTCTTGGTCTTTCTTTACAAAAGCCGACTCGGGGTTCTTTATTCCTCAACTTCTTCCCCACCTTGTTTCTTCTCCCCGGATTTCACTGACCTCAAGTCTCTTCTATCTTCCATCCACCTGGGTGCGTTAGTTATCTAATAATTTTTAAGTAGAGCAATCTAAAGAAGCTCATTGCATTGGTAGTCATTATTCGCTCTCGGCCGTTTCAAAACAAATGATATCAGAAAATTCGAAAATATCAAAAGTCTCTTTGACGAGACATTTGTTATTAGTCACATGCACTGCTTTACTTGCATCTGGGAATCCTCTTCATTTTTTTAACTGGTATCATTGACTGTGCTTTATAGATCTCAGTTATGTTTTGAATTTTTATTTTAATAGTGTGCTAGCCTGAGTTGGGGAATATATACATTATTCCTCTACATGTTAACCTAATCAGCAAATAATCCTAAAAATAAAGTATTGCTTCACGGTTAATTGGCATGGTAATTTGTTACCATCGTTTTCACATTTCCTCTATTAATACAGGTTTTTAAAATGTGGTATCAGTAAAATGTGTATTTAGTTATACTTTTAAACAACGTTTTCTATACCAATGGTTTTATTTTCTTTACAGGTGAGTTCATTGATGAAGCAAGTAGAGTTGGAGTGAGCATCGATGCCACTTGATCTAAGTTAAGGAAGCTGTTGTAAGTAGTTCTACTTGTTATTTTGGCTATCCTAACACGCTGTTAAAAAGTTTTGTTTTTGTTTGAGTACAGGTAAAGATAGTCTTCCAAGCGTAAACACCCAACTATGGAACAGTTGCGCGACATTTCGTTGACGAAGATTGCTTCTTTGAACTGAAATACACTGATCGAGGGAATCACCAAGCTGATCGAGCTATCGTGAAAGAGGATTTTCAGAGAATTTGTCTGTTCCACGACGAGTGAGAACGCAGGCAACGAAGCCATTCATTCGCCCTTCATTTTGCATGGCGGCCGCGGCCATTTTCAATCATTTTCAACTGCCACGCAAACCCTATTTTCGGCAACGTTTTAATCTCAGCAGCAGGAGGAGGAGGACGGTAGGAGGGAGAGCGGAAGGGAAAGGGAAGCTTGCATGCTGCAAATTTCGGGTGCTTTGACTCTTTCTCGAAAAAAAAGTAGAAGACGAGAAAGCGTATGTTTATTGGAAGTTGGATTCACCCTCGATCATTAGGTGCCGTTTCGAATCCACCATACTTCACGTATCCCATAATTTTCCTTCACTCCTGCATCTCCCTTCCTCTTATCACTCCCTCTCTCCCCCACTCCCTTCTTCCTCTCTCCCTCCCTTTCTCATCCGTCTCTCTCCGTTTCTTCTATGATTCCTACGCTGTTTTTCCTTCACAACTACTATCATTGCGTATTGGTCCGACGTTTGATTTTTTTTATCATGAGTGCAATTGCATTCCCGGTGCCGTTTCATTTTCCCTCCTACCGTAATCGCCCCCACTCTTTATTACACACTGCCTCTCGTCTAACCGGGTTGTTTCCCGCCCTGCTCCGTTCACC
Source organism: Pyrrhosoma nymphula (assembly GCA_963573305.1). Taxonomy (NCBI): domain Eukaryota; kingdom Metazoa; phylum Arthropoda; class Insecta; order Odonata; family Coenagrionidae; genus Pyrrhosoma; species Pyrrhosoma nymphula. The sequence goes on from OY754327.1 coordinate 169,375,438, forward strand.
TTCTCGGCATTCCCCTCCTCCAGAGACCCGCCATATGGTCCACGGATCTATCCCTCCCTCTTCCCTCCTCTGGCCTCTCACTGTCTTCCCATTTTATAGCACCTTACACACACACTTTCTCGCAGGGCTATCACTTCTCATTTCCCGTCCATTCCACCCTCCCCTCCTACTTTACGTCCTCTCACCTCCAGGGTCCTTGCCCCTCTGTTCCTCCCATCCCTTGTGTCCGAGGCTATTCCCTTTAGGCAATCGCCTCCCTATTCTGCGGACACTACCTTGTATTTTTTGTTCTCCGAGTAAGGATGAAGGCCCTCCGGTCAATCTTGGCCGTTCTCTATATCTTACCGAATAATAACAGCTGCTATGTTTTCCCCTTTCCTGTCTCATCACATTGGATTAAAATTCTTGTAGTCTTCTCCTTGTTGTTGGTAAAATATTGATGACCATGATGAAACAATATGAATAGCGCTCATTTGATTGATATAATTATATTTGTTCCCTTATTCTAAGTGTTCTTTACTGAGACATGCCAGCTGATATAAAAATTTCTTAAGAGTTAGCCCGTTTTCCTTTTTCTTAGGGGTTTTTATTATTTATAACCACGACTAGAATTTTTGAATTCTCAATATCACTTTTATGGATGCACGATGTCCTCTCTTTCGGGTTTCTCTATGTCTCCTCTTTCGAGTGGCACGAGGTCTACAGACGCCAAGAAATTTTTATCGCCTTCACCGAGCCCTATAGAATTGCATGGATGGCATAAGGCGGCCATGTCGTCGCCTTTCCCCTCGCCCCTCAATTTGGCCCACGTAATTTCACACTCTCCGCCCAGGCGATCGGCTCTCGATTCGGCGCTCATCGACTCGTTTTCTTCCCAAAAAAACCTTTCCCCGAGGCTGCACATTGGAAAGGCGCACACGGATCAGCGGAGAGGAGAAGGAGCAGCGAGAGATAAAGAGAAGGAGAGGATATCGCCCTTCTGCTCCCCTCCCTGAACCCGAGCCATAATGCGAGCACGTATTGGAGGGTTTTGCGACGGAGTGGGCGAAGAGAGGAGTAGCGGGAGCGAGGGACCAGGGTCTCACGTAAGCAAACCCCTTCAGAGCCGGAGGAGATGCTGCCTTTACCCCATTAACACACCTATGGGGTCCTCCCTCCCGCATCTCCAACGCACCTCCACGTTGCTCGCATTCAAGTTTCCACAGCTCCCAAAAATCCTCCTATTGCCACATTCCATTACTCCTCACTCACTCCAGCGTCTCCTTCGATCCTTCAAACATCCGCGTTAGGATTCAGGGTTAGAGTTTGGGGCAGGAGGTTGAGAGATACGTTTTGGGGAGGGGGCGTGGTGGAGTATGGGATGAGTGTGTTCTCGGGAATCTGTTCGGGGGAGCGGGCGGGTCGCGGGAGGAGTGTGTGGGGTAGGAGGGAGTGAGACGCGGCGGTGGGAACGGAGTTCCGATACGGCTCCCTCATCCCTCCCTAAAACCCTTTGCCCCCCAAAGCCCTTTGCCTACTCTCCCCTCCCCTCCTTACTCGTGCATCTCTCCGATCCCCCCCCCCCCGCGTGCCTACCCATAACCCTCTCACTCTCTCCTCTTCGCCCTCACTCCCTGCTCTTCTCTCCGTCGCGTACCCCCTCATTCACCTTCTCGTGTATTCCGTCCTAAACTTCGTCTCGGCCGAGTCCCTGGCTGTATTATAGCTTTTGGTTTAAACGGTTTTTACCACGCCCCCCTATCCACCGGAGGACCCCTCGTGGCCACCCTCTTTCCGATCGAGGCGTCCCCCCTCTCCCTTGGCCTTTTCGGAGGGGGCAATCAGCGCCCTACCCGAGCCTAGAATCATCCCTCCTCATCCTCCCGCTCACCCCCCCTCCTTCCCCTCTCTCCTCCGTCATCATCCGCGATATCTCAGAATTCCCCCTCCTCCCCGGACACGCCCTACCTACCTCACTCCCTCTCCCTCCCCTCTTCATCCTTGTCGTGTCCTTATGCGAATCACCTTTCCCTCACTCTTCGCGTGATTATCTTTCCGCGAGCGATTCGCGTTACCCTCCTTTTCCCTTGTCGAGTTTTGGTCATATCTTTAATTTAGTCCATCATTCGGTAATATCCTTCATGTCCAAGATCACACTTCCCATCGCTCTAAACCTACTTTAAACTATGAATGCTTAATCATTTATGTGTTTTGTCAGCCTTTGTTCACCGTTGTCCGACCTTTGTATTGCTTCTTGTGAAAAAAATCTCTTTGGATTATTATATAATTAATTATAGAGTCGGTTAATTATAGAGTATATATCTATGAAATACTGACTCAGTTGCTATCCGGATTCTTATATCTTCATCATTAAAACTTTTGTATCTAATTTATTGCGCAAACAACATAGTATGATAACAAATAATTGGTTTTAAGTTGTTAAATGGCTCCCTCAGTTTTCGGAACTTTTTACCTTGTGATCTCTTAGAATTTTCTTCCTGCTAATTTCGTGTTATTTCACTGTACTGGAATGATCCACTTGAAAAACCAACGTTATAAGACTGCTGAGATCTCGACAGTTTTACAGTTGAACGTTTCTGAAATACTACCCTAACTACTACGCCCAGTTTTAGATAAATTGTAACGCCTCGGTGGAACATAGCATAGTACTTTTTTATCTTTATAATGGAAGGCTATTACGCATCAGCCCGTTATTACCATCTGTATTTCTTTCCAATTGCGAAAACAAGATAAACCACCCATTCTTAGATTTGAATTTCTCTTTTTTTGGTTGGTAAGAGTGAGTCGAAACTCCCGGTGTGATACAACTTCCTTCTCTCATGTATCTCTTAACCTCTCATTATTAATGTAATATTCTCCCTACAGTCGACGCCCACCGAGAGTCCTTTTTGTGTCCGTTCCCTTCCAGGGTTTCGTGGAGTATTGTACCCCCCTTGGCTTTAATACCGTTATACTTCCTCCTCTCCCCATCCCTTAGGATACCCATTTTATTAAGTCCCCATTGGCTTTCCCACAATCCTCTGCTACCGCCTCCCCGCCCCACGGATATTTCCCTTCCACGCTTCCCCTATCTATTCACCCCTCTCCGAGCTTCCTGAACTTCCACATTCCCCTGACGAATTCGCTTATCTCACAATGCCGTGGACCCTCGGGGGCCGTCGCAACACGCTCTTCATTCCCTTTTCCACCACTCGGGTACTCTGCGTGCCATAGCGTAGAATCTTCACCGCAGAAGACTCGTCGCGTCGGCATCGCACGGATGTATCGGGGCGGATGCGTCGCTGACGTCGTTGAATGCGAAGCCAGTTCCGCGCTTTAGGAGAGCGAGCGAGACTTGAGCAACCAGAGTGGGTGTTCATGTGTAATTTTCCCTTATCTGATTTAAGATGGTGGCTTGGAGTGCCAACACGCCCACGTGCCTCACCAATTTGCTCTTTGTGTGACAAATGAAATGATTATTAAAACGATTGTATGAGGCATTCATTCACTCTTTATTCCCTCAGGCGAGTTCGTGTGCCTGCGCAATCAGGATTGATGCAAGCTAAAAATGTTACCTGTGGTGCTTGAATCCTTGAATTATCCTGATGAAATATAAACACAGCTGAAAACCTTGAAGACAATAAGGATATTCGTAAAAATGAAACAGAAATAACTTTGTCAGTTCCACACTAAATTTATTACCGAACATGTTTTCAGCGAGTGATAGCCATTTTCAAGGTCGCGATCACTCGCTGAAGCCATGGTTGGTAATAAATTTAGTGTGGAGCTGACAAAGTTAATTTCTGTTTTATTTTATAATGACGTGGTTCCGTAAAGTAAGGCCTGAGACAATTTCTTATATAAGGATATTCGTACTGAACTTCCTGCATTGTGTACTTTCGGTGAAGATGTTGCGTTGAAAGACAGAGTTCAAGCAATGTTTGAAAATTTGCTCAAATGTTAGTTTGATATATCACATTTTTGGCCTTGGAAATTAAATGAAATTAAAATTATACTCAACATCTGTGGGTTTACCGTGATCATACAGCGTTAGAGTTTCGTTTTCATACTACATATTAGGTTTCCACATGTCTCTTAGCAGCTTCATCTTTTGACGAGTCCCTTTAATTGGCAAGGAAATGTTCGAAATCGCTGGTATCTGTAGTTCATAAATATTTAGCGCTGTTTTTGGTGAGTGGTAGATAGTGGCAGACACTCAAAATGCTATATTTTTCTTCTTTGGGGAGGAACGACGTTATTCATACGTATTGGCATGTCCCTTTCCATTACGATGACAAGTCAATCATATCGATTATATTCTACCGATCTCTATTCCGTCTACTACCCCCACGTTATCTTCCTCCTCCTCCCGCTCACAGTGGAATGCTTTCCGCTCACCGTCTTCCTTCCTCTCCAGAACAGGCATTCCACGACCGTCCCCCAGACGGCGTGTTTCCCCGAATGCTCCAAACCATTTCATTGTTTCCATTCAAATCACTTCTCCTCCCACTCCCTCCTTATACGGCCCACCTCCCCCAGCCACCGGCCACCCTCACTCCCCTCCCCGTCCCCCGTTGAGCTCCGCGGAAATCCTATTTCGTCCGCTTCCACAGAACTCCTTCGGGAACCGTGGAAACCCGTCCGCTCCTCCCTCTCTCGAATTTCCATGGGCGTGAAATTCTCCTGGACCACCACCGCCCGCGCCGAGCGGCAGCCCCGCGGCGCGAGGGGCGTTTCCTGCATCGCCGCCGCCAACCCCTCGGCCCCACGCACGCACTCACTCGCCGGGGAAGCCGCCCACTCATTTTTTGGGCAATCATCATATTAACCCTTTATTCTACCTCTCCTATTTCCCAGCATTCCTTGAATTTCTTTCTCTCGTAGCAGAATAATAATCTCCTGGCGACATTCAAGTTACGTGTGCGAGTTCCATTGGTCCAGTATACTTCCTAGGCTGGGAATAGGCTTTAGTGAAGGTTTCATGGTCGCTATGTATTATTTTGTAGTTAAGTTTCATTGCAAGTTGAATTGATGGATGGGGATATATTTTTTAACTATTTCTTTCACGTGGAGCGTACGGAGTAGCGAAAATAAACTAAAAAAATCCCCTCTAACCAATTTTCAATTAAACTTAATGCCAGTTAGACATTTTAAGAGAGTAAACGAATTTTTAGTTTGTATTTTAACCAATTTTCAATTACCTAATGCCAGTTATACATTTTAAAAGTGCAAACGAATTGCTTTTTGACGGCAAGAAATTCTCTTGGGAGTATTTTTGTACTTGGACGCTCGTGTCTCGATCATGCTTGTCAAACATTTCCAAAGGGTTAGAATTTCGCGATTCGTCTTCCTTGTAACTTACATGTTGACTGTCATGTACTTCGAGGATCACTGTTGTTATGTGCCCGAGTCCTCGCTTCCCAGCGCTATTTTCTGTGGCTGTAGAGGCGAGCGCGATAGCTCTTGAAGTGGAGGCCCCATGCTCGCGCCGCCGAGGAATATTCGACGACTCGATGATGCTCCTCGTCACGCGAGCGAGCTCTGTGGGCGTGCATAAGGATACTAGGGGAGGAGAAAAAGCCCTGGGATGAGTTGTCGTGCGTAATGGAGCTTGCATGCGTATCCTCCCTGGTATAAAGGCGAGTGTGTTCACAGCGGACGAAGTATCGACCAGAAGCGGTTAATGTAATTGAATTGCTGTATCTTGGGGACATTTTAATTGTCCTCTTATTAGCTCAGTGAGATGTGTTTCTTGCGCTTATTACAAATATTCACTAATAATAATTGTATTGATCACCGAGTGTTGTGCCACTTACCGTGTCATATGGAAGACATTAACATGTTTGCATTTACTCATGGACATGTCAAAATTTTATTTATTCTTCTGAGTTCTGCTTGCTAAAATAGTTTTCCCTTGGTGATGCTTATCATTTATAGCTGTGAAACAAATGGAAAACATCTTACTTATAAAAAAAGTCAGCATGCAATAATTTCTATCATGAATTTTATTTGGGAAAAATACTCTTAACTTACCAATCTTGGTTATGTTTTTGAAAACAACGGATATGGGCTGTCCATCTTTCATTTCTATCTCATCGATAAACATCTTATCCTTAAACCCCCTTGTGCAAAAAAGTCAATAATTTAGTGAATAATACTATTTCTCTTAAATCAAAGTGAGGGTACTTAGCAACCATTTTATGGTTAGGAATAATTAGTGGACAATTACTTGAATGCATGGAATTATTACCTCGGTATTCGTGGTATGTTGTTTTTAAACCCTTAATAAGTTACACTTTACATTTTATCGTCCTTGCAATTAATAGAAAGGTGGACAATATGGGCGATAGAAATAAAAAAATTATGCTAATAAAGTTCATTGGCGTTAATTGAATTTAAAAACACTGTTGTTTCAAGCTACAAAATTGTCTGCTCGCGTTGCTCTTCAACTTTTTTTTAAAATCCTGTACTTTGTAGTAGTTTTTTATGTAAATTAAATGCTCTACCACGCATCAATTCTTGTAGAAATTCATTCTTTTTGAGATTGTAGTTGAATATGTTATAGTTATGTTTTGTACTTGTACCGTGATAAATTATTATTACGTTACTACTTACCTTTTTGGCTACTCGTGTATAATGGGCCACTATCCGTGAAATAATAAATTTAGACCTAATATATTCTGCAGTTCATTATAAATGATGGAATTCACCAAGTGCATTCATCTTGGAATATTTAGTTGTATTCGGGTATAGCCATTGAGCCTTTAGTATTTCATGAACTAGGTGTAGTGTCCAAGAGCTCGCAGTAAGCTTTGGCGGAGAGGTGTTGAAATTTACAGGGACAGGATGATGGGGGTGAGAGTGACGACATCCGATTGTTTGCATCGAGCCCTGTTAAGCGGGAGGACGAGTGAGGGGTGGGCAATGTTTTTTGCCGAGGGGGTGTAGATGGGTGGAGGGTAGAGCCAGGAAGTGGCGATGCGTGGGAAGTGTCGGTGGGAGAGGAGATAAAAATTTTGGTGGATGGGCATACGGCGGCGGGTGCACGTCTGTGCGGAGCAGAGGGGGAATGGCGGTAGGTTAGGATAGGGTTCAGTAGGGGGTTGAAACCAGTGGATTCGCGGGGGGAGGGAAGGTGGGCATTCGAGGCAAGGGGTGGAGAGAGTTGTGGCTCGGTGGAGGAGTGAAAAAGAGGGGTGGTTGATGGGAGAAGGGAGTTCGGCGAAAGGGAGGGAGGTTAGCCCATCAAGAATGGCTGCCGGAACCCGTTTTGATTTATGGGCTCGACTCATGCAGAGAGGGTCTTCCACCGCGCTTTCCTCTATTTCATTTCTCCACGTCTCCTCCTCCTCCACCACTGCTTCCCACCCTCCTCCTCCCCCCTCTTCCGCACTCCTCTATTCGGTGGCTTCCATCTTCCAATCCTCTCGCGCCTTCCAACTTCCCTCCCCAGTCATCCGCCACACTCGCCTCCGCACTCAACCCTTCATCTGCCCTCACCTCACCCATTATATTTCGGAGCTGAATAAAAAAACACCCCTTTTTCATACTCGTGCAGTATACTGCTGTCGTCCATCTTGCCACCATTTTTTGTTGTCATGTGCACAATTTTATTTCTCTTCTCGCACATCGCCCTTCTCTCGTTGAGTGGAAGACATAGTTTATATATTTCTTTGAATTCCTGTTGAAAAACATATTCGAACACTGGAGGATGGCAGTTCAAAAAGGTGTAACGCGTTCTTGCAGTTTCAGCGATAATTTACGGCATTCTACCTACTAAACTCTGGCGAAATGCTACATCATTGCGAGCTGTCTGAATAGGTATATTGGCAGACTTCGTAGTTATCTCGTGAACTATTTTGTAAATTAAATTTTCTTTATTTTTTATTTTGATTTCACTCAATTCATCACATCACCTCAGAGGCAGTTAAAACGGCAAAAAAATATCTCATAGCAACTTTACCAAGTATGTAAACAATTATAATGAACTTAATTACATGCTGTTGCAATAGATTATGCTAGTCAATTGCGAATGTGATAGTTGATGAGCTTAAAGTAAAAATAATGATTCTAAACAAATTTCTCCGTTTTAGTCATAAAGCCCACGTTTCTAAAGATACATTTCCAATTTAAATTGTTTGAAAAATGTAAAATTGTGAAATAATTCATAGTATTATTTCATTACAATGCCCTTTGTTCCCATCCCTTGATTATGGATATTTATTTACAGGATGAATCAAGCATGAAACTATAATAAACTCTTGTAGGAACCAAATCGCTCAATTATATTTCGCGATTTGCAACACCCTATTTCCATATCTACAATCTTGCTACAAAAGCTTGCTCCCTCTTCGCGCGCATTCAACCTCCCACTCTATCATCGTTAAGACATAAAGCAGCGTATATTCTTCTTAAGCGCCCCCTCCCTCAAAAAACCTTTCAAAAAACAACATTAACCTGCGCTCTTGCACGTGAATAGTCTTGAAATAATAATCCTTTGGAAAAATAGACAAAAATCCCCTTACTTCTGCCACCGGGAAGGCCGTCTTTATGACCTACATACTTCAGTTTTCTGTCTCGTCGGAAAAAAGAAAGCAATGGCTGGCACTAAATCATCTCCCTTGTTAATCCTTTTCAATTCTTCACCCGGCATTCTTCAAGCGCCATTCTCCTTCCAACGACCCCTTAAAAACCCCCTCCTCTCATTCCACGCTCATACCCTCTCACTGATGTCCCCTGCCCTTATATTCTCCGTGCACGATATTATCGCTCTACTAATCTAAACATTTTCCCTATTCCTGCTGCGCTATACTTCTTTTCATTCCTGATTTCTCTCCAGTTTTTTTCGTTTGTCTCCGTTCTTCTCATTTCGCTCTCAACCATGTCGTTCCATATTTAATCCATGTATGTTATCGATTTACCCCACAAAGCAATCAAACCGTTTTTAGTGAGAATGACCTTTTAGTATTTATGAAATTATATTCACAGTGGAAATAGATTTTATGATTTTTAAAAATCCTGAGGCTAATTCATTATGAAAAAGAGGATATAAAAAGGCTGCGTGTCCATGAAATAGGAATATTTCCTGTTTTTGGCTGAAGAAATAAGGATGAAATATGATGTCACCTTTACCTCCTCGAAGTTTACATTTACGTAGCTTTTTATTTACTGCAAATTTACTTCACTAAAAATTGTATCCCTAATATATAATAATCCTTATTGAATACCGCAAGATTATTTTACATTTCCGTCCTTTCATTAACTTTTAATACTCATCAACTATTTTAACTCGCCTTATTCTTATGTTGGCTATTCAGCTTGCTTACGAATGACTTAATTCTTCGTCGATGGAAAACCTGGGAGCATATAACTGTGCATGGAAGTTCCTAGGAAGTAATGATTGCCAGACAAACAAGGATTCTCCCTCCTTTTCTTATACTCCTCACCTCCGCCTACCTCCCTGCCCTTCTCTGCCCTCTCTCTCTCTCTCTGTCCTATCTCCGCCCTTGATCGCTCTCCTCCTCCTCCTCCTCCACCACACCCTCCTCCTCCCACACTCGAAATCGCCCTCCACTATCTTCATCTTTTATCTATCTCCTCTACCTCCCTCCCTTCTGCACCTCCACAGCCACCACCTCCCCGCGCTCTGCTACCAGGCTCCATCTAACAGGCAGACCTTTTCGCCTCCCACTCGCTGTTTTTCTGCACCACCTCCCCTTCCACAGTCTTCTCCATTCCTCTCTCATGCCACAATTCCCCTTGTCTTTTAAGCCCAACCCTTTCACTCTCCTCACTTGTTTATCCCTCCTCTTCCTCCCTTCACCATCCCTCTCTCTCTCTCTCCCGTTCTTCCCTTCTCTCCCTCCCTCTCATCCTCCACCACCTCCGCCCAATGTATCGCTTTTTTCACTCCCGAGCCCTCACTTTTTCCTGGCTATTCTCCCTCTCTCGTCCCGCCTGCCTGAAAAACGTTCCCTCGGTACTTCCAACGGCGGCACCGGGATCTATACTGCTCCCGTCGTTACGTACTGCTGCCGACGGGTGGTCATTCGTGACCCAGGCTCATATTTTTATTCGGTTCTTCCTCCTGCCGACTCCCCTCCTACTTCCCCCGGAGCCTACACCCCACCTTATTCCACGCTGACTCCTAAACACACTCTCTCTTCCCATCTCATTTTTTATTCCGCTGTCTCTCTCTCTCTCTCTCTTTAACCTTGCCGCTTCCTCTCCCCCTTCTCGCCATCACTTCCTGTAGCGATTCGCTTTATTTTACCTTTTTTCACATCCCTTCCTCTATTTTGGCTCCCCACCTCTCTCTATTTCTCTCTAGCACACACACACACTCTCTTCCCATGGCACACCGCACTTTCAATCTCGGCCTCAGTGAACTTCTCCATTCCATCCGCCTTTTTGATGGCACCCCATCTCTCTCCCGCGCCCTGCCCCGAGTTTTTACGTTTGCGGGTTCCTGCATATTCCATTTATGTCGTCCCCATGCGCTCACGAACGATCGCGGCCGGAGTGCGAATTCGCGGACAAGGGTGATGGGGTGAAAGGCTTTGTTTCCTCGCAAAATTATACTATGAGGGTGTACTAACGTCGCGATTGAGCTGTCGGGTGAGTATCTTCATTTTTCCCTCATACACGATTGCTCTCATTCAGTATTTTCAGATAAACTTAAATTTTTTAACACATAAAGCAAGACAAATATTTGCTCTGGAGTATTTTCTTTGCAGTTGATATTATACACATTTATGTTGATTTTAGGTGTATAGACTTCATGATAGTATCTAGTCTTAATTAGACAAAATAAAGCAACTGCCTTTTTAATCTCTAAAAGCAAATCATTTTACTTCAAAGTCACTTACGTGATTTTGTGACAGAAATAGGAAGTACCTACTTCATAATTTGGGGAATAAGTTTTCACTAATGAAAGGATTTTAGCTACCTAATGACTCAACTTTAATACCAGCGCTAGTAAATGGCATCTTTTCACTTCCGTTTCAGTTTCCGTTCAGCAATTGTATAATTCGGCCAACCAGGTGACTTACTTCCATTTAGTGAATATTTCACTACATGCCCCTATTTCACTTGCCCCATTTGTTTAGCTAGTTGAGTTATGAATCTGGATGACAACAACTTTGCATTAAAAACATTATTACCAGGACTTGCTGAGATACTAAATATGACTTAATCTGCTTTTAATCATACGAATAGCACTTTCATAATCTGCATTATGTCCTGGATATTTTTAAGATTAATTAAAACACAAACTGTATCATGCCTATCCCTAAAATATCCACTTTCTCGTCCAATATGTTTGTTGTTTATTCAATTAATTCTGTCCACTTCCTCATTCGTATTTCCATTCTTATCCTTGTCCGATACGCAGTGCTAGTACGGTACCTTAAATATGGAGATTTATTTTCCTCAGTCATAATTGAAGTGCAAGGTAAGGAAAAATTGTAATAAATCGGGGAATTTGAATTTTAGAGAGTTGCGAGGTGAATAGTTGCTTAAGTGAAGAGTATGGATACTAATAAACTTCCACGGAAAATTCACGGGTGAATCACCCTTTGCTTGCTTATCGTTACGTCAGGGACAACGACGACTCTGCATCTGTAAGAAAAACAAAATATGGTGGATATGAGTAGAGGGGACAAATATTTTGGGAGGCAATGAGGGCGTATTATTTGTACGATATGAAAATATCTTCTTATTTATATTGTAATAGAAACCCCAGAATTGATATGCTTGTGAGCTGAAAGGAATTCGGTAAACTCAAGTTTTAACCGTAATTTCCGTTGTCTGTTAGATTTTCAGCTGTTGACTTAATTTGTAAATTTATGTCTCCTTCAATTATGTATCTATTTCTTAAATATAAATAGAAGAAGTTGCATGTACTATGAAACATTGAGGTGAGTGTATTTAAAAATTTCAAAAGCCGATGGTGTGTATGGTCGTATAATTTGAAGCGTTGCCTGAAGGCTTTCTCTATGATTTAAAATTAAAATTCAACTTTAAATACCGAAGTCGGCGGTTTTTATTATTTGAAACAATTTTATTTTTTCTCCCTGATCCTTTTCGAAGGAAGATGGCGGACATAGCGTCTGAGATGTCGAAAGTTTCCTTTTTTCTAATCAAGGGGGCAACTCGGGGAGGGGACGCTGGTGACACGGACGGTGGGCCAGGGGTTCATGGCTGCGGAGGCAGATGGCATCGCTGACGAAAGGGGGATGGGGCGGGAAGGGTTTAGTTTAGAAGCAAGGTATACGGCGGGGAGACGTAACGCAGGAAGCGCACTGCAAGCCAGGGGCCTCGGAGAGAGGGGGATGAATGCTGAACGGGAGAGGTGAGCTTTAGGGTGCCAAGAGAGGGGACGTTGGGACGACGAAATCCAGCTCAAATGTGATCACCAGGTTTGACTGGAGTCGAGGATAAAAGGGAGGGAGGCAACTGCAGGGAGTGGAAGAGAGCGAAGGGCTTGGATGGTGGAGGGGGTTATGTGCGCTTGAATGGCTGGTGAAGAAGAGGTAGGTGGTGTATGTGTGAAGGGACGTTCTTACGGCAGAGGAGGGAAGAAGAATAAAAGTTGAAGGGGATTGGGCGGCGACAGGGTGCGGGGCAAGGGGGGACACCATTGGAAGGGGTTAGTGCCGGGTATTTTTTCCTATCCCCCGTCCCTTGCAACCCCCCACTCTCTCTCTTCACTCCTTTGCTCCACTCTTCTCCCTCCGACGCTGCAACTATTGTTGGATCAGGAGATAGGGAAATAGATAAGGCGAGAAGATAGCCCGCGGAGTGGGAATGGGACTCGGGTAGAGGAAGGGGTTTAATTCCGGTCTTTTTTTGCCCTCTCCTTGGTGTATTTTCTTTATTTTTTTATCCGGACGACCAGGGAGGAAGGTTTCCTCGTCGGGGGGGCGAGGGGGTACCTGAAGCGGAAAAACGAGGGGCATGAGGTACTTACTACGTGAACGTAAGGGAGGAGGGTTTAGCAGTCGCCCGCTGGTCAAGGAAACCGCTTGGAATCCGCGATCGCTTCACAAAAAAGTACGGCATGTCCAAGTAGGGGAAATACCCGGGGTTGATATAATTTTTTATGTTCGCTAAATTTGTTTGATCAACAACGTTTCCGCACCTGTGGTTGAGGTTTTACCCATAGAAAACAGAATTGTCAATGACGATCTTTGCACTCATGGCGGCCATTTTATCATTCAATCTGAGAAAGAAACCTTGTGAAGTGCATGGAAGGGAAAGAAGAATTAAAAACATCATTACTGTTTGATAAATTACTCTTTTTAAGCAAAAATTAAAGAAGGGCTAGCTTTTATACATCCATTTATTTGCTCAAAGCGTTTTAACATTCTGTTAATATTTCGTTGAAAATATTCTCCAAGCAGCATTTTTTGGTTAAAGAACATTTCCTCAGTTTTTTAGGTGTGCATATTTCCGTACTTTCTCTTGAATTTTGTAAACATGCCATCTTGACCTTATTCTATGTGACCCAAATAAAAAACCCTTCTGCGATACCATGTGTGTGAGGCTGTGGGAACCTTGTTTGAATAGCTAAACAGAGTTGAGCTACAAGAAATTTCCTGTTTCGAAATGCACGTGCTACCAGCCGACGCTGCGTAACTTGCTGAACACAGACCCACCAGGAGTCATTTCCGCCCTTCATTATCCACTCATTCATTAATCGAAGGGATGTTTTTTTTTAATTCTCCATTTCGCATGCAAGCACGAAAACTCTTGGAAGCTCGCATTGAAATATGGAAGCTTTTTTGCATGCGTGTCAGACTTCTGTCGAGTGAAAAAATTAACTACATGCAATTAAGATAAAATGATAAAAAGGTTGTCTTAAACGGGTGATTACTACTTTAAGGGTAACGTTCAATCTCATAACCATTGTTTTTTGCGTCAAGTCCAATTGTTACGAACCTTTTTTTTTCTAAAAATATTTGCTGAAAATCTATTTATCCTTCGCTTCCTTCTTCCACGAGAAAAATAGCAGGTAAAAGATGAATTTTGGATTTTTATGTTTTAAAGATACCCTTTAAATCAGTGGTTCCTAAGTTGGGCGGACCCGCCCGTTGGGGGCTGCCGTTTAGTAAAGGGAGCAAAAATAACAAAGGGGGCGGCGGCTGGAATCAGGGTCCTTACAAAACGGCACGGTACGTACCGTTTTGTACCTACTTGCACTCATAATATAGGCTTGGGATTTTTCAATTGGATGACAGAACATACTTTTTCATTATTGCATTCGAATTTCATATAAGCTTCATATTTTCCAAAAATTTGATTTTCTGGCTTCAAATTTGCTAATTTTTCCACTTTTTAAAAATAGCATTTTTTTGTAAACTTAGCAACCGCAGCATGGGCAAGAAATGGGAACTTATGCCAGAGACACCTATGACTTAGGTTAAATAATCAATGAAACAGAATTACAGCTAGATTGTAGTTTGAGTATTTTTCACCCCAACCTCTCCATGTGTGGTTAATGACTACGACATAGAATATGTATTGTGAATTTCACATTTGGAGGATTCTTTTAATTCAAAGAAACAATTTTCCTTTTTTCTTTTTCCCATTTCATTGGATGCCATCTTCTTGTGATATGAATGAGACAATGCTACTCTTAGAAACAAAAACAATTTGCTTAATGCCATGATATTTGTGCTTGTAATATTGCTATGCGTCCTTCGTGATTGTATGAATCAACTCGTAGTTTCAGAGTGAATCTCGAATTTATTCTGTCATGCTGATAATGTAAAGCTATGAACTCACTAATGACACTCCATATTCGTCTGTCAGCCATACCTGTTTGAGGGACTTCCAGGTGACCTAGGAAGTTGAAACTTGGTAGGAATACAGTTTGTGATCCAAAACCGATCGGAAAAATTGTAAATACCGCGAAAAACAATTAAAAAGCGTTGATTTTACCCCATATTAGCTCATTTCTGTTCATTGTTTTGCTCTTTTAAAGTGTATTTTGCACGTTAAGATTCATATTCAACCCTAAAATTTATTCCCAGACCCTGGCTGGAGGGACAATGAGGCTTAGATTTACAATGTCTGGTTGATGTTACCCGCAAAATGGACTAGTATTTACGTTAACTAGATGTTACCTGAAAGTTTAGGATTTGTTTATTGCATCAGACATCTGGATAGTTGATATGTTATCGATGGGAAGACATACTAGCGTCCGTTTTCATACAGAGGCAATATTTTACCAGAGATTATAAAACAAGACATAAAAGCTCTATTTTATGCCTTACCTACGATAAATGCACTTCCAAAGGAACTCGTTTCCTAGTACCATGTGGTTTTTCGCATCTCAAAGTGTTTGTGTCCGCGTAGTTATGGGAAGAATTTTTTCTTTGTCTAATTCGACCTAAGGGATACCGATTACAAAACGGATTAATCTTTTAGATAAACAGGCATTTACATAAAAATGTCTGTAAAGATGTTGAAGCTCGTTATTATAAATGCCAGACATTTTTACTCCGGTAATATTCACTTTTAGATTAGAGGCAATCCCCATATCCCATCGCCCATATTTATTAGGGCGTGTTTTCAATTGTGAAGTCTAACGATCATTGATGCTGATGGAAAAATTGGATTTACATTCAAGGTATGGGTGGATTCAACTATAAACATGTGGATGAAGCCGCGGTGCGATCACGGTTCTCCATAACGCGTGCTATCGCCTTATCATTATTTTTCAGTTGAGCTCATAAGAGCGAAAACGTCATTGTCATCATTAATATTTTGTCAGGTGTTAGTGAAGTCTTCTCGGATCTTCCACCACGTGAGCTATTTTTTGCCGAATTTTCAACAGATGCCACTGCCATAGTCACTAGTTTAAATTGTTGGAGTGCGTTCTTAGGACAGTAGCTGTGATAATTACCCTTCTAGAGCGGTTTGCGATGTGGATAACGATAACGGCAACGCGAAAAAAGGAACTGCGATCCCTACTACTATTATTTCACTACCCAGGTTTCGCTGCTGAGCAGCATTTTCAGGTGAAGATGCTGCACAGCAGTTTTATGTGGAAAAGCAGTTTTTCATCTCTTCTCAATATGAAAATATTCCATAAATCAAGCCTCCTTCAACACAAACGTGTTTACTAGTCTAAGAATGGTATTTTAAAAGGGCCATTAATTAAAAAATAAATCGTATGAAATCACGGAAAAAATCATTTTGGCGGTACATTTTTTTGTACTCTGCCGAAGGTTTATTAGTATGATTTAACCGGGCACATTCAAACGACCTTTTTCATTAGTTTCTGGTTTTCGATTAATTGAGCCATTTTGTATCTTAAATCCAGATGATATTCGAATTCCCACGAATTTGCCTTGAAACAATCTCTATTTATATGCCTCATTGTTCGTCACCGCTCGGTTCGTGAAGATCGCTTATCTCATCATTGTAAATCCTTTCGCTGAACACATAAGCCATAAGAACGCTGCAAGCGGAAAGAGGGGATCTTCAAAAGAAAGGCCTACTAGCAAACATCTTCCATTTTTCGTCCACCACCCACAGCTCACTCTTCACCCTCGCCGTCCCCCTTCCAACCACCCTGGGCGGGGGAGGTCCTCCATCCTGTGGAATTCGCAGCCCCCATCGGCCGTGATCTTTTCATTTCCTCCGCGATCTCTCCACCTTCCCCCTCCTTCCCTCACACTCATCTCCTCGACAGCCTTTGGCTCCACTCCATTTCATTCCCCCCCTCCTCTTATCTAGCGAACTCTCTTTCCCATCCCTTAGCAGTCCTTCTTCCACATTTTTATTCATAACCCACAGCCTGATTTTCCCCTCCAAACCTTCAGAGCCCCAATTTCCTCTCCCAACAAGTACATACCCCCACCCGCCCACTCCACGTCTACTCGTGAAGTGATCTCTGAAGTAGGTTGTGCGTGACATTTGGGTTGAGGAGGAAGGGTTTTTCATAAATCATGATTTGTTCATAGAGAAACCGGAAATTAGATTAAATTTACTTTTTTCTCTTCTAAGTACTTTTAATAAAATTTAAGCATATTTAAGCGTAAAAGTTAAGTGTGGGCAGCGAGGATAGTCTGGGAAGTGGAGGGCCAATGCGGAAAATAACGCTGCGTATCTATTTAGGATGATTTTCTTTGTACAGATGAAGAGATGAGTGTTCAAAACACACCGGCTTGCGGTTAACTACTATGTAAAGAAGGAACCCTTGATGACGTCCCCTCTTGCTTTTTACTCTCTTTCTCACGCTATCCGAGTCTACTTTTTTATTTACCTAACATATTATTTTGATTAAGTCCTATCACCAAATAGTATTTCTCCATGTAGATATAAATCGATTTATCGATTCAATATCAATACCGTGTCATTTCGCTGTCTTTGATTCTCAGATCAAGCGCTCAGAGTTCAAGTCTTAGATTTTTGTCTTGGTCCCTTTTCGTGTGTTTGAACACAACACCGATGTGATGTATCCCTCTGTTTAAACGAAAACTCATCCGACCCATTTCCCTGTTGCTGTCGGATCCGGGTATCTTTTAAATAAGAAAGTACTTTTATGTGCAAGTATTTATTGAGTTAGCGACAGCTAGAAACTGACTTTTTCGTATCAGAATTTACCTGACAAACATTTGCAACTTTACCTCTTTCATCAGAGCCACCAATAGATTAGCCTAGGTCAATACGTGCATTGTATCTTGAGGGACTATTAGTCAAGTATAGGTGCATGTTGCAGGAAACACTTATGAGTTCAGCTGCAGGGTGTGCATTTTTGATAGTTATACGATTCGTCTCCCGTTGCAGCGAGCGTCTTCATGAGTGAAGTCTGTCCATGCATGCTTTTGAAATTCTTCGAAGTCGCTGGTTTATAATTTTCTTTGCGCTGGGAGATAATTCCTCGGAGAAGATCGATGTTTGCACATTTTATAGTCCATTGCGGTTGCGAATGCCGATGATTTTGCCCGGCGCTTCGGGATGCTCGCCGAGATCTTTCGTCCTCGATCAAATCTCGGGCGCTCTCTCCTTTCCTCCCGCCCACTCCACTCCATCTCCCCCACTCCACTCCATCTCTCCCCCATCCTTTAACCCCAGGCCTTCCATTTGAGCGCTCCTCCCCTTTTTCAAATCACCCCCAGTCTTGCATCAACCCACTCGATTCTGTCGATTCGCCATATTGGCTCTCACCACCGTCCCCTCGCCACTGCCAATTGCATTCGCCTCTATTCAACCCCTCCCCCCTTCCCCGCTCCCCCGCCCTAACTCCACCCCTCCCCTCTCCTCCGCATCTCGGCCTCAACTGTAATTTACATCCATTATTCCTCGCGGAGGATTTCGGTCGGAGAGAAATGTTTCGCAGGGAAAGGGAGCTCGGAGGGGATGAAGAACGGTTGGGTCTGTTGGGGGAGGGGGGAAGGAGGTGAGGATGTCGGGAAAACAGAGGGGTGGTGAGTGAGTGAGGAGGTATTTTGATCTCCACCCTCACGGGTGGTAAGTAAAGGGAGGTGCGTAAAATGCAGAAATAAGCGCCTCTGGCGGGAGCGGTCGAAAGGAGGGGTAGTGGAGCGGAGAGAATAAGCGTGAAGGCCTTGGAATGACCGCTGCCGATAATTTTTTTCAGTGTCGACTGCAGCATTTAAACCTTGAAGAAAGGTTAGAATAAATATGCTGCGACAGATACTCCCATCAGTAAAAAATAACTCCGTCCAAATTATCGTCGGGAGTCAATTTTACCTTCCTGGTACGAGCTACATATATGGAAGCTAATCTTAAAATAAAGCAAATGCTTACCCGTGTCAAGGCAGATAGAAGTCAAAGTTGAGGAGGCGACGTTGCGTGCGCGTAACTTGTTAACCGTTTAAAGCTTTTTTTGGCTTAGGATGGTTTTGTCAAAGCTTTTGCTTAATAAAGACTCGTCTCGGCTTATATTTATGGCGCAGAAACTTAAAGCTGTATTCATTTTGCGTGGGAATAGGAGAGTTAAAGAGGGAGTGGGTGAGGGAGGGAGGCAATTGACGACATACTTCCCGGAGCAATATTCATCCTCGACTATTTTTATCATTTGGCGATATATCGTGCTCGCTACAGCCAAAAAACCTCCTTCCTCGAATACTGCATGTTTTAAATCAGAACAGAACGTTAACAAACCTCCGAGGCCGAGCTTCCGGATTGGAAGCAAAAAATTAATCATTTCCTCGAAAACGAATGCCTCGTTTTCAATTCATAACACACCACACACACGTCATATTCGTATAAATCATCGGAAGAATATTTCTCCCCGGTCTCCATCGATCCCCCTCTGCCGCTCTCAACCTCCCTTCCCCCTCAACCCCTTCCCTCCCACCTCTCAATCACTCATCCCTCCCTCCCCGCCCCCTTAAGGATCCCTCCCCCCCCCCACGCTTTTCTTCGCTTTAGCCTCATTTCCTTCGCTTTTTCCGCCATCTTAATCCCTCCCACTCCAAACTGTTTGATCTCCTCTCTTTTCCAACCCGTCTCCGGGTTTTGTTGCTTTATTTCCGTGTTTTTTGTGGCTACCATTACTTCCCCTTTCCTCTGCATCCGCTCAGATATTTTTGCATGGGAACCTTTCGTGTCGAATGGAGAGGCTCCTGTCGGCTGATAATGTGAAGTCTTGGATTTAGATGGAAGACGAAGTGGCAATGGGAAGGACTTACTAATTCGAAGGAAAAGACGTTCACAAGGGGTATCATGAAGAAATAAAGAATGGCGAAATGACGAATACTGACGAACGGATTCGTGGAACATACGCAGGTTGTTTTGAAAAAAATCACGTTTGGAACCGAATTTAAGTAATTGAGAATAGCTGGGAAACGTGCTGATAGCAAATAAAGATAGCAAGGAGTCCTCCTAGTCACATGAGCCGTTTAACCGAGGTATTTATAAATAATTTTATAAGGTGAGGATAATAGAAGCTTTTCTGACGTTAGAAGACAAAGTACAGCCAGCCCCATGTCACTAAAAATGATGTGACTGAGGAAATCTTGAAGCACTACTCTGTTATTTACGAACTTCAATACGCTGGGTCCATGCAGCTGATGCGGAAACGGCAGAAAAGTTCAGATTAGGACGTCATTGGAGAGAGGATAAATTTCTCAAAGCGATAGAAACCATGAAGTTATTTTTCTCATTTAATATGTGCATACAGGTGTAATCAACCCAAAAATGAATTGTGAGTTCAAGACAAGCAGATTATCACTCGATTAGTTCAATTAAATTCAATGACTCATATTCATGTCCCCAGTTGATAGGCATGAGGTGCCATTATAAATAAATCTCAGTTCGCGCCATTCGGCGAATGACAGGAGCAAGGTAGAGGAAATATGATTGGGAAAGAGGTGGAATTGGAATGAAGTGAGGAAGGATATTTTAAGCTCACGAGACAGAAGAGCGGAACGTAGCATTGAAGTGAGGAGGGGAACGTGAGGGAGAGGAGGGGAGCGCCGTGGCTGGGATCGGAAACCGTGTTTGGGGCTTGGCCTTTGGGGTAATCGATGGCCAGGGACATGCGCGGAGGCTTTCCGCAGACGGCGTGAGAAAGGGGCGTGTAACGGGGGAGGGGGACGAAGGAGAGAGAGCGGGAAGGGGATTCTGAAGGAGGGGGGGAGGACGATGGTGGGGGCGCATGTGGACGCATGGAGCTGACTATGGGTGGTGGGTGAGGGGGCTCGGCGGAGGGAGGGATGTTTCTGTCGAGAGGGAGATGGGCTCGGGAAGGAGGCAGTGGTTTTGCGAGGCATTCCTCGGAACGTGAGAAAATTTGCGTATGAACCGGCAGACAGAGTGGGTCTTACGGAACAACCCTGTGTTTGCGGGCGGGGGAGGGAACCCCAAGACTCCGTGAGAGCAAAGAGGAACGCGAAGATGGAGCCGATGATTTGGAAGGTGGGAGGGTATCGATGCTTTGAGAAAGTCACGCCGAATAAAGTTGGGCAAATAAAATAAAGGGAACGCCGATGAGAGGGAAGTGCGAGGCCAAAATGGCGGTGCTTTTTACGAGGCTAGGATGGAGACGATGGAGGCCTGCCAATGTGAGATAAAGAAAGGATCAACTTTGATTCAAAAAGTTATGGTATCTTAATCGAATGACTTGCTTATGAACTCCCTAATAGATGTTTTTTTTCTAAATAATTACTTCTCTCACGGTTTAAGTAAATAATTCTCTCACTAGATAATAATTGCGTGGGAGATGTTGTAGGAGGCTGAGACTCAAAAATGGGTTGTTGAGCCATAAAAGAAGAAGATATTGAATTCCATGCTAATTCTGAAAACTTGTTCTTCGTCCATGATTGTCAAGTTAATTTGAAATTAATTGAGGTTTACCCAATGATGTGCGACGAGGGAATTACATGAAACGTGTCATTGAAAGTCAGATGACACTAAAAAATTGTTTCTTTGTGCCAGAATGTTGCAAGAATAGGTTTTCAAGATAGGACTCTTTTTGAGTGAGCTTGGTGATAGCGGGCCAAATTCACTCAATGACGCTCATTATTCGAAACAGTGATAACCCCACCAGTATACCGCAAAATGATGATACTTTAATCATTTCTCAATGTGGAAACGCTTTCCAGAGTGATAAATGAAGGCATTGAGTGCAGATGAAATCAGATGGTGGCATTTATTAATTTGCCTGCTGATGTCCCTCACATCGTTACTTCATTATAAAGCGGATATAATCCAATGAAGAGGCGTTGGCTTTCCCCAGTGAATAGTTAAATATACCCTTTACTAAGTAAGTTATTATCGTTACCTGTAAAGTGTAGATAATTACATTTTATGAATAACTCGATGTTTGGCGATATTGCATTTCAATAACAGCTAATATATAATATAGATGTCTTGGAAGTTAATTTTTTAAGCGGTCCATAAGGTTATTTTTGTGTGCCTACGTTCAATTTTCTACAAAATAAGACTATGACCCAATCTTTGTAATAATGGTAGAAGTGAGCGTAAAATATGGCATGGAATGTTACTAATTACTTCTTTCTTTTCTCTTACATATGTAGAAACAAAATCTAAGTATGTACTTCTGATAGTAGTTTTTCCTGATTATACGTAATACTGGCGCTTTCTTAGTTAAAGTAATCTTGTATTTAGTAAATATCCATATCCATTTATGATTGTCTTATGGCTGTATGAGCCATAGCTACCAGCATTCTCCTCGCCTTTTAGCAGGTATCTGGAATAACTGTCATTTCGTTAATTGTTTGCTGCCCATAGTCACCCTAAATTATTCTTCATCTGCAGAACCAGCATAATGATTTGCAGGTATAACCAAACAATCTGTTAAATTTCAATCCCTTGGGGGCGTAGGTTGCCGGGACCACTGTAAGCAGTGCAATCACGCTTTCAATTGATGAGTAAAGCCGTTATATGCGCGACGAGTCAACGAGGGTGTCATTAAGTTTTCTCATGTTAGGGGGAATGTTTCGACATCTCATTGTTTTTTCATCGTAATCTGCTCCTGAGCGCGCTAATTCATTCAATGTCAGATATTCACGACCATCGTTGTCAATTGAACATGAAAATTCATTTTTTACGTCTACGAAGTGAAAACTTTGTATGTACGCTGATACAACCGCGAGGTTAATGCATAGTTCTTCTGAAATAATCCCGTATCTGGGTAATTAGCCGGGAAAATAAGGAGAGAGGCGGATCTTTCTGGTGGGGCGGAGAGAGGGGCCGGCCGGTCTGCGGGGGAGCAGGTGGTGGTGTCGGTGGCGGCGGCCGCGCACGGCCTTCCCTCCCCGAGGTGGGCAGGTGCTGAGGTCGCGGCGGGTTGGAAGGGCAAAGACGGTCGCAAACGGAAGAAATAAAACTGCGTTTGTCTCTTTCGCCGTCGTCCAGGCATTGACTCCCGGCTCCTCATCACGCTTCCCCTCGGCTCTCCCATCAGACACCCTCCTCCCATTCCCACCACCGGTTCCTAAAAAACTTCCACTTCCCCACCCCCTCTCATTCCGGAAACCGATGAGCCGGTTAAAAGTGCCCCTTCTTCCTCCCCTTTTTTCTATTCTTCGAGGGCACGGGAGGAAATTCGAGGGTGTGCTTGGGAGCGCTTCGTGGTAAATGACCTAAAGGCCACTTTAATTCTCTTTTTAGAAAACAAAAACATGGCCTTCGACCTCCTCGATCGAAGAAGAGGCTCAAATAACAGCCCCCAAGGAAAATATTCGCCTCTTTTTTTTCCTTACCTTTATTATTTCCTAACTCATCCTGCGCGCGTACACATAGGAAGTGGCAAATGTACTGAAAATAGGGGCACTCTATCCGGCCATTGTCCTCGGCAGTGCAAGTTGTCTTGACCCCCCCCCCCCCCTTCGTCTTTCTTCCCTTCAAAATTTTTTTCGATACCCCTCGCAAAAACTCCTCTCGCGCATCCTATCAGCTCAAGATGCGCCCGCCCTACCCCCACTCCTTGGCATCAAAGAGTACTATATCCGGTCGCTTTTGTTTTTGTCTCCTCATCCCTTGGCTAGTTAATGGCCGGCTGTGGGGGAGACACGTTGCCGAATATTCCGCGGTTCCACTCTCTCTTCTCCCGCCGTGGGCGTCCGAGGAGTGCGGTTGGAGGGAGGATGCTGCACCTCAATGGCATCTCGTCGAGGGCGACCCATCGCTGAGCAAGGGTTCGTGCCTCCCAAGTACACACTCTAGATCTAACATGTGTTTTTCGTCCTTGCATATTCGATACAATGATTGCATCTTCCTCAATAGAGTATCCTGTTCTGTTTTCGTCTTTGGAAGGATTTAGAGTCGCCCTTAGTTTGCATCATATGAACCTTCCTATTTATGGCTTTTGAGAGATATTATAAGCCATTCAAAAATTCAATATCGAATAAAAATTGTGATGAATTACAACACAGCCTTATTTCCATGAAAAATTTCCACTCACATCATTGTGATGCGTCACTAAATAGTTCAGAGAGACATGATTTTAGTGACAAAAAATATCCCTATCAATATGCTCGTTAAGTGAATTCATTCTCCGTCAACCTAGATTTAAAAAAAAATATTTTGCCCGGATTCTTATTTATGAAATGGATGGAAGTAAAATTTAATTTTTTGCTGTTTTGCGAAGATATGTGATTCCTGAAAGTACAGTGATTAGCTCACTACTCATCAAAAAAAGAGTCAATGATTTCAACGAGCCATTTGGAGAACCAGCTTAACCTTTGTATGAAATATTAGGACGTTATGGGAGGCAACAAAGAAAATTATGCATGCAATTTGTTGCCCCCCCCCCTAGTGGGGAAATAGCTCTATCCCCGTATGCCAGTGAAAGGTCAAAAATTGGTTCGCCATTCCGAAGTACCCCCACTATGTCACATTCTATCGTATACCGCAATTCCTTCATGTTTTCAATCCGATCAGAGCTTTATGGATGCCATGTTTCACTAGTAGTAATGACTTATTTGATTTATGGTAAAGGACGGTGTGCATTGATGGTCAATGGTCCTCATAAAAATTAAATACTGCTGTAGTTACAGATAACATTTAAAGTTTTTCATTTTATTATCATATGGTGTCTAATCTTTCATCCATGGATGTAGTCCAAAAATCATCATCAATTCATCCATGGATGTTCCCAAGCGATTCTGTTGAACCCGCATATAACTTCATTTACTACGTTTTATTTTAATTTTTTTGCGTCTTTTACCACTTGCTTGACTTCGTCCATCTTTGACCTTTTTATTTTGTTCTTTTGTTCTTTTTTGTACGGTCTCCGGTAGACTGCTTTTTATAATCATTTTATTTTTTTAACCGTTCCCTAGAGGTTATTCACTCTTTTTTTATCCCAATGGCTCGTGTGGCAAGCATACTTGCCTATTTTGCTGCTAGGCCATATTCAAAGGTTGACTTACCATCTTCACCGTGGTGGACGTGATCGTAGACTTTAAATTAAACCGCGAGTTTTATGTGAGTCATGACGTTATTACATGCAATTCAGCTGGCGTTATATGACCCTCGAAGTTCTGCATTACTATTCGGCCTTTGAACGGAACGGCTTGGGCTCGATCCTGCCCAGTAAGGTTTTTTTTATGTGGTGCCATCCCCTCCTCACCTTCTTTTCTCTTCGTCTCACCGAAACGGACTCGTGAGGACTGCGAGTGAGTGAGCGCCGCTTGCTCCGTTTTATGACAGGTCGGCGTCATAAAAAAGGCGCCTTTCCGGAGATGGCCCCTCTCCTTCAAACACACACAAACCACCCTTCCCTCATCCCTCCGCCTCGAAGTATCCTTAATGCACTTCTCTGTCCCTATTAATTTTCTGGCGGCCCGGGCCTGTTCGTGGATTCTGAGCCCGGCACACTGGACAGGTGTACCTCCGAGGGGAGGCGAGGCGTGTGCCGCCTCTCGCTGCCCTCACCTGCCCTTCCCCTCTCTCTCTCTCTCTTTTCTCCCTCTCTCCTCCCCGCCCCATCCTCTCCTCGGGAGGACGAATGTTCCCCGCGCCTCGTAGAAGGCGCCTGAGATCAATGCCCGGGATTCCCGAAACTCGGCCCCTAACAGGATCATCTCAGGAGACGGCCGAAAAAATCGCTAGATGCGGAGGGCACGGTGGATGTCGCGGAAGTTACATTCCCGCCGACGTCATCATCACCCCCCCACCCTTCCGTGTCACCTCGCCACCCAGTGCTTTTAGAGATAATGGCAACGGCCACGGATTGGTCGAAGAGTTTTTTTTTGTAAATATATATACCGAACATCGTTACTCTGCTGTTAAGGCATGGGATGGTGGGCGTGATAGCAGCACCTCTCTTCAAGGCAGTTTTTTCCTTTCCTCCAGACTTCTTTATGGAGAGCATTTCAACGCCACTCTCCTTCATCCGTCCTTCCGAGGCACTCTAGAGCCATTACGTTCGTCTTCCGGTTGACTTTTTAGTCTTCTTTTCTGCATTTCATCAAATTTAGGTATTCTTTTCGTTAACTCTTACCTCCTCTTGGCACCATATAGCTGGAATAGCATTGAATGCTACATAGAAAACGATGGCAATGCAATGTCATCTCGCCATCCTATATTGTGTATAAAAAATCGTGTGTAAATCTTGAAATCATTATAGGCTTAATAATGACTTAAGGAGTCAAAACCTGGATCCGACCCAGTGCGTCAGCAGATTTAGTACATTATTTTGTGGATCATTGTAAGTTGACCTCATTTTTCTATAATATTTCTTTTGTTTTACAGTGATATGTTATAATGATGTTCGACGTAATGAGTCTACACAAATTGAATTCATTATCACCATATTTATTCGGGTATTAGCTTTTTTCGATCCATAATTGAATGTATACCATATATGTTCCTCATGAACCGAGTCACTAGCATGAATGTCACGGAAACATTTTCTAATGGAACGTGATGTGGGCGGACTCTGTGAATCTTGTACTTTGTAAATGGTCGCGACTTAACAATTTTCTCTCAGTGAATCCTTTCACTTACCCTTCCCAAGCTGTTTACCTTCATTAGTAAATTATGGTGTTCAAATGAATTTAAGCAAAAGAGGCATCGTTGATTTGAAACAAAAATTTCAAACGAGTCATATATTCTGGAAGTTTATCAGACACGAATAGATATGCTACTATTACCGTTTTTGTTAAACGAGTCGGTAAGATCTCGATTTTGAATTCACCGTTGACCCAAGGCCCTATGTCATCCCGAGTGTTAAAACTTTTCAGCCATCCAATCTTCTGTTGCCCGTGGGCATTTTGAGTCGCAGCTGAACGTTCGTCTCCATCGCAACCATCCACTTCCCCCCTCCCCGACACTCTAGCACCCATCCTCCCTCCCCGACACTCTAGTACCCCTCCTCTTCTCATCCAAAGTACCCTACCCCTTGACCCACCCCACATCCGCTCATCCCCTCCCCCTCTGGTCACCATTATTATAATTAAGCGTCCCTTCTTCCCACTCTTCTCGGGTTACTCATCTCGCTCTCTCTTAGGCATTCTTCTTCCCCCCCTCGCCCTCCTAAACACGCACGAAATGCCCTCTCAGCCCCCATACCCCTAGCAGCGCGAACATGCCCTAGCTAAGGAGGCCATCATCATATTCCCCTCTTTACCGTTTGTTCTGTTTATGGGTTGTTTATCGATAGTCTTTTTTCCTTTCCTCTGGGTATCCACTTCACAATAACTCTTCCGTTAAAATAGCTAGGTCCTCTCTCGTGACTGGTGGAGCTGAATGATCTTTATTTTAATTTTGGGATATTCAACTTCAGTTCTGTACTTTTAAGGTCCGCTGATTCTTTGCATCTGATGCAGGAAATCTCCATCCAGATAATCTGTGGAAAACGATACGTGCAGCCACAGTATATCATTTTGTGAGTTTTCAAATCAGGATCCAAGGTATCAGATGTCCTAATTCTCATGTCATCTCTAAACTGCCCCCTATTTATTTGGGTTTAAGAAGTTAATTGCAATTGTATTGCGTGGCGTAAAAATAGAACCCGTGCAGATAGACTTGCATAGTGGAATTTTCGCAGTAATTCTATAAAAAGAAAACATTAGTGTGCAAGGTTTCATGACACAGAGGGTCTTATGCAAACTCATTCTAATGCTGTGTTTTTTCCCAAACGAGTAACTTTGAGTGCATTGAATGAATAGATTCTGAGATGATCTTATGAACTTTTCTTGGACATCACTAGGCGTTAAATTAATATCCCACATTTCGCATTATTCCCGATAGGCACTAAAATATTTGTCATAAGATATATATTGAGGGAGGAATAAAATTTACAACAGATCCTTGAGGTAAAATTTTGAGAAAGCGAGATGCATCTCTCCAATACTTCCATTTCAGCATTAATGCTTTCAGATTTCGCTCCCGTGAGACGGAGAAGGTTGGCCATCAAAGGAAGTGGAGGGGGAGTGCATCTGTGAATGCGGGTGCGTCGACGTCAACTCTTGAGACCCCTCGCTGGCTTCAGATGTCTCGCCCATCCACTTATCCGTCCTCCCCACCAATACCCCCCATTCGCACTCATTCAACCCGTTCATTTGCTTCCCATGACTTCCCAGCACCCTATCCGCCACAGACACCTCCTTTTTTCGCACCCCCTTCCCCTCTGTCCCCATGTCTACATACTCCTCCTTCATTCGAGTCAACTCGCCCGGCCCCAGCTCTCTGCCCCCGCCTCCCGATTCGCCTTGGATTCCACCTCCTCTCTCTATTTTCCACGACTCCCACCCAACCCCTCTTTCCCTCCAATCCCTCTTGCCCTTTCTCTGATTCTCTACGGGAATCAATCCGGCTAATGGGCGGTAAATGGGGAATCGCCCTCGCCAGATGACTCCACAATGAGGCGTGTTCGGGAGCGTAGTGAAGAAGCGTCAGTCGGAAAATTGAAGCGATCAAAGGACCCTCTCTCTATCCCCTCTCGCCCCTCCTCTCCCCCCCCCCCTCCAAACCCACCCACCTACGGCTTCCCTCTGCGACTTGGTGTTTACATTTTTGTGCGCACGAGGGGAGACGAGATTGAAAGGAGAGAGGGGGGGGGGTTCGTTTGGGGGTCTGTGGGTTTCATCTGGCTCGCCCCATTCGGGGATTGAGGTTAAAAGGGATTGTGGGAAGGAGTTGGAGGGGCGAGGGAGAAGGGCGAGCGAATAGCGTCAGAGGGGGAGTGGTGCAGTCCAATCCGATCTCAGTTGTAGGGGGCGCACCAATCCGATCAAGCAATGAAGCTCTATTAATGTAATCTGCATGAAAACGTTGGAAAATTTACTCAGATTTATTTACGTTGTCCCTCATTCTCCAGGAGAGGAATAGCTAAGATGCTGTTAGTACAATTTAATGAGGTAACAAAATATTTATCGTCAGTTGCAGAATGCTATTTTTCGGTCGATATTCCTTTTTTTCCCTTTTAAATGCTGCATCTTTAGCTTAATATAAAAGGTGAATAAAGATAACTTAGTGGTGACGTTCATTTATCCCTGGACTTGAGCAATGCCCTACTCGCTGAATAAGGCACGATAGCCTTAGCACCCAATTACGTATTTCGACATTCGAAGTGGACGAAATTGTGCGTACAAAATAAAGGCGTTAGGAGCTGTAATACTCCTTGGAATCAATATCAGTGTTTTCCAATGTGCGACTAATTGAATCCCGTAAGTGGGGTAGGAGCCTAATTAAGGGATTACATATTTTCTAAAAAAATGAATTTTTAAATATTATCAGGGCATGAGAGGTTTTTTGGAGTTCATTTTCAGTGTGTATCATATTTTTAAAATCATAGCTAAAGGTATGAACGAAATAATAATTTTGAAGAGCACTATAAATCTCTCACTCACAAATCATTTTTAGGGCGCGTTCCGAAATTCACTGCCAGTACTGCCTGTGCTGCCGTGAAACGGAACGCGAAACTGTACAGCAGCTGCTGCAGTAGCATGAATTTCGGAACGGTCGGCAGTGGCTTGAAATTCAATATGGCCGAATTGCGTGGTTATTTATTATAAGCGATCTTTCAATGCGTTAATTCTTAATGCTAATCCTTATGACATTGATAAAGGGCATGCTAATTGTATTCTAATTTTCATTGCCTTGCTACTTTATATTGATTGGTTACTTTCTCTGACGAGAATACAATGAATTCACGTCTGCTACCCGAGCATGGAGAAAAAACCCTGTGTTATTATAAACAAATCTCCGTTATAATTAACACTATCGAATTCATAGTAAGCAGTTTGAATCTTGGGCTTATAAGCAAGTCTTAGAATATATTTTTCAAGCCCTGGATTTTCTTCATGGCCAGTCGTACGAAGCGTTTCCTAGAGTGATATCGATAATTAGGAAAATATACGGGTTGTTGAGGATTGCATCGCAGAATATTTTCCCTAACAATTAAATTTATGCAACAAATTACGTTTCCCGACAATTATTATACATACCAGTGTTATGCTAAGTTATCACTCTAGTAAGTTCACTCCCTCATCATTTTATTAACGCTTTTATCCTATTGAAATATTCACCGGTACTATACTTGATAAATAAATGCGTTTTATAAACTATTATACGCTAATCAGATGTTGTTAGCTATTTAAGTGCATCGAGACTTTTCTCTCTCGCCGATATAAACATTAAAATGTTCGAAGCAGTGTCTCTAAACTCTTCTGATATTTACTAACGTTGTAGATTTGATTTTTCCGCCATTTGTTCGATGGCCGTCTGCTGCTACTGCCGCTGCTGCTGCTCTTGGGCCGCGGCAGCGGCAGTAGAGTTCACAGTGAGAAACGTCATCAATTGGCTGACGTCATTGGTTACTGTGCGGTACTGCCAGTAGATTTTGGAACGGTTTGGCAGCACAGCCAGTACTGCCAGTGAATTTCGGAACGCGCCCTTAGTCTCCTTTCAATTGTAATCGAACTAATTGAGTAATATGCGGCTTTATGACGATGTCCAAGTTTTGCTTTATACAAATCGTTTTCATTATTTCAAACACCGGCATGTAGTAGTTGTTGCCCTAGTTGAATAGTAATAAAAAACTGAAAAGTACCTATATATCGTCCAAGTGATGAGGAAATGACATCATTAATTTACCTTTTAACGATTATAAATACTTCGAATCTTACTTTTGTGACGTGGAAGCTGACATGTGCATTGTGATGATTTTTCCTACTAATTCGATTTATATGTTTTTTCCTTTGTTCATATTCACTTTCATAAAAATGGAACTTCAGCTACTATTGGAGCTAGCTTTGAAAAATATTGTTTGCATTGTACAGGCCGCTGGCCTTTCAAATAAATGTTGATTCTCTCGTAATTTAGTGTTACTACTAAACAGTTATGCTTCTTTTCGTATTTATGGTAAATTTTGGTTACATCGTACCTTGCCATTTTTCCTCAAGCATTCCCTAATATCCAATTTTATATCATTTTAGCCTGCCTACTTCGAACATTGAACTCCTTCCATTCCCCTTCTATGTTCATCCCGGCTCCCTTCCGTTCATCATTATCATACGCCAAACCGAGCAAATGGAGCGAGATGAGAATAGGTCGGGCGGGAGGATGTTTTTAAGAGAGGAGGATACAAAAGGGGAAAGTGGGGAAAGGGAAGGGAATAAAAAGAACCGACGTTATTGAATGAGTGTTGGGAACTTTTATACCCGGCGATGCCTCGTCAGGCGTGAAGAGTTATTCAAAAGAGATGCTGCCCCGTAGGGTCGGTTCTCATTAAGACGGGAGGGCATTTTGTCTTTCTCTTTTATTTCATTTTTCTTTAACGCCCTGGCAAAACCATTTTACGTCTCGGGTCTTGCATTTGATGAGTCTTGTTAAACCATGTATTTTAGCTTGTATATAGATAAATGGAGCTTTGGAGATGGGTACCTTTTGATGCCTTGAAACCGTTATAATGGGAATTGTTTTTGGATATCAAATGATTTAGTGCTTCTTTTTTTCTGGCCATTTGGTATCAAGGACTCGTGATTTATATATCTTGGCGTAAGCGGTGGCTGGAATTTTAATTGGAATATCCCCTTATACTTATTTTGAATAGCATATGTTTAATTACTTTATTCTTGAAATCCAATTGTTTTTGTTAGTTTAGTGCTAAAATGTTTATTCCTCTCGAGGAAAGGTATCTTAAGCATAATTATCCTTTCCCCGAAATGGTTCTAGCATCTCTCAATTTTTCATTTTATTTAAACGTGTTTTACCTCTTTATAAAAGTCTATCTAAAAGCCGTGGCAAAATTTACGGAAAACAGGAAACTTAAGTGATGATGGATGTATTTGGCACTATTGTGATAACAGAAATCATGGAATTATTCTCTAAATAAAAATAGATCATCAGAATGAAAGATATTTGAAAACAGTTTGAGTTGGTTGTAGGGCAGTTGGGTTGCAGTGGATTTGTTTTAAAGATGCGATGATGACGTTAGGAGTATTGAGGAACAACACGAGATTGCTGGGTCTAATGAGCGAAAATACGTCGAAGAATTGGGCGAAAGAAGGGGAGAGAGGCATAATTGACAGAAGTGCGGTAGAAAATTGGTGTTTCTCTCTCATTGCTTCGGAAGAAGAGTGAGGGTGTGGGAAGATGATGTTAAGGAAGGTGAAGAAGTTAGGGGGAGTGGCGGTGACAAAGATCTTAAGATTGGGATACAGCTTTCCCGAGGGACTCACAATCAATGGTAACCCATTCCCTTTCCTTCTCAAACTCAATCGGTAGAGAAAGGAGGGTAAATCAAAGGAGGTGGTGAAGGAGAGTGAAATGGCAAGGAAAAGGGCATTGCAAATCGACGTTGATGGATTTCTTTCAATATTTCGGTGCATGGAGGAGCGTGAAGGAGTAGAATTTTTCCGCGAGGAGCGGCTTTGATAAAACTCTGGTCCTGCTGTTCGGTATTTAAAGAGGGTGTTACGCGCGTGATGGATGGGGAAGGTGATGATCAGGTTAAGGTAGTCACATGGGATGGGTGGGGCCGAAGAAAAAAGGGGGTGGGGACACGAAAATGGAAAGGAGCATGTTCGGAGCGGCGAGGGACGAGAAGCTTCGGGGAGACAGGATGAAGGATAAGATGTCCACCCATCTTCCGCCAGTCCGGGAGAATTGGTGTGAAATCGATTATTCGAGGGGTGTGTTTGCTTTGTCAGGCGGGACTGCAAAGAGGAGGCGAAGAGTAGAAAGCCATCTCAGTTTAAATGGAGTGCGTATCTTCTGAAAATGATAAAATCGCTTATAGCCGGAAAAATAAATGATTTAATCTCGCTCGAGCTGTTCCCCGATCGTGATCGTTAAATTAATTAACGGCGTGACAGTTCGATCGATGAGGTGGACCGATGGATTTCTCACCGAGATAAAGCTCCTCATTGCGTGATTCCAATTATCACCTCGAATGTTGTGTGATATCTTGAAGAGATATTAATATGTTAAATCTCGTTAAATACTTTAAAACGCGTAAACGCTCTAACTGATACACCCATATCATATCCGACTACGAAGAGAAATGAAGCCGCGGATTATCTTGAAAGTGTTCAAGTATATTTTCGTGTTTATACTTATTTTTGTAAAAGTAACTTTCCTTAAGAATTGTAATGCATGATTGCTTACCATACCTTTTTCGGTCTTAAATACTAACTTTAAACAACTGTAATTTTGCATGAACCATGATTCTACTTGATCATTTTCCTTCTTGTGGAAATGGATAGATTTTTTCCACGTTGCAAATAGTGAAGCCGATCTAGATAAAGTAGTCTCACCTGAATTACCTCAAATTGACGGGATTAATTAACGCTTTTAAGGGGGCTCGAAAATTAGTGATGAACTCTTCACCGATATCATCTGAAGGGACGCGAGATTTTCGTCGCTATATTTTTCTTTCCCATGTCGATTTACGTTTTACCCCCCTCCTCCTCCCGCCTCTCGATCCCTCCCCCAATTCCTTCTCGTTCGGCACATGAACTCACTCCGTTCCCCGGGAACCCTCTATCTCTCCCGCATCTAACCGGCATCATACTATATAACATTCGGTCCGTGATTTTTATTGAATCAAAAACTGTTTTTCTGGGCGGAGGAGGAGGGGTGGGTAACGTTGCGTGTTAAAAGGCTCGGGGTGGAAAGATGGCAAGGGAGATAGGGGCCGAGAGGGAGAGAAAGAGAGGGAGAGAGAAAAAGTATTGGGACGGACGAAACGGTTAAGATAAGGGCGGTCGGTCCGTGGTGCTAGGGCGCTGTGCTGGTGCCTTGGTGGTGCTAGTGGCTGTGGTTGTGTGGAGAAAGGAAGGGAGAGAGAAGAGGAATGATGGTGGGGAAATGAAATGGGGAGGGTCGGGTTGGGGAGTAGTAAATGGACCTATCCCCCTCTTTCATCCCCTCCCATGCACGTACTTTTTTTTACCGGCTTTCTCCTCCCCCGCCCTCCCACTCCTGATTTGCCCCATCCCCCACCTCCTCCCATCCCCCCTCATCCTCTCACGCGGTCTTCTCCGAGAGCCATTCGGCTCGCGTTAACAAGAGTTGTTAGCGATACGTCCCCCTCCCACTCCGCACACCCTCGCTCTTTACACCCAGCCATCCTCTTTCTCCCTGCCTCCTCTTGAATCCTCTCCACCTCCTCCACCCAACCCCTCCCTCCCCTACCCACTGCCCCTTTGCCATCGTAGATGGGATATCCTGTTAAGGGGCTCTCACGATGCGATGTTTTCGCAACCTTTCACTCTCGTCCTTATACCTTTTTTCCCTCTTTTCCACCTGCTTCATCCCCCTTCCTCCTCTAGATTTCTCGCTTCCTTTTTTATTTCTTATTGAGCCAACTAACTAGAAGGCTCTGAAATGATGAACCCTAAAGATGAGCAAGGAGTGACGCGTCGCGCCTTATAAGCATCCAATGTCCAGCCGGTGTATGTCACCCCACTCTTTCACTTTCCCCGGGCCTTCACATTCTTGTTTTCTTCCTCTCTCTCGCTCTCAATCTCTCTCTCTCTCTCGCTCTCTCTCTCTCTCTCTCTCTCTCTTTTTGCTACGTATATTGAGATATAAAAAGTTCCATCCGTTCAACGTCATGTTTTCCTCATCATGTCCTATTTCTCATACTTTTACTCCGTCTGAGTCTTATTCATTGATGCATGATGATTACACCGTGTCCTTAAAAGTATCACAGACAAGGAATTTCGAGTCTGGCCTCGGGGTGAATGGATAGAGATTCATCTTTAGTGATATGTGTATGTCTCACCAAGGTTATATGTATTGAATTTATCAGAAGCCAGTGGTTTTGTACTGGAGTAAATTTTAATAGTACTGATAAATAATAAATTTCTTCCTGTAAAAATTGAAACTTTAAGTTTAGTTCTGAAAACATAATTTATGTGATGAAATAAGTTAACGTTGTTCTGGCGGATTTCCCTCTCGTTTACATTTTTTATGGGTTTCTAATGATGATGAAAAAAGGTTGTCGTGTGTTATTCCACTTAGTCCTGGGTTGGTTCGTTGTTATTCATTATTCAGGAAATAAGTTTTAACTTGGGCATGTGTGTACGCATATTTATCAATGAACTACTTATTTGCTTATATTGTATTTATATATTGTTTTGCCATAAAAATCACTTTTTCCTTTCAAATAACTGTTGTAAGCATACTCTTAAGTATATTATAGGTCGATTTAGGTACGTGAGTTAAGCGAAGAATGCATTCAAGTGATTAACATTTATTTAAACAGCCTTCTTATGCCTAAGAAATTGTTTTCAACGTTCACACACTGAGCTTTCCGACCGCAGAACGCCAATCGTGTAAAATATGGGTGTTTATTAAGATGCCTCGATAATAGCCGTCCCATTGCGACCGCGGATTCAGTATTTTTAAACCAGCCAGACCATCTGGACGGAAGGAATATGCGTCCTCACCAATTACGTGGGAATGCCTGAGCGCTCCTCTCAGTTAGAGCTCAAAGGTCGCCTCGAGCTCTCCTCCCTTATTCTCTCTCCTCATCCTTTCGCCTGTTCTCTCCTCCTCTCTCTCTCTCTCTTTATTCCCATGCCCTCTCCCACCTCACTTCCCACCGTGGGCTCACAAGCCGTCTCTGTTGTCCTCCCCATTCCTAAACCGCCTTCATATTCTCTCGCCTGTAGCCATCAGTTTGATAGTCGCTGCCGCAGAACGATGGATGGATGGATGAGAAGTTTGGCCGATGGTGGGAGGGGTCGGGAGGAGGAGGAGGGACGGGCGGGTGGGCGGGGAAGGGATGCGGTGCTTGGGATACCGCCGAAGGGAGAGATTGGTAGGAGGGGGAGTGTTGTGTGGATGCGCTCCGGAGGTGGGTGGGTGGGACAATGGGGACCGAAGGACGGGCATTTTGGAGTGGGGGACGAGAGAAACGGGGAAGGATGGGGAGTGAGGCCATGAGAAGTGGTCTGAAGGGGTGAGGGTGTTGCTGGGGGTGGGGGCAGTGGGGTGTGTATGCGGTCGAGGGGGCTAGGGGGGTTGGGAGGGCTTTGTTTTTTCGCCCACCCTGGGGGCACCCACATCGGAGCGAGAAGAGGGAATTAAGGATTGCGGATAAACGGAGCGGGCAAGGGGGTGGGGAGGCCAATGGTCCGAGGAAGGCGGTGCTGTAGTTGTGGAACGTTTTCGAGAATAAGCGAGGAGGGGGTGGGGTTTTTTTTAGAGTGTGGAGTGGGATTTTCGTCTAGGAAGAGTGGGGGGCGGGGGAGGATGGCATCTTTCCTTGCAGAGGAGGCCGGTCCTTATAAAGATCCCTGGGGCAGCCATAAGGCTTTAGCGTCGTTGTTTCTTCTCCTCGCCTTCTTCCTTTTGCCTCAAAACCGCCCATCCTCTCCCAACAGCCCCCCCCTCCCCTTCGTCTATATTTCGCTCCTTCCTCTCTTCATTGCCTGCGTCATTCCTTTCCTCCAGCACCCCCACACTCCTCGCGGTTCCTTGTCGATGTGAAAGTGAATAAAAAGAAGAGAAGCAGTTTGCGCAACGTTTAAGTTTCCTGGGAATGTCATGAATATCTAACCCGGAGCGCGCGCCTCCTTATTTTTCAAATTTTAAAAGGAAGGGAACCCACGAGAGCGATTATGGGCCTCTTCCCCTTTCCCATTCCCCCAGGGATACAGTAACATAAACGAAGCTGGGGAGGGGGGGGGGACTTCTCCATCATGCGGAAGAGTATTCCTGAAGTTTCGAGAACAGAATATTCAGGTGGCTATCACTAGTTCCCTCGAGGAATCCCAACAGAATGCCTAATTTTTTTTCCGTAAGTCACGACGGCATTGCATTCCAGAAGGCCACGTGGCCACATTCCTAGGGAATCGATATTGTTACCGTAATCCCGGGATAATGTGAGTCTCCCAAAAATGAGCTGCATAATATGCAGAAATTTGCTCATAAATGCCATTTATAACTATAATTTCGTAGTATTGAATTTCGACTCCTATATCATAATTACGCATTCTCCATCGTGCACTAAAGCTCTCTGGAAAAAGTAACAAGTTTTTTGTGACAGTTAGCTGATAACTGTATAAAATAGGCCCATGAAAAAACTTATTACGCGCGAAATGTGGGGGAATTTTTGGTTTCCATACTTGTGGAGACTTGACCCAAAGCTCGGAGGAACCTAGGGATTAGTGAAATTAAACCCATCAATCGTTTACAATTAAAGTCATTGTGATGACCATTCACTCACGACCCTAGGCTATTTCATCAACTACCAGCACACCAAACTAATTGACTACCCAATATCCACAACTGGGCTCGCTTGATGCCCCGTGTTTTAAAAGTCTCTTTTTGGCTTCGCTCCGCTGAGCGATTCTATCCGAGTAATGAGCTGCGGAGAGGCGCTTCATTTCTTTTTTTTCCCTGTCAATCAAGTGCGCGCTGGCCAACTACTTAACGGCGTGGCGTCTCCGCTTCCCTTCTTTCTCCAACCCTCGAACGGGACATAATGGGAGAGGTGGATCTGTGGAATAGGGGGAGGGAATGAAGAAAAAGAAAACGAGAAGAGATGAGACTAGTTAATGGAGACAGACATCCACGGGCATAAGCTACCGCACCACACGGCCATTTAAAGCCGTTAAGATGACGTGAGGATGGGCCAAGAAGAGTGGAGAGAGATGAAGTGGCGTGGGAGGGGGAGCGTGGCTCACTGAGCGATGGGGAGGCGTTCCCCTCGGGGGAAGAGGGGTCCGTTTAGGCTGTGGGGGTTAAAAGCGATGATTTTTCACCCAGAGGGGGTGTAGAGAGGAGGGGGGACGGGAGGTAAAAGGGGGGGAGGATATGGGAATAAGAAGTGAAAGAGTGTGGAAGAAGTCGAGGGGGTTAGAATGTTCGAGGATGGGTTCGTGGGTTAGGTGTGGGGTCCTGAGAAAAGCTGGATGGGGAATGTGGATGATGTCAATGGTGATGATAATGAGATATTCTCTCTCTTTCCCCCGGATGCGTCGTCCCGAGCATAGTTTGCCCGAAAGAGCGGCCGGTAGTAGGCAGATATATATTTTTTTAGTGAAGATGAAATCAAGGATGGATGAGAGTGTTAGTATTCCTGTTGAGGGACTGGAGAATTTCGAGGAAGCCTTAAAGAAAAGTGTTGATGTCAAAGGGCTGGGCGGGGGGTGGCTACGAAATGGTGGATAAAAAATTAGGAGGGATGTGGTCGCAATATTGTTTTCGTTCCGTAGGAAAGTAGAAGGCGTGTTAGATGGATGGGCGCAGGGATTTGGCCTCGTGTGTGGTGTGCGAGTTGGAATGAATGAGGCGAAGGAGGGGATGAGAGGGAAGGGAAGATATGGAACGAGGCAATGGAATTGACAAATGGGTGGGAAGGCGCGGTGAAGACATAAAAGACATTATAAAATTGTAATGGCCGCTTAAAAACTCCTCTGTGGTTTTTGACTGCCCTTGCGCCCTCTTCCTCGGCTTCCGCACTGGAGGTGGGAGAGGCAATGGTGTCTACGGTGTAAGA
Organism: Pyrrhosoma nymphula; assembly: GCA_963573305.1. Classification (NCBI taxonomy): domain Eukaryota; kingdom Metazoa; phylum Arthropoda; class Insecta; order Odonata; family Coenagrionidae; genus Pyrrhosoma; species Pyrrhosoma nymphula. The sequence goes on from OY754327.1 coordinate 169,413,827, forward strand.
AAAATGCGCGAATTCTGGCGTACGGTGGAGGTGCAATTGACAAGTACACTATGGAAGAGTAGCGGTGGGAGTGGTGGAATAGTTGAACTTGACACCGCATTTCGCGCGGGTATTTTATGCCGTAATGAAATAATACCTCTTTCTACCCCTTCGTTTCAATTCATTTCGTGTAATGAGAAGGAATAGTGACTAATTTGTTGCCTACTGCTCATGATTCTCGTTGTTGTAGGTAAAAGAGAAAAGTTAGGCCTTAAGCTAAAGTAATGAAGAATTTGATCTCAAAACTTTGCCTGAAACATTTTGATATCCTTTGATGATTATTCATGTAGTGACCGAGGGAACGTAGAAAAGCTCAAAAGAATTTGGAAAACGACATTCTATATGATATGAGTTCCATCAAATAATTCGAATCTAATCTCGTTCTCCACCTGTTCTTCCATCTCAGCTTCCGTCTTTTTTCACTTGATCGACGGCAAATGTACGCCTCGGGCTGTAAGATGAAAAAAAAATTCTACAGCATTCAGGCGAAGATGGGAATTCGGGTGGGGTTGCAATTTCATTTCAACGGTTCAAATTACGCCATGCTGAAATCTTTGCAGGAGGTAAGACTATTTCGTCCTTACAAAGAAGATCAGGTTAAGGGCTCGGATACAGAAAGAGCACGTAAAAAAGACATGCGTTTTTCTTATCTATACGTTACTTTTCATAACATTGTTTAATTTAGCCCATTGAGATTAGATGATTTTGGGGTTTTGAAAAATAATTAAGGTATTTTCTAGAAGCGTTGAACATTCTTCATATAAAAATTACACCAACCGTATCATACATTTCTTTTTCACTCTCTTTTTTATGGAAAGTTAAAAATTTCTTTAGATTCAATTTAAAACTGCTGTCTATTTGTAGAGTTTTTCACTTTTTAGTCACTGGTAGTGGAAATTCCTCGGCAAATTGGTTATCTCACAGATGAATGAGACAGATTAGCTGTTTTACTCTCAGCATTTCAAAAGTCATGACTCTGTCATAATATCATGAGCTTAATGAACTAAAATTTTCTCAAAATTCATTTAATTTCCACAAAGAATTGCTTTTATCTTATCACGCATAGCTAATTTTTTTCTCTGGTCAGCAATCCGTAGATTCGTTTACAGCAGTCGTTTTCCGTCTCCATTCCGCCCGATCTTGAGCCAACCTCTTCAACTCCAAGTAAGAATGGCAGCCCATAGCCTCTACAATGTTTGACATATTCCTTTTTCGGTCTACCTCTCGCATTTTTACCCTGAACTGAGCCCTCTACAATGGTTCCTAATAGTCCCTCATGTCTTATAATGTGGCCTATCCAGGTGTCTCGTCTCTTTTTCATTGTGTTCCACAGACATGACACCTCATCAGCTCTCCGTAGTACCGTTTCATTAATCACCCTCTCCATCCAAGATATTTTAAGGATTATCCGGTAGCACCATATCTCTAAGGCCTCTATTCTCTTTATTCCATTCGTACCAAGTGTCCATGTCTCACTTCCATAAAGCAAAACACTCAAAACAAATGTCTTGAGTAGGAGTTTTCTTAAACGCAAATTAATGTTGTTGGAAGTTAAGAGCCCTTTCTTCTCATTAAAAGCTGCCTTGGCCTGATTAATCCTGCTGATGAGATCTTTGGCACTACCTCCGTCTGATGTGATTTTACTTCCAAGGTATTGGAACTCCTGTACTGTATCGAGTATTTGACCACTAAGCATGACTTCTGCGTCCGCTCCCCTCCTGTTCATGACAAGGATCTTTGTCTTTTCTCCGTTGATTTTCATATTGAATCTTTTACTGACTGCCTCCAAGTCCCTCAGCATGTTTGATAAGCTTTCTTCACTATCTGCTAATATAGCTACGCCATCAGCAACTCGTATCATATCAATCTGTCTGCCTTGAACACTTATTCCACCACTTTCTCCCCACCTTTCTCGTGCTTCATCCATAGCTCTCTGTATGCATGCGTTAAACTTCGTCCGCCTTCGGAGCATCCGTTTCTCACAGTCGGCTCAGTGGCTCCTCCTATCGATCGCAGCTAAATTACTCGTACTTATTTCTGAAAATTATTCAAATATTTACTCTGTATCTTTACGTCAACTTTAGCAACTGTTGCTTCAGCTGTTTCTTATTGGTCGGTTCCCTGTTGCTCACTCGATACAAAAGATTTTAATCCATTTCATTCAGTCTCTTATCCGACCAGTTTCATAGATCTCACCCAACCAACCTGGAGTATAGTGTAGGTCTTCACTGGTGCCGCATCAATAAAGTGGTGCCAATGATCCTAAAATGTTTAGATATAGTTAGAGGTATCTTCATTCTAGAATCGCTATTTTTGTGTATTGCTGCGTCTTTTTAGATGATAAGATGAAATTTGTGTGGTCTACCCTCTTCCTCTTCAATCCTTGTTTTGCTCTCTCTTTCTACAAACCCTCTTCCTCCTCTCGCCCTGCGTACCCTACTGCCATCTATGTATTGACTCGAGAAATCGATTGTGCGAGATTCGTGTATTGATGTGGGAGGCGTGTCGGTTTATGTCGGCGTGTGTACAAATGGCTCGAGTGCTTCGGGAGGGAGGCTGGAGGTGAGGAAGGGGTTAAGACTGCCCTCTCGGGAAGGAGGACGATGTTCCGACCTCAACCCTCTCCAGCCCTGCACTCTCCCTGAACAATTCCTCCTACCCGCACCCTGCTTCCCGCCTTCGGAGCATCCGTTTCTCACAGTCGGCTCAGTGGATCCTCCTATCGATCGCAGCGCGTGTCTGCGGGTTCCTCCTGCGCCCGCCCTCCACCTCCGTCCCCACCGCCTGTTCTCCTGTGTGCTCCTTCTCAAAACTCCTGCGCTTCACAGCCCACTACTTATCCCGGGCCTACCCAACATCCTCACATGGTCTCATTTCTTCCCCGTTTACAGTCCACCTCAAATTCATCCACTCCCCTTCTTGCTGCTACTCCCATCTTACGATACAGTTTACTTTACCTCATCTCACCTTTCTGCTGTTTCCGTTCATAATGATACTCGCTCCCCTTAAATAGAATGCTGTTGCAATACCCTGATTTCTGCTTTAAAGTTCATTCATTTTCCCTGTAGTATTGAAATGCCCTTTTTAAATGCTGATTCTGGTATATTTAACTCTCATTTGTGAGTACATGGCAGGTGCAAAACCTCTTTAAAATGAAAAGAAAGTACTTGCGTCTCGCATACTCTCAGTGAAATGCTTGCAAAATGTTTGTGAATGGATACTACTAACACGAGCATCGAATTCCGTAACCTATTGATATTAATATTTAATTTGTCGTACAGAAACACAGTTAATTTTCTCACCGAAGGTTGAGTCGTTAACCCATAAATTTCATTATTGTGAAAATACATGTGATGAAGAAAATATTTCTCTGTTTCCTTCTCATTTAATATTTTTTAGTTATTCTTCAGTGCATACCATTTCGCCTTTGTGTCACAACGTACTGTGATCGTGGTTCGTATTAAATAATCATTTTTTTCCTTTATCAAAAATATATGAAGGGACATCTGGTAATATACTAATTATCTGCTCTCCATTACGATTAGAACTGCGTTTCTGGACAGATTCTGGATACTGCAACTTTGTCTCGGTGAAAAATAATTTCCTCCACCTTGTTACATTCAATGGGAACTATTTATGCCTGACAGTCATTAACTGATGATTAGAAACTTTCAGTAAAAATGTTATCAAAAAGCCGTGAATCCATGTCCAGCATATTTCTAAAAATGTTCTCTTCCTCTTAATGAATGATGCAATTGGCACGGTCAAATAAATTCAATCGTGCTATTACAAGTGGCATTTAAGTATTTATCTCTAATGCTTCATTCCAGAAACAATGTGAAATCAGTATTTTGCTTCATGCGATTGAAAATATCTTTTGGTTTCCGCTGTACGAAAATGTATATAAAATTTTCGAATGTTAAACTTCGCTGTTTAAATCTTCCAATGTCTTGTAATGACCGATGACATGAAGCGTACTTCATCCCCAAAAATGAGAGTTTGGAATTTCACGGTAAATGTTAGAGAAATGTCGATGAATGATTAGAGTAACTTTTCATAAATAGGGGTTATATTTTTGGCACTCGTTACTACGGATCTTAATCTGGCTCATTGGGCAATAGTTGGTACGAGGAAATCACGTTCCTGTTGGAGGAAGGTGAAAGGTTAAGGAGAGGTGAGGTGGCAGAAGGGAATCTTCCTAATGTACAGTTGGTTTTGGTGATTTTCCATCGGGAGGTGGTGAAATCTCACTCCATTCACCTCCTCCACCCATTTACTTACCCCCACTCTATGCCCTCTGTTATTTCACTCCGCTTCGCTCTCCGCTAAAGTAACGAAAGACGCATTGAGGGCAGTTAAGTGGGCGGCAGTGTTAAGGACGAAGAGGCGAGGTTGGGGCTGTGAAAAGAGAGAGAGGAAAGTAAACAACGAAAGGCCACGTAGAGAGCGCGATTAAATCAAAACACGGTCGACAACGATCGCGATGGTGAGCCTCAAAACGGCCCCAACTACCCCCGTCGACCACACCTGAAACTCTCTTCCTGGCTGGCATCCCCTCTCGCTCCCCCCCTTTCCCTAATCGCCCTCAGCTCAGCCCGCGCCTCCCAATTTAGACGTGCCTTCCCCGTCCCATTCCCCGCATTCTCCTCCAGCGCCGCGTGCTTTCCGTAAAGACTAAAATGGGCCCTAAGAGTGCTCTCGAAGAGGGACGATCATTTTCGACGGCTCTTTTCGCGAACTCCCGGCCGTTAATCGTGCTCGGCCGTTGATTGGAAGACCAAGACGCGAGCTGAGTGAACGATGCTCGTCGCCGAAGAGAACGTGCATGCGACCCCGGTCTTTAAGCCCGTTTTTGTTACCCAGCCGATGTTTTCCAATCTTCCTAGCTCTCAATCGTGTACGCACCTAAAGTGGAAATGCACGCTAACTGCGTGGGAGTGAATAGTCTTTTCCAGATCCCTACGAGCGAGAATACTTTCGCATTAATGCATATTTTCGTCATTGGTGCAGAGATCTGCATTTCAGTGTTCTAGATCAGCAGATGATTGATTCCATTTTGATGACCTCTGTATGAAATATCCTTACTTGAACTTCCAAATCATGCTGTACTATGGGTTGAAGTTTAAATTTTGAGTGATGAATTATGTGACACACTCAATTAACCTTACATAAACACTTATTACTTTCCGTATGCCTTAAGTATTAAAATCTTGCTGAATAACCTTGAAGAAAGCGTAAGTTCGTAAACTTAAGTACAACTATTGGAATAGCATTCCCTTGTAATTTCTTGTGATTGAAATTAGATTTTATGAGTTGAACTACTTATACTAAAGTATAAATCTCTCCTGGGCATCCTCCTTTAACCATAAAGTAAGAGTTCACAACTACTTAGTTTACTCTGTAATGAGGTAATTGAGAACAGGTTTACCATAAAGCATTTTACTATCTTATTCACGTGTGCACATACAGGTTTCATAAGTAATCATTTTGAAGAGTGTATATTTATTATACCTTTATAATGTTATTATTACTATCAAACGTAAAATCAATGAATAACCTGATGAATTGGTATTTATATGAGGTATGAATTTTCCATTGTTTGAATTTAAGAAGCTATTTAGGACAAATCTTCTTGAACGCCTAGTAATATACATAGATCAGGTGCATATTCATAAAAATTCTTGATTACTCAAGAAGGGATTAGCAAAAAGGAATTAGGTAAATATGACTGCCATGTGAAAATATTCATATGGAAACGTCATGTAAATCTCAACATCACCGGTGTTTGCGAACATGTGCGCACATTTTAATGTAAATTTCTCGAAATTATATTGTGGAACTATTTTAACAAGAGTTATTATGTCCTGCGTTTGGAGGTAATTCAGAATTACGTTATTAGTGGATAGCCATAATGTCCTATAACGCTGAGTAAGTGAAATAAGTTCCTCGATATTTTTCTCCTCTAATTCATTGTGTAATATATTCTGAGAAATATATGCGCTATTAAGTCGTAAGAATATTGCAGAGTTCATTGTTAACCCGATATTTCCTAGTTGGTGAAAAGTTTTAACTGCAGTTTTCATCTCCGTGACTTCCGGTAACGCGTTTCTGGATGGGTTTTATGCTCATGAATTTCCAAGGATTCGCCTTCTTCTGAGTGTGTACAGGAATGTTAATCTTTAATAAGAGTACACACATTCCCTGCATTTCTTGTGAAGCGATTCACAAACTGCGAGCCTTATCACCTTTAAAATTTTAGGAAGAAGTTCTCGTAATTTTCATTCGCATCTTGTATCTGAATCGTCTCTAAAAACCTCTTTGGTGCTCTCTCAAGGTGTCGAAGTTAGTGCCCGCCCCTGTTTTCGTCACACTTCTAGTCTTTAAAGTAAGACTGGGTCGTGAAAGTGGAATCAAGAACATTCTAACAGAAAACCCAGGAAAATTTTATTTCTGCCGCGCATTGATGTCTTACGGTGAGAAAAAAATATGTAATCTCCTGCGTTTTCCTTGGCGCCGAAGACATGCATTTCCTGCGCTGTGAATCTTATTTCCGTGTTATCGCACGATCCAGACCCCTCTCTTGACTTTCTTCTTCCTCCTCTCTCGCTTTTTCCCTTTTCCTCACCTCTTTTCTCCGTTTTTATTGCTTCTTTATCTCGCGAAGTCGTGCCTTTCGTTATGATCTTCTCATGAATATCATTCTCATGGCGATACTTCTTCAAAGACTCATCCCATGCCTCCCATTCCCCCCTTTCTTTCGCCGTCTTTGGCTCTGGGTGCCATTATCTAACCGTATTCACTTGATATACCATCCCCATGTTCCCACTATAAAAAGTTCGAGTTAAAAAAAATATATTCTTCCCCGCTCACAATTTCTTTTCCTGCCCCTTGTTATCCCCTTGGGCATCTTAAGTGCCCATGTGGAGGAACAAAAGATCGCGCATTCTAAGAAGTGATTTAAATAGATTTTTATTGTAAAAAATAGGTTTTTCTGTAAATTAATATGACTTCTATTAGCACTGATCAATTTCTTTACCTTGTGCTCTGATCCGATTAAGTTCTTTGAATTTTTTATTGTTTTTCCTGATAAAAAGTTTTCCTATTTAGACAGAAAAAGTAAAATTCTAATAAAATTGTGTTCACATGCGGAAAGATGGAAAGGAGAATCCCTCTTCGAAGTTGAATAGAAGCGGTAAAAGAACAAAATTTCTTTGATGTGCAGTGCGAAGGAGGGCTTGTTAGGTGGACGCAAAAGTGGCGGTACTCTTCAGATATAAATGAATACTTACTCTCAAAATTTGAGTCAACATGCAGTTCGCATTTTCTACATCTTAAGGGTTGAAGGCTTTCCCGATTGTGATGGAGGTAAATTTGGGGAGATTTGTAGACTCACCCGAAAAATATATTCGAACTTGATTCACCCCTGCTGGGGTAGTCATCCACATCAGATTCCCTTCGACACTCGCGAGCGAGGCAAACCAGAGATTCTGTCTCCGTGCGTCCGTTCCATCTCGCCAGAGAGGGCCACCCATCGCCTGACCTCTCAACATAACGCCTGCTCATGCCTCTCCACGCTGTTCTGTTTATCGTACCGGGTAGCTCGTTTTGCTCTTCCTCTCTCTCTCTCTTACTTGGCCGCGTTTAGTTTTTTATGAGGCCCGTCATAAGCTTAGAGTCTACTTTGTTCTCACTCGGTTGAAAGGTCTTCCTTACGCAAATATGTGAAAATGTTTAACCTTCGTGCTAATGTTCCATTAATTCGACGACATAGACGGACTGTAATTCATCCTAGTCAGTGAAGCCGCGATTGTTCATGCATTCATCACCCTTTTCTTGCGAAAGAGAGGAGGTATCACTTACCACCATCACCTTGGTGGCATAATTTCTTATTATTTGTACTCAGTTTCTGATTACGCTTAAATTCCGCCCAGAGACCTCGTGGTGTGGTTTCATAAACAATAAAAGCAACTAATTCAGTATTCGAGCTTAGTATTAGAGTAAATTTCGAAACCCTCAATCAATCAACTTTAGTTGCAGGTTAACCTAATCTACTATTGTATAACAACGAAATAAAGGGGAAGACAATCAAGTTCGTTCGACAAAGTTCGTGAACGATTTACAGTTTGCTAGATGAATTCGAATACTTTCAAGTAGAATATCATTGAATTTAACTGTAATAAATCTTCACAAAAAGTATTGTAACTCTAGGACTATTTTTTACTTTACTAATCATGAGTCATGTGCATTACCTGTCTGCATAAGCTTGTTAGTTTACACATTTATCTGACCATCTAACCCCCAGTAATCAAGTAGTTGGCAGTCTAACTAGCTGTATCAATCCGTTTCCAAGTATTCCAACAAGAAAGCTGTGGTGTAATATTTCTTATTTCCTCAGACTAATTGCAATTATTAATGTTGCCATAATTAAGAGAAACCCCATTTATATTTTGCGCGGTAATTAATGGGGAAACTTCTCTCGCTCCGCTAACCCGTGCAATGCTACGTCGTAATAGCGTGCTGTTTCACAAAGATGTGAGTGAAGGAGTGGTGTGCATTACTTTTTCTTTTGAAATCCACTTCTTGAGCTGAGGACTGCAAGGTTTTACTAGTGTGTTTTGTAATAAGGGTTTTACTGAAATTAACTTTTCGAGAATACTGCCAGTACCACCGTCAGTGTTTTCCAGTAAGTATTCCTATAAGTCGACGTCCGTCCCTTTATGATAAACAGATTTTCAAGGGTGTGAAGGTATAGGCTGTTTTTGTTAAATTTTTACCGTATTTTTTAGCATTGATGCATCCCTTTTGTTTGCCATGAGTTGAATTTGGCAAATTTTAAATATTTCCTTTATTCATGCCAAACCTAAAAGGGTGAAGATTTTTATATCTTCGTAACCTTTTCAGTAAATGGGCCATAGTGATTTCAAGTTTTTGTCCACCGTATTGTAACCTTTAAATGGATTTATTTGCGCGTGCCTCCTCCTATTTAATTATATCATAACTTAATGTTGGGTGTAAAAAGTCCGTACAACATGAAATCCTATATAGGATGAAATTTATCTGGTTGAATAGCTTCCAAACTCCTTCGGCCTTTCAGACCATCAGCAATCACGCTTGAACCTTGCCTAAACTATCACGTCTCACTTGAGGCCATCTCCCTCTTTCCTGAAATTCTTTATGTCTTTCAATGTGATCTTTTTAGTGTGCATTATGAAGATAATTTACCTGATCTTGAATGTTTAATGTTTATCTGATGTTTAAATCTGAGCTTGAAATGTGAGAATTAAAATGACAGGAATTCCTTTTCAAGATAAAATGTTTAAAGCCTCTTGCTATCTTGAAAAGGTAGTTTTTTTCATGTAAATTCCTTCGTTCTTTTTTTCATCGGTTCACACAATTTTTCTTTCATCGCACCGATAAACCTTTTTGGGGGATCATTCGATTCCCGGTCGAGTAAATAGATTTTTCTTCTATGGAATTTCGCATTTATATCTCATATTATTTTTCAGTAAGAATTACTATAGGTATGAAAGTTCTTCTTCATTATTTTATACTTATGGTGGGACTAAGCGCACACCGTTGGCTCTTAAAAAATATCAGTGTTGTTGGTAACAGTAAAAATCTCTTTCATAGCTATAGTGAAAATACAAGCGCTATCACGTGTATAATGTTTCACCAGGGATACACCAGATTGTTTTCAACGCAGAACTCATAACATGGATTATTCGTCTCATTTATTCTCTCTACAATTAAGCCATAGACATTTCCTGTCTTCAACTCACTCGAACATCGATCTGAGAAGCATGCAGAAAGCTTTACAGTGAGGGATAACAAAGGGAAATCGAGCCTACTAGTCTTTCAAAAACATAACCACCTACTTCTAAATACATCTTTCATTCTTCTATACATTCCTTTTGTTCATCTCGGCATAAGCATCATTCATCTTCGTCTCTTTCTTTCACCGTATTCCTCCCTCCCTCCCTCTCTTCGCTCTCTCGCCGCCCGTTGCGGTGCCCATTTCCGCCTCCCATCTCTCCCACCCTGATTACACAGCGCCCCGAAGATGCCCTTCTTTTCAACTCCTCAATCCACACTCTCCCAGCCTCTCTTTCTCTCTCTGGCTTACTATTGCCGCACAGTAGTGCCCAGTTAAGTAATGGACCGGAGAAAGAGCGAAATAAAGAGTTGAAAGGGGGAAGGGTGAAACACTGCCCCAGCCGATAGACACCAGCCCCCCCTCGGGAGGTTGAGGAGGCGATTGCCGGTGTGCTCTCTCTCTCTTTAAGGGGAAGAGGTGGCGAAAACTCGGTGGGCTCAGCCGTGAGGTTAGGAGATAAAGATTGGTCTCGGTGGATGAGGGAAGGAAGCAGCGAAAGAAGGAGGGGGAACTGCGGTGGAATCGGAGGAAGGAACGGGGAAGAAAAAAGGAAGAGAGCATCGGCGGCGATTTGGAAGATAAATTATCATCAAAGTCCGCTCCGGTCTCGTTCATTTCTCTTCCTTGTGACTTGCTCCCGTTCCGAGAGATGGTGGTTAGGGTTTGCGGAGAGATTAATGCTCGAGACCCACCTCTCCGGCCAAGGAGTCAACTTTTGGTGAGAGGGGAAACGGAGGAAGGAGAGAAGGGAATACTCTGCTCGTCGCCCCTTCAACTCTACGAAGCTCTACTTCTCCCCTCCACGATAAATCCCTCCCACCAACCGCCACTCCACTCACTCCCTCGGAACATCTATCGGCTCCTCGTAACTCATACCACATCTGCCTTTTTTTAACGGGTCGGCAAACCTCCGAATTTCTTCCTCCATCCCCTAAGGGCAGGAGGGAACACACATTCCGGCATCTCGTACTCTACTACCTCGGCTTTCCTCTCCTCAGATCTTCGATTCACGGGACTTCGTGCGTTAGTGTGTGCGTGTGTGCGCGGAGCAGTAGTAACATGGTGCCTAAGAGATCGAATTGATTCCCGCGGAGCGCGACCACCGACATGATTTCATTCCGAGGACCACCGGTGAGGTCTCTGCGGGAGGCGTCCTCGCCGTATCTTTTATTAACCCCCCACCATCCTTACCTCCTACCCTCCAACTATTGACACTCAAGAAGAAAGAAATAATATACCGCAAGGCATTTAAACTGTTTTTCAAAGTCCAAGATGACTTCCGGATGTAATTCGGTTGATTTATTGAGCTTAACAGCATGATGGCGTATCGCGCTATTGTTTGATGATTCTGTCCGTACCTTCTCATTTACAAACATGATCTCATAATAGAACATAATGGAATCTTAACCTAATATTACTAAGCAACTAAGTATGAATCTTTTCTCTCGACGATTGTCGCTGAATGCTTTTCATTTTAAATTCAAACAACCTTTATGAAACTATATGCAAATTATTATGCAAGGACCTCGTCATTTTGTATATAGAACAAGAGCAAAGTTCTTCAGTGTAATTCAGCTTGCCCTACCATTTCCTCTCAAACATTTTTGCCTTACTTTTTCATTTTTCCCTCCACTTTGACAATAGAAAATAACGAAAGAACGAGAGCCGTAGAAGGGACTCGCAGCTGTCATAATATCGACATGTGATATCTCACAGCTTCCTAAAATATTTCTTGGGAATCCTCTTCACCCGTCGTAATTCGACGTCCCTCACGATTGCTTGCATGTTGAAGGGGTGGAAAAGCGGTAGAAATGGGAGGTCTCCGTTGGTGTATTCCATGTGGGAAAGTGGCATTATGGGTGCAATTTTGGAGGCCGCGAGGAGAACCGGAGCATGGTGCAAGCGAGGGAAAGGGTGGGAGGCGAAGCGAAGAGGCGGCAGCGCCCTCCCCCCCGCAAACACGCCGTTTCCTTTTGCCCTCTTACTTGGGAATCGACGATTGGGGCCACTTTGAGGCGCCGCCGCCGCCACGCCCACCTCGTTAAAGTCAAACTTCGCTCTCCCGTCCTCTGGTCGTCCGCCTTCCATTCTGCCCTCTCCCTCCCTCCCTTTCTGTCATTATTTCCACTATTCCTATTTCACCTACGATCCAGTTCCTTGCATTGACTCTTCCTTTTTCCCCTTCTCTCTTCCCTATTGCCTAACTCCCTCGCATTTTACGCCGTCACGCGGCTGGATATGCTATTCGGGAGAGGTTGAAAGAGGGGGAGGGGGTGGATTTGGGGTTGTACCGGTGACGTGTTGTGCGTAGTGTTTTGAAGTGGAGAAGCGTTCGCAGAAGAGACTCCGAGAAGGGAACAAATAAAGCATAGCCGTTCGTTCCTTTCCTCGTCATTTCCGTGAGATTTGGCGGTTATGGTGAGAGCGAGGCCGTGTCACGATAGAGGGGCACATTCCCTCTCTTTTCCATTTCTCCTCTGTCTCATCCCCTTTCTCCTCGAGAGATTTTTGTGAGAAATATAGCAGCTGACGGTGAGACGCCTCTTCTCATAGTTTATTTATTTTTGTCCTTTTCCTCGCCTTCCACCTCACTTACATTAATCCCCCCTTATCTTTTTTTTTTTGAGTTCTCCTTAGAGAATGTCACATTTACAAAACTGTACCAATCACAGTCATCGATTACTGTTTGCATATTCTTGTTGCATTAGATGAGTGGCGCACAGTATCTCATTGTTTTCTTTTTGTCAGCATTTGGATACACTATTCGCTGCTTAAAATGCTACTTCTCTAACAATCACGAGCTATTTCTTACCATGCTATATTGTTGGATTCTAGGCGATTATTTAATTCTTAGGAAATATTCCTTCTTGATTAATACGTGAGAGTGTGAATGAAATCGCTGGAATTTTTTTAGTTTCGATAACGTGGGGCTCTTAAACATTTTATTCTACGTCAACAACAAAAGTAGTAGCAAGCGTCAGGCCACCAATGTGCTTAGAATTGTGAGTTTTTTACTGACATAGTTTTTGTAAACTTTCGAAATCACTGTGCCAAACAATGACAAAGATTGGCATTGTTTTCATTTCTGTATTTATGAAGAGTTCATTTTCGCAATTTTCTCATTTCGTAGAGACATGAGAAAACTTATTTGTTCTCCACTGTCTCTAGCGGCTAATAGTGTTACGCAAAGGCAAAGGTGATTCACTCTTTGCCTGGTTTTCCTCTGCTGTTGAAAGGAGAGCTAATAAATGAAGCCATTTCATTCCGTTCCACACTCTCATTTTAAGTAATTGCCCAGAACCTGCAATCAATTTTAAGGAAGGACCTTGATTCATAACACCGTTTTCCGCTGTAAAGGAATGGAACACTTATTCTCTTCAGAGCCCTATATGATACGGCGCCATGCTTTTATATTGGCAGTGTAGGCATGTACGAATGCAGGTTTGAACCATTATGTTATTTTCCCGGAACACTCGGAAGCTGCATAAAAGAATTATTAACAGCATGGCATTTTATTATTCATGCTCAGCAGTAGGAATAGTTCAAGAATGTATCACTTCTCCAGACTTTCCTAGAGAGGAATAAGAACAAGGTTTCCATGGCATTACGCGATACAGGGAATCACGCCGTTTTAGGGAACCGTATACTTGAATTAGCAGGGGTTTCTGCCTTGTGCACGTTCTATTCCATCCACCTCGCTCTTGATCAGACCCTTCTTTCACTGGTTATCCTGACTCTTAGGTCGGACCTGCGTGTATCCGAGGGTCGATAGTGATGTCCTCACGTTATTCCGGACCTCACGTTATTGCCGTCTTTATAGTTTCCTCTCATCCTTCATGGTAGCGTGCGCTCGTTTACCTTACAGTCGTTCGTATCATTCGTTGCCAATAGCGGTACATTACATGGCTACGGCGCGCGATCGTCATACACTTGTCTTGTACTGATTCACTGTCACGCTATATAGAGCACGTGGCTGAATATAAGATTGGACATTAAAGTAATTGCTCTTAACTACCGAAGATAAATATAGGAGTGTCAATATCATTGTAGAAAGTGACAAAATAAGCTGCAGTATCTTCGGGATTCAGAGAATGTGAAGTAATAAAAGAATAAAGACATTTTAATTTCTAATGTCTGGTAATATTGTGAATTCTTATCGCAAACGTGATGACTTGCTGTCGTTTCAGTAAAAATAAACTGTGAGCCATGTGAGACAATATCATTTGCAGTGCCGTTTCATCTTGAATATGAACATTATACTTAGTGAATATGCAAAGTATTCAAGGGGTTTTCGAAGTTTCTCTGCTACGTTGAAAACCAGGTGTGGCCTATTTATTCATAAGTTGCGCGTGCCTTAATAAGAATCACGCAATACGTGGAAACTGAGCTGTGACTTGGAGCAGAATTCTATTATTGGACTGTTGGCCACGAAAGTGAATTTTTTACCGTGGAAATTAGGTTTTCACTTTCGCGCGGAAAATTACCCCACTTTAGTTTCAATGGCATGGAAAACTCTCGTAACTAATTCCCCCTTCGCATCACGAGGGAAATTGACCGTTGTGGAATAAAAAAGATCCCAAATATTTTATAATAGCAACGTGGCGTTTCAGGTGCATGTGAAGAATTAATGGAATCAGCTGCTTCTGTAGTTTTGGAGATGTCAATTCACTCGTGAAGGTCGTTCTAATCAGGATACCGACTGAAAGCCTGTTAGGTATATATTGGTGACAATTAATTTTCCAATCCTATTAGATCAATTTTTAGCAGGTGTGGGCACAAAATATTTGATATAATAACTATTCAGTGGTAAGAAGCATTTTCCAAGATCCTGTCCAATTCATCTACATAGTAACTTCTTTGCAGTACGTTCCGTAATGAGTTTTAGGGTATTATTTTCTCATTTATGTAAAAGGAGTTCAATTCAATATTCAGATTATTCTATTTATGGTCATTATCAATTTATATATATATAGCTTAATTTATTTCAAGGAGAACATTTTATAGTTGTGATCAAATTTATGGATAAACGAAATTGGGAAATGTTCAGAAATTTCGCTGAGCCAATTTCAATGCTGCCTTAAGTATGTTTATTAAACCTCTTTCTGAATTATACATTCTTTATGCAAAAAAATACTGGATAACATTTGTAGTAAACTGCTTTGAAATGTAAATTAACACACATGCGGAAGGAATATCGTTGATTGCCATGTGCAAACCCACTAACCTAGAACTGCTGAACCTCCGACGATTTTCATTTGACATTAATTTGTGATAACCGATTGGTGTCGTCCAGATTCGTCTCCGAAATCCTTTAGTATGCAACCTAAAGTCTGTTTCGCTCACTGACACCCCTCGAAATTGTTTTACTTTCTCATGTTACACCACTAAGTAGCTTTATTTTGCCAATGTATCTGCTTATCCAGGCTGTTTGTTAACTCTTGTGACTCATTTTTTTCTCTTTCTCTCTCTCCATTAGCGGCGAGGATGTCGGCAGCCGCGGCGCCGCAGGTGTGCCGCCCGCACTTCCACACGCCCCTGCACCCGTGGCTTTCGGATTCGGCCAAGGCGATGGTGCCGCCCCCACCCCCTCCTCCTCCCCCGCACCACCCGCACCCGCACCACTCCTCCGCGCCCTCTTCCTCCTCGACCTCGGTGTGGGGCGCCGGGCCCACCACCTCCACGACCTCCACCACCCCGTCCTCCACGCCCTCCTCCACCCCCGCCTCATCAACGTCGCCCTTCTCCAAGCTGCAGCAGCCCCAGTCCTCGCCCCACGCCCCTCCCCACGCCTCCCCCGGGGGCGGCGGGGGCGTACACTCCTCCCCGCACCACCACCACCTCTTCAGCTTCCCACCGACTCCACCCAAGGACGCGACCCCGGACGCCGCATCGGCCGGGGCTTCCTCGGCGGCCGCCTCCTCCGTAGGCGGCGGCGGTCAGGGCAGCGCCTCCTCCGGCGACTACCTTTCCCAGCAGCCGCCGCAGCAGCAGCAGGTGGACGTGAAGCCCACGATGCTGTCGGCGTCGTCCCTCTCGCTCTCCAACTGCTCCAAGCCCAGAGAAGGTAGCTCGGCGTTCGGCGTCGGCGGGGGATTGGGCGCCCACAACGGCCTCCCCGCCTCCTCCGCGTCCTCCACATCCTCGACCCCTCCCGGCGCTGACCCTTCCACCTCCCCGCACCTCCACCAGTCCTCCTCCTCCCTGGCGCACCACGGCCTCTCCGGCCAACACCATCTCCCGTCCCAACAGCAGCACCAACAACAACAACAACACCAGCAGCAGCTCCACGGCCAACACCACCAGATACATCAGCCACAGCACATGCAGCAGCAGCAGCAGCAGCAAGGGGGCGGAGGGGCATCCGGTATGATGGCGTCGCAGCAGGGCCACCACCCACAACACGCCTCCCCACACTACCCCTCCTCCTCCACCACCTTCCACGCGTCTTCGTCGTCCTCCTCCTCGTCCGCCGCCGGCGCCGTCGCCGCCAACGGCCCCTCGTCGGCGTCGGCGCCCCTTCCACCCCCGCCCTCCGCCTCCCCCACGTCGTCGTCCGCCTCGTCCACGGAGGTCGGGGGCGCGGCGGGGGGCGGCGGCGGCTTCCACCCCCACTACCCACTCCATCACGGCTTCCACCAGCACCCCCATCACCACCACCCGGGTTTCCACCACCCACACCACCACCCGCACCACCCGCACCCCCACCACGCGGCGGCGGCTGCCGCGGTCGCCGCCGCCGCCGTCTTCGGCGCCAAGTCACTCCAACAGCAGCAGCAGCAGCCGTCCAAGCCGAGGACTAAGTCGAGGTCCAGCGCCGGTAAGGCCGCTCAGCCCCCGGAAAGACGAGGGACGCGCTCCCTCGGCGCGCGTCGTCTGGCGGCAGACGATGGACACGAAGTTGGAGCGAGATGCTGGGCTAAAACGTTTCTTACGGCCGTCTCCTTCAAGAGATTATTGGCCATCGCGTTCCACACCGCATTGTCGGATGGCCCACTCGAATCTCGCGTTAATGATACGTGGGTGTAAACCGGGTTTGCGCTTTGAACCGAGTTGAATTGCGACATCAATTTCTTCTAGCTCTATTTCAGTTTTCTATCTCGGCTTGCGCGGAGACCTGGCATCTCGCTCGCCGTGGACATGTCTTTCGCCCGGGGGGGACTCGGTCGGTGGCCCACGCGCCGTCGACGTAACACTAAACTCTCGTTAACATGGCGTTGGGATGTTGGCTTAGATTATCTCTCGAGGATTGTCTAGGCTTTATTAACAGCAAATTTATGTTCCATTAAACACAAATACATGAAGGTTCGTTTGCAGAATCTTAAATAGAATCAAATAGGAACGATAGTGCAAATTAATACCTTTTGAAATATAAGGGGATGATAAGCGCCAATACAAAATGATATTAAAGTTATCATTGCTTTGAATTTATGCTAAATTTTAATGTCGTCGCAAATAAAGGGACTATCTTTTGATTACCGAAAATGGGGAATATCACCTTGGTGCACTTAAAATTACTCGGAGATACATGGTATAGGTTAAATAATACTATTTGCACTAATAGAATATTTTTGTTTGTGTTTTGATTATTATTTTTAATTAATTTAAAAATGTTGCTAAACGTACTAACACTATAATTTGTTTATTTATAATATTTATTTTTATTTTCATTCAATATTGGCCCTTCCTATTTTCTTTCGTAACTTTTATTGAATGAATTTTTGTTTTTATTTTGTGCCTGCTTCTTAATAATTTTTTTGCTTGTTCTTCCATTGCGATTACGATTGGAGCAAAGGCTTCCGCAGTGGCTTGATATGTTGGATCTCATTCCTTCGGGTACAACTGCGTTTGTCAGGGTTTAGGTGACGAAAGTTTCTCCTCCGCTACAGGAGGCGTGTTTAGGTCGAAGTGACTATTCTAAGATTCATTTGTTGTGGCTGATCAAGTCGTTCATCTTCCAGCCGTCGTCTGGCTGATTGAGTGGGTTGAGTAGTTCAGGTCTAAGTGACATTCGACCTGGAGACGCCTCCTGTAACGAATGAAAAACTGTCGTCACCAAAACGCTGACACACGCAGTTGCACCTGAAGAAATGGGATTCAGCGAATACATTTATTTTTCGCTCGCTGGTAATGATTGCACTCATCTATTGAGTGTATGATCATGTGATATTGGGGAGAGGAAATTCAGTACCACCGTGAACATGAGAGTAGTCACTATTTATTCGCATTAATTTAATTTTATTGAGGTATCCCGCAAGATGAGTGAAAAATACAAAGCGAGCGTGTGAAACCTACAATAAACCATCGCGCTCGCTATTCCTTTATAGTATCTCTTCTTCTCGTTTTCATGAGCATTGACCGGAATTCCAGCCACTTCTAGCGCCTTCCGCTGAGCCCGAGTGCGTGAATTTGCCTGCATAGGATGAATAGATCTCTCATTGGAAAGAAAAAGTTTATTTTTCCCTAATTGGGTTCCTCTTGCTCTTGGGATCGCATACTCCTTGTTTGCCGCATAAACAAGTCCCCCGCCTGACAAGCATTCATGAAAATTCCGCGCCAAGGGCGGCTTCCCATTGTTGCCATAGGCACATTGCATAATTAATCCCACGGCTCTTCTCCGAAAGTCCCGGGCCGTCTCGCACCATCGCCCGACAATTTTCGTGTTTCGCCTTTTTCTCAAAGAAATATTCTCATTACACTTCCTTTTGGCCCCTTTTATAATCTAAAAACCTTCCACTCCAGAAAATTAGCCCCTTGCCTTCCGTCGCCTACCTTCGCCGCTCTCCCTGCGCCGCCTATGCTGCCTTCTCCTCCTTCCAGCCCCCTCCTTCCTTCGCCCACAAACAAGGCCCCGTCCGCCACCTCGCAAAATCTCCTTCCCACGGCTCGTTTACGTAATAATTACGGCAGTTTTCCCGGTGTCCTCCAACAACAGCTCTCCCTCTTCTCCCACACACTCCCTCCAAATTTTTCTGTTTCCCTCTTCCTCTCTCGATTTTTTCTTTGCCCCCTCCAAGTGCAACAGTCCCTTCGGTGATTCCCAGCTACTCGCGAGGGCCATTTCAGAGCGTTCGTCTATGGTTTCCGTTTCGCTTTGTATTTCCATTGCTTTTCCCCCTTACCCACTTGCTACAAGTTCAGAAAGGACTGGCGCACCTGGGATGGTTAAAGTCCCGCCTCCTCATCGAGGAAAGGAATATAAAAACAGAGGAAAAGAAAAGATGGACATTATGTTATATTTTCTCCATTGTTTTCAAGGATGTGAGCGTAGGAAAACGTCCGCTTGTCCCCGTGGCTCGGCAGTAATGTGGACAGGGATAAAAAAATATCTTTCTGTGCTTAATATCGCCCTCTCCATACCTTTTTCCGTACTTAGACTTGGTTTTTTCCACCCTGTCTGGGACTTTCACTTTCGTCAACTTAGACAAAGCAACTGAGGCAGGGGTCCAATGAATATCTTGACCGTTAGCTGCGTAGGCCAGAAAGTGGTGGCCTTAGCTTAATACAAACACGATGCTCATCGCTTTCCACGGAATTAACGCCCCCTGGATTACTTTTTTAACAGAGTTGTTTGCACGGCTCGCCGCGCCTCTTCTTCCCAGTCCTCCTTTGTTCAAGGAAACGTGGCAAGTTGCGCGTAAAGGAACGGGCAAACAAATTTGTTCGTAATTACGCGCGTTGAAGGCGTAATCGCATGTCCCGTTGTGGAAGGAAGTTAATCGAGAAATTATTCTAATTACTACCAAATTGCAGGTTTAACTTCTCGTTTGCTCCTTTTTCCCTCGGGGCAAATTGATCCCACAGTCAAGTCGATCGGTCGATATATAATTGCCACCCTTCGACTCGTTTAGTTCGCCTTTTGACCATCAATTTTATTTTCTTAAAGCTGCCCATGATCTTTGGGCCTCCAATTAGATGGAACGGCAATGCTCGGTCGCACACTTGGGTATATAGAAGCAACTCCTATAAACCTAACTACCTTTGTCCGTGACGTTTACATTCGTGTTCCATCGATGCGAAACGCAAATAGCCCTGAGAATGGAGACGAAGCGACTCGCTCCGAACTGCTACGTCACAGAGAATCATGCATCTATTATCTCACTCCATTTGACCAGTTATTACGTGCTCGCTTCAGAATCAATGTGCAATATCGATCCGTTCGAAGGCCCCGATTTCCACGGTCGGCCTGAGCATTGACCTCCTTTAATAAAGGATTATAATTGGCGAAAAACCACCCCCAAGGCGCCGCCGCTCGAATATCCCCTGATGTATATCTTGCGAGTGGACGACGGCTCCGCTTACCTAAACTAGCAGCGGTAGCGGGCCCTAAAGCGGAACTCCGGTTCGGGGGACACCACCCTCGCAATTCGGGTCCTTAGCACCGTTCCTGCATCACGATGATTGAACCTGTTCTCTTGTTTCTTCGACCGAAGAAGTGTTGCTCCTGTTAAAGGTTCCATACTCGTCATAACGCTTGAGATTATTTATCAGGCAGATAGAAGGCTAAGCGCCCTTAACAGTACACTTACGTCCAAGTTAGTGAGCTTAATTAATTCGGCTTTTTTTCGAATATCCTCAAGTTATTCTTTCACGACAGTCAAATACCACTGTCCAGTATTGACCTTAGCAATGTAATTTGAGTTATAAAAACGGTTAAGTTATAGTGATGAAAATTGCGTATTGCTAGTGCTGTAAGAATTCTTATTTAAAGGAATTAATAGGTTTAATTTATGTTCAGAAATATCTGTACACCTTATTGAATTTTGATAAGCATTTGCTAATAGCTTCCTCTGCTATAATTCAATGATTTACCATGTACCAAATGATATTACTGATCGGATCAAAGTTAAATGCACAATTTTATAATTTATTAACATTATTTTAAGGGAGGCACTGACATGAATGCGATTTGAGACCACATACATGAGATATAAACGGTATTACAACGGTATATGCTATCAGAGCCAGTCATTGCCATATTTAATATTTGTTGCGTGTCTTTTCAGCATTCTTACGGCCCTGTTAAAATCAGCTCCATTCGTTTGAAGCTTACCTTAAGTTTTTATGCAATTTAAAATCATTTCAATAACGGGCAAGTTCTCGCGTTTAAAGCAATTGGGGAGCAACGGGGAGTCCAATACCGCGAAGCTCACGGTTTTGTCCCTTCTCCGGAAATCCAACCTCCTTCGCTCACACACAACCCAAAGTCCTCCTACCCCGGTGGGCAGTCAGGGAAGGTCCCTTTGGCGTAAGCGCGGATGGGGATAGGTGAAAGGCCAGGGGAGAAAGGAGGTTGTGTGTAGGGAAAAGGCAGGGGGAAAAGAGAGGTGGTTTGTGTGAAGCGAGGTAGGGGGAAGGATTGAACCACCTCCGCGCAAGGGGCGAGTTGGGGGTGGAATGGCGGCCCTGTAATCGATGACAATGGCCGTGGAGGAGGAGGAGGAGAGGGGTTGTGTGTGTGGGCGAATGGAGAAGGGGGGGCACGAGGAGTGGAAGGATTCGTCCACACTCCACACAAACAGCGCGCCTCCTCCCCGCCACCCCATTACACTCCCACCTCGCCTTATTCGCCTCCTCCCTCTCCTTCCCACCCCCTCATTCACCACGTCCCCCCCGGCTGCCTCTCCACCCCTCCCCAACAGCCGCCCTGAGGTCCCTGCTCTGCCGCACATCGATCCACGACCGCGCCGCCGAGTCCTCTCTTTCTCTCTCCCCCTATTCCCTCGGAACAACCGCCCCCGCTTCTGGGGTAGCCGCTCCCTCTCCATCCCCCATTCTCCCAATTTTCCCTTCCCGTCTGCCTCATTCTTCTCCTCTCGCTTCTTGGTCTCCTTATTTCTCCTCATTCTTCCCTGCCCCTCCCATAGGCATCTTTCGACAACGCATCCTAACACTTACGTCCACTAACGAAATAGGAATGGGAGAAATATCTCGGAAAGAGGAATTAAGTGAAAAGAAATTAGAAGGATGACGGTTTTTGTCAATTAGTCTTGTTTGTTGGATTTTACCGATAATTTACCATCCGCTCTCTGCTTATTCCGTAGAAATTTGTTTGTCCCAATTTACGTCGTCTACTCTATGACCCGCATTTAAGAAGGCGGAGTAAGGTCAGCTCTTCATGCCGATCGCATCACTTCTTTCTTTTTCCACAACGCGTCAACCAGTTTCTACACATTGCGGTAGTTTTTTCCCATTTCAATTAGCTTTTTACTTTTTACGCAAGGTATTGAATTTTTTATCACCACAGACCTCACCTTAGTGCCCCTGACGCGATGTGTGCGAGCGGCTGTATCTCCGTCTGTGTCGACGGTGGTCGTAAGGGTGTAAGTGGAGTGCTAAATTCCAAGTTAATGGGCTATCTGGTTCTGCTTAAGAGCATTCGGCGAGATGCTAGCAGATTACGCACCCTGTGTTACATATCGTCAATTGTCTTCCTTTCTCTCGTTCCTCTGTCCACTGCAATCCGATGATCGTATATAAAGAAAGATTTGAGGATAGTGGATTTGATGAAGTAGTATTCGGTAGGCAGTTTTAAATCAGTTTTATACGAGCATGTTTATGTGGCCATAAAGCGTTTGTAAGAGTTCATGAGAGTCCCCTCGACTTGTCTTCGCTACAGCATTGGGTCGTGTAAAGAAGGGTGGTGGGATTCGTTCTTTCCCTGTGTCTCCATGATGTCTCCGTGTTTCTTTTTAAAGGTTGTTCTTTTTTTCCTCAAATCATTCGTGTTTTCCTCCTCTCTCCCTCTCCTAGCATCCTCCTTTGGTTCTTCCTACCTTTTCTCGGCAGCTTCCCTCAACTACGTGCTTAAGCGGTATATTTTACCTATTCCTTTATCCTTCCCTGAGTGACCATCATCCTCTCTTGATATTCGCTTATACGTGGGCGTCGCTGTGTCGCAGCATCAAGTCTCTTCGCAATGCTTAAGATATGACCTCTGTCTCCCTCAGCGACTCCGCTCACGGAGCTTACTGTTACGTTTGTCGTTTTGTACTCGCAGATCATGTGTTAGCAGGTAGTAAGGAGCGTGAAATTTCGTCGTGAACTAGTAATTTTTACATTTTTTTTAAATATGCCCTAAACTTAGACATTGATGTTCAGATTGACTATGTAGTGGTGTAAATGTTTGGGAATAAATTTCCAGCAAATTTCTGGGAAAAGCAAAGACATCTTCAGCGTAAGAGTATGTTAAATACTTTTTATGTTGAATAACTTTCAATAATGAAACATCACGGAATACGCCGCTAGTTCTTCACAGCTACTAAAACACATGCTAAAGGTTGTCAATTATATGATAACAATTGTAGACTTCTAAATAGAGCTATTAAAATTGCTTTTTATTACTCCTCTTGCCATTTTCTAGTAAAACGTAATTCAATTTGGGCGAACGTACTTGTTGAAAGGTAATTAACAACAAACACGGCTTGGAATGTTAGATAGCAACGTCAAATATAATGACTAATGAGTTAGGTGACTGGAACTATGCTAATATTGCCTAGGTATGTTTATTCAGAGTCGTACTTTGATAGAGAATGAAGTATCAGTGGATGGTGTGATTTAAATCTAAAAAGTGTCTAACGCCAACAATCGCGGTTTATTTTTCTACCACCTCTTAGTTCTGTAATTTTTGTATTGATTGGTAATATTCTGCATAGAATTGTAGGGAGTTCCTTTACCTAGGCGAATTCATAATAATTTAGAAGCCTTCGACTAAGTACAGTAATTCCGTTAAAGTAATTGAGATAACATTTTCTCTCGGGCTAGGGGAGCAAAGACGAGACTTCTTGGCCAGAGAACGTGACTCCCTTAAGGCAATAATTCCGGTTGAACTCTTGTGCTTGTCTCAGCTTTCCCCGGCTATTAACAGCATCTCCAGCACCATTCGCTGTCTGCATGGTCTCTTTGGGAGAGAAAGATGCTGAGATGTTTCCGTACGATGGGTCTTATTGTAGCGTGAACATCTCATACCTTACCATAGGTTTGATTTTTCCTTCTGGGAAATGCATCGTGCAGCTGAAGGATCCTTCAGAAAACATGTCTACACAGTTACTTTTTTGTGTAGTATGTCTGGTGATTCACCTTCGCGTTCTTTACTTCGTCATTAAATGACAACTATAGGTGTGTAACTACGAGTACAAAAATTATCAAATAAGATGAAATTCATATTTATTCATGCGTTTATCTTTTGCATTTTTTGAAAGTAGTATTAGTAGTAAGTAAGAAAGTAGGTATCTGTTAAAATAATTTTGGTGGTTTTATTTCAATTTTTTTACTAAGATAGCTAGATATTTTGAGGGAAAGTAATGAATAATTTTTAAAGGAGAAAAACATTTAAAAACTTCTGTTCTCACTCGAGTTCATGGCTGGAATGCTTTCTATTGTTAGAATGGTCATAGCAGTATTCATTTTGAGCATATATTCTAGCGGCTATTATTTCTATATTTTCCGGAATAGTCAGGAATGCTTTGCTCTTTTCTAGCATACAAGATGGGAATAACTGTTCGCATCAGTTGTATTTACGATTCAGAAACCTGCACAGCAATATCTATTCCTTTCCACATGTCAGGTTGTTGACGTAGCGATTGATGCCGTAAAAATCGCCGAAGAACATTTCTTGACTCGAAGCCGCTAAGCGACTGCTCTCCGCCGTCATAGCACATGAGATTTATGTTGACCACAGTCCACCAACGCTAACCACCAACCCACCCTTCCTCTCCACCCGTGCACTTCCCCCCCACTGTCGATCCGTCCGCGGCGTCCATCACTCGCTTGGCTGGCTCCTGCAGCCGATATTCACGCCGTCTCCACACGACGTGCATTCAGACCTGCGTGCATCTCCCTCCCTCCCCCACCCTTCCCTCATTCCACTCCCCCCTTCCGCTCTCGGTCCTCTTGGAGGAAGGCGGGGGCGGCACCCGACACATTGTCTCCGCCCGAGAGAATGGGGAAAGAAATGCGTGAGAAAAATTCTTGACTCGCGTTTGTCAACGCGTGTCCGAGTCCGCGCTTGTCATGTTGCGCGACGCACACCTCTCTTTCTCCTCTTGCCCCGTCGTCTACTCCTCAAAGGGGCCAGCTTTAATGGGGGCGCCCGCCCGTCGTGTTACGCTCGCTCCCGCCGAGAAGAAAGAAAAAGATCCCCCTTTCCCGAGTCAGACTTGTCACTCGTGTCCGTTTTTTTGAATGACGACGGTGAGTCAAGACGGGGACGTAATTAAAAGGGAACCTGGTAGACGCGAAGGATAGAGTAAAAACAAGATAATCGAAGAGTTTTTCCTCTCTCGTTCGACATTGCGAAGATGTTTAAAGAGTGCGGGGATTGAGGATTATGAATGTCTAGCGCTGTAGCACATGGCATGGGTACTAACGCTTAGGAGAGAGTTTTTCTTCCGACCAGCTATTCAAGTTTTCCATTCACTACAGTTTGTTTAATGGTGTCCTATACGACCGACTATTATAGTTAATTATTTCCGTAACAAATTACGCTGTAAATGCATTTTCTCAATACAACATATTCCATATTGTTACGGATCGGCTTCTTGAGATGCTTATAACTCGTGAATGCTATTATTCTTCGTGAAGTCGAACTGTTACATCATTTAAATGTTAGCTTTGCCTGTCAAGCTGCTCGAATGAAATATATGGCGTTTAAATGCAGCCTTCAAAAACATATGGCATACGCCATGGAAAAAATTTAACTCAAAAAGCTGCATGCAACATAATTTATAGAAAAATGAATGAATGACTTAATTTCTCACGGCATAGGGACGTCAAAGAAATCGTTTTGCAATCTCAAGAGAGAAATGAAAGCAGGGTAGGCTTATGAACGGAGGTACGCTGTAGCTTGCTCAATTCTTGGGCATCATCAATCTGCTGTAGCGTGACAATCTTCATGAAGTTCCTTTCGCTCTCCCTCCTGATTCATTCTGAGTTCCATAACAAGTCAGCCCAATTAATTTACGACGCTCTTGATTGAGAAATGGTGCGATAGTTAATTACGTCTACGTGGCACTTTTTCGAAGCAATTTGCTGTCGTAAATTGCCCGAAACGAATAGTTTCGCTCTTATTTTTTAAAAGTTGTCTTCAAGTTAATGCGAGTCGTGTGCATTTACCACGAGGTTGTAAAATCTTACCGTAGAAAGAATCTTAAAGATGGTGTTTATCATCGACGGCTCCAGCCTATTCAATGAATAATACATTACCCTATTAATGCGTGTGTCAATAAAATTAGCTATTAAAGCAATTATAGTATCTCTGTTTTTCATTTTCAATCGTATTAAGCGTTGTAATCCGATGAAGTTTAATTCTGTTACATGACATATGGAAGAATAACGACGAAATGCTGCATTTACGTCCAGAAAATTGTCATTAATAGCTATTGTAAATAACGCTATCAATCTAGGTGCCCAACATATGCCTCTCTCATCGATTGGAGTAGGTTGAGGATGCTAAGGAGTTCTGGTATTGTTTTAGGAATGTTTCCAGTGAAGCATCTGATATGCCACTTTAAGTTCCCTGGAAACCGAGGCAAATTCTTCTTAAACGGAAATATATTAACTACTTGCGCACACACATATATTCTATATACTTATATTTCTCGGGTTTCATCATCAATAATAAGGCTATATTCAGAATCACGCACGAATTAGTTTTTACGCTTGACGTGTTTTTTGGGTCCTAAAGCCTTCAGGAAAAGGACGAGTATCTCTGTGAAGATCGAATCGCTGATATCGACAAGGAGTCACGTCTTACTCCCGTGTCCATGATTTTGCCGTGGAGGCTTCCGTCGTCGTTTGCCGTACCAACGCTCCTCGACCGGTGGCATTGCCTCCTTTAAATTGAGTTGGTTGAGGCCAGCCGACGGCATTTTGGAGAGAATCCCTCGGACTCTCATTGTTTGTGGCGCGGAGGTGGTGGTGGCTTGTGGAAAGGGTGCGGGCGTGGAGGGGAGGGTGGGGAGGGGAAAGGATGCCGGAGGTAGTGGAGTGCCACCACCGAGAATGGGAGGGAGCGGATGAAGGAGAAGGTTGGGGTGGGAGGAGTGGGGGTTGGTGGTTCCGTATCCGAGTCGACATGCGCGATAATGCATCTCCAGTCTGCGGGTCCCTACGGTTGCCATGGAAACCGCACCCTCGTATCGCCCCGCCTTCCCCGCCCCTTCCTTCCCCGCCCCTTCCTTCCCTTCATTCGAACCCCTCTCAGAGGAGAAGGGGCGGAGAGGGCCAAGCGGGGGAGGAAACACAGGCTCCTCTCTCTCCTTCAATTCCTCCTCCCCCGCCATCTTTACTCGCTCCCGTCGCATCGGACGGACCCTTACCGTATTTGTCCCCTCCTTCTCTCTGCTGCCTTCTCTCCAGCCTTCTAGTGCCCGGTGATCTTCAATTTATACTCTTTTTTCGATTTGCTAAACCTCAATCCCATTAGTTTTGCTTAGATCTTAATTAAACCCCTTCAATTGGCCAATGTTGGAATTAAATTATTTTACTAGAATTATTTCATACACTCAGTTTATAAAAAGAATAAATTTCCTTGAAATGTCGATGTTTATGATCCAGAAAATTGTTTTAGACCATAGTTTATTTTTCGCTTTTTTGGATAGTTAGAAGGAAACATTCCTCTAGAGCCTCGGTTGATTCAATAGTCTTATGGCACAAGTAAGCTGATGGCGTCTCGTAGAACGTTTAGTTTTGAGGGACGGAACTATTACATCTTATATAGAATATTGTGTTGTAGCAAACAATAAGAGCCCTTTAATTTATTTGAAAATGTAAGTAGTAATCAATGGAGCTTATCTTCATCTTAATTTTTTAATTACGTCCCCAAATATTTTGCTCCACAGGATCGAGAGCCTCTTTTTATAATGAATTTTCTTTAACATTCTTACTCTTCGTAAGAATCACCTCCATCCACCTTTATTTTGAGATAACTATCGGAAGACGTTTCAGATTGCTGCTATTTACTCATTTACCTCAAACTGATCACAGCGATATCACTGAATTTCCCGCTTGCCAATGCGCTAAGGTCACTTTAAAAAAATTGTTTTTTTTTTTCAATATATTAGATTTAATGCCCTAGCCTACTCCTAAACACCATGCGATATCAGTCGAAGTCAGGCTCTTATGAATATCGGACGGAGCGCTTGCGCACATAGGTGGCAACTGTCCTGAAAGGCCATAGTTGTCTTTTAACCAGCTGCGCAAGGCTCCGACTTCTTTAAATTAGCCATCCTCCTTCTCGTATCCCCTTCCTGCTTCTTTTTCATTCCATCTTAATTTCAGTAACCTTAATTTGCTCATTAAGATCTGATTCACCTTAACATCCTTCAGGGCCATTTGCTTCTTGCCGTCAATATCTCATATTCGTAGATACCGTGGAGTGGTGGGTGTTGTTTCAAGTCTTGTAAACAATTACATGCCTCTCACACAAGGGTATTGGAATGGTAATGGAAAATGTAAAGTGGAGCAACTAGGCGCATCATCTTAAATCAAACGCGAGACATGTATTTAGTGGCCTTAAGCGGCAACTTATGCCTCCGGATAAAACAATTATATTCTTACTTCCCAGCAGTCAACCGGTTGATCGCGATCGTTGAAACACCATGCTTCTGTGGGACTTCAGTGTTCAGACCGTAGAATTGTGTGTGTCAGATTAAATACGGAATCGAGAAATTAAAATGGTGCCATGAGAGGTTGCAAGATGCGAATAAGTTAAAAATGGATTTATTACTGCAACCCTATTAATTTTTAAAAAGCCTTAGGCAAGTGATTCAATAAATTATGTTGCCATTAGTTTTTAAGATAAAGGAGTGTGTGTATTCAGTACTGTATATAACTGCGCTAATTTAACCTCAGACACTGTGAAAATCGTGT
The DNA here is from genome assembly GCA_963573305.1 of Pyrrhosoma nymphula. NCBI lineage: Eukaryota > Metazoa > Arthropoda > Insecta > Odonata > Coenagrionidae > Pyrrhosoma > Pyrrhosoma nymphula. Next base: position 169,442,607 of record OY754327.1, read on the forward strand.
AAACGACTGCTTAGAGCATAATTTTTTCAAGACCGTCAAAACCACATCCTTAATTTGCCTTTCCCTCCGTAAGCCGCATGCTGCAGAGGTAATCCGTGACGAGTCATTTGTCTTCGCTAATAAGAGCGGACATCTTCGGTTTACATCCCCTCGTCCACCAATTTGTGGTCGGCCTATTTGTTCCCTTCCCCGTTCCTCGGTTTACCAGCTTGCGGCACACTTAACGGCCCCTAAGCTCCCCTATCCCCTCTCTCCCACCCGCGCCCCAACCCCCACCCAACGCTTATTAAGGGGCGCGCGCCCCTCTCCACCGCTGCACGTGTGACTGCGTTTTCTGGTCCCACACATCCTCCCTCCCCCCCTCCGACCGCCCTCTCATGCCTTGCCCCCGACAAACCCCTTCAATTACGCCCCATCGTAGTGTTGCCGCTCCCCCGCCTTACTTACTCCCCTCCGCCCCCGATTTCCTCCACCTCCATGGGCCCTTCTCCCCGGTATACCCACGGCCTGGCGCGCAAGCACACACAAATCCCACCATAATCAAATTCTAGCCTTTGCGTCCCCCAACAACAATCCGATTGCCTCGCCGCCTCAACCCTCATTCGATCCAGCACCCGAACTATCCTCCCACCCTGACTTCAACCCCCCCTCACATCACGTTCAGCCTTCCCCCTCATGCCTCCTGGCAGTTCTACACACCCTTTCCCTCGGCTAAACCCCCCTCCTCTCTTGCCTCCAGTCCACAACCAGTCCCTTCACAGCGGGCCCTCATCGATTTCCGGAAAACGCTTAAGGGAAGAAGGTGGAGTGGGGTTGAGGGACCCGTCCGACCCATCAAAGAGGTGCCAACTTAATGGGAAAATAGCCGAAATGATGACTAAATGAAATCGAAGCGGGATGCATGTCAAAGGCTCAGAGTCAATTTGGCAGATCGAGGCAAACCTAATGGCCCTAGGAAACGGAATCTTAAAAAGAAGTAACCAAATATCAACTTCGTTATTAGCATAAGGATCGATGGTCACAGGATAAATGGCTGTTTCTTTTTTGAATTATTATCCTCATCATGCGGATAGGGAGTAATTGGCCATCCATCAAGAATTTGTCAAGTGTTAAAGCAATTCTGAAACGATAGACAAAATGTTTGGAAATCTGTGTAATATGGATGACTGTGTACACAATTGTGATATCTTGAGTTATTCGAAGGCGGTGGCATTTGATATTATTGTTTCCAGGAATTTATTGAGGGAAAAGCAACGAAAAACACTATCATCCAAGTTTGAATAAGGAAGAAAAATTTGACGGGGTTTAAAAAAATTGTTCCAATGCTCATTTTCAAATGACGGGTTTTTTAATACTTTTAATTCGAAAAAAAACATGAAACTAGTAATATCATTGGGTAAAAATCAATTTGTTGACTCACTCTGGCATATTGAACAGCGATTCATAATATTGCCTATCCGAAGGAATTATCAGCAGAAGCATTCCGTACTTGACTATTTCAACCGCCTAATTCCTATTCTTGCTTACCATACAAAATTTACTTCCAACTTCTTCGAATCACATCTGCGCGGCCATAGCATCTCGGCAGTTCTCGCGGTTGGTGCGAGCGAGGGGGTGGGAGGGAAGTCACCCTTTGTAGCCAATTTACATGCCCGCTCGCGGAGCAAGGAGTTAGGAGAGGTGAAGGGCGAAATTAACGAGGTCTAATTAACTATCTCCCTCCATCAGATTCTTGCTCCAGTCCAACTCCTGAAGGCCGTCCCTCTTCGTTCCTGCACCTCACCAGCAGGCTGTATCATTTCCCAAGCCAACACTTTATCAAACTGCGCCACATGAAAAGGACTTTATGAATCATTTTAGATCAAGACAATTAAACATTTTTCTTGAATTTCAACGAATGATAGGAGGCAAGGCACCGACACTATCAGACACTTCATGGTTACAAAGATTCGGAGGCCTTCCTCTGAATTTAAGGATCAATTTAACGTTTGGCCTTGAGCCTTCCCATGCTTCAAAAGACAAGAGCCCTCTAATTTCCCAACGAAATGATCCTGATTCGGAAAAATTGGTGCGTGGTTTGATTACTCACCCCTTGTATAACTACGTGGAATTGATTACCCCCTTCAAGTAAATTCACTGTCATCTCTCTCCTGTCAGTCGCCCCTCCCTTCACTCCCTCGCTAGATACACAAGCACCGGCTAAAACCACTGGCGGCACTTGTGCGTTGAAACCGCAGCGGTTTCCCACTTCCTTCTGGTTTGTACGCAAGAATTACCACGAGCAACACCGATGCGTAAGCCAACTCTCGATTTACACCTCGGCAAAACCTGACTCTCTTTGTGCGGAAAAGTATTCTGTAATTCATGTATTGGCAGCCGAAGCGGTGCCCATTAAGTAACACTGCTTAGTCCATTTATCCGATTCTATTGTATTTTCGTTTGGTTATCATTTTGACATCCATGTATCTTAACATCATGTTCTCCATTTGAACAGTGTAAGAACAAATTCCACACACACGCCACCCTTTAGCTTCTTTTTATCTTAATATTTGCCAATTTACCAATTAGACATGAAGTATAATAGGGGTTTAGTAGGGCATGACACCATCAGTGATAAGATTTCAAGCGAGCGATCGATTCTGAGTGGAGTAGCGCATTGGATAAAAAGGAAGCTTAAAAATACTGCTCCTATTACATATCTATTCACATTTTTTATTTCAAATATATATGCTAAATCAGTCAGTTACGTCAGCCGACAGAAATTCGTGTATTAATAGGAAATCGGCAGTAGCAATCACGGGAAAGGCCCCCACTATCATTATTTGCGGAAGTGAAATTCATAGTTTTCGAAAACATTCGCCCGGAAATAAAATGGTGGTATTTTGGTTAAGGATCGTAGGCATTTTGAAAGTCAAGTGTTGATAGTCTTCGCGTAGTCTTATAACCGTTATGTAGGAATGGTCAGGGGAGAGGAAAAGTTACTTTGATTCAATTTACGGGTCAAGTATGAACTCATTCCATTTTTTTGTAGAAATATCTTTTATTTTTATTTCACGTTTGCATATCATTTTTATCTCTTACATCCTACATTTTATTTTTACGACCTGTGTATTCTACTTGATAATTCAAATGGGATGAATACAGGTAGCCGAGAATCTTCTAGTTCTGCGTTCTTCCCTTCTTCAAAACCGTCATTCATTCTTGCTCTCCGGAGAACTCCCCTTCTCGGTCTAGCATCTGTTCGTCAAACACTTCCTTCGCTCGGCTAACTCTAGTGTGGCACGCCGCAAGCACTCGTCTTCTGGCTTATAGTCCCAAGACCGTTGGCCGCTCGCTGAACCGCAAAGTTCGCTTGTTAAGAACGGGTAACTGATGCCTTGCTCCGACGTCTCGTTCGCAGTTCGACGTTCTTTTGAGTGACTCCATTAAAGATTTGCTAACTAATCTATTAATTATGAGACCTTAAATTAAATTTCTGAAATGGTGCCGGTGAAATAATCATTCCCGCTGAAATAACTTATCTTTCAAAACCGAAGAGTTCCGCATCATCGGAATTGAGTTATCTCATATTTTAAGAATGCCTATATTTTTTGCCTAAATCATATTTGTTTTGCTAGCAGCAATTCATTGATTAGCATTATGTCGGATAAGACGGTGAAATGAATTTGTAAGAATAGATTTAAAATTTACCTACTGATAAGGAAACTTCCGTAGGAGCTTACATAATTTTTCTACCTCGCTATTAGTCTTTAAAAATCTTGGCATTTTCAATTGTCATCTCCTTTACTTTTCAGTCTGCCAAGTGCGATCTCTTTTTATCACAAAGTCCTCAACTTAGCCCCGGGATATGCCGTCCGCCCTTCATCTTCCCGACTTCCCTTCTCCTCTTCCCGTGGTCATCCTACCCTCGGGCGACCCCAATTCAACCTCTCCTTATTTCTATCCTTCTTTTCTCTCCCCCGAACTGTTCCCTACCCCCGACCTCCCCGAAGTCACATTAAACGCATAAAATAACCGTTTCGGGAACTACCCTCCCTCATCTCTCCCGTCCTTGCCTTTCGCCCCGTCCGTTCCACTTTTTACAGGTGCCCTAGCATAATCCGTCTGCCCACCCCCCCCCCTCACTGCCCAGATCTTCACTCTCTTCCCATTTGGCTTCACTCGGCAAACTCACTTGGTGTACCCTCTCTTTTCTCCTCGCAGGGATATACTGGTCTCAGAGCGGGAGTGGAAAGGGACGGCCAATCGACCGCAGTTCACCTTAACTTCCCTCCTGATGTAACAAAGGGTGGGAGAAACTGTGTGGACAGGTCCCGAAAATACGATCATTACTCTTGAAGGAAACTTTTTCCCACTAGGACCACTTTGAAAATGAAATTATTTCCTCTTTTTCGCCGCTATTACTCACACGGTATCTTCCTGTGTGTCTCCTCACGTATTTTTACCAGAAACTCTACAGCTTTCTGCTGAAATACGCTAAATTATATGGTGTTAAATAGTACACTTTAGCTCTTCGCGACATTATTAATGGAACTGGTACAAAGGTAATGGCTGAACCAATAACATTTTAGCGAAATCAAACTTATTTTGATTGTATTAATTAATATTTTGAAATAGGTTTAGGCCTATGAACCGTGTAGGCCTCCTTCAGCGCATTGGTGATGCATATCGTATTGGTTACTACCAGTTGACATACCGCTGGTGTTTCATGGGAGAAGCGTTCTTTTATTGATACAGAAACAAATAAATTGGGTTGCTGAAATATTTTTAATATATAAAATTCATTATGTGAGTCAGGCTTTATGTGGGATCGCGATTACATTGCATTATCCAAGGACTATTGGGCATTGCTGTGCAAATTACGAGAATATCGGGAAAACGTCTATAGGAAATGAAACATGTTAATAGGGTAATTAGGGCGATGAAACATTTATTCCCAGTTCAATTTTTTAGACATAAAACGGAAATCTAATTAAATAAAATTTACAGCAGGTTACCGTTGTGCTTTATTTGCGTGGACATTTATAAAAAATTAGCTTGTTGGAAATCAAATTCTTATCGATAGAATATTAGTCCTCCTTTTTTTTTTACTTGTCACCAATTCTCCTTGAATGACGCTCATAATTTCAAATAATAAGACGCTCTGATGATGTGCACTGCATGATATCTTCTGACCAAATTCTCTACATGTATAAAACTAAATACTTTTACTGTTCTTAAGTGGTTGTTTTTTTTCGCACAAGCTCTTCATTCAAATTATAGTTTCTTTTGTCGTGCCTCTTCTTTTTGCACTGAAGGTTTTCAGTAACTAAGTGAACATGCTTGTGTGACCATAGCAAAGATTTAGTTCAGATTCACTACCAAGCGTTATTTTTTAATGCCAACGCGTTCGGAAGGGTAATAATTTCCGTCTTTTGTCGTATGGATGATTTATCTCTAACTCTACGAATTACTTTCGTCAAAATAATTTTTTAAAGCTGGAGTCACTCTTCTTTCCTGCGTGGATGACTGTTTCTGCTTTCTGTGGATGACATGACGTTTTTTCCTAGAAACATTGTATCGTTCTCACACCGTTCCTCATCCTGGATCTATTTACACGTCCACAACACACATTACCCGGGTTTCGGACCAAAGACAACGTCTCAAACTTTTCATCCTGAGCAGCACACTTTTCCAATATACCTAATGGAATCATTTTCTGGATTCTTGTCGTTCGTTTCTTTTTCAGCCGAATTTAATCCACACAATTGAATACTAAAGCATTATATTTTTCTTATTTTCGATTTTCTTCATACTCGCGTGTATTTGTTTTTGCGTAATTCACGCAACACTAATTGCACACAACACAGAAAATTTTCATATTTCATATCATTTTAGAGGTAATGGATGGTTTTTGTTCCGGTTTCTATTATTTTTACTGCTACCATTTGTTCATTATTATATATTTCATTATCTCTATCTAATTTTTTAAAAGTATACATCACTTACTCTAAACAAATACTAACACCTGAGTACACCTTGGCTAACTATCTCTCTTTCACTCTAACCCTCTGACCTGCCTTTAATTTTAATGCCTTTCCCTTCATCCTCAAATTGGTATTATTTCTCTCCTACCTGCTTCCGCCATAAGGACTTCATGTGACTGCGGTATCAGAGCACTCATCGATGATCTATAATCCAAGTTCATATCTGAAATGTAAATTTTTTTCGTAGCCATCTTTGCTAATGATGAAAAAAGTGACCTTGAAACTTCTTGGTACTAAGAAGCTTCAAGTTCAAACAATGTATATTATTGACAATTTTCATAAAAAAGACTAAAATTAAACAAGGTTTAGAAAAATGCAGTGACTCGATTAAAATCGACGAGTGCTTAATTTTCTTTAAAATTCTTGATGTGCATGTTTGTATGCTGTGTGTAGTAAATTATGAATGCTATTTCAAATGATTAACTTTGTGTAGTGAAAACCTTTTGCATACTTATCTAAATTTAACTGAGCGTTTGAGTAGAGACTTTGTCTAAGCTATTCCATTACAAAGTTAATGGTATTTATTCAAAGAATTCAAGCGAGCGTAATTATTTAATTAAATTACTGCTGTTAATTCTAAAATGTAATATTAACGGGGTTCGGTGTTGCTAATAGTAGTAGTAATATGTATTCTCAAGATATAACGTTTTTAGAAAATCTAGTATATATTGCTCAGCACATTCATATTAGCTTAACTTCTTTCGAATTTCCCGTTATTCATGATCGTGGTGTAAGGCATCGTGCCTAATAGTACACTTTCGTCAATAATATTGTTCGCAAATATGCCACAGTTCTTTGCTTTATTCATACACAGTCGTAAAAAGAGTGTTATTATTGCAAATGAGTATTTAATGCCTAAGCATTCCGTAGTTGAAAGATAAATCCCACCAGCATGCTCAGTTCCCACTTTGCTTGCAACGCAAGTAGTATTCGGTTAATTTTTTGTTTTTAGTAGGTGTTGTCCAATGATAAATGGTAATGTGCCTTCCAATTTCACTTAAAAGGAAATTATTTTTGCCTATAATCTCACATGTCACAGTCCGTAAAATGTAGTGCATAATCGTTCTTTGGAAGTGATATTTCATGATAGAACTAAAAAAAAATTCTGAAGTATTTATTCGAGACTGTTTTTGTCACTCACCATTATCACTTTGCAAGCTCGAACTAGCTGATAAAATTTTAGACAGTTTAATAACTTTAATTAAAGTTTATTAAGCTATTTAACTAATGCCCTCGCAACTCTCATATTTCCATGACTGTCCACCAGAGGGTCGAGAGTGCGTCAACTGTGGCGCCACGTCAACTCCTCTGTGGCGCCGCGACGGGACGGGCCACTACCTCTGCAACGCCTGCGGCCTCTATTACAAGATGAACGGACAGAACAGGCCGCTCATTAAACCCAAACGACGCCTGGTGAGTACCTGTCACATCTCTTCACTTTTAACTTTGATTTCCGGCATGGATGTTTTTTTCCCTCCTGAATTTGAGATAGAACGGGAAAAATAGTTGGCTAGAGTAAGCTCGTTGCTAGTAGGTTTGTTTCATTTGCCAAAAATGAGAATTAATTGCCATTTGATGCCATCTCCCGAATCTAGATTAGAATATTTGTAAAGAAAAACTGGATACTATTAGAAATCCTGTTGGCATTTGCCGTTAATAATATCTTCTGCCTTCATAAATACTACGGGGGAGTCTTGCTCAACGTCTTAAGGCTTTGACTCGAGTGTCGCACTCCCTTACTTTGGTCGTTACCATCGAGGAAGAGATAAGCCAATGTGGAGACAAATCAGATATAAATCGAGAATTTTTCCAGCTATTTGATCGGCACAGAAGCAGGTAAAACGAAATGTTGTCGCAGGAAAGAATATTTTTTTCCTAACCGCTGGACAAAGGGAATCTAATTTATTTTTCTTCGAACGCCTTGGGTGGTAACGGGAGCCTTTGGGAATTTCCTATTGCTCGATTCATTCACGACACGTCGGCCTCTATTTCTCCCTGCCATTTGTATTTCCTCTCTCCCTCCTCCCAAGCATTCACACTCTTTCTCGCGCGCGCGCGCGCACACCCACGCCGCCTCGAACACAAGCGCACGCGAGCACACTCGATGTCCATTATTTGCGTCGCCACAACTGAAATCCAAAAGCGGCCCTTCACCCTCTCTTTCCCTTAAACCCTCGCTCGCACTCCATTACTCTAAAGAGGTAGAGGAGAGAAAAAGGAGGGCAAGGAAAAAAGATAGGAGTTTGGAGTGGTGTGGTGTATATATAAGGAGACAACATTTCACCCTCCTCCCCCTTTCTTCGTGGCGGGGCACTCGCGTCAATCACCATTTGTTGCCTCTCAATGGCAACAATGGCGGGGCAACAATGCGGCTCCGCGAGAGGATTGCACGCGTATGTGTGCGGAGGTTGGGGGCGCGAGAGCTCTGGAGAGGGGGTGGCGAGTTGGAAGTCTTAGGGGAGAGGAGGACTCTTAAAGCCATTGTTAGGACTGTGACTTACGAGCTTTTGGAGGGGATGGTGAAAGGCGGGGGTGTGGGAGCGGCGAGCGCGGAGGACGAGGATCTAGGTGTTGGGAGCGTTGGGGGGTGAGAGATGGTTAGAATCGATGGAGAGTGAGTGGGGACGGTTTCTGTTAGTATGTGTTTGGGTGGGTGGAGGTGTTTTCGGAAATGGTGTGTGCGCGTTAAATTGCGGGCGCCGTTGAGTGGCGAGGACAGAGATTGGGGGTACGTGGAGGAGGAGAGTGAGAGTGGAGAGCGAACCTGCGACAGGTAGGAGTGGAGGAAATGAATAAAATCGCCGCAGACGTCGCCCAAGTCTCGGGTGCGTGGCTTGTTGTCCCCGAGTTTGAATTGTCTCCTCCCTCGTTTTTCGAATTTCTCGGTCTCCTCGCGCGGTGTTTCGTAATTTTCACGATTGTCCGTGTCCGGGACCACCCAGAAATAATATCTGAAAGATTTTTTCATATGCATTGGAAAACGTTGATGCCTATTGATGATTCTCCAGGATCCATTTATACTTTTGGAACTGGAGTATAAATGAAGGATTAAGGTATGAAACTTAGTTTTACTTTTATACGTCCTTTTTCAATAAATCGTCGTGGTAGCTAGTGATATTTTACCTTCTCCACTCATTCTCAATTGATCCTACTCAAATATTGCGTTACTTGTGGAATAGACCTTTGTATGGCATGTTTAATCCATGCGACCGTATCCCTACGTTTTTTCCAGCATTGATTTTATCTCCAGAAGTAGTTCAGAGTCTAACATCATAATTTTATTTTCGGTAAAAAAAAATGCTTTCCATTTTTAAAGCATGTATTAAATATAATATTTAGTAATTTGCTAAGTTCTCTCGGAAACCTTTATTTTTTAATGTAACTTTTATTGTTTTATTATTGTGTATCTCATTTGGGTACTGAAATAGCGTTCTTAAATATAATAGAAATATCGAGATCCTTCCTCTGCTTTATGGCGCGATTATAAAAATTATGTTACATAGTCATGAATGTTACTATGTATTAATAAGAATCTACCATCCTCTCAGCTGTGTTTCTTAATTAACTTCCACGGATAAATATACGAAAATTTATGAAAGCACCCAACCAAAAGAATGTTGGACGCCTCGTTACTATTTATTTTGTCTTGCAGAAAAACTGTGGTTCAAATGCCTATCTTAGAGTGTGTTGCCTTTGCGGAAACATCAGAAGATACGTGCAGTGCTTTAAATATTGAGTAATTTCGGTACGCATTAAGACTTGCCTTCGCAATTTTATCGAAAAAGGGGGCGATTTCAACACTACAATCGTGCTTGGGCAGCGTTGTATCGCGACCTTCGATTAACTCTACAGATATTCCTCTCGCGTGGCCATTTTTCCTAAGCTTACTAAGCCTTTCTCTTCTAATATCACTTTGGAAAATTTACTAGTGCACATCGCTGACTAACGGGTCGCGCGGATCAAGTCGACGTCGTAAAGCAGGCAGAGTGGACGGCGCAAGGAATAATCCCGAATAGGAGGGAGCGGGAGAGAATTTTTCAACGCACCACCGCGCTGCACGGCTGAGGCAGTTCGTTCTTTTTGCAGTGCATTAGCATTCAACGCCGGAGACAGCTCAACAGCATCCATTGTGGGCCGGCGGTCTGGAGGGTGGGGTGCTCAGCCTCAACTCCCTTTGCCTCTTATATCTTATACCCTCTCCGGTCTTGCGATCTCAGACATGTAACTGAGAAATGGAATTAGTGTTGGAGTGAGTTAGATGGGATGAGGAGAAGGAAGTAGACGATTCACACGAAGCTATGTGGTAGTTTTTTGTGAAAGTTTTTGCTAGTTTGTCCGGCCCGAAGTAGGTATGCAAAGTGTTCAAAGTGAACTCACAAATCATCATTCAAGTATATTCTTTGTCTTGCTCGAATTTTATTATTTCTGTATTATAGTATTTTTTCCTCGTTGCACATTATTCCCATAAGTTATTCGGCATTATGATAGAAAGATTCAATCATGCGTTTTCAAGGACGCGTGAAGGAAATAAATCGAACGTCCAATGTTACCAGAATGAGTAATATGCTCGCACATAGAGCTATTGAATTTCGACTGAGGCATTAGGGCCGTGAGAAGGTCAGAATTTTCCGATGAGTTTCTCACCAAAGCTCCTTCTGGTTAATTGAGGGTCAGCTGATGAAAATAAGAACAGTGATGTTATTTACTGGCACCTTAGGGAATTTTTAAAAGGGTGCGCACCCTTTGAAGGCCCCCCTCTCGTACCGCTAAGTCCCCCTTTTGCCCATCCTGCCGTCGTCACCCACCGTGAAAGACGGAGGGATATGAAGCGAAGGCTCGAGAGTTGGAGGTGGAGCGGGGAAGGAAGGCGGAGCGGAGAAAATGGAAAACGGGACTGCCGTGTTCCTCCCAAGTGGATGCCACTCCGTGCCTTGTCTGGGATGCGATTTAAACGCCGTCTCAGCCACCGTAAGGGAGAAGAATTTAGTATCCTAGCAACCACGCCACCGAAAAAGGACCTGAGGTCTGTGTGAATTATGAGCATCGGCCAATCGCGCGAAAGAGAGTGATGGAGTGTGGAAGGGACGGAATTCGAAAACGGAGGGGAAGAGGGCGATCTGGGGGAGAGGTGGGGAGGAAGGGACTGGGACCGATAGCGTTATTCGAGAGGGAGGAAAGTTCTGTAATGAGGGAAACATGTGACCAATGCTTCGGCTGACTTATACTTTCATAATTTCTATGCCACAATTAATTGATTAGATTCAACAATGATATTGAATTGTATTTATCGTGTTTGCACCCCTCGTGTATGCAAATGAACGGGTTTGTTTTCGATAATCAGAACATTCCTAAGGATGGTGTTCGCCATTATTTTCAGAGAGGAATTGGAGAAGGCATTAGAAACTGTCTTTTTCAAAAAAGTGAAGGCATTAGAAAGACATTGAAGCATGTTCAGTTATTAATTGAGAAAAATGAATTATTGAGTAGGCATTTGAACATTTATTTTCGTTTCTCATTGTTACTCTTACGATATGGCGAAAATAAATATGGTACCTAAGTTGACGGAAACCTATCCCCATGCCATGGCTGTTGTCTTTCATAAAACTTAAGTAAGATTGTACATGCATACAAAGATTTCGAGGGAGAGTTTTAATATTGGAAAAACTCTTTTGTTTCCTTATATTTTCATTAATTTCGATAATCGACGTGGCCGAAGCGCTGGGCACAGTTGATAATTACCAGTTAACGAATAACTACCACCTCGGAGAAAACTGAAACCAAATAGGAGGGAATGCAACGTAAGGCGAGAATGGAGTTGAGGGGGGAAAGTATTTGTGACGGTGGAGTTTGTGTGCAGAAAAAGGAGAAGCAGGGGAGAGGTCGGGAAAACGGAGAGGGTAAGAAGTCTGGGGGTGCTGGGTGGCGAATAAGCACGGAATTGATGCGAGAGAAATTGCGGACGGTCGAGGGGCGATAAGACGGGATCCGAATCGATGGGAGCAATATTGTTTGTGAGGGAGATAAACTCGGATAGCCGAGAGGGAGGGAAAAAACCGACGAGGAGGGAGGTGGAAGGTGAGGAGGGGGAGGACCCGTGGAATTGCGTCTGGGGTGGGATGGGGACATGAATGCGAGAGGCGGATATGAGGGGTGTGAGGGCGTGCAGTGAGGGGGGGGAGGATGTTGAAGAAGGCACGAATAGAAATGAGTGCGCAGGCGGCCTGGGAAGGCATTAGAAAGTCAATGGACCCGAAAGGAGCGAAGGGTATGCGGCGGCGGCGGGGGTGGATGGGGGTGGGCGGATGGGTGGGTGGTTAGGTGGGCGCAGAATGCGAATGTGTGTCCCTGTGTGTGTTTGTGTGAGTCCGATCCGTTTGGGGCTGGAGGAGGGATGTGGCTGAAGGTGACGGGGTTCGAGACTAGGGCGGGGAGTGCCACCGTCCTCCCACCCTTAAATGGGGGAGTCACGGGGGTTCAAAAAAGAAGCGAGAAGGGAATTATGCATGACCACCGTCCTCTTCCTCTCGTCTGTCGGCTTTTCGAATAGTCTCGGGGTAAAGGAGAACTGGCGTAGGGGAGACTCATGTGAAGACACATGAACTAACGGAGGATTTACTTTTGAAAATTTAAAGATCATCACATCACTTGTTTACATAAGCATCTCTGAATGATTATGACCTTCAGTCACTCCTGCCATTTTTTCCCGAGTGTTTACTGACGAAAGGAAACGCATCGGGATCTGTTATACTATGAAATAAAGGGAAGATTTTAAACTGAATAACCTCAGCGGAAAGCACGCCTACGATTTTTAGTTAGGTGATGTAACTTTGTTGTGATTAGCAGCTGATCTTAGGACAGAGATTTTAACGTGCGGTTACTCAAGAAACGATAGCAATCGGTCATTATTTTATGGGACGCTTCATTAAAATGAACGCTCTTGCCAATTGAAAATCTCGTATACTTTTCCCAGGAGAAGAGAAAAAAGTTTACCTTAATCGCACTGCATGTGTCTTTTCCGGGCTGGGTGAAGTCCATGATATCGCTTGTATTCATTATGAGATCTGTCGGCAGCGGCTATCGAACCATAAATCAATGACTGAAATCAGGCTAGGTATTATGCTTGAGCATTAAGGGTGTTGCTATTTCATCTCACTTGAAATCAAGAATCACCTCAAGGAAGTGATCACGCTTGACTCGATGGTCTGGTTGCCAGTTTCTGAGCATTTTTGAACTGTATTAGCGTGCTATTTTGGTTCAATTCAAATTACGGAAGTTTCAGTGGTCTTTGCTTTCCTTAGCGATCACGATTCATCGAAAAGTGTATTTTTTTAAATCCTTGTGTTCGTCGAGCCAACAACAGATCCAGAATTTGGAGGATTGAACCCGGGTCTGGGCTACCAACTCATTTTCATCACGACCACCTAACGGCATTCGAGGACCCGTGGGAAAGGGCGGGAAGCATTGGAAAGGGGCCTCGAACAATACGATACATTGGAGTTGGGTTGAGGAATGAGCCTGCGGGAGGAAGATGAGGCGAGGAAGAGACGAATTGGTTTATTATGCCGATGTTCATTTTCTCTTTTCGTATCCACCAATTTTTTCTTCGTTCTCTTTATTTGAAAGAGTGTAGTTACGAGAGTCGGAATCGTAGACGCTTGCAAAAATATATAGTGCTTTTTGAAGGTTTTTTTTTTCAAAATACTGACTCTTCTTATCAATATATCGTGCCATTTTAGGCAGTTAAACTGCATTGAAAAATTGTATTTCAGTGGTGTATTTTAGTCTCTAGTTAAAAACTCAGCCTGTGGCTTTCTGGTATCATTAACGAATGAAGACCTGACACTGGCACTCGTGAGTAAAACCAGTCTTCTCGAAACTGCAGATAGTGATTAGCATGATTTATTTTCCTTTAGATGACCATCAAGTTTCCGTTTCTCATTTAAATGGCTTTCTTCACTGTGATATAGTGCCAAAATAGTGGGATATCGTTTCTCAAATTAGTGAAAAGCCTTTTGAAAGGACTGAAACGTGTGCGCATACCTTAATTCATGTGCATATAAGTTTGTGCGCGTGGTTGCCCGTCTCTTGTGGAGGAGTCTTACTTTCAAAACATATTAAGAGTATATTGGTTTATGCCATGCTTTCAAAAACGATCAAATCTGGTTTAAATTCCATTTTTCTATAGCGTTTTCTAAAATCTTATTAAAATTGGAACTACCCGAATCATAGGCAGGTTATCACCACCAAACAGGTTAGCAAGAAGCTGCACGGAGGCTGCAAAAATTGTTTTTTTTTCGCTTTAACTTTTTTGTTCCTCTCCGTGGGAGTTCCATGCATTAATCTCTACTCAGATTCCTCCATTTTGACGTATTTTTTACTCGCAAAATGAATTATCATCGATTCATATTATAAACCGCGCACGTCTGATGGTATAATCTTAATTCGTGTTTTTTTTTCCTTCATCCCCTCCTTGGGTCGTGGACAGACATGATTTCGGAAACAATTTTGAATTCTTTTCAGACTTCGTCGTGATGTTGTTTAATTAGGCCAATAGCGTAGTCCTAATCCTTGAAGGGATGGAGGAACAACAAAAGGAAGGATCTAGAAAAAAATGAAAAGATCGACAGCGAGATAGGGAGGGGAAATGATTTTTCGTGTTTACATTCATGCGCCGCTTTTTCCTTCATTCACCTTTATACGATTGCAACGGACAGAGGAAGAGAGGATGGTAACGTCTGGACGCAGCTCATCCGTCACTTGTCCTCCTCCAATCTCTACATTGCCTTTTCCTACCCCCTCCTTTTAGATTTCCGATCCCGCAGGACCACAGCCGATGGGAAAGACGAACAAATTACCCCGGGACCTCCGGGAATGCGCGACGCCGAGAATATGTCTTGCTGTGGATTGAGGAGGGGGTTGCTGTGCAAGTGGGAGGTCGGGCGTGCAAAAAACTCGGGAAGAGAAATCGCTCGGTAGGGTATTAATAAATAATTCTTCTCTTACGACACATGAAGGCTAGCTAGCACCCCAAAACCTGGGAGGTTTCACGAGAAAAACCTTTGGTGATTCACAACGGAGACCAAGATGGAAAAACTGAGGAGGGATGAACAAGAGACTACCCTTTCAAATTCTTGACAGTTAAATTATTTATATTGAACTAGATAGATAAATTCAGCCATTGGCTTTGAGGTATATCAGATTCTAGGAGTATGGAGTTCTATGGTTTATGCCCTGATGGCCAAACGCAATATTTTCAAACATTTATAGTTCCCTTTAAGTAAAGTGGACATTGCTTAAGTCAGTAGCGAAAGTAATTTTTTATCAATCAGAAATGATAGTTATTTATTTAGGCGCCGTTAATATCATGTCAGTATGAAAATGAGAAAACAGATAACAATCCAGAGGTAATTCTAATTTAGCATGATATAAAGTAGTAATATCTGAAGAACTTTGGTTTTCCTTTGGTAAGCATCGATTACTTCGAACCCAGCGGCATCTTCTGTACCGTTAAAAAGCGCCATCAATTGATTCGAACGCAAAGCATTTTTCATTGGGCGATTTGCTGAATATTTATGTACAGGAATCCTAGTCTGAAAATATGGGTTTGTTCTTGGTGCGTGTCAGTAATTAGCCCTTGCTCAACTAGTAATAGCTGCAATATTTCCTGGAGTATTGTTTTTACGAAAACGTGCCTTCTTATTACAGTCTTCAATTGTTTAAGAATTTAAAACAAACAAACACTTAAAAACAAAGGACTGCTATTCCCGTTTAATTTGTAATTAATGACGACGTCAGTTGCATTCACTAAAAATTATTTTTTTTCGAGGGCATAATGTTTTTCCATCCTTTATATTTAATTACAAGCATGACTCTTTAGTCCAAGGCACACATTTGCTTGTGTCACAAATAATTTAAGATTACTCTCGTACTTTTTAGCAAGTTAGGCTTTAGCGATAAAATAAAGAGTTCTACACAGGCTGTTGTATGAAGAGATCATAGTTTCGCGCATACGTGTATTTATTTTCTTCAGAATTGTAACATTGTTATCTTTTTTTTATTTTATAGCGTGACTATGCGTCTTCAGAGTAGTCACGGGTACATGTGTTAGAGATTAATGCAAGGAATGCACGTACTTTCTTGCTCTTGGCAGAGTACGAAGCTTTGCCTTTCTCTTTATATGCGTCCTTCAAGGAGTCTGATTTATTTTATTCCGTGACTGCGTTGAGCCATAGCCATTTTTTCCGGAGGTGCGCATTTTATTTAATCGACCTCCATTCCCTTCCGTCTTCCTTATAACGATCGTGACAATGCCCCCAAGATTACCGAGTGGTGGCCACTGCTGCCATTTCATTGGGTATCGATTCATTCCGGTGCACGCTCATTTGTTTTGTTTCCCTTTCGCTCTCCTTCGACCCCCCCCCCCCTTTGCCACTCACCTCATTTCGCAGAGCGCTTTTATTTTCCTTCCAATCATTATTTTTTCGGACTTTTTGATCCCGCGTTCAAAAACTGTAGATCTCCCGTTCTCAGCCGGCATGTTCCTCTAATTGAAAGCATGATGGCATTTCGCAATCTTCAATTCTTATTCCGTAAAGGAGGGGCTACATGCTAGTCGTTAGTTTTCTGTCTCCTCTTTTTTTCTCATACTCGGTGCCTAGCTGTTATGGTCAAAGACCGGATGCGTTGTGAAGTATTGATTTACGTCAAAGTGGTCACTCGAGCGATGGAATTTTGATGCTTTTTTCTCAGCGCAAACAAGGAACTCGGCAAATATCTGCTGTTCTTTCAGAACAGCAAGTTTTCCTATGAGATCATATCTACATAATAATCGCCAGGAGTTTCCGTAGAGTTGGAAAATTTTCATTTATTTTTTGTTTAGATTTACAGGCAATTAGTTTACCAAAACCGTTTCTATTCGGAATTTTGAAACTTGTTTGACTTTATAAAATTAATCAATTCTGGAGTGTGTTATTCGTAAACGCCCTAGAAAACACAATCCTTTTTTATCCTCCTTTTTATTAAATACGTCAGGTTGCAAAGTACGAGTTTGAAGTGACTCGAATTAATTTGCAAACCATGCCGAAGCAACTACGAAGAGGACAACGTGCGTAAGATGCAAGTAAAACGGAATTTATTTGCCTAGTATCATCCATGCGCTCACCGAGTATGGTCTGCCCATTCTTGAACGAGGAATATCGGGAGTTCTTGAGGAGGTTATGGGCTCGAGATATTAAGCGAAAATCACGTGCGGGCTGAAGGAAATGGGGTGAGAGGGGGAAAGATTGAAGGAGGAGGGTAGGTAGGAGTATAGAGGTGTGTGCGTGCGTGAGAAGGCATATGGGGAAGGAATATTTTTTTCTTCGATCGGTTGGGCGAAGTATGGAGGAAATAGGGAAGAGAATAAGAAGGGGGGAGGTGGGAACGAGACGGCGGTGTGGGAGAACAGTAACGAGAAAACTAGTTGGCAATATGGGGGAGGGGGAGTCGGGGTGGGCGGGCTTGTGGGGGGGGAGGAGAGAGGACGTATCGGCTCTCCTTGATTGGATTGGGAGTTGATGACGGGGACGGGAGGTTGAGTTTTTAAGGCTACGGCGGAGCGATGGAGAGAGGTGTACCCGGAGAGGCGTTTTGAGACGGTGGAAATGGAAGTTTTGATGAAGGAAGTATATTATGATCGCAGGAGTTTTCTCGATTCGCTGCCAACAACCCGACATGACCCTCAAGGAGGAGCTGAATCGAAGGACGGAGAGAATGAAATAAAAATGAAATACCATTTTTTATAATTTGATAGGCAAAAAAGAGAGTATCTACTTTTAAAGGAGTACACTAACGAATGAAGTTGAGCGATGGAGTTTGCCATGAGTAGGCTTACTTTCGGTGAAATAAGCAAAAAGTATATTTTAAACTTAGTGGTATACAGTAATTTCAATAAAGTGGAAAGTACGAGTGAAAAGCGGTGATATTTTCAACTCGAATAAATATCCACTTTGTCCAAAGTTATTTTTTTTTTACTGTGAATATCTCCATTTTTATGTTTCTATGTAAAGAAATAATTACAAGGCCAGTGACGTCACATTGAAACGTAATGTACTTTTACAAAGAATATTCCTACAATGTTATCACCTTTATTCTTTAAGACCCTTATGCAAAAAAATGCAAAATGGTAGTGCTTCGAGAAATATTTATTATCATAGTGTCCGCTACATATGCTAATAATGTGCACTAATAATCAGATTAAAGCTCACAAATGAGATTAAATCAAATTTCATTTTTCTTTTACGAATTCTGAATTAATGTAACTTTTCTTCCCGCCCATGTTTATACAAAGTAAAACATTTTTACTCCCATGGATGGAGCCCACCTTCGGTGAAAAGTTTTTCCTTGGCCATGGCTTTCCATCCTGCCGAAGCGGAGTAGAAGATCGACAGATGTTTTCCATTCTACTGCTTAAATAATGGTTCAGAAATTGAGTTTAAGGGAACGGGGATATCAGGGGTTGGGAGGAGGGAGGGGAGGTTTAGAAGAGCGGAGAGCAGGGATTCACGTGACAGCTGGATTCTTCACCACACACTATAATTTTAGGGCATTCTTAACTGAGGAAGAGGAGGTAGATATATTGCTCACGGTGGAGCCAAGGGAATTTCAAAGGGAAGGAAGACGAGGAGAAAAGGAGGGATGAACAGTCAATCCGATGAAGCGGAAGGAAGACAAGATTGTTGACGTGTTATGGTGCCGGATATCTCACCTGTATCGAGTCAAAAAGCGTATCAGGTGTTTTAGATTCAAAGGATAAAATTCAAGTCGCGGTTCCTCGTGGGATAGTATAATATATGCGTTCACTGGAATGATAGAAATACATAATGCATCCAAATTATAAAATGAATGCTGGCTGTCGGAATGACACTACTTCAAAAACTGTTTTGTATACGCATACAAGCATAGATATACTTGCGCTATATTTACCTTCATCCTTTATTTTGTTTATTATTCTCTATTTATATTAATTAAGAAATTCTGATTAGAGCGCAATATGCTTCTTCAGCTATACTAATGTTTCAACTTAACATTTTGCTTAATCCCTTCTTTCGGAAGTGATTCGTCCCAATGTATTTTGTGAATGATTTCTCAATTCTCCATTTGATTAAGTTTGGATCGAGAAAATTCAATGTGTTAATCTTGGCGCGTCTTCTCAGCGAGAAAACTACGCTTATCAATGCACATATTTAATCAAGTTAACCCATAAATTCGTTGTAAGATTCATCTCAACTCTCGAGTAATCGTGGCTCTCGCTAAAACTTGTAACACATAGAAATGATGTCTCACAAATTTATGGTGTGGGCTATATGTTTAAAACGTTTAGCGGACAATGGTTAGTTTGGACGATGGCATCATTGTTTAAACTTCCGTTGAGAGAGCTTTAGTAGTTGACCACATGCGCACTGCCGACGCTGTTTGTGCGGAAATGTTGTTTGGGGATGCTGCGCCGGAGTTATGAGGCAGAAGAGTGAGGAAGGGGTGAAGGAAGAGGGAGCGAGGGGTCGGGTTGGGAGGGTTGACAAGTGTGTGTTCGTGGAGTGGGGGAGAGGAGGGGTTAGGTGGCGAAGGTGACGGAGGGTGAGGTGGGGGCCGCCGCCGCCGAGATGGAAATAAATGCGATTCCTCCCGCTCCTTTTTATCGCTGTGCTTTCTCTCTCTCTGTTGTCGAGTGGGAACAGGTTTCCTTACTCGCGTCCCTTACCAACATTTCATCTCGACCCCGCCAGCGCCCACCCCCCACGCCCTCACCGCCACCACCTTCTCCCATCCTCCCCTCGGCTCCCCCTTTTTTATCCATCTCCTTTATATTTCCGCTTTCATTTCACCCTTGCGCGCTTTCCTTTTCCTTGTATTTCCCAACTTGTCTTGAGGTATTAGTTTGTTTTTCAGCCTGGCCGTTTTCCCCCATTTGGATGATTATTTATCTCCAATTTACGTAGGACTTATGGGAGCTGAGCTCCGAGATTGACACCGCGCCATAAAGGAATGCTTGCTTCTGGTATCGCCCGCGTAAATGTTCTCGCTAATTTCTTTCCGCGAGGCGTGTGAGGGATCGATAAATTTTCCCAAGGCTATCCAATGAATTGAAGTCCATATTATGCGCACATATTCATTATAATGGAATTTTAAGTGGTATGGTAAATTACTTTTCTAGAATATATCGATAGTTGAACGGTGAAAGGAATGAAATTAAAATATCGTTTAAACTTTGAAGTAATCCAATTTCTGCGCGATAAATACCAATATGTCTTAACTTTTTTCGACAGTGATCTATCATAGCAGAAGTATCTAGAACACTTCTATATGGATATAAATATAATTAATATGATGCAGTAAACTCCCAGGACATTTTATTCCTGATTTTTACTGAAAATCCTTAGTGCTATAGTGGTAATCATTGGCTATATTACTCCACGCAGAAGATCAAGGCTTTTAAAGGAGCACACTGCTATCCCAATTCTGGTGAGACGCGTGACCACAGTTTCATGTCGCACAAACGATAAACAATCGCATCTAAGACTGCGCCATTCTCTTTCAAGCCGCGACATGAGTGAGAGGGAAGTTTCCAAGAGCTCATAAATTGCATTGGGTTTTTTTTTGCCTTTTCTACCGTAGGTCGAGGTTGTTAAAGGAAATGAAAATAAAGGTGTGGATCTGTAATGCTTGTTGCCGCTTGATATAAGTCAAGGGATGAGTTACTCCTAAAGATGGGAGTGAGTAGGGATGAGGGACGAGAAGTTTAACAATATGGTGAAGTTAGCGTGTACAGATGAGGCTTCCTCCAAGCGCCGAAGAAGAAGGAATGTGTGCCAATGACGCAATCCAATGCCGAAGAGTAGACGACGTCTAAGCGGTGGTGTGCACAGGGGGGAGTTAGAGGTAATGATTGAGGAAAGAGTAGGCGACGATGAGATGGAGTAGGGTCACGATGAGTAACTATTAGAGAACTGAGTGCTGATTGATGGATCGAGCCGAACTGTTTTGCTTTCGCCACGCGGGAATGTGACGATCTGAAGACGATCCCGGCATTAGGTGCGCGATAAACGACCCCGCGCTATATATAGCGTCCCTCTTCCAAGCGCCCTCGACCATAACATTTCTTTTGAGAATTCATGATCGAGCCGTGAGCTAAGCAACCTTTTCCTTCTCCAACTTCCATCCTGTAATTCATCGATCTCTGCGTGCAATGTGTGCTTCCAGCATAGAGCCATGCCTCAATAGTTTTGCGAGAATTGTTGCATCGTGAGCGCCTCTTACCGAGAATCGAAGAGGAATTGGTTGGCCGGTGTTTCGCCGAGCATTTGCGAAGCTCTTGAACATTTGTACCACCGACGCCGTTCTGCTATGAAATGTGGCCTCACGGAGGCTGTAAATCATTTTTTTCCGTTCAGTGGAAGTGGGAGGTATTTAGAGCGCCCCGTTCATCCCCGGTTAATTTTATTCCGACCACAATGGACGTCATTGTATCAACACCTATTAATTGTGTTTTATTTTCGAAAAATCAGCTTTTTCGAGGATGTGCCATCATTTCCCGGCGGAGCGAGCGCGGCCGGGGAAATTTCGGCGGTTTGCGAGCGCGCTTCCTCTCTCGTATTTTATTCGAATGGCGTTTTCCGCGTCGTCGCCGGGCGTTTATCGATTCGTTTTAAATTTCCATACGCTCTCGAAATTTGATTTCCAGTGAATCAAAAACAGGGAAGCCCTGTCGTTAAGAACGAATCCGTGATTTGCATCCCTCATAAATTCAAAACCTTCATATCGCAATTTCGAACACATAATAGCTTTTCATTGATTTCAGTCGAGTTTCGTGGTGAGTTGAAGGTGGAGTGGGGCAGTGAGCGGAGAGAATGGAGTAGAAGAGGGACCATTTTTTCCCGGCAGTAGCCTCACCTTTTCCTCCGTCATGCCTTTTCCAGCCGATAAATTGTCTTCTTCAGCATATTTAGCTTTGATTTCTGCCCACTTCATGTACCCTATTTTTACTTTTTCATCCCTCGAAAATCCAGGGGCGACCACTTCTCATTCTGTTTTCCCGTCAGTGATTACTGTTTTACTCCGAAATGGGCTCTGAAACGTTTTGAAGACATCTTATTCCATCGGATATTGCATCATCATCATTTCAATTTTAAAATCGCTCCTTTTCCGATTGCTTACATGTTTTCCTCTCTAGGATTCAAATTGCAATTTAATATATTCCCGTTTAAGAATTTTTTATCTTTCACTACCTCAGAAGCCTGCAGTGAGACTCCAGGATTTATATTTTTCCCATTTATAGCTATATTAATGTACATTTCCACGAAATCACTATTCATTTTATGAGAAGTTGGATAACATAAATGCCATTTCAAAACTTATTTTTCTCAATATCTTTAATGGGGGGGAACAGTAATTTAATGCGTTCTTTGTGAAATTTACCCACACAACGAAATATCGTATCTTCAAAACGTTGAGTTTTTATTTTATGAATATTGCACCACTGTATTCCACATTACCTAGTGTGCTGAATCTTTGGCTGTGCATTATTTTTGTTGCTTTACATTATTGGATAAAAAAGTTTTATTGATAAATTTTGTTTTTTTTGTGGTTCTTTTCCCCAGAATACATTAAAATGTACTAATTAATGACCCACTGGATAGATTGAACAACGTTAACTTCTGGACCTTTTTCTTTCAATTTTTCTAATTATTTTGCCTTTTTTGTGTATACCACGTAAATGTTTATGTAGAGCTTAAGTGAAACAATATCCTTAAATACAAATGTTCATGTACAGCTTAAGTGAAACAATATCGTTAAATAGAAATCTTTATTGGAAATAGTGAAGGCATGCACACTCACATTTTCATAAAGTAAGACGGAGAACAGTCTTTTCGCCTTGAAAATGGCTTGGTCGACGCGTCTAGTTCTGGAAGCGGGCTTTCTAACGCTCTCACGTGACGAAGTTTCGGGTGTGTCCCAAAAATTAAAAAAAAATGTGAATATGAAGACCCAAAGAGAGGGGAAAAACCGAATCTATGAAAACGAGGAGGCAAACAGAACGTACAATATTTTAAGAGTTATTTAAATGATCTATCTCCTCATAATCTTTAAATCAGCCATATCACCAAAATATTCTTGTTTATAGAACGCCAAGTCCTATAGGCCTAAAAGGAATTCTTTTTAGACAAGAGGTGAAGAGCAAGTAGCTACTCGGGGCAGACAGTAAGGGTCTAGTCGTTGAGTACCGATATTCATTCTTCATTAATACCCTTCCAAGAAACATTCGACGCACATTAAATCGTCATTTATAAAAAACCTCCTCTTTTAAGGATAGACAGCGAGAGTTTAAGTTACTCCTATAGCATAGCCCCGTCATCGATCAGAACGCAATTTACAGATTTTGTAAAATCGATTTTAGGAATAATTATGAGAGTCTATGTTTATCCTAGAGTTAAAATAACATAGTAATCTAACAGAACGTATTTTAGAGAATTTGGATTTTAGTGATTTTTTTAGCGAGATACGAATTTTACGTTCGGGAATTACTCATGAAACCAATGCAAGTTAAAGACTACAGTACATTATATTTTTTCCTGATGCAATGGGAGGCAAGTAATGCATTGCTAGCTAACAGAATTATTTCACTTGGAAAAAATAAACTATTATTATATCGTGATGTTACTAATGGGAAAAATTCCATTCTATTTTATGGAAAATCGGATTCTTCTCTCTCTCTCTCGATTATTTACGATAATTATTAAGTTTCCCAAAGCATAGAAGGTGATTTCTTACATTATTATTATATCGTTATGGTTAAAATGTTTTTATGAAAAGATATGGGTAATGGAAATAAGTCAAAATTAAAAATATTATTAGGTTCCTGTGGAACCCTGTCCCTGTATATTTTTGCTGTAGCTTTAATGGAAATAATACCCTGTTTTAAATGTGAAGTTATTGAGGATAGGCTGTGGAAGTCGAACAAAATCTTTTATTTCCACTGCACGCAACTAAAAGTTACTGCGAGTTTTTACGAGCGCAATGCGTCCCGAATCTGTAATTTAAATGAAGCGATTCCGAAGGCAAGGTTTTCGACTCGTAATGTGCCGTTGTGAGACCGCGTCTTCTTTTAACCATTGCCTGAATCCCATGCGAAGATCAATAGGTTCGCATCTTTTGTTTTTAAAGCATGCCCTTAGGGCGTCGATTGAATATGATTAATAAGGCGCCCAGCAAACGAGTGGCCGTATTCATGACGTGATAAATGGGAATCTTCTCTAACCAGACTGAAAAAACATTGCGAAAAATTCTTATTTATAATAACTTTTACCCGGATATCAAATATACAGCAGTCACAGTGGGATTATTATATTCCTCTACGTTGTTATCATCCTATTTTTCACCCCTATGTTTTATTATTTTCTCCTAATTGCTGCCTTATGAATAGTTAGTGTAATTTGACAGTGAATTTCGTTGCCGTATTTCCGAACTTTGAGCTACATCTAATATAAAATCTTTCCTTGCTATTGCTTTTATGTCAGTAAGCGTCCTTAATATGTCAGTGTTTGGTGGAAGAATGCGTTAGCTAAATAATATAACTTATTGAAAACCAAAAGTGTCTAACCATGTTTGTTGTTGCCTACAATTTTCTTGCCTACGAAGTTGAAGCGCCATTCTTTGCTGCCTCAGCAAAGTTAGTGTTATCGGTACGTTAAAAATAGCCGGACACCTTAAGCACATATCACCCTACAGCAGATAGACATAAGCTTTATCAGGTAGTTTAGGGAGGGAAAATCTTGAGCGTTAAGCTAGTAATTAGGCAATGGGATAGGAAATAAAGGATGCCTGAGAAGAATTCAATATAAAAACAGGAAGGAGGGCCAAACCCTTCTAACTTAGCCCACTCTACTGAGGTAAAAGTGATGCCTTCTTAAAAATGATAACTAGGAAACACAAAGGAGTTATCAGATGAAGAAAGAGAGACCTAAGGTGGATTGTGAGTGTCCAGGGGATACCTAAGGTGTACTGTTGAATCTTTCCTAAGGTCCTTCAGCATGCCATGTATCAGCAGTGAAGTAGTAATATTTGGGCCTATTTTGTGCGAGAATTTTCATGTATGCGACCTCTAGTGATGCCATATGGTAGGACAGGGCACTTAAAAGAAAGAAGGGTTTTAAATTTTCGTGTTAGGTGTTTCGGAATGCATCAATAACTGCCTAATTGCAATGTTCGCTCATGAGAAGAATCAATGCCCAAATTCTGTTTTCCATTTCAGCGCTGTCACGAAGATTCTTTAATAAATGCGAGCAATATTTTGACCTCAAATGGCAAGCGTCGATGAATATTTTTGACGCCTCGTTGTCACCGCGCAAAACAAGAGTGTCACATCCATTTGAATTTCATTTCCCTCATGGCTCTCGAAAAACACGATACTCAACGCTCAATTCCGGAAGGTTAGCATCCATTCCCACCCATATCGGTAATGTTAGTGACTTCCGGTTCAGAGCCATCCATCACTTCCATAATTTTCGTTTTCCCCCTTGCTTCGCCTTAATATTTTTTTTTTAGCTTTTTCCACTCCCCACATATCGGCAATGTAATCAACGGTTGAAGCTGGAAGAGAAGTATTATGTATTGCCACTGGAATGCGCACCGTTTAACATGTCCAAGGGACGGATGGCAGCATAAGCGCGTGCTTTAAACAATTTTCTCCGTCTCCCATTTCCATTTCTTCATTTCTTTCTACACCCCTCTTCTTTCCCCCCCCCTTTCCACTTCTACCACCGCCACTTTTAACCACCCCCCTCCTCTTACGTCCCCCATTCATCGCCACGAATCCCTCATTTACTCTCCTCCCCCCTCCTTTTCCCTCCGCTCCCTGTTTTGTGATTCGGAGGTCGTTCATCAATTAAATCCGTTGATAGGGGTTTCCACCGCTCCCGCGCTGCGTCGGACGCTTACCACCGGTTATTATACGCGCATATTTCGCCCATCGGGCTTCCCTGTCCTCTTTCCCTCTCTCTCTCTTGCTCGTTCCCTGGCCCACTGCCCATAAATTGATCAGCTGATGGCGGTGGGAGGGGGTAAGCGGAGGGCGAGTGGGAGGGAGTTCCCGAGGTTTTGGGTGCTTCAGTAAGGTGCCGGGAGGGGCAGCCAGGGGTGGGCGTGGGGGTGGCTGAGGGGATTTCAGCGGGTGGGGTGCGTATAGGTGGAGTGAAGGCGAGGCGGCCCACTAACCCCGCGCGCCGAAATGTGTCAGAGGAGGAGCGGGAGAGGAGGAGTAGGCGGGTGGGTTGGTGAGAGTGGAGGGTGTACAGGCACGAGTCCTGGCGGTGTGTGCGTGTGTGTGTCCGTCCGGTCGATGCCGCCGGCCCTGCCTCGTCATCTATTCCGCCCCATCCCCCGACCAACACCCACTAACCCCTCTCCCCCACCCGCGACTTCCCAAACTTCGGAAGTGGAAACGCGAGCGATTCTAATAAACTCATTGATCACTCTATTCATGATCGAATGGTGTGGTTATAGGATTACAAACTCCTCCTCCTGTATTTTTCGTGATTTTTTTCCTCCACACTGGATCCGAGGTGATTAATACTTATTTGATATTAAATTGTAAATTAATGGTCATCAATGATAAGTAATTTTTACCTCCTGTGAAAGAAATATATATACCTATTTCGTTATACGGTTTCCCTACTCCTGATAAGAGCGGCTAACAGTGACGAGGGAGCAAGGGAGAGAAGGCTAGTTTCCTGACTCCATTCTTAATAAACCAAGTACACGTCATTCGTGTTTTGCGGAGACAGGTTATTTAGGCATTTGACCTAAGTAACGAAGCTTTTTTTCCCTTCTGTAGGTTAAAACTTCGTAAGCATAATTATTCTAGATTGATGCAGATGTAATATATTCGGTTGTCTTAATTCGCCGAGAAGTGTTCGCAATTGAACACGCTTGACTTATTCCATCTTTTTTGTAGTACGTTAGAAATGCGCGATATTATCAGTGCTTCTATCGTAAATACTTTGCACCTTTTTTTGGATATTTTTGGATAAACAGATGAGCCTTAGTCTCACCGATCATTCAACCGCTGATTATATTATAGGTAATAATATTTGATAATTTTGTCTCACGTCCTTCCAGATCGACATTGCAGCCGTAGATAATTACATTTCCCAGTTTTAGAAACTTCTCCTCAATTAAACAGGATCCTTGCGTGTGGTAGTGATGATGATGGAAATCATAGCAGTAATGAAGAGTTTGTGTCGTAATGCCACCAAAATCTTCCGCCTTGCATCTCTCTCTTTGAGTAGTACACACAGGATGAAGATTTGTCTCTCCCAGCGGAGCGAGAGACGGCCTCCTTCCAAGTCTTTCCACACTATCCTCTTCTTCAACTCCGATTCTATCCAGATTCTTAGTCTCTTTCTCTCGCTAGCCAAGTTCTTTCCCTCCCTGCCCTCTTTCCTTACGTTGAGAGAGAGAGAGAGGAGGGGAATACGCCCGCCCTTTGGCGTCGACACTTTCTCATCCCGGACAAAAGGTATTTTCTAATTATTCCTCGCCCACCCCCTCCCATACCCATCCGCCCACGTTGGAGCCAACCCCTTTTGCCTCTCTGAGGAAGGCAAAGGAACTCTTCTTCGTCCAAGCTCCTCTCTTTACCTGCCCCTTTCCCCCGTCTACTATTTTCCCCCGCGGCTTTCAAAGCCTCCGGCTCCATCGCAGCTCCCTTCATCCCTTTCCCGCTCGATCTGCAACCCCCGCCACGTCCCCCATTCGTCCCATACCTCACTATCAGCGTACCTCTTTGACCCCTCTCGGCAAGTGCACTTTGACATCTCCAGAGGCTCTCTATGCTCTCTTTCCCCAACCTACCCCTTGGAAACACTCCTTACTTCCTCCTCTGTGCTTCTATATCACCTCTATCGTCTACTACCCACTTCATCCGTTGCTTCTCCTCTCCGCCCTCTGTTCGTCATCTTCGATCCCTTGGACTGTTCCCAATCCCTCCCCGCTCTCAATTTTACTTCGTATAACTCTTCCATCTACCATCCCTTGAGGTGCATTCTTTTATTTTTGGGCAAGTTTTTGGTCGCAGTCCAGTGCATTAAACTGATTATTACCCTGTGTTGTTTCTGCCCCCGTATCTCCAACTGCTCCAGAGTCAAAATAAAAGGATGTTACCCTTCTTCTTATTAGGAGGGGTTATGATGACTGCCATTACGATTACGAACGTCTTTTTCTTAATTTCAATCCAGTTTTAGTGCAATTTGTATGCTTATTGAAAGAACAAACTTCGTAGTTTCCACAAACTGTTATTATTCAGGCTCGACGCGCATTCCACCTGGTGCCAGAATAATAGGTTTTTTTAACTACAAAATTTGGTCTTTCGATATGGATATCCATATTTTCCACAAAGTCTTGCCTGATACGATCAGTTTTAATTCGTATGCTGTTTGCCGCATTTTCTTAAGTGATTTCAAGTTATATAATTAGAGTGAACTGCCTTACAAATGCATATGTTCAGAATACATCTAAGTGTTTCTGAGCTAGAGGATAATAAAGCCTTATGTAGGTACTAGCGAAGTACAAAATAAGGGGAGATAAACTGATTTCACGTTGTTTTCGTGGTAGTATTTTTCAATAACCGGTCTTTCTTCCTGGAATTTGCTTTATTGGTTAGAAATATATTGTCGCGAGCGGTAACGGTCTTCAGAAATTAATATGCCCGAAAAGCTTGTATGCCTTCCAACATGCATGCATGAAGTGTTTTTTCGTATTTTTTCCGTATCATTGATTCATATTGGCATTCACCTGAGGATAAATTCTCTTCAGATCGAAACATTATGAATATGCAGTGCTTGCTGAAATTTTACGCTCATCGTTTACCGACAAACCCTAGTCACGACTTAAAGTATGCTCGTTCAAATGGATTCCCTTTAAACTTTAAGAAGAAATCAAATTTCAGGAGTCCTGTTATTCTATTCCCGAGCTTCGTCATGGGGTTATCAATTTGATTTTGGTGAGTTTTTTTCTCTTTTGTTTCATTTTCTGCCACGCATACCTGCTCTCATCCTTCAATCTATCACAGTTAGGTGAACGTTCAAATGCTATACCTATTTCTCTGCACGGTCCTGGTTTTTGTCCTCTTCAAACACGAACAATATGGTTAAAGCGATATTACGCCTGTTTCTCCCTTGATCTAGGAAAAAGATACGAATATAAATTGTGCTATGAAAAACGATAGCCAAGCACGCGAGTGCTTATATAACCACGCTGGACTTCGAATCAAGACCTCTCTTTTTCGAGAGAGATAATCAAGTCCTATCGCCATCCGTAATGGGTCGGAAAATGTATTTTTCATGAAAATGGACGAAAAAATAATTGCGGTAAAAATATCTCGTTCGGTTGGCAGCCAAGCGAATTTGCTTCTTAATTCAATCCTAAGGGAATTGCGGTGTTGATTTATGACCACTGGGTGCATTTATGAATAAAAGTAATGAATTTATGGAGGCTTTTTAATGCGTCTCCTCTCACGCAATTCCGTTAAGCCGCGCTATTCATCATCCTTGAATTCCTTCTCTCTCAAAATTTACATGACGTTCCGTAAAAATTCCACGGTCTTCCTATATCTCCACCAAATATCACGTTTTATTATTTTTTACTCCTCCGTTATTAGTAGTACATAGCTTTTAGTCATGAATGATGTTGCTTACCTGATAATCTATTACTATTTTCTTGCAATGAGATTCCATCAACTGTCTCGAAACTTCCTATCCATAAAATCCTTCCCAAGCAATTACCCTAGTAGAAAAATCTCACTTGGAATGTTTGCCCTCTGCTAACTGGGATATAGATACCTATATCATTAGCAACTATTACCACTCTTCGTCCTCTTCATATCCCCTGCTAACTCTTACGCTCCAAATTCTTGCCTGTGGCCCCCTCCGTTACTTCTTACCACCTTACCATTCCTCGTTCACATATCTTCCGAGAGTTACGAGCCACATAACTACCTCGCGTACAAGAGTGTGTTGCTGTTTTAAGAAGACGGAAGAGATATTAGGGGGTGGAAGTGGGTGGATTATGTCAGAGGAACCAAGGGAGGAAGGGATGTAGGCTGTGTAGTGAAGGAGGTCGTGTGGAGGCGGGAGTGAATACGGGCGGGGCGGGGGGTGAGTTGCACTCGCTCTCTGGAATGGGTTGGGGGAAGAGGAGGCAACTGGGAATAATTGCATCGGGCGATCCACCGTGCAGTTGGGGTCAAATGCGTTACATGTATCGAAGAGCACGGCAGTCAGGCATTTGGGGTTGACTTTGTAATATCTTACTGGGAGAATAGTTGCCATACAATGGCCGTGAGGTAGGAAAGAAAAACAAGTTGTTCAAAAGAACCACTTTAACCTCGATGATGTGTCTCTTGAGTAGGGAAATTCTTTTCTGTAAAATTGCATCCTGAATGTTAAGACTTATGTTAAAGATATTGCTATTGTTTTTCTCTTAAGCGTTCAATTATGAAACAGTAAAATCTTTAGTTTCTCTACTAGACCCTGATTCTGGCCTAATATTAACTATGATATGTTCTTCATAATGATCTCAACCCAATACTATTTTAGGTACGCATTTACTTCATTTAGCATACAGGGTTGAATGAATTTCTTAAGAGTCATGATTCGGTAATCAGAAATGCTTGAAATACTTAATTTAATTTTCATTTGCTTTACAAAAATGTTTCTTTTCACATCGATGCTTCCTCTCTTCACTACCTTTTACTCCCAATTCTTGAAATATAGCGCTCAAAATTTAACCTAAATAGCTGATAATTTGGCACTGTTTAACTCAAATCCGCCCTTTTTGGAATATTCACTTCCATTTTGTGGCACTCCTTACTTTTTAAAATATTTGGGTTACACAGTTATTTTATTGAACAATCATGATGATAGCCACAGAATCTGCATAAGAACCTGCCTTTGTCTATCTCCCTTTGCGTTGCTGCGCACGAGTCGGAAAATATGTTATGGCTGTGCTTTTCTTTAGTGTGGATCTTTTGTTCTTCCCTCCAACCCCTCCACTCCATCTCTCCCCGACCTTATTCAGTACCACCCACGTGATGCTTGTTTGATACATTTTATTATTACTCTACTTTTACTCCTTAGAAGGGAATTACTTGATTCATTCTATTCATAATTCGTTCAAATGCAGGAACCCTCGTTAGATCTTTCCCGTTCGCACGTGCACTGGCCTTTCTTCCCTCTTGCACTCCCCCGCTTTGCGCACGCTCCTACTCCCTTTCCTGCGCATGCCTTCTTGTCCTGGAGCCATTACCACCTCCCCCGATCACCTCTCTCTCTCTCTCTCTCCCCCACCAAGCGACGTCAACCCGTCCCCTCCCCGCCCCACCCTTCTCCCCGCAACCCCCCCTGCCCACTCCAAAGTTTCCCGTGACGACCAGGATGATTCCATTGCCCCATCGCGTGTGTTGTAGCAGTGCGTGGCTCGCCGTTTACACATCAGTCGCGTACATGTGAGCGTGTGCTTGTTCCCGCTGGCGTGGGTGGATCGTTGAGTGTAGTCCGGGCGAAGGACGCAGAAAAAAACGTTATGCACACGTTGAGAGAGGGGGACGGTTGTTGGCCAGTGCGTCGCTGGTGGAAGTTGAGGACGTGAAAGGGAAGACTTGATAAGGATGGGAGGGAGTAGGCACGAAGGGAGATAGAAGGGGCGGATGAAATGGGCAATTGAAATCGGTTTCATCGAATTGATCGGTCCTCGAAACGTGGGTGCCCATGCTTCATGGAGGGGAGAATTCAACCCCCGTACCCCCATCTTCCACTATTGGCTTAGGATTCAATGGGAAATTGAGGAGAATATGGGGAGATGTAACTTCTCCATGCCTGCGAGAATCGAAGTCAATCTTTATTTTACCTTTAGCTGGAAGATTAGGGTTAGACTCGGTTCGTATGCGAGTAAAAGGGAGGCAAGTTGAGGGGACAGAGAGGGGTTTCGTGGCATTCAATGTAAAAGACTGGTATTCACGTAAGAGTTATAGAAAGAAAGTAATTCTGAATATGATGGGGAATTACGTGGCGCTTATTCCCTACTTCCCTCCCCGGTGAGCTTAGAATGAGGAAGAAAGAGTCATGTGTCACATACTTTCCATGATGTCGTAGGATGTCGCAGGTATCTTGTCAGTGTAGTGAGCCGAATTACATTCTGCAGCGGTACAAGACAGAACATAAATGGCTACTCGTAAAAGATAAACATTTTAATGAAGTAGATGATGTCAGGTCAACGCGATATTCTTCTGCATTGATGTTAGTCCTATTAATGACAAGATTAGATGCTCCTGGTATATTGTAAATTTCATACCCATCGCTACGCAATAGTAAACTTGTATCCCTCTATCTCACGAATTTAAAGCTTCAGAACTTAGAGCAACAAATATTAGTGTTTCGCAAATTTTGTGGTTTTGAGAATTTTGAAGAGGCAAATTTTGTTTCCGCCCATTGTCTCCTTTCAGAAAAAATTAAGTGGTCCCCATTGATGACGTAATAAACATTGCATAAACTTCCCTTGTAATATAGATAAACCTCGCGATATTCTTCGACTTTGCACGCTGATAGGTGTACTTAGTCGAATTTCAGCTGTAAATTTGAACAAAGCGAGAAAAAAAGGTAAAAATAGAGCCTTGAAGCTGTTGCAGGAACTGAAAACGTAGATACACATTTCAGCATAGTCGTCATTTTTTAAAGTCAGGATAGGGTGTTTTACAGTCCCATTGCTTTCAATCCATGTAAAAAAAAGTAAATTTTTAAAAGTATTAACAAAGAGAGTGAAAACCATACTTTTCATACTGATTTATTTCAATATTATGTGCGCCTTAGAAATAATTGGAGAATTTTTAGTATCACGTGTGCTGATAGAAACGAAGTTAGAAATCTTGAGGAAAATCTTTCCTCGCATTCCTCCCGAAATATAAAACTATAATGACGTACCTGATTCCGGGAACGAGCACAGACCTTTTGGTTATTGTGTTATCTTCATCATACGTTTCAAGATGATGAGTGAGCAGTCACACGGAGAACACACTTCAAAATAAGTGTTAACGTACCCTGTCGGGGTAACCTGTGTCAACTTTTCATCGAAATTCTTGTCTCTTGTTTATCAATATCGTTTCCAAGAGGCTGATGCGTCTCAAAATTTGTCCAATAAGTTTGTCTCTACTGCTTAGGAGAGTTTTCACATTAATTTCATCACAAGAGTTAATTATAAATCTTTTCTCCCCAGCTCTACCTAGGATTTTAATGGTGGTTCTCCCCGTCCATTTGATCTTCATCATTCTGCGATAGTACCACATTTTAATTGCTCCCAACCTTCTTGGTTCTGCTGCCGTTATCGTCCATGAA
Organism: Pyrrhosoma nymphula; assembly: GCA_963573305.1. NCBI lineage: Eukaryota > Metazoa > Arthropoda > Insecta > Odonata > Coenagrionidae > Pyrrhosoma > Pyrrhosoma nymphula. The sequence goes on from OY754327.1 coordinate 169,476,049, forward strand.
TCACTGCCGTGCGAGAGCAAGCTTCAAATATATTTTAATGAAGTGTTTCCTTACTTACTAACGTTTGTTGCTGGCCGCTAGAAAACTCTCCTGTTAGAATGTCTTCTTGGCTTGTGCTATTCTGCTTACTTTCTATCCTGCGTCCTCCATCTGTGGTGCTCTTACTTCTCAGATACTGAATTAGTTCTTCCTTCTTCTCTGAATCTCTGATGTTTCGAAAGATATTTTTAGGGTAATACGCAAAGTCATTTTTATGAGTTATTCGCCCATCACCGAATAACAAAGCTCTTCTTAATAAATGAAATTTTTGGGTTGTTGAAAATTATCTGGACAACCTGCTCTGTGACCCAATGTAATGTATTAGAACGTTTATTGAACGTGTATCGGCAGTAATTTGGTTAGTGTCAGGAGAAAGTGTGAGCTAGATGGTGAAAGTACATACTTCCTGTCACCTAAAAATGACTAAAACTTAGTTATCCTTAGTTTTTCTACCACGATATGTTGCGTATTAGCGGTATAATGTCTTTCTAGATTCATCTTTCCAAATAGATTTGAGTCACTTAAAGCATCAATCGAAAGTTTAAAAAAGCTCTCAGTCCAAAACAATTATGTTCTGTTCACCAAACTTTATGAATTTATTTTCTGGATTTTGTTTACCTCTTTGTGTTAAAATTCCATTTCTTATCTACCAAAAATTGAGTTATTTTTAACCAGGGGAATAAACACTTACAGGAGTTATCGCGCGTTTCTCGTGGCCCCGGCACCTCTTAAGGAGTTTTAAATCCGAGACCTGAGGGTCGAGTGGTGGAAAGTGGAATGTGCGGAGGGTAAGGGGTCGGAAGATAGGAGCAGGCATAATCGACTGCGGAATAAGGCGTGATTGCAATTCCGGCGATTACGTCAAATCTTCGCCACAGCATTCATCAATTAAAAATTTTTCCCTTTGGCGGATTCATCCGTTCATTTGGTAATGAATTGTCGGCCGCGGCGGCGGAGGTTAAAGAGGAGTCGAGGCAAGAGAGCCTGGGTGTTCGTCTTGTGGGATGCGTGCACTTTTGGCCTCCCGTTTCGACTCTCGCTCACGAACCGACGCCGCGGGAGAGAGAGATATGAGAGGCGGAGGAGTGTTGAGGCCGATGGGGGGCTGGAGGAAGGAGAGGTGGACCCGCGACCGGTGAGGAAAAATGGAAAGCTCTTGAAAGCCTGAGGAGGTATTTGTGGGAGATTGCGTGCGGAAACATCCGATCATTAGTGAGGTGGTGGGTCACGCCAAAAGATTCAATGGTCGGGCATGCTCTTGTTTTTCTCTTCTCTTCTTCGCATCTTCCCGAATAATCCCTATTGTATTTAATCCACAACCCTTCCTTCTCAGGTTTTAGCCTACAAAAACGTCAAATCAGTTCCGCTGGCGTAGTTTTTCTCCATTGCCTCGGTTTTTCTCGACCTTTCGTGTCCTACGATTTTTCCATCGTCTACTCTCTAACTCAGATTCTAGCCACCTCTATCGTCGTACATTTTCTCCAAGAACTTGCCCTCACATGGAGACTAATAAAATTTCACAATGCCGTTAAGTCGAATGCGTGAGTTATTTCTTTTCTATTATTTCACTTCTATATTTCATAACGTTAGCCAAAGACCTTTCTTATTTAAGTAGAAGCGGTGGACAAAGGTTCTCCGTTAAGCATTTTTCCATCCCAGCTTAGCGCGATGTATTTGAATGCTAACTACTCAGTTATGCCCGTGCGGCTCCTTAGCTATAGTAAACCAGCACATTTCGATTACAATGGTCGCCATAGAATACCAACTCGATGGAATTTCGCACGTCCACGTGACGTTGTCCTCCGTTTTAACCCCGCAATAAAACACTTTATATCCCTCCTTTCCTCCAACAAATTCTTTTTTTCCTTTCCACGAAGATCAAAGCGTTAGGGCTCTCAAATGAGGCTACTTGCGGCAACCTCTGCACCTAGGTTGGGTCCTTGAAGTAGAAGAACGATTGAACTTGGTTGATCTTCTTTTTATTAATAAAATAGTCTTATTAAATTCTCCCAATATTTCTTTCCTTTGGTAGGTTTCTTCAAATCACATTTTTACGGAACCGTTTTTTCTCCGTTTTCTAATCCTCATTTCTTCGTTGTCTTCATGATTCGCATTGACTCTTTCCCTTCAATCCTTTCTATTCGGTACTTAGGCCCGTTTATCTTATTCTATTCCTTCCCGTTGTCCTTCTTCTCTTCCACTTCCCAATCTTTCCGCCCCATCCTCTGTTCATCGCTTTCCCCCGCCCCTCTTCTGCTTGCGCCCATCCCTACCTGTCGTAAACTCCCCGGTTACGTGTGGTCATAAATCGCCAGACGTAATAGTTTTTTGTCCGGTCGTGGTAGGGAGTGAGTCGTAGGGACTGAAGTTGGGTTAGGAGAAGGACGAAGGAAGGGAAGAGCGGCAAAGATTAGAGGAGGCTAGAGCGTGCGTGTATGTTTATGTAAGACGAGGATGAGTCGAGAGGGTTAAAGGGAGTGGAGACGAGGGGAGGGTAGACAAATGCGTGAACTTAAATGAGTGCAGGCAAAGTACGAGATTAGTTGGAGAGAGAAGTTGAGGAAGAGAAATGTGAGGGAAGCCTTAGAAAATAACGGATGCTGGCGGGACATTTGAGAACGGCATGGGAATTGCAGTAATATACCCTTGAATAAAAGTAAATGAGCAAATATAAAATGAAAATTTAAAAATATAGGAAAATTCTGGCAATTGCAATGTGAACGGAAAATGGAGCCATCGGTGCAGATACATTATAAGCCTTTGTAGTTTCAAAACGAAAATTGATCATTTAAATGACAGCGTGTTTGGGAACTTATTGCTTTACCAAAATATAGCATTCCGACGAAAAGATAGGATACGGGAACAAGCAAAAGGCTGTACTTGTATGAATGTGGACTCCAGAATTCATCGGAGTGGCATAACTCCAATTGAACATAAACAGCAACTTTATATGGAATGAGAGTTATTTTTTAGAATGATAGAGAAAAATCTATAATTCTTTGAATGAGAATTGTGGAGAATTGACAATTACTTTACTATCATAGAGTGATTGCAATTTTTTCCCAACAAAACTAGTTTACCGCAAAAATTTCAACGTATCACCCGGTAAAACTTCGTTATTTCTCATCGTTCAATCAATGAATCTGATTGCATATACAACCAGGTATGGACGATTGCGAGTGCAGGACAAGTTGGATGGTGAGCATTGCAGGGAGACGATTGTGCGGAGGTTGAGGGAGCGAGCGGGGTGACGGGAGTGGAAAAAGTTGAAAGTGGAGGCGGCGAAGAGTGAGCCGTGCAGCGGCGAGGACACGAAGGGAAGTAATAATGAGTTATGCCCTTGCGGGATTGGACTATGACAGTGGCCGCTGAAGGCTTTATTGCAAAGGAGTTTAGGGCCATTAGAATCATAAATTGGCGGCGCCCCAGCGGCTAAAAGCGAAATGAACGGAGGGAGGAGTGGAAAAATAATAATGGGAAAAGCAAAAGAGGTGGGAGATGAATGTGGAAGAACATGGGAATCCCTATCGTTTCTCGTTAAAGACTTGTAGTTGGTGAAGATTATAGGTTTGAATGATGCGGACGAAGAATTGAATTGTGCTATCGGTTAAAATTTTATGACGACTAGGAATAAAAATAGGCGTGGATGGAATATATGAAGTGACAGGGAAAGGTAAGACAGTGAGGATATTAAGAGAGGAGGAAGAATGAGAGTGGCGGACAGGAGAGAGTAGGAAGTGTATTATTTTCAATGAAATGTAGATGGGTGAAGGTTAAGATGCATCTTTTAACGATTTGGGTATGAACGTGTGAAAGGGCAATTAAGCAGTTTTGCATGATCAGAATCGTATTTTGGAAGGGAGTCATTTGGGAGGAGGGGGTATCGATGAAATTTACGGCATAAAAGCCCGACATCTACAAAGAAAATCACATGAAAATGACGTTGTGACAATTAATATTGACGATGGCAGCGTTTCGTCACGTTTTCAAAGTGGAGTGGAACAAACAAAAAAATTTGTTTGCGTAATCAACAGTTAAGTTCAGTGCATACTATTAAATTTTGATGCGTAAATGACCCATTTATCTCATTTCGTTCTTTGGGTGCCTGTGAGTTCCAATGCTATATTTATCACATGGTTGCATTACTGGAATATAAATAGATCAGTAGATCGTGGCTTTTAAACTACTAATAAAAACTACACAGATGTTCTATTTTTGGTTCCTTGGTTCTTCAGTGCTTCAAACGAACACTAGCGGGTATATATGTATCTACATCTACATACTACCCCGCAAGCTGCCTCAATAGGCGTGTGGCGGGGGGTGTTAGGACACCAGCCGTTTACATATAAAAAGGAAACGCTCTAATGAAATTACGCCTAGCATTTATTAAAGTCCCTTATTGTTCGGGGGAAAAACGAATTCCCATACCTATCCGTTCGGAAAAATATCTCTCATAATTTATCGTTTCTGTCGGACCTGGAAATATAGTGGGGTTCTAATATGATGTTCTCCTTGTCGCTCTTAAAGATATCTATTCTTAATTGCTCAAGTAATCTAAGACTAGCGCTTAGCCTCCGAGTCTCTAGCGGCTCCCAGCCTAATTCGTATAACATTTGTGTAACGCTGTTTGTACGCCCGTAGCAGTTTTTGACGAATCGCGCAGCTTTCCTTTGTATTTTATTAAGTTCCCGGATTAAGTCTTTCTGCACCGGCTCCCATATGCTCGCTGCATATTCAAGGTGTATAAGTCTATTATATCACTATTAATTCTTGTATAGCGTTCTACAAACTTGAAACTCGAGCCTTGAAATAATCACGAGTATAAGAAATAATAGCGCTTAAAATACCGATAGAATTAGCAAAAGGGGTTATGTAAAGTTAGAAACCTCATCCGATTCCCAGCATTAACAGTTAAGGTCTAAACACCTGCCATCGAAACTCGTCCCTCTTCCCCAATTCTTGACAACATCACCACTTCCTCTCCCGAGCATACCTTGCTTCTCCTCATCTCACCTGCTCTCCTTCCTCCTCCTCAAGTGGATAGCACATTACACTCTCACTACTTCCCAGTCCTCCTTTGCTCCTCTTGCTTCTTGCCTGCATCCCTTTCACGCTTGCCATTCCGGCCCCTTCTCACCGGAAAAAAACACCAACCCATCCTTTGTCTTAACCACTGTAGCACCTTTCGTCCGTCCCTCCCTTGATCTTGTCATCTGAGTGACCTAAGTCTGTTGGTAGAATGACTGCTCCTTTTTGAAGCAGCATGACTGCGTGATTTACTTGAGCACGTGGGGAGTCGGCTATTGGTCTCCTGCATAGCCTTCTGAAAACACACCTGCAAACTGGAGTGAACTGTAAACTCTTTACAAGTAAGAATTGAATCGCCCAATCACATGCAGAGAAGGCATCTCCAAATTTTGGTAAGGCTAATTAGCTCGCGTTAGTAGCACTTCCGAAACCTCAATGGCGTCAAGTCTTCCAAGTACCTAAATAAATATTATCACAAGTACTTTTTGAAGGAATATTCAGTATTAATTTAAAAGGACCGTATTCGAAAACCATATAAAAGGTATTGTCAGTTAAGGGGTAAAAACTATTCTCAGGTAGCTCAAATTCAACATCTTATGTCACACAATGCTCAACTCCCGAGTATGTAAAGATTCACATTGCGATATGTTTAGTTACTTAAAGGCTTAGCTAAAGCTGAGGAAAAAATTAATATTGTATAAAGTTACTTCTCATTTGTTCTTATTATTGATACCATTTGTGTTGGGTTTTATCGGCGATCCCTTGAATGATTGTCACCAATGTCTTGCAGATAAACAATAGATAGTTATATCATGATACAGTGCCTATAGAATGACATCCCACAAATTCTTCGTAAAAGACGAGAGAAACATAAAAAGATAAGTTTGAAAAATTATTAATGCAATCTTTATACCAAAGGCAACTATTTTCATCGTGAACCTCGTTTTGATCATCCTTCCTTCATCTTGATCTCCGAAATACGTGGCACGCGGAAGCCCAGATTGCCGTAACCCTCTCCCACTCCTGCCGGCCGCCGAGCAGTCAAGTCACCCATTGGAGTTTCACTCGTGTTATGTCGATGAATATGCAGCAGAATAGTGGGAGAAGTTATATATTTTCCCATTCGAAGAACATTATGCGTTGACAGTTTTCCCCTACACAAAGCGATTGCACGTGCAACCGAGCAGTTTTCGATAGAAAATTAATTTTTAAATATCTCATTTCAGCACGAGTTTAGTATAATTTTATCGTGGACTAAATGACTATCGACATTTTGCGTGAGTTTTTCGCTGTCAAAAAAGCTACGATAAAATTTGCTATGTAGCAAGCTGCATTTAAGATTAGGTGAATGAATACCTGGGAAACTCAATTTTATCACTATATGGACATCAATGTAGTCTAAGGCGCGACCAATGGCTTCTTTGTACGTAAATGAGTCACATACTTTCGGCTTAGGCAAGAATTGAATGGGCGAGACTATCTGCATTCTCTCTCCTGGTCTTTCGGTCAAGGTAATCAAGACTTTTGAGCTCAGAAATAATAATGGTACTGGTACGTGTATGCGTTGTTACTTGTCCGATTTAACTCCCGCGCATATTTTGTGGGATTGCCTGCTGTTTACGAATATATTTTATTTATATTTTTGTGGTATTTATACACTCTCCTCTTCAGACCATCCATACCCTGACCCTCGTTACTGGAATCCAATGAAAAATGCGAGATTTAATTAATAATCGTTGAAAGGAATAGGACGGCCCGAATTGGCAGTCCTTAGCGGAGCACTATCAATGAGATGAGGAGGAAATAATCTCCCTCATACTAGTCTAGAACCTCACTGTAGTCATGATTTTGATAGCTTGGTTTTCAACGAATGTGAACCAGGCTACTCCATGCGAGGAGCCAATACTTCCTGGGACAATATTTTGTTTCAATTATTACTTGTGTTTTCCTAACGTTAAAAATTTCATAGAGCCTCGAATCTGGTTGCCCAGTCATGCCTCTTAAGGCTCTCGGGAGAAAATTCGAAGCACCGCCAATAAATCCCTTCATAACGGTCCGCTATCTCCTCGTGAGCCATTGGTATATCGGGAAGTCTTCGATGGGCGCTGCGGTCGAAGCCGATGCCATCGACCTTGCAAAGGCCTTAACTCGACAAATGCCTCCATGTCTTCCAACTCCCAAGAGTCTCTCTGGCGCATGCAAGGCGTTTCTCGGTAGACCCACTTATGAATTCGAATACTGCGCCCGAGCGTAATCGGAGTAGGAACACTAACGGATTCAGGCGTTCAAGTCACTTATTTCTTTAGACCATGCCTCCGAATTGGCTTAGGTGAACCAAGTTTTAACATCATTTCTAACCAAGTTTAATGACATTACTAACGCTTTTGATTAATTCATTCGCTGTCATTCTAATGATGGGTTGTCATATGCTTATATTGCTAGATGATGGCATGTGCTGTAGATTCTATGCATCACATCCCATGCTGATGATATCATCGTAGTAAAAAAACCGTGAACAAAAATATATTTTTGTGCCAAAATCAAATCTTTTATATACTTTTCTAGTGGGCAGTACTCGCGTATTTAGGGAGATTCTTTTTAGGAAATAAAAGGATTGGAACCAGGAAATTATAACGCTTTTTTGAAAGAAATTTAAGCATCCAATTTCCTTTTTATAAACAAATAACAGACACATGCGCAGCTTGAACCGCTTATATTATTCGCACATCGGCGGTCTCCCGATAAGACTACCGTATTCCAACTGCTTTCATCACCTCCCATGGGATGCATACTTGCCCACTCTTTTTTGCCGCTCCAAATGTTCTCTACAAGTGGTTTTCCGTCGTTTCCAGGAGTTTTGATTATCCATGACGTGATGCTCCCTGTCAGAGGTTTATGGCGTTCTCTTTGCATGATAAATCTTTGCCACGTTTGATTCAGCGAATTCTTTGTTACCTGAGAGCGTTTCGTCAAATGCGAGGGTGATTTAATGGTGTTTTAGGGCGATCAGCCGACCACTTCTTCGACCGTGGGGGGAGGAGGTAGCATGCCGAAAGAAATATTCCGAGTCCGATCCCGTAATTGGGTGGGTGTGGTCTTTTCCTCTTGGTATGGAGTCAAACTAGAAAGGGAGAGGAGAGTGGGAGGGAGGGGGGGGAGAGAGATGTATATAGGTTGCGAAGTTGGAGGATGAGGAGGAAGATGCTGCCGCCGCGACCTGGACGAACTCTGGATCTAAGGAGAAGATGAAGTGGAGGAGAAGCACGACGGGGAACAGGAGGGGGCGGAGGGGAGGCGAATATCTGCGCCTTTTCTCCTGTCTCTCGCAACGCTCGTTGACCCGCTCCGGAAGAGAAGGAAGAGAGAGAGAGATAGAGAGAGAGAGCCAGTCGCAGTCAGAGAGAGAGAGAGAAGAGGGAGAGGAGGCGACGAGAAAGAAAGGGGGGGTAAAGTAGTGGAGGAGGAGGTAAATGACGTCACGCCGGTCACGATTTTCACCCGCCCCCGATCCACGCCCGCGCTCCGGCCGTTCCACCCGAGGGTGGCCGACCGACCGACCCCACCCATCAGCTGCCCCCTCTTCCATCCCACCCCTATCTCCCCTTCCACCTCCCCCTCCGCCCGAACCCCACCCGCGCCGCCATCGACACCCTTGATCGCCCCCTTCCACCCCCGCTATAGTCCGCCCTCTCTCGCCCTAATAAAAACGGTACTCCACGCCGGCCGCAATAAAACCACGAGGGGCTTGCAAGACCATGAGGGCATGGAAAAGTTACTGGAATTGGGCATAAAATACCTCCAGATAGCCGACTTGGTTTCATTCATCCTTCCTTTGTACTTTTCATTATATCAGCCATTGATATTTTATTTTTGGTCATACACTACCACTTGCTCAGTATAAATGTATACCAATAGAAACAACGACCTTTCATTCTTATTACACGGTCGAATAATATTTGAGTTTGGTATTTTCTTCCATAAAATTGCGAGGGGAATATAGCAGATCCATTATTTGTTCAGTTTAATTTGAGTCAGATCCCAAGAAAGTATAGCTTCTTGGCATTAATTTTCGTCTATTTATACTGAATGACGTCTGTATTACTCGTACAGAATTGACTCCAGCAGTGGATAACTTCTCTTGTCAGTCACTCGAATGAGATATTTTTACGCGTAGCGATGGAACTTTTATGTATGTTTTGACTCGTTGCAGCTTGAATACTCTGAGGAAGTATTCGCAGTTAAAGCAAATATTGGTCGTATTTTTAATAATCTACCACATTGTCGTTGAATGCTCCTGGAGGAAACACCAACAATCTTTGAATGTTTTTCCTAGATCCGCTTCCTATTGCCATTTTTCTCTCAGCTTTGGATCAGTAGCTGTCCAACTTCTCTCTCGTGCACCATCTTTAAGAACAGATACTGAACAGCCCTTAACTTCCCTCCCCCCTCCTTCCCGCACCAGAATGCCTCATTACTCCTCCCTCTGCGCCTCATAAGTCTTCCTTCTCTCTGCCACCCCTCGCCCTGCACCCTTCGGCCGCGCACGGAGCCGGTCGTCATCGTAAAACATTTGTCGGTCTTTTTCACATTCTAGCTATAATGCCAGATACCGTGAAATAATTGCAACATCTTGAGATGAAGGTAAATGCCACGCGATTGGTAAAGGAAGTGGACTCGAAATGGATTGTGATGAGGGATGTGAATATACTCTAAGAAGTGTCATGAAGTACAATTGAAGGTTTATTACCTGAAGACTGAAAAAATCTAGTTGATGAAAGATATTCTTTCGGGTGATGACGCCCGGGGTAGTAAGAGGGTAGGTAGGGGACAACAGTGATCCGACCTACTCGGGGCAAGACAAGAGGGCGGCGGCCGGCGTGGGTGGCTCAATGAGAGCGGGTCACGGCTCGATAGGGAAAGGGGAGGAGGAGAGAGATGGTGAATGTATCAGCTGCTTTCGAAAAACGTCATAACGGTACACACTTCGAGAGAGCCAATTAGAGCGTGTAGTCGTGCATGAATTTCGGCATGCTCTTAAGCCATTCCTCTCTCGCGGAAAGATTATTGCTCCGATCTTCTTCTTACTCACTCTCTGTTTCTCCCTCATCCTCCCAGCATTTTCAAAAGGAGAATATTTCGGTGACCCAGAGGTCTTCCCGTGATGGAATAAGAGGTCAGGTGTTGAAAAATAATATTTCCAACAAAGGTCTATGGGGAGGAGTTGGTGCATCCAGGCTTTCTTGGACTAAGGCTATTGTAAAATTATTTTTCGACTTTCATTAGATTTACTTGGGTTTGAACAATGTATTTTGCGGATACTGCCTCTTATTGCGCATTGCTTTGCATATCTTCCCTCCCCCCCCCACTGTACAATCGTAACTAAATTACCCAATATCACCCTTACAATTTTCTCATACTATAAATGGTAAATCGAAATAAAAGGTTTCTCGGTGCGGTAGAGCTCATTTTTGTTTATTTTTTTATCTTCTTCATCCCGAGAGACAAGGTAGCAGAACTGAGTGGATCTGATACACAACCTGAGAGAGATGAAAAATCCGAAGCCTATAATTTTCCTTGCTCTTCATTAAAGAAAGTGGCTGAGAATTATTTTTCGGGGTGTTTTCTTAATAGCAAGTTGAAAACGAGTTTTTGTTGAGAAAAAATCGATGTCGTTGGAGCTAATGAAATACCTTATAAAGCAATCGGTATTTTTTTAGTACACTCGGGCAAGAGGCTATTTTTTCGTCCATTATTATAAAAATATACTGAGGAATTTGCGTTTTGTTTCGATTCGGATTTAGGATTCGTCAATTTAGCATGGGCTTTGGCCGTTTGTCCGGGTCTCTTTTTGAACCTTTCGTACTGTGTGCTTGCTTTTGTATCTATCAATTTATCTATCGATATCAGCTTTAAAGAAGGAACCAATAGCCAGATGGCCCCATAAAGCTCATGTATTTGTGGTAGCATTGCTACCTGTGCCTTTCAAAAGCAGTTAGCTCGTGTGTAAAGCAGTATTTATGGTGCTTCTAGTTCTTGGCTGTTCCATGTTGGACTATAATGGATAATGCGGTTATAAGTTATTTTTTGGTAGGTCACCTGCGCCGTCAATGTCTGACGACCCCGCTACCCTGAGGCTGGCAGGAGCAGGTGATGTTTTTAAGAAGGTTTAGCGTGTAGTAAAAAGATGGAGAACACTTCTCATGTGAAATAGCTTGAGGCACCATAGGATTCGAAGGTCAGGTGGATAAAAATTCTAGTCAATGGACGAAAAAGAAACAAACTAAACGCACGTAAAGGAGACCCGAAAGATAGCTGAACTTAAAAGACGGATGGGGAAAGCCACAGATCATGGTTCCGAACTAACAGACGAAAATCAAGCACGCACGATTGCCATGGAGACGATCTCTAATCGATCAATGTCATGTGTCACTCGAGGCTGATGGGCTTGCTCCGCTCTTTCTTGCTTCTTTCAATGAATTCCCTTCCCTTGTTCTCCTTTGCCACACTCATGGCCACTCAGATACACGGCAATCCATCTCTTGTACTTTTTCACTCCCGTTACTAAATATCGATGGCTAAAAGCACAATCGTTGTATGCCCATACTTTGCCCAAATGAGGTATTGGTATTAAAGTAGGAAGAACTAAAGAAAATTATCTTAAAATGTTATCATTGTCTAATTAAATATTATCTGAAGCTTAATATATTAGACTGTTGAGAATTTAGGGGTCTTTGGAAATTTTTCCCCCAAGTTCGAATCTTCTTTTTGCGTTTTCCGAAAGTTTACCAAAGCGAACATAAAATAATTGTGCTTTTATTCATCGCTTGTGTTTTAGGCCTCGCTCTTAACTAAATGAGTTTGTACTATTTTTCTTAAAAACGCGTCATTATGTTATTATAGTTTGCAAAAATAGAAATTTACGACTTCAACTTCCAGCATTTATTAATTTTTACATATTGCGCTGCAAAAATATAGCATCTGCTCACAGCAGTTACCGCTTAAGAGGGTAATTGAAGGCTGAGGTTTTGATTTTATTTGAGAATCTGAGCCCCTTTTCCCTTAATAATCTGTTTGTAGAGTCATTAACTCTCTTTACGTAAAATTGAATCGATAAATATGAAATATAAAAATCTGCGGCGATTTGGGATAAATTCACGATTTCATTGGAAAAATTAATTTCAAATTGAATGCGGCCAAATATGAAAGGAAGTGACTCATCAAAAATTATGTGAAATTCACATAAGGTAATCAGTACAAAATATTATTTTGAATATTCCGAAAATGTTTCAGGAATATGAACTAAAAATGGATGCTCGTTAATCCTAAGATACTTGTATCGGTAAGAACATAATCTTTCCCAATGAGATCAAGGAGCACGGGGCTTCAATCGCCCAATTAAATAGTCATTCTGCACAAACCAATGACCCTAATTAAGCGGAGACATAAACCTCTCTTTTCTTTCGTGTTACTAAACGTTTAAACTTCAAAATAACACCTTTTCATTCTACGGCGTCGTAATCATATATCTTTAATTGTGTTTATTTTTTGTTCATCGATGGACTTCTGATTTTGCTCGATTAGTTTGCTCCCTCCCTCTCCTTTTTCTTCCCACGTTCTCGGAATACTTTCTTTTTGCTCCCTAATATAATGCTAGTTGGAAACAAAACATGTAAAAAAAATACCACGGGCTATTCTGGTCACGTAGTGGTAATCGTTTTTCATCATACCTAGTGGTTTTGGCATTATATTGGACCACGAGTTCGAAGGTGGCTTCGTCAACGACCGGTTGATTCTTAATCCCACGGAGGGCGGGGAAGGGCGAGATACGGGAGGGTGGGGTGGCTGCCGTGGAGGCTATGAGATGGGGATGCTAGGAAGGAGGAGATGGATCATGGGGATGTGTTTGACCGGGGGCTTCAGGGAGTGGCGATCATCGTTGGCTGGGAAGTCATTAATAGGACGAAGGGGTTGGAACAAGCTCCCGCCGGAGTGTTGTTTTGCCAGGTCGCGTGTCCCAAAAGGTGCTTCTTGAGAGGGCTTAATACTAGGTAAATGTTACGGGATTTAAGTGTTTTGTAAGGCAGAGGACTAATTGTGTATTTGTGATGAATCAGAAGTGAAGGCACATGAAGGGAGGAATACTAAACTAGAAAACACTGGCGTTAAAAGCTTGGCTTGGTCAAAGATAAAATTTTCTCTAATTTCGTTGGCCCAGTGCAATACAGGTATGCAAATGAGGTTAAAAACTTGAAATTACTTGCCTAAGGGCACCCATTTTCGGGCTTATTTCTTTGAATTACCTCTCTCAAAATCGGCTCGGCTTCTCCTGTGATGCGATGGGTTGAGAGCTTACTTAAGATAACGTAATAATGGGGTATTGAAATCTATTTGCTAATTGATCGAGGTATGATACAAGGCAGTAAGAAATTTTTATGAAAAAAAGAAAGAATACATTTTTTTGCTGATTTAGTAGCCAAATAAAAGCACTTCTTACGAGAAGGGTTTAAAATTTCAATTTTTCAGGGCAGCTCGGAAAAATTCCCCTTTACGCCATTGATGTCTATGCTCCTATCGTCCAAATATCCTAGCTCTTAAATATGTATTTATAGTAACAAATTTTATTATATTTTTGATATTTGGCCAATAGTTTTACCGGCATTTGACCTATACTCAGTAAGGGGCCGTATATATAGGCTGCAAATGCATCAATTCCGATATATTTCTGCCCTTGCTGGCAAGTCATGCAACCTATTTTGTAAAATTAGGAACTCTATTCAAGTATCAAACAGCACCATTTACAATCTCTAACAACCAGTTTGAGAGCGTTATGTACTCCATCATTCTACTTACCGACTAAAATCGTATAATTAATTCTAGTTACTTCAATCGCGAGTATCGACGAGACCAATGGAACGGGTTGGCCTTCAAACGATTAATGGTTTCTGCCATCTTCTAAAAATGTTGCCCATTTATTTGTTTTTTATACTTACCATTTGACGATGGCCTTTTGGTCGTTATCGAGCATTTATTAGGTGTGTCTTAGTGCATGTTTTCTTATTTGAAGTCCGTAGGGATTTTATTGACTGCATTTGATTCATCTTGGACTCGTTCATTCAGGTATTTCAGAGCACGCAGGTAATCACTTCCTTTGCAAAGTAATGTACGACGGTACAAAATATAATTGGCTTGTAGAGTTTAATTCTGTAATGTAAGGACAAATAGGATGTTTCATTTGTCTCATTTCACGTGAATATATCATATTGCTTTCGTCTTCTTTCCAATCGTCGATTTTGTTGGGCTTTCTGAATAAATTTTGCTCGTCAACTTTTCATTTTGATTTACTGATTAAACTCTAGCCTGGGGGAAAAGGGCTTTGGAGTCCAACCGTCTTGTTTCCTGTGGGAAATGCGTGTGTGGAGGTTGGGTCAAGTCCTTTGGTTACTAGTCTTTAATTAGATTGTCTTCCAGATGAGTGTGAAGTGCATAGCCCTCGCGGCATGAGAGCGAAGTGTGAGCAGTGCTCTTGAACGTTGAAGTCTCCGAAAACATCCCGACATCCCTTTTCAGTTTGAGTGGCTCCTTCTTCAGCTTTTTGGGTTATTGCCTAATGTTTTTGAAAATAAAAAAATATAGTAATACTTCGCGCGAGCGATTGAGTATCGAGGGTGGGGGGGAGCGGAGGTAACGGGAGAGGCAGAGGAGGTGAAATTAGTAGGCGTGGGCGAAAGAATGAAAGTGCCGAGTCCTCCGGGAAATGGCGTTGCTTGAGTTATGAGATTTAGAATGAGGTTGCGAAGGATCGGAGGAAGGAGACCTCGGGGAGGAGGGGGAGGACGGAGAGCTGAGGCGAGCAGGGGTGGGAGGGGAAGCAGGCGGCGTGGCGGCTGGCGGAGGCTTGCTTGACCCGCGGGGCGCTCGCCGGAGAACGGGGGGCGGGTGGGCGATGAAAAAACCCGCTTGCCTGCCGCCGCCGCGCAGGAAAGGGAGGGGCGAAGAGGGGGGGGAGCAGAATAAGCGGCGTGTGTAGTCCAAGGGAGGAGGAGCGGGTGTTGTGGGTGCCCGGGCATTTTCTCAAGCTGCGCGACTGGTCGTGACAAAGGTGCCCGAGTGCCGGGCGCGTTTTGTCTCTCACTCCTCTCTGCCACCGGTTGGTGAGTTTCGCTGATATTATTCTTGTGCGATTTCCCATTTATTCCCTTCGCCCTATGCGAAAATTACCGCGCCGGGTCGACCCTTCCCCCCTTTTGTTGGTCATTTAAAAGGGTTCGATGCAATTGAACGGTCGACTCTATCAGGCGCTTACTCTTTTGACCATCTTCTCTTCCTCTCGCATCCGCCGCCGTGGTTCGCGTGTAGGCCGTCAAGTGGGGAGGAGGGTGGGCTGCCGAAGAGCGGGAAGTTAAATTGCCGCAATTTTCGGTGCGAGACGAAGATTGCCTGTCTGCTGCTGGCTACCAAGTTAGTGAATTCTTTTCTAACTCCCCCAACCTTTCACCAGTTAGTCTCCGTATTTGATGTCCTTATTTTCGGCCACATTTTGATTTCTTCTTGCTACGTGGTATCTTTGAGCCTTCTGTTTTGATGTTTCGGTGTTGTATTGAATCAGTATTTTCTTTACTCCCCGCATTTTGTTCTTGCTCTCTTCCTGACTCGATTATACGAATCGAAGCTCATAATTTCAATGAGTGTTAAAGCATACACTCTAAGATTTCTAATTGTATGTAAGGGAAACTTTGGACCAACCGATTTTGTGCAATCTATTTTAACTTTGCTTCATGATATGTTTCAAACCCTGCCAAAAATACTTGAAGTGACATGTCTATTTATCAGAATATTCTGTCTTACATTGAATCATTTAGGATATACTATAAAATAAACTGGATATTACCAAGTCAGGTTTCTGCCGTGTTATTTCGATATACTGGTCACGGATTTTCTCGGAGATATTTAAGAACCCCTCCGGGCAATTTCATTTCAGAGCCATCTATCACGTATGTAGCACGCGCGCAGTTAATGCCAGCAACCCGGCTGCACGCCCAGTCTTAAAGAACTGGCTGGCAAGAATCCCTCGTGAGGGCGGATTTTCTGTGATAGTCTTTCTTGACCAACGCTAATGTGACGATGGCCTTTTAAATAAATAATGGAAAGCCCTAGAAATAATGAAAAAGGCGGAGTTAGAGCGGGAAACTCCTTTCATTGTTTTGAAAATATTCATATTACTCTTTGTTGCCTCTCCTGACTATCTGGCTCTCTTGACTATTTTAATTAAACTTTATCTCTCTTACTTCCTTTATTGAATCTTAAGTATTTCTATATTCGAACTTGACAAGACAAAATGGTCGAGAATGGTTGACAAGTCAGAATGGTCGAGAAAGAAAACCAACAGGGACGATATTCCTGGTGAAAGAACTTTTACCCTTTCACATCTTTTGGCGAGTTTTTGATGTATTTCCATCGTCTTTTATTAACCAAATTGTAAATATGTTAAGGCATAGATAGGATTAACTGCATAGCTTAGCTCTCTTGAGGGAATCTTTTGAGCTTCCATCTACATTCATCCTCTCTCTGCTGATCATGGTGTGTTTCTAAGTTCTCCTCCATTTCTAACTCCAACCTCCTTCCCTTTCATCTTGCGCTCCTCCGCGGAGCCCTGAACACACGTACGTGGCAATTGAACTCATTTCTGGGAACCTGTTTCTGTTGCCTCCCTCGCAATCCGTCTTTCGTTTAGCCCGCTGAGTCTTTCCACTGAGTCACTCCCGTTGCTCATTCGCCATCTCGTCTTTGTGATATCCTTCTCTTCTCCATTTCCTTCCTTCTCGAGTGGCCTGTTTTTGAAATAGCGACGTCCTTCCTTTGTTATTATTCCTTTCGTCTCATCTTGAAATTTTACTCTTCATTATATTTCTGCGCTCTCGTTGTCGATCTCTTCATGACTCCTATATATTTTTTTTCTGTTTCTCTTTCCCAAATACATCCCCTGGTCTAACCTTCCCTTCCTCCCGCGCATTCCCTTCTTCGGCCCATTGTTCCATTTTTCACTCGTGCTGCTGCATGCTCTCTCCCTCCGTCTCGAGAGAAAGTCATTTCTTTTGGGTTCGAGGCCTAGGGGGTAGCGGTGGCGTGGGGGTGGGAAGGAAGCACTCGATTGATTAATGACCGAGAGGTCTTAAGTCTCGGTTGAGTCTATATAATATATCTCGGAGATTTGAAGCATGATTCATTTGTTTCCCGCTTCCGTTTGATCAATTAAAAATTAAAGTGTGTGTAAAAGGATGTTGGTATTTTTCACTTCAACTTTTTGTTTTACATGTGCATGTATTAGTGAACTTATCTTAAATGGATTTTGTTTTGCAACTAACTCGTAAACGAGAATAGTTTTTACTCTTCTATCATCATCTCCTTGTCGATTCTTCAAGACCTTTCGTGTAACAGCATTTCATATTTCATAGAAATAACTTTTGGTGCATAACCGACTTATTTGTTCGCAAATAAAAAACTGTTATTATCTATTTGGGCAGTATGCAATTGAACTTATCGTACTTTTATCAATTTAAGTTTACAATAAAAACTTATTTTGTTAATTTATATTTGATCCGACGTAACGATGATGATTACGTTATTTAAAAGGAAGAGACAATACACGTAAAATTTCAGGCTTCACTCCAATATGCCGTATGTGAGTGCGTCTTGCTGGGTTACACAACTCCACATGCTATAATTCTCTCCTCTATCGAACCACCATTTTTCGCACATTCGTCTCCTTTCACTGTTTAAGTGTTAACTCCTCCGCGTGATTAGCCTTTTCCAAAAATATGAATCGCTTTTTCACTTTTCTCGGTGCCCCCTCCGACGATAGGGAGATAAAATGAGAAGGGAATGGGGCGTAAGAAGGAATTAGCCAGTCGGCTGGCTCAAACCCCGGGGGCGCTGGCTTCTCCCTCCTCCGCTGGAACCTGACAATTGCCATCATCCATTGTGGGTGTGGGAAGGAGGTGAAACTGCAAGAATGGGGGGCCGAGATGGGGAAAGAGCTGAGGAATTAGCGAGATGGGGAGAATGACCGTGTGAAGTGTACGATTGTAAGCGTGCGTATGATTGAAGAGAGGGCCAGGTGCGTATCGCACCGGACGAGAGAAAGGGACGTGAAAAAAAAGCTAAGACTCACCACCATCTCTTCCTTCTTCCTTTCTCATCCACTCATCCAGCCATAACTTTTCAGACGCTGGGAGGAGTTGCGTGTATGGTTGACCGCGAAAATATCCACTTAAAAAAGAAGTTAAAATGGGGTTATGTCATTTGAATTTTAATTTGTTTTCCTCCCGTCAACTATCAGGGCTGCTCTCAAGTCCCCCTCTAACCTCCCGAGACCCAGCCGCCTTTTCCTTCCTCTTTCTCCACCCATGCCTCCTCTTCAGCCAACTCCCGGGAGGATCAACCTCAAGCGCCAGAAAAGCCAATAGAAACGCGCGCTCGTTTGAGCTCCCATTGTTGGCAACAATGGTGGAATAAGAGGGTCACGCACATACAAACGCGGGTGCATACACACGCTCACCAAAAACGATCGCACACCCACTGTGAGGGATCAACAGGATCTGAGTGGGTGCGAATGGCTTTTCTCGTCTCGACCACACACGAAGCGACAGCGATTCGGAAGCATAATGGAATCAATAGAGGATCAAGCAGGGGATAGGAGATTTTCATCCGCTCTCGTACCTTACGTGACCTGAGTTGAAATGACGTGTCCTTGGTCGGGAATTGTCGCAGAGCTTTTTTCTACCGCTCGCCTTAAAAAATATTTCTTCCCATGCAGAGGCGGCTGAGGGTTTTAGGCTATCAGGAAGAAATTCCTTTCAAATAACAGGTAACATTATGACAAATTAAGAATCTATTATATGAGTAGCATTTCCGATAAATAAAATAGCCTGAGAAATAAGTTTTTATCTTCTGTTTCAAGGGAAAAAGAGGCAAAAACATTTGCATAATTGGTTGATTAGTTTCCGCGATCTGAGTTGCATTAACTGTTGGTAAATATTTACATCATGGTGTATCATTCGCTAAGCAATATAAAACTTTATAAGAATAGAAACTTTATAAGAATACTTTTCTCAGATGACATTAAAAAATAAACATCCGTTTGTAAAAACTCCCGGCTTTCATTTATAACCGTAGTCTTTGGTGGTATGTCTACTACAAAGACCAGTAGTCCCACAAGTTGAAAATCACTCTGACGGGATTCAAGTGGGGGTTTGGGCGATCGAATGAAGAACCAAGGAGAGAGAAAATTGGGAAGGACGGATAGGTGGAAAGAGTAGTCAGGGCGAGAGAGGCGGGACCAAGGCAAAGAAAGGAGTTTTGAGAGAGGAAGCATCGGGGGCAGCGGTGGCAGAAGGGATTATTTTTGCCGTCAGCCACTGACTGACTCATCCGCAGAGATGATACCACGCGGAAGAAGGGAATGGGTTGAAGGGTGCAAAGTAGGAGTGATGTGGGGAGAAAAGAACGCCATGGAGGTAAGAAAAAGGGTACCGGCAGCAGAGCTGGAAGAGGAGATGCTAGAGAAAATTGAAAAAGATGCGGGCAACTTGAAGTTTAAAAAAAAATATGGGATTGTAAGAGGGAGAATTGAGGATATAATAATGGCGGGAGAATTGTCCGAGAGAGTAAAAACAAATTGAAAGAATGTATCACTCACTCCTAGTGAAGAAATTCAGATTGATTTTGAATTCAATACAGGGGGGAAATCCAAGGCAATTTCAACAATATTTGCGTAGATGTTTATGATTTATAACCATAGCTATGGTGACTATCGGCAATTTTATTTTGAAATTTAAGTCTTTTTCATTATTGGAGGACTAAATCTCTCGGTTAGATGACAGTAGTGTGCTGTACACGGCAGTTCCGTCAAACCATACCGATACCATTGCTTTATCTCAACATTGACGTATAATAGCTCAGCTAATAAGCTCCAGTTTTATCTAATACCGCTCTTAAATCTTTATAATGATGTTTATTGCATTGTGTGGTCTTGCCAAATGTCTATTGACTGTAATTTGTTATCCACTCAAACGAACATTCCTAGATTTACGCATTCCTGGCTTTTGTAGTCAGTCTCGTGCAATGGAAATAGAGAGTACGTTTCCCTTCTCCATAGGAAGCATCTACAGCTTGTGTGCCGCCTTAATGACGCAATTCCTTTCTATATGGAGGTGAACCACTCCCGTAGGTTCCCGGAACCGGCGTAAAAGGAGCAATACGTATTCGTCGTGTCTTACGAGCAAGCGCGAGCATTTTCTTATAGTACTCCATATCTATAGTCCGTCCCAAAGAAAATGTGGAAGTCAGCTATGTCATTTTTGGAGTGAGTTGGATATAGTCTTGTAGGAATCGCGGAAAATCAACATAAAATATTATTTACATGGCTTAAAGATTATTTTCATGGCTTATCGAGAGAACTTGTTGCTATAAATTACATTTTTCCTCTTGTGTTCTTTTTCCTGAGTTGAAAATATTTTTGGCAGTTATTTTTCTCATATATATACTGTTTATTTTTGCTTTCACGTAAGCCGTTCTGGAATGAACAAATTGAATGTAATTCTGAATCCATAGATCGAGCCACGCTCACGGGGATTAAAAGGATTGGGTTGAGTCTACTAAAAGGTTAAATTAGTGTGTTTTTTTACACGCAGACATAGTGTAATTTATATTTTAAGGCAGATTTCGTGTTATTATTCATTGTTTGAGTTTAGGTTTTATATATGTCTGCTCTTTAGAAGTTTCTAACCACTTCCAACACACATTCGAGTAAGACACCGTCTCAGGATCAGCATTGTGGAACTCATTGTTACACATTCGAGTATTGAAGCGTTTTTGGTTTCCTCTTAAATGGTTTAACTTGCATGCTAGAGCATTCCTTGAGTTCCTCTTGGTCCCTCTGCCTACCTTTCTCCATTCCTCCCCACAGGCCACCGATCATAAATACTTAAAATGTGTCGCTTCCCTATACGTGATGGTCACACCTGCACTGGTCGTGGGCGACATGATGTTCACTTCATAATGCCAACTTTCTTCCGATGGCCCATTCCATTTCCTTGGTCTTCGTCTCTCTCCTTCTCCACTCTCTCTCTCCTTTCTTTCTCACCCCCACTCATTCTCCGCGCCTCCAATTATATCCACGTCCAACTCACTCCGTCTTCTCTGCAAACACTCGCCACGTCCACGTCTTCTATCTGCTCAACGCTTTCAATATTTCTCTTGCGTCATTGACATGCACGCGTATCCCCTCGCGTCCTTCCCAGCGTCACGAGGGAGGCGGCGTGAGGAGCCGTGCACGCGTAGTGTCGCGCTGAATATCATTCCCTCGAAGGAGCCTTCGCTGCATCCACTCCGAGGGACGCCGCCAGCGCGGGAGTATTCGGGCGCAGGTGGACGGTCGTCACGTGACGTCCTCGAGCAGAGCCCTGGGGCGATGGTGGGGCGGGTGGGAGGGAGGAGGTTTATGGGAGAGTGGAAGAGTTGCGTTTGTGTTGTTGCATTCGGGTGGGTCGTGTGCTGAGTGTGTCTGCGTAACCGGACTGCGGCTATCCTTGGCCCGGAGATTAAGGAGGCTTAATCCGGACGGTGGAGGGGGAGATTTATCGTTTTCTTTGTTTACGGAGTGAGAGGAGTTGGTACCAAGCGAATTCTCGGCCGCTGATTTTTTCTCGAAGAGGACCTTCAATGCGCGTAACACTCCCGGTCATTGTTCTTTCCCTTGGGGGATAAAAAGAAGGAAGGAACTCATCCAATTTGACTCTAGAGGGATATTCTACGCGTTCAATTAGGACGGTAAACATTTCATTGGTCTTAAAGTGTTTTAATTTTTGCTCCACACGATAGGTGGAGTTGTTCGACCGAGATAGGCCAAGTTCCTGCGAGCGACGAAAAGGTGTCAACGTGGCATGCTCAGAAATATATGAATGTATTTTGACGATGAGAGTTATACAATACCTAATAATGAAAACGTTTATCAATTAGAAATCTGATTGAAGCATGACATCATCATTATTCCCAAGTGAAAAGAATGTTTTTTTGCAGCGTTATCTCCTCAAAATTTTTATGCTTCCATGTTACTATCAGAGTAATTTTGGGGTTAATTTAAATGCATATCTGCTTACTCTGAAGGTAGGAGTAATACCGTATACTAGGTACTAAATTTTAGTAATCTACTATCGAATTGCATAGGTCTTATGAAATTCCATCTGTATTTATCAAAATAATACTCATTTATAGCTCCATGTAAATTTAAATTTTAGATGCTCATCAAGTTTGAACTTTGTTTATTTTGAATCTTACATGCCCAAGAGTTTTACTGTTGTTTGATATTCCTGTGGTCTAATGTCTTGATATATCTTTCTGTCATTCATTCAGTTTTACTATTAAATTGAGTTGAACGCACATAAAAGTCAGATGCGCTTAAAAATAATTCATAGTAAATAGGCTAAATGTAAGTACCACTTTATTTGGCTTCGTGCAATGACCTGAGTTGCCGCCCCCCTTCCTCCCTCTCCCCCCGTCCTCCCCGCCAACCCACCTTCCCTTTACTTTCATGCGGCGCTTCGACCCTCCTGTCTTCGCTGCAGTCCGCCGCCCGCCGAGCAGGCACCAGCTGCGCCAACTGCAAGACGACCACGACCACGCTTTGGCGGAGAAACCAAAACGGAGAGCCTGTGTGCAACGCTTGTGGCCTCTACTACAAGCTACATAATGTGAGTAATGGAGCCGCATTTATTTTCCCATTCCCAACGCCCATTATTAACATCTCACTCCCATTAATCCCAATACCATATCCAAAGGAAATCTTATTTTTTATTTGAGTTGCATCAGCTTCATCAGTTAGCGTATTTTAAAATGTAAGTAGAGTATGGATTTACTACACCAGTGTCGATCTCCGTCTGTTTTTTTCAACATTTGCTGATAAATTTCCCAGTAGGTATACTGCACGTCGTTGCATGTCTTTATGTTCCTCTACTTTCAAATATTGGCCCCCATTTCCCGCTTGCAAATTCTAGCTTTCATTATATCCAATACTTTTTGGGTTCTCGTTAACGTGAGATTCTGTAAAATGCCTATAGTCTTTTTTATTACTATGTCTTATGGAATTGTCGTCTTGCGTAACAAAGAGCAAGTTCTTTTTCTTCCTTGGAAATAAAAATATTGAAAGGAACAAGTACCTCATACACTAAACCCAGTACCTATAGGTCTTCTGTTTGAGTAAATGGTTTGAGAACAAGTTCTTCCGAATAATTCACTAAACTCCATTGTGTTCCGCTCGACTACATGTTACCCCTCGCCCTTTCCGCCCTCCGATTCAACCCCCTAGTCACTCGGAAACCGTCTCTCAGAGACTTATCACCGTGGCTCGAGTCTTCGTGGAGCAGCAAGCACTTGCGGAGTCTTTGGGCTCGGCCCAAATGAACTGTCCCCTTCCCAGTTGACAATCTCTCTCGCAATCCCATCCCTGCCGTCCCCTTTCCGAGTGTTACTAAATCCGGGTCTGGCACATCCGTTCCTGCCCATTCCTTCTTCCTCCACGAGCGGCACAGTATCCCCTTGTCTGCCGTCCATCTCCATCGTTTCCTCTCTTCACGGCCGTGGCCGAGTGACCGGAAGAGCAGATAGGGTGGGGGGATGAGAGAGAGAGAATTCAGTGCTCTCGCGACAGGCGTTCCCCGTCGGTAAATCGCCCTTACTACCCCCCTGCCCCCGCTTCCGCTTGCCTCTCACCCTTTAGAGTCGGTCCACGCCCTCAACCTGTACGTCTCTTTGAGCGTAAAGCATCCTTCCCTCCGCTTGTTTAATTAACGGGTTTATTTGGAACGCTCATGCATCTTACAAGGAAAATACGCCAATAAATTCCACCATCGCTCAATTTTTTCTATTTCTATGAGAAATGCTACTGTTGCTTTTGAATTATAATCATTAACATATTTTCCTTAGGAAATCTCAATGCCACCTCGAAAATGCCCGACTGTGTCCACCACGTCATTTCATTTTCTTATACTAACTGGATCGATCGATCGATCACATTCTGAGTCTGCAAGTTTATGCAGTTGTTTTAGCTTTCAACTTCGTTTGCACTGCTCAAATTGGTGACATATCATTCCAAACTATTTCAGTCCAACTAATATGCTTTGCATGTTAAACCGGGCGGATGTTTCAGGAATATGGATTATTTATCACCTTGATATAAAAAATAGTAACTTTAGTCATCTTTTCATCTCTATACATTTTGCAGAAACTGTCTTCGTAAATGGATAGCGACGAGACAATGATTCGGAACTTCTCATGCGTAGGTACTGCCCGCTGCAGCGTGTAAAAATTCCTTGATTTGAGTGTGTGAAAGTAGAAGGCGGTATCCGTTTGAATGGAACGAAGAATCCACCGCGTGAAAGAAGCACGTGTGTCAAGCCAAGTGATCCACCGGTTCGTGAGACTTCAGAAGACGTTTAAAGTTTTTTCTTTCCTTAACAGGAGAGTGAGTGACGGTGTTTTATTGATACATTTTGACTGCACAATACACTTCGCACTTCGTTTTTGGTTTTAGCGCGTCAAATGCCCCTTCGTATCACGGCTTCGTTTTTGAAGTCTTGAGGCTTTATCGGTATTGGGACGAAGGAGTTATTATTAATGCTAGTTTACATTTCAGATTGCTTGTACAGGGGAGAATACTAATTTTATTTTGAATTTTATGTCGTAGCATTTGTTTCTCCTTTCTTTAAACGCCATTCCTTTTTATATACTCGTTAGTTACAACATTGCGAGGAATTCATAATATATTTCCATTCTAACTGCTGGCTTTGGTGTTTACGGTGGTTTAAATTTTATCCGCCTAAATGAAACTTTTTTTCCCACCAAAAAATGGGTCCCGTTTGCCGAATGGGAACTTGACGGACCATATGGTTATGTATGTTCAAATTAAATGCCCAGAAAAATTCCAGCCAGCGGAACCGTCAGTGAGAATGTAAATGCCTGGATTTTAAAGATAATTACATTTCTTGAATGTAGCTATAGTTGGACCAGGAAAATAAGATTTCATTCCTAAAGGAAGGCTTGCGTACTCCCATGACACTGATTGTAAAATGGTAATTGAGTGTTGCAAGTTTGAGACAGTCATCGAGAAGAACTTTCGACATCAGTTTTTGCTAAGGATCAATAAATTTTTTTAATTGGAATCTAGTTTCATTGTAGGTTTGGTTATATAATAAATCTACATCTTGGAATGGGTCAGTGATTAATGAGAGATGTCAATTCTGCATTCGTAGAAGTAAAGATCGCCAACTTTTGCGTCAAACTTTTATTATAGGTGATTTTCTCATGTTCAGGCAATGTTTTTGGAATAGCAAATCATTAAAAACCCGCCCGCAGTTTCTGTCCCATCACCCCGCCGTCATCCGGCCCCATCCCCCGTCTGTCCTCCCGTCCATCCCACTACATGCTTTTGTCTGTCCCCCGCGCCGCCTCCCTCGACTTGGCCCGAGTGCAAAAGATGACCCCAGGAATGCGAGCTCGGCGGATTGGATGAAAGAGGCAAGAGGGAGGAGATGAGGAGGGGTCGGTGGGCGGAAGGACGAGCCGGCGGAGCAGCAGTCTTCACAAGGAAGACCTCTAAGTCTCATAGAATTTAACGGGCGGATGGAGAGAGAGAGAGAGAGGGGGGGGACGTGGTGGGAGAGGGAAGTGGGACGGCATGGAGAAAGAAAAGAGAGAGGGAGGCAAGGAGAGTCTGAACTTGTGTCAGGCCCTTCGTTGTTGTTCTCCCGACGGCACGCCTTCTCCGACCCAATGCACTGCCCAAACGAGCCGGACACTCGGTCCATCTCCCATCATCATCTCGCCTCGCCCTCTTTTCTTGATCCGAAAATGTTTCAGCATACCTTGTTTATTAATAGGTGCGACAAAGATATGTGTACCTCCCGACAAAAGGTAACGAAGTTTAAGGGCTCACTGTGCTGGTAACTACCGTGAAGTTCTCCGCGCAACAGCGTAAATGCTAGTTATATGTTTTTAATGTCGCATTTGCTCCAAAAAATAAATAGATGGATACATAGTTTTTGCAGTTTTATCACCAGGCAAATGAATTAGAGCAAAAAAATAATTCATGAAACCATCAAAACCCTTAGCTGTACCTACTGTTGACAAGAAAGAAACATTGTTATTTTTCCTACAGTTTAATTTCTTTAAGTTACTAATGTAACTAATTTTAAATCAAATTTGTTGATGTTTTAAATTTGGACATCTGTTTCGTAAAGCTACAAACCCAATCAAAGTTCGTAAATCAAGTGTAGGAATACCGATAAGTTCTTCTCGGGTTTCCCACCGCGTTAGGCTCTCCATGATCGCCGACGTTTCGGCAAAAGACTTTCCTGCTATTATCAAGGCTCTGATATTGGCAGGAAAGTCTTCTGTCGAAACGTCGGCGATCATGGAGATCCTAACCCGGTGGGAAACCCGAGAAGAACTTATTAGCATCATTCACCGGGAAAGCCTGAAATCATACATCAGTGTAGGCAAAACTTCCATCATCGAATACTACTGACGCTATCCACTGACCCTACGAGCAAACCAACAGACTTGTTACTTTCCAAGTTGAGGGTAAAGAAAACACTGCAATTCCCTATAGTTACATATTTAATTGCTATGACGGCGCTCAATAGCTGAAAACTATGTTTTTCTCCTAGGGTAACCAAGATTTCAACATCGATTAACTTATTCACAAAATACAAGCTTTCTTCATCAATCCGTGTGCCCAGAATAAAGACCACCAGGATGATAAATTTGACGAGAATCTTCGAATATTGTACAACCGATTGACTCGGCAAAACAGCTGTAATTTTCTGAGTTTAACCCTACCAACCGCATTTTACTCTCGAGGGTTATTGTATGCACCGGAAGTCTTTGAGGATGGAAATAGATTTTGGAGGCGTATGCTGTCAAGTAATTGAAAGAAAAAGCCTGATTCTTTCTAAATACAGCCTCCGCAGTTTTGTCAAAATTCATATTTCATGCCGGAATGAATGAAATTATTAGGCACTATGAAAGTAAGAGGCGTGAAAGCCTCTTTAGAAATCTCGCCTTTTGTTATTCACTTTGTCATTGCATTACTTACCCTTGATTCCATCGTGAGAAAAAACTAAAAACTGTTACTTTATTGTTTTTCCATTTGGGGAACAAATCGTATTTCGTACTTGAGAAATTAGGCTGGAAATGAAAATCCCTGAAAATTCTTTATTTAATTTACCTATCTATGAATGGATACTTCCTACACTTTCCTATACCACCGTAGTAATCGATAATCGAACTAATTGTAAGAAGGAACCTAGCCGGATGATATTCTCGCATTGTATTCATGATCTAGAGCTCTTAAATAGCGTTAATCAGACTAATCTGCCTTCATTCTTCCATGATCTCATTCGTTCTCTTTCTTCGCCTCTCACGCTGTGTCAAGATCAGCTTAACATCACGCGACCGAAGAAATCAGGTGGAGCATTTCTTTAGTCGGCCCATCGCTTCCCTGATCCTCGAAATGTTGTGAATGAATGCAACCGAGAGTGACGGAAGGACGGTTCGAAGGAAGCGCAAGACTTATTTTCTTTTTGTCGAGCGAAGGAAAGTTCCAAGTGTGTCCTCCCTTGTATCCATCCGTCGCGTCCTTTTGTCCCACGCCCGCTACTTTGCTTCGTGCCCTCCTCATCATCCACTCCCAACAGTGCCAAGCCATCGTCATCCTTCCCACTTGCCGCAAAATTTCCTTTGAGCGATTGATGCGTCTACTGTTACCTAACCGGTGAGGGGAAACTATATCGTCGTTTGCTCACGACCCGCCCCTTAAAACATCTCGCTCTCTTCACCCGCTTCCCTTCGGCTCTCAACAACAACACCGCCACTGAGTCGGGTCCCTTACCTCTTCTACCCGCTGAAATTCCCGATTCAGCGGCATCCCCTTGTGTTCCCTGACCCTCTACCATTTTCCCTGCGGCACTGCTATTACTACCCTCCGGTCACTATTGTCCTCTTCTCTTCGGATGGATTCCTCCACAAACGCTGCCTCCCTCTCTCCATTCCTATTCTTTGGGAAGGACACACATGTATAAATGACAACATTTTAAAAAGCTTGTAAAAGCCGCTCCACTTTTGCCGAAGCCGTCTCACGACCTCCTCTACTCCCTCTCCCGTCTTTCTCGCATGCAGTCTCCTCCACGCAGCACTCCATCATCGCCCATCCTCATGCTTTCACTCCAACCCCCCTCCATCCTCTTTTTCTTCGCCAGCTGCACCGCTAGCATTATTGCACTCTGACGCGAGATGTCTTATCTCTTGTTTTTTTCCTCTTTCTGGAGAGAATGACTCACCCTGATATCCCCGTGGGTTTATGGTTTCTGTTGCTAGTGTTTCGTTTCCAGATATTCGGAAACTGATAATTTGCAAAGTTGGCCTTATTTGTGCAATTCTAGCATTAGTACATACATGCTACGAATGCGATGGAAGACCAGCTTTCTATTCATCATCTAAGTAAGATATATCTAATGTCATACACAATTTTTATGGAGCACTAGTTCATTTAATGGGTTTTTTGAAACGGAATGGATTCAGCTGGGTCACTTGCACATTCCCTTCAAGACATGAGCCGTTGAGCTGGTCATATTCTCTTCCATTTAAAATCCCACTCTTTTGATTCTAATTTCAAGTGCAGGGGTAGGAAAAATCCAACTGAATTCATATACACTAGATCTTTAATCAAGGGAAGTACATCTTATGGGGACTTAAGGTATTTATCCATAGCCTCGTATGTTAATTCAATTCACTAAAACGTGTTTTTGAAGATAGCGGAAAACGGATCCTTTGATCAGCATCATTCTCTCCCTCAGATTCTATAATATAAATTTCCACTAATAAGTTTTCTCTCTTTGAAAAGTGCCAAAGCGTGGGCAACCATCATATTTTTCAAGAAATTTTCCTGGTAGCCAAATCCATGTCGGTGACGCATAGGCATTGATAAACACAAGCCCAGTGGGTGGGTTTGAATCCCGCCTCGGGCATCGATATTGTTTGACTATGGATAAAGGTCTTGAGATGGACTTTACGATATAGTAGTTGCGACAGCTATAGTCTTAGGTCTGTTGCTACGAAAAATGTCCAGTGAAACCATCCTTTGACCTCAGTCGAAGCCAATCTGTTATGTCCCTCTACCAAAAAACATCTTCCGATTCTTTCGACAAGTTGATCGTCGCAGGGAGTGAGCTCTTCGCTCTATTAAGTCCGCATCTTCATTTGGTGCCCAACACGCTGATTATTCGGAAGGGTTCAATAAATCTTGAACCTAATACACAAGGCATTCCATTGAATCGGCTAAGGAAAAGACTCCCAATCTTTGTGGCGACAGGCTGTTAAGAGACCATCAGCAGCCGTGTGATTTATTTAATGTTCCTCGTGTTAGCAGCGTGCTTATGAACCCGAGGTGGGAGTGGCCGTCCGCATCCACACATACACGCGTTGGGCTTGCATCCGGACGGAGACAAATGGGAACAGAAACCTAAGTTCATCACCCGTGGCCCAGAGGGGCCATCGAGAGGAGAGCAGGCCCTTCCGTGCCCTACAAGCATCCTGTGCCACCATCCGTCCACCCCCGGACTGTTTCCACTCCATTTCACCCCCACTTACTGCGCCGCCCCCCTTCCCCCCGGTTCCCAATTTGTTGTCGATCTCCGCCCCTCCGCTCACCCCATCAAGGCGAGGAGCCACCTCTTTGAACTTCCGCTCCATGTTCCTTCTTCCTTAAAAGGGAGTTGGCCCATACAACACCCCTTTTTTTCATCCCCAAAGCCCACTCACCCTCCCTAACATCACCGCCATCGGTGTCCCCGCGGTCTCTCCCACTCCTGGAATGGCCCTGAATCCCCCCATCCCACCTGCTCATCTTCCTCTTATTTCTTACACCCGTGAAGAGACTCAAGTCTACTATTTTTCCTCCTCTCTTCCGGGAGCTCACGTGGCCATCGCGGGTCTATTGACTGGCCAAAATATTCCGAAGCTTACCCGCAACTCAAGTTTATATGACGCACAGGTGTGAGAACAGGGCGTGTCTCCGAAACAGTAAGGATGCTAAATACCCACTCGGAATGGCAACTAATGACACTATCACTATTTTCACTCCACGTTCTCAGTAGAACTACGTTGAATAATGTATTACACCAAACGCTGTATTTGATTCCTTTAAAAAATGTGCCCCCCCCCCCCCCCAAATGGCCTTACGTAATATAATACATGTCATGTTTTCTATAGTTATGCGCTGACATTTCTTTGGTGATATTAAGAGTTCGGGTAAAGTAGTCTGATATCTGGTGGTCACGAATAATACCTAACTAAATGCTGGTAAATGCTTACTAAACTTACTTACTCAACTTAAACTTACTAAAAATTTGTTGGCTTAAATTTGACCCGTTTCCATCCTTATTAGATTGAGCAATTAAAATTGACCATTTATCACAAAAATACTCAAATTATCATTAGTAATTTCCTGGCACATATTGATGGTCTTACGCGTAACCTTTAGTCGAGACATAAATCTGTGCAAAAAGAAATTGTACTTAGTGGGTATCGCATTTTTTATGATGCGTATCAAAGAGAGAGAATATATAGGAGACGATGATCATGTCATTCCACGTCGTGGAAACGAATACATTCTGACCCGACGCACTTATCGAATGCCGCGTTGCCGCTTCTTCCTTTTCCTCGCCCCTCATCCTTCAGCACCCGCATCCATTCCATGCATTCAGCTCCGTGATGTATGCACGTGAGCACCCGTGCGTGCGTGCGAGCGCTAAGTTTGCGGAACCCCCAAGGTCGCGCGCGCGAGGAGAGGACTTTGGCTCGCGAAGCCACCGGATGCCCCCCTGGCCGCCCTCTTCGCGGATTCGGTGCCCACACTCTCTCCCCCCCCCCATGACACTCACCCCCTCTACCTCCCTCCCCCGCCCTATGCGTGCGCGAGTCAAAGGAAGGCCGCCACCGCGGTGGGAAGGGAAGGAGAGGAGGGGTTGGAAGCTGAATGCAAAGGGCAAGGAGAGGTGCGGAAGGGGAGTTTGCTGTCTCTTTTCCTGCAGTGCTGAGCTGACGAACCCCTTTGAAGTTTACCTACTGCAAGAAAACGCAAAGATTCTGTCCAACCTTCTCAATTATTCCACTTTTACTCCAAAATAAGCTTTGAGCTTTCATGCTCTGCACCGCATTTCCATTACTTATATTTTTACTGTGACTGTTGGTGTTGGTGAAGGAAACCGACACTAATTAACTGAGTGAATTCGAAACAAACAGTTTCATTGCCCTCTATTTCTTTGACGGTTGAGTAATAATAGGAACATTTAAACAAATTTCGATAGCAGTTAATGCTCTCGCTTAAGATATTTCCGCGAGTTGGTCGGCTGAATTGATGTGACGATTTCAGCGAGTGCATCCGTTGGCATTTACTTAATGAGCAGCGTATCTCATTATTTTACAAAACGTATCGTTTGGAAACAAATATTGATTGTCATCTAGAATTCGGCGAAAAAAGTTTCCTTTGTTACAGAAATGTGCTATTTTTTATTTTTACTGTGCTATCCAGTTCCATTTGGTAGTCAGTTCAGTGCGTTTACAAAAGCCTTTTATGGTATAATGAGTGCGGGGTATTGCAAGTAACTCGTTTTCTTGATGACTTCAGAGTGTTAAGTAAGAGATTCTCAAGTACATCCGAATAACATGAGTTTCATCGACCGGTTGATAAAGCAAAATTAGTTGTCTACACCTGTGTTTTTTTCTTGATTCTCAATGCCTTTTGTAGTACAGCATAGTTTGGTAAAGGGCGGGATTTAATTCATCGCAGTGCGTGATAATTGGACAATTTACTCTCCCTGAGTACGACTTGTACATACGTGACAGGCATTTTTTATCTTGATTCCATTAACGCCTTCATTAATTTCCTGAACTACATCACGTAGCATCTCTTCGATGTGGTTGGAATATCCGGATCTTCTGCCACAGCACTTGAAAAGTAATCCTTACCTGAAAAATGGTGGAGATAAATTACTCCTTTTCTCAGCAAGTTACCAAAATACAAATTTATCCAATCCCTCACTTTATATGTCTTTTTTAAGGACCAAATTAGATTTCAGCAATCACAGTGGCGTACTTGTTGCATTATGATACTCGGGAGTTGATATATTTATCTCATTAATACTATTCTTTGGAAAATAGGCCGGCTCGTTATTTTTCAGGACTTATTGTGAAGGAGTTAAGAAATCATCTTCTATTTCGAACAGCTACTTGGACGAGGGAAATGGTTGTTTTGTCTGCGTAGATGGGAGGGAGAGAGGAGGGAGAAAAAGGACTGAGGAGTGGAAGGTGACAATTATGAGGCGAAGAAGAAACAATAGGTGCTGCGTTTATACAGAGGGACCTTTGGCGTGAAGGATTGTCATGCAAGAGCGGGAGTAAGTAAATGGCGGTGAGGGTAGGGATGAGGTTGTGCGGCGCCCCTTTCTCCAGCTCTGCGGGGGAGTGGATAGCGCTGTATTTCTGTTTCCGAGGGAATGCAGGGAAGGAGGAGTGCTGAAATTCCCTCCCCAATCCCCCGTTCTTCATTTTCCATCCCGTTAGAGGAAGGAAGATCGGCGGAAAAGTCGCCACTCTTCCAATTTTTTCCCTTATTCCACTTGCCTCTTCCTTCCACACCCCTCTACCCCACCCCCACCCCTGTCCACCCGTCTAGACCATTAGGCGCCGCGGTTTCCCCTCTGCTTCCCACCCCACATATCATCACCCCATTCCCCCATAGCCCAGACGACGCACCGCCAGCGCAAGTAACCCCCTTCTCCTCTGTCATCTATTCGCCCCCCATCCCTTTTCCTGACTCGTCTCTCCCCTCTCCGTCTTCACGCCTTGCCCCCATCCACTCTCGGATGCTGAGCGTAGAAATCCATCAACACGGCGCGAACATTAATTCCTTTCGCTCTTTCTTTCCCGTTATTGTTTCACTCTTTCCACTCCAATCTGGCCCACCATGTACGTACGTACCAACGATTCCGCATGCCCTCCTGCATTCGCCCTTCATCCCGGGCAATCAATATCTATTCCAAAGGTTTTCTCCGTCACCTTTGATCCAAATTGTGTCCATTCATTTCCTTATAGCCATACCAACGCTCTTGGCACGCTTATTTGGAGTATCCTCTTGTGATCCACAGTTTTAGCTAAGTCAACACGGAAATCAGTTGACAATCTGGAAAATTAACAGAGTATACTAATGAGCTCCTGGGTAAAGAGAAAAGCGGCTATAAATAGAAAAGCAGATAATATAGTTACATAGATAATCTTTGACATTTATTTTTGCGCACCAGAAAAGGAAAAAATACAAGCAGTGAAAACATGCTGGAAAATAGTGAGAAAGAGGAAAAGAAATACAGTTACATGACTCATTTCTGGCGATGAGCGTAACGATGCACTACATTTGTTATTGAGGAAGGATGTAGAAATGCATTAAGGAAAAAATTTAATGAATAAAATATTCTCATGCCACTTTCGAAAACAAGATATGAACCAGTATGGTCTACTCCTTTGATTTGTAGAGATAAGTAAACAGCATAACACTCCAGAAGTGAATTTTTTAATTAAGTGAAAAGAACTTCATTTGATTGAGCAAAATATTGGACAAATTCCCTCATCATAGCCCTATTCTGCCACTATTATGCGCAAAGATATTCCTTGTGTATCATTTAAGTGCATTCATCTGAAACTAGCTTCAGGATTTCATATTCTGTATATTCAAAAAGCATACGAACTTCATTAATTAGATTTGTTGGCATTTTGCATTTATCATGGGAATATTATGCGCAAAGATTGGCAACAACTTCTTAGACTACATATCCTTAAAATTACGCAATGCTCTATTATCATCACCATCAGCAGTCATCAATTATTAGATTGGTTTTCTGCAGCTCTCCTCACTCATATCTGCTAACCGTTTCATTCCTTGGTACCTACGTCTTCATTTCAACATGTATAAAATGAGATAATGAATTTGAACTGTTCCTCATTCTCTATGTATACCATGTGTATTCTCTTTTATTATTGGCGCCTTCTCGCCACTATGGACAAGGGTAATCAGCTTTTATGCTGCATCGTGGCATAATCAAGCACACACCGTTCGTGGCCATCCCATTCTCCTCTGATTGCTTTAATGCATGCGATGCAATTGATATTCGCGGGCGCAAGCCACGATTGGCGCCGTGAGCACCCGCCAAATGCTTTCAGATTTCCTAGCACGATGCTTATTTCCTCGCAAATTGGAATCCCCGCCTCTTTTTCTTGGTAGTTTTATAGTTATTGGACGTGGTTCATTGTTTGCTATAATCCATTACTATGACGACCCTGGTGCAATTGCGAAGCATCCAATACCTTATTTCAGGTCAATGCGATTTTTATCGTATGAAGTTATGTTTCAATAACAAGGGATACTCCTCATTAACTCATTGGATGAATTTCTCGACCGCGATAACCTCGTCAACGATCTCCCTTCTATATCGCGACGAAGAATGTTCCTGCTCCTGAGTTACCCACAGCGAAGCATTTCTTTTCCACGACCAATGAGCCTAGTGGACGATGATTTCTTTGCCTCAGCATAAGCGGACCTTTGTGAGAAGGCAGTCTTCCTCCCATAAAGGCGGTTCTGTGCAAACCGTTTAGGCCTTTCGTGGTCGCTTTCCGAAGGAGAGAGGGAGCATTATCCTTAGGAATGAATGGCGAGCCTCGGAGCGGGGGGAGTGGGCGGTGGTTGTGTGGGGGCGTGGAGGAGGTGCGGATGGGAAGGAGAGGGCGGTAGGACTGACTGTTCTGGGGTGTAGGGATTGGGAGGTTTTAATGAACGCAATCGTGGTGAGGGGGATGCGGACATTCTATGCCGTTCCGGGCTCCTGAGTCTCCCGGAGACGGAATGCAGAGGGTGAGTGGAGGATTGAGGATTGGGGGGGGGAGGTGCAGTGAATGAGGGAGGGCAATGGCATAGGTAGGAAGATACACAAGGAGTGCAGAAAGTACTGGGGATGTTAAGAGGGTTATTATTTCTCCCGTCTTATGCTCAATAATCGCCGTCGCTAACTGCCAAGTCAAACTAATCTCTGCTCCGCTTTCATCGAAACATAATACGATAGTTATACGATAATCATTACATAGTACGATAACTAAATTATGACACGTTTAAATAATAGTTCGTTCCCGGTGTAGATATGCGTCGTATATGCTTCTTTTGCAACTAGTAATGTTAGTAGTGATAGAAGAACTTACTAACGTGACATATTTTATCTCCACACGTCCAAAATAAATCTCGGCCAAATCAAAGTGGGGATCCAAGTCAATGTCACGAAAATACCAATATTCTTTTGTTTTCAAGCATTTTGTTTTAGGCTATACGTAGTGCTAATATCGCCTATGGGATACGTGGTAGGAACTGGCTTAAACCTTATGGCAACGCAAGCTCAGGAAAAAATAGCTTTCTCACGCAATAAATACTAAACCTCCAGGATTTACTTCTCCCGAGCTGTTGCTGGAAGTTCTCTAATGGAGTAGCTTATTCAGGCCTTAGGATAAAAATATTATTCTACCGTCCACACATAATCGCCGTAGCGCAATAAACATAAATTTCAGATTGCATTTCCGCCGGTAAAGGCTTTTCATTCGGAGCATGACCTCTTTTAATTGGCTTCACACAGAGTGAAGGAGTTGGTATATGCTTTATTGCACCTTGGATACCTTAAAACTCCGCTAGCATGGCAGCGCGCGCCAAGGTAATTGCATCGCAAGGATTGCAGTAATGGTACCGGTCATCAAGGGGACCATTTATGACTTGCATCCATTCAAAATTAAATTGAGTTAAAAAGGAATGCCCCTGAATCAACGCCAAAAACTTTGCAGGAGTGAATTTAAAGAAATTGAAACCTGTGTCTGCAATGCTTTTAGTTTGATGGAACATCGTTGCTGAAATTGTTTATAAATTTGACTTTTACTGCATGTGAGACTTATTTAACATTTAGGGGTTCTTTATTGATCTTTTATCAAATTAGTAACCTCCAAAAGCTTTCATCAGGTTTTGAAAGCATAAAACGCAAAAAATTGTCATCTTTAACTATGATTTATTCGGCATGTTACTCGCAAATCGTTCTGTTGCAGGAAGTAATTAGGTATGTAATTGATATTCACCATTTTTCAACTCAATGTTTATTGAGTTTTATTCACTGCAAATTTGTTTTACCCCATTTTAACCCCAGAGTGGCAATATGCATTAGAATACCTGCGAATTCAATTGCATATTTCCGCACTTTATTCCCCGCCCAAAGGATTTTATTCACTCAACGGTGTTCATCTTGCCCTTTAAACACTTTTTGAAGATTCCAGGATAGGAATGGTATTATTGCATGGAAAATGTTTCCGTCATACGAAGTTAACTATGGAAAAGAACCCTGCATTAAAGGGTCTTAATCAGGAAACAGCAAAATCGTGGACTATTAGGTAGCCATCATTTGCCACCGTCTTTTCAAATGATGGCTGTTGCATGTTCTTATTCCATTTAATTTTTTACATTATCATTCCTTCCTGCTATAAATTCTGTGTCTTTGAAAGGAAACGCTGTCCTCACCAAATAACCCTGAGAACGCGGGATTGTAGAGTTTTCGCCTTGCCATTCGTCAAGGAATGTTTGATTTTAGCGCTTTCAGCCATGTACGAGGTCAAAACTTTATGCATAGCTTTATGGAAATTGTAAGTATTCCAAAGGAAGACGTTGTGCAGTATTAATCTGTTCTCATATATATTTTTATTTGAAAGCAAGCTCCGTTAAGTCGAAAACTTGTGAGGATATCGGATAACCATTATTAACAATGCGTCACCGTCATTAGTATCGATTTTATTACCACATCATGTCAATTTTCCTTTTCATTGGGTATTATTATTAAAACATTTCTTTGGCGCTGGAGTTTTCCTCGGATTAAGTTGAGTATACTTCACTTCTACACTATGAATATTACAAAGCGAAAATAGACGAAGACGATACTAACTCTTGATTACTTCATCAACTTACAATCATCTTAAATTTTCCAGTGACCAGACAGGCATCTCTTTAATTGGAGGTAGCTCCTTTGATGGATTAATTCGTTTTATATGCATGCGTACGCGTTGCTAGTGTCTGCTTCCAGAGTTTTTCCACGCTCATTCGTAATCTGAATCATAAGCTTTGCGACCAAGATTTTGATATTCCCACCTATTTTATACCACCTTCGCCGGTGCTCCACCTCCAACGTAATCCCCTACACATTTGATCTGTTACGCCCACTGGAAGAAATTATGGCCACCGGTAATAAAGGTACAAGAATGTTACCTTCCCTACGCTATGGGTTGGCCCTTGCTCTTTACTATCAAGGAGCATTCATTTTATCTGTCTCCATCATCGAGCTTAATTTGCGTCTAAATTTCACCACTGCCTTGACGATTCGTCATTTTACCTTTCGAGCACATGTTGACGCACGTCGTGTGACGCTCCTTTAACTCTAAATGCGTCCGCATATTTTTTTATCAATGTTTAAACGCTCCTCGCCTCACGCCATTTCCTTTCGGCCACCCGCGCGACTCGAGCATTTAACTCTTTCCTCCTCCCACCCTACTCCCATCCACCCCTTCTTGAATCGCTCTGTGCCTTACATCCCTCGCTCCCCTTCATCCCCATTTGCCATCTCCCCATTCCCTTCAGCAGCATCTCTCATTAACCGTCTCGCTCTCCGGCCCTGTGTGATCCCTACTCATCCCGCCTCCCTCCCTCTCTTCCTGGCCGTGTTTCCAAAACACACAGCGCCCCCCCTTGTGTTCATGCTCCCACCATTCTTCACGCCCCATTAGACCCCCTTCGGTGGTCCCTTGCGTTTCAAGTCTTCCCTCTGGCCTATCTCCCCCAAACTCCCTCTTCCCCCATCCCACTCTCTCTATTAGGGGACTTTGCTCGACCCCTCCCCGCGTCCCTATCCCTCCTCCCACCCTCGACGCCGAGGGGGCACTAATTTCTCGATTAATCTCCTTCAAGGATCGCTGTCTTAGATCGCGAAAGAGAAAGGGTCCCTTTTAATCTCTCTAGCTGCTGAAAAAAGAAACGGGATACGGGATATGAGATATAGCCGGATTTATCTCCCAATCGCACTCTTCTCTTAATTCTTCTCGATCCCGCTCGTTTGTGGCGCCCTTTTCTTCAGCCGTCGTCCCCTGCATCCGGTCTCCCCCCCCCCTACCTGCCCCTTCCCTCGTCCCCCGCGCGCTCCCCTTTTTTTCCACGCCGTCGCTGCAGAGATTCCGCCGCGGCGGCCGCGGGCGGGCGGTGTCCTCCGCTCGCGTCCCGTCCACCTCTCGTGACCCGCTCGACCCCCTCCCCTCTCTCATCACGACGGGTGGGGGAGGGGGACGACTGGCAGATGCTCGTTTGTTTTTCTTCC
Source organism: Pyrrhosoma nymphula (assembly GCA_963573305.1). Lineage (NCBI taxonomy): Eukaryota > Metazoa > Arthropoda > Insecta > Odonata > Coenagrionidae > Pyrrhosoma > Pyrrhosoma nymphula. Next base: position 169,514,652 of record OY754327.1, read on the forward strand.
ACTCCCCCACGGGTATTTTTCGGATGGAGCCGCTAAGGAAGCTACTCTTCTTCGTCCGCTCCGTTCCACGTTTATTTCTCGGCCCGCTTAACCTGCCTGGCTCCTGCCCACGGAAGAAATGTTTTCCAGTCGTCTTACAGACGCATTTCTATCGCAAAAGATCTAGCCATCGTTTTGCCCTTATGCTTTGCATTTTCAGTCGACCTTCCTCTCTGCCTTCATACTCCCGACTTCTTCAAATGCCGCATCTTCCTCCCCCCATCTTTTCCCAATCTCCGCTCCATTTCCTTTCTGCTGCCTCTCTCCCTCCTCCTCCTGATCCCCCTCCACATCTCGCCGCTTCTTTTTTTCACTTACGCCCGATATATCATGGCCGATAAGGAGGAGTTAAGGGGCATACTGCGTCACTCTTTCCTCTCATCTCTTCCTCGAGTTCTCCTCATTCCTCCCCCTTCCCCTCTCCCGCATTCATATTTTATTATATTTTTGCCAACGCACAGGTGTTCTGATTCTCACGCAATTTTTTTATGATTTTTATGAAAATATTTCTTGCAAAAATGTGCTTGCTTTAAATAGAGAGAGATAGAGCTTAAAAAATGGTTGTGTCACTCAGTAAGAGCATGTTTATTGGCATTTGAAATGAAATGAAGTTGCTACTGAGCAAACAAAATTATCATACTGAAAGTGGGCGATAAAGTATGATATATAAGGATCACCGAGCATTTTATAACGCCTCTTTCATCAATTTGAATCCTCGTATTTTAGAAAAGCTCGCATTTTTCAAGACGGAATTATCCATAGGATCAAAAATATCAATTATTATATTTGTTTTAGTTTCTTGTTCGCGTACACGAGTATGTCGCTTGACCCGTACACTATAGTGTATTCATACGAAAAATGCAATGTTTTATTAATTTAGTTTTTTAATGATATAAATAGTAAAAGATAAGATTTAACTAACTTTAAAAATTGCTTTAAAATAAAAAATATAATGTGTGAAGCCAACACGACATGTTAGGTGTTGTAGGACTGTAATTAAAATGTATCATAAGTTCGTGAGATAGCTCATAATTGATTGATAATTTCGATGTATCTTACTCTGCTGTCAACGCACTACACACTTCTGTACGCTGCTTTTGGCACTTTAATTCTACCTTCCACAATTATTACCATCTGACTCAACTATGCCTTCTGCTGGTCACGAGAAAAAAAGAAAAAACTTTTGTTGTTAGCCGCGCGAATGCTTATTTCCGACTGGCATTTAAAATCGTTCTCTAGTCTGTATTCCTTCTTTCGCTGTCCAACCTCCGAGCACAATATTAAGACGTCAAGAAATCTCATATTCCCCCACGCGAAAGTTCACCTCTGGGATATGTGCTTCGGAGGCGGCGGCCCGGCTCCTTACGTAGCGTACGAGTTGTGGGTGCATCTCCCCGTATCGTGGCGATCTCCTCCCTCGCTCTCCTCACCTCCCGCCCTGAATGCCCTCTCTCTGTGCTCTCCCTCCGCTTCATCTTCCACCGAGGGTAATGTGAGACTGCAGTGCCCTGCATTTCGCAACGTTTCCCTAACCTTTATACTCCCGACTCGCCGACCTCCTTCCTCAGCCCCGACATTCCTCCACGCCCTATCTCCCCCTTACCACACCTCCTCCTTATCCTCCCTCTTCAAAGAAGCGGCAATGCAGAGCGAGGAATCCAAAAGAGTCTTTGGTTCCCAAGCGCTTTCGTGAAGAACGCTTGTCCCACTCCCTCGCAGCTGCGCGGCACAAGTTTTTGCGAGTTTATTTTTCGAGTGCTGGTAGAAAGAAAGCATTGGTCCCAACTGCTTTGGCTGAGGGTCGAAGTGAGTCGGCTCGTGGATGCGCCCCATTCTAAGTTCGCGGAGGATTCAGAAATAGGGCGCGAAAGTCTTCAGACAGTCTAGTGGCTCGATGAGTTTGAAGACATAGGTATTCCGGGTTTTCCTCCGCGGAGGTCCATTATGCTGTGACGACAAGTTGGCTTCTTCAGGTCAGTCTTCAGGATCTTCAGGGCCTACGCTGAGGAAAACCCGGAAGACCTGGAGTAGTTCCCTCTTATTTAAGTATGTATTTTGTTTCGTGTTAGCTTTTTTTGACACAGTTAGGAGCTTGTATTGCCACTAATGCACTCAAATTGCATTATTAGTCTTAATTTTCTTGCAACTGCCGAGGCAAAAACTGTCACAAAACGAGCGCCATAGAATCTTTGGCAAGATAACATCCTTGAAAAATTATTTTTTCGGCCGTAATAATTACGCTTGCTTCAGTTGCCTTTTTTTTGCACGGCCGTACTCGAATAAAAACCGCGGAGCATTTCACCGATATGTTTAAATCTCCCCTCCTAAATGCGTTCACTGGGTACGTCACATTTCCAATTAACTAGACATTCACGCGTCCGTTTAGCATTTGTCAGTGAATGATATCTCGCTTGAATGATATCTCGCTTGTTAGACATATGCTCTCGAGAGATCGCAGCCGGGAAAAATGAAACCAAGACAGCAGGACGAATACCTGAACATCCACTCTCTCTTATTTTTAACTTCTGAAGGGCGACCCATCGACGTCAAGTTTTCACTTACACTTGCTTTTGTGTTCCCGAATAAACGCGTCAGTCGCACGTCGTTCGAATGCTGCCCGAGCAAACTTGAGGCCCTTCGCATCCCTCCCTCCCGTTCCCCTCCTCTTTGGCCTCCTCACTTGCCCTCTCTTACTTTGCCTTCCAAACCCTCCTGTAATCCCCTTGCTTAGGTGGCGTTGTGGAAGGGGGACGGATGGATGGGGGAGCACGCTGAGACGGGATGGAAAAAAATACCTGGGAGTGACGGCAAGAAGAAGTAGGGGACGGAGCGATGAAGAAGGGAAGAGAGAAGAAGAGGGGTGAGGAAGAAGGAGACGTTGAAGGAGAGGAAAAAGATGCGGCATAGAAGAGGAAAAGCAAAAAGGTTGCGAGGTTACGTCCTGAAATCGACCTCATCTCTCGTGCCCATCTTCTTCCCATTGCGCTCTCGTTTCCTCTTCTCTTTCTCTCCGTCCCCTCCCACCGCCCTCCATTCCCCCACAGCTCTACTCCTCCTCTTCCGCCTCTTCCCCCTCCCAAAATGCTCCCTCCCGTATTCCTTGGTCCTCTTCCAAGACGAGTTCTTATCAGTTGGGAATTTATTTAAGTGCTTGGCGCGCATGCCAGGGCCCCTTGCGTCTTTGTGGGTGAGGCTGGCGGGGGCGGGGAGTGAGAGTCAGTGCGAGTTGTCGAAGGGGTGGCCAAGAGTTTTGAGGGACGCGGGAAGCGAATCGCAGCCACAAGGACGTGTGCTTCCCCGGAGTAATTGCGGAGGTAACAGCATCCGGGTAGCGAGCATCCAATCCCTCCAAATCGAGACTGAAAAAAACCATTATGAAATGAAGTACAATTATTTGGAGAAAATACAGGAAAATACGTTATAACTTGCAAATCCGAGGCTTTTTGACTGGCAAAGCTTTCGAGATTAATGATTTCCCACCGTCAAAGATTCTTCGTATTTTTTTATGTATTTCTTTCATAGCTCATTCGAAGATACATAGCTTTGATAACGAATCCACAGCACTTAATACCCGATTGGTATTGTATGAATGTAAATTTTAGGTTTATAATTTTTTAGACTGCAGGCTTCTGCACCCAATTTTGCCGCTGTCGACATTGTGGATCTAATAGACGTAGATCCATTCAAGCAGCATGTGCTCTTAAAGGACTTCGAGTGGATATTCATTGTTATTCGAGAATGATAAGACTAACAATAAGTGATTTCTCTGGAGAGAGAGAGAGTGCGAAGGTATCAATTACGCGTATAATTATCTGCAATAAAACAAAACCTCGAGTTTTAGTAGGGAAAGAAAAGAAACGAAACTGAATGAATAAACCTGCAAAGCATGGTATTCATCATCGTGTGCTTTTAAAATGGTCCCTTTAACGACTGTAATAATCTTTGATGCAACCCTCGGCTATATGATGGCCATTAGCTCATGTGCGAATCTGACACTTTCACCTATTATAAAATTTTGATCATGTATCTGTCATTAAAGTTTAATATGTTGAATTCTGCACCGATATCGACGTCCAATCACCCATTTGTCCCATGTTGAACAACTTACGACCGGAAGTACGATGGTGATCGAACGGCGAGTACTCGATGATTTGATATTTCTCTTAACAGTTAATGATTGAAGTCCTTTCATGTCATGTTGACAAGTAATGAGTTGTCCAATGATGGTACCTAAATATGTTGTTTAACTAGATTCAAGCTGTCTTAAATGCTTACGAAATAAATAATTCCCTCCCCTAAGACTTGCGATGCGTATTCGACGAAAAGGTTTGGGGAAATGTCATGGAGGAAGTGGGAGAGGGTAGCGGCTCGGGAAGGGGGAATGGGATGTGTGGAATGGAAGGAGAGGAAAAGGGAGGAGGTGAATGTCTAATGGGTACGCGATGGTACACGTTCTGCTGGGTTCCGAGCCTCGCATGGTGTATTAACTGGCGAGAATGTGCCGGGGCTGCGAATGAGAATCCATCGTATTGAGATTCCTGAGCTGTTACGTGTAGATTGGTGAATTTATTTAAGACCGGTATGCGTGGAGGAAACGTCTCCCTCCACCTATGGTCTCGAGTGTTGTTTCCAAATTTAATGTCGTTCTGTGGATGCCGAGGAAAGGTTGTGTAATGTGCCAATTAAATGAAGGTAAAAGCAGCAGACCTGCTGCTTTTGAGGAAAAATTCCCGTTTGATTTAATGTATGAACTAAAATTAAGAGAATACATGGTAGAGATGGAATGGAATATAGAAAAAAATGACAGTGTGTAAGTCATAATATCTTGACGTATCGTTTATTAATGTTGTTGTATACAAACTTTAACCGCTCATCAGGCTGGTTTGAGGGTTACGCCGGGTATGTGTTGGCTAATGGAAGATAAGCATTTCTAATCCATTGCCAAATACCTAATCGAGGTCTAAATGTCTGGTCTATGTAACTGGTCTCCATTAGTTTTTAATGCCCGACGTATGGAGAGAGGAAATTTGGCTCCTCATCTTTCTAAAATGAGATTAGGAAGCCAGGAAAAAACACGTTGCGGAATAATCACCCATTCGGTTGACCACTTGGTTTCATTTTGCTACTTAAACTGGAATGAAAAAATCAGAATAAAAAACAAGTTTCGGAATTATCACCCATTCAGTATCTCTTGTCTGTTACTTTTGATAATTCTTCTTCTAGAAACTATTCTGCTCCTAGAACCTAGAATTGAGATTAATACTTAGCCTACGTGTTCCCTTCGAGGAATAAGTAAAGATCTAGAATTACTGTTGGACTTAGTATTTTGGCGTTTGGTACTGGAATTTATTCATAGACTTGAAATTAAACCTATACCAACTAACTGTCACTTCATCTTGAGAGTGAAGGCTTAATTTTGTTAAAATAATGTACGTCACTCAAGAAATTGAAGCTCTACATTTTCCTCAAACTTTTATTCTCTGCAATAGCTTCGACGCTAAATGTCGAAACCATGCTCAGGAATAGTGTGTGGAAAACAGGACGAATTTATTGAGCGACATTCATTTTGAAGACCTTGCTTTGCCTCGATGCCCCAATGAGTAACTGAGGTGGTGCGCATGAGGTTGGGTAGTTTTGGGTTGTTCGCCACGGAAGAGGAGGGGTTAAAGGGGGGGGGAGAAGGTGGAAAGGAAATGCTGGGTGCCAAGGGGGAGAGGACAGGGGGAGAGGACTGACGAGCGAGGGTGTGGGTGGAAGTGGACGGGAAGAGGAGTGACTTGTTGGGGAAGTCTCATGAGGGAGGTTGATGAGTCGAAAGATTTTTTTCTTTGTTTTGCCCCTTCCTGCCTTTATGGCGGTCTTTCCTCACCGACACCGTCATCTCTTTCATAGCAGTCATTGTTTCAAATGACTCAAGTTCATTGTCTGGCTTCATATTCAAGAAGAGTTAATATGCTTGATGACCTTAATGTTTAATATATCCACAGGAATAATAAACTAAAAACGCACTTCCAGAAAAAAATTCGGGTAAATTCTCGGTCAATGGATATTTATCTTGGCTTCTTAGAAATGTATGGATATGTTACCCAAAAATCCTTAAACTTATTTCTTGTTGTTATTTCCTTGGTGACTCTGCATTTATATATGACCATTCTTTCTACTGTTTTTGTTCATCATGCAATGCGATTGGATGCATCCTCTTCCATTGAGCAACTCCACCACAGAGCCACCCACTCCTCCCCCTTCTCGAGGCTCCAGCAGTTGCTCCCTCGCTTTCGTCTCCCTTTCCGCTCTCGCCCCCCCCCCCTGTACACAACTTTTTTTGCAACAACTTCACCCGTTTTTACTCTTGATGATGGTTCTCTCTCATCATTTTTTTCCTCCCTCATCATTTTTTTCCTCCCTCTTTGTGAAGAGCCAAGATAAAATGCTGGCTTACTAGCAATAAGCAATAACTACCCTTTAAGCAATAATGCTATTTTTTCATTTTTTTTTTTTTGGAAAATTTGACTCCTATCTAATATATGGTTACAGGCTTCCAAAGCGTATATATTCTATGACAACTGATATTACTTAATTTTTTGTTGGGAGAGGTTAGTAGAGTGGCTGAACATTTCCAGAAGCTGCGGTGATATCCCACGTCAGGGGTCCCTGCCTATACTCGTTACTGCACGCACGTCTGTCACCCTAACCTCTGCGTCTCACTCCATTCAAATGCTCGAAGGAAAACATAGAGAGCTGTCGTAAACCTTGAGGTCGCGCCAAAGTGTACTTTTTTGGGAGAGAGTGCGGTGAAGTTACAGGGTGGGGGAAGACGGGTGTACGGCGAGGGGTGGTAAGAGGGTCGACGGCGCCGGGCCCTTCGCTTTTGGGGCGCCCCTCGGCCGCGCCGCCTCTTCGGCGTCGTCGTCCGACCGCACCTCAAGGCAACACCCGTTCTTGTGAATCGGATCCTCGGCCACACCCGGTACTGCTGTTCTTCCCCTCCGCGGTTAAAGGGCACAAGAGAGAGAGAGGGTCTTCATGCTCTCCCTCTCGAGATAACTTTTTACACACCAGGGAAATGCGCTAGAGGCAAGAAGGTTTTTGGGTTGGGAATCCTGGCGGTGTCTCGTTGGCATGACGACGTCGAGTGCGAGACTAATTTTGGTGAAAATAATGGGAAGTAAAATATCCCAGGGGTTTTAAGACTTGAGTGTGAACTTCTGAGAGCATGGAAAAATACAATGTCTGATTGTCAAAAGAGCCTCTCAGTACGCTCATGCGTAATGTCTCGTCAACTTTTCAGCTCACCACATTACCACCACTACCCAAAAAAGACGAATAAATTATAGGAAAAGGTATTCATTCATATCTCTACCTTCTTTTTACATTTCATAGTAAGGTTTCTATTATATCGAAAATAACTTTTAAAGTCAGCGTGCCCTTTTAAAAATGGTGATTTCTGTTTGGATATTCCTGGTACCAACTAAACCTTCAGGTATGCTGATAATGAATCAGCAAAAAGACCCTTTAGGGTGCACGTATTTTTTATAGACGTAACTTTTCTGAATGCTTTAGATTATTCTCCTCACCACATTTCCACATCTCAAAGGACGCAATAAATTCGACATGATTTGTATTTTTATCAGCTGAAAGTTGACTTTCGGAACGGATTAAAAGGAACATGCAAATTACTATGAATCGAAAGCCATTTCTGAACAGAACTTAGACGCATTTTATTAGTTGTTGCCAATTTGCTCACGAATTTTCAAAACAGCCTAGTACTACGAAAGTCATCAATTTTAAGACACCGGTCTTGTCGAGAATAATTTATTAAAGAATATGTTTTACCTGAAATATTTTCTTGTTTTTAACACTATTGCTTTATCTGTGGCGTCTTCAGTTATGATTTCATTTTGTTAAAATAAAAGGTATGTTGAGGACAGATTCTTTTCAACGCTACCAGTAAATTAAAATCAGCGATTGTTGCTATTCTTCAAGCAATTACTCTGACAGGTGAACTAGCTAGTTTCTTAGGGTTGAAAACGGCGATATCATGCTGGTATTCTACAAGCAAGTGGCAGGGAAACGTTCAGTCTTACGGCGCTCAAAGGGTGCCTCGCTCACAGCCGTTCTGTCTCCGCGTAATAAAATACTCGTCGGGGGGTCACAGCGGTGCACTTGATTGCGCCAAAAACTAGTTGTAAACGGAACCCCTTTTTCGCGTCACCCTCATGCCCTCACGATATTCCGACTTTATTGTTATTTGTTCAGCAAGTTTTCGAAAGACTCGCTTTTTTGTACCGTAGCAGAATGAGGCGGCTTATATAGATCCTCATTTTTTTGCGGCCACTCAAGCTGTTTTGCGGCAGGTCTAAGGGAGTTGAAAGGAAAGAGTCCAGTGGGATGTTGCAATAAAGAGCCGAGTTCGCGGTAGAATGTGATTCCGGAAAAGGGTACCGGCAGTTGTTTCTCCAGCACCCCTTTACCTTAGCCGAATAGTTTTTTGCTTCCAGCAAAAAAATCATGTTTTTCCTCCTTACGCTGATGAAGTGCCAAGCACGCGTACTAATATGAACGCCATCTAATTTTTTCTGCATTTTTTATTGACCATAACACTAAATGTCAATGATCATTCGCAAGGCATGAATAAATTTACTGATAAAAGTTAGAGGTTAGTGACCGACCTTTGCAAACACCACATAACAGTTAATGCATATCCAACCATTCATGTACTCACAAGCACTTCTCTTAAGCAGCTGGCTTTTGAATTTTTTTTGAAGTTACTTACTTCCGAACTTCGATCCCCTTTGTACAGATTCTATCAAGATACGAATTCAGATTTTACGGTATGTCGTAACATTCTAAAATTGAGAGCTTTCAGGGGAATATTCTATTAATTGATATGGATTGGACTATAGATTCCAGATCTTTTGCGACTTGCATTCGCAATTGTTTTTATCAGTACTTATAACCTCCCGCAAAAAGTATTCCAATGGATTCATTGGTGTTTTATTTACTTATACGTTCAGAACTGTTCACTTAAAGCAATTAATTTGAAAATTTTAAACAATTTATCGCAGTAGAAAATTGAAAAGCAATAAAATACCTTTCTCATTGCTGCGCCAAAATTTTGTAAATTATATGCGCAAATACCATACTGAGAGAGAGGTTAGAGGAATTAAATTCACTTTCGAGGAAATAATATCTTTGGCGTTGGCTATCAAGCCGAGTTCTTCCAACGGAGAGCCAGTTACGACACCGTGGTTTCTAACGTGAAGCATTTTCGGCGAGTTGGCTCCTCACCTGATCCTCTCGCACCTCAACTCGGAGAGTGACTCGGAGAGTGGCATTTCGGAGGCAGGATTGGGTAGGTGGGGGTGGTGCTTGGACACTCCGAAATGAAGTAAAAGTTACAGGAAATTGTCTAGATACTCGCAGATGTATCATGCATGATTTTTTCAGTGGTAGTGTTGGTATATCGCATACCCTTATATTCTTCATTTTTGTAATTTCATTGAAAGAGAGTTCGATACTTAAGATGCATTTGGTGCTTTCATCTGTCTCATGATTCCATGAAATATTTCAGAATGTTAATGGAAAACGCGTCAAAACTCGTCAGACTATAGATTAATTTATTTTAGCTTTTCTTCCTTCCTTGGTTCTGGACCTGAAAGCTGAAGAAAACTTCTTTAGATTTTCCCCTACCATTCTTAGCCATTTCTTCCAATTTTGTATCTTCCCTCGGTCTACCGCTAATCTTTTCCCCGTATTTCCCGTCTCTACCCTTCCATGCTTCTTCCCATTGCAAACGCGCTCCGGCGTGCATACGTATGCACGTTTGGGGTCTACGTTTTTTTATTTTAGTACCTTCAGTTTCCGCACCCTTGTGACAAGCCGCCTCCGCCGTTCGTCACGTGACGTCATAAAACAGAAAAAAGAAAGAGAGGCAGCGTCACGAATGTCGGTTTGTCTGCGATATGCATACTTTCTACTCTTTTTACCCACTCTTTTTTCCGCTTTTCTTCCTGTTGAGTTGTTGTTTCCCGCTTCGGCAGTTCAACTGCCGAGGGTCGTCGTTGCCCTGGCATTTCTTAGCTCATTTAACTTTTTGCTATGGACCTTTCAGTTTTTCATGCGCTTCCTCTGAGAAAAAAAAACAGTAGCTAGTAGTCACAAGCCGAAATCCTCGTTCATTTCTTTGCTGTGTCCTCTGGCTCACTTTTTTCCGCTTCTTGTACCTTTCTGTTTCTCTTCAACTCCTTCACCATTTCTTCTGGGTGATAAAAAAATATCTTTTTCTCTATTTCACACATTTTGCTCGACCGTTCAACATTCGATTTTTTTAACTATTTTAACTAACAATTTTTTTTACCCTGAAGCAATTCTAGTATTGCGAGGACTGCAGCAGTTTTTACCGCGAGTTCTTCCTGTCCCAACCTTCCTTTCCTGCCCTCTAAACCTTCCTTGGCCGAGCCATTCCTCTCACCTCGCGATTCCCAAGTCGGTTCCCTCTTCCCCTTTGTCCCACGTCCCCACCCAACCCGTCCGACCCCCTCCTCTCCTCACGGCCCAGCTTTTATGCGCACGAGAGTTCGTGCGCAAGATGGGTAAGCACCTCCACCATCGTCGCCTCCTTTAGCGCACTTAGGCACCGGCTCATTGCGATGCCGCCGATGACTCTCCTCTTCACTGCCTTCCCCCCTCTACTTTTCTCCTCCCCCACCCCACCCTTGAGGCTCCTGCTGCGCAAGTATAGCTCTCGCGAAAGCTTATGGCGTTCGGATGTGCAGAAGAAGACGTCGTGGAGGGGTAAATTTTGGTGGAAGGGGTACGGAAAAGGGACGAAGGGGAAAGCGAAGACATGGTATTTGTGCCATGCATGATTGCATTTCAAAAAATGGAATTGGTATGACGTGGACAACACAAACGCCGCGCATCCGAACGCCATAAGCTTTCGCGAGAGCTGCATGTGTGCCTCGCTTGGCTTCGGACCCTGCCCCCATCCTCCGGCCTCCTGTGACAGCGACCTCGCCCCTGCAAACGGTGCCATTAACATTTTCTATCCCCTCTTGCACTCCTTCCCTCCACTAAACCGCTTCCTCGCCACCTTCTTTCAGCACAGTTCACGCAATATAGTACGTCTACTGCCAACACTCATCTAATCATACATTGTAGCTAATGTTCCTTGGAGCTTGGATGTACTACAATTTTTCAAGTTCGATTAAATTTCATGGTGCGCTACTTTTTTATCAATATTATTATAATATTAACATTTGTGATTTCCCCACTTGCATTTCCTCATTAAATAATGGTGAAAATGGTGTTGATCTCAAGTTTCGGAAAAAAGCAAGTACTATATATAGTAGCGAGCGTTTAATTTCTTTGCACCTGAAATCAAACTCTTTGTTGACTCACATCGTTCGTAGGTTCTTCCTTGCTGCCACTTGGATTTCTTTTATGAATGAGACGCAGCCCGGAATGTAGCTATTAGAAGGCGCTCTGCTATGGACTGGAGAGAGTTTGCTTCAAATATGGATAGTGCATGTGTACGCCAAAGATTACAATCGATACATTTATAATCTTCGGCGTGTGTGTGTAAATGTATTATAATGTCAAGGTCCCTGTGAAATGTGAAGAGAAGTGGCATTGCTGCATTATTGATAATTGCTGTTGAATATGACGAAAGAATTTGTCGCTCTAGCGATATTCTCTGAAGAAAGTTGGGAGCTAAGCCTTAGGCTCTTATAAATGTAAATACAAATATACCTTTAGGTTTGGAAGCTTTGGTATTTTTGAAATCCATATAAGGGCTATTCCTTATTTTTGTGGTGATTAGGCTTCTTAGGTGCTTGAAAATATTGACAACAGGATGAAGTCCAAAGGGATTCGGTCTTCCTATTGACCGTCAATGAGTCATTAAAAATGACCCTTGGAATACAAGGAGACTTAAACGATCGTCTTGGACTCCAGATATTGACTTGCTTGGAGAATATCTTTCGTCTGAATTTGATCGAGAAGTATGACGCCAATCATAAATGGAAGGAAGCGGAAACCTCGAGTTATGCTCGAACAACTACTGCACTGCCCAACTCTCCGTCCGTCCCCATCTTAACCCCATCTCCGTCTTTGGTGGTTTCTCATTGTGATCCTTTTTCTCATTTCTCCGTTTATTCATTCAATTCTGTTTTTTCTTCCTTCGTCCTTGAGCCATGAATACGACGACAATGGTCATCACTGAGACGTTTTTGACAGGCATTTCCTTTTGATTGATTCATGTGGCATCTGACTGCCATGTTTCTATCTGATCGGCAAATCTCTATTCGTACATCATTTGATGAAGCAATATCCTCGGCGTATCAGATGCTTAGATCGTGTGAAAGATATCTTTCGTTTCTCGTCGGTTGTAAGTGGTACTTTAGTAAGTGAGCGCTTTATGACCAATTTGAGGACATATCTTGGTTAATTACACGGATTCCATCGTTATGAGGAAGAAAAATCAGTTCCTACGAGTGGTGAAGTATTGTTTATCTCTCATTAAACCAAATGAAATAGCGATGATCATCATGATATAATTCATTCTAATATCATTTATTCCCTCATCAATTCATTCAGAGAAATTCATTGGGTTCTATGCCAAAGGAACGAGAAGAGAAAAGGAGCAAAAATGAAATTAACCACGTAAAGACTGTTGCACTATAAATGCGGCTGTTTTCATTTGATGTGTCTCTGACTATCCTTCTTTTATTTGCTATTGAAACAATGTTCAATGTTGTTATCCGATCGGAGAACATTATGAAAGGATAATGGTACCGACGACCTTTTATCGCTGTATTGGTATAATGGCCATCCTTCTCCGACTATGTTGAACTAATTCTGATGATTGCTGGTTTCTGTGTCCGATAGATGTTCTTCTCTTCTGCCACGTAGTCACATGAACTCGTGGGACTAAATGTGGCATGTGTCACTATGGTGTAAGAGACAACTTATATCGAGAATGGCACTTCCTCATGGCGAAAGCTGGATGAAGGACCTATACGACCTCCATATCAGAAGGTTTCAAAGACGCTTCACGCCAATACAATCTCACTACATAAGCTGAATGACTTTCAATAGTACCCGTTGGAAGGCCGGTTGAGGTGAAAGACAAGTGTGGAGAAATTTGTTGTGACGGGATTAGTATCATCACCCAAAATGAAGGCATGCCAGAGAGTATGAAAGAGATTTTGTCAAAACTCATGTCATTCGTAATAAATTGGACTTTGATGCTGCTTACGAATTTTTATTCGCTGAAGTTCCAGTTCCACGGTTTTTCTTTATCTACATATTATACATTGACTGCGTCCGTTCTTAATGGTAGAGAGTGACATTTTCACGCCTTGACGTGCTCTATTGTTGGTTGTGAACGTTAAGAGCAAAACAAAATGTTATCACTACATTGTAGGTTCCTTAGATTCGATAGATTGTAGGTTCCTTAAAAATAAATAAATCAAATACTTCGAGTGGTATGCAATTTCGAAATACCAAATTAATGAACTATCCAAAAATAAGAAAAATCAATTATTTCCTGATGAGGACCTTGGTTAAGGTTGAGGGCATTGTTCTATTTTATGTAGTAACAAAATAATAGAATAAAAAAGTTGCTTTGTATTAGTATAGATTCATAAACATTACATTAGTATAGATTTATAAACTCTTCCTTGTCGAGACTTAAGCTGCAGTATTGACTTCTGAGATAAAACATGTGCTATTTCATAGTGCTCAAGTAGATCGTAAATAAATCGGATGGAGGACATTACGATGAAATTCATCCGATTTAACCGAATTCAAGGGTTGACGAAACTTACAAAGGGTTACAGAATAAATGTTAATATCTCTCATAGTAGTGATAAGCAGTAGATGTGCTTATTTATAAAATCTGTTAATAATTTTCATGCTTCACGTCTCTGCTTTTGAAAATGGACAAGCACGATTCTTCGATTTCTTTGATCTCATAAAGCGCCTTACGCGTTTTTCGTAATTTTATTTTCTTCGTGTTCATCTGAACCCAATGTTGAGTTTACATTCGTGAATGAATCATCTCACGGACTTCCCTTGAAGACCAGATTGAATGTCTTTCTCCTTCGAGGAGAAATTTTGTTCTTAGACATAGTTACCGCAGGACACAGTGGAAGGAAAAGGAAAAGCTAGTAGCGACATGTGCATTAGGGGTGAGAGTGGCAAGGAACTGATAGGGCAAGTGATACGGAAGGGTCGAAGTGAAGTTTTCCGGTGGATGGGAATCTGTCGGGAGCTTGGATATAGAGAGAGGGAAGAAACGTGAAGGGGACACCGGAGGTCGCTGGGGGAAGGTGAGCGGAGGGGGCGAGGCGAGTGGGATATGAGTAGGTGGGCGGGGATGCGCGCGGATCGGGAGGATGGCATCGGGGTGGTGGTGAGATTCCTCGGTATCCTTTCCGTTGCTCACGAGTGTTGGGCCTCACGCTGTGACGAACAGGCTACAATTTTTTTTTCGGGAAGTGGGAGTGAATGGGGAAAGGGATAGAGGGGATTGGGAATGGAGGTGGGGTGGGAGTGAAGGAGGGGAGGGGAAAGGGAGCGGGGGAGAAAAGGGAAGAAAAGCCGTGGCGGCGAGCTTTTTGAGTGAGCGAGAGGGAGTGAGGCAAGGGTAGGAGGAGGTGGACGAAAGGGTGGTGGTTTTAAAAGCGGAATGGTTACAAGGATGGAAGGTGGGTGAGGAAGCTTGGATTTTTGTGGCAAGGCGTGCGGGAGGGGGGAAGTGCTTGAGGAAAGGATGAAGGGGGTTTTTGAGGAGATTAAGTGGGAGGGAGGGAGGGGGATGACTTGCTGTGGAATATGTGTGTGTACTGCGAGCGACTCTAATCACCGGGTCATCTTCGTCTGCCTTTTCTCTTTCTCTCCCCCCCTGCCTTTTCCTCTTCCCTGTTGTTCTTTCCCGATGGAGTGATTCACGACGACATTGCTTATATTTTTTATGCGAAGCGAAGGTGGCGACTTAAAATCCTGCCACTTCTGTTATGGTGCTTGTTAAGATAACAGCTGGAAATAATGTTTAATGTTCCTAAGGAAGGCTTGAGGATCACATACAAGAGTTCACGA
Source organism: Pyrrhosoma nymphula (assembly GCA_963573305.1). Lineage (NCBI taxonomy): Eukaryota > Metazoa > Arthropoda > Insecta > Odonata > Coenagrionidae > Pyrrhosoma > Pyrrhosoma nymphula. The sequence goes on from OY754327.1 coordinate 169,529,793, forward strand.
CGGTTGTATCGGACCGGACGAGCACGATATTGCTTGTATACCGCGCTATTAAATAGGAAGAAGACATATCGAACATGAGGGCGATTACATGTTAAATATCTAGGTTAACCAGGGAATATTGAGTGCTAGTTTACATTAATTTTAATGAGTAAAAGTTTATTTTATACTATTTACTATTATACTTATTGTACGTCTTCCAAATATCGTTTATTCCGAAGAGAGGAACATTTTTTATCTGATTTCATCTTTCACTTCCCTCAACGTCATAGCAGACCTTCATTTAGTAGAAAAACAAGTTCCTCAAGAATATTTGAATAACCATTACAAAATATTTTAATGCTATATCTTCACTATAAAAACATTCCTTTGTGGAACAAACTTGCATAATTATCAACATTTCCACCTTTCATTTTCGTTTATATTAGCCATTATTTCAGGTTTAATATAGTGTACCTCTTCCTATCATTTTGGAAGATGAAATTTATTTCAATGAAATTTTTGTCAATCCGTAATTTTACTTTTCATGCCTCACTGCCTTATTTAGCATTGTTTTATGCTTAGATTTCTTCTGCTAAATAATTTAAAATAGCAAAAAAGACATACTTGGTCGTACATTGTTGAGGACGAGTAAACAGCGATGATGTATAAATTCATTATTCCAAAGTTAGATTGATGTATGGATAATAAGCACAACTGGCAAGAAAGAAATAAAATGTAATAGGAAACACGGGTTTCGTTAATTTGTAGTTAGTTAGTAATTTAAGTTTCGCTTCCACTTTTGAGCGAGCGGAAAATGTCTACGTAAAAATATGAAAATAATATTATACTAGCGTGCAATAGTCGTGATTTGTTTCAACTTTGATGCGGCAAAGCGTTCAATGTGGTTTTACAAAAGCCTTTCCGGGCTGCCTTCTTGTTCGTTTCACCTTGATTCGGGAGTGACTCTACCTCCGTCCTCTAAAAAACGACGATAGAATTCGTCGGTTCACCTCACTCTTTATGCCTCCCTACCTGTAACAACCGAACAACATTCCTTCCAGCCTCCCTTCCCCTTCCTCTTCTTGTCTTTCTTCTCTCCTTGCTGTCAGGTTTATTGCCGCGCCTCGCCTTTTCCTTCTTCTTTCTCCTTATACGCTTTTCCGTGCTAAAGATCTAACTTGCAGTAGTTATGTTCAACGGTATTTCGCTACAGTTTGTTTTTTTTCACGATAAAAATAACGGAAACCGTGAATCCATGATCATTGATATTGAATACAAAATATGTCTCTGATTTTAAAGGATAGATACTTTACCCCTTTTCTGAAACATCATAGAGATAATTTATTTATATGAACGATGTTATATTATATTATCCTTTCCCAATGAACCATACTTGCATAAACACATTTCCAGTCCTGTATTAGTTAAAGTAGTTTTCCTGAGGCTCAAATATATTTTACTTCTATATGCATGGTGTGCACCTTAAACCGATTAATTCATTTGATAATTCGATAGCATATGATATAGCTGTACCTAGATATTTTCCCTGTCCATTACCCTCCCAGTTGCTTATTTGTTATAGACCTATTTCTCTTCTTCTCCCATTTTCATCTCGTCCTTACTCCGCGTCTCTCCCTCTCCTTCCTCTGCACCATTATACAAGATACCGGCGCTGTCTGTCAACTTCATTCTCAGGGACATCCCGGAACGGTCCCTCTTTCCGCTCTGTAAGTCATGGCACAGCGACGGACACGTCTACCCAGAAGATTTCCTATTCCTCTTTTTCGACTGTCAGGAGTAAAAGAGAGAAAGGAAGAGAAAGGAAAGAGAGTACAGGGGAAAGAAAGAAGGCATGGCAGTCCGACAATAATGAAAGTTTAAAAAAGTTGTAATAATGGTCAAAACCCGATCGGAATCTGTTTCTCACGGGACGAGGTACTTCCTTTGTTTTTTGCCTTACTTTACTAAGGCAAAGTAAAAGCCATGTAAGGCCTAAGTACATGGAATGATGCCGATTTGGAAAAATTCCTTTTTCTCAAAGGAGAGGGTAAAGAAAAAGGCGGCATTTAAAGTCACACCCTTGTGTTAATCTGTTTATATCTATTTTATTTCAGCTGTGGAATTAGCACTATTATTGTGTAACTTGTTATAACTCCATAAAGTTGAATGTTGTCGCTCGCTCCTGGCTATAAATTTGTTTGCACCGATTGAAGTTTCACTCTTTACCTTTTACCTTGTTTTTTATCTATTTTCTCCCCCACGTTCTATTGGTTAAAGTGTTGACGAGAGTGAAAAAATGTAAATGCCGTAATCGTTTTTCTCCCGCTGAGTTATGGCTTCCGCTTCGTTTTTATGTCGACCATTGCGATCAAGAGGTATTCCTGGGCCTGGGATCACTTATTCCCAAATGTCAGTAATGAAAGTAAGAGTCGCTGCCAGACCCATTCCTAAAACTTCAAAATTAACAGGTATAACTTCACTTTCCAATGCTCCACCTTGTCTTCACCCCTTTTCTCCCGGCATTTTTCTGCGTCATTTCAAGAATCTTAGTATAGTCAGTCGTCGACTTACGTGGGATAATCATCACTTTTGGCAGATTTCGACAGAAATACTTTCTACATTCCTAAGTGTTCAAAATTTTAAATCGGAATAATTGAAATCGCAACCGCTGCTGATAACGGACTAACAATTATAAGCGATCTGATGTTAACCAGATGAGCAGCACCATTCACGCTACTGCCGATTGTTCGGTCGTTAGTCGTTAGTGTGTCAAAAAGGAAATGAGTAGACGACTGGCTCTTTAATGCTTCTTGCTTTATGTGTGTGATGCTAGTACCTATAGGATAATATTTGTTCATGTTATATGCCACTCACTCCGCAAATCCATGATCGCCTATTCCCGCTTTTCATCTCCGGTCACTCTCTCACCTCTCTTTCTTTCTCCATCTCTCTTTCTTTCTCCATCTCAGCATTTACATCCTCTTTCTATTTTCCGCTCATATTCAAACCTACCGGAAGGATTTCTTCCTGAATTGCTCTGCACTTCTGTGGGACAGGAGAAAGTGATCGAAAGAGACTTGAATGAAACCATTTGGAGGGATTACAACTCTCCAAACTTCTATCTCACATTAAACTTCGCCGTATTTCACGTACTTCTTTTCCTTGACTTATTCATGCCTCATTTCCCCTTTCTAATTCTCCTTACCTAGTCGCCTCCTCTACCCTTATTTCTACTTTTTTCATTCTCTACACCCCCGTCTTACTCTACTTTCTTTCCACCAGTATCTCTACCGTTCGTTGTTCCGCACTCCAATAATGCTTCCATCTCCTATTACCACCCTTTCAAAGTTTGCTATCAAATGAGAATGATCCAGAGGATTTTTTGCTTGCCCATTTTCAATCTTAACTGCCTATCCCATCTCCTGTTGCGCACGTTTCAGAGGGGCAGGAGACTTTAAGAGGAGAGGAGTGGGACGAGTGAGGAAACAGAAAAAAAGGTCTCCCTACATGTCAGCCGGGGCTTACAAACTCATTCCAGAACCAATACAAAGTGATGTTTACAACCCAACCCGGTTAATTCCTCACTTCTTGCCCTCGCCACCGATCCTTTCCTTTATATTTCCCATCCTCTCTCCTCCCCGTTTTACGTTCCACATTATAGCCACCATTCATTTCTTTCTCTTTCACGAGGAAACATCACCCTAGCCATAATAACAATCACTTCGAGTTTAGGCGAACCACTTAAAAGACCCCCGGAACCCGTCGCGCGAGGTTAACTCATTAATTTTTTCTATCACCTTTTCATTAGTAGACCCCTTGAGAAATCTCTCCTCCTAACCTTAACCTACCGAATGGTCTCCACTTAAGCTTCACTATGAGTGGGGGAATTTTTGGACATTTTTCCCTCTCACTCTCATACTGCCTTCCTTTTTGAATGTATGTATTTTAAGGGCTTGAAGTCCTTGCTCTATAGGCACATAGCGATTGTCGTTCTTCCATTTGATATCATGTATCACCGGCTAATGATCCTTCTATAAACTCTGTAAATTACTCTTTCTTTAACTCTCAGTTTTTGGAGTACCGTACATGTTAACATGAAACTTTAATAGGTAAAAATAATTGCTAAAATTATGTATCTATCAGGTATTGTGAAGTATTGCTTACTGCAGAGACATCTTTGGCTAAGAAGCCTGTACTTGCCCGTACAGCTTTGGCTGTCAGTTACCTAACTACCGACTAACTAAATGTATGGGATTGATGGGATATTTTAATGATTAGAAAAGTTACTACTTCTGATTGGGTTATAGGGTTGGTTAGGATATGTTTACTTAAGCTAAAAGTTATCGTCCTGAAATCACTGATGACAGTATTTATCGGATTATATTATCGCATTAGAATTCGATTACGAACCTACGATAACAATAGTTCCTGCTCCTTAAACTGTGCTGGCAGTTGCGACTCTTCTACCGTTCCCCACAATGTAGAGTAACTTCTCCCTCCTCCTCTCCCGTCATCTCGCCAATGATACCGACCCCATTCCTTCCCCTAGCATCCACTACATGCTCTAAATCTTCTTCCCCGTTTGAAAGAAGAAACGCCCTCCATTCCCACCTCTGTCCTCTTTTTTTCCTCCGCCAACGCGGGCACGCTTGTGCCGCCCTACCTCTCTCTCCCTCCTCAACCCTCCCCCCCCCTCCGTCCTTCCACAGCGTCTATCACCATCTCCCCAATTCGGTTGATGAGTTTGCGTTGAGAAATAGGACATTTCATGAGTTGTGTTATGAGAAGAGGCCGACTCCTCCCTACGTATTCCTGCTTGGCCCCAAGCTCGTCTCTTCATTCCCACTTTTATTTCTCTGCATCCTACACGGTCCAGTTCTACCATTTAGTAGTCTGACAGAGTGTTAAATAGGATTTACGCGTTTGGGCTTCCATCCTTTTTTTAGCACCTTCGTATGCCTACACATACACATCAGTCTCGATACTACCACCCACTCCGTCGACTCTACTCTCACCTTCATTTAGGAAACAAGGACGTCACCTCCCTGCTGCTACCCGACATCTTGACCGAATCATGCCAAATATCCCCGGCTCAATCTTTTCAACACATAGTTTAAATCCGTTCTTTGAACTAATTTTAAGAAATCTTTTAGGGCATTATGTGCCAAGACTATAACTTGCGAATAGCCTTATAGCTAAGAAGTCATGAGTTCCGAGTGTTCTAGAATATTCTTTTGAAACCTTCAACAATAGAATATTGAGAGATGCCTTAATTTATAAATTTTCAAAGTGCATGGAGATCGAAATTGTCTTAAATAATACCTCATGCATATATTTTTAAGCTTTAAATCCATATTCTTATTTAGCATTCAACTAACGGATATGTCAATCAAGAATTCAAGAATTTGTTTAAGCTCTGACGACATGGCTTTGCCAATTGTTGTCACATTTAGCAATAACGATTGTCTCTCCCTGTCAACAGGTTAACCGGCCCCTAACGATGAAAAAGGAGGGAATCCAGACGAGGAACCGGAAGCTTTCATCCAAGTCAAAAAAGAAGAAGGGAGGCGGAGGGCCCTTGGGGATGGGTCCGGGCGGAATGGGAGGAGCCGGACCCGGCGGCATGGGCGGGCTGGGCCTGCCGGACATGATGATGAAGCCGCTGGACAAGGCGGCGGTGGCCGCCCTCTCCTTCCCCGGCTTCGCTAACCCACACCACCACCCACACCACCACCCGCACCACCCACACCATCCGCATCACCCGCACCATCACCCTCACCACCATCCCCATCACCACCCCCACCAACACCCACACCATCACCCGCACCTCGGGCCCTCACCGGCCGCCGCCATGTCCCACTACATGTACAATAGCAACGTCCACGCGGCCATGGCCGGAGGGTTCGTGTCACCTCCCCCGCCGCCCCCGCACCACCACCTTGGGCACCTGGGGCAACAGCAAGGCGCGCAGCAAGGTGGTCAGCAGCAAGGCCAGGGCTCTGACGGCAGCGGAGTTGGAGGGGTTGGTGGTTCCACTGGAGGCGGCGGGGGCGGCGGCTCGCATCAGCATCCACCCCCTAGCGCCTCCGCCGCGCCTTCCATGCACCACATGGGAGGCATGGGTGGACTGGGTCTCGGCTCCTCGCCTGGCGCGCTGTCCTCGCTCGGTTCTGGAGGATTAGCGCTAGCAGCATCCAACGGAATGGTGAGTTTTCCCTGAATGATTATTTCTTTAAATAGTCATACTTAAAGAGCCTCAAAAACTCCACTCGATCCTCTAGCAGATTGTTCTGTGTTGTAGTCTAACTTCATATCCCATGCAATGAACGAGTACGTGGTGTCTCCCTGTATTCCATCAGTGAATGCTCACCAGAATGAAAATTCGAATAGATTAAGTGAAATTTGAATTTAAAACCTGATTTCCAGACAAATTTGGTATTCATTACGATCGCTTTTAGTCTTCCCTCAATTGCAGTATTATATTTTGAGTATTTTTATCCTTGAGTATCAATTCACTTTCCCCTACCTGTGTAATCAAGCAGTGGTTATCAATATTTTAATCGTCATGATTTTTATCACATTGCAGACGAGTTGGCGTGCGGAATACACCTGATGAGATTAAGGAGAAAGCAACAGCAACAGCCGCAGCAACATGCCTGGGAGCTACGGAAAGCAGTATTTTTCTCGGCCCGAAGTAATCCGAACCGCGGCTGGGCTAGCAATTCTGGGCGCCAGTGCAATCAGGATGACGGAGTGCAGGCGTTAGAAGCGGCCGACGCGCGAAGAGAGTGAAAGACATTTCAAAGAAAGCATCTGCCTACAATGAAAACGACATGGACTTTGAAACACTCCTCTCTGTTAATGCTTCTATAGTGAAGTTAAATCAAATACGAGATTTCTATAGACTCGGGCTCCCTTTTTCAAGATCAGGGAATCGCCGTACGGGTGACGTAAGTGGTACAACGCTGCGCAACTGCAAGAACATAAGTTTACTGGGAAATGTGGCTTGCCTTCTCAAAAGTGACTCAATTGTTTTTACAATTAAATGCAAATGAAGATAGTCAGTAATTTCTACGTTTAACTGCGTAGGTGTGTTGAAATCTGAATTTTGTGAATTCTGGTTTAACCACGGTAATCATTATTTCCATCGAATGAAAACGAATGAGTGACTGAATGTGTTCATTTTTGGGCACATTCACTTGCTTCATCATCGAAGAACGATCCCTAATTCATTGTGCATAAATCAATACTGCGTTACCTCATAGGGTAATCTAATGATCCCAGGAAATTTAAAAAATCCTTTTCCCCATTAAAGTGTAAGGTTTAAGTATTTAATGGCACGATTTCCAGGACTCAAACAGTGAGCTATCAAGATACGCCAAAGTGAAAAAACTATCTTCGTTCAGTTGAAGAATGAATGCGAACAAAAGTGAATGTGAAAATGATATTTGAGTCAACTTATGGGGCAATATAGAAATAAGTTAAAATGTTTGCTTTAAAACAGTTCCTCTGTTAATACGTTAATGAGAGGCAAGGATCGGATGGGCCATTTGCCTCGCGTTTATCTTTTCTGCACTGCAGGGCTTTGGAATCCCATTATAAAATGTCAAGTTTTTTGAAGTGCATCTAGTGTATTTAGCAATGCAAAAATGGGTAATTACTTAATTGACTTTTCGAAGAAAAGCATTTAGGAAGAACTGGCCATTCAAGTACTCAAGTTTCTATGACGTATTTGCCGTCGTATGGGCTATGAAGCCACGAAAGATCTATTTTCTCGTCCAAATGAGATATGAGTTTACGAACGTTTCATACGACAAAGTGCAATTCTTGTGATGGTGAATTATTTAAACTCCAATACAGGCCAAGTTCGAACTAAGCAGTGAAGTGAAATATTTGCGACGAATTCAATCCCAGAGGGAAATATTCAGTTCTGTCCGGAGTGAATGTGATATGCATCGGAACTCTGATAAGAGTGCATCGTCATCATGAGTGCATTTGCATAAATCTAAAAACTGTTCTAAATACAATAATGAATTTTCAAAGGATATGTAAAGCGCTCGGCAGAAAAGAAAACTACGGGCTTGTTGATTCATTAGAAAATGAATGCTGAAAAAAATGGGAAATAGGAGATTGCACATAATTTAAAACGGAATTTTATTATCATTATTAATAATTAAAGTAATTATTGCTCCTATTGCAGTTATTATGAGTGTATTATATGAAAAAAGTGTAGTCAAAAGTCAACACTGTATACATAGCTTGTAAACGGAGAGAGTTTTTAAGTCGCCTGGTTGTGACGAGAAACCCCCCCCCCCTTTTTTTTAAAGAGGCCAAAAATTGTTCCCCCGTAACGTCATTTTCTGATGTCTGAAAAAGATTCTGTTTGGTATTTGCGTGTCAAGCTTGTAGTAAATATATGTTCTTTCCTGTTTGACTCTTCCTTCCCTTTGCAAGGGATTACCTTTTTCAACTCCCTATTATTCTATTGTATCCTTATTAAATTCCCTTCCCGACAATTCTTGTGATCCCCAAAATCACCTACACTTAATGTAATTAAAAATTTCACAGCATAAAACTTGTTTTACTGACTTGTTTTCAAAATTACCAGATACCAAAATGACTGGAGAAGCTTAAAGGTTTTAATGATAATGCTATTTAAATGTTGAAAGTAATTCTTGATTGTCATATAAGTAATCAGTATTATATTCAATATAGAAGCTCTTCGAATATATTGTTTTTTATTTTATAAAGCATAAACAAATCTCCCTTATTATTGGATAGGCGCGTATACAAAGACTTGTTAAAAGTTAGACAACACTTAACGATAACTATGAATGACGAATGTGTATATTGCAAAATAATGTTAAAATTTCTATACAAAGATATATTAAAATATTAAATAAAAATGGACGTACGCACGGAAGTGACCTGTTTTCATTTTTACTAAATAGAACATCTTGATATTTAAGTGAATTTAAAAGCCATAACGCAGGAATTCCACCAAATGGAGCAACTCAACATGATTCATTCTTGATAGTCATAAGACGTCACAACGTTTCTCCTTCAGCGAAAAAAATGTACAAAATCAAACAAATAAATAAAAAATGGAGTGGTACAATGTGAACTGTTACGAAATGGTAGGTGCCTATTTATTGGACATGGAAAATATGCTCGTACCTGTTGAATTTCAACTGGGGAAGAAAAAATTGAAAACGATGAACAGAGTATAAAATATCTTTCCAAGTTGTTTAAAGCGTACGAGCAGATATCGACTCAGAAGACTGGGATGGATTAATAAATTAACTGCTATATAGAAGACGTGAGTATATATTTTTAAAATTCCCATCAACCTCAATGGAACTAAGTCTTGAGCATGGAATATATCTCTAGCCAGAATTAATTGTCATTGAGTTAAAATGCAAAGGAAAACCAACGAAAATAATATTAATTATTTCGCATTTCGGAATCTATTTGATGGAATTAATTTGCTCATATTTGATCAATCTTGTGGTCGTTTTAAGTGAATATCATACAATACGACCCACCACTACTTATGCAAATCATTTTCTAAAAACTTACATATAACAAATTACTTCCTTAAATGTCTCTAAAAAATGACACATTGACAATATTCCATATCTGTCCATAATTACACAGCAGTTAACGCCCTGTGGTGTGTGGTTTTAAAGTTTAATCGAACAGCAAAACTTTAAATATAATTTCAATGCATATAAGTGGTGCTTGTCCTCCTCGAATTCTGCCACAAATGGAGTGGTTAGGATGAAAATAATCACACCGAAGTTATTACTGCTAGTCTTAATTGATTATTTAACCTGACGTTTAAATGCTAGAGACGTGAATATCCGATTAAAACGTTGACTGCCACCGTGAGCGGTATCTTAGCATAACTGTGGAGCCACAGAAAAGTAAAGATATTATAAAGACAAATGAGTCTAAGTATCACATGTGTTACTCGTGGCTCCTTCGTAAAAGTGAAGTATCACCGGTGATATTCATGGCAGCCAAACCGATGATCAGGTTGCCAAGGCAATATGCTAATGTATAAATTAGAAAAAAAATACTATCTCTGACTACCGGCGGCTATCCTATCTGAGGTGAGATGAACAAATTAGGAGCAATAGGCACATTTTCTACAGCTGTTATTGCATTTCTAAACACGAGACGGACTGTGCATGCATGAATAGCCGCTTTGAGCTGTTACGTTTCATCTGGTCACCTGGCGATAGCCGGCTGCTGACAGCAGCATCGCCAAATATCGCCGTCAGCAGCCGCCTATCGCCACACATAATTGAAAGCACCCTTTGGAGCCAAAAAAGAAAAACAAAACGTATTCGATAATCGAATTCTAGAATTTCATTCTTTCAGTCATCCGAAACTAAAAATCCCAGGATAGTATCATGAGTGCAAGTAACTTAAGGGGGCTAAAAAAGAAACATCTGCACCAGATCCAATTCTTTTCTTATGGGAGTAAAATTTAATAAATCTGGGGGCACACAACCCATTTAATTTTTTTTCGTCTAATAACATCATAAAGGGCCCACATTGCACTCATTGGGGCCATGGGGCCTTTTTTATATGGATCATGTCCCTTCTAGTGCTAACATATGCTGTGGGGGAAAAGAGTTTCCCGACGAATGGAGCTCCACCACTATCGCTCAGGAGAAAAATCGGCTTCCTCTCTTATGGCTTATTATTTCTACGCAAACATGAGGGAAATTCGAACACAACAAGGTGATGGACTCATCGTTGACGCCAGTCACGGATTACTGGCTGTTTGCCTTACCCGAGCGCTATTCGCGCTCGCTTCCAAACGGAGGCACATTAGATGACCTTGTATGCATTTGAAACGTAACATTAAAATCTCTCGTTCTCGCCGTAGTTTCATCTGGATTATTTTTCTTTCCTACCTTTTTCTTCTAGCCTTCACTCCTATCACACAGGTCCTAGGATTCACCCGGTGTCCACCTCTCTCACTAAAGACTGCGATACTTAACAGAGCACTGCACAGAGAAAAAGGGCTTCTTTGTTTAATCGTGAATACAAACGTATGTTCAATGAACCTTTTAAGTATAGCTGTGGATTTTCATTTCATACGCAAAAAAAATGAATGTGCAAATACTAATGAATTAATAAATTCGCGAATAAAAAAGACAAAAAACAGGAAATAAGAATGGTACTATATTTTCTTTATGACTGATTGCCTTTTTGAAATGTTGAAGTATTTATGCTTCTAATACGAATCCGTTTTCAATGGACGAGTTGCGAATGGGCGGAGCTAACGATGCTCACTTTTGGCCGGCATAGTGCCTTGTCCTATTGTGGGATAAGCAGGTGGCTGATATAGCATCCAAACAAGCGTGGATTATTATTGCTCGACTTTGTTTGTTTCGGTCAAGCACTTGTGACAGTAATTTCTGGATGTAGAGTTAGTTAACATGCAGGAAATGAATCTTAGAGCGATGACCTGGACCAAATCGCTCAAGTTTTTGACTGAGATCGACATCAGCTGCGGCTTAAAGTTCGTAGGAAGTTATGGAAATTCAAGGCTTTCTAAAGAAGGCTATAATTTATAAGTTTCTGCATATTCCAAGGACGTTTTGACCAGTAAAACGGAAGACGGAAACTTTTAAGTAAAAGCATATTGCTATCCCAGCTACAGAAAAAATGAACCAATCCATATTGTTTATTTAAAGAATGCAGCAGGAATCGGTGCTTCGAAATTGAAAGTTCATACTGCGGTTGCAAAGCTGGGTGAGCTAAATCATGTCAAGCATTAGCAAAGTGTGTTGCAAGTTAATGAAGGGTAGACACTACATCATTCCCTGACTTCTAAGCTTAAGAGCATTTACTTTGACTATTCAGACCTTGTTTAAAAGCAAAAATAATATTTCTTGCTGGCCACTTAATCTATGTCAGGAAAATTCGAGATAATCTTTTGTAAAATCTGTACATGCGTCGGCTGACAGGAAATAAGTTGCAGCCAAGGGTAATTTTGGCAATAAATGATTCAATGTCCAGCGACAGAACCTTGTAATAGTGGCGGACAGTATCATTAGCATGTAATCCAAGTGAGACTCTTGAGCCAAGTCACCATCATCAACCAAAATTTTGTGAAATATGCAATGTGGGCATATTAAAATCACGGCTTAGCTTGTAAATGGCGGTAACGTTGTGAATCTTAGAACCATAAGACGAAATACATGTTAACGTAAACGCACACCACCACACTCCGGTTTGCTATGAATTCCATTTCGTCGAATTAAGATTTAATGAGTTAGCTATATGAATTTATCTTTCCATTGAGGGGTGGTGGTTACAGGTGTGTGACAAGTACAGGTGATTTAAGTGCTTGCAAATTTGGAAGGAAGTAATTCACATGCCGACAACTCCAATAAACAAGTACCTATTACATGACACGGTATATTCCAAACCCATTAAGTATTAGTACAGTGGTTTTACAAAAAACGGTAAATATTGGGCTGACGGGATCTGCATAAGAACTTAACGAAGAATAAGAACTTAACCAAGCGACTCACTGGATGCCGAGAGCACACAACGCATAGCGGGTGAAATTTTCGACTTTCTTTCATCCCTTCAAGTCCGAATAGACCACGCCTTGAAGAGACCATTTCCACTGAAAATGTGTGGAAAGATACCCCATGCGTTTTGCAAGAACTTTTACAAAGCGAAACGACGCAATACTGCACCATATTTCACTGAAATGCACAAAAACACACGAACTATCACTCAACTTTTCGTACGCTCCCATGCATTATGATGCTACTGTCTCATGTGGTTATCCCACAACCTGCTCTGAATGTTATTGTCACGTGACCCTCTGATGTATTCGCGCAACTCGTCCATAACTAAATTTATCCGTGTAGCTAGAGATAATATATTCCAGCTTTTTAAAAAAAGTTTGAAAAATGAAGGCATTAATTCAAGATTGAAGAGTTAGCCTTTCAGCGATAAGCTGCCTGTGGTCTTACCTTTTGAGTTTTGCTTAAGGAAAACTGTTTATTATTACCTGTTTTCGGTTGAGCTGTACGAGAGAGCTTAATGGAACGTATCAAATTCATACAAGGTTATCTAATGCGCTTCAGTTATCGTGGCCAGTGCGAAGCACTCTCGGGGCAGGCAAGCAGCCGGGAATCCATCACCTTACTGCGTTTGAATTTCCATCGTCGTGGCCGAGACCTAAGAATAATATGCCGTCAGAAAGAAAAGTGATTTTCCCCCGTGGGTGATATTGGTGGCGATCCGTTAGCTGGGAAACTTTATACCCCCCTAGTTACCTGCATACAAAATTGCAATATAATAGGCTCATCCTCATTGTGTCATCCATTATGAGTTAACGTAAAAAGCAACGGTTTGAGACCCCACCATTACTTTTGAGCTCAAGGACCTTGTTATGGCTTCAACGTTTTTGCGCATACTCAGAAACCATCACTGTTCCCTAACAATTTTAACCGTGAATTGGTTGAATAGAGTAATATTGCTGTAGCATATTGGCCTCATATTGGCCTAAAAATACTTAAAAATACGTCATCACCGACTTCAAGCATAATTAAATGTAGAATTTCTTCACCTCGTCCGAACAAATACCGTCAAATTTATTGTAATGCGAAACAGCGATCCGATTCATAAAGCTGCTAGTCACAAGATTGTTAGTACATACATATAATAAAGATAATCTACCGGTAAAGTTAGGTTTAAATAGAAGTGAGTAAAACATCCTCTGGATTTTTATACGTGCAGCGCCCCATCTACCTATAATATTTCTTTCTTCATCACAGCGTTCGTTCTAACCCTCTTTATCCCGTCCATAAAACCTATTTTATCTCTTCCCCTTCCCCGCTTACCCAACATCCTTCCCTCTATAATGGAAGCCTCTTAAGGAACCCTTCATCCCTCATTACCGCTCCCAACCACCTACATTGCCTCCTACAAATCTCATCCAGAAGTTTCTTTCCCTCACCAACCACACCAAGCACTTTCTCGTCTGTCTTCCTTTACGTCCACCGCAACTTCTCCGACGTCCTCCATACCCACATCTCGATCGCTTGCAGCCTATTCTCGTCTTCTTTTCTCTGAGTCAACACTTCTGCCCCATACAACGCTATACTCCATTTCAACCTCTTCACCAGCCTCGTCTTTACATCTTTACCCAAGATCTCCGTCATCAGCTCCCTCCTGTTACTGAACTCTTCCTTCGCTAGTGCTATTGTCCTCCTATGTATTTGCTACTAAGGCCATTTACTTATAATGTACTATCAAATTAATTAAATTACTCTAACTACAACTGTTTCAGGCTGGATATGGTGGAAGTTCTCGATATTCATAATGAATAAAGACACTTGGTATTCTTCCTCTTCTTGGAAATCTGTGGAAGATTACCAAGTGTCTTTATTCATTATGAATAAATTACTCTACTTGCTCCAGTTTATACCCTTCTACTTTTATGACCAACCTCGCTTTCTATGTCCCAGAGAATCTCATTACTTTTGATTTCTTATGATTTATCCTCATTCCATGTTTCCCGCAATGATTCAACAACTTGTCTACTAAAGCTTGGAATACCTTCGATGATGAATAACCAAAGCCTGGTCGTCCGCGAATCTAATCAACTTTACCAGCTGGCCTCCTACTTTGATTCCCGCATATAGCTCTTCCCATGCCTCTCTTGCAATTTCCTCGGCATGAAAGTAAAAAAGCAAAGGCAACAAAAGGCACCTTGTCTTGCCCCGTAACATATGACAGCCCACTCTGATTCTCCGTCTGCCACCTTCATCTGTACCCCATGGGCAATATATAAGTTTCGGTTAAATCTCCATTCTCACCAATCTATTCCTATTTCCCCAAGTATCCGTAGGTATCGGTTTTTCCCAATTAACTGGGTAAAACACCTTTTCGGAATCCACAAAAAAGCAAAGACATCCTAATAATACTCTAATGTTTCTTTCGATAACTGTTCTCATCACAGCAATCGCCTCCCCTTCCTGAGCCCAACCTGATCATCACCCAAATAGCAATTTGCGCTATTTTCGAACCTTTTACATATTATTCTAAGTAAAAGGTTTGCCACGTGTGTAATTAAACTAATTGCATGATTGCATAATTCCGATTAATCCTCGAATTCTGAAACTTTCTCCTTCTTCGGAATAGGTATCGGGACTTTTGACGAAGTCCTCCGGCCATGATCCATCCTCGTAGATCCTACTGATTAGATCGTACAAAGATGGTCTTCCATTATTGTCTAAATTATTCAGTAACTCCGAAGGGATGCTATCTATTCCCACAGATTTTCTAGACGCCATCTCTCGTAATGCCTTCTCTATTTCGCTGTCGAGTATTACCGGGCCGATGTTATCCTTCTCTATTGCTCTCTCATTCTCTATATCTAAATTCAAAGGTCTATAGCTCTTCCACGTATTCTCTCCATCCATCTTAGATATCTTCCCGTTCTTCTTCTATCTTCCCTGTTCCTTTCCATAAAATTTGGCACCCTCTGCCATCTCTCACCGACCGATAACATTTTCACTTTAGCGTATCGTCACCCTCTTTTCATTTTATTCTCTTTTTTGTAGCTTTTCCATGGGATGTTAAAAAATCATTTTATTTCGTTGCTATACATTTATCACCACTCTTGCGAATGCGAGAATAAATGATAAGTGCAATAATTCACGGAAACGCAAGGAATTATAGATATGGGAAACCCTGCAGTATTTATAAAAAAAATATGTGAAGCTAATAGTTCACGTTGGAGTTACGGAAACATTGGATCTGATGAAAAAGAAAACTATAATGCTTCACAATAAAACTGGCGAAAAATAAAACAATACTAAAAAATATTTTCGCTGCATTGGGATTAAACTCGGGACCTTGAGTCCGACAATACGACGAACACCTTATCGCCAAACAGCATCCCCCTACAGTCCACTTTAAAAGCCATTATATCCTAAATTACTGTCCGTCTACGTCCAAAAAGGGGTATTTTAGTAATTGTAGAGTGTAAGATAATCTATTTATACTCCCAAGTTTCAGCTTAATTGGTCATCCATGAACCTTGATCTCCCGTTGTATGACTACATCATAGATTTTTAAGTTAGACTGGGTGGTATCAGTAGTCTACAGACCCATTGCTCCGTAAATATATTAGTTGATGAATAAAATTTTATTTTGAGGAACCTGGTCAAAATCTTAAGTGAAATCCAAAAATACCTCATCAACATCCGAATTTCATTTTAGTTGTGAAAGAACTTTCCATTGATGGGTGCCTTACCAGCTGCGAGATAGTTAAGAAATACGTAAACTTGTAAATAAATGATTTCTAAGAAAAGTATTGTTTCTTGAGATAGTTCCTGTGTATTTTTATCTTTCATTTGCTTACGTTTGGGGTCTTTATTTCATTCTCTTTTTCTTTCAGCGCAATAAAACGTCACTCATTAACTAATTAGATGTAACGCTTTTTGTTCGAACTTTGCAGACAGTTGATGAGTTAAGTTGGATCTGAGGGTAATGCACAGAAAAAAACCTGGAGATCTCTGCGAGGAAGGTTTAAAAAATAACCACTTTAATCCGTATGAGAAAGGACAAAATATTTGGTAAATATGCCGTCAGCTCTATTATAATGAACAGCCCTGTCGGTAGATTTGCCTTGGTATCCTTTGTAGTAAATATAAAAACACATGTAAAAGTTGTACTCGCAAAGTTAATATGCTCTTCTTGTTCAAATACTTTTGAAATTTTAGGAATTTAATTAAACTTATATCCGCCAGAAAGAATGATCTACCAATTTTACCGACCATCCTAAACGACTTTTGATTCCTATCAAAATATACCATTCCACAATGATCGCAACACCCGCAATCGGCGCATATATTGCTGCGTGTTGCGAGCCTTAGATCTCCAGAGAACCAGCCTTGAGGGTAATTGTAAATACTAGTAAAACGTTTCCACACTCATGAGGTAAACGCATTTATTCTCCATACTTAATGGCCCTTCGATAATGCTTAGCATACTATGCCTTAGTATGTTTCGTAGAATATTTCATTTAGTTTTTATTACTTTCTTCATTTACTTGATTGACATAATTAGGGTCCGCTGACCGTAGTTGTAATGGAATGAAAGTATACTTCTCTGGAAACTGTCATTTTCATTTCATCTAAAAATATTTCACCGAACTCATCATAATGCTATGAAATGGGTTAGATTTGATTTTCAACCCTTCCCTGAATTCCACGAAGCAAAAAATTTTATCCCAGACGAATGAGAAATATTTTGAAATATCTCAGTTTTTAAACCAGCTTCGAGAAAATCGATATTCTTGGTCACTAAAATGCAGAATTTAATTCGGATAATCGAGATTCGGCATCGTCGTCTTGAGAGCTACCCCAGTTTTTCCAGACTCCAAGAATGAGAGCGATCGTTCCCTCCCCATTGCCAACCTTCGAAACAGTTTATGTCTTCTGCTCTACCCTCCATGAATATCTGGGCTCTAGGGCTCTATCGAAAGACATGGTGAGGGACTCTGCCTAATTCCAAAAAATTAATTATTGCGTGGTTTCCCCTTCTTCTCTGGCCCCAACCGTTCGCCTTGGGATAGCTGAGAAATACTAGAGATTCCGCATCTTTTTGTCCTTTTCGTCCCGCTTCCATCTTAGATTCAGTCTCACTCCTCCCCTCCCTTCTACACGTGAGGCCACCCGCATTTTCCCATTCCATGGAACTGTTTCTGATGCGAGGGCCGACTCATTTTTTGACAATAACTCTTGGCAGAAATTTCCGTGAAACGACACCCTCCTCCGCCTTGTTCATTTTTTCTTAACTCGCAACTGGCGGAGCGACCAAAGGAGGACGTGGGAGCGAATTCTTAACACTGTGTCCTCAAACGCTGGAAGTAATGTATCGACCTCAATACGATTAGTGCTTCCCATATATCTAGAAAAAAAAATGCTGTTTCAAAATGCGACGGTGAAGCTAAAAACACCTATCAAAGAGTTAGATTGATTACAACTGCAGTGCTTTCACGACTATGTTCTTTACGCACTTAATGACAAGAGTGTAGCCAACACTACCAGTCCCGTTCGAGAAAACGCTTTCTCTAAGCTGCATACCTATACACGTTCTTATTTCCATACTCTAAAACATAAGATTTCTTTGTATCGACTATCACTTAACTTTATATGAGGGTACATACGTTTAGACCATAAAGCTTCAGCACCTGTATTTTAGCTGTAAACTACTTCTAAAAGAGCTTCCGGGTGCTAATGCGTCTTTGTTCGTTGGTCCTGAGCTTTCGCTACCATTGCAGGCAGCATCATCAGGAATAGTCATTATTCCTGATTAAGCTGCCTCAATGGTAGCAAAAGCTCAAAACCAATGATAAATGATGCAACAGAACCCAGAAGCTCTTTCAGAAGATCCAAATCACTGCGAAAGTCTACGATCCAAAGTAGCTGTAAACTACTTTAGAAATAAGGAACAAAAAAACTGAGACAAATGAGCGATATTTATTTCTGATTATGATATTCCAAGAATATGCAGCCACTACAATTGTCAAGTTCTTGAAGAGTGAAATGAGGGAGCAGTGAATACTCTTATCCCTTACTGATTTCCACAGGGAATAGGCATTATCCAACCATCTCAGGCATGTGCAAGCATTAATATTAAGACTTCGGATCTACTACTAATACTTATTTTTACTATTCACGCATCAATAATTTAATGTTAGTCAATTAAGGTAAGCGTAAAGGATGCAAAGATTGATGACAACAATAATAGGAGGAAGCAGAAATACATTGCAAGAAAATACCGCTGATTGGAAGCTATTTGGAAAAATCCGTTTCTGCGTAACATATCGTCTGATTGATCATTAACTGATCGTCAAAAAAGTGAATCTTGCAGTTAAATGGAAGTTATGAGCTCAATAATTCAGCAGGAACTTTCAATTTAGATTTTAACATCTATAAATTAGAAAATACATCTATAAACTTAGACTTAGGGATACTGTTTTCTGTCATATCATTAGGAAATAAATGCAATTGCTCAGTTTTAGTATTCTTATACCATTGACGTTCATCATGATAAACACGACTGAATTTGTGAAAATAGCCTTGCAAATGCAGAGCACAAAATAATCCCCATTTTAAGCTTGATTAACTTCCAGTCGTTCATGCCATCCATCAAAAGAAAACCTCTTCATCGACACTCTTTCGGCTCCATTTCCAATCAATTCAATTAGCGGTTGGTGGTCCAATCATCGGCACTTAATAAAAAAATCGGCCCCTCGATTTGTCTTGTTTCTAAGAAACGTCGCTGGCTGTTACGACTGATTCGGAGTATGTGCACTCTCAATCAAGAAGAGACTGGAAAAAAGCAACTTTACGTCACAAGGACATCGTTCCAAGTTTGGGTATTTAGGCTGGAGATGTGGGGCAAGATGTGAGGGTGGACAAGGGATGGAGGGGTGATGGACCTAAGAGCAGACGGGGATGGGGACCTGGGGGTGGGGGTTGGGAGGAAGGAGTAGGTGGAGTTCTTATTGGCGTCCTGGGTGGTCTTGCCTCGTCCGCCACGGATTCCGCCGAAAGCCGGGGCATCGAAGATGGGGGAGAGAGGAAAGAGTGCGAAGAAGTGGGTATAGTCCGACACGAGCATCATCAGGTAGGTAGTACATAATTATTTAGCTGATTTGAGAGATGAATCATATGATCACGAAACTCCCTGTGGCATACGTAAACATTTGTTAATGAAGTAAATAAAATTGTTAATTTTATTGAATATCTTAATTTTCCGTGTGTCTTCAAGTCGAAGATACTGGATCACGATTTTCACCGTTCTTATATTGGGCCTCCCTTGTTGAAGCTGCTCTCCTATTGGTTGGTTTTAAGATAAAACTATTCCAAATGTTTCAGTGGTATCTTCTTCAGTGGTATCCTTCGTCTTGGTTGAAATTAGTAATATAGCTTCTCAAATCAATCTGGGATAATATCGGCTCTACTACACTATTTCTCTGGCCTCTTCAAATTTTATGTTGTACCCCAGTTCGCTTCAGGTGTGCTCTGTGATGGCAGACAGTTTAAATTGTTTGTTTTTTATCACCCTTAAGTGTTCTTGCATGCGCACTTTCAGTGACCAGCATGTCTCACCGATGTAAGACTTTCCGAAGGAGCAAGGAGCCTGGTAAACACTTTCATATAATCCATGATGAATTTTGTCCTTAGGTTTGAGTAATTTGTCAAATATATTTGCAGCTCAATTGAACCTGGTGGTGATACCGTATTTCCATAAGGTTCTGGAGGTTTTGTAAGTGGTTCCAGCGGTGAACGGAATGGTGGCAAAGACTTAAGAGGTGTTTACGTTCATCCGCCTCTCGAACGGCATATGGTCATTGTCACCAAGCTAGCGATTTTTGAGCCAAATCTAGTGACTTTTAGAGCTCTTGGCGAAAAAATATGAATTCTAGCACCTCGTGACAAAGCTAACTACTTTTAGTGAACATGTTAATTTGACGAACTAGTGAGTCTTTTTTTCAGTCACTAACTTCAGGGAACTAGAGTTGCTACTTTATCACTAGAATGCATTGATTTATATTTACACATAAATAATGAATTTTATATTGAACTCACCAGCAGCATTATTGATTTTGAACTATTTTTACTATTGATTTTTGTTTCGTTTTGTTGTCATGTATTTATACTCGTTATAACATGGCTCAGAAAACCTTGCAGTTTTTTTACTCTATGGCTGGAGTAGTACATATCGAGGATTAATCCGAGGTTTATATCCTTATATCTTAACTTTGACTAATGATTAAATTGAAACACGCGGTCAATTTTTTAAGCGTAGTCTGTAATTATTAATTTTGTTTGTGTCGGGAAAGTGAAAAAAGGCAATTAAAGTTTCTCAAAACAGCTATTTATTGAAATATATAGTATTCAAATTTTGTAAATTTTACTTGAAAAATCCATTTGAAAATTAAATCAACTGTTACGTCACATTACTTGTTTTCATGTCGAATCAAATATTATATGTATTAGAGCTACAAATTAAAATCTCACGTTTCACATAAATGCCATTTAACTTAAAATCGTAATTATTCATTATTTATGTTGGAAATATGCTAACGTTATTTATATGTTACCATGATTTTTTTTAAACTTGGCTTGGGGAAAAATAAGAATATTATTTCGTAGGACATAATAATGTGGTTTATCCGTAGCTTTTAAACTATACGACCACTACGAGGGCAGAACATTCTTGAAGATGTACTTATGCCTTAGATGTAATAACGAAGGGTCAAGAAAAATGGGTAAAGAAGATATACGAGAATCTTTTCTAGCTATAATTCTGAAAATTCGTATAGTTAGGAGTTCGTCTTTATACTACCGCATTTCCTCTATGATCAAAATGTCTCCCGCTATATAGCCGCATTCATGGCTCTCTAACTTTTATTCTTTCTTTTCTGTCAACTTCGAATTTATTCATCAACTTTTTTCCTTCCCCGCCATATCGAACACTTCCTCGTTTCGTTTCCTCGCTACCGACCTTATCCTCTCCATTATAACCAGCATTTAAAAACTCCTACTCTTTGCTTCGCAACTAACAACAGGAGTCACCCTTTAAAATCCCCAACTCCTTCTATCTACTTCTTAGCCAAAACCCCAGGTTAGTCTTAAATTCTATGAGTGAAACTTAATACATTTACTGCGGCCCACTCCTCCTCTAAGACGCATATCAGGGTATGAAATAAAGCTATAAGGATTATATTAAAATAAAATAATGCCCTTAATAGTATAAATATATTTTCTGTATAATAAATGCTCAAAATCCAAATAGATGTAGGTTGCAACACCAAAGCGAAAGTGCACATAATACCGTGGTAGAGCAGAACTACACTGCAGTAGCTGCATCTAGTAGTCATCAAATCCAAATTCTTCCATTGCTACCCAGTGGTACTATATACAGGGTTGTCACTATTTTGCCCGACCCAAAAAAAACCCACCCGGGTTTTTAAAAAAACCCACTTAAAAACACCCAATAAAACCCATAAAGCGAAATGTTTTTTGGAATGAAACAATGAATGAATTAAATTAGGTTAAGGTAACATTATTTAGATTAAATTAGCCTTCAACAATCTCTTTAAAATACACAATTAAATTGAATTTTCTATCTTAAATAACTATGAAGTATTAATTGGCGTTTTTTATAAATATAACGTATATAAATATAAAATATAATAACAATATATTTCCAAAATTTTATTTTGCACCAAAAACACCAAACAGGTTTTTGACGTGAAAATCGAGTATCACGGAAGAACAATTTGTGGTTTATCCTCTAGGCTTATCCTGAGAAAATTTTGATAATGCTTGGAAAAATTCAATTTAATTTCTTGTGACCATAATGGCTGAAGGAATGAGACGTTAAAATTTTAGGGAAAGACAAGACGTTAATAAGGAATAACACAGTTAATTTGAGAGTTACGTATAAAGACGAACATTTTGCATCTATTTATGGATATGATAACAATGAGGCTTGTTGAAATTTTAGACTCAAATCAGTTAAAACTTACCAAAACCAATTTCTGGAAGAGAGAGTTTTGAGTTTAAACCATAACTATAGAAAACCCGTTGATTATTCAAGTTTAAGAATTGAGCTGTGTGTATCATTTAATGATTCATAAATTCATGAAGATAGTTATGTTCACGTACAACGATACTTAGCAGAAGCCGATTCACTGGAAGTTTTGTTGGTTAAGTTCAAACTTGCTCGAATAACGATCACCATGGAGCTAGGTCGGGAACAGTCGTCCTTTAATGAACTGATAGGTAAAAATCTTCCTCAGAAAAAATGGAATAATCGATCTAAATATAAAAAATGACGTAAAATGTTTCCTTAGGTACCTAAATAAACTTTCAATTCAACTTTAAATATTTTAGTTAATTCTCATTTGATATATATACTGTCATTATTACTGTTAATTATATTCGAGCATTATGTAAGAACGGTAGATTCTGTTAATAGACTTACATATGCCAAGAGATAATATGGAAAAAAATTCTGGAAGATTGCGTATTTTACAGGTTGTTGCTCCCCTAGCTCTAAACCCATGCTTCACCACTGTCTTGGAAATACATAACTTCAACAGCAAATATTTTATATTTTCATTGCAAGTTTAGAATATGAACTAGTTTTGTTGGTAATACAACTTTCTGCTAATATTTGCAATTACACATACACAGTACAACTAATTTATAGTATTCAGTTTTTATATAGGTAGGAATACGCATTTGGTAAGTATATTTTTACATCTTCATGTTAAAATGCGGGCATAAGTTTTTCTTCAATAAAACCCAAAACAACACAGTGGGCTGGGGTTTTTTTTAAATACCCGGGTTTTTTAACAACCCTGACTATATATGAACCTATTCTAGTATATAGTAATAACTAATTCACCTATTGTCTAAACATGAAAATTTACAATTTAGTCAAAATACCTAATAGAGACAACTATCTTGGTGGGATTGTAAATGATGTGTGAGTCTTACCAATAAATATTGTGATGTAATCACAATTAATCATGTAGTTCTATATCAGCTTTTCTTCAAATTAAGATAATATTCGTACCTGTCTTTGTCTTATAAAGGACAATAAACAGCAAAATACATTTAATTTGCCCTCCGGAAAAAAATTATTATTGCTAACTAAAAGCTATAATAGTCAAAAATAGCACATTATATTGAAAATTAAACACTGAATACGTTCACTTACGGGTATACGGTAAGTACACATAAGGAAAAACAGTGAAATTTAACAAAAATATGCCAGTAAAAAATTAATAGCAGTTAAAAAATTAAATTATTAAAAATTAATTTGTGGATTATTTAGAAAATGACGAAAACACCACTAAATATATTCGCCGTTAAAATTATTTCAACCTAAAAAATCCTCTAATTATCTAAAACAACTATACGGAAACAAAACTATTAACTACATCTCACTTTACTTACTACGATATGCCGAGGTTGATGCCGACGTTAGGAAATCGCACGATACCTCGGCGTTATCGGTTGCTATGAAGAATCATAATAGCATTGCTCACGATAGTTGGAGATAACTTATGATGTATCAGCGGAAATTGTACGTTAAAACGTTGGACGAAAAGAAATGGTAACCATAATATCATTTCAGTAGTCATACGATAGGCACCTGGTAACTGACAGTTATCGTACGACAACGCACATTCCGTGATAGACATACAGCCTGGAGTCATAACGTCTGTTGGTTTTCCATCCGGCCTAGTGGCTTCATGACCTGCGTTTCAACTTCTCACTCTTTTTCCGGCCTCAGGGTGATGAGCCTGAAGTCAATCACTCCTGTTGTAAGTTAATAAATGCCCTCTAGGTATACTCTTGTTGTAAGTAAATAATGCGTTACAGAATAATAAAGTACAGCTCTTAACTCTCTCAGCGTTAACAGATTTAACCTTCACCATAGAGCTTCTACATTAACAACCGAAATCCTCACTGAATGAGCAAATACCGCTTCTTCCCAAATACCGTTTCTTCACAAATACAGGCCTTCATCCAACATTTATATACTCGCATTCAGAATTCAGAATTCATTCATATTACACACAAAATATAATGTTCAACTTCATGAGGCTCTTTTTTGACTAAAATTATGATCCACGGATGGTTACCAACACATTTTATACATATATCCTTAGTTATTTCGATCAATGTTTTAGCTAAACGTTTCCCAGTATAGGTATTCAATGGGCTCGTTACTCAATAATCCTTATATTCATTTTTACCAAGCTTGTGCAAGAAGTCGTTAGACAAAAAGGTAGGTACTGACGAAATATCTTCGAGGGAATTTTATGATAGCAAAACGCATAATGCCTCATTGTCCACCGGTGGGTGAAGAAAATTTTAATGCAAAATACAAACTACCATTGCCATAGATTCATTAAGGGAGATTGAGATCAATCAATTTTTGCTCCCCTTGTTTTCGAGAATGCCGAAGAATTTGGATAGGGTATGGGAAGACAAAAGAGTGAGGGAGTGAGTGCTGCTGGTGAAGAGTGGGGGACAAATCGTGAGTGGGCCGAATCTCAAAAAGGCTGTCTTGGGCATTTGGAGGTTGAGAAGACGGGGTAAGGAAGATGGTAACATGGGAATGGGGGTGGAAGAGAGGAGAATCAGATTAAGGCTGTTGATATCGTGATGAGCTTTAGGAATGCTGCGAAGAAATAGAGGCTTCCCACGTGATTTTACGAGAGATGTCAGGGGTCAGGTCGGACAAATAAAGGATTCCTGCGATCTTCCTTCCGCTCAGCGGTGATCCTGAATCCACTTTCCTTCTCATCGTTTGCAGCTTGATCCATCCAGCTCCCAGCGTAATTCACGAATCTCTTTCTCGGTTGAGGAGGGCATCTCCACCTATGGCTCAAGTTAACGATATTGAAAGAGCTTACAAAAATAAAAAGATAAAATCGCTCCTATTATAACATATTATGAGAATTATGGCGCAGTTAAAATAGAAAATTACAATTAAGTCATTCTTGAAAAATATTATTTTTCGTAATTTTTATTCAGTAAGGTACTGCTTGGAAATGTTCAATTGAGTCATATAATTTCTGAAAATGCACTACGTAATATGAGAAAGTGTATTAAAACACCTGCTTGAATAATATATATCGTGATACCTTAAATTATGTCGTCAAAGACTGAAAATTCGATCCAAAGAAGTAAAAATATATGAGGAGGATAGTTTTCCAACAATCAAACCTTATATTGTTTATTTTTTTATTTTTACGGAAGAGTAATGACAATAATTGCTTCTGTAACTACCGCAGGTCCTTGAATGTGATATCTCCAAGGTTCAAGGAGTTAGTTCCTTCGGGACAAAAACGAAAATTATTAAATTAATTCATTAGAATGACACAGCGAAAAAAGCTTTTTTATGTAAAACTAACGTATTTTAAGGAGCATATCTAGCATTTATAAATTCAGCAAAAGAATATAAATCAATAAAAAAGTTTATTTTTATTTGAAATTAATGTTTCACATTCGTAATATTTTGTAATAATGAGACTGAAGTTGTTATTTTCACTTGAAATATAATGATTTAACATAATGAGGACCAGATAGAGTCATTGCATGGCATACTGATAATTGAAGGAATATGGTAAACAATCTGCAATGCCACTTTACGCCTTAGAAGAAACCCACCCTCCATGATTTTTCCCACCAAGACTCGCCGTTAGCTTTGCGAACCGTTTGACATCCCCCCTCCGTCCTTCCCCCTCCGTGAGATCGTGGAAAAATAAAAATGAATGGTAAATAAATACTGAACAGATGTAAAACCCAAAGACTTTTTAATTTGAAAGCATTGAAAATTTATTCCAAGAATACAGATACGGCGAGCGTGGTGGCCTAGTGGGTAGAGCGCTTGGCTACTGATCGAAGGGTCCCGGGTTTGTTCGGATAGTTGAGGGTAGAGCATTGGTAGAGCCAAACCAACCTTCGGGTTGAATCACTGAGTGAGAGAATACGGATAGAGTGACTAGTAATGGATATTTTTAAAGTAAACTGTACTTGTATTTTTAGCACCAGTAATAGCGAGGATAACCAGATGGGAAAGTAGCGAAAATCTCACTCGAGGTGACAGGATATTTGTATCAAAACCCTAAGGTCAAATACAAGAACAAAAACATAACCCAGTAAATGCAATATCATATCTTAAATATACTAATAACAATTTAAAGCTAACTGTCAAGTCAAATTTCAATTCTTTTCATTGCTTTTATAGTTACAATTGCAGTTACTTATGTGAGGTATGAACCTTAAAAGAATTGAATACGCATTGACAGTTTCCATGTTGTCGGTTGAAAGTCAAATTCAACAATTCATTTATTCCCTCAATGACAAGCTACCGAGCGGCAGGTCAACCATCCACAGGTTGCGGTGAAGAAAACAGCAAACGAATTGCCAGTCACCTAAACTATTCAACATACTTAGGGTTCTTATTCAATGTTTGTTGGAAACATGTTTCCTATAACAAGCTTAATCTTTTGCTTTCATAAAGCTCTCCTCTTGCTTATCCCAAGCTGATACTCTTACTCGATGATACCGCATCCGCTTAATGCTTCTATGTAATAAGCACCTCGTACTCCGTTATATTCTTGGAAAGATTTCTCATTCATTCATCCCTTTTATAAAATTTGAAATGTAAAGATTAATACATAAAAACATTATTAAAAAATAACGCATTAAATAATTTCCATAAAACAACGCTCAAAAACTAGAGACAGTAAAAACAGTCTCGTTATGATCATAGATGGCAAAATCTGAAGAGAGCAACCACAAAAGTGGCAAATGAACATGTAGACAAGAGGTTATGTAAGTACTTATGATAGGTGGAAACAGGTGATAAATCTGGTAACGCACTTCATGAAAGAAGAAATAAAATATACGAATAAAATCAGATCAAGAAAAACAACTAAGTATCTTGCTAAGGGCGATATTAAGTCGAAGTTCTATTGAAAAGATTATGGAAGAATGGGACGATAAGATTTACAAAAGCATTAATACAGAGTAGTGGATCGGGTCTAAAAGAAAGCCCTAATGGGAAACATCACCCAGTAGATTAAATCTCAACGCGCAGGTCTTGTGACATGAAAAATCAGAAAAGGTTTGAAAATAAGGAAGCTGCCGAGGACTTAGTCTTAGACATCTACTTTAAAGTCGCCGCAATAGCTTTTGGTAGGGGTAGTTGAGCGTAATCATTGCAATTCCGAAAAGACCGCCTTCTATCCCATTTCTCACTTGATTGCCTGAATTCTGTTTCATTTCATCAGCAGTGTTCACATATAGCAATTGGTTAAAAAAATAAATATCCTCTTTGGTATCGTGCTGGAATATTTTTAGCTACACAACATTTCTAAAAAACATTAAACAAACTGATAGAACTAAAAACTAGAAAATTATCGGGTTCTAGGGTTAATTCGCTAATATAACCTGTTGTTTCAACATGTGACACTTCCAAACATTTAGTCTGTTGTGGCATAAACACCATAAATTCATTATAAATAGTAAATTAAAACCGATTTTTCAGCGTTTCATTTTCATTCAGCTTTTTATTTCAGATTTTTCAGCGTTTTTCAGTTTCCTGATGACTCTTGGCAATTTTGACTTCACTACAAAATAAATTTACTTATCTGAACCAAACTTGTCATTACTAAGATTAAAGTCCAGGCGTTGACTTCAAATGTGGTTAAATACTTTGCTATTTTCATTTAATGGACACTCTCCAAGTAGAATGTACGCCATTCAAACGATTCAAATAATAAGGAAACAACATGCTAAAAGTGAGGAACTAATGAATGAAGCTAACTGGTGCAGTATCTTAAGATCCATACACGCAAGGCAATAAAAGTGCGCTCTCCACCTGGTACTCTCTCACATTCTCAAGAAGGCAGGAGACGTGTGTCAACAGGGGTCGAGAAAGCAGTTCGCTGGTTTGCTTGAACGGTTACCATGGTCCGGCACAATGAGAGGCGGGGCTGGTATCTATTATAGTTCGGGAGCGGTCAGGTGGAGGCATCGCAGAAAAAGGGAGATAAGAACAATGGTAATGCATTGATAAGCAGGAGATTTATAACATGGAATTGGTAACTATTCCATTGCCGGAAAAATAAAAAGGGCGTGTGGCCCAGGAGCCGACGACTTAAAGAAACAATTCCAGTCATTCCTGATTTTCACTCCCACTCGAAAAACAAAGTACCGGCAAAAGAGGCAAAAATACAATGCGGTTATTTAAAACCCTTTTGTTCTGTAATGTACCAACACAATTGCATGACCAACTGCGCAGCTCGAGAGAATTCATCTCGTGTTTGGAAATCACAAATTGGAGGAAATTTTGATGGAAAAATGACATTATGATGGAATACAAAAGGAATTTACGAGACGATCTTTCGCATCAAACTTCTGTAATATAAATTTATCAGGGAATCTTTCCCTTATTTAAAGCAATCTTAGAGCAATCATAGTGTGTTAGGGACAATTATCTGCAAAAAATATTTCTTATTTAGTGAATTAAGGTGGCTCTATACCGGGGCTAAGAAGCTTGTTTCAGACGTTTCCCTCTAACCTAGTACCGGGTTTGCCGTGACAGCTGGATACTTGCAATTTTTGTCTTCTGTAGATAAAAAGTCATTTGTTGATTTAAGTGGAGTAACTTTATCACGAAGTGGTTGTGTTGTTTCATAAAAATAGCAAAACTTTGGTTTTTAAGAAATATTTTTGTAATATTCCGGAGCACGTTGCGAAGGCTAGATTCCGAAATGAGGATTTTCAGCCCACTTAAATCAAAGAATCGTCTTTCATATACGCAAAAAATTAACAACAATTGATGCGGTTTTCACATTAAGGCTATAGCAATGTTAAACTTTCAAACCTGCATTGCCAATAGAGTAGACCGTTTCCATCCCCACCCAAGGATAATCATTCCCCACTCCATTTTTGTCAGCGCCGCATACACAGTTTCCCGTTGGGCTTCTACCACCCCAGTAGGCGACCACAGGCGGCTACCGTTAAATTGAGGCGGCTTGGAAGTATACACCCACTTTAATATAGTTTTATTTTGAAATAAGAACCATCTGGCAATTTGTTAAAACTTTCGCGGTCCATGTTCGTAAAGGACAGTTCTTTTGGGATTACCCGCCTCAGGATTTTTTAAATCCAAAGTTTCTTCTCCTTTGCCGGAGACCTCAGGTTTAATGAATGGTTGCATTTATTTCGTATCAAAATATATACTCTCATTGGGTGATAGGGGAGGGGATGGGAATGGGTGTTGAACCTTCTGGATATTATTTTTTCTAGAAATCTCTGGTAGCCACAATTTACTAATCTTTTGTCCATTGTCTCTATTGAAGTTGTACTCTAACCTCCGTGAGAGTACTTATTTTGATGCGCAACAAAAGCCATCATTTGATAGTTGGTTTTTAAAAATCCTGACGCCGGTATACCGCGGAGAACAGTCCTTCACGAACCATCTGACAGTTTTAAGCGTTATATATATAGTAGTTTAACCTTATTTAGGCTATTGTCCTAGAAACGGAGAAAATTCGAAGACAAAAAAATGCAATTTCCAATAAAAACGATGATTGTAGATATTTTTGTTTTAACCAACTCTGATTAGCCAAAACTTGGATAATGTGGCTAAGCCATGGGAGAAATAAAATTATGAGTTGAAAAAGCCCCTCTTTGTGCTGAGTCTCTAAATCATATATTATTACATTCATATAAATCAATGTGAAATTATTTTCCCAAGCATATACCTATGATTGCAAGAGATAACAGCTAACATTCCTTAATTAAGAATTGAATCCCTTCCATTCTTGCAGTAGTATGTTATGATCCATTTAGGTATGTTTTTTTTTGCTCCCCGACGATTCTGGTGGTCCGTATGCCCCTGATATCCCGGTAAACCATTGGATTGTCTTCAGGTTTTTCAGGGACCGAACCACCAGAACTTGAAAAACACCCATGCCCTGGGCAAGCGAAAAACCGACCCAGGTGGGACTCGAACCCGCGACCCTCGGATTAGCAGGCGAGAACTTAACCCGCCGCCACCGGGACCGGCAAAGTCCTCGCCGGGTAAAGGCGGGGTAAAATGTTATAAAAGATAATAAAATCTTTATCTCGAATGACAAGGTAAAAAGGTGTGGATATCGGGAAACTAATAACTGATACCACTGTTCCCAGAAGCAGACATTAAAACTGAAATTTACTAAAATTTAAGATTGGACGTAATGAAAGAAAATAGTGTGTAGGCTAATCAACTGCAGTACTACTTAGGTATTCCACACATCGTTATCTGCAATAATTACGATATGTTAATCTTTTGATGATGGAATTCCATTTTATCCCCTTGCACAACTGCAATCTGAATTATAAGTTTAGACGATTATCAATTCCCTTATTTTTTACACATGGCTGGAAAAACAACGTTTTGTATTTATATACGGTTTAAGGTTAATCACGAATTTAATGAAAACATTACTGAGAAGAAATTCAATTAAGATCATAATTACGATAATAAAAACGCTGCATTGCCCATAAAGTGTTAAAAATAAAATCGCTCATCCACTAACATAATTGAGATTTACCTGTGATATGCTTCAAGGAGCCTACGTAAGTTTTCAAATTACATAGACGAGGAAGGTGGAACTGCTTCTTTATTCGCTGGATTAACTGAAACTGATTTCCACTCTTCATTGCAAACGTAAATGGGTTGTCGCTAAATCTAAACTTGGACCAATTAAAATAAGCATATTAAAAAATAAAGTTCCCGTGCGCAGTTTATTTAGATGCTGTAACTTTGCTTCCCTCCTGGAAGTCCAAGTTAATATTCTACTTTCATTTATTTTTTGTTGAGATATATCGTATTTGAGGTATTAAAATGAAAATTCAAATATAGAAAGGCAGAATATTAAAACAACAGAAAAAGATAATCAAATTAGTTAAAGTTAAAAACAATGAGCTGAGGTTGATCACTCTGTTTACAATATGTGAACAGCTAGTGACCATCGCACTACTATCAAAGATATTCCTGATATAAAAATTCATTTATGTGGCCAAAATTCTACAAAGCAACTTAATATAATTTTTATTACATTATTGTGGTAGCTCACACATTCATCCAACACACAATAAGCATATCGAAATTGCAGAAAGCATATTCTTAGAATAAATAACCCAAACTAAGCAAATTTGTATCGTTCAACTGAACCCAAGACAGATCGAATGAAGACTTCTCAGATAACAATAACGCCGCTTTCGAATATCCTCTTCCGGGTGACGCACCTCCTGATCAGCTGATGACGGCTTGTACTCAATGATTTGTTGCCATGGCCACGCAGCGTACGGAATCAAATGAGCACCACGAAATGGGTTATTGTTTACTGGAGGGGTAGTTACAGTGGAGATGAAAACAAAAAAAAAACACACTGCCGGGGTATGCTTTCCGTGGATAGCATTAAAGAAGGGTGGGTAGGACGACGGGGCGTGGTAGAAAACGCGGGGCCACGACGTGATTGTGGAGCGCGGAGCGCAATCAGGCCACTCAGTCAGTCTAGTTTCGATAAAATCGACGATCGCTATTTCAATACGCCCATAACCCGGAAGAAACGCTAGAGTTTGGTAATTAACCCATCGAGACGCTTTACTAACAAAGATTTTGTATTTACAAAGAAATAACACAAAGTTGGTTCGATAAAGGTTGAAGAACTATCGTTCAGCGCAGTATGATATCAGGAATTCAAAAAAATAAGGAATGTCGTGTACACGGACCCACTTTTAATCTGGCGCGATTTTAACACCTAATTAGCTAGTTTCTCGTACAGAAATGGTTCTGCATAATCTAAGTGCGGTATGCTCGTCGGGTACCTCGAAGCGCATAGGTTTGAATCCCGTCTGAAGCACGATTGCCGTCTGAAGCACCTCACGCGCAGTTTGCCCTAAAACGATACGATAATTTAATTGATTGAAGCGTTTGATGTTTATGTCTTACGGTATGGGGACAATACTACGCCACATGATTGATGCGAAAAAAGTACGAATTAAAAAAAGACAAGTTTACTGATTCTATAATGCAACTCTCATAGCTGAGCTAAAACATAAGTCACAAAAACATGCGAAGCACTGCCAAAACAAGCTCATTCAGCGCGCGGCCACCCCACGCACAGTGTGCCCTAAAACGATACGCTGTCGTATTTCCTACGGCATGGGCAAAATAATACAACAAAAGAGTGCAATTAAGGGAGGGAATCTCGCCTTCCTTCTATAGGTGTGAGTGATGAGCTTCCGCGATGACCATTTGCAACACAAGGGTATTTAAGGCGTTCTAGACTTCAGAACTTTTAAGGTAGCTGGATTGTGAATAAATCGCTCTGTATACAGTAATCGTTTAATCAAAGGCTGAAGGTGAGCACTTAATTTTTTTCGCATCGCTGCTGTAAATTGGACGATAACGAGATATTCGGACTGCTGCCAAGGAAATGTAACCATCGGAGCAATCGTGACCAGTAATTTATTTATACAATATGAATCCTTATTTCTCGCCACAGAGAGTGATTCTACAAATTAAGGTGAGTACATATGATCGTGTGGAGGATTTTGAACCCTTTTTGAAGCCGCTTTAAAACTGGTTTGGGTTCGAAGAAAAAATTATATACATTTTCGTTGAAAACGTTGAGTGGTTCCGATGAGTGGCTTTTCACAGTTCAGTGTCTTTATAAAGCTCTGATCATTACCATTGTTAACTTAATAATTATACCAAACCGTTACCAGAGGATAATGATATAAATTAGCGATGAAAATAATAATTTCCTGTTTTTTACCATCAGACAGTAGCTTATCGCTAGAAAAAACTACCTATTTCAAAATATATTAAGGCAAACTATTTTCAGTACACTTATTAAAAATAAGTACATTTTGAGACATAGTCCAATTAGTTTTATATTTTGACCCCAATAATGTTATTTACGGTGCTGGAACGTGAATGAAGACTGATTTTTGTTACATGTGAAAAGCTTATATCGTTAGTGATTATGAATGTCTGAGAAACAGATCAGGTAGCATTTAAAAAGCGGAAAATAGCAGAAAAATAAAGATAACAACCATAGCAGAAAGTAAGCATTCCAAGATAATTTTATCAAATTATTACAGCTGTAGTTAGCAGTAAACAAATCGAAAACCAAGTAAATTTTTCATGAATATTCCCTAGCATAAAAAGAATTTAAATCAAGATACACTTTATGGATAAAACTCACAAAAGGAATTTCAATCAGTAATTACATAATTCAAATTTACTGCAGAAGCATTGCACTATTTCTTCGTAGAAACCATTCTAATTTTTAATGAATCTTTTAGCACCTTTCTCAATTTCATAAACGTATTTCAAGGATTTATTAGTTGAAACTAACCACCTTGTTTCACATTTCTTCAACAAAAGAATATCCAGCTTTATATCTTTTTCTTGCTAATTCATTCCTATGGGAGATTTCAGTTTTTAAGACAACGTGCCTGCCTATCTTTTTAAGGATAATTTATTATGTAAAAATGAAAATAACAACTTCTCTCACCTACAATAATTTTATTATACACAATCACTTTCGTAACTTCGTTATAACTTCAGTTAAATCTGTGTTGCAGCTAAGTTCCTATCAGTAAAATACCATTTTTTTATCGTTACATTTTAGTTTCAAATTGAAGTAAAATATTTGGAACCACATCATATCTTTCATAAATATGATTACACTTAATATCAGGAATCTAGAATTAATAACCTTTCTGAGCACCGAGCCTTAGCATTAACTGTTTCAAATCTTGAGGAAATTTCTACGACAGGAAAGTTGCTTGCGAGAAAATTTCAGTACACTCCCCACCGAAAGAGAATTAAAAAAGGAGACTCAATGAGAATTGGATGAGATCAAGGAGAAAAGAGAGAGAAAGGGGACACGATGGACGAGAGCCCGCCCTTCGAAATAGGCAGCGGGTGGAGGATGGTTGGATTAGGCCGCGCGGTCGGTGTTTGGGGGGGGAGGGGGTGGGGCATGGAGAGGAGGCGTAGCACATCACGGCCTATTCCTATTAATCACGAAGCCTCGAGGAGAGTCGATCTCGTCTTAAGGAGGTGGCGCTGAGGGGCGAGCGATGGGGAGGGACGTGCGTCGGGAGAGTTAACCCTTTGGGACGATGATGAACAAAGAGGGAAAGTTCGTGTCAGATCGAAGCGCGGGGCCCTGAGAGCGCGGGGAGGGCATTTAGGAAGGGGGATGGGGTCGTGTGAGGGAGCAGGGAGGAGGAAAAGAACGCATGAAGGGGTGGAGTGGGAGAGTGTAGATAGATACTTGGTCGGCGGTGCGGTTGGGACGAGCTCTTAAAAATGCGCCTTTTTTTTACCAATCGTCCTCCTGGAGGATGGAGGTCTCGAGGAAAAAAAAAGAGTCCGGATTCGAGGAAAAGTTCAGGGCATCACTTGCTGCTCTCTCTGGCATGGAGGCGGTCGTCCCATCTGCTCGGGACGCCACCATTGATGGGAAATGGGAGTTAATAAGGTTCTAGTTATAGCAGTCACGGAGCGGTCCGACCACGAGGCTGGCTGCTCACTGAATGCGGTCCTCGCTCGGGAGATGGGAGCACGGGAGAGGGGGAGGGAGAAGATTAATAAAAAATAACAAGGTAGACGTGATCAATTTACGGAGCAACGGTCTCGGGAAAAAAAAATCAGATGCTTTATTTCTTATCGTTGTTTTTTTGTCACTGAGAGAATCGTTTATGTCCATTAAATTCGTTTTTTTTTCATTCGTAGTTTATCGCTATAAAAAGAGATTAATTTCAGCATAGGAATATAAATAACTGTCTAAACATTTTGGCACAATACCCTCCAATGCTCATTGATGATTTTAAAGTTGTGCTAATTAAGAAACATTTTACTTGGCACTGAGGGGGAAAACAAAAATAAGAACTAAAAATAATTCGAAGATATACTCAGGCACTAAATTGCAAATTACTATTACTTCCTCAATACTTCCATCACTCATCAGGACATTACCAAAAGCCATTATTTCCTAGTGTTTAATGCCGTATCATTTGTAGAGCTGAAGAGTCTCAATTTATGGAGCTAAGTAGGTAGCAGCAATCAGTAAATGAACTCAAGTGGAATGCTTTGCAGTCAAAAATCCACCACACCATCCCCGCCTTTCCGGAGGGGTGTACCAAAACTGTCTTTGAATCAAATTCGAAAATTAATGAAAGAAATCCGTACTTCGCGGCTGTTTTTACTGTAGCACGCAGAATATTCCTTCTAAATCGATATCGCCTCACTTTCCATCAAAGTTCATCTAACTCGCAGCTTGTATGACTTCATACTAGCTCATCAATACATCAACTCTGTTATCAAAATCAATTTTATTATTCCAGCACCAAAAGGTAATATATTTTATAAATATTTCTTTACGCATAAAAAATGAGAATGTTTAGTATTTTTCAAACAAAAATTTTTAATTAAATTTATGATAAGTATCATAATATCCAACAAGTTCATAGGACAAACCAGCGGAAAGTAAAATCCTCAGAAAATCCTATTTTCTTCACTTTTCTAAATTGATAAAAATTAAAAAATTAAAACATCCTCCTAAAAAGACTTAGTATTAACTGAATACAAAAGCTTACGACTAATTAGAAACGTATTCACGATTATTAACAATAAATAAGTCAATGCGAAGACGGATTCTAAGTTCAATATCACATTTCCATTGCCTCACAAAGCAATACTTTTCAAATGCTCCATCACAAAGTAAATGACTCACCACGGTGGCTTGCAGGGTAAGACGGAACCAACCAGTAGTAGCATGGTAACACGCAGATGAATTCAATTCACCGCCAGCCGCGGTAATCCGGTCC
Organism: Pyrrhosoma nymphula; assembly: GCA_963573305.1. Lineage (NCBI taxonomy): Eukaryota > Metazoa > Arthropoda > Insecta > Odonata > Coenagrionidae > Pyrrhosoma > Pyrrhosoma nymphula. The sequence goes on from OY754327.1 coordinate 169,566,272, forward strand.
ATAACGTAGTTTCCGACTGCCTATGAAGCTGGCAGCGGACAATATGAACTGCAGATGTTGAATTCTCACACCAAAGAATAAAGTCTGCCTCTTTCAGAATGCCTCTTAGCAAAACGCCAAATCAGCTTACCCAAACCGTTGGTTAACTTAACCTAGGGCACGCGAGGTGACAACTTTGTCTGCGACGTCATACCGATGTAAATTAGGACTTTCTTACAAAATGACATAATCTGAACAAATGTATAAGACTGATTCTACTGGGTCTCTCACAGACTGATCACGATATCTCAGGAAGTGCAGAACGTATTACAATGAAATTAGCCACTCAGCTCCGCTATAAGCCATAGCTGTTCAAAGAGAAAATTTTTAAAAAATAACTGCTCTAGCAGGACTTAAATAAATCGAACGTGCGTTGTGGGTATTGCTTAGAATATTGCAAGTGGAAAGATTTGCTAAAATTTATTACATTTCTCAAATAAATTATACTTTCTTTGGTTTTCAGAGTGTCATTATAGTGTGAAATTTCTGATATCATGGAATAAAACAACGTAGAAAGTATCATTAACTAAAAAGAGAAATCAATAATTCACCCAAATATTTCTCACTGATCTTAGCTGCAGCCCGATTGGCTCCGTTGATTTAATTGATTTCTTATCATACATTTTCTGTAGGTCATTTTTAGACAAGATCTATGAATAGGAAAGTTAAAATGTTGTAAAATGTTGGTATTGACTGAAAAAATATTTGTTTTTCTATGTCTAGGCTCTCCATCCGACAGTTTAGTCTTCCTACACCGTCCCGCGGTCATGTTGAGGTAGACGTCGACCGTTAATATCCGAGGGAGTTTTCTAACAACACCGCCCAACTCTCTGGAGTAGTTGTTACTGAGAAGGGATAAAATAGCGAAGATAATAAAAACAATAAACGAAGGTCAGGGGAAGGTGTATGGAGAAGTTACAGCATCGCGGCGCTTTTCGTTTTACGCTGAGAACCATTTAAATATTGAAGCAATTCTATGATCCCTTACTCAGAAGGATAGTGGCAGGTAGTATTTTAATAGGCGACTGACCAAGTAGTTTAATATGATGAAAAGAAGAGTTATAATGCGAGCTAAGCTGAGGGTAATAGCTTGTCTGATCATAAGATGCTATGGTAAACTTTGTCGGCCATAATAATGCACCAATACTACATCTACATAGTACCGTGCAAGCCACCACTACGGTGTGTGGCACGGGCTGATTCTATGCCAGGGATTCAGCACTCGTCCCATTTCAAATCACAACCTCGCACGTTCCCCCGGCCGCTAGGCGCAGACCAAAAAGCAGTCAGGATAACCATGCGCGGCCAAACCAGAAACTAGGAAAGGGCTACGCAGGTGTATATTCTAACATGCAGTACACTGGTTAAGGTTCAAATACTGATTAGTATCACGAAAACTATTACTTAATGAATAATACGAGATAATAATTAATGCAGAAAGCAAAATTATGCCGGACATTTCAAGCCGGGTGAGGTGTTAGTAATGATAATATGGTATTAAACACAAGACCATAGTCCACTCTACGTACAGTAGTAGTGAGGGTGGGAGTTGCATAGAGTTAATCTATCGTAACTATTGTGGTCCCTTACTGTACGCGGAAAAATGGCATTTTAAATCTATCCGTTGTGCAAAGTATTTCCTTTATATTATGCATGTGATCGTTTCTACGTTACCACATTTGCTCTAGCAAAATATGTTGAACTTCAGGCAATAAATTTTCTGCTTCGAACTTGCGCAAAAAGTTAAACCTATATTTTCCATCATCTATAGAATCTCACTCTAATTCTTTTAGCAATTCGATAACACTGCTAAGTTTATCGTAACAACTTTATTGCCAATCTAGCTGGTCCCCACTACGCTAGATCTATTTCTGAGACTTGTGCTACTTCGTAAGGGTTCCATATGCTAGAGAAGTGAGGACTCACGATAGAAAAATAGCATCGTTATTTTACCTTTTCGTCACATTTTCCCAGTATTCCTTGAATAAATCCCAATTTACGATTAACTTGTCCGCATTTTAAACGTACGTGTTTACTCCAAGACAGGTCCTGAGTAAGGGTAACACCTAAGTATTTAGCTTACACTACATTTGATAGTTCAGTTTGACTTTTTATCTTTCGTTGATTGAGTTATTCTTTTTCCAAAAATCCATATCAACGCGCTTTTTTAAGATTTTAAATTACTTATACATTCTGATTCGCTATCCAGTGTGCCATCACTCTATTAGGTACTCATTTGACAAGAAATTCGTTACTGCTATCGTCAGGGGGTCGGACGGTCGTGCATCGAAGAGAGAGCGTATCATTATCGTGCTTATTCCACAGCATTATTCAGAACGTGCCATATACTCTGGTACTGCGAAAGCTATCATGTGGATGGATATAAAATCGACCATAAATTTTTATGAGGAAAAGCGAAGTTGAATATTTATGGATACTTATTTTAGTACGAGGGAAATGTTATGCAAATACTCCTTATCTGGTTCCTTTAGAGATGTTTATGAGAAATCAATAAATCCTTTCTTATGGTAGAAAAGACTACATAAAACGAAATTTAACATTTTTATGAAGTTTTCCGCACATTTTGGGAGATAGATCAACTGATATTACAATCGTAAAATGGATCAAGATGTAAGGCCATGCTTTAAAGGTCACTCATGCTTGATGCAATGAGGAATATACCTACAATGGGGTTTGTGAACCCTTTGATCTGGTATATAAATTATCTTGATAAGTATATAAAATGGTGAAGAAGAACAAAACACTGTCTGAATTTCGTCTCTAATTGTAAGAAAGTTAACCTTTTGTCATCACCACGATATTTTTTTATTATACGATAGGGATAAAGGGATTCCATACTTAAATTGGGCATGATGTTAGCTGTTCCAATGTCGACACAAACATAAACTAGAGTTCCAGATATACCACTTGTATTTATCCTCCTTTATTGGTACTGGGCGTCAAACACGGGATATTTTGAACCGTTCAAAAGTAAATGATGCACTCGCGCACAAACATATACCCTCTTAACCTGTCTGAAACTGCCCTTGAAATTGCGACATCAGAATTAACATTAACGTGAAAAATATTATTTAAAAATTAGAGTTTAAATAGTGGACATTTTTGACATTCAAGCTGTTCAAAACCACGATAAGTTAGTCACCATTCAATGAAAGGAATTAGCCTTATATACTATTATTTCAAAGAAAAATAATTGTACTATTAGTGGCGGTGGAACTCAGAATTAGCCGTTGACAAATAAAATTCTGCGAATTAAATGAACTGTCGCCAGGCCAATATGAAAACTATGATAAGAAGCAAATGGTTCGAAATTTGGGAGAAAAATTCTATGATCGATTTCGGATTAAATTATGATGACTCCGGGATTTTTTTCCAAGGACAATGTTCACTCCAGCTATATTTTGGTGCCCTCCGTGCAATTTCGTGAAGACCCGGTTTTATAACGTCAGGTTAACTTTAACCACTAGACGACTAAGTCTTCGCGTTTTCTTGATGTTAAGTGAGAGCTCGAGTTTCGCATACCATATCACACAATTGGTTGGTTGACGTGAGATTTATGGATGGGAGAACGTATTAGCATCGGTTTGCATACTGAGAAAATATTTTAACAGACATTAAGAGTCGTTAAAATGGCATCCTCCACAGAGGTGCTCCGTAAACCGTGATGCTTTTGCATCACTTCCTTTTTTTACAAGAGACATGCTGCTTTACAATACATTAAACTCAATATTAATGTAAGTATTTTTCACCAAGTGACACCAGATACCTTCTTTTACGATTTTCCTGCACAAGAATAGGAACTAAATATATTCTATGACTGCAAATTTCAGCGCTGATTTTAATTTGCATCTGGACACAGGAAGCGAGGGAAATGCTGTCCATGACGGCCACACCCCTTTCCGGGGACTTCTTCAACACGCGTGCGCTCCGATACAGCCCCCACTTTCACTTTCCGACTCGTGTCTTTTCTCCCCTCTTTCTCTCCCTTCCTCTATCAGACTCACGCTCTCACATGATTATTGCTTCGTGAGTTGTGTCTCACGAGTGGCGGAGACCAGCACTGCATCCCTTCCCACAACCTCCAACAACCCCTCACCATCCCCCGCGTGCGATTCAATTTGTCCCATTACCGATCTGATTACCCACTGCTCTCGAATCCGTTCAGTCTACGTTTCCTACATTTCTACCACCGACTAGGGCTAGATGCTTGGCGGCGGCCTCGTGCTTCGCATAAAAACGTAGCGATAAGGAATCAAGATAGTGACTCCGGCATTCCAGAAGAAGAAAGAAGGAAAATACTGACTGCAAAGCGCCTATTGGCTCATCATTACACCCCCGCTAATTATAAACCAATGGAATCTATTCTCCTGACGCAGGATAAATAAAAAATAACTCGAGCATTTTTCCATCGGTGGTGGTCGGGCCAAAGATTCGTTAGAATTATGTGAAACATATCTGAATTACGATATTTAACTTTATTGAAAGAAATAAATTGGAAATGTTTATTAGCAGAACTGATATCCGCGGTTACATTTAAAAAGAAATAGTTAATCGTGTAATAAATTCAGTATGTATTTTATTTTTTTCAACAAATAGCCGAAGTACCCAACAATTCTGGAGTAATCTAAAAATGGTAATTTTTTCAAAGATTGGATAGTTAAAAATGAGCTAGGCGAACTTAATAAATATTTATACTAAAAGACCTCACTTATATACCTGCATTAAAATGATGTGAACATTATAATCTGAATATTCTTCAGGTTTCCGCGATTTTTAATAATACTTTTATCCGAATTTGCCTCCAGGAATAGAGGTGAAATGTTGTGCAAATGCAACCAAACGCGTTAGATCCCAAAGCAATAAAAAGCGAATAATAATAGAATTTTTATTAAAAACAAGTGTAACTTCTTGGAGCGAGAAAACTCGAATTTTCGTAATTACATAGAATCGTGGCAACATCATTCAAGTCAAATACATTTTTAATTTAGATATACTCCAAGGTGCAACAATACGGGCTACATTCACATTTTCAAACCACCCAATAAATAATTGATCCCTAATAACACCTTAGTGTAAAACTCTTTGCCACAACCATAATATAAAATCTTTCGATCAGACTAGTGAATTACTAAAAGCCGATGCAGTTGTTCCCACGCGAATGAAGATTTCTATTGCAAATGGTGAATGTTTTTTCAGTGACTAGGATCTCTTATGACGCACCTTCTGAAATAAAAAAGTGAACAAATCTTTTACTGATTATCCCCAATTAGATTGGAGAATTTCACTTGTAGTCTATTCGATTTCGATATAAGCGTGTACTTGTATGTACCCCCAGCAATCATATTAGCATAAATTCTAAGTTACACAATGAATGTCGTAGATTCATGTGACCTTAAAAGATCTAAGAATTTCCCAGTGAATCTGACGTAGAAATGTTTCTCGGGTATTCCATATCTACCGACGTTTCGATGAACGACTTGTTCTTCACCTTCAGGGCTTCTGAATGCCTGAAGGTGAAGGATAACTCGTTCATCGAAACTTCGGCGGATATGAATCCTATTACCCAGTGGAATACAAAAGAATCATTTCTAAATCAAGTGAACTTATTTACGTGGATAAATATATAGAAGTAGTAATATGCATTTTATTCATGCGCCTATTTTTTTGAGTATCCACGAGATTTTGATCTTTGAACTGTCAGTTTAAGTCAATTTAAGGCTTCTCCTTATCATACTGCAGAAAACAATCACTCTTTGAAATCATTTGAGCTATAATAGAGTTGCAAAAGTGTTAAGACCGTGCGCGGAAATCCAATGAGCATGGTTTAAGAAAGGTACAGCTGAAATCCAGGCAATGGAACTCCTTATTTGTTTTTATCTCTGCCTATCCCCATAGTTCCAATTACCTCCTGAGATGATGATACCATCTGTTTTAAACCAGAGCTATTATTAGTGTTCCTACCAATCACCCGAATCGTAAAAACTAAATGCTAGAAAAGGGTATACCTGTGGAAAAACTGCCCGCCAAACAACAAACCGGAATGAACCGTTAAGTTCAAAGATGAACCTACCTACGTAACCTAATATTCAAGTATAACAAGTAATTTTTACCATCCTAAGCACAGAATTCCTAATAGTTGAAAATAATAAAGCTCAATTGTGATAAATAAATTTTCTCTTTATTTCAGCAAGTGTGTGTTTTAAAATAATCTTTCTCTCAGGATGAAGAATGCTTTTTACAAAATTTATCGTCACATGCATTCTAAAGCAGAGTATCAAGTAATCTTTTTGTTAAACTTAAGTGAACAAATATTCGATTGGCATATAAGTTCAGTAAAGAAGCTCTTAAATGCCATCAATAAATTAAAATATCATTATTTTCAAACGAATTCAACCGATAATAATATTATTAATCTTCCCATTAAAGATAGTATAGCAAAATTACATTTATAATTTTTCAAAATGATGACCATAAATTTAATCTCGTTAGAGCTTACCGAATAAGCATTTTTCAGACTCACTAAAATCTCTCCGGTTGACTGGGTACTGCCCTTATCACAGCGATTGACGTCAATTTTCGCCTTTGTCACGATTTATTAAGCAGTTATGCATCAAGTGTTAAAGAAAAAAAAGGAAGATCTCATCCATCCTTACTCTTACCCACCTTTTTTTTTAACTCGTCACCTCGTCTTTCCCATGAGTTTGATCGATGGCCGAGCATCCTAGCTGGTGGTCCTAAGGGTAGAGCGGAATCACTGTCTTGCTGCGACTATACGTATAAGGTTGGGACCAAGAAGGACGTGGACAATTCTGGAGGTTATTTGTGAGAGGACTTCGAGAGGCAGATAGTTGCTCGTCTTGTAAAAAAGGATGTCAAGCGTTGATGCCAAGCTTACATTTGTCTGCGGATGAGGTGAGAAGAGCGAGACGGCAGAGGTTTAGTATCTTGGAGGACCCGAGACAATGTTTCACGCAATATTTTTTAACTGGTGGTGCACATAAATCAGTGGCATCAGCACCGTTAGTGAGGGGTTGGAGTTCACGACGAGGAATTAAGAACATTACAAACCTTGACAGCAAATAAAAACAGATTATTTGTTTGCTTGGCTAAAAATTGAACATAATTTGATATTAAACATTTTTTCACTATGTGGTTCACCTTGTGGTTCCTTGCCTGCGATATATTTCGATATTATACGCACCGCAATAATTTGACATTTTAAAACATAGGAAGAGGCAACTCAGTGCATAGGTTGGATCTTACGGTTACTGAGTTCCCAAAGCAAAGTGTTACGACTCACCCATCGATGGTAAATGAAGTCCACTCGGGAAGAATAACTGAATCGCTAAATTCATTATTACTCTCTTAATTGACCATATTTATGGGCAATAAATGCTTCGGTTACCCTTAAAATGACGCTCAAAGTTAGAGATTTTAACATTTTCCTTCAAAATATACAATCATCAATTCAATAATTTATCGCCTAAAACGGTCTCATAAATATGCTTATTTATCAGCTCAATAATTGATAAGGGCAAGCTGAACTTAGGTCCTCCGAAGGTCCAAAATCCTATCCAAGCTATGGCGCCCTACTGTTAAATAGAAATTCAAAATGTACTATTCCTCATATTGTTCCCTCTGCATTTCTAAAGTCATAAATTTACATTATTCAATATTAACAAAAATATATTTCTAAAAACTCAACATAACTTACCACTAAATGTCACCACGAAAGTGCCCGGAATGATGATTCTCGAGGTGCTAAATGATCTCATTATGATTGAAAAACTATCACGTTGATGATCGAAAAGTCAACTAGATAAATCAGGAATAAATCTCACGATAAAGGTACTGGCAGAAAAACCCGTTAAATTTTAGAGTTAGTGGATCGATTTAGAAAACTTTCCATGGATATAGAAGAACGTCCATCTCATTTCTTGTAATCACACAAAACTACATCTCATCTACTACTTAAGCAAGTCATGAGTCTTACAAAAATCTTTTGATGTGAGAAACACAATTCAAGGCCTAAACGAGAGAAATTTTCGCAAAATAATTTTTCGTTCCAGGTTAAATTTCAAATTATTCAATTTTCATTGAATTCCAAAGAAAAAAATTGATTGAATAGCAGGAAAATTCTGTGTCCTCCTTTCTTATAATTGATATCGTTAGTCTATTACACATGAAAAATGTTTTATTGAAAAATAAAACTGCAAGTGTTCAACAGTAATTTTCATATACAATAAACTGAGTTGAATCCGGGAGCTTTCGTTATGTAGAAAAATGACTCCACCCACTTTGGTACAAGTCCTCTCTTCATGTAGTATAAAGCTGTTATATTTATGACTTCCGGAATTGAAATTTGTCTACCTTAAATGTCATCAAAATGATTCGCTTTATTTTATTCACGGAATGAAAAGGAAGCTGATGCCTACGCGATTTCCAGCAATGAAGAAATTTCCCTTCAATTCAGTTAGGTTTAGAGTATCAGTAGCCAATAGAGATCTCATGTAAAACCTGAAAATCCTTTAAATAAGTTTTTATCATTGATTTCGCAATCCAACAGTGAAATCCTATTAGATATCATGTTTCATGATCTAATTTTCATATAGGTATGAAAAACAATGCTTTCTACTGGTGAATTTTGAGCTTGTATTTTACAGATGACATATGATGTTTTTTTACCATCAGGTCCCAGTGACAATGGAAAGCTAATTCCACGCGTTGTAACTATAGCTATTCTCTATCCATTTTGTGATCAATCACTTCCTCTCAAATGAGCGTAAGTAAGAGCACTAAGGTGAATTAAATTCCATTGAAAGTTACCCTTGGTTACCATAACTCTACCGCACCAACATGATGCTTCTTTTTTAGCCTTATGGCAATGCTAATCTAATAAGATGTTTTCTTACATTTATTCATTAGATTTGTTCACTTAAATTTAATACAATTTGCGGCCTGCACGGAGTAAACATTTAGTGCATGAAATTGGTATCCGAAATGATCCGGAGAACAATGACAAATTTCCCAGGAATTCATTAATTTCCATGTATTAAATAAAAACTAGTTCTGATCCGCATTATTTGGGTATTAGCTATTCTAGTATTAGGTACAACCTATTTTTGGAGCAATCATCTATGAATCCTGAGTAGATCAATGCGGCCATTTCCTTCCCCCCCCCCCCCTCTGCGACGTCCAAACGAGATGGATTTGAAAATCAGATTCACCTTTACCACCCTCTTTGCCGTTCACTTGATTGATCATCCCCTCCTCCATTCACCCGGTTAAACATAGTGTGCTACGAACTCTTAGGGGTCTAAGCTACCTTCCACTCCACTCCAAAATCACCCTCACCCCCGTCACCTTGTCCGAGCCTCCACTCCTCCAATGGTCCCCCAGGAAGTCTCGCCGGTCAGAATTCTAATTATTCATTCCGTAATGGCGTCCCGTGGAAGGTGTTTCCCCTCTTATTTTCTCCAGAGGCCCGCATGCTGTGGCATGTCGATTGCTATTTGTTTTCAATTACGTTTTCCTCCAACTCACACACCTACCACCCCCATTCCCATTTAATCCCATCCGAAGATTGTCCACGGCACAATATCATTCATTCATTTTTTCTCCTCCACGCCGACGCTTACGTAATGTGAAATGGGGTAATGTTCTCACTAAGGAGGAGACTGCGAGTGAGTTGGTTAGCGGGCAAGGTCGTTGCAGCGTCGAGGACTAGAGTGAAAGTTGAGTGAAAGATTGAATAGATGATAATAAGTCAGTCTGTCCTATTAAAAAAAATGAATCACCGTTTAGAGCATTACATTCGAACGATGAAAGCATTTTATGCTCGCAATTAGTCTACGTAAAGTCAAAACAATTAAATCATAGACTGTGGATCTTCGCATTCACTTAAAATTTTCTCACTTCTTCGAGAAGTCACTCAACTCACATGGGATTGGGTCTATTTTCAATGATTTTCATGCTTTCGAACATATACTCTGGCGAGCGGCTGCCCGTGCGGCGATGGCAGTACGCCCGTGTTTCTTTAAATCGAAGGGGTCACGTCAACCTGATTGGTTCCCTTGTGTGCTTGACTGGGTGTCGGCGCCCCTCTGCGGCGGAATTTAGAACTGACTCATCCGATCGGCTCGAGTACGTAGGAGAAGAGGTTTTCACGAGCGGTGGGAGGTGAGACGAAGGAAGGAACGTACGGGATATAGGAGGGTTCCAGGATAGAAGGCGGATGGGAAGAGAATTGAGAGAGAGAAGGGAGAAGGAAAGGGGGAGACGGCGAAGGAGAATAATGCCAGCATGTGAGAGAGGTCGAGGGCGAGGAAGGGATGGGACCCTCTTAAAACGGGGACCCCGGGAAAGTAAAGCATAAATAAATATGACACATTTATGACCGACCAGAGAAAAAGTTAGATAAATAGATAAAAGAGTTTATTGGACGAGTATGTGACAGCAAAACCCTCAGCTTACGCATTTCCAGGGAGGAACTCAGGATAGAGACGTCAGAAACGACGAAAAGCAACCAACGAAAACGGTAAGCTTTAGAATAATGAAAAAAATATCCACAGTTCTGCTAAGAGATTTATGTCAAGCATTTATGTCCATTTAAGGTAAACGATTCATTATATCACATGACAAGAAGAGAAGTGGATTGCTAAATGAATTTTTAAAGTAACATGATGAGTTACTAATGTGAGGTTGGTAAAAGTGAAAGAAACTGCTTGTGTTCTAGATACATACCTCTGTTTACCCATGCACCTTCATATTGATTATATTCACGATTTCAGAAATCTGAAGCCAAAGTATATTGTTGTTAGCCCATTTCCTCAGAATCCGAAATTTATCGTCCCGCGAACAAGTGTGTGAAAAAAACAGACACAGACCTTAGTGCATTTATTTTAAAACTTACGAGAATGTAGAAATTTAGATACATAATTGCCAAACATCTGAGATTTAGGCAAAATGAAACTAAAAATATAAAATTTAAATCGTCAACTAAGCAAAGATCCTCGCTCAAAACCTTCCATCTCCACCAAACCTTTCGAAAAAAACAAATCAAGCGAATCACAGTCAGGCCTTTAGAAAAGAGTTATTCTATTTGATAAAGACACCAAACCAAATCGCTATTCAGCCCAAAACTGGGTAAATGTAAAAACGATATTAAATTGGACTGGACGAAACATTTCCTCATGCCCATTAATATAAGGCAGAGATATGCAACTACAGTTGTAAGAACGCGCAATAACTACCTTGAGTCTCCCAGAGAAGAGAAGTAGACCTAAATCGTCTCGTTATATGTGTTCACGATACTAACTCAAAACTAATCAACATAACAAAATTAAGTCAACAACACCCTTCTACGGTAATAATGTGACTTACACTGAGATAATGGACGTCTTAAGTCAAGAAATACTTATACGCGCTAGCCATCCATGAATGGTAAACTATGGTGGGCATAATTACAAATGAAATTGGCGAGTGGGCATCCGAAATACATAGGGTGCAACATTGGAGTTGATAGTTTATATACCTATTGCATTTTGGGAATTTCTAATGATTAAAGAAAAAGAAGCAGAAGCGTTATTTTTCTTTAGCTATACCTCCGCATGACTGTGCCCCAGCATTTGAGATCCAGCTAATTGTACGAATAATTAACTTTAAGGGCTGAACGTAACCGATTGAAAATAAAATATTTTTTAAATTGTAACGCATCTAATCGCGTGGCGTCTGGCAGACTCACAAACATTTCAAAAACCCTTGCTTGGCCCCCTGCTATAAATTTATCTGATATGATTTAACTGAATGGCAGAAAATTCGAAAAGAGTAAGGTACCTGGAAGGGGAAACTATTACACGCACATATTTGCCGAAGAAAATCAAAAACATATTGACTGGCGTCCAGCAGACGCCACGCGAGTAGCGGAGGGTAAAGGGCTGAACGTAACCATGAGAGCGAGTGAAAACACTGAAAGATTTAACTTATCATAGAGTGTCATCGAACGTGTTGTATTGACGCTTCTATTGTTTTAAGCTTAAGCAATAGTAACAAGATAATAACTTATTTCAGTAGAAGAGATACAATAAATTTTCCCCTCGGGAAATTTTAGATCACTACAAAAACAGGTCGAAACATTAAGATTGTAGATCGTCTTCAGTTTTCCAATTTCTCCTTTCTTTCCTCTCCATTATTCGTGGCTCTTTATCCACGACAGCATGTCTCACCCCTTTGAGACGTCTTACTGAGTAAAATGTAGTGTGTATAAATTTGAATATCCCCAGCCAATATTTGTCAAAAGAAGAAACCAACCCACACTTTTGTAACCAAGAACAAGATTACGAAAAATAACAAAGCATGCTTCAGGCCGAGTCGTATTACTCACTAGTTTTGAGCTCGCATCACACTCTTTTCCATAATATATAAAACGATACAAACAATTAAAAGCTTTTCCATGATAATTCTTCGTCACTATGTATTTGCTACAGTTCATTAATGTCAAGCAGTGCTTTTGACGAAGAACCACAATGATACATTTGAAAAACTAGCTCTGAGAAATAGAAGGCACCGTGAAACTAATAACTTTAGGTTCCTGAAGGCACTCTTAAGCCAAGATATTTGAAATAGCTGTCTTTATTTTTTATGTTATCGTATAGTTCTGGTTGATTTATTTGAATTTTGGTATAATAACTGGTCATAGACACAAACTCTTAGATTATTATGAATAAATCCTTAAAAAATAAACGACAATTATGGCAGGAAATTCAAGCTCATTACGTGGATGAGAACAGTATTCAAGTTCATTTTCTCCTCTCCAACCCTCAAAAGTCGTAAAAAAATACAGTTCCTTTCGTTATTTGGAACAAGCCGTGGCAAATCGATGAAGGGGATAAAAAGTGGAGATGTCAAGGGGGGGGGTTTTCGGAAGGGGAGTGACAATCACGCGAGAGTCGAAGAGTGGTGGAGTGTGGTGGAGACAGGAGCGGGTAGAGGAATGAGGGGGGCAAGAGGGGGGAGAAGAAGAGGGGGGAGAAGAAGAGGGGGGGAGGAGGAGAAGGGACAGATGCCGAGCGACTTGGCGGGTGGAAGACGAGGGCGCACATGCGCAGGGACACGTGTCGTGACACCGGCGGGGCGGGGGCGGCACTGGCGACAGTGGTCCAGAGATCCACGAGGTAGATAGGATTTGGAGCCCGAGGGGGCGACGACGGCTTGCCTCCGAAATACCGAGGAGACGCGGTTTTGGGAGGAGGGTGATGAGCCCAATTTCTTATTTCACTCTCCGTTTGAGTGAAATGAGGGTGAACGGTCATAAACCCTGGAATGGCTAAGAGAGACGAGTAAGAGTAAACTTATAATGGCCTTAGCTTGCCAGATATAGTATGGTTTTCGAGGCAAATTACTATTTGCACAATTCCCACGAGATAAAACTAATTATAATTAAAAAAAACAGATTTTTCACGTGTGCACGGAGCTGTTGCCCTAAGAAGAAACATTATCATTAAAAACTAACGTCAAGTGGTCTCCAATCCTACGCATTCGAAATATCTCTAATTATATGTAGGTTTCACTTATGGATCACTCTCTTTCACAGACTATTAGCTTCTAACCCTTTGAGAAAAATATTGACACCACGCATTATGTTGGATAACTGATTAAACTTATTAAAAAACGAGATACCTAATTTCACACCAGTATAGGCACTCCTCTCTCATCTGCCACCCACGACGATACATGATCATCGGTCACGGGGCCTCCTCAAACCAACGGACCATCATTGCAATCACTGCCACTCCCTCAATTCCTCATCCAACCACCTGATACCCCATGGGAGTGAGCATGCCGAAGGCTCTTCGACCTCCGAGTGGGATGGGAGCCTTTCAGTCTTCCCGCCCACTCCCATCACCTCCCGGACAGATTTCCCATTTATTACCATTTTAATTTACTATTTGTCCGCTAATGAGAGTGGTGTAGGAGTAGTCATCATTATACCACCATTGTCTTCTCTACCGTTTCTCACTCTCGCTCGCCGTTGGGGGCATTATGAGAGGTGTTTGGGTCCTCATTCATCTCTCACTCTCTCAAAGGAAGGAGGAGAGGCCGCGGGGGAGGAGCTCGACACCGCCCGCCCACCTCCCTCCCAGGCTATCCATCCCCAATCCTACCCCCCCTTCTCCGCTCCCTACCCCAACCCCCTTCCGTCGACCCCACTTGCCCTCCCTAATCCTCTTCGCTCAACCAAACCCTATCCAATTCCCTCACCTCCCCCTCAGAACTCCGTAATCATTTCGACCTCCACCCCGCCAACTCCCTGTCTCACACTTCTCCATCAAGCTTTCTCAAAACTGCAAATGGGAACCGAAGCATCCCGCCGCGAATACCGTTCATCAATCGTTAATCTTGTTGTCAGTTACACCAGCAGACACAGTGGGCCACGTGGTTGTTGCCTCCTTAAGAATCAATGAATGAATTTTCGAGGGATAATGGGATGTGGTCATCACCATTCCTCATGCTAAAAATGTTTTCACTACGTTTTAACTTTCCCCATAAAGTGGGCAATGATATTATTATTATTTCCGGTAAACTTACGTAGATTCCAGTTCACCTACAACCTTGTTTCTATTTTGGATTCTAAATACTCCCGTCTTGTACAGAGCGGAATGTTATATTTGTTCATTTTTTCTGAAAAAGGTAACATTATCCGAGTAGTTCTCCTTTAGTGCACAAACAATCGCCATTTGATTGAAAAAACTAATATTCTTAACCTATTAGCTACTGTAAACATATCTACTACAACGTGTTCTCGAGTAACAGCGAGGAAAACTTTCTTGTACGTTTGACCGTCACCTTCTTCCCTCTCCTAAGCCTTCTCCAAGTTTTATAGCCCGACCTTTCTAAAACCGTTCCAATGTTCACATTTTCCTATTATTTCGAACTAGAATCCCCGATTCCTGGGTAATTTACGAAGGGTACGAGTTGCAAAGTAATCTTTAGAGGTAATTAAGGCACGGAGTAGTATTAAAGGTCTCATCATTTCGGCATGACTTGAAGCAGAAAGCTTTCGTGCAATGAGCTACGTTTCTTTTCTCAATTTCTACGAGGTTTCAGTTGTAATTAGAATTTTTTGTATGTTAATCTTAATTAATGCTTACATGTATTGATTATTCCTTCTTTTACGGAGAGAATATTGAACCAGATAATGTAGCGAGTTAGCGGCTTAGAATTCAAATTTTTACCTCAAAACACCTAGCAAAACTAGTGAGCATAATGACTTAATGCCTTCAGTAGCACTTTGCGTACATTAATTATGATAGCCTCAAAAACAGTTAAATTAATATGGATTATAAGGATATTCTATGCCTGTATCTTGGAAATATCTCCAGTAGGTTTTATGTATTATTTGACAACAAGAGAATCACTTTTCCTGTCTTTTCTTTTTTATACTACCCTTTCTGGATTTAATTTTTACACAAAGACCTTTTCTTTCATTGCAGAATGTGTTAACGTCCTACAAAATCATTCTTACTATACATTAGTACAATTGACTAAGACGCCCGGGCCATATCCAAAGAGGGGAACGAATTGATGCGCTTGAAGAAACGGCGTGATTGGGAATGGAAAACATGCGGACCCTACCATCTCGTTTTCCCCCAACGTCCTCCCTCCGACTATCCACCCTCGCCCCCCTCTCCCTTCTCACCCTATCTCTGTCCCCCTACCTCAGCCTTCTGACGCCACCCCTTCGACTGCCTCTCACTCTACTCACTCGGAACAATCAGCGAAGCCTTCGGATCGCATTAGCTCCGGCATCAACGGGGCACGGAGGCGCATGCCAGATGCCATGTGACAAGAGGAGAGGAGTGTTAACTTTGGAAAAAAAAAGGTCGGAAGTGATGACGGCGGGGGAGAAAACCGCAGAGAAGTTAAGAACACTGGGAAAGTATAAATGTGCCATTGAATAAAGGGGGATAATAATAAGCAAAAATAGTTACCCAATGATGTGGGGAAGGCGATCTTTTCCTTGTGATTTGGCACCTGTGGGTCAAAATTCAATATCATTAAATAAGACATGGCAAATTGTGCTATTTCAGCATAAGAATGCGCATCGAAGTGAACAGAAATGATATATAGAGAAGGTTTGGTCGTATACAATTTTTGATTGATGAAAACTACTATAAACCTATTTCAACCCAAACAGTATGGCACTCTTGATGAATTTATTTTTTCACTCTTTGACTGTCACCTGTTTTTGTATCAACTCGATCCTATGGACACTACCGGGAAAGGCTTATTTTGAAATGTTTTAAAATAATTTTACGAGGCTTAAAATATCTTGTTATGTATTTCCTAATTGGCTTAATATAATAATCAAATATCCCCATGCTGACTAACTACTAGTCACCTCACGAAGTTCATATTCACGGTATTTCTGGAAACAGCTTCAATATTATACGGACATGTATTTCTATTCTGTTTTTGAAAAAATGAGAAATATTTTTTAGAATTCATGGATAGAAAATTTTTTAACAGTCGTTATTTATTCCTATTTAAGGACCGCCACTACAACCAGCCGATTAGTTTGTCAGCTAGGTTATTTCACTTAAGTCCTTATTTTAGTGAAAACCTTCAATAAGGATTTGTACCTCATTATCAGGATGGATACTATGAATTAGTATTTCATGCCTCTGTCGTAGGATGAATCGTGCTCTCAAGCACAATTTGCACCAATTCACAATGGAATTCATGAATACGATAATTTAAATAGAAATAGTTCTTTCATGATAAACTTGAAGCACTCCAGAACCTTCCAAAATTTTATCCATCTTTTTTCTGTTCGACGTTCATAGCCATAACCTAACTAAGAAAATGTAAGATTCTAAAAGTATACAACTAATGTGTACTAGCATAAAATTTGAGTAGAAAGCAGTGTGCTTATGACATATCTGATACTCCTGTTTCTTAGTTTGACATTTTCTTCCATAAGTCATAAGCTCACCATAAAAGAATATTGAAATAAGGGCAAACCTTCAAGTGGTAAAATATGGTACTATTAATCGGATTGCGAAAAAATATGATGAAGTTCGCCGTAATTATCGAAGGATGTGGCCACTCTCGTCCGTAATAAATGTTAACGATGACTAGTAGATGACTCAGGGAGCCTGAGATGCTCAATTCTCGGTAAGTGTGTACTATTACAATCGCAATGAAAAATAATTTGAAGAATATAATGGAGCACCCTTGCATTTTTATTGCCATTTTTGCAATAAAAAAGTTTCAGTATAGTTTCATCCCAAGTAAACGATGTATTCCAAAGGATATTTTAATTAAAGCGGTAAAATATTATTTTCAAGAATATAATTTCTGTTCAGTGAGGTTTCATTTAAGAGGGAAGAATATAAAGAGTATGAAATGCCCAATTTAGTGAAGCAAACACCTTTGCCAGTTAAGCTAACAGAATAAAATATATCAACAAAAGCAATGAGTTAACAATAGATGAGTTTCGTTCCATGCCCTCTATGATTTTAGTAAGCTAATGAAATTTCACTCTCCTGAGCGCGGAAAACGCTTTCACGGCCTCAGTATGGAATAACACTACAGAGTAAGATAGGGAATCTGAAGCCAGTGCATTGAGAAAATGTGCTTTTATATGCTATGCACTGAGCAATTATTTATAAGCATTCTTTTTTTTTGGTGAGTGAAAAATAAGGTAAGAGTTCTCCTCCGCTACAATTACATGCCAATGCATCCATGATTCAAAGCTGGGTCTCTTTAGGATACCAACACTTATAGTTCAAATAGTGAAATTTTCAAGTTACCAGAACTTCATATGAAACTTCAAGTGGCACAGGAAGAAGGACTGGCCAACCTACCCCGCGTGTGTGAAATTCACACGCCCGCGCAAAGCATCGTGCAATACTTGCACACGAGCACGCTAATGGAGTATCAATATCAGGCGTAGAACCTGGGTGAGTTAGGGAGGCAATAAATCCGTGTCTCTACGAATTCACTGCGGTTACCTGGAGTCATCCAACCCAAAGTATTGTCCAGGCCTACACAAAATTGTATTAAAAATGTATGTAGCCTAATAACGAGCTCGGAGGGTTTACTCAACTGTTGGGGAGACTAGATATGTTTCTATGGAATTTGAATTTAGTGCCAATTAAAAAATGAAAAAGGTTAGAATAAAAAAAGCCTTGAATTACCTATGCCTACCCTTTCATGCAAAACGGCGATTTTGGATTCACATAAATTACTCAGTGCTTTCTTGTAAGTGTTAACCAAAGCAGCATTCGAACCCCTTGGATCAATCTCCAGTTTGATAAATGCCGGATTAGGCTTACTACGGTAACTTCGATGAGTGCGGAAGATAGCAGTTTTTTGTTGCGCCAGCAATCCTAAGCAGCAAAATATTACAATGTCATGAAACCGGAACGAATCCTTCGCAGCTTCCTGTCTGCAGCGGATAGACCACCTGAAAGACTCCCTGCATGTTACTACTCAAAAAGTGCCGGGATTATTAAACACGAGGCTCGGAGCGTGGTACTCCAGACTCTCATAAAGACTTTGAATAGTCCTGAACACACGCCGCCTTTAATTAAATCAGATATTCACTGTTTTTCCTGATTATTTTCGGAAGTTTATGCGCTAATGACATTTATATATAAATTTCGCAAGACACATCCAGTTAACCAAATCAGGCATCAGCATTCCTCATGTCTTACTATGTGTCAACTGTGTTTGGTTTTGCCCATATACAAACACATACACATATAGAACAGAGGTGACGCACACTCCACCTGATATCCGAAATGGTGACTAGATGAATGCTCAGCGTCAACAGTAGTTGGGCCTGTTTCCTTTTGGGCAATTTCAGGGGGAAGTAATCATAGTAATCTCCCGGCGGCTTGTCAACAACCTTCAATGGAAATGACCAGCCGCCTTAAACAAACTGTGAGAGTAAATACTGGCATAAGGTACATCGCTCTATAATAGCATCTGACACGTTCCCCACCAACATTACGCAAGGCAAGGCAATCATCCCGTCACTTCTAAACGCGCCACCGACCCACGTTTTCGTAAATCATTCCCCGTGGATTCCTGAGTTCCCTCCACACACCTACCTACTTACCTCATCCCACACTACCCCCCACCTCCTGGACCCCTCTCCCTCCTCCCCCACTCTCCCACGAAGCCACTGCCCCAACCCACTCGGGACGTCCCAGCTCTGGCCGTCCCTACTTTATCCAATTATGTGACAGAGAGGTCACCGGTGCTAAATCAGGGGAGGACGTGTTTCCAAGAAGTTCGAGATACAAGAGCCGGGGGAAGGAAAAAGGAGCAGGATGAAGCGGAGAGCGAGAAGATTGAGGGGAGGTGGTTGGGAGAGGAGGGAGAGGACGTGGCGGATTCTTCTGGGCGGAGGAAAAGGGGGAGGGAGAAGAAGGTGGAATGGGAAGTATGAGAATGGAGACTCAAAAAAGGCAAGATGGGAAAGGAAGAGATAAAAAGCAAGCAGGGGAGGCAGCTTCTTTAGGGACATGAAAGAGGAGATAATGCGGCGGAAGGAAGAAAGTCGAAAATTGATCCTAGGGCAAGGTGACTGAAAAGTTTAAGTAAAATATATTCCGAAGCAAGAAAACTAAGTGAGTGAAACTACTTGCAGACTTGAAAATACTTGCGAACAGAAGGAGCTGCAATTGAAAAGTAACGACGAGAACAATCAGTGATTAAAAGTTATGAAAAAGATTATGCCATCATTTTTAAGCAAGCGTTTCAAATAAGACAGTGACTCAAAAATTTAATTATTTACGATCCTGAAAGTAAATTATGATAATTTATTGAATTTACTTGGCGAAGTTACAAATAAGTAACTAAACAGCAAAAAAATTGAACCTTTCCACCAATCGTAACCTTCCCCAGGTAAAAACTATTTTTGAAGATGTATATTTAAATTCCTTGCATTCATTATCAGTCCTCATTACAATATGTTCGCGCATATGTATACTTCTTATTAAGGTAGATTATACTCACATGGCATCGAAATATTGCTTTTCCGGATTTTATTTCCATTCCCATGCGCGAAAAACAGAGCTAAATAGACCATATTGACTGACACAGAAATATTCATTTAACTAATTTGATAGCGAAGATTACTTTGAGGGCCGTAGAGTTCCGATGAGAAAGGTGATATACTGAGAAAAATACAATATTTTCTCAAAAAATGTATGCAATATTAGTGAGGTACCTATTTTCTTGTCAAGACTTATCAAGCCTCTTATTTCTAACACAAAAATATACAAGAAGTCTCTTCTACTACCGAAGACGACTTAAACTATTAATAGAAAAGTCTACTTGCTCTCCAGGAGAAGAACTGAATACAGTGGAATCATTTAGTAACATAGAAAATATTATCGACACAGAAATATTCACTTGACTGATGTGTTGGTATAACTTTGAGAACTAAAGGCTTACAATTTAATAGGCTACGAGAAACCATTTTCATATTTATCCTTATCTATAGCACTTTATTCTCATTATTATATCTATTACAACGATTTCTCTAGTAGTGCCGATGATAATCATATTGAGAACCACCTGAGAAAAAGTATTTTACAAATAATCTTTCCCCAATTTTAGCCCCCAGCGAATTTAAGTGCCCCAGCGATAACACCTTGAAATAGTAAAATACTGAAGGGACTAATAAATAAATTAAGAATTGCATTAGAATTAATAGATCACAAAGAAATCGCGACTTCAAGAGTGCGAGTTTTGACATTTTCCTGATAAATAATGAAATTGAAACCGTGAGAGTTCATATCATTTTAGTCTTTTGGCTACGTATACCTATATTGGTGATGTGGCATTAATTTATTTTAGGCCACTACTTTTGATTGTTTGACATAAACAAAATTCTTGAAGAGTACAAAGTAAAATTTGTATCCCTTTGCACCTCGACATCTTTACAAAAGGTAAAATCTCTCGGTGCTAACTATGGATTGATGTTATGCATCGAGTTTCTAAATTATATTCTTACGAGGTCATTTTGAAGTGTCCGCATTCTACAATTAGAAAAAAACACTAATGCTTCTCTCACAATGCCTAAATCGCGGTAAAAATACCTAATTTTACATTCAATGCTGCATAAAATTCTTTTTAAAGAACTCTTATGTGATTCTCCAGTACTAAACATATTTTGAACCTAATGAGTAATGATTGACTAATAAACTGGTTTCTTCCACCACACACAACATATTTTAAGCTCTAGGTACCACATTTAGCTAGGCACATTTATCAAACATTGCATGTTAAAACTCGGATGGCCTGCAGAGCTCGTTACGGGGGAAAATAGTCTTCGCAAGTGGCAATTGTGCCACCTTCTGAGAAAGCTGAGGTAGCTGAATGGAGCAGATTTGTGCATGGAGAGGTAACACATAGCAAGCTTGCTCCATGCACCAACATGCCATAAAAATGTCATTACCACTTCCCCTGTCATTAAAAATTGAGTAAGTTTCAATAAATATTTCTCATTATTTTCCACCAAAGAAACAGTAGTAAGAAAAATAATTGATCAACCAGTTAAAAATGTATATTCACTTCCATGATAACATCGTCACCCTGATAGGTGACGTTTTGGCAATGGTCGAAATGGATTTTGCCAATACAACGACTATTGGTGAGCATCACTTTTAACTTTTTACAGGAACTTTTTACTCCAGGAACTTTCCAATTTCTTTGATAATATCATATGAAATACGTCAGATTAACAAAAAAGAGCGTGTGGTTATTTATGGAATTCATATCTTTACGCATACTTAATGCACAATACACCATGAAACATTTTGCGATAGAAAAATCGGTGGTTAGTCGAATGTTAATGCACCAATTATAGCGAATAATTTTTCAAGAATCACAGCACACTCGAGGAGTTGAACACCAATTGAACTACAGTAGAGTCTCGATTATCCGACCTAAACCGGCCGCGGCAAGGTCGGATAACACGTAAAATAATTAAAACAATGTAAAAAAATGCTAAATTTAATTTGCACATTGAAAACATTTTAAATACATGTGTCTTAATTAATTTTATATGACGCACAAGTAATAATATGAAAGACTGCACTTACGGCAAAGTAATTAATATGTTGTATAGAAGGTACTTACAGTACAGTGAACTACGAAACCATATTTAAACACAGGTAAAAAAGTGCACGGGTACGGTCGGATAACACGGAAGGTCGGATAACCGAGACTCTACTGTACTAAAAAGAGCAGGTAAGCATCTACAGATCGTAGCATCAAAAGTTCCATTGATCACTTGTTATTAAATAGGAGAAAAACATTGATTGTATAAAAACTTTAAGGCGTCAAAATCCGTATCAGAACACCAATGGGCTCGTTAACTTCTCACGGAAAAGAAAAAAAATCTTTCCGAAATCTACAGGGAGGCGAGAAAAAGAAAACGGTGTACCAATTTAGAAAGGACGAGCATCGGCATGGAGTTTCCTGTGCTTTACAAGAAGAGGGATACCGATGAGCGTGGCATTCTTGGCGAAATCGGGCGCCAGTGTCACAACAATTCCCCCCCCCCTCCCGTTCCTCCGTTCAGCTCTCTTCCCTCTCCTCCAGACCCGACCCCCTAACCACAAGACGACCCATCGTCGCTGGAGTGGCAGCCTAAAAGACTCCTCCAAGCCCTCTGCCTTTTGTCTTGTCCCCACACTTATTTTTGCTAAGGCCCTCCCTTCTTTATCGCCCTCTTATGTGGCCCCTTACGTCCAATGTCCACCTCTTGTAACAGTCTCCTCTCTGAAGCTCCAGGAACCACCCTATCAACCACCATCCCACACCTCAAACACTCACTGGCGTCGGTGGTGCCGAGTTGATACACATTTCTGCTGCAAATTCAAAACTGCTCTTGCTTGGTTTCTGTCTCGATTTCCGTTGATAAAATGTCTTTGGCACTTAGACTCGGTTTCCCGCACTCGACTTTCCTAAGGAGCAATGTTCAGTAACTAAAGTGAAAACGCTGAAACAACAAATTTAATTTCAAGCAATTTTTTTAATTAGCGGTATCTTCATTACTTCCATGCAGATCTCCACATGCATTTCAACTAGAGTGAGACTCGATATGGAATAAAATGAGAGTAGTCATAAAACTGTTTGGGAAGTGACTTTGTACACTGGTTCCTTATTTCATACCAAATTTGTTTTCAGTATAGAGTTTTAAAGTTCTGGGCAATGCGTTTTATGCAATAAGAAATTCAGGCACGATATATTTCACGAAGAAGTTCCATCAGGCTGCCCAATGTTTTCTGAAAATTAAGAGAATCATATCTGCTATGCAGCCACCCGTCAAGTACAAGATTCGAAAATGTATTAGAATGTCCAACCCTCTAACTGGGATAATAATGAACTATCAGGGTGGTTGATTAAATCTGTTTCATGAGGACCATTAGGAATCTCGTGGGGTAATTTGCTATAAGACCGTAATTTCAATTAAATTACACAACTGATTATATACTCTCCGCTCAAGCACAATATATTGCTGTAGTTAGGTACTAACCTATCCTCTATGCATGATTAAGTTTAGAGGGTGATCCAACGGTCCTCTTAATTTCAGCAAAAGAGGAATGTTACCCCGCCATAAATTAAAATGCATATTTTGAGTGTCCCTCTTTGGAGTCTATTCCGTCTGAGCGAGATGCGTGTGTCGGACTAAAAACCCACACTATCAATGTTTCTTTTATTTTTTCATTATCATCGTCAACTATTTCTGATACCTCCACTTCTCTGGCAATTTCACCCCTCTTTTCTCCCTCCATTGATATTTTCTTCTCACTCCCTATCCTTCTTCCATCGGCAGATACACAGCTTCCCCAGGAGAGACAGCGGTGAAAAGGAAGTAAAGGATGAAGACGAGAAGGGAAGAGGAGAGGGCAATGGTAGGGATGAGCGGGAGAAGGGACGGGGGGGAAGGAGATACATCGCTCGCCTCCCAATCTCTCTCCAATCGACACCTTCTTTCCGTAGTTAACGCGGGATTCCAGAAGGTCCTCCATCAAGGCGATCCAAATTCGGTGCCCGGTGTCAAATGGCTTAATTCCCTCACCCTCGTGTCCCAGATGCCCGACTTCCAACCATCCCACCCACCCCCCTCTCTCTCTATCTCTCTTGCCATTCCAGCAGGCCTTTTATTCCCCCAAAAGGGAGGGATTTTTCCATGCTGCTCGACGACACCATGCCTGGGAACCCAAAGGAGGAAAATGGGGAGTTGGAACTGGTTGGGAAGAGATGTGGAAGGAACAAGGCAAGGGAAGTGGCAACCGCGTGTTCAGATAAAGAGTTTTTTCTATCGGTTGTCGAAGTGATTTTGTTTCGAGAACCAGATAAAGAAAATTCGAAGTCCCTTTCTTTTTTATATCTCTCGAGACACTTTTTATGGGCGATCGGAAGGATGTCAGCGTTATCAAAATGGCAGATCAAAACGTCACAAGGTTTTTTTTGTGTTTGAATACGGTTACCAATTTTATAAAGACAACCCATCTTGGCTGAGATGTTTCTTGTGTAATCAATGCACTCCAAATTGACTCCAGCTATCACACATTCCAAACTTCAGCAATTAGTCTGATCTTGTAGACACGATCTCTTAAATGAGTGCGGTACTTAAGACCCATGAAAAACTGAAAAATATCAAACTGTTTGATCGATTCCATTATTAATTCCTCGAAAAAACTAGCCTTAATAAGCTAATTATATTCAATAAAAACACATCAAATTACAAGATCTAAAGTGGGGAAAACGTATTAACAGAATTTGATGATGCTGTTATTTTATTCTTGTTATGTAAATGTACTTCATTTGTCTGAGAGGGTGAGTCAGAGAGACAATACCGTCTAAAATACATGAGAGAATATAGTACATGAGGTTATGAAATTAAAAAAACAAAAGCATGATGATTGTGAAAAGAATACTTTTAAGAAAATAATTAACCGGTCACTTACCCATAAAGTAACTAGGGCTTGAGCAAATATATTTGAAACCTGTAATTCTTCCGGAATCATAACTTGACGTTGTTCTTGTGAAAAAGGATTGCCAAAAAGTCATGTCTAATTCTTAGAGAAATTAGTTAAAATTGCACTGGTTCTTGAAGATTTATTCCGCTATTTTTTTTCTTCAACTGGCATTAATAATGATCTAATCGGTCATGCGTCACTGAACCACGTAAATGGAAGAAAGCAATTTGATTACCGTACCGATATCGAGCGTAGTGGAACGACTTATAATGCCAATGGTTACCCTTAGATTCCGGAAATATTTTACTTAAAATAACAGCCCCTATTTGGATGTGCGTAAAGGGGGTTTCAATTTCAGCTCTCCGGTCGTCCGACAACGTTATAATGCAACACACTTTTTTCAAGAAGGGGTTAATGGTAACAGTCAGAAATAGTACTCTCTTCCCAATGGGCTAGCTCATCTATTATTCTCGGATGAAGATGCCCTCGTTCTTCCCATCAGCCATTGATCCGTCAATTACTTCAACTAGTGAGTATCTAGATTGCAACTTCTGATGGATCTACTATGATTTTCCATTTTAATCCTTCAAATAATGTTTCAATTCAGCTATTTTAACTGACTAAGATGCAGCGTTGAAGTTATTTCGTTAATGATTCACTTAACGTTCAGATAGCGTTCTATACCTATGAAAATTATAAAGATTACTTCCTGATTTCACGGTAGAAAGCTCTTGATAAGGGTGTCGGATACCTCTCCTGCAAATGCTGCTGCATGCTATTCTGCACACAATTGTGGGTGTGTGTTGAGAAAAAAACAATTTCTGTTTTCGTCGTAATGTACACTATGAATTGAAAGAGAATATCAATTATCCAATTTATTTACAATGAACCTTCTCAGTGCATTTAACAATGAATTGGCTAAAAATTTCGAAAATTAGTTTTTTGCTGCATCGGCTCAAAACCCGAAGCGGGCAATTCCCGCGATAGAGTCACAGTTCCACTCTTCATATGTTGATTAAATTGGCTAACAACCTATCGCACTGAGCGTAGATGCTAAGGTTTGGTAAAGCGTGGATCTTGTTTTGCGTTTTCTGATGACAGAAAACTTTAGACCTTAATAAAAACTACAGAGCATGTAGTGCGAGTCACCATTATGAGAGTAAAATATACTAACCAATTGTATTAAGCATGCATGAAATACACTCCAAGTATTGTGTACAATATGGCCAACAGGAGTCGGAATAGGAAATGAACGACGGCAGCATGGAAGGAAAAAGCCGTTTGGGTGAGGCGTTCACTCGGAGGGAAAGTGCACCAGAGGGAAAGAGGGAAGGAAGAGAGGAACGGAGAGAGGTGAGGAGACGAGTGGAGTGGAGGAGAGAGGTGAGGCAATAAATCGTGTGCTTTGGCTCTGGGGACCTCATTAGGGAAACAAAGGTGAACGGGAGTATGGGGTGGCAGGGGTGGGAGGGAGGCAGCAGAGGCATGCGTCAGCACGGGAGGAGTGAGATGGGAGACCCGAGGGTGAGGGAAGAAGAGACTCGAGCGACGGACGGGGAGAGCCTGGGAGCGGACCGTTTTAGTGGTCCCCATCTCTATGGTCTCTCCACGCTATTTTCCTACACAGAATTCACTTCACGGAAAGATGAGGTTTTAAATCAAGAGGATGAAATTATTAAGGCGACGCAGGGTAAACCTCGAGACCCTCAGTCGGTAGCATAGCAGTAAAGAGGCACAAAAAATTTGACTCCTGTGACGCTAGAAACCCTACACAAATTCTTCGTCCCCTAAATCCATCAGGTAAAAGAAAACATTAATTTCTCTACACGTTCAGTCTTAATCGATGATGTGGAAACTGCACGATGCATAAAGAACTTTTCAACGAGACAATATCAACAAATCAAATTAAGATCCGAGCAAAAGGACTTTCACACTAACCTGTTTGTTTAAAATCTGGTGAACAAAACTATCGCTGGAAATGAATAATTTTGGCATCAAACTTTATCCTATTTAAGGAGCTATTACTTTTTAAGTTATTTTTAAAAAGTAATTTTGATTCGATGAAAATAAATCATCAATTATGGCTATACTTCAAAATGTATTATCATATAATCATGCATAATGATGTTTAATAAATGTACATGAGCCGCAGAAAACCTTGGGTCCCGTGGCCTATTCAGTCTAGATGCAATCTTTGATAAAAAGAAAGAAGGAAATAAACTATGGATTTATTGCAACAGCTTTAATACATCTCATTAGTTATATTCTGAGTCTAAAGTTAATATAATCTCGCGTAAAATCAAACTGATATTAGGCCATTAACATGAGAGATTATTATCGATTTACTCTCGCTAAGTATCATTTTCGGGGACAATTATACGATTTACGTCAATAAAGTGCGATGAATTAACCATGTCCTATTTTAATTTTCACTATAATCACATTTGTGAAGGATTCAAAGAGCGACTCGGGAGGACGAGGAAGGAGAATGAGGAGGGAGTATAAAACATTTGAATAAGGTGAAGTCACGAGCCCCGATTGTCACTTGTTTTTCCATCCCCTTTACCCAGAAGGCCCACCTTGTTTATGCACGGGGCTCCCTTGAATGGTGGGCCTTGTAGTAGGCGGGAGGGGGGGGGGAAGAAGGAAGGGGAGAAACGATGGAAGGGAAGGAGGCTGCCTTCCCGAAAGCCTTCCCCCCCTTCTCCCCATCCTTCGCCTTGAACCCACACCCTACACCCCTGTCCAGACGGAGTGGTAAACAAATGGGCAGCGAACCAATCACGAGCATCCTCCCCAACCCTCCAGGATCTCTTCCCCTTCCCCACCATCCCCTTTGCGTCCCTCCTCCTCCCACACCACCACCTTCAAATCCGAAATCACCACTATCCCTCTTGCTCCTCTGGCTCTTACCTCAATCCCATACCTCCCTCAAACCGTGCACCCTGCGTCCCGTGCCCGAGAGCGGCAATAAATTGCGATGGGACCAGAAGGACTCTCCTCTCTTCTTCCTTCTTCCTTTCTTTCCGTCTCTCTTTCCATCGCTCGTTCCCCCTTTCGGTGGGTGGGTTTAGAAAAAAATCAAAAGAGCGATCAGGTGCGGGAAATAGAAAAATAAACGGACGGCTTTCCAGAAATTGGTAATTCATTGCGCATATTTTTCCCGGCACATATTTCCCTCCCGCTCGCTTCCGAGGCATGTATCGAAGACAGGCATTACCGTGTTGTGACGATTTGCATCGACGTGAAACGTTTGCTTTGAGAAAAAATTATGAGCCTATTG
This sequence comes from Pyrrhosoma nymphula, assembly GCA_963573305.1. NCBI lineage: Eukaryota > Metazoa > Arthropoda > Insecta > Odonata > Coenagrionidae > Pyrrhosoma > Pyrrhosoma nymphula. Next base: position 169,594,625 of record OY754327.1, read on the forward strand.
AAAGTGACCTTTTACGCGAGGTTGATTTAGGATTACCCAGAGATCGGAAAATTGATTCGTATTTAGTACCAAAAAGTCATCTTTCATATTAGAATGGCTGTAAGTTAGACTGCTTGCTTTTGGTAAATTTATACATTTCGATAGGAACGCGAATGAAGGCCACGGAATATCCCATCGCACTTGTACCGGTGACCATAATTCAATCCATTCCTACACATGGAAAAATACCTTTGTATTTCATTCAAATAAATGCAAAATTTTCAAATTTAGCATGACTACAAAATATGGTAATATGCAACTACAGCAGTAATTATTAATAGCACCTAACGCTTTTTATTCTGATGAACAAGTTATAATTGGGAGTACATAAGATAAACAAACATGAAGAATGCAATGGAAATAATCCAGGCTTCGGCATCAGGCAAGTCCCGTCGGAAGGCGCCTTGAAAGTCGTACCCTAACATTAAATACAATGCAACGCTGCATATGACGCCGTATTGATGCAATTTGGTTGAGTGGAATGCTGCTGAAAATTCGTCAACTATTACAACATCACATAACATTTCATCTACCAATTCATTCAATGTTTCAGGACCATAGGTAGTATAAAAATAGAAATAGTTTTTAAGAAGAGGAATAAAAATGGTAATACTTATGGTAATGCTAGGGATGACTAAACTGGAAACCGATCAAACGCTCTAGTTTAAAACTTATGCCATTATGCATGAGTAACAGTATTAAATGCGAATAGAGGATTCTGATAATGAAACAGTGATATAAATTCAACAGATGATATGTTTAATTCTCATGGCGATATTAATATCATAATTCCTCAACCTCCTTAAAAGTTTCCTATGATAGAGAAAAATTGTGGCCAGGAACAGTGCCTAAGAATGTGATACATTCTCCAACTCAGTAAACTGCTTTTACGTAAATGTTTGGACCCAGCTCAAATGCTCGAAATGTAAGAGCGCACTAAAATTTTAAAACCTTCATTGCTCTCATGCACACGAAAACCCTCACTGAAAGAGACGAAAGAATTTTTTTCCAGGCCATAAAAAGAGAGAGTAATAACTCTCTTACAATGCGGCGATATTTTTGAATTGTGAAAACGGTAATAGAAATAGGATCCAGAAGTCGGTGAGCAAGAGAGGAAAGGAGAGACTTATTTCAGGAGTTCCCGGCCACGGGAGAATGGGAGGAGGGTGTGGAAGTGTTGGGAGCGGGAAGAGGTGGGGATTCGAACAAACCTGGAGTAGGGGATGAGGAAGGGAGAAAAGGACTCTTTGTCAGAGCGAGGAGTTGAAAAGAATAACGGGCGGACATTGGAATTCTTTCGCGTAGTGCTTGACCCTTTCGGATGAGTGTGGCCTGTTTGGAACTGATCTACGACCAGCAAGCGCGGGGGAGGAAGCAAAGGGGCGGCAGCGGGGGATGCAGCAGGGCAAGAAGAGAGTTAAAAGAATCGGGATGGAAGGAAGAAAAAGAGGACTAGAACTAGGAAATGGCGAGCCGCGACGGGAGGTGAGACACGGAGAGGAATATAGAAAATTCCCTTTCAGGGAAAGAGGACTACGGTAAAATTAAATCTGGGCACTTAATGTATGTACATATAAGTTAAAAGGATTGATATTTACCCGTAATAGCAACACTTTCTAAGTCCATTTTCGGTGAAAATATTAAGAAAACCACCTCCTACACTTATGCGTCAATTTGGTGCATCATTCCATAACTTTAGCATTCTTGACACGACTCTGCCTCTAGACTGTACATCACCATACTATGGTTATGCATGTTTGATGAAACACCCTTATTCATCATGAGTTAATATGGTTGAAATAATTTTTGGTGAACGTCACTAAAAATTACCTACGCAAGAAATGTACCTAAAACAAGTCGGTTGTGACTATTTTTGGGATACGACGTTTGTGTGTTTTATGTGAATATGTCTGCGAGTAGTGTTTAACGGCCTTCGCGTCGGTAGCGGAGCGCGTTTCGACGTTGATACACCCGTTCTGTCAGTGATACAGTGGTACTAATCTATGGCTAATCAGACGCCCTTCTCGATGAGATAAGATCTCTTGTATTTCCTCTGGGATTTAGTATGGGCCGAATTTCTAATATTTTACTTGAAATTTCAATATGTATCCTATTTTTGATTTTTCACCAACAAATTTTGCATGAAGTCAGGTTTTGAATAATCTAGACAGACTTATATGACATCTTTATTTTTTCTCCAAACTAATAGCGCTAGCACTGCGGAGTCGTGAAATGTAGTACGCGGAAATTTGTGCCCCCTCTCAAAATGGCCACCAGTCGCCGCGGGCCTTCACTCGCGCCTTGCGCATGCGCCTCGCCGACTCTAGGTCGTATTCGCATGGTTGTCGGATGGGCGATCGATCGAGACAACGTTTATTACAATAGAATAGGAACTCAGGAAGCAATATTTCATATAAAGCAATTCCAGAAAGGATCACCTTGCAAATGCTACTCCCCACGTCTCAAGAATGTCCCCTTACAATATTAAGACAGATTTTCACTTCTAAGTTGCCCTCATGTCATTTCCCTCATTTAGTGTAATTTATCTTTCCCTCTGGCACACATCCTCCTTGAATAAAAGTTTTAGAATAAGAAATGAAAACTAACAGTGATTGGTGCAGTTTTAATAAGATTTAAAAATCACGAAAAGACCACAATGTAATGCACACACTAGTAGATCAGTCACTATGCTCAAGTCTTCCGACATAATTTCTGTGACGATAATAAAAATTGTAAGGTTCTATTCAATATCCAATTGGTGTTTAATAATCAAATCACCACGTTCTTAAAAATAGTCTGGACTTTTTAGTTTCAAAACTTATTCGTCTTGAAAAAAGTACATTTCTTGCATCATTTTTCAAAAACACCGCAGAAATCTTACCTAAGTAAATACCTCAAGGAAGTGTAGTGGTAAATTCATTTAATTATCTATAAAAGTAAGAAGGTGTATTTGTGGCTAACTGTAATTTGTTACAGTGAATTCAAAGCCACATCCTGAGGCACAAAAATTTTACATCGACGAATGTGATGCAAAATATTGTTTAATTGTCGAATCAATTTATGTATTCACGTCTTTTATATTGGATTAATGTTGAAATAACAATAATAATATGAAGACATTCGAGTTAATCGGGGAAAAAATGAGAAGCGGCACATGTGTAAAGAATTACTGCGAATAGCTGTAGCCACAATGGTTAAAATAAGATATCACAAAAAAGAAATAATTTAAAATTTCATAGATAATTGTAAAAATACTATTGAATAATTTTACTGCCGTCCAGTTCACCCGACGCCTGAAATCTCTAGTGTACTTTATTTATATCACCGAGGTTATAATTTCATCACATATGCTAAGTGAGCATAAGTAAGAAAGGGTTCAATTTTCAGGGAGGAATTAGAAGACATTTCTTGGTTTTCAGAAGAAAGATTTCACCAAGTACAATTCTATCGTGATTATCATCAGCAGATTACATTAATATAGCACACTTAGGCATGAAGATATTCATAGCTGTCGCAAATACGGCGATGACATACGTAGATATTGGCTCGAGAAAAAAATCGGCCAGGACCGGGAATTTCCAGTCCAGGCTAATTTTTTCTCGTGGCAATATCTAGGTATAGCATACTTAGTCCTGATTATGCTGCGAATCACTTGGTCCCAAAATACCCGAGTTGCCACAAATGCGCGGCGAAACTAGAAATAGGAGGAAAATTGAGTTTGCTGGCACACGCCTTCTAATGCGATTTACTCGATGACTGTGTATGTAGGCTTCATCCTATTCACATTTTCCATGACATAAATATTATTTATGAAATAATATTGATTGTTGCAATTTTATTTATACATAATAAATGGTAAGAATATTTTTTCCGAATTGTGATATGGAAAACGACAAACTTAGAAAGCTTTGCATTAATGAAAGCTTCAATGGGGCAGATCAATTAATGCGGATGTAAGCGTATATAAAAGCACAAATATTAAAGAGCCCTTATGCAAGAAGTGTTTGCAAAATAAATGAAGTACTTTATATTAAAACCAGTTTCAAAATAAAAGATGTATTGTATCACTCACTAAGTGTTTCAATCCAAAGGTTGGTTTTGATAGGTGAGGGTAGAGTTCACCACATACTAATAATACGCCATTGGCGGGTGAAATTCACACATTCAGGGTAAGGGGGCCAGTTCCTTCCCCTGGGCCACCAGCGATTTTTCCACGAAGTTCTGACATTCAGACAGTCACAGCAAGACGATTTTCGGAGGGGGTGTCCAGAGGGGCTTCACCCAGATTTGAAACCCAAGACCCTCCGGTCGATAGCCCAGCGTATATTTTATATGATTGACCATATAATACATAATAATAATATAATACTTATTGTTCTTGGACTTCAGTCCTTTGGAATCGCTTAAAATATTACAAAGTAAACATCATTGCAAATTATCTCCTACGCGTATATGACAAGAGCAGGCGTTTCTACTGACTATATCTAATAGCATTTAATTGAGAATATACTGTTAAGTAGGGTGGTTTGAAAAAAATGAATTATTTTATCTCGGAATGCTATAGCGCGCAATGTTGCCATTGGTATAGACAAGAAAAAAATATTAAAAAAAAATATTTTTATATCTTCCGGTCGCGCATTGCCGTTAAAGTTCGATAAAAATCGTTAAAAACCATGAACATTCAATATTTTTTTAAAGTATGTAATGGTGGTATGACTACAGCCCTATATCGCGTAAACGATTTTACAAGTATTTAAAAATGACTTAAAATTATATAAATTATATTTATATAATATATTTTAGTCACACATCGCTATGGAGTATGTGATAAATTTGCGATTTTAGTTAAATTTCAATGTTTTACATTTTATAACGATTTTATAACAAATCTAATTGAGACACTATAGTTACATTCCTGTACCTAGAGGTACTTAGAAAAAAAGTACAGTAAAATAATCCTCATATTTTAATACTAATTGCTCGCGCAGCCGCATCAAAAGTGACTAATCCCGGTATGACGAAACGCAGGCGTGCGCTAGAACTTTCTCTGTGGATGCGCGCGCGTCTGTCCACCTTCCGTCATTTTGTGTTTTCTTGTCAATTGTCAGTCTGCTGTAGGCCTCAGTCAGTACTGGACGTGGTGTTGTTCCTGTGTTAGTACATGACTGTTCTCTTGTCTATTTAGTTAGCAATGTGTGCTTTTTCATTAGGTGTTAGTGATAACAAGTGCTAGTGTATTACTGCTATGATGGATGCGCCACAGAACGTAGAAGTAGGTGTAATAACTAGAAAGGATTTTGAATGCCTTACATTTGGCCACCGGCGGGACATATTAAATAGCAAGCTACCAACACATGAGGATGTTCTCCGTTGCTGCTTTCAAGAGAGATTTAACTTGGCTGTTGAAACAAACAACAAGAGTGACTCCTTTTTAAAAGTAACCACGACAGTTGCATAGGAAATTAAGTGTTTGTATGGCAAGGCTTCTATCCCAACTGTGATGGAATACAGAGTGGTCCAGTTTATTAACGCTTACAATGAATCATATTGTAATCTCAGAAAATCATAGATTCGTGACAAAAACAACGCAACATTTACAATGAGACTTAACGAATTGAAAGATAAGGGTTCCTATCTTTTTGACATTGCTGCATGCAAATGTCAGATTGCTGTGAACGACTGCGCTTGCAAGAGAACTCCAGATGCCTATGTGTGTCCAATAAGTATTAACTGCATGTCTGAAAAATAAAAATAAATTCCTGCCCTGGAGCTAAGATTTATGTATATCTATATCTATCATGTATATACGAGCTATGTATATATTTACGACTTCCAATCTGATAATGACTTATCACTTAACAAATTAGAAATGATCGGATGTGATGACACTGTTACGAGTTGTATGTAGGAAGACCTTTGGAATGAAGTATTTGTTTTCTTCATTTCAACGAACGTCCATTTCGCCACCTTTTCAAGCACTTAGATGGTATGACAACAGGCCCAACAGGTAATTCAGGGCCAATTAGATAAGATCTACCTCGGTGTGAAAAGATACCGGTAATTGAATTTGAACCTATCGATTGTGTGATTCCTGAAGTAGATAGGCAAAGATCAATTGTATTTACTAGACATATCAAAAGTCATCCAATCAGAGCACTGTTCTGAAGATTTTTCAATCTGTGACTATGGCCCTATGTCACACTCAAGATGGCTCACTGCCGCTAACAGGGTAACAGGGCTAACAGGGTTACGCCTATATATTAGTGTAAAGAGTCCTGAAAATATGATGAAAATAGTCACTTTTATTTTAAAGTCGTATATGCCTATGTGGTTTACCATTAAGGTAAGCAAGAATATCACTGACGTACCAAAAGATATTTATGAGACCATTCAAACAACACGGTATTTTCCACAAGAGCTGCTTCAAGTTATAGACTCTGTTATACAACGGAATGCTTACTTTTCCCATCCTGAAAATTTACTCTAGACGATGGTCATTGATGATAGAAACCACATTCGAGAACTTGGGTAGAGACGAATCTTAATGGCAAGGCAAGCAAATTCTGAAGAGGATCATAAACCATCTCTTATGCCAGCAAACCTAAATATTAAAGCTACAGACTACACCGAAATTATGCAATGGGACACTTGTAATCTGACTAAACCTCCTTTGTTACAAGCACTCACTAATGTCGAAGTAAAACACTACGTAAACAGAGACTTTAAGACTAATGGATTTAGAAAAATTTACATGTCATACGCAATCTGTCGAAATGTGCGTTAAGTTTGTGACAAGTTTCCAGTGAAGTCTGTGGGCATAGTGAGATGATTTCATCTGAGTTAGATTATTGTCAAGATCAGCTATGCCTACCTTTTCGCACAAATCTGAATATAAATTCGTAATGATGGACAAAAATGAGTAACGTTTTACACCATGGAGAAAAAGTACAGAGAAAATTAATGTAAATTTGTAGATGTTTTAAACTTGTAAATATTGCAAATAACACACCCTAATCATTGGATGGTAGATTGGGTAGGTTGTCTATGGAGCTCAACATGTAGCCACCTCCCCGTGATGAGTTCTGGGTCGTTTTGTAAAGCAAAATGAGCGAACAACTGCACACACAATGTAATTTGAAAAATACCGCCAAATTCATCATTGGAACTCGAATTCATTCAGCATTGTGGCCAAAAAGAATTAAAATAATAGTGTTACTAAAGCAGGCATAAATATAGCACTATTATCTCATTTAAAAATCATATAGAAAGTTCGCGCAAAATAACGCGACAATAACTAAGGCCAAAGCAGCATTAGTCACTTTTTAATGCGGCTGCGCGACCGGTTAATATTAAAATATGAGGATTATTGTACTGTACTTTTTTTCTGAGCACCTATAGGTACATGAATGTAACTGTAGTATCTCAACTAGGTTTGTTATAAAATCGTTATAAAATGTAAAACATTGAAATTTTACTAAAATCGCAAATTTATCACATTTCATAGCAATGCGCGACCAAAATATATGATATAAATATAATTTATATAACTTTATGACATTTTTAAATACTTGTAAAATCATTTACGCGATATAGAACTGTAGTCATACCACCCTTACATACTTACAAAAAATATTGAAAGATTATGGTTATTAACGGTTTTTATCGAACTTTAACGGCAATGCGTGACCGGATGATATATAAATAATATTTTTTTAATATTATTATTTCATGTATATACCAATGGAAATTTTGCGCGTTATAGCATTCCGATATAAAATAATTTATTTTTTTCGAACCACCCTAGTGTTAAGTCAACAAATGCAATGTAAAATATGATAATTTACTATAAAATAATACAATATAATTAACATAATATGTAAGTAACTGTTACTGAAAGTTTTTACAATTTTTCATTTGTGATAGCGATAAAAATTATTCATATAAGTAATGGAACATGGACAATTTGAAGATCTGGATATTTGTACATTAACGATATGACCGGGAATAATATTCCAACCTCTCATTTCCACATTCATTACAGTTTAATTTCTACATTTTGGAATTTTTAAACATATTTGTGTTCGCACCACCATTTTTGTTTTGCTGTAGTTAACAAAAACTCTTTCATGCCAGTACTCAGGCACATAACAATATAATAATTGTTAAGTACATTAAAATAGAGAATTGTATAGATTATATGAATGAGGACATCAATAACATTAGATAAAAAATATTTAGATGAGATAAAACTCAACAGAAAAAGTAATGAACTAATTGATGGTGGGCTACTTCAAAATTGAAATTCCATGAAGATAAATAATTATAAAAAATATGTTCAGAGCGTTATTCTAGAAAGAAATAATTTTAGTTACACCCTATATAGATAGTTTAACGTGAAACAATGGATTTTAATGACAAAGATATGACGAAATAGTTTCTAGATAGATTCATAATGGATAATTACTTAAAATATAACTTAAGCATTAGACTTGTTACTTGCTTGCGCTAAGCCTATTCATTCTTCATATGGTAACTAGTTATCATAATTCAATTCCAATGGTCATGGTCGACTCCTTAACGTATAACTTAACGAATACGATTATACTGGTAATACTCTTTACAGTAAAGAAATCGCTTCCTGCAGTTATACAAAGAGCAGATCTATTTACGCCGCAAAGACCACTGACATTGTGTTAATTCCATTGTAATTCCAAAGGATAAAAGCTTCGACAAATTACGATTTTCAAATAGCCATACCGCGACGCCTGAACGTAGGTTCTGTTTCTTTCCCTCGATCATTAATGCTCGGAATTCGACCGTAAATAATGAGGCACCTCATCCAGGTAACCAAGGATGTCATCGCAATTGTCCAAATGCCCCTGTGAGTTGCCTTGCGGCGTCATCCATCGCCGCTTCCTCCCCCATCATTTTCGACGCCGTCGCCATAAATCGAGCACGATGACATGGGGACCCGAGCACGGCGGAGTGGGCAGGTATCATTGGAAGTGCAAAAATAGCCGCCTGTACTTCATCCGACGCGAAATTTCATCCAAGCGAGAGCGCGCACCGCTCGTCCGGAGCCATTTCCATAAAAAGCCGCGACGGCCCGAGCTACCGAAGAAAGCTCTCCCCCACTCGCTTGATGAAGCACCGCTCGCCGAGGAGCAAAACGCGCTCGCATATAAAAACAGAGGCCACCACGTGTGGTTAAGTGGTGGCCGCGAATTTCGCTCGCATCCAGCAACGGGGGTGGAAGATGAGTTGAGTGGAGAAACTTGCAGAAGTAGTCAGGTCGTTCCCCCACGTAGGGGATGGTTAAAATTACGCCGGGTAGTATTATAATTGGAATGCCAATAACTCTTGCTACTCCCCATGTAACTAGGCTCGGCTCCATCGAGTTTAACCGGCCGATAACTGCGACCGGGTTTGACGGGTGATATGTGGTGGTTCTGTATGTTGCGGGGGAGTGGATAAGGGTTCGGTGCAGATGGGTGCCTTCTTCGGGGAGGTGGAGACTAGGGTGGTTTTAGTCGAGCAAAAGGGTGGGTGGAGCGCGCGGGTTAGACGGGTCCAGCCCGTCGGAGTAGTGTCTCCCTGGCCTTTCCATTTTATCCTCACCTGGGATCTTGCAACCGCCGTGAGGTTTACAAGTGGGGACCCCTGGGTCCATTCATCTCCCGTGTGGGGGGAGTAAGGGCGCAAGTGGAAGTGGAGGAGGCTCAAATGCGTCTCACCTCTCTTCTTCCTCCAGGTCCCCAAGTCCCCAAACTTCGACCCCGCCCTTTTTTTCATCCTTTTCTACTTCCACAGAAAAGCCATCATCATCCCTTAACTCCATCCTTTAATTCAGTCCCTTCGTCGTCCCTCCTCCACCCATCAACACCGCATTCGAAATTACGTCCTTCGACGACCGACGGCATCCTTGCTCTCACGGATGCCGCGAGTAAAATGGCAAAGGCCATCCAGGTGCGACTCCAAACGACTGCTGGCTCGGAAAGCTTTAAAACAATGGTTGACTGTCGAGCGAGGTTTGTTTCAAAGATCGACTATTCACAAGGATGCTGAAATGACGAACCCATAGCTAAATGTGACTTCCATTAAAAGAACCGGATTTATGTGGCCTAAAGTCAAATACAAAGTGGACTTTATGTTTCCAAAAACTTTTTATAAAATTAGGCGTCTAGGCATTGCGTATTGCTTTCTCATTTGTAAAACGCGTTATAGAACCGGTTAACTTGTGTGGTTTTTTCATTTAAAAAAACTTGACTTAACTAATAAAAAGGCTAATAGTAATGCGTTAGTAACATTTATACAAAAATTAAAAAGGGAGAAATCAGATTAAACGTACTTATTGAGCACTGACAGCATCACAATAATATCTGTCATTCGCTAAATTCTTGATACCTGCACAGCACGGAAGAAGTCATCGGACTTGTCCCTGGAAAGGTACCTCCAACCACTCCGCGATACTCCCACTACCCCGTGGATCCTCCCCCTCTTCCCCTGCCTATGATTCATTGCTCCCATACTTCCTCTCCCCACTTCCACACACAACACACGGTCCCTTGGACGATCACCGGGGGTGGGGGGACACGGGTTAAGAGGGCGGCACGGCCGACGTTCCAGGGGTGGAGATTTATGTAACGACGTTCCGCAATTTATATATTCTTTTGCCAGGGACCAAAAAGAAGGAGAGGGTGAGAAGAATTCTGCCGATTTCGAGCAGTGTAGGTGGAAAAATAACGGATGTGAATGCAAAAGAGCGAAAGAATAAAACAAAATCGCAGGCAGGTAGGATGAAATGAAGTGACCGATGGGATGAGAACGACGCTGTGAGTAAATGGGGAGGAGGGACTCTGAGGGTGGAAGAGGGTGGAATGGGTTGGAGAGGGGGCTGGAGGGAGACGCCTGATGTCGTCGTTGTTTTGGTTGGCTTGCCTTCCCATCGAAAGGTTGCCAATGAATCTCGCTGACTTATGCGGATTCCTCATATTGTGCGTTTGTCTGTTACCGCGTGCAAGTGTTTGCGAGTGATCTGAGGTTAAGCCAGGTGGCTAAGAAAGGATAGAATGGAATAGCAGAAGAGGCTGGAATGGTGAAAGGTCTGCTTAGGTTAAGGGATGAGGGTGGAATGGTTTAAAGACGGTGCGATGCGATAGCAAAAGAGGGAGGAACGAACAGTGTTTGAATTGCGAGTAGGGTTGGTGAAGGAATGTGCGAAATAGTATATATGGCCTGTCTGGATTAACGAATGAAGCCACTTTTTATAAGGTATGGGATTCAGGACCAATAAATTGCTTTTTTCCCCTGCTACGGATGAAATGGTACTGGGAAACGAAGGTTAGAACTTACACCCACAGAAGTCAATCAATGGATGAGATGGGAAGTTTAATTATGAAAATATAACTTATTAGTTTTGAAGAAAAAATTTCCTCACAGTCATTTTAATAGTGCTATCAAGTACTAAAATTAACAGCACAGAAAAAAGGAAAATTTCAAACCAGAAGAAGCAGTGCCATATAATATTAGCTTAAAAAAACAATTAAATGAATGTATAAAATAGCAGCATTTATTAATAAGAATGTTAACACAAAAGTTAACCAACGAGTAAAATAACTTAATGATGATATCTAGAACAGTCAGGAGTCAACATTTAAAATTATGATGATAATTAGGTACCTTTAATAAACGTGGAGGAATTAAATTTTCAGAAGGTACAAATTTATATGCAGCAAGCAGACTATTTTATCTTGTGATACACGTAATAACGATCATAATTTAGACCAGAGAAATCATATGTTTATCTAAATAATTGTACTTTTCGAGCAGTTCTTCCAATACGTGAACACACATTTGTAATCACATATCTACAATAAATATTTGGTTAAGAGTACCTACCTAGACCCGAGTCAAAGTCATGCTTCTATCATTTTTACATTTCATCCCATGATTCCTGTAAGCAACATCATAGAGATGACAAGTTGTGTTAATAAAATAGTGCACATAAGTATATCAGTTAGGAATGCAAAGATAAAGCATCCGAGGAAATATTTGCTGCCTTAAGATTCTGGTGCTCAGTCATTATTTATTAAAATGAGGCATTTTTATCGATCAACCAAAAACACTGTTCCCTTCTGTCTACATACACGTATCGCTGTGCCTGCAAATACATGTAAAGGCGAGGAGTTTATAGGGTATAATCTGAACGACTATTTGTCAAAATTTAAGAAAACTCAGCAGAAGGTTCTTCAATTATTATTAATTTAAACGCAATGACTTTTTTTGTAGGTATTATGAATGACAAACATGCTACGTGAAAATGGATAAAGGAATCAATTGAAGTTGAAAACCTTCAAATAAATTTTCTCAGAGAAAAACCCTCGGATATAGTCAGTAAATATAATGCTGGATTTTTAGTATTTATGCCAGGCCAGGACGATGATGAGTGTCAAAAAAAAAGAAAAAATATCATAGATAACTCTATAGCAGCATCAGATGGTCAAAAAATGTAATGAGGGGCATTAACAAACTGATGATGAAAATTCTCCGGGTAACTTTAGCATGGTGTCCGTGACTGAAAAAGTAGTTGGTGATAATAAATACTTGATTTTGAGTAAGTGATAAACCTGTCTAAGAAATTAATTCATAATTAAACTAAAATAATAACAGAATTAATCTCTACAACGTTGAAATACCCTTCTAAATTTAGAAACGTTGATTTTCACATTTGTTGAAGTGGCCTCTAAAATGTCATAAAATAATCGCCGAGAAATTTCTATCATTTATTAAAAATATAGCACCAATGAAAGGTAGGTGTATTTTAGCAATAAATCCAGAAAGGTAAGTTATTATCTACACAGCAAAAACTGGATGGTCTTGCGCCTTTTGTGATGTGTTTCAATCATAGGATCTCGAGTAGCATTCATTAGATCATTGGTTTTGAATTTACTTTGATTTAATTAGAAGAATAGAGTACTAGCCCAGAGGTGTGTAAAATTCACCCGTCATGACAGAGGGGCGTTTTCTCTTCTTGTGCAGCCCATGCTTGGAACCAATGATATCCAGTAAATAACATCTTTTAGAATTCAGATTGATGTGTAAATAGAACCTTCACCAGATTTTCAATCCGGGTACCTGAAAACTAAGTGACTGCATTCGAATGCTCTAACCACTTCACTTCGAAGGTGTTCAGAATAAAGGGCATGGTACTTGATTGATTCGTATATGCTCTTAATAAACAGGAAGAGAAAATATTTCCTTCACAGCACTGTTTGAAAACCTGTTGCAGGCCTATTTCTTAGAAACATATAGAGGATAATTTTGACATAAGCTATCAAACTTTCGGAGTTTTTATTTTTATTTAAAACTTGCTCGTTAAAATTCCATTTTTAAAACATTATTGTGTAAAAAGACATGAACTTATTATTCTGACACAAGAATTGAAGAAATGACTATAATTTCACCATCAAGGACGGATACAGATTTTAACTAGTCAGGCAATGCATTATTCTCCAGTAATATTCGGTTATACGTGATCACAATCATTTACGGCTATCTTTAGGCATGCACATTTTACGTGGGCCTATTAATATGGTTGCACAAGACTCAATCGTTTGACTACTGCTTATAATCTCCCATGACGTTTGTTCCTAAGAGCTCCCTTCTAAAGAAAGTTTTTCCAAGGAATTTACGAAATAGGTTACCAGTAATTGGATAAAAATTAAATTTGAAACAAACAAGATATTTTTTATGCATAGACATATTTTTCTCTTAAAGGATTTGAAATTCTTAAAATGGAAAACGCTCCCACCATATCTAGCTTATTTCAGTGGGAAGGATTAGGTACAATATGAAGGAAATAATTGGTGTTGCTCTAAGGCCTCACTATGTACTTGATGAGAAAGAGTGTACTCACGACCAGGGGAGTCTTGTTTCTCATGAAGGTACAATATTAAGACAATCGGCCAAAATATCGCAATGAATGCAGAGCTGCACAAATCATAATTTGCATATAAAAAAGACATACAATGAGAAAGGAATAGCGACAGATACGTGTCCGAGTTACTGGTGACTTCAACGATTGTAAAATTATCTCATCATGACTAAGGGTTTTAGGATCAGCAGAGATTACAGAAAAGCAACTCAACAACTTAAAAAGAAAATATCACAAAATACTTACTTTCCTCCATCTCTTGACCACTCGCGACTACTCACGGAATGTTAACTGTAGACACAAACTCCTTTTTAAGACCGTAAAACGAATGAAAAGCTGAGATTCCTTCCCTCCTTTATGCAACATTCGCATCTCCCATTTCAAAGGGCGACCGAGGAAGCCGTAACCGGAATCGGTTTTGTCTCCTTCACGCGTTATTTATTTCCTTCCAAGAAATAAAAACCAATACCTATCGAATGCTGAAAGAAAGAATTTACAAGAATTCTAAAGGAACTAACCCAGGATAAATTCCAGCGACATAAGTGACAACATATTCATTGTTTGGTAAAGATGGCGGCTAATTTATCTGTGGTAATGTACAAAGGAAGGAAAATGAGTTTACATAAGAATAATATTTCTAGAACAAACCCTTCGACTAGGTGCTTAGCCAGAAATCTATCTTGTGCCACGTGCAGAAACTGCCAATTTGTAGCCTCTACTTTCCCAAGGTTGACTCTATAGCTACAAAATTTTGTCTGACAACTGCGTAACTATCAGCCAACAGGTGGATTTTAGCAGTAGAGGCGTTCTTCATAATAACAAATTAGCTCCTCTGAGGCATGATTCAGGATACTGTGTTTTTGAAAACTTTTGGCAGTAAAAAGTAATTACCACAGCATATTTTTATATTTTAATAATATTGCATTAACTGGTGACTTAAAAGCAGATTACAAGTAACAAGTACCTCTAGTTTGATTATTAAAATATGGAACAATAAAATGTTCGACCTCAAGAAACAGGATACATATTTCTATCAAGCGAGATGGAAAAAGATACAAGGAACAACTTTTTGGAAAAAATATGTGGAACACAAAACTTATTTGAGGAGCCAAACTATGTTTGCATATGTATTTAATGATTATCTTTTAGTAGCGCCGAATTGTCTTAGACGATTCGATATGTATGGTAACAAAACAAAAGGCGGGTGTATGGTATCAAAAAGAGGAATTTGATGTAGGCAACACTTGAATGTTTTAGCTTAGCATCATAATAAATTAGTTGCATTTTCACACCTAATCCCGAAAAAATCACAGTAATTATTAAAATATATGCATAACAAAATAATAAAGTAATTGATTTATTTAAGACTTTCACGTTTATGTCAAGTGTTTTGCTAGTTTCTCCATCAATTGACGAGAAGAAGAAAATGAATATGCATAGGCAACAACAACATAGATAACTTATGTAAAATTTTAATGGCAATTAAGTTGATGAAAGCTAATATAAAATGTGTAAAGGAACTCCCTGCTGAGATTGTCATCACTTATTTTGCGTATTCGCTCTCCGTTTGGCAAAAGCCTTGCTAATGTGTTCGAATCTCGTCACAGAGAAGGAATACTAACACATTTGGAAATTTCCCGCGCGAGGGAAAAAGGAAAAATTTTAAGCTTCGCCACATTCGTTCCTAGAGACTACTAATGTTTCCTTCTCACGGCTGATCCTCCTATCCAAAACACAATCTGTGTACGAAAAGAAGGTCCGATTGAAGGCTACTAACGAAGCCCATCGGTATTCCAGGCCAGTCTTTGGTTTATTCAGAGGAAACTTTTCTATTGCAAATATCTCTTGCTGACAAGGGAATATGCTATGCTGCACACCATTAATATCACAAACAGCAATCATAACAGGTTTAGTCATCATCAAATCATGTTGAATATCCAGTTAATGTGATCAACATATGAACTTGGCAGACATGAATATTTTCAATTAATGAAGGAAGAACAGGTGTTTGCACTTCAATTGAAATAACGTATTCACAAGAGTAAAAGCATGATTAATTATTTAAGAAAATTGTAATATTTTAAAACTCTTTTGATGTCAAACCAATATTTACAGTATGGGTTTCTATTTTGATACAAAATAGTTTTAAGTTGATGGGACTTTTATTTTGAGAACTAGAATATATTATTAGAGATTATTCTTAAGTTTTCTAAAAATGTCTGCTCTAGTTGTGATGGAAAAGAGTCCTCGAGCCTGAGTCGAGTCAGCGTGGCATATACCCTTGTCAGCCACACTTTGTCAAAATTGATCTAATGAATGATTTCTCGCTAATAGAATATTGAATTGTATGCTTATGTCGTGTAATTTCGTAATACTTTACTTTGCTTCCGTGAAGAGACTTTAGCGAGGATTGGACGGAGGGACATGCAGGCGGAAGAATTTCTTTTGGTCATCACGGATTTCAAGTGACTATAATCAAGGTGCGTCTAAGGCAAATCGCATTGACCAAAATTTGTCTTTTCAAAGAACTTTCAAGACGCATTCCGAGTAAACAAGCCGGCAACATCAATCAGTGCGTTGTGAATACTTAGAAAAAGGTCGTCGGATAATTTTTCCATACGTTTGGAAAAACCCGTAGTGCTTTAAATAATATTTAAAATTCAGTTCTGTAGGTAAGCCATTTCTTTCAAGACATGTGAATCCTAAATTATGTTTTCACTACAATAAGGCACCTGTCGTTTCATCTTCATCTAGTATAATAAAACCTTTGAAAAGTCTACATTGAATTATCATTCTACTAGTAAAAACCCTCGTCATGCATTAAGAAATTTATATCAATTGAACTCTAAGTCGATGATAATATAATGATCATTTATGAGATAGAGCCATTTATAATTATATTGCATTTTTATAAAGATGCTCAGCATTGGTTTTTCAACATTTAGCAATGTATTTTCAATGGCAGGCCACCACCATACATTCATGATGGGCCTATATTTCCCAATCAAGACAGGCTTTTTATGGAAAATTAAAATGGTTTGAAAGCCCAAAATAATTACATACAGCAATTAAATTATAAATATTTTAAAACTAAATTTGTGGTGGAATTTGAAACTATGAAAAAAAGGAAAAGGTACAAAAGTACTTATTTAACTGAGTATTATTAAAAAAAGAAAACCATGAACTGAGAAAAATCAACAAAAACGTCTTTATATACAACCTTCTTACCAAAAATCCTTTCGTTCTCCAGAATGTTTCCCTGCTCTATCCCTGCATTTATCCATATTTTGAGGTTTTCTTTCGTCCTTGATCGGGAAAAAGCTACATAGGTGTCTTAAATTTTCCGTAGCTCAGGGGCCTGATTCTGATTCTTTCCCGATGTTCAACTTTCCACCAAAACGTCATTAGTTTCCACCAAAACGTCATGACTTTCCGACACTACGTCACATGTTCCACCTTCCACCAAAAAGAATCGTTCACTACATCGTTCAATGACTGGTGGAAAGTCAAGCTTCCCTTCCACCCGTCATCCACTTGGTGGAACAGCGCTAGTGTCGTGGTGGAAACTTTCCGACGGAAGTAAGCGTGCGGAAGGTAGACTTTTTTTGTTCGCGGTTTCGAGGTAAGTTGGAAATCGGCCGGTCATTGAGCCGTTCATTTAACGGATCAAGAGTCGTTCAATGAACGAATGGTGGAACTTTCCACCAGTCTTCCACTGGCGGAAGATCAGAATCGGGCCCCAGGATATGCTTTCCTATGGCGAAAGCTACTAATGATTCCCAGTTGATCCGTTAAATGGGTCCTCTATATTTGCTTATGAGACTCGGCGTCAACAATGCTATCGGTCGTCAAAGGGACGGTTAAACAAAAACGCAACATTTTCAGCGATCAATGTTGTATCAATGTTTTCACGATTTCGACAGTGAACGAAATTCGCATGACAGAATAAGAATTCTTCCTTTTTTTGGCGTTTGTCTCGACTTTGTACGCCCAGTATTTCTAATTTAATTATGCTTAAGAAAAAAGACTGCAAGCGAATAAAATAAACTCGATACGTGTATTTCCTTATGGGAATTTTCGGACATACATACTGACAGACAGATAAACTTTGCTTTTTATATTATAAATTCTCAGGAACGAAACTGTTCAGACAACAATACCTGCACATTAACGAATTACAAAGTAAATCACATCTTATAGTTATTTATTTATTAGCTGAATTGACACTAGCCAAACCATAATATTCAATGATACAATTAAAAATGTTTTACAAAGAAATCAAGCAAAAGAATAGGGTATAACAACAGGAAAGCCTTATCCAATAAATGAAAAGCGGGAGAAAGATTTCTTCGACGGGAAAGTAACAAATGGGTATCGCAGGATTTATGAATTAGAATCAAACCTACGTGTTACTGACCAACATTCATGGCTTCGCAGAATTAAGTGATACCCTACAGTGGAAAACTTGATTCAAGGATGGAGAGGGTAAATGGACAGAAGAAAAGAATTTCTCTGTGGAGGGACCTCCGGTTCATTTTCCCTCTACCCTCGCATTATTTCTACTCTCGTACGTTATGCATGCGAGTGCCATCACGTTCTGCGGTACTTACCTCTACCGTGGGAGTGAACCACTCACTGATGAATTATGTGCGTATTAGAAAGGGAATCAAGCCTAACTGGAACAGGTGAATCGCTAAGTAGCATAAATTCTGAAAAATGAGCACAGATGGAATTTATTTTCACTTCTGATAATATTTGCAAGCAGGAGATTTCCAAGTGCACACCATTTACTTCAGGTCGCATTTTACCGAAGAAAGAACACGGCTAACAATCATTTTTAGCGGCGAATTCATTTTCACCATTCGGACTTGTTCCTAACCGTTAAGATGTAAAAATATCAGCATTGCAGTGAATACATGAAGCAGCAATAGGTATAAGATACCATTCGGTCCCAATCTCATAATTCTGTTTTCTCACCCTCTCTCAAATGCTAATATTTTTTTCTTTTTCCTACTCCAATCATTTAATGTTCCATATATTTGGTAAAAATACTGCCGATAGTCTCATCCTACCTCATATATTTCTTCCAAATAATGTTTTTATGACATCTGAGGATAATACTAATTATTTTCATAAGACATTTCTTCATAAACTCAGGTATACTGTTACAAAGTATACTATAGTGAATACTTATGAAAGTATTAAGTTCAAATTATAATTTCCCAGTCTATTCCTGAGGTAGTTAATAAATCCTTAAAATGAGAACATTAGCATTTTTATCGATTAAGCATTTCAGGTTAGTCGTAATCATATACTTTTGTCAATTCTGAATTTTGAGTGCGGTTAACTCATGCTCCAGATCGTAAACGCGTCATGAACTATCTTAAATTTGTTTCTGAACAGGCATTGTTACACCCAAAACGAGAGGCTATCATGGTTCAACACCATTTTGTCATTTCACCAGTACCTATGAAACAAATGTCATATTTAATACATTGATTATCCCTATAGTCCGAATAATGAAATATTTTAGGTCGAAAGTTGTTGTACACTTTAATAACAGAAGAGAAAAAAGTTTTTGTGTTATCTGCTCCCTTTCTTTCTGTCACAGTCTATTTCGATGAAAATTCAACATTTCCTAGTTTACTACAAATTCAAGGAGATACGAAAGTAAATTTTCTTCATTTTATTCTAAATTCATTTGTATGCCAATCAAATTCAATTTCTAGTTCTGAGGATTAAACAAAATGATCACCATTATCATCGCTCCAACGCCCAAGTTCTTCATTGAAAATCTAAAGTCTTCCATTTCCAAACCTTTCCATTTCATACCTAGGGATAACTATAAGTCTCTTTTAATCATAAAAATGACATCTGGCAGCTCAAAGGTGAAAATACCTATAATGCATAAAAAATAAATCCTTAAGTCAACGATTACCATGAAAATATACCCATGAAAAAATGATTGCTCAATACAAAAGTAAGATTCAAGTCCATGGTATCGTTTCTAATGACACAACGTTCCCGTCAAGAGAGAAGTATTTTTCGTATTTATTTTACTAACTAAGCAATAATAATTACAATTGAGAACGGTATTCATTATTCTTAGTCATTACTTGAAATTATTAAATTAATCATTTAGTAATTGACAGAAATAGCAACATGGATATTTTCCTCATCCAGAAAGTTCCAAGTATTTCTGTCATGCCTATCTATCTCCGAGCCTCCCTCTTTTACGAGCATTTTTCATTACTGTAAATATCTCGACGGCCAAGTATGTTTCTGTCTCAATTATTAAAATAAAAATAATCCCCGAGCCTCACTATCATGCACAGAATATATTTGGGTTGTAAACTGATATTCCTCTTAGGTTCTGCCCTAGTGCTATTAATAAAGTGAAAATTCACTCATAATTTAAAAAATTGTAAGCACACTGCGCGAATTTAAGCTTAAAAAGATGCAAGCTGCCATTCAATTGCATGCAATTCAAGAACAGTTTAAAAAATTGGTCCCAGCAAAACAACTATTGGCCAGTAATAATGGAATAAATGCAGTTCCTATTCATTGGACTCGTAAAAAATATTTATTACTAATGTCCACTAGGCTACAGCTATGTGGAAACTCATCAGTGCCACAATAGACTAAAATGTCACATTTTCCCTGGCAGCCAACGCATTATCATTGAAGGCGAGGGCTCAGATACCACTCAGGTCAGGTCAATTCATATTTTTGTCTAACTCTTGATATCATCAATACCCAAGCGGATACTGCCAGTGGGAGAGGGCACAATGTCAACAACTTCTTTAGTTTGTTCAAATAAATTTGACTCAGCCTGAGAAGAAGTTACGTTCAAGTTAAAGTTTGGTTACCTTTTTATCGAATCAGTGGTGTCCGATTAACAGATTCCGATTGACAGATTCAACAACACCAGATACTGAAAAATCGAAAGTCGCAAATCCGTGTTCCATCTATAAGTTCGTGTCTGTCCCGGTTTGGCAATAAACTCGAAGACGATCGACTGTTAATCAGTATGCAAAGAGGCACTAGGACCACGACTTCTGTTTAGGAGGCCCCATAGCGAACAGCATCTAGAAATCTTCAGCTAATACTTGAGATTAATGCTCTGGTAGATTGTACGTCAACCTATCTTAAGCGGCGAGTGTTCTCAATGGAAAAGCATCCTTATTATTTTCGACCAGCACCAGAACATCTTCGAGATACCTTTGAAGCGTTATCAGAACAGTGTCGATGAAATAATATATGATTCGCAATAACGAGGGGCTTAAAAACCTTTAATTTTTCACCTTCATTTATAATTATATTATAATATTAAAGATACACCACTGCCATTTGCGGTTGAAATTGTGGCCAAAGAAAATCAATGGCCAATTACTCCGCAATTAACGCGTGTGCAGCCGAGAAATGGAATGCTTTTGGTCTATATCGATAGTAGGAATTTAATAATTAGACAAAATGTATAATTACATGCCTATCATAAGGTTTAGCATTTGGACCACTTGCTTTTTCACCTTGCTTTGTATTTTTGACATGCCGATAGTTTTCTATTCGAGTAGACACTTTTCAGGACCACTCCAAAAACCTCCGAAATCCTGAGAAACACCAAAATTATTTTAATGTTGGTTGACGAGAAGTTAAAATAACTACTCATAATCACAATATATTAAAAATTTTGTTTTCCCTCTCTTTCCTCGTATTTTAGTACACTCCATGAAATGGTGATTCTTTTAGAACTTGTAATTAATAGGAATCTGGGGAAATCTACGTAAATGTTCCTGGATAATAGAAAGTCAAATGGTTCTCCATATGAATAAAGTGATACTAATTTTAAAAATATATTTAATGTAGGCTCATTTTCTCCATGACCCTCAAAGCTCGGATGAAAACCATCGACTCGTTTGAACCTTGTGTCTTCCGAGAAGTGGAAGGGCGACTCGAGTGTGGGAAAAACTGTGACTGTGGCCGGCGAGTAGGCCGTATGGAAAGAGGACACGGGGAGAGGAGAGGTGGGATGGACGCGGCAGACGGAGTGGGCAAGCGTGGAGGCCCACGTACGTATGGTGAGTAGGGCGGGAAGGTGATAGGAGGAAGAGGAGGAGGAGGAGAGAGTGTAAAAGATGGAGGAGGGAGAAGGCCAGAGGAGGAACGGACATCGTTGAGCCTGGTGATCTCTTCGGTGGTATTTTGTATTTTATTTTAATGCACGTGTTGTCACTTAATTTTACGACTTGTCTTCGAATGCCGCTTCCACAACAGCAGTACCAACGCCGCCTATCCGTCCTTCTCCCCTTCCGCCCCCCTTCACCCACCCCCCCCTAAGATCTACACCCTCTATACACCACCTCTCTCCCTCTCGCCTCTTTCACTCTCCCGCTCTCGCTTTACTCGCCCCTTCATCTCCCTCCGTTACTCCTCATCTTTCCCTCTCACACGTCCTTCCTCCTCTTTCCCAAGTCGGCGTCCCATTCGGTTTCAGTCTTGCTTCCTCTGGACTCCATTTCGCGGCAAGTAACGCCTCTAATGCGCTCCTTATTTAATTTGGGCCTGGTCACACTGCTGAGTACTCAGCTATTCCCAGCTCCCTCTCTTTTCCTTCAAGATGGCTGGAGCGATTTTTGCTCATGCACAGATTTGCCTGAAACTTTGCACTCGTGTCCTTATTAGTAATATCTACAGATAAAATTGAAATGGTTTCATGCTACAAATTTGGTTTCTAGGCAATTCAATGCTAATTCAGCACGTAGCCTTATGGCACATGATATAAATTTCGAAATACTTCGATTACACATGCACAGATAACTGCGAATAATACGTTTCATATAATGGTTGCTAACAAATATCAAGGTATCATTCCGAGTAAAAAAAACGTATTTAGATAGAGTTCTCGCTTAAATTTCGAATTCCACGCCGAAAACCCAAGTCATAACAATGCTTTAATTAAGACAACATTTTTAAAATATAATTTTTGCATCATTTACTCTACTGCACGCATGGTGATTTCCACCATATGTGCAAAATGTGTATTCGATGACTCACGATTACCGCTCCAGCAACCTTAATCCACCGCTTTTTTGCTGGTAGAAAGAACAATGGATATTGTAAGCAAAGTAAAATGGAGTTCGTGACGCGCCGTAACCTTGTAAAACCACAGTAGGCAGATTAACGATGAGGCAGGACAATAATTTTCATCAGCTTTAACTTGGATTTTGAGCATACAGATACGGACGGAGCTGATAGCCAAAAATAAATGGAGTCCGGACATTTGAGACGTATTAACTAAAGAAATTATACTCCGAGTTTAGTAATGGGCCAAGAGAATACTTCTGTCATTTTCATTCACAGAGTCATTTTCCTTCAAAACTGATATCGTGTTAAAAAAAACTTACAAATAACTTTCTCCAAGAAAAGGCGTGCAGCATCATTAGACGGTTTCATGCTCATGGAGGTCTTTATAAGTCTTTGCACAGAATTTTGACCAACACGAATTATTTCGTCATGTAGGCAGAAATACGTTTTAAGGTTCGATAATTTTTCTCTTCTTCTACTCAGAGCATCGCATTTAATATGGGCAATGACCATCAGTAAACTACATGTGTTACGAAAAATGATAAACATTCAAATTTTTTTAATGAAGAGGAAATTTTAAAGTTAAAAAAAACATCATTTGTCCTTAACTAAAGAGTAAGTGAATATGTAGTTTCACGACATTAATGCTCAGGTACGAAAGAAAGCGAGGGACTTATAGGCGTAAACCCTATATGGCCACTATTTTGCTGGCATTAGTGGTCAATAGGAGAGTGTGTACAAAATGAGAGGAAACAATAAGTTTCGCATGAGGCTTTCATTAAAAATGCCAAATTGTATGGGATCCATGACTACCCGAAGACAATAGGTGACAGCCCCACTCGTTACGTAGGCGATCTGTACGCATTGTCAAAGCTCGCATGCCCTGAGTCGGATAAGCATCGTCCAGAATAATGAGTTCAATACAAAATTTATCGATCGAAATAAAGAGTAAACATTTTATGCGGAGCTTTGCTTCCGAGACGATGTTCTCGTGTATCCGTGTCAGTCAGCAGCCTATAACTTCTAACCGAATAAAAGACTAACCCTCGCTTTCCGATAGAAAAAGCATGTGACAGAGGAGGTAGAACCCTTTCCACTTTCACAGTTGTTTATTTCTCCCCCTCTCCACTCCCTGTCCGCCTCACCTTCTAGCTTCAGAAGAAATTAAAGTGAGCAGCTCCATTACATTACAAGGCCTTTATTCCTCGTCCACTCTATCGCGCCAGCGTTCAACCTCCCGTCGTCGTTATCGCTTTGTCTCATTCCTACAGCCCTACCTCCCCCATCTTTTCCCTCCCCCTGCGCAACTGCCCTGTCGATTTGTAAGCGTCCAACCTCTGTCTCTTTTGTTCCACTAATAATTTTATCATTGCCACGAAAGACTCCTACTGCACCGCGTGTCCCCGTGACCTCTGGCACTCCATCTCTCCGAGAATTCCTCCTAAAAGCCCGACTTCTTCACATTTCTCTTCCCTCTTACCATCCCCCATCTCTCCTCATAGGAAGCCTTCTTTCTCTTGCTTCCTCCAACACCGACTCCCTTCTCTCCCCTCTTTGAAAACATTTCCACTTCCCACCCTCATTATAGCGAGATGCGATGGATCTCGCCCTGTCAAGGCTCCTTGTATCATTGGTGCTCCTTCCTCGTCTTATCTCCTACCTCCTCTTGCTTCACTCGTCGCCAAGGAATTCCGCTAAACATCGCAGTATGCAATCCATAACACCTTTCCTCCACCAATTTCTTCTCCCTCATCAACACCCTTACGCAAATTCAGGCCCAACTTTCTTACAATACTACAATCAATGCCCAAATATATCTGCCTTGAGTTCAATACACGTCTAGGAATACTATTTATTTTACATAATACTCTTTCACTCACAGAAGAGGAAATCATTTTCCTAACTATAATAAGTTGACTGTTAAATTGCAAGGAAGCTCCTCCTACTGAGTTAAGAAAATTTAAGTATACTAAACACTTTTTCATATATTTTCTCGAAGATATATGATTTCACTGATCCATAGTTCTCTTCAAACATACGTCAGTACAATTCCTATTCATATTCGGTTCTTTCTAACCAGACAACATTGTTTTATTTTCGATCCCCACCTTCTAAGATACCATCAATCACCCTTGTTTATGAATTGCCAGCAGCTTAACAATAAGTTCCTCATATTAAAAAAATAATAACTTTGGCACTTGAAACAATCTTGCCATCTCTCTGAATCCATCCACGGTTTTGAAAGACATTTGACCCTGTCTTCATTTCCAATGCCGTACTTAGCACAATAATGGTAGTAAATGTGCGCTTTGGGTGTACATAGACTTTATAGCTCTAGTAGCTTTAGGTTTCAGTCGAAACAATACTAAAAAGAATCACTCTGATTATTTCCGCCTTTCAATTAGCATCAATACATTAATTGGACGACAAAATAAATGTTTTAGTAGATCAAGGAAACGTAAGACGTTGAGATAACTAGGAGAGCTAAAAATGTCATCACTTAAAACTAATAATTTACTAAAGTAAAGGTACTTGCAAGGTAGGAAACTACGCGAGTTGGTATAATTTCCAGATTTAATTCTATTTTACTGTATTTTAGTAAAACTGTCTCATCGTATGGAGGAATATAATACGAATGATGAAAACAATAAATGACGTTTCGTGTCTGGAAGAGATTTGTTTACTTTTCCATCGATGCTTGTCAGAGACACTGAATTACACAGACATTATGGTACCTCAAAAATATTCATACCTAAAGAAATCATCTGTGCTATGCTCCAAGCTAGTATTAAAAGCTACCTTTACAATGCAACCAGAAACTTGCAAAATATAAGAGAAACAATTGCACTTTTCCACAAATTGCTTTAATGCGTACTTTGGATGAAGAACTTCCACGATATCTCGTCTGAATCTGTTGAATTTCTTAGAAACTTGCAAACTGTCCCCAATAATAACACAAGAAAATTCTTAACTTGCTTCCCGGATTCCCCAAGCTTTCAGATGGCTACGTGGACGTTAACTAAAGACGCAGTGCTGGCTTGACAACCTTAGGTATAAGTTTTCAAGAAAAGCAACAAAATGGAAGCGATTGATACACTGCGATTCAAACGTTTCCCCCAGACTAACATGGGCTGATTTTTTCAAGCACTTTCAAAGCAAGCAGCAAGCAAAGCATGAGAAACACTCTATTTTCTGCTAAGACTCATTCACGCCGTTTTTTAAGTTAAATTACATCGCCTTCAAAACGTAAGAGGCCAAGGATCAGAAAAATTCCCATTGAGACGAAATCTATCCATTAAAATGAAAATAATGCTTCCTAAAAGTATTTAAAGCTTCTCTTACCTGAACAGATGCCACGTTCAAATCTGGTTGTACAGTATTAACTTTGCGATCCACCTGTCGACTTGACTAAGCCCTTCATGGTGAGATCACTGTGTACCTAGGTCAGGCTGCATCTCTTTCCAAAATTGCATTCTTGCAAGACCTTCTTCCATATAAATCCGATTCCCACTGAAATAAAAAATGCTGTTATTGAACACCATATCCTGTGAAGCGACCAATAAAAATAATGAGTAAGAGAAAAAACGTCAAAAAGTGTTCAGTCTTTCAAAAACATCAGAATATTCACTACGCTGAGGTCTTTTGGACTGACCTCAACGCCAAACTGTCAATGTACGACTCTTAGGGTAGAGATAACATTTTCTTGGACACCATTCGAAGCGCAGAATTGCCCAATAATATAAATTGTGAGCATCCAATGTAAAAATACTTCTGAAATAAATATGTACATTTAAAAGTTCATATGTTACCACTCGCGCGTTTAGAGCAACAGCCTATGTACTAGGCAAGCAATCATGTGTATGCATACAGCGTTGGCGCGAACGGACGATTCTCTGATGAATAACCAGCAAGGAAGGACTCAAGTAGTGGTCGTTTAAGGGCGGGCAAAATGCAAAAACAATGAAATTCTATTTCTTACTTTGAAAAACGTGAATATGACTGCAGCAAATACGGAAATACAATTCGTAGAAATTGCCACGAGAAAAACGACCGGGAATCGAACGACGGACCTTTGGATTGCCAGGCCGATGCGCACACCACTACTAGTGGTAATTTAGGAGGATACAAGGGAACTAGATGTTAAGGGCTTACGGTCTATCAAAGATGGCAACGCAAAGGAGCAGAGGACTTCAAAGAAGCCACAACCCATGCGGCTGCATCCTACATCAGCACTTACGCCGTGCTAAGCCACGCATGAAGATATTCCTGACTGCAGCAATGAAATATGTAGAATTGCTACGAGAAAAAAATCGGCCTGGACCGGGAATCGAACCACGGATCTTTTTTTTGCCGACAATCCAAAGGTCAGTGGTTGGATTCCCGGTCCAGGCCGATTTTTGCTCGAGTCAATTTCTAATATATATTTAAATAAATTACTTAGTTTACTTTTTTTACTTACTTTACTTACTTATAAATTACTTACTTTAATTAATTACTCTAAATACTTAGTTTTTCATCAGGATAAAATGGGGAACGGAGGTATTGAAAATCATAAAGATCATTTTCCTAGGATGCATTGTCGGTTATTATCTAGAATTAACTCGTTTTAAGATTAGCAGATGCGTCAATCTTTGAATTCAAAGAACTAACGATTATGTTAATAGACCCTTACAATACATACATTACAAATGATAATAGGACCATCAGAAACTACACCTAGTTGTATATTTGGGGGTTTTATGGGAGCTTAAACTGCTAAGAGGTGTCATATAGTTTTAGATTATAAAAATTCTGATACGAATACGACGCCCAAGTCCGAGTTGGGATTTGAACCCACGGCCTTCAGTTTCTAAGCCTACTACGTATAAATACTGAAACAGCATGGCTGAATCCATCAGAAACACTTTTCTATTAATTTACACGTCGTCTCTTTAGATATACATTTCAACACAGATGATTTTGAAATTGGAAATATTTTAGATAATAATTCATTCCACTCCCCAGAAATAAATTCAATTTACTCTAACAACAATGAGTGCATCCATAGTGTGGTGAAATAGTTTACCAAACCAATCCAACATATGATAAATTAACAGCCGCTTATGGTTAGAGGTATCTCGCGGCTGAGTACTCAGAGGAGTTAGATGGCCCGTTAAACGATACATAAGCTAACGAAGGAGCCATCCATGTCTAGGTGGCTAAAATCTAATATCAAGCTTGGCTCTGAGTCAGAAGGCACTTTATTTTTCCTCTTAAGCGTAAAGGATGGGACTGCAAGCATCAGTAGTTTGTTATGAACCAATCCAAAGTATTGAACATAATTACATCTTGTTGTACTTCGATAGATTCTACATGTTCCCTACTCAAAGAACCTAACTCAAGAGTTATAATGAAAAAATCTGGTACATAAAATTAAAACGCAGAATATCATTCCGCAATCAACGATATAAAACGTAAGGGCAGTTTTTCGATGTCGTGGCAGAAATGGCAGAAAAAAATATTATCAGTAACGTTTAGGTGTAGGTTTAACTTTTGAGTTGATTGACACAGGTGAAATTTGATGATAAGCAATATCAAAGATCATGCAAAGGAAGTTCAGATTGCAAAGAGCAAAAAAATGAGTGAGGAAAATCCAAGTGAGTTAATCAGATTCCTGGATGAGTGCATGGCTTTTAAAAACTATTTGGAAACTATTGTTATCAGTAAAGGAATAAGAGAAGATGTAGCAGTCTGACCAGGGCATTTAATGTACCATTATACCAGGAAATAAGTCCTGTAACATCTATTACGAAAGCCTGACAATCAAGGCCAAATTCCCATTTCCTTGTGAATTTTGGAATAAACACTTTTCAAGTTTCACTAGGGATGAAGAGAAAAAACAAGATATTCCACGCATTTCTTTTTGCTTGTGTCTAAATTGATATCAGTAGATTCTTTTTTTACTAACTGGTTCTAGCTCAATCATGTCTTATGTTCTTCCCCAATATTTTTCCCCTTAAGGAGTAAATTTTCAATCCAATTTCAGAAATATAAATACACGCACTAACTATGAAATGCATTTGCAATTACACCGGTAATATTTCCAATGACAATAAATAATGGAAACAGCGGCGACTGCGCTTGCGCCCAAAATCTTTAAGAAAAGTTTTTTCCCATTAATGCCCCACGTCAAGGAAGAAAAGATCTTTTGGACTTGTCCATTTGTCAAAATAAGCTTATCTGTTGTGTAATTGCTTTTACCGACAAAGGTAATCCATTCGATTCATTTTGTTCGGGCTATGGTATGAAGTTTTGACAGCGGTGGCCAAAGGAAAAATAAATGGCAAACATTTTCTTGAATAAAAAGAGCAATAAGTTATAATCCCGAGCACTTATAAGATCGAATATTTCATTATTTTATCTGAATTATTATTTTACATTATATATTTTAAAATAGTATATAACTATAATTAACTTCAAATGATTATGGGACAATGGTCATATTAAGATAATTTTTCCTAGGATCTAAAGGGATTTTTTCTTTAAAATATTAGTTGAATTAGAATTAAATAATAATTGAGCCTAATTAATATACTGTAACACGCCATTTTGGCCGTGTTGGCATAAGTATACGATTAAGGACGCCATTGTGTATATTTTGGGAACACGTACTACCGCGAGGCAACAATATCGTCTATGTTATGAAAACAACTTTAAACAATACCATTTTCTGTTTACGTAAACAAACTAAAACAATGCCGTCTATGTTATGAAAACAACTTTAAACAATACCATTTTCTGTTTACGTAAACAAACTAAAACAACACCAGGTGTTATGACAGCTGCAAGGCAAAGAAAGGATGGAAGGGGTAAACAAACTTATAATAATGAAAGGGGAATAGCCTATCAGATACGAGAGAAGGGGAGAAAACCTGGAATGTTCTAGAACATACAGGAGGGGAGGTGAGATAGTATAAAAGGGATTGTCAAACAAGGAACGAGGCTTCTTCTTAACAAGGGAGTCACAAGAGACTTTTATTGAGTGAAAATCATACGGGAGTTTTTGCAGTGATAAGTTGCCGGGAGTAAGCAGCTTTGGACAGCAATTACCAACGCCAGTGTCCTGTGTTAAGGAAGGATCCAGGAATCCGATAAACAGATACTGGGGCATAGAGTATCGGCGGAATTCACTTTGTACAATATCCGGTGAAGTAGAACAAACATTATAATTTAATACGAATATATTTGAGAAGGGAACATATATTGATTAATTGAGTAACTAAAGTGAATTTGTTTCATAAGTGAAGAATAAAAGGGTTATTATAAATATATGTACTGTTCAAGTGTATCATTTTAGTGCATGAATTAATCCATTAACCTTTGCCGCCAAGGACTACCAAAAGGATCTCTCTCTCTCAAGGTAAGAAGTGATAAAGTGAAGGGTACCTTTTGTGTGTCGGGCTGATACAAGTATATAACGTCGCGTGTTTAGGACCGCGTGAAAGAATAATTATTAGAACCCCTGTGATAAGGAAATTGATAGGGGGGGACTAGTACATTAAGATCAGATTCATTTTTATCAGTTGCAACTAATTATTTACAGCCTACATAGAAATCCTACTAACCTTCATTATGTGAGAGAAGTGATCTTCATATGTCTCCGCTGGGCACTGATTGTATACCCTCCAAGGACACATGAATTTCGTATGCCGTATTAATTTCATTAAATTAGCTCAAATAATGACACCGATTGCCATTTACTTCGATAGTCTGAATCCCGAACGATTTCCATGCAAATTGCTTTGTAACTAAAAATTACTTGCCAAAACTTCCAAGCGACTTGTGAAGTACTTTGAGCCGATTAGAATAAGCGAGCTGATTTGTAACTGAACTATGAAAACAAAATAGGACTGACGAATAGAGAATAGCTCAAAATGTTGTCATTGATACAGTCAAATAATGAAGTTAATCCCAAGGATTCGCTCGAATCATCCTATGGACGATTCGAGCGAATACGTCACAGGGTCACGTGACAATAACACTAGACGGGTTGTGGGATAAATGCCCATGATAAGCAAAGCGCAAGGCAGGGGAACGATACATTCTTGTGAGTTGTAGTGCTTCGAACAAAGTAATGGTGCAACATTGCGTTGTTCCGTAGTACAAAAGTTCTTTCAAAACGCCTGGGATGTCTTTCCATAAGTTCCCTGCGGATAAAGAACTCTTTAAGGCGTGAGCAGTTCGAATACGATGGGACGAAAGGAAGGCATCCATGATCCATGCGAGTGTGGTCTCGACATTTTTCGCCTTCGGATTTCAAAGAAGTCTTGTCCGGGAGGAAATTTTTAAAGATAACTGCCATGCATCGGCATTCAGCTTCACTTCACCAAATGATGCATTAAGTAAAAAAACCCAAATGCGTGTGTGTATTTACCGAGTCCGGAATCGAGTTACAAGAAATTATGAATACATTTACTTCTCTTAGAAACACGACATTAAATTTCAACTCATTCTTAAATATTTATTCCTCGGTTCAGTTTTGGTGCACACCACAGCTGCGTCAGAATATGCTTAAACAAGTAGCTCACGTGAATACTTTTACGTTTATTAATGTTAAGTTGAACTCCATTAGCATAATATTTTTATACGAAATCATGACATGAAAAATGTGTTCTAAAATATCCAGCACCGACTTGATGTCTTTGTTTATTAGCAACTTTCATCAATGACGGAACAATATTAACGGAGACGTTTCAACAAAACTGATCACTCAAACTACTTCTTTATGATATTAATTAGGATGAAAAATGAATCTCGGAGCTTGAATTTAAAATAAAATCGAAAAATTTGCGGCTCTAAAATACATATATTTATTACATTCACCCTGCTTTTCAAGCACAGTACGAGCTTTCAATTTAAAAAGGCCCTGCTCCTTGTTGCATCCTTGAAAAAACAAGATGCGAGCGGGCCGCGGATAGCAACGTGTAGTAGGAAGATATATGCAAGTTATATAACCTTCCTTCGACAATATCTCACTACCACAGCTTCCCAGGAACTGAAATCCGCAACTTATGTCGAAGTTTTTCAATATTTGCGAGGTATTTTGTCCATACTATCCCTATAAGTCTGAATTCCTCCATTTCCAACACAACTGACATTCACATATCGCACACAAGGAACAGTGGCTTTCTTTGCTATTGCTGTTATGGTAATATATATTGTATACATAATCATTGTTATACATAGTATCTATTGTGGTGCATAGCAAGGATCAATGAGTGTACATACGGAAACATGCGGAAACATAAGGAAGAGTATGCAGGATTCATGGAAAGATCTACCCCACAACTGGACAGAGTCCTCTAACGGCCAAGATATGAACTACTTAAGCTCGAATCGCCCATGGAGTGAGGGGGAATAGAAAAAAGTAACAAAAATTTAACGATAATAGAATGCTGAAACATATCTGATAAATTAGTCTGGCGCTAGTTAGTGCTGCCCAATGGCAACCAAATGATTACTGGATATTTTAAAAAGCAATAATAGATTCAAAAATAAATATTGAATTTAATGTATTATATTTAGTATGTATTATTTTAAGAACTGAAAGAGCACATGTTTCGCGGAAAGAGAAAAAGGATATGGCAATAGGTAAGGAGCAGTAACAAATGGATTAAGTCGACGAGAAATAAAAACGGATATTTGAAGGGAGCGGAGAGTTGCAAAGACAGCGGATTGGCTCCCTTCGTAACTCCCGTCGGTATGGAAGATAATTCGGCAGTTTACGCGTGAGAGGGTGGAGGGAGGAGGGCTGCCACGCTGGCACGGAGTGCGGGAAGCGTAAATGCCTGAGTTCCATCGACCACAACATTAATTATTTGGCTCTCATCTCCCTTACACGCTGTTTTCCATTTCATGATACGCAATGCTTCCGCCTTACTAAGAGCGTTTTACGACGAGAATGCCCGTTTTGTTTTTCTCGTCACTCAGCAAGCCTGATTTTTTTAGCATCATAACTTCAAAATATTTTGGGGTTTTATTACATTTGACAAATTATTAAGAAACTGTACAAGCTCCTAATGTCTGCATTTCATTGAAACTATCCATTTTAGAAAGTTTGAATTGAATAATACTTCGATTCTACAGAGAATAAGAATGTAGCGTATGATCAACACGTGTTTTTAAACTAATGCTCTCGATGTGATTGAAGAATGATGGAATACAGGGCATTAATCTAATGCTTTACATGCAATTCCGCATATTTATAGCAATAAAATACAGATATTAAGAATATATTTAGGAAATTCCGGAATAATCAATGTGATACTTAGTACAACATAACTCGGGAGAGCTGAAGTCAAAATATTTTCCTGGATGTAAGAAGTCTCGTTATTTAATCCAGATCATTATATTTATGATAAAAATGTTTACTAATCTGGCGCAGATTATATTTCTAGGTCACAACCCAACTTTCTAATCTTCTATTTACCTCTTCGCCCAAAGCATTTAGAAATTTAGTTTTTGTAGAAGCACGGACCTTTCATAGACCATGAATTGGAAACACATATTTTCTTTCAGTTAAGATATAGCCCATTTACATCACCTTTGTAATTGGTAGAAAACATGATATTATTTAATTCATCTAAATGATTACTTAGGTACATCCAATGAAGTGTAGCAGAAGAAAAGTTAACAGTATAACGTTCTCAATATACCAAAGGTTCAACATGTGATTGGCGTCAACATAATTTGGGTATACAATGTAAACAAAGCTAACTCCATAGGGTGCTAAAAAGCGAACAATGAAAGTCATAACTATAACGAAATAACGACAGGAAATAAGCAAATTTCAATGCATGACGACCGGAAAGATGTCCAACAGAAGAGCTGAAGCAAGGAGAGCAATAGGAATGAAGTGACGGTAACGTAAAGGAGGGAAATGACGAAAGAGAAAGAACGAAGGATATCTTGCAAGAGAAAAAGGAGGCGGTGAGGTTGAAGCGGCGATGGGGAAGATGTAGACGGAGGAGGTGGAGGGAGAGAGAGAGAGAGAGAGGGAGGCCTCTGCTACCTGTCCAGAGAGCGGCGTTCTCTTTCTGGATATCCTTCCTTTCCTCCATTCCCTCTCATTCTCGGATGCCTCACCGGGATAAGATCTCATGGTGACGGTTGGGGCTACTGCCACCGAGAGAGACCCTCAAGAAACCTCTTTCCAGTCGGGCTCCGCTTTGCCAAATTGGATTGCCCATCCTCTTGCCCTCTCCTCTTTGCTCTTCCTCCTTTCACACCCTCCCTCGCCTCGAATTACCTCGCCTCCTACATTCTTGGATATTTCTTTTGCATTTCCTACGTTATACTTCCTACCATACTTAGCCTCATATGTAATGGTGATTACTTTCTATAGCCTCAAGCACTACCCTCACTTCTCCTCCGCACCTATTACTTCGTCCTTCCCTCTTCTAATCCTTTACAGCCACCTTTATCTCACCCACTTTCTCTTTCGCCTTTCTCTCCACCTTCATCGTCCCCATGGTCATCCGCTAGTTCCCGACGCAGGCAAACTCTGTCCGATCCGCTTCCCACAGCGCAAGACCCGCGGGGGAGGGGGAAAAGGAGAGAGGCGCAATGCGTACCTTTTACTACACACTGTCCAAACACAAAAAATCCGGAGCGTGGGGCGCGGGTGGGTGAGGGGGAGGAAGAAGGAGAAGAAGAATACGACGACACCACCTTGCTCTATTTGCATTGTAGATTTATATCGTTCCATGGAGGGACCTTTTGGCGTTGGGAATCGCAGGGGCGTTGTTGCTTGGACCAGAGACAAGTTGCGAAGCGCAAACGTCGGTAAGAATGCATTGTTTATCAGTTCCGAGTGCTGAGATCGCTTCTTGTGCAAGTGGACAGAGGAACGGAGACTAGGACAAAGGAAGGGAAATCGAAAAAGTTCATAACACCAAGGGGATCAGAAATAAAGGACCATTTGAGAGTTACAGGAAAAGATTATACAAATACCAAGGTAAAGATCTTTCGCCACTTACTTGGAGGGTACGGGGTATTTTGAACAAAATTATTCTTCCGGCTTCATCAATGTATTTTGATCCAAAATATTTTTTTTCTTAACAGAAGCAATGAAATGATTAAGACTGGACTTCCGCGTCGAGCCTTTTTCTTCAAGAGCAAAAAATTAGAATACCATGAGTAAACCATAAAGGAGAAGATAATGACAAAAAGGCTACCTAGAAGACAAAAATTAAAAGTGATCTAAGAATGGAAGTTTGAGGATAATTTTCTGACGAAAGAAACTAAATTTTATGGTAACGTAAGTATTTACATTGCTTGTAAAAGCATTTTCCACAAGTAAACCTGTCATTTGTGTAAATGACTTAAATGTTTGAAAGTAAAGAGAATATTAGATGGTAATATAATTTAGAAATTTAATTTTATTTTATAACACAATTATATCTTGCAGGGGCAAGGACCCAGCGACATTGACACACCGGTTCCCGTAAGATCACCGAAGTTAAGCAATGTTGGGACCGGACGGTGGTTGGATGGGTGACTATACATACATTCACCGTGGCGCTCTTATCCCCTGTCTGCATGTGGCAGACAGGTGAGGGGTTGGCACAATGGACCAAGAAAGGTCTAAGTGCCCAGGCTCCTGTCGAAAGCCCCCCCTACAAACGATCTAACGATCTAAATGTCTTGCATATTTGTACTCAAGATCTTTCGCACCGTAAAACTGATGGAATTTAACGAACAATGTTTTTATGGTTCAGAATGGTCAACCCCCACCAGTACGAAAGACGGAAACGTTTTGGTGGAATACCTAAATGAGAAGACTTTTCCTCCTGAATTATCCAAAAAAGTCTCGATGATGCGTATTGAACCACTAATCATTCTCCATAAACCAACAAGTAAGGTACATTTCCCTGTGTTATAATGTCATAAAATACCTTGGTTAAAATCAAATTTATCCTATGCGCTATTACCCTGCCTATACCTTCTCATTTTCTGAGGCATTGAATGAATGAATGACAACTGACAGTTATGTTCAGAGCTCGACGAAATGATGCTCCTTGATTTAGATGAGTACCCTTGAAAAACTTCAAAGCAATGATAATCAGTAACCATCAACCAAGATTTAGTCCCGCGCGCCACGCAATCTCGTATGAACCACTGGCATTAATTCGCAAGAAAAAAATCCGAGGAATGGTGCTCACCAGCAAGCCTCCCCATTTGAACGTCGATTCCAATCACTCTTTCTCTAACCCACCTCGCATTCTACATCCATAGCACTCTCGGCGCCCAAGAGGTTGAAAGGAAAGATTTAATCCCTCTCTTGGACGCTTCTCAACCAATGGTAATTGGGATTCAGGTGACGGGTGCCACTTTCCCACTAATGCGGCGACATTCATAGGGAATCCTTTCTCTGTGGATGGCTGGCAAGGGGGAAGGAGGTAATGGGGAGGAGGGGTTTATGCGACGTAGAACGGGGTGCTCCAAGCAATGACGTGTGAGCAAGTTCCACCTTTCAGGGGTGGCACAAAGAGATCTCCTCTCTCGAGCAAGGGAAACATCCTCACGGAGGCGGTTACCAATGGCTACCAAGCACGTGTCTCGAGGATGGGACGCTGGAAGAAAGATCGGACGCTATTCTATGAGAGATAAACACTGGATGGAGAGAATGAAGAGGAGATGATGGGAGTGGGGTCGCAGAATAGCAATGAGGGAGTGACAGAAGTGAAGATATTCGATGAGTAAACAATGGTGTGCACATGTTACTTCCAATGAAGAGAGAAAAAATAATGATAACAGAATGGCCACGAGAGGAGAGCTTCATGTCTTAGGAATATGGCACTACATAATGCCTAGAATCTTACATCGACTTGAATGAGAAGAAAGCGTATCGGAAAAGGAGCTTCAAAACGGCTTGTAGAGAGGAGGACAACAATTTAGAGCTACTTTTTAACTTTATACGGATAAAAACTCATCAATTCTTTTGAAAATTCAACATTTGAAAGCCATTTTTGTTGTTTCTGCAACGTACAATATTCGTTAGCTAGTTTTTCTATGGTGAATATTAAATTATGCACACTGCATTTCACAGGTTATTGTGAATTTTGCCCCAATATGGCCTGGATAAACCTAATAATTATATGTCGACATCTATGGCAAACCCTGCAGGTATTCATCAGATAACTCAATGTAATCAACCGTAGCAAATTAAAATATATAAAGAGATATAGAGTATCAAGTCAGGTAGTTTAATGCGTAGCAATTATGAATTATGTAATTGCATATTTTATAATTAATAGTAAGGTCACCTGACTTTTGGCATCCTTCGGAAGATTCGATAAAACTCATTCAATACTCTTTGTAAAGAATTTGACCTGAGGAAATTATTTATGTTAATTTTATCATTTTCTGTTGTGAATGTGAACTGAAACTCGATTAAAATCGTACCTATATCAGCGATCTCTTGGGATTCACACAGGGTATTTTGGTCCATGGCGGCCGACGTTTCGACGCTCGAGTTGAGCACCGTCCTCAGGGCAGAGGTGAGTGTAAATCCCGAGAGATCGCTCACATAAATCTTCGCCGGGACAGACTGAAATCCTAAATCCATTTAAATCATTTAATTTCAAGGTAAATTTAAAGAAAGATGATTTACATAGACCAGTTGATCTGTTTTCCTTCATTGTGATCCAAGAATAACTCAATGAATAACAAGCCATAGTACCCAAAAAAAAATATGCCTAAAAAATCAATATCTAAAACAGGAGAGTAGTTTTCTATTAAAGTCAACTAATAAAGTAGAGGGGGCATATTTTTTTGCCTTTAGCGCCTTAAAATCAAAATTTTGCTCAACAAATTCATCGATTATTTGTTTTTCCCCTCTAACATAATAAACCTCCTGGATTTCAATTCTTGTTTCCGACATGCTTTTCATGTTTTCTGTGGGCCTAAATCCTTTGTTATGTTTCATAGACGAATCATCAAATAGCTTCATGTAGACAGCAAATGATAGCCTATATTTAACACATTTAAGACCATATATGTCTTCACTCAACTTAGTATCTTGCCTACTATATCACTTTTGTCCCGAAAGTAAAATTGCACAGTTCATTTACACATTATTATCTTGATTTTTGCGTTCAAGTAACTAGAATTATTGCTGCATTTTATTGAGCCATGAGGCATTTACCCAGTGTTACTTGATTAATATAAGGCAATATCAGTTGTCTTCATTGCAAACGCCCTTGTAAACAGCAGAAAATTTGAAAACTTAATACAGAAAAATATTTTACTTAATTATTTTATTAATTCACTGATTCGG
The DNA here is from genome assembly GCA_963573305.1 of Pyrrhosoma nymphula. Lineage (NCBI taxonomy): Eukaryota > Metazoa > Arthropoda > Insecta > Odonata > Coenagrionidae > Pyrrhosoma > Pyrrhosoma nymphula. The sequence goes on from OY754327.1 coordinate 169,633,000, forward strand.
GTTTCCTTACTCCGTCTAATCGATAGTCTTTAAAAAAAGTAAATTCAATCCTATACTATATTTTTCTATAATTCTCCGAGATTCTTTCAATGGTATCTTTGAATGAATTCGTAGTTTTTAAGTAGCTGATTGATGAGCTCTTTGGACAAGGATATAAGGGTATTCCTTCCAAAAGATACAAATATTCATCTTCTAGGAAGAGAATAACTTCAATTAAGAGTGATTAAAAATGTAATATTGATCTCATTACTCTGACAGTAGAGAAGAGCAGGCCAAAGAGAGATAGAAGGAAAATATGGCGTACTGACACCGCTCCCGACTCTCCAACAGTTCTTTACCTTCATAAAGAAACAGTCTGATTTAAGCGAGAAAGGAAGCATTTTTAGTTTGTTTAACTTTTATCGACTTTCATTGGTAACGCAAGCAATGATAGTCTAAATTTTGTGCTTTCTTGACGTCTGTAATGTAGTAAAAACAAATTCATCGAGCAAAATACGACGGAAAGTTGCCGACTCCGCACTAGTGATGGACAAAGTCGGTAGTTTGAGAGATCTCGGTCACGCCTATCACTCCCACTTGTGATTCGATCGTGAGTGTAAGGTCATGATTGATTGATGTTTCAGCTAGTGATCTGTTCAATTTGCCTACGATCAATGATCTCTCAGGAAAGTCGTGATTGATACAAAATCGTAACGAATGCTGCTCTCGCTGGCCAATCGTGATTATATACTGTAATCATGGCCGATGTGTACAGCTACCTCGTTTAGTGCCGGTTTCCGTGGAGTTGTGGGTAATTCTTCGATAAAAATTGAAGGCACAATTGTGCAATACGCTCGAAGGTTTGTTTTGTTCTTACACAGTGTTCTTGGTTTGTGTTTTTTAGCATAATTACAAAGAATATTAGAAATATCCCTTATGATTACAAAACTAATGAAGAGTGACATATTTTATTAACCACAAATTATTAAAAACTCATTATAAAAACCTATGATAAATAGTAGCATAGAACGCTGCCAAAGTTTATTTTCGAATGTAGTTTGAACCGATCAACGTTTTCTTTTGGCTGTAAGAATTTAAAGCAAATTTTCCGACTGTAGCAGTTAAGTTCAATTTTCAATTTCATTCGTTATCACTAAGTTTTACTTGTGCAAGAGACCTAATATTTGTCGAGAATATTGAAACGAAGGTTTATCGTGTGTTTAAGTGACAATGCAATTATGTAAATTCAGTGATTACAAATGTTATGTGTACTATATGTTCTGTGATGAATTGCGTGTGTTCCTGTGGTGATATTTTTACATTTAAAGGTAATTTGTATTAGGTAGACTTACGCTCCTAATGAATGTGTTATGACAGGAGATGAGTTTAAGTGTTTTAAGTGAGTTAAAGTGTTGCATAATATTCGCAATAGTCGGACAAGACTGATGACAGCAATTAAATCGTTGTTTCAACTATTGTATAAAATTTGGAATCAATGCGAATTGAAATTAAGTTACTGGCTACATGGATGCTCTTGAATTTTAAGTTTGGCAGTTTACATCCTCAGTGAAAGGATAATGATTGATTTGTGTTTCTAAGCAATGTAGGTATTATAGATAGATATTATAGTGTATAATTTTTATAATACTTCTTTCAATAAATTGTGCTACCTCAGAGTCATCTCTTTATATTATCTAATTATTGTATGGGAAATGAGATTGTGTTGACTTAATTAATCACGACCAGGAAGTTGGCTCACGGTAACAGCACACGGTTACTCCCGTAGTGATATCACCATTAAAAATCGTAGAATTATGAATTTGCTACTTTTGGAGGCATTGTACTTCAAAGTTGCGAAACTCTGAAGTACTTTTTCCATCACAAGGAGTACTATTCGGGAATTTTCACATACTTTCTCGGTATGTTTATAGTGTTAAAAGTAGTTACCGTGAGTTGTTAGTGTAGGCCAATTTCATGGTGCCTAAAATCCTATTTTGGGCCAGTAATGACTAATTAGTAGTATGAGTAGTATCATTAATTATAATTTGTCAATGGCAGTGATTTTATTTTGAAATGAATATGATCTAAGCTCCTCACTGTACAAGCCATGTCGGAATGCACATTTTGATGGATGATATGATGATTTTGTTGATTACAGATTGCCAGCGCTATTTTATAACAGATGACTCTGTCTACTGCACGCAGAAAATTACCTGCCTATGGTATGGTATGGTGGTATGAATTCATAAATTGCCTTCCTAAACATGTTAGTACATACTTACCTTGTCATTATTTCCCTTTTTTATTTAAATAATTCCTTGTCGATTTCAATAGGATCTCCTAAGGCTGATGTAATGACCCACTCGTGTAATTCATTTTTTACTTACAACCTATTTCAGTATTACGATATTTAAATTGTACCGTTAATTGAAGCTGCACTCTTTGAAAATGCAAACGAATTTGAGTCCCGTTACCTTGTTCCACAACCCACCGAAGCAGTCCAAATATAGATAGTATAACGATAAAATAACAAGTAATCATAATAACAGTCATGAATTGTTCTGGAAACTCATATTAATATTCACTGACCAAGCCTGTATATTCTTTTAAGTCACTATTCACTACAAAAGTATAATGATGGAAGTTTAAATCAAATTACCTGTGGGTTATCATAATTTTCAGTACCATGTCTCGACCCGTGTTTGTATATACCCTGGCTCTATATTAACCGGAATCACGCTATTGTTCCTGTAAGTAAGTTCTTAAAATACCATTCCTCTAAATAAAAAGGAAACATATTGGCACATACGAAATTTTATTCTCGGAAATTAGGATTCGCTGGTTAGAATTTCAGTTGAAAATATGTGCACGAACGCCAAAACAAAACTGTATTCCAAAAACAACTCGGCGAAAATAAAATTCTGGATGAATACACCGGTGATTTTAACACGCCGGTACTTCGGAAGACATGGGAAGAAAATTCATACGATATAGAAACCAATGGATATCCAATGAAGCACTGGAAACATTCTTCATTGACAGAAACACCATCAAAGTCTAGAAAAAGTGATTGAAGAGAGAGGAGCGGAAATGAATTTTCAAAATTTATTGGTTATATGAAGCACAGCTGTTTATATAAACGGCCGGTAAGCATAATATCGCGGCAAGGGTATCAGGTTTGATTTCTAAGCGATCACGTCATAAACTTATATATTTATGTATCACATAATTTACGACTCGTCGAGGCAAAGGAAAACAATTCATAGGAAATAGTATTGTATTGTACTACTTACAGATGACGATTTACCTATTGCACGTAATAAATAATGGCACTATTTTATACGCCAACGCAGTCACAAATTATGCATCGCTTGAAGAATAAACAAACGAATAATTAACTGGATCATGTTTAATTTCCATTGAATTCGTCTTATCCCAGCTTATCTTAACCTATAAGCAGTCTCTTTGGGGACAGTGTAACGGATTCAGTTTTAATTATGTCATTTTTTCTAAACTAAAAAGCGAGCCAGCAAAACTGGCAAATCTTTCTCAATGCAAGATATTTGCGTCGTGATGTAAATTGTAATGTTAATAACGCAGCGTCTTTGCTTGCGCAACTGAGTGAATCATCGATGATAAATCACGACTATAAAAATAATTCATGATTGGTTTCACACGACTTAACTGCCTACATCTCACGAACGATCAAGTAACTTACGCATCTCACGTTAGACAAATCAATCAAGATTTATTTGGCCTGTCTCACTCCTCGAGATCGATACTTGATGTCATACAATCATTCCTATCGTTATCCGTAAAGATGAACTCCTCGGTCATTGGAGAGATCCAGTTCATCGATCAATCTTTTAAGAGAACTTGATCTCGGGATTTGATCAATCACGACCGACCCATCACTACTCCGCACCGACTGCAGGGCTCCTGACGCGAGAACTCCCCCACATATGCCATTTCGTTTACTCGAAGTGCCCTCAGTATTGTTCCCGGAGTAAATGTCACTGCTTGCGTGAACGAAGAACGAGGTGTTTTAGCTTTTCTCCCGATATCATGGCCATGCATTATTCCTGAGGTTCATTTGTTAACAGGAGTTTCTCTGGCGCACACTATGCTAAAATGCCAACAAAAAAGTACAAAAATGCAGAGACAAATGAGAAAACGATTAGAAAGAGAATTAGCCGCAGTGAAGAATTATATATAGTGAATACTTAACGAAAAATTGTCCAAAACCTTATCGCTTTAGAATGAGCTTAGGTGAATGTATTTACCACAGGGTCTTTAAGTTGATCATAAAGGGAAAAAATAAAAATATGATTATTCCCTCACCAAATTAACTTGCATATTTAGTGCAAAAACTAATTAATTAACAGCTCGGTCGGCAAATCTGATTGTATTGGCTGTGAGCTCATAACTCACACGTGTTAACATTAAACGGTCAGCTCTACGCTTTGGTATGCTACACTCTCTTTATGGCTCAAATGAGTGTGGGCATTCATCCACCAGTCCACAGCCACAGATCAGACCAACAGTCCACCTCTACAGTCCACAGCCACAAATCAAGCAGTACGTAAAGGAGCTGTACGGTTGAAGGGAGAAGGAGACGCTTCCCGCTGACGGCTTGTTCCCTCCGTCCTCCGCACGAGCCAGCGTCGCTAACACTGGAAGGTAGATTCATTTGCGTGGTAGCAATGCACGCATGATTAAATCACTATGGATAACTTCAATATCACACATCTTTGAGAAACATAATTCATTAAAGGAATCAGTCATAATAATCCTTTGAGAGCGCATTAAGCACCATTGAAGAGGAGGCCCATAATAAGCTCAGTTAAGTTCTATTCTATTTGAAAAAAATCGGAGTTGAGGTAATGAAAACTCCGTGAACTCGGTTCGCCTACTCTTGTGGGTATATTGCAAATGGTTTCTCATTTTGACTCTTATCTAGAATCTGATGCAAAGGAAAATGCAGTTCACTAGAAGAATATCTAGTGGTAAAACATTCTCACCCATTTGAATGCCACCCAGGTAGCCTGTTGAATTGATTCAAAGAAATTTGTTTGCAAATTCGATGATTTTCGGTAATTAGTAAAGACAGTCGATATCCCTTTGAGTGGGCCAGATTTCCTAATATTTTAAATATTTATATGGTGTTCAAGGTCCGGATTAGTAAATAAAACAATATTGTTTTTTATTTACACAGCCCTCCAAAGACTACACCATATAAGAGACATGGCAGCTCTGTGACTGTTCAAGGTACTTCATTGGGCTGCTCAATTGCTTATTCTCCACGGATATTTATGAATTTCTCTGCTTCCTCCACATTTCCGCATGAAATTTTCCTTGATTTTGTGGTTTGATTTAATTAACCTCTAAGTATTCCGTATCTGAAATCTTCACAAAGGCCTCGATGATGCTAAAATTCAGTGACCATAGAACTTTGTCCTTGGATTTAACCGTTTCTTAATTCCAGGCTGAGACGCACACTCTTCATGTTCTGTCTACTCCGTCATGCTTCATTGACATTCCCCAATCTGTAAGCATCTTTCGAATCCTACGAGGAGTGCAGAAGGTTTCCACTTCAGTGGTGTTGTGACGAGGAAAATCACTACTTCATCGGCTTTTAGATTGACAACTAAGGCTGTAACGCATCCTAAATTACTCAACGACTCATGTTGAGCTTTGCTTAAGTCCAAAGAGAATTCTCTTTTCCCTTCACATTTAACTGGTGGGCACCTGCACGGGAAATTTGTACTTATTCTCTTCATATTCACGATAGGTAATAGTTTTACGTGAAATAGTACATTTATATTTTTTGTTTAAAATACGATAATAGACTAGCTTAACGATTTCGTAGGGGATTATTGTCCTCATCATAGAGAAACTACAACAGAACCTTCATTATTAACTGAAAATTAGATTGTTTTACTGTAAAAGTAGCTACTATTAATTATATCAGATACATGCTGACGAAGCTTTCGAGTTATGCTCGGACCGCAACATAACTCGAAAGTCTAATCAGCGTCTGTCAACAGCTGCGAAAGCCTACACTCAAGATACATAAGATATATTTATACTGCATCTTATATGGTTAAGTTAATGCGCAGAGAGGTTGAATAAACAGTAGGTAAACCCGGGAGTAAAAGAAAACGAAAGCATTGCAATCATTGTATTAACAACGGTTTATTAGTAAAAAGGTGAGTAATGAAGACTCTAGAGTTGAAAACCTCTCATACAGACGATATAGGTAAGCTTTCAACGTGTTAAACATTTTTTTCTGATACCTATTTAAAGATTTTACGATGTTTTTGTCTACTTTCACGAAAAAGCATGCCATGAAGAATCACTAAAAATTATGTCACGTAGCAGGCAGTCTCCCCTAACATAATTTTCAGCATGTCCTGGTCCCTCTCTGTATCTCTGGCCGATCCCTCCCGCAGTGGAACGGGGCTTAACTTCCTGTGCGTGGCATAATTTGCTCTCTGGTCCTCTGATTAAAGGAACGGGCCTTTTTTGAGTGGAAGCTATGGCTACTACCATTGTCTATAGTTTTACCATCACTAGTAATAGGAGATTCTCTTCCAAGCCGAAAGATATGTTGCAAAATCCAACTCAAATAACTGATCATTGGACGAACTAACACGTAAGGCCAAGAAGAAACTAGAACTCGACCTTTCGATTGTAACCCGTTAATCGCACCATTCTATCACAAGATTTTGTTGAGTGAACTTGAAGTATAATAAATAAATAATGAAATGGCCTTTCCGTCACAAACAATATTTGGCAACCACCCGCGAAGAATAGAAATGGAAAATGAGAAAAGGAAGGTGGAAAATTGCAGAAGGCTGAAGAAGATTTCATAATGATTATATATTACTGAAACAGAGGTTAACAAATCAAGCAAAGGACTGTAAGAGCTACCCTGGCGAAGATATCGACAGTGACCACAGTTTGGTCGCGATGAAATGTAAGCTTAAGATTAAAAAACTAAAATATTCAAATAAGAATCACTGGCAGATGGAAAGAATGCGGGATACTGAGCACAGATTGGCCCATCAAAGTGCTCTACACCAAGCTGAAGAGATGCAAAATATTCCGGATCAATCGAAGAGAGATGGCAAGAGATCAAGAAAGGAATTATTGATGCAGCTGAAGAGAAAGTTGGGAGGAGAAAACAGAGAATCGGAAGCCATGGATAACACTGGAATTCCTAAACCTTTTAGAGGAAAGATAAATGTACAAATACTCAAGAGGATGGACAGCAGATGTGCAAAAAAATAAGAAATGCAATCAGCCGTAAAGTACGCCCATGATAATAGAGCAGTTGCAACATACTGATTTGGCTTAGAAAGAAATGCAAAGTAAATACATTTTTCACGATCGAATGATTTCAACAAAGGACACAATCATGGATTCTTCGGTCACGTGATTCCCTTTCCCAAACGGCATTCGGCGTGTTTACTGATTGGCTGCATTTCTGTCAACTGCGCTATTATCTTGGGCGGGCTTTAAAGCAAGAAAGGCCAGAGAAGAATAGATGAATGACTTTTGCAAAGGGGTGGAAGGCAATCTCTTCCAGAGAAAAGTTGAAGCTGCTTACAGAGTTGTAAGAGGTTACTTTAATGTACATACAAACAAGTAAGAATAGTACGATTCGGCGTGAAGGAAATGAAATTCTTATTACAAGTGAGGATAAAGTGAAGTGATGGATAGAGTACCTGAAAAAAACTATACCGCGGAAAAGCACTGACTAGCAGGGTAACAGTGGATAATGACACTGAGGATGATGGTGAAATATGATACTCCATTTGTTAGTGATGGTGAAATATGATACTCCATGATTTAGTAATGAAATTCTGGGGGAAAAATAACTCCCCACAACAGAGCTATTTCATTCAGGATACCCAATTAGAGACGGTAGAATCCGTAAAATATCTCGGAGTTAGGCTCAATAATGATCTATCGTGGAATAAACATATTCGGGAAATAACAGGTCAAGCTAATCGTAAATTGGGATTTGTTAAAAGAATTCTAGGCAAGTGCGACGACAAAGTGAGAGAAATAAGCTACTTCTCCCTCGTTAGACCCCATTTAGAATATGCTTCCAGTGTTTGGGGATCCTCATGAAACAGGCTTAAAAACAGAGTTAGAACGTGTACAGAGAAGAGCAGCCAGGTACGTGAAAAGCCGTTACGATAGTCTTGTTAGTGTTACTGACCTCTTAGAACAACTCGGATGGGAATCACTGTCAGACCGTAGATTGAAAACAAGACTAAATCTATTATGTAAATTCAAGAGTAGTTTATTTTCCGACGAAGTTGATCATATTTTACGACCGCCAACGTACTATGGTAGATTAGATCATAAAAATAAAATAAGAGAGATAGACTGTAGAACAGATAGATTCAAAATGTCTTTTTTTCCGCGAGCGATAAGAGACTATAACGGCTGTGTAAGGACTTAGAAATAGATTTGTTGACTGGTAGTGTAGCTTACTAACTTATGTATTTCTTAAAGCATGTTTGCGGAGTTTTATGGTGATTCTAACAGCATGTTTTGCATGTTCTAGCTTCATAGGCAGATTGCCCTCTTAAGTAGCATGTAGAAAATTATGTGTCATCGTACATGTGTGGCGTGCATGTGGGGATTCTCTTGCATGCTGTATGATGGTTTTTAGTTAATGATGGAATTGGTTAGTATCCTTAATATTCATGACCGTGCGGTGTGCATGTGGCGGTCCGCTTGCATGCTGCATTTTGGTGACTTGTCACCCCCTGCCAAACACCCTAGAGGTGGCTCGCAGGGTAATATGTAGATGTAGATATTAAGATCAGAGCTTGATGCTACAGTGAAGGATTTGAAAGTGAGAGAGGCACCTGGAGTTTATTAAATTCCCTCGGATTTTCTTAAGTATGCAGTAAGGAGGACCTTGAATAGTTATACAGATTGATATGTGACATTTTATCAAGTCGGAAAATGCTTATGAACTCTAAAAATAGTGTAATCATTCTTATCCCTAAGAAGGAAAAAGCCGAGATATACGAAGAGTTCAGAATAATTAGCCTTACAGAAGCATTCGTCGAAAATTCTGACCAGAATCGTTTACAGGAGGATGGATCAGAAAATAGAACAATTCCTGGATGAAAACCAATGTTTTTAGGAAAAGTGGGGGACAAGGGAAAATATTTTAGCCCCGAGAGTTAGACAATTTTTAGGAATCACAAGGAAGAGAATTCAAAAGGACCAGCTGATATATATTTGCCGCATCAATCTAGAGAAAACATTTGAAAATGTGGATTGGAACAGAATGCTGACTACTCTGAGGAGTATAGGAGTGCCATTTAATGACAGAAGAACCAAATGTAGGCTTCATGAGGAACACCTGGCAGTGAAAAATTGTGGCGGAAATGCAGAGGAAGCAGAAGTGACGAAAGGAGTACGACAAGGATGCGCGTTGTCACCAAAGATCTTCAATATGTACGTTGAAAAAGCTATAAATGAAATAAATGAAAAATTATGAACAGGAATACAAGTGCATGGAGAAATATCAGCATGCTGCGCTCTGCTGATGGCACAGCAATTCTTTCTGAGAAGTAGGAAGATCTGACGAGAATGCTAAACTGTATGGACAAAACTATGAAGAAATGCAACTTGAAGATTACTGCTTAGTAAACCAAGGCTATGATCTGAGGAAGTAATCAAGAAGACAGATTCACCGTTAAACTATGGTAGCAAAAAACTTGCGCACGTGGAAGAATTTTTCTATCTGGGAAAAAGAATCGTCAGCGATGGAAGAAGCCAGAAAGACATTGTGAGCAAAATAGCCCAAGCAAAGAAGGCATTCTACTAGAAAATGAGTCTACTGGAAACACAAACCTGGAAGGAAGGAAGCACTTTATTAAAACATATATTAGGAGAATACTCTTATGTAGCAGTGAAGCCTGGACAATAACAGCAGCAGAGGAAATGATATTGGAAGCTAAGGATATGTGGTGTTATCGTAGAATGATGAAGATTAAATGAACGGATCACTAACGAAGAAGTCCTGCGAAGAGCTGGAGAGAAAAGAAGCATAATGAAAGCCATATTCCACAGAGAGCCTAATACTAAAACATAGACGTGCTCAAGCCCTACCTCTTGCCGATCACGGCGGGATGGACTATGATATATTCCTAATGTACTTTTACCACTCTCAAAATAGAGGCCTTTCCTGCACTACCAGGATAGATACATGCCTTCCTACTACAGTCCTTCAACCTCAAGGGAAGACCTTGACTCGTCCCCCTACTCTCGCCTTATCTCAGATTATATTCCCCTTTTTCGAGCCGCTCCGGCTTCCAACTACTCCAGACAATCCGCGTGCTCAGCGTCACTACCTCTATCCATAGGCTAGCTTCTCTCCTGCTTTCAGTCCACAACTAAGAGAGTCACCCTATCCCCCACTCCCAAGCCGTATACAGAGCGAGTACGAGGTTGATGGGGGGAGAGGGGGGTGTGGGAGCATCTCCCTCTCAAATGATCCCTTGAAATTCCTGTCTCCGTGAGTCATGGGAAGGGAACTTCACGGGACAGGGGCAAGAGGCACCGCGAGTACGTGCCATCACGTGGTTCGCCCTCTGCCCTCCCCGCCCCGCGCCGGGGTACCTACGTGACGTTTTTAACCACACTCCGCTGTCACCTAGCTCGATGTCTCGCGGGCACCAATATCCCGATTTTATCTCCACCTCTCCACGCCGAGCGGCAGAAAAAGAAAGCAGCCGCTTTTATCTTTTCTCACGGTTACACCTCATCCATTTGTTATTTCCAGGCCCATGCCGAAATTTGAGGCATTTTACACAGCAGAAGAATGCCAGAAATGAGCACTCCAAGCATGAGCGATCTTATTACTGCTGCATAAGTTTAATAAGATGTGCGCAACTAGCCAGCGGTTAGAACAATCAGTTTCCGGGTTCAAATCTGGCAGAAGCCTATTTGGTTTCGTGAACCTTATCCTCCTCAATGCGTGGATATCGGGAGGTAAGACCATAGGGGAAGGCAATATGCAATTCAGCGAGAGAAGCTGCCATGATCTCATTCTGCATTAGTGTATTTCAAATGGCTGCAATTTTGCGAGGTTCCAGTGAACCAACCCTAATGTAGATCAACGTATGAGAAATTATTTCAGTAACTACTTCCAACACACTAGCAAATGTCTTGTTACTAATCCATCATATGGTCTTATTTCTCCATCATTTAGAGTATACTACGTGAAACTAAGTAAATTCGAATACCCTTGGGAATGATTATGCAGTGTCTTAGAATGCGGTGTAAGGGCACTTACTCCTGTGAAACGTTAAAAAAATAATCACGCATGATAATACTGTCTAATCATAATGCAAAGTTCAATTTTTACTTTACAAAAAATAAGAAAACACATTATAGGACCTAAATGATTTGTTTATTTTGGAAACTAATGGATAATAAAATGATGTCGCAAGGAAAAAATGGAGGAAGGTCATGTTTAACAGCAAACTTACAGAGAAACTGTACACACTAAACAAAGAAGAGCTTATTACGCAAGCGCATATAAAACGGAGAGTCACGAATAGACCTTATTCCTACTTAAAAGGCTGGAATTGTTCATGCATAAAATATATGAAAATACCGATTGAAGCTCCTAGTACAAGTGTATATGGAGACATTTTTAATTTGAGAGGGCAGAAATAAAAACTGCTTGAATACAATGTTCCCAATTCAATTAGCCTACTATCCCACATTATTCACATACAAATTTATTACTTTGTCGACTCAAATATATTCTTTATCAATGAGAAAAAAATATCAAGAGGAGATCACCTAATGGCACAGCATTATTGGTAAATAATCATAGTAAATACAACAAAAGTTTTTCGACAGCTAAGGAGATGGAACGCAACGACATTAAAGTGACAAATTGCCAATGGAAGATGAAAGAAGGAAATAAAAATGTAAAAGTGTGCAAGTAAAGGCAGAAGAACGGAAGTTTCCCTACATGAATCTTCTTGTTTCCAGCAACGGAAGGGTGAAGAATGTTCTTTCCAAATAGTAGAAACCAAGGAGGCATCTCACAAAACAAACCTGCCCACAGTGAAAAGTATGAGTCAAGTAGCAATAATTTTAGAAAATCGAAACTAATTTAAAAATAATAGTGTAGTCAACAGTACAGCTGAAATAAATCAATTCCGGTATTCATGGATATTGTTGGTAAAGTGTTCTCTTATTTTAGGACGGCGTCAAATTTTCACTTACCCTACTTACGTACTGGCTAACTTTAACACTCAAACATTAAATTTAGAATGTTTAGGTATTCATCATACTACTTCCCTCATTGTGACTAGCTATCAAATTAGCGTGATTTGAATGTTTGTCATTATTAAATAGTGTAATATCATTAAGTGAACGAGATCATGCGAAATTTAGCAGGGTTAGGAAAATGATTACAGTTTCCTATTATGTCTAAAAATTTCCATTCAAAATTCATTACCTGCTTAATTGTTTGTCACTAGCGCTCAATATTTGCACATCCAGGAAAACATAAAAGACAAGATTTCACAAAAATAAAACTTCTGAGATGTGAAATTGTCGCATTTGCATCGTCGCAAGACGAGACACTCCCACTTGTTATGGGTGGAGTGCAGTATGGTGCATACGGATATTGACTCAAGATCTTGATTTTTTCGTTGTTGTATAACGAGAATAATATAAACTTATCAACCGCAATTTGATGCAATTAAAAGTATAACACTTCAGGAACTTGTCTTTTTACGGGAGAAGCATAGAGTGTTTTGAGGTAAGAAAATTAGCAAAATACAAAGCTGTATAAGAAATGAGTACGAAAGGAATTCCAAGAAGCATAGAGAATAGAATCATCAAGAGAGATTTCGAAAAAAAACTGTATGCGAGACCATAGCGAGAATAAAAAATATATAAGCGGGTAAACTCGACCACAGAAAACATGGAAAAGGAAAGAACGGCGACCGCGAGGGAACACAAGAAGAGTGGAATAGAGCAAGAGGAAGGGAAAGCAGAGGATGGAAAAAGAGAACTGAGGCAAGGTCCGCACGTGATACGCGTCTGAATGTTTTTGAGTTTCGAGATCAAAAACGTGCCGTCTCGGGCAGTCTAAAAAGGAGGTGGGGGGGCTGGAGGCAAATTATGAGGGCTGCTGTCTATGTGGCAGGGGGAGGATGGACGTGGGGGGAGGGAGGAGGTTTTGCGGGAAAGTTGAAGGGGGCCAAGTAAGCTCACTTCTCTTCTCACACTCGCCGCGTGACAGACGGAGGACTTACTCCTCCGTTGGCTCCCTCGATGCGAATTTTCCGACGAACAAGAGGATATGGCAGAAGGAGGTGGCAGAAGGGAGGGAAAGAATATTTATCTCCTGTACGCAGACGAACAGGCCGGGCAATGGGTCAACATTTTGAATCACCCCTAAATAATCGTAGGGAGGTCTTCTTATTTGACTACAGTAAAACTCCAATTATCCGATCTCCAACTATCCGGATCGCCAATTATCCGGATCGCTTTTAGGGGGAAAATCCTCGACAATCGGCTTTTTACACTCACGGTATGGGCATTAGGCTATTTGAAACGTGTATTGTATCTTTTACACCGTTTATTTTGTTTAAAAGTTATTGGTTACAGCACATACGTTTCTTTAGCGTTATTAGATCAATCCAAAGCGAATACGTTAAGAAGTTTCCAAATATATAACCTTTTTTGTGAGTTATCCATTTATCCGGATAGGGTCCTGTCCCAATTGGTCCGGATAATTGGAGTTCTACAGTACATATTTAATTTTAAATTAAGATTCATCTGAAAACATTTTAGTTAATTCCTTTTTTGTGCATTAATACGACGTCGCGTAAAATATGATTAAAGTTTGCTGAAAGTGCTCTAATCATCAATTCCTGTGTACAAAGCAATGTTATGGAAAAATTAAGCTGCAGCGGTAGGTACTTCCTACCTTTTAACTCCATAAAAAATTAAGTAAGGGAATCATGAAAATTTTAAAACCCTTAGCACACTTCTGCAATGTGAAGTACAACCTTGGAATCAGCTAAAACTGCAGTCCCTATGTACTAACACTATTAAAATAGTATCAGATTGAACATACATACTTTTACTTCCCCGAATACTTGGTCATTAACTAAATAAAATTTTATGAAATTAGATGCACTTTACCGCAGTTCATGTAAAAACCGACAGAGCTAATTCAGGAAAGAGTATCTCGACAGAATCTGGAAACTGTCTTTGCGTAAGATAATAGTACTATATCAGTGAATTGAATGTTTAAAGTTGTAGAACCAATACACACCTCGTTAACCTTCCATAACACGATTTCCGCAGGTAGTAATCACTTGGAGGGTTTCTGAGATCCATTCAAGTAAAATTATAAACTTCACCTCATGTCGACATGCGGCAGGTTGTGTGGTAGCCAAAAAAGGAGTTATGAAAATGGTTAAAGTGTTGCGTGTGTACCATAAAAGATATAGATTAAAATAAATACTTAGCTTGTAATGATTCCGTTTTATAATTTTACATTCCTTGACCAGGGGAGAAGGGGAGATTCCTAAGAAGAAAAACTCAGGAAAATAGTTTTCTAAAGAGTTATTCCCATTTTTATATGTCATAAAAATATAACTGAAGAATTTTAATCAATGCTTTTAATTCAGCTAGAAAACGAGTCATCCATGGATAGTTCAAATGAACGCTAAACGAGGAATTTATTAGCCCATATGTGTTTTGCGTTCCCGACCTATCACACACCCAATAATAAATAAATGAAAAATATCGCATGCACAAACATTGACCATATCTAAATGGATGCAAAGATATTCGTTAATAATGAAAAACAAAGTCATTTAATAAAAATCAGATTATCAATGAAACTGTTTCCACTTTTACCTCAGGTTTAATCCTCGACCCGTGGTGTATTTCTGAATTGTTTATCTCAAATAAGTTCCATGGTTATAACTTTGCAAACAACAATCAGCAGAAAGTATCACTAATATGAAGGAAAACTCTCATAACGAAATACTCCCACAAATGGTCATACAGAGAATTATATAAATATATTCCAACCCCAGGTGAAAAATGCTCATATTTTGCATGATCAAATGCTATATGCATAGAAGTAAATTATGCTTAATCTGAAGAAATATGTTACATTCACAGAGGAAAACTCATTCGCCTATATAGGGATTTGAACTTCCAATTTCCTGCCAGGTGCTTTAACCAATTAAACTTCCCGGGAATCCTCTTCCACTGTGAATTTTGGTCGAGGAACATGATGTTTTCACGAGGTATAGTGCGAATGATGCCATGCAGCCGTCATACTCGAGCGCATTCCTCCACAGTGGGTAACGCCCGTTTAAGTTTCATACTTAAAATTCTTTAAGAAAATTGAAAAACCAGGATGAGAACACCACTTCTTTTAACGTATTTTATATATAAATCATCCATTATTTATAACCAGGGGAATGGAAAACTGCCAATATTAAATAGTCATTTCAACTGTATATTAGCAATTTTAAAAATCATAAAAAACTATATTTCTTAGGAGAGAGTGAAGGGATGAACGGTAAAAAACCTGCACTTCACATTAGTATGAAGGGAGAATTACGTAGTAAGAACATTATACCATCAGAAAACTAATACCCTTAACTTATCACAGCCTTTTCAGTAAAAACGCAGTACACAAACCTACTCAGTTTCTTATTCTCTCAGATAATTCATGGATAACCTCGGGCCTTTATTTAATATTCACCAAGCATTCGGCTGCGGCATAATATTTCTTTGCGCTGTTTGGTATCCCAAGAAGTGGTGGCTGGTGGGGAGGATAGAAATAGAAAAGATGGAGTGAGAAAGAGAGAGAAATAATCGGAGGGAAGAAGACAAGAGGGACACAAAGGCGATTCTACAAAACCCCGAAGCTCTCATGTCCAAAGGAAACCGGAGACGGAGCTCCGAGGTTATGTTTTTTGGAGAGTATCAGGAGTATGGGACGGCGGTGGGTGGAGGAGGGAAAGATATCAAAGTCGGGGACGAGGGTGAGGAGGCTTCGTAGGTTATGACTGCGGTTTGGATGTGGCGAAAGTTTTATGTGGGGACGATAGCCGTCAGAAGGATAGAAGAAGGGAAGGATTTGGTTGGACTTCTCCCCTCTGTGATTCTCAGTTGCCCGCCTCTCCTCTCGGTCAAAATTTAACCATTGTAGTCCAAATTTAGCTTGTCTCCTCTTTCGTCTTTTTCGCCACTTCTGTGGCGTCATACACCACGTTAAGCCTAAATACAGTCTACCAAGACTGTTAGCATCAAGTAATTAGCGCCTAGTTTTATTTACGAAATTATAAAAAAAAACCGCTGATATTTATCCATAGTCAAGCAAGTTACTTGCTGTAACATACCAATATCATTGGATTGGGAGTAATGATCAAAGACGAAATTTTAGCGAGGGTACTAGAGCTTCTCTGTAATTAATCCTTGAAAATTGGGGGGAAAAACTATCGAGCGGTAAAGAGATAATACGTCAACCGCAATGGCAGTGCCAACGGTGTACTGTTTGCGGGAAGGGGAGTTAGCGAAAAGCTTAGAGAGTTAGCGCGGGCAATCCGGGCAATCTTCCTCACCTCCGCGCTGGCACTGTCATCGCTGCTGATGCATACAGCTCTCTAGCCGCTAGCTGCTTGGCTTATATTCAACTTTCAAAGCTCATTTGCATAAAAACTACCACACCCGTGTCAATATTTCTTGCGATAATTTTCTTTACAATTTCACCGTTTTTCCAATGGTATTGATATGCTACTGATTTTTACAAATTTAAGCAATCATTTACAAAGACAAAAAATAAACTATATCTTATGCGCAGGCCATGTGGCCTATTCATCCAGGCCTTGTCTAAAACAAAAGGTAATATTTATTTCTGATACGTGTCTACTTATATGTCATAAATTTAATGCAACTGCTACCACCAGGTTTAATCCAAGAGGTTCACAATCACATTTAACAGGCAAACTCAATTTGAAGAAAATCATAATCAGCCAATTTTCATCAGATAGCCAAAGCATTATTTATATTACTAGAATCGTAGATTTCTCATTCAAGATTAACTATCTGAAAATCCATTGCTTGAAGTTGGTTTCATAGAGCTACAGCTTGAAGAGGCCACCTAATGCTGCGGCCATTTAACTTGAAGATGAAGAATTGATTAAAGTGCGTGTACTGCGATGCGTAAAAATGAATGATTTTAAAGCATGAAATTCTAGGAAAGAGGGAAACGTTCTATGTCCGCAGGCAGTTTTGTTGCCTTAGCCCAGTGTTTTTCAACCTTCTTGAATATGCGACCCCCTGCGACCCTCCTATTTGCGTCTCAAAAATAGAACCACGATTCGACAAATTAGTAAACAATAAACAGGCACAGCCTTTTCACTGAAATTAATATTGTATCTTTAATGTAGTGTAGGTGTAGATTGTAACATTTAAAAATAAACTTTTCTCTGGAATGTTTATTTTTGCTGTAGTGTACGACCCTTGCTTTTTATTTTCCTGGCTAGCGACCACGACCCCCCTGGGGGTCGCGACCCACAGGTTGAAAAACACTGCCTTAGCCCAACCTTCGGGCGAGGCATGCTATCCAGACGCGGCCGAGTAAGCGGCAGGAAATGTTCTCCATATAAAATGTTCACGGGAAATAAAACTATAGAGTTTACAAATTAATAAGAATTTACCAACAAAATAGAATTTACGAATTTCAGCAATTTAAACTAATTTCTAATGATATGTATCTCAACATGATGTGCTACTTCAAATTCCAACAGTCTTTGGGGTTTGAATATGGACCATTTTCATATACTGTACCATATTATAAGAACGAAAATTTTGAAATCTAACTCATGCTTGTTCTTCCCAGCTGAACTTCTTAGAATTAGGAAGACACATTTCGATGTTTGCGAGCAGGTTCATGATTACATTGAAAATTATTAGCCAATGATAGAAACGACAAAATAAGAGAGATACACAGCCGAACTGATAAGTACAAACATTCCTTCTTTCCAAGCACCATTAGTGATTGTAACAAAATTGGCATGGAATTAGCATAAGGCACATCGTTAACATATGTTTCTTCTCTGTCTTTTCCCCCATCTTTTACCCAATTCCCTCACCTTCCATGGATGGTGTCCTAACACCCCCTACCACACGCCTCTGCAGCGGCCCGCGGGGTTGTATGTAGATATTATAAGTAGAGATGACAAAGATTGAAAGTTCCTTTTATAACGATTTCTTTAAAAAAAAAAAAGGAACGACACGTAAAACGGCTAATCCGAAATCGGATAAAATAGTGATCGAATTTCAATAACAATTTAAAATTTCGGGTAAAGTTTTGAAGTACGTTACTTACAGTAATTAACGACTTTTAATTGCAAGGTCCCTAGGTCCCTAGGCAGAAATTCCTTCCATCAATTTTCACTCAATTTAAAATTCTACTATTTTTAAGCTTTCAAATGAACCATCCATCGATAACTCTAAGTATAGGCTTAGTGGAGGTAGTTACAAGTATTAAAATAAGAAAAACATCTGTAGTGGACAGTAAAGTATGCCTTCCGGCAAAAGATATATTCCAATGATAATATTATATTTCTATCAACAGAGCACAGGAATGATTTTTAATGAACCATAATTTAGAATATCATTGACCGAGCTTACTATCCATTTCATCAATTAAAAGTAAAATCTGAAGTATATTATCCTAATATAAAATACCATTCTCTCGCTTAAGAAGCAACCAAAAGATTGGTCGTAAATATGATATTAGAGTTCTCAAAGTCGAAAGGCAATGGAAATTCACACTTCCTGAGAACAGAAAGGGTTACAACAAAAATTAAGCTACAATGTCATGGAAATCTAATAACCACACTGCTTGGACTTTAAATAGGGGCTTTACTCAAATATGAACCAGAGGACCTTCAGGCTGAAGCCAATCTCTACCCGCTTGTGTGCCTAAATCGGTGGTATCTTGAGTAGTATTTGCAGTATTTAAGTTTTACATGTTTCGGCGGCAAAGATCATTTCACACATACTATCTACCACTTGTAGACAGGGGCGACAGCACTCAGACGAATCGAAGGATCACCCCTCCAAATTCCAGCCAAGCCCAACGATGCTTAACTTCGGTTACTGATCGGGAGCCGATGTTTCCATCGTGGCAGGCCGTTGCCCGTATTAACTTGAATTTAGGCTGAAAAACAGTTTTACTTTTATTCACTTTTAACTAGCTAATCACTTTCGCGGCTCATTAAAATCCACATGGCTATACTTCTTCATAGTTTCTGACGATGTTTTCTGGAAAAAGGTGCCACCCTGTGAGTGCATCTTTGATATTCATTTCAATGCACGTTGGAGTAATGTATGCCGTCATTGCATTAGAATCTGAAGAGTATTTGCCGCCAAGCGTCCATCAGCCCTGACGTGATGTTACAGAGCTGGCAAATGCCCCCGCTCGGAACATGAAAGAGGAGAGAGAGATAGAGAGAGATGTTACACCCTCGCGATAGATTATCTCCGGATAACGGACGCGAAATAAAATAGGAGTTTGGCATGGAAACGACCTCCATCGCGAGGATTATCTTCTAAACGGAGATCAGGGGTGGGAGAAGAATAAGGAGGACCGAGTTTTTAAAGGCCTGGCCGTCAAGTTTCTAGCAGGCAGAGGAGGTGGTGAGGAGAAGGGGAATGGGGAAATGGAGAAGGTAGAGGAGGATATTTCGGGGAGAGGGTGAGGATATGAGGGTCGAGTCGGAAGAGGAGGGGGCCAACACTGGAGGAGGAAGAGGAGAGGGTGGCGGAGTGGGGGAGAATGGGGTGGAATGGTGAAAATTCCTCCGCGATGACAGCCCCCATTCGTATTGTCCTCTTGAGTCCTCTGCCACACCTCCCTCCCTCGCCTCCTCCTCTCCCACCTCCTTCCTCCAAAACTCTCAGCTAAGCACGACCTGGACACCAAAACCCCTTCTCGCACCGCATCTTCTTCCACTTCCCATCTCCCCCCGCCCCCTCTCCGCCCCACCCCACCTCCCCGATCCCGCCCATTTTTATCCCCTTCTTGGCCTGAACATTTTTCACCCCACCTCAATCTCCACCATTGGACTCGAATTCCTTGTCATAAAAAAGCTTCACTTTTGACAATTTCCCATATTCTTCGCGCAAAGCTTTCACTTTCCTCGCCGTTGAGATTTTTATATCGAGGATAACCTTTTATGGCTAACCCAAGAGATAAGGACGGCACCGAAAATGAGTTTGAAACGTACAAGGAATGCCTAGGAAAATGCCCTATTCTGAAAAATCCAGTCAAATGTTTTCCTTTAACGCACTAGGTATATTTATTTATCCATACGGCATTTTATAGCAATTACTTTTATTTTTTATCATGCCCATAGTATTTTGTCACACAATGGCTATGAATTCAAAGACAGCAAGGCAATATTTATAAAACTTTTTTATTTATTAATATATATTTATAAAATATATTTTTTTATTTTTAAAATATATATAATTTATAAATATATATTTATATAAAAATATATAGAGTTCCGATTTTCACATGGGCTTCTTTGGTCCTAATTCGGCCCCGCCAAAACTGGTTTCCCTGGCCACAAAGATAGAGGAAATACATAGGTAGAAGACAATAAACCACATCTTAAACGAGAACAGAATAAAAATGTCAATGATGGATAGGATTTGTTTTGAAAACAAACCGAACAAAGATGCATAAATCATTTCACATCCGCATTGTTGGATTTACCTGTCTTGATACGACTCGTTTATTATCCAAGTAAAACTTTGAACTGTACACGAAAAAATACATCCAATTCAAGGCGTGAGATGGATGCCTTCGGGGAGAAGAGGAGGGACCCATCTTAGCCACCGCGCATGGTGCGTAGGGACTCGCTTGCGAACGAGGATGAAGCACAGGGTTGGTAAGCGGCGGAAGGGCGTGCCACGGGGTCCGTTTCTTCGTGGTGCACAGAGCACACGCTCCTAGAGGGAGTGGGGTGCGGAGGGAGGAGAAATCGTGATCGTGCACGAATTCCAAGAAACAGTTTCTACCAGCAATGCAGAATGATTGATGTTGCTGTCGGATTTTGATCGCCGTTTGATTGCAAAATTCGATCTGATTCTGACGTGAGTGGCGGCGAAGTAAGGGAGTCAGCCGGCGGTCATTTTTAAACGGCCTAAAGGAGTAGCATCCATTGAGCTGGGAAAACTGTCATTTCCTCCCATGCCCGCATTTTATTTTTCTCTGCGTCATTAACCTTGAAGTACGCCGCCTCGAAGACTGTTTTATCCCGTCATCAAATCTTGGTATAAATATTGCGCGTCGACGTTTAATTTGCCGATCATGAAACTAACGCATATTTCTAGAACGGCACTTTTGAATGAATAAATGAGATCCATTATTCTTGGTAAGAATCACTCCTTAACATCTAATAGCCGCCATTAGTATTATATTTCCAATGTGTTTCAAATTTTCTCCTATCAATTTTTCACTGAAATGAGTTATCAGTAATTAAGGTTTATTATGATTTCTTAATTATGTGATGAAGGTACTTGCAGGAACAATTTAAAAAACGAAAAAAAAATCTGTATCATGAAGCTAAAATTGGTTCCACGTTTAAACTGTATTTTTATCTAGTTAGTACGATCTAGAAGTTTATTTTATTCACGGTTTATAATATAACCAATTCGCTAATCTAGTGAAGAAGGTCATGCCATTTGCAGTTTGTCATGGGTAATTTTTACTTTAAATGAATGAATGCAGGGATTTCTTCCAATAAAATGAACAATCAAATGTTTGTTCACGTAAAAATGTAACTTTTGATCAAATCCATGTTTTTTTTCGTTTGTGATAGGGTGTGAGAATCATGTAGTAATTTTAAGCCTGTATTTTACGAGCATCGTGTATTTCTTGTACACGCATTGCACATTTACGCATTATCCATACATTAACCATTACATTAGCCTTCGGTTTAAGTTTAAAATTCTGGCCAAAGAGTAGTATATTCAACTAAAGACTGAAACTCATGAAAAAGGTAAAGATACCAACTAAACAAGGAGGAATTCGAATTGACCCCTAACCTCCAGAAAAGTATGTATGTACATTGACTACGGAATTAATAAAATCTAGAAATATTACTGGTCTCGATTAGCACATCAAGAGTGCAAATTCAAGAGAGTTCAAGCAATTTAACACTTAGAACAATTACTCTGCTGCAATTTTCCGTCGCTCCTCTGCGGTTCCCTTTAGACTCTTCCCAATGAGTTCCACGCAGCCTCTCTCCATTTCCCACCCCGCCACAAGAGAGCCGTGGACCCGGCCGCTAAATCTCGACGCATCCCACACGTCGCCCTCGCTCCGTCCCGCCCTCCACCCACCTACCCACTCCCCGCTCATCTCACCCTCTCCCTCTTTGTCTCACCTGTGGATGCCACCACTCTTCCCCTTTCTCGCTCTCTCTCTCTCTCCCTTACTCTCTCTTCCTCCCTCTCTCTCTCCTCTCACTCCCCTTCTTCCTCGCATTCCCTTCCTCCCCCGCCCATACTCTCAAGCTCCGCTTGTCCCTCCTCCTTGAATACCATTCCCTCTCCCACTCCCCCACAATCTCCGCCTCTCACTACTTCTACATCCTCTCCCCTTTGCCCTCTCTCTCTTGCCATGGGAACGCACCTGTTCGAGTGGCGGCAGCTTCTCTACCCCGGACGATGCCACGGCCGCATACGGCAATATCCTCGAGAGAGAGAGCCGCCTTCTTGTCTCCCCACGTCCTCTCAACTATGTAGCTGTAGCCCGGAGAAGGAAATAAAATGTCCAATTCCGGAGTGAAGGTTCACCCTTTCCATTCCACACGCCTGTTTTTCATCTCAGAGTTGCGCGGGACCTGCCTCACAAAATTCTAGTGGCGCTAAGTTAGAATACACCTCTAAGGATCCATGCATAAATAATGCCAGTTTTTTTAGAAAAAAATATATAATATAAAAAAAAAAATTTTTCATTTGATTACACGGCTAAACTTATCCTTTCGGCGAGGTTATGTTAAAATTTCTTGCTCTTATTCAACGATCTGGTGATCAATGGCCAACTACTTTTACGAGAAGCGCGGAAACATCTTTGTCATTATTACGTGACTCAACCTGCCGCAAAATTGAAACGAAACACGCATGGAAATTAAATCGACCGCTTTTAAAATGTTAAGATACCTGCTTCAATGGTATCAAAATATTTACGCTCAGCTTTAGCTTGACTGCATCCAAGAACATAAGCATTAAGAAAGAATCACGGTTGAGTTTATCTTAGATGACTAGAGCTTAGGTATTCTTAAAATGCTCAAAATACCCTCCGAACCGTAAATTTTCAAATTTTACGGTTCCCTCGCCTTACAAAATACAGAGCATGGTTAAAGCATAGTCAGGATATCAAATAATATTTCATTTAAGTAGAATCTTGAGGGTAGGCTTTTGCAGCTATTCGTGGATGCAGATTTAGCTTTCGTGTTGTGCTGTATTTGGAGCACATGAGTCTCAACGTATCTCTTACGTTGTAGCGAACGTCTTTAAGAGTGAAATTTATACTTAACTCATAATGACGCTCAGTGCATCGTGAGAGAAACGTTGAGTCAAATACGCTCCAAACGCAGCATTATTTGAAAGCCAAGTCAGCAACAATTAAGTAGACTAAGGAAATGGAAGTCATTGAAACATTTTAGATAAATTTTAATGTCTTCAAAAAAGGGAAGGGTAAAATGTTATTTTTTAGGATAAAACAAGGTAAGTGATAAAAGTGTCTCAATGCCTCTACTGCTAAGCAACATCATTCAGGCTATTATCATTTTTGGGAAATGAATACCGGCACATAGCCACCATTTTACATGAAACAAGAAAATTTCTCAACTAGTAATTAAACTAAGCAACTAAGCAATTAACTCTAACAAATTATCTAAAAGAGAAAAATATTATCATAACAGCACTTCAAGAAACAAGATACACAGATGAGCATCCCTTTGATTCAGAAGGATTTAGGATACTGAAAGGAAAACCGGGAAAAAGAGTTGCGAAAAATATCCCTCAATTTGGAACAGGTTTCATTGTAAGTAAAAACATATTAAACTCAATAGTAGAATTCAAATCTATTAATGAAAGGCTATCCATCTTAACCATTAAATCAGTAAACAAAGTTTATTCTATTGTTAATGTACACGCACCAACTAATGAGAAAAACAGGACGGAGAAGGAACAAACAGAAGAATTTTGGCAACAAATTTCAAGAACCCTAGACGAAATTCCATCTTAAAATACAACAATACTTCTTGGTGATTTTAATGCACAGATTGGTAAAGAACGTATACATAGATCTATTGTAGGAAAATTCCCTGCGCACAAAAGAACTAATGCAAATGGGGAAAGGCTCATATGTCTATGCAGGGAATATAACTTAGTACTTAAATCCACGTTCTTCAAAAAACTACCCAGGGAACAAACCACGTGGGTATCGCCAAATCCAATCTGTGGTGAGAAACAACTTGATCATGTTGCTATAAGCTGATACTCTGCCCCAGAAGTACTAAATGTAAAAGTTGCTAAGAGTGCTGGTTTAGACTCAGACTATTACTTATCGATGATTAAATTAAAAATTAGACCAATATTTAGAAGAAAAAATCAATACCAACCCAAAAAGTTTGACCTGCAAAAGTTAGCTACAGAAAATAACTTCCAAATGATTTTGGAAAGAAAAATGCCGAACACTTGGAAACAACTCCAAAAAGACATAACCCAGACAGCAGAAGAAACCATTCTCCTTAAAAAAAAAAGCGAAAACATGCCTGGTAGAACGAGGAGTGTGATGAACTAATCATTAAGAGACAAAGAGCTTGGAACATATGGAATGGAAACAAAAATGATAGAAACAGGGCAAACCTCATAGAAGCGAGGAAATGTGCTGCAAAAGGTCTGAAAAAAGTCAAAATGCAACAAATGAAAGAACACCTCATGACAATTGAATTAGACTTCAAACGGAACAACATTAGGGAATTCTACAGAACGTTCAAAAGCAACTTAAAGAAATATACACCACCAAGTATACAATTCACAGATCCTAAAACACAGAAAATTGCATATAATAACACAGAAAATTGCAGAATACTTGCGGAGTATTTCAAAGAGCTTCACACATGTGATCCACCAAAAGAAAAATTCACATTTGATATTCAAAACCCAACCCAACCGGACTCCAAGCCACCAACAATAGAAGAAATCAAAGAAATCATAAAACAACTCAAAAACAACAAAGCCTCTGGAGAAGACAATATAGTTGCTGAATTATGGAAATACTCAAGTGACAACATGATATCATGTTTAGCAGAAATCTTCAAAGAAATCTGGGAAACGAACAGCTTACCATCCGAATGAACATCTGCCATGATTCACCCGCTCCATAAAAAAGGAAACAAAAAAGATCCCAACAACTATAGAGGAATTTCCCTCCTGCCAGTGACTTACAAGATCTTGTCCAAAGCACTTCTAAATAGAGCTGAGGGAATTCTTGATCCACAGCTTGGAGAATATCAGGCAGGGTTTAGAAAAGGAAGATCGTGCTCAGAGCAAATACTAAATTTGAAGAACATAATAGAATTGAGAAAAATCAGGAACTTGAAATATGTTGTCACTTTTGTAGATTTTAGAAAGGCCTATGATTCACTGGACAGAAACACACTAATTATCATTTTAAGAGAACTGGGACTCGATAATAAAACTACAAAAATAATTGAAGCAACCTTAACAAACACAACATCCAAAATAAAATTTATGGGGGAACTTTCAGCCTCTTTTGAAATCAAGTCTGGAGTAAGACAAGGAGATGGTTTATCACCTCTACTTTTCAACTGTGCGTTAGAAAAGGTAGTCAGGGAATGGAGGAATGCCATTGACACTAAAGGAATATCTTTAGGAAGGAACCCAAATAAAATTACTATAGATTGTCTGGCTTATGCAGACGACATGGCATTGGTAACTGACTCACTGGAAAATGCCCAACAACAAATCAAAGAACTACAGGTACAAGCAGCCAAAGTAGGTCTACAAATATCTTTTGAAAAAACGCAGTTCATGACAAACATTAGTGATACCCCTCAAAATCTTAAAATCCATACAAACACAATATTCAAAACAAACTGTTTTAAATACCTAGGGTAATTGATAACAAACAACACAAAAGAAAATATAGCAATAGAAACTCGAATACACAAAATGGAAAGGGCATTTTGTATGACAAAAAACATATATAATAAAAAACCTTATCTTGGAACACTAAACTAAGACACTACCAAACAGTGGTTAGACCTGAAACGCTTTATGCAGCAGAAACACTTAAACTAACAAGAATGGGGGATCTCGAAAAATTAGAAAAGGTTGAAAGAAGAATTTTGAGGAAAATATTGGGACCTAAAAGTAACAGCAATGCAGAATACAAACTAAGACCAAACAGAGAGCTATATCTAAAAGTTGAAAAATTAGTCGATGTAATGAGAAAAAAAGGAATTCAGTTTTATGGTCACATATTTCGAATGAGTAACTCCAGACTAACCAAGAAGATCTTCAACCTACTAAACAGCTACAAATCCAAACCTACTTGGTTCATTGAAACTCAAAAAGATATGGAAAACTTGGGAATAAAGATTGACACAATAGATGACCGAACTCTTTTTAGAGAAGTAATTCACTCAGCAAAATTTCCAGAAAGAAAAAAATCGAGGGATGGAAGAAAATGGACGCAAGAACAAAAGGAAAGGCACTCTCAAAGGATGGAGGAAATATGGACAGAAAGAAAATTAAATCAAAAAAGGCATATCCAGAAGTGATTTATCGCACCCTCAAATGGGTTATTCGAAGAAGAAGAAGAAGAATTAAACTAAGCGTCTTTCTGAGCTTTTCCCTTCTTCAACTCTTCACTGTCCTTCAACTCCTTCACTCTCAGCCGATATCTGGAAGTACTGTTCTATCTATTTAACAATGAGCTTTCAGGTAGTAGCACTTCATTGAAAGTCACTTGATCGTAAGAGCTTCACTAAATTCCAGCAGATTGAGATATTTGACTAGCATTGCTTTGATGGAGCATCCAAAGACTGTAGCCAAATTTTCGTACTTAAGCACGTCTTGAAGCCCCTATAGTAAGAGTTCAGAATGAGAGAAAGATGGGCAATCAAATAACAGAAAGATAACTATTCCTGGACGCCTAGTAGTATTTTGAAAACCTAAAACGACTTCGCGCACGACTATTCCCCTAACACCTAAAGGGCCAAGGGGCCTCTTTGAGTCAGCCACAGTTCAAACAAAAATGCTCTTTGTGTAACGACATCTTGCTCCCCTTTGTTTTAAGCAGTCGGCTAACAAGCATACTGTATGGAATTGGGTTGGTGATATGGCTTGAGAACTTACTTCCCATTCCGAGGGCTCGGGGTTCAAATCTCGGCAGGGGTGGGTTTTTTTTCAGTGGAATCCCGATCCTCGCCTGGCTACCATGTGGAAAGCATTTCAAGTTCAATATTCCGTCCGTCGCGTGGGACTTTAAGCGGTTGGTTCCCTTGGCTACTTTCTTAAAAGCAGCTTTATGCCAACACGGAGTCTTTTCTCCTCCCTTCTTCTTAACGTCAAATGATATTTACCTTACCAACATACACACCTATTCTCTACGGTTAAAATAATCAGAGCAGGCCCCCCTCCCCACCACCAAGCAACTTACCAGCCTATAATGAAACCTATAGTGCGGAATTCGACCAAGAAGAGAATCAAAGGATTTCCAAGATATAACGTATAATACTTCCACGCAGTTGATTCAAAAACTATGTCATAAATTTTAAATGTGATATTTTGTGCTAAAACAAGTACTCATAGGTAAAATTGGGATTTTTATCATTAATTTATAAAAAACTAATAGCCCGGTCAATAAGGGTGTTAAGGAAGCTGTGAACCATTAAGAAAAAATAATCTTCCAGGCATCTTTGTGAAATGTGAGCATATTTTCATGGGATGTAAATATATTCTTTCCAAAAACTTCAATAATAATTTAGCTACATACCAGTTTAGCTAATCATACAACGGCCATCGATCTCACTATTTAACTTAACTAATGTTAGTGACTAAGCCATAAGTCTTAGGTTATTCAGACGACCTTATTTCAGCTACCACCGAGTATTGAAGGGCAAAAGTATTCACCAATAAAATACGCTCATATTTTTCAACCTTGTGAAATAAGGTATAATAATTAGTATCAATAATTAACTATCATAGGTTGCAACCTGCCAATTATAATGTCTCACGTCAACGACTATTGACATTGTGATATGGTCTGCTAGACGATATGGTGCGGTAGCTTAAGGCATTCTGGGGCCCATTTCTCAACACTGCAAGTCAGCATTAAAGTTATATAATTGACAGTTAAAAGCATATCGTTAAATAAATAACTCAAGGCAATTACACTACGAGGGAAACGAAGGAATTTCATTAAGTCTCATAATTAGCAGAGGTTCAGAACCTACAGCATTCGTTCCGTCACGCAAACACTCTATCCATATTATTGTGCCTTGTTGGAGCTGGGAGCATAGCACGTATATGTATTCCACTGACACACTTTCTAGGATTTCCCAGGTGATGAATCTTATGAGTTCAAATAGAAAAGCGGGCTTCCTCAAAAATGCAATTTGGCGGAACAGACACTTTAGGAAAGTGAAAAAAGTTAGAACATGTAAGGCGACAATGAGACCAATCTCGACACGCATGGGGGAGAAAAGACCTTATACTTCTACTACAAAAAGGCTCCTGGAAACAACATAAATAAATTCCTGCGAAAAGTCTCAGGGAAACTCTATTGGGCAGAAAAAGGAGTCTATCATAAGAAGAGAATTCAAGGTATAAAATATAAAATAATGGGCTCAAAAGAATGGAACGAGCATATTAATGGAATGAATTATGAAAGAATAGTCATAATTGCAAGAGACAAAATTCTAAAAGGTAAAAGATACGTGAGTGGACCAAGAAAATGATGACAGGATAACAAAGAATGAAATGGAGGGGGTACTGAAGGAAACAGGCCTCAACCTAGAAAGAAAGGAGGAAGAAGACGAATCTAATGAATCAGTCAACCAACGTCAATCGTTTCAAGGATATCAATCTACCATTTAAATTATTTCCTTCTCTTCATCGAAACTAAACCAGTTATATGAGATATAATACCCATTTTCGAATAATACCATTTCATACTTTTTCATTTACACCTTTTAGTGTTCAAATTTTAAAAGCATTTATGTACACGCACTCATTATGAAGAAGGAGCATTACTTAGAAAACTGATATTAAAAAAATAACGTTTCGATCAAAAATGCACAGCTCTTCACTTGAATGCAAGCTGATAAGATTTTAAACAATTTATTTTCATTTTAAGAATAGGGACCCAAAGTTTAGAAAATAATTATAAAAATCATTGAATCATTGTTTGAGGTTTATTGAGATTTAGCGTGATGGGCGTGTACAATCTTGCCATTCCAGGTTGGTTGCCATTCCACTGAGTTGATAATTTCCACGTTTTTTACTGTAACTACAAGTGATAACTAAATTTTCCACTAACTGTAATATTTTCAGATTTTCAAATGGCTAGCACTAACAACTAATAATTTTTTTATTACAAAAAACATTATCGTAACTTCTGCCTGCAATCATGTTGCATCCTATTTCCACAGGCCTCTTCATCAGCTTGACTCTGCTACCGCTTCAATGATCGGCTCAACTTCATACTTTAAAAAATCAAAATATATAGTACTCTATCTCAATATTTTCTAACTCTATCAAGTATTTACACTCTTAACGTCATGTAATTTTCAAGTACAACTATAATTAATAGATCCCGTTTTCTTATTCAAGAGAAAATTTGAAATTAAATAGTGATCCTTAATCACTTAGATTACTACAACGAGGCACGCGTGTATAAATACATACTAAATCCAAAAGAATTGATGACAGTTCAACAGCGGTGTAAAAAGAAAAACTTGTGCGGTAACTAGTCGTAAAGAAACATTTCCTGGGAAGAATTAATTAAGACCTCTGTAAAATGTGTGAAACAGTTTCACTGCAAAAAAATACTCAAATGATACTGTAGACAACCACGGGGACGAGTGCAAAATAAAGAGAGGAATAGAAATTCAAACTAAAATAATTTTCGACAATACACTAGGATTTGCTCCCGCATCTATTCGTTGTCCGGCGTGTGAGCCAGCTGTCTAAATATTGCATGCAATAGCACTTGCACAATTTTTTCAAGTGTGCCACGTTTAGTGACAAATTTTGGGCTTATTCTCACGCCACTTGTCAATGATGGGTCGACTACGTCTCCTGGGATACAGTGAAGACCGAAGTCGAGAGAACCTTGTTTGCATAAACCCCCTCAAATCCTAGTCAAGTCAAAAAACATTTCTTTATGAAAGACCATAGCTGGGTGCTAAAATACAAAACAATCTAAACCAGGGAAAATCTAAGACTTCCAATTGAACTGTTAGAAGACACTTAAAAGGGTGCCCCATTAAAACAATTGTTTTTTGGAGTGAAAAGTTTGTGAAACTCATGGAAAGTGATGAAAAAGCAAAGAGAAGGAAGTGTACATGGAAAAATTTATCGATGTCAAGCAATGAACAGAAGCGTATTGGGGAATGAAGACATCTTCCTTTTTACATTCATTTTACAGTTTTTGACCTCACTTCTATCCTCTTCCTTCCTCTTTAGCGCTGGCCAAGATTTCCGCTCTATAGCACCCTCCTAAACATGCCTTTTTCGCTCAACACACCCTCCATCCATTTTAAACACCTATATCGTAGTGTACCGGAGTACCTACACCGTTGATTCCTTTTCCTCCCGACCATACCAAGATCTTTTTCGTATTCCTTGTCACGCAAGTCACCGTCTTCATTCAATGCCACGCCCAAATGGCAGAAGTTTCCTGCCAGCAGCAATCCTCTTTAGGCAAGGACCATATTTAGGACTCATACAAAGCCGCAATCCGTTTTAGACGGAGTAATACATTAAGAAAAGAAAAAAAGTTTGCATATATCACAGGATTTATATAATTTTTTCTTTGATTATATCAAAAGAGTTCACAAAATTGAGCCAGAAACAATCAAACATGAAGAGAAGGTTAGTGACTTTTACTTTACATCTTGGCTCCCATGGCTTGGTCCCCATGATTAATTCCCTTCTCTTCGTAAATGCTTTCTTATCCAATGCACGTCTGAACCTTATATCCTTTTTCCCTTCTTAAAATAACCTATTTTTTACCATTTATAAATACATTTAATTGAAATACCGGGATGATCCTTTTAAGGAACATAAATAGATTTCGAAGATTAAACCTGTTTTTTTTCGGAGTAAAATAAATAAATTTTAAAGATTAGCCTAAAAATAATTCGTATGTAATGTGAAACTATATCATTTATAAACACCAAAACATATTTATTTTATGAACTAAACACATATTTTACCCAGAGGATGTCACCTAACGTAAGTTATACTGTCTAAACATACCATTAATAACAGCCATAGGTACGTAACTTTTCAAAATAACTTAATTTTCCAAAATGATATTCTTTATCTGAACAAGACATGTCGTTGACAATATTTTAATTATTTACTTAGCGGTAAACACTACATGAGAACAATAATTGAAGAAAAAATTAGTTGAAAGAATGAATGAGTGAGACAATTGATCCAATGTATCACGAAAATGAGGGTTAAAAATTTAAATAATTATGAAAAGCAGCACTTTTTTAACAATCAGCTGTAAGAAGATTCGATTGAACAGCTACAGCAGATCAATTTTTGAATTGACAACTACCAATAATGAGTGAATTACGGCAGGATGTTTTAGAATAGTATTGGTATCAAGAGTAGGAATTTGTATGATAAGTTCTGAAATGTTGCCAGAATCAAAAATGTCAATTACATTCATGTACACTATGATTTAGGCTTACGTGACTGCTAGTTGCCACACCGAGTCAGTGCAATAAAACTACACTATATTGAAAAAATCTGGATTTGTCTTTCTAAGTTATGAAATGCAGTCATACAAAACCCAACCCTGTAAAAGGTTTTTTAGTACGTATACATATATACACGAATTCGTTATTCAGAAGGAACTTGAAATTTAAAAAATTATAAATTTAAGAATGGAAAGCCAGAAATACATATGAAGCATTAAAAACTATCCATGCCTCATCGATTAAACCAATTAAGTCCACTAAAACTCAATGAAACCCTGTTTTTCCGTGTTTTATCTTTTTTTGGGTATTTTATAAACCCAGGCTAGTTTTGTTGGGTTGGGTTAAATTACAACCACCATGGTAGCGATTTTTTTTTACCATCGGAAGAGGAAGTGTGCAGTATTTAATGTTTCCTATGAAGAGTATCATTGAATGGTCACCTTATATATTATATATATATTTTTTTAATTATGGCGATTTGGAAATCCGTCATAGTGTAAATTAAAAATAATTGATCAATTTTAAGAAAAATAATACCTTTCGCAGTTACGAGGTGCTACCCAAAAGTATTCGAAAGTCATCAATAGATTAAATTACAAAATACCTTGACCTTATTCACCACTATCACCTTCAAAGTACCCCCTTTAGATATATGTACCCATCCCAGCGCTCCTTCAAATTACAGAGTGGAACCTGGAAGTACTTTTTCGGGAGCGTGTTTAGCGCCGCCAGCGATTCCGCTTCAATTTCCTCAACTGTCTCATATCTTCGGTCTTTTGACTAGACTTTAATCTTGGGGAACAATAAGAAGAATCACAAGGCTACATCACGCGAGTATTTTGGATGAGGGACTGTAGTCGAGTTAATTTTCCCCAGGCTCCTGCATACCTTCTTTTCATTACTCAGCAGCCGCGGCACGAACTTGCAGAATTCCGTCTCACGTCGAGTTGATCGGATAAAATCCTCTGGCATATGCCACACGATAGTCCCACAATGTTAGACGTCGTGGATGGTCCGCTTGCGATCTTCCATGACCGCAGTCCGCACAGCAGCGACATTTTCACGCGTAATTCTGGTTTATGGCCGTCCTGAACGTGCATCATATTCAACTTATATTCGACCATGTTTAAAACGTTTAAACCTTTTTTAGGTTTCAGTTTGGCCTTAAGTATCGTCTCCAAATGCATGTCTCGGAATTTGATGTGTTTCTGCAACGGTTTTCCCCAGTTTAAAGCTAAACCTTTCACAGACGCTCACGAGCTTTCTCACATCTGTCATCGCGAAATTGCAATTGAAGTAAAACGCAACAATAAAAAAGTTTTCACAAATAATAAACACGTTCACCAAGAATGAAGCCACTTGGCTCACTGGGAAACATAGGATGTATGAAGTGACAACTGGCAACGTTTTGCCGTATCAGCACTCGTCCACGTGAAGTACGAATTTCGGGAACTTTTGGGTAGAACCTCGTATATTTCAACTTCAGTATCAGATATGAGTACTTAACCTAAAAGCACGAACTCAGTAACGTGAGATTATTCCAAATTTGAAGGTTATACCCAACTAGTGTTTCGTATGAAATCAATGGTCCGCGAGTTCACTTCGTGGAATGAATACATGATGGTCAAAAATACACTTAGTTATATTCCACACAAATTTATTAAAAACACTACCGGTTTCGACCTTTTCAGGTCATTCTCAAGAGTTACAATATAACTCTTGAGAATGACCTGAAAAGGTCGAAACCGGTCGAGTGTTTTTAATAAATTTGTGTGGAATATAACTAAGTGTATTTTTGACCATCTCGTTATACCCAAACTGCTGAGAGATAATAAAATGAAAATTTATGGTTTTTATTAAAGTATTATATAAAATATACTTTGTGAAGTCAAAGTTTGGTTGTGAGAGTTTATCAATGCACTAAAATGTAGATCTTATGCGAAACCATAACTCTCATAGGAAATAGTACTTAATTTCGCGTTAAAATAAATTTGTAGCATAGTTAACACTAAACAAATACTTTACCACTAAAATACTCCAGGGCCAAATATGACTTACGTATATCGCTTATGTAATCGTGTTTTCGAAAATTAATTCTTGAAAGACAGTGCTCCGCAATAATTTGCTATCAATTTAAACGCCTCTTTTAGCTCGGAAGATAATACTCTGAAGTGAGCAAAATTATGGTTTGTCAATATATTTCCACCAGACTTATGACGTTAACATGAATGCCTTCCAAAGGCACCCTACGTTTTACGTGGCATGCAGTTGTTTTTATTATTCTCTAACGCGGAACATCCCAGTTCTGAGGTGACGTATAGAAACGAGAATTACCGACATATAATATTATACGCGCATTCGATTCTTCAAATGATTACCGAAGGCAGAAGTATTCAGCGTGGTCACAAGGGTGTTACGCTTCGGGTTTCGATAAAAGCGAATTTAAGAATACCAATATGCATCTAAAACCTAACTGTTAACTTTCAAGGACATTTTAGGCCTTGTAGATAATCTACAAGAAACTTATAATGAAAGAGGCCCGATCTTCACTGGTCCACTGAACCATTTTTTAATATTCCAGCAGCAGCAATTTCGAGTAGAGGAGGACCGCATGAGTGGAAATGGATCCAAAACGACTCAGCCGGCGAGAGTGGTAAGATTTTATGAATGTAGGGGTCCACCGTTGAAATGATTACGGCCTCCACAATGAATGTTGACGTATGAAGTATAAGAATGAAACATCTCATTTTTTACCGCAATAGATTTAAAAAATTTCAAGTTATAGGCAGTTAACCTAAGCCTTAGTTCAGCGACGTTTTCCCCTAAACCAAAGCCATTTCAAATATTTATTCCCAGTTATCATTTTAAACTGTATTCCTATGCATAGACAAAGCCGCAGATCTCAATTCTCTATGTCATTACTATTGTTCAGTATATTTTAACACGGACACTGTCGCCGGAGCGCCAAAAACTGCTGGAAAATCGGTGGATAGCTTGCACAAATGTAACACTTAAATATGCCGAAGCCCGCAAAAATTTACTGGATGAAGGGTCGCAACAAACTGTTTCATCTAAAAATACGTGAACACAAGAGACTTATAAAAAACAGAGCATTTTAAATAGCGCGACACTCCTGAGTTATGGCCAAATTGGGTGGGTTATCATTCACCAAAAGAATAGACTTCACTTTAGTTCGCCAAGCTGACATTTTCTCTACTATCTATTGGTTAATTATGAATAGGATATTAATTAATTTTGAATTATACGTAGGTAATAAGAAAACCTTCACAAATATTCCATCATATACAAGGTTGTTGACGTCACTAAGCTTGTTCATCACGCATAAGGCATCCCCCTGTCAAACCTTTTGGATCTAATGAATACGGTCATTTTGCACCTAATTCATGTCTAAACTGACGCTCGAACACAAACATCGAATCGAAGCACAAGTACAAGCAAAGACTCGAACCA
The DNA here is from genome assembly GCA_963573305.1 of Pyrrhosoma nymphula. Lineage (NCBI taxonomy): Eukaryota > Metazoa > Arthropoda > Insecta > Odonata > Coenagrionidae > Pyrrhosoma > Pyrrhosoma nymphula. Next base: position 169,668,546 of record OY754327.1, read on the forward strand.
GTATCCTTAATACCATCTTACGAGCCCTCTAGTCACCATGCATGCTTGTAGAGCAAGCTCACCCATCCTGTCGACCATTCTTGCCCACACATTATCTCCCAATGCGTTACCAACGCAATCGATGGAAATCCGAAAGAAAAAAAGAGAATGAAAGAATCCCTCAGGAGGGCGATTGGTAATATCGACGGGATGACAACACGCTCCCCGCCGAGGGTCAGGGGCATCCTTAAAAAAAAATTAAAAACGCTATGGAACCCCGCGGAGACGTCGAATGAGATGGAGTGAAATTGAAGAAGGGGGGGGGGGGGTTAGTGGGCGACCGCAGGAGGGAGGGTAACGGGTAACGCCTCCCCCTCTTTCCTCTCGGGAGTGGTGGTGGTGGGCAACCGGGCGAGAGCGCTCCACTCAAACGAGCCCAAGGAGCGGACCCTGCCCCGGCTCTCCTGGGTCCTCCATTGCTGCCCTCCTCTCCCTCCCCGAAAAACCTACCATCCCCCCCACACCAATCGTTCGCCCGCCCGCCACATCTCCAAGCACGACGATGGTATGATTAATAGCGATGATTTTCGAAAATGGACTAATGATTGCGAGCCCCCAGCGGCATGCGCGCCCGCCAGGCCGACACAATCCTCACCTCGGCCGTGTCTCGCCTCCCGACTCGCCGTGCACTCGCGCTCACTCTCACGCACACACCCTGCCAACCTCGGGACCCTGCCACCCTTCCTCCTCCCTCCCTCGCCCGTACCCCGAGTTATCTGCGCTCGAGGGTCTAAGGTATTCGAGCGAGATATTTCTGCACATAAAAAATTCAATAAATATTTTGCCTAAATATAAAAAATGAGGATCTCGTCTTTTAAATGATGCCAAAATATCAGCCACTCATTTTGCTATTTTTTGAGTTACTTGCCAAATAAAAAAAGTCGGTTTCCATTGGATTTGGTTCGGCTCAGGAACATTTTTAATAAAAATGAAGTTTGATGCACAGACCGCGTCAGTTCCGTTGTAGAGTGTAGTTCGTCTGTTGCTGAATTATTTTTTTAAATTAATATATTATGAACCGTAATAATATTTAGGAAATTGCACGAAACACTCTGCTACAAAGGTGTTTTCAGCGTACGGCCGAAGCATGATTTAAAAATTCAAGTTGAAGCCTCAAATATTCAGGATATTTCTGTGAAGTTCAGTAATAAAGACGAAGTTTTTGCAACAATAATATTATTATAATTACTTCACGAAACTTAAGGCTGCTTAAAGTTAAAAATTAATATTCTAATAAAGTATCTATAATGACTAGAGAATAATCTCGCACAAACTACCTTAAAAGTCCCAATAAAAACTCTCGTGGTCGTCGCGGAAGTTTCCCACTGAAAACAGAGAGGCCACATTAAGCGTGGGGAATGAATTATTAACACCCTTCCCACCTTTAACTCTGCTCGTTAAAGGAGGGCGGAAATAATATCAAACAATCACTTTCATAATTGGTAAATGTCGTTACATGAATTCCTTTCATAAATGGCTTTTCTATCGATACTCTTTGGGGATGTTGCTGGCTTCTTCAGCCGGCTAGCCTCCTACAGTCTTTCTAAACCTACCTTTCGCCCCCATACTATTCTCAGCATGCGGGAGTGATCATGGGAGAAGACCCCTGCTGTTTTATGGAAAAAGAAACCCTAAAGGTGGTCTGGCGCGTGTACATGCAGTGAAGGCGTAGAGACAAGCGTGGTCCAGAGCCAAAAGCTAAGAGCGGGCATCAGGAGGATCGACAGTTCCAAGAGACATTACGCGTGTTTGATGGTTCTGATACGTGTATAACATAGCGTCGAGATAGTTTTCGGTAGATCTTCGAACTTGATCTTTTGCGACCTCCTATTCCTAGAGGTGCGCGGACACGTTCACAGCAGGCCTATTTTACGTTGTAAACATTTAAATCACTCCCTCCACATACCAAGATAGGAATATTGACATCATAAAAATGCACGTATTATTCAGAAGAGCTCTAAAAATTGAAAGAAATTCATGGTTGCATATTAAAGCAAAACCTACGCAAGCACTTAATCCACATAAATAAGAGGACCAAATTACACTGGAAACTGGAATATGGATTACTTATAATTACATTTAGATAATTATCGATATTTCTTTTTTCCAATGCTCTTAATGCCAATGAAAATAGAAATAAAAACAATAAAACTATTGTGTTAGAAGTGAAACGAGGATATTATGGACTATCCTGCATGGTAATTAAAAATTTCCTGATAAAGAAGTAAATTGTTGGAAGCATTGGCTAAGTTGAGGCTCACTATGGGTGACCAATAAAATTTCACGAGTCTTCTCTCTGATTATGTATTTGGGATCAGAGGGTTAGCACGAATCATTCTCGCCATTAAATGAGGCAGAGTACATATAAGTTAAACAGTGTGAATTCATTTTGGGATAGTTTAAACACAGCTTGAAAAGCATTATGAAGTAACCGCTCATGACCGATCTGATAAAGCTTCGATAAAGTTTTGTTGTTTCAGCTGTTATCAAGTTGTATAAAGTTGTTATCCTAGAGCTTTGCTGTTTAAATTTTGAGTCATTCACATTTAACTGTTGTATATAGTCATACGTCTTAATTTTTTTGACATTAATGTGCAATTTGCAATACTCACAATAATGGTATTTATGAAAAGAATATCTCCCTAAGAATATCTCAAAGCCCTAAAAGATTGTACCTAGCGTAACTATGAAGATTGAAAGTGAAGGATGTGTTAAATGATTTACGGGGATCAATCCGTACCAGGGGTAAAGCCAATGTGAAATATTAAATTATGCTACCTTCTAGAATTTCTCGAACGAGGAGTTTTCGTTCACTCGCCAGGAAGCAACACCAACAGTTCACACTCAGGTATCTGATCTAAGGGAGAAATTATTCCCACGTCAGTGACCAACTTACTACTTTGATATCACCACTTTGTTTCAAGAACAGTAATAGACTGGAAATGGAAAATCAGCTTCCAATAACTCTGGTGTAATTTTAACAATACAGAGCATGCGTACGGCTACAAAATCATGTTCTTCTCAGATTTCAATGTTTCTCCTTTTATTTTCTCAAATACTTTTTTGATATTTTAAGTTCTACTACCTATGACAAATTTTCTTCAACCTGGAGTACTGGAACATTAATACAGACAGACTACAATATCCAAGGGACATAATCAGGAAGGATTACTCATTATCGAGCCTCTAAAACGTTAAATTTCGACGGCTCAGCATGGGAAAATCCCCTGTGAGGTGTCTGCCGTAGTAGTAGTGATGAGGTTCGAAAATACTGAGCCCATTTGAAATAAGGCCCCGGGATCCTTTCCACCTCCTTCCACTGCCACCCTAACTACGCTCATCCCGGCAGTCCCCAAGTAGGTACCCACTCTCGTGAGCAAACAGTGCGCGAAACCAACCTGGAAATTCACGCGTCGCTCCCTTCTCTCCTCCGTCAAGCTCCTCGTGAATCTATTTCCATACCCCGGCAAGAAGAGAATCTTCCCCACCTCCAATTTACCGCTGCTCCCAAAAAGGACCATCCCACCGAAGGAGACCCTCCTCATAAATAACGCTTTGATTGAAAATGCTTTCGAGTCTTCATTAATCTTCGGCATTTGAGACGTTTCACGCAGAGAGAGAGAGAGATGGTGGTGGGCACCCGAGGAGGCGAAGAACGGGGCAGAGTAAATGGGGAGATTAGGAAGAGCAGGTGGGGAGGAGACGAGGAGGTGAATTCATAGTGTGGGTTGATAGGATGGCGTAGGCCGCCTTGGCAATACGAATAGTTCATTGTAAATAGGGCACCCGTTTGACTGCGGGGGTCCTAGTGTACAGTGTGCACGTGTTGAGAGAAATTGACGGGGGCTGGATGAGAGCATTTTTTGAAAGGGGTTTGTGTTTGAAAACGATTCCTCAAAGGAATAATTTCGATGGGTTTCACATTGACGAAATTCCATTCGGAGTTTTTCCTTAGTTATTTGAGCTAAAAGGGCACAGAATTAATTCAGAAAAATGCAAATTTTTCGCCAACCAGTCTAGCTGGAAATGTTTTGGTAGTAATTTTTGCATTTCACATCGCTATAATTCGGCAGGATGAAAATCATCATATACGCAGTTAAACAAGGGGTAAGTGCTCACGGGTTGTGATTGTTTGAAGTCCTCTTCTCCATTTCATTGCCATCCTTGATGGACTGCTGGGGTATAAAATCCAGTTTTCTTGAGTCCTCCAAAAGTTGCCATGGGAATCAGAAAGCCTGGGTATCTTAGTGGTCTGCGCCTTGACCCGAAAAGCCAAAGGTCCGTGGTTAGGTTCCCACTCCTGGGGGATTCTTTCTCTAGGTACATTTTGTGTATTTCACCGTCGTAATTCGGCAGAATGAAAATCATAATTTACCTCTAATACGAGTCTATAATTATTCTAAAAATTAACGAATGATCAGGCTTACAAATGAACAATAAGAGAACTATGATTTCGACAATCATTTTTCACGCTTAAACAGTAATAGAAAATCTAGGCGTGCAAATAAGTCAATTCAAGATTATGAAAAACCCTGTTCCAAAGTAAAAACTAAAACAACGACTGATGCACGCTTCTTTATATATACTATGTTTACGCACAGCGACAGCCCTACGAATATAACCTGAATAGATCCGTACATTTAAGCAATTACGAAATTAACTTCAACACAACATCCCATCTCGTTTTACACATTACTATTTCGCGTAAATGGAGAAATATATTTTCATTAAGTCAATGGTTAACCGAATAGTCAAATGGTTGGGCCACATTTTCAAGCGTAACTATTTGATGAGGGGAGGATAGAAATAACACGAGATATGGGGCGATCAATGAAATATGAAACGGAAAAAGGCACAAAATATACAATAAGATACTCTGAATCGAAGAAAGATGCAAGGATAAGCAGTCCCAATGACACCTGTCGTCAAAGAGACACGGAGACGAGGAAAAAGATGCAATAACAAAATAAATGACCCATATAAACTTTATCCCAAGATATATATCAAAAGATATCCACTAATTTCCACAAAATGACCTCTATCAACAAATAACCAACGTTAACAGTTTTTCACTATTTAAAATAAATCTTCAGAAAAAAATAATGTTAGATTTAAATATGTTAGAAAAGTAAATGAATAAATTGTTTAAAAAGTAAGGTAAGTTTTAGAAAGAAATAGGTATCAAGCACCCAAGATTTTTTAAGTCTAAATCAAAAATATGGGCGCGCCTTGCTTCCCGAAGTGTCTTGGTTCCCATTTCCAATGAACGTCGTCGGTGGGAAACTTTTGTGCTGCAATTATGCATGATATTTTCAACATTTTGAAAAGAAAACGACCATGGAAACTTTTGAGAATTCTTAAATTGTTCGACAACTGTTGAGAGGCATGAACAAATCGTCCTCTCCTTAACGTCCCACCCAGCCTGTAGTTAAGCATTAATTTTCAATACATCAAACGGAATAAAAAAGCGATTTAAATATTTTACCATAAGTGGCTTAAAATTACTAGTGCTTAATTTAATTAAAAGTGCTATTAATTCTAAGGTTTTCGCTCAAAGGGAAATTAAAATTTGCATTCAATATATAGCAGAAGTGATAATTAAACGTTTACGAGGGGCGTGAAAGAAGGGGCATGAAGATAGGATAGACTCAACGGAAGACCGGCGAAGAAGATTTAGACAGGGTTTCAGAATAGAGAAAGCAAAAGAAAAAATGTGAAGATAAAACGACGCTCGAGACTGAGAGATACATGATTACTGCTGAGATAGTTGGGAGACAGTGGGCATGAAATAAATATAGAGGACTATACTTCAGTTTTTGGAAAGGTACGAAGTGGTGTGGAACATATTATGAGATGGAGAAGAGAAGAATGAAGATAAATTTTTTTTATATTACCTATTTAGAAGTGTCACTAAATTCCACGAGCATCGGAATAATTTTATAGAACCTGTAAAAATTCTGCGTAAAGTTAGACTTTTATATTTTATCGCGCACTTGAGAAGAGCATAGAATCCGCAAACGTAAAAAAGCCTTTTTTATCCACTGTATGAAAAATCTTATAAAAAGCACCAATTTTTTGGCAATTTCTCTTCACAGTACAACTAAATTACTTTACCACCTAAATTTCTCCAACATCTCGCATAACTTCTTTTAAAAATTCTCTCTTTTCCCTAAGTGGTCCAATTTATATGAGACCACAATGGTTGGAAGAAAAAATTCGTGAACCTTACAATTCGCATGAGTCTCGCTTATATAAAGAAACGTAACACAAAGAACACCCCATTGCTAATTCAATAATTTTATTGACCATCTATATACCAAAGCGACCAGAATTCCTCGGTATAATATAACTATGACATCAATCACAAATTTCCTCTGGCCACATGGGCACAACTGATTACTTTTGCATAACGGAAAATAATCGGATTACTAGTTGACATAGATTCAGTCCTTCAAAGTATATATATTATTTCCGGAAATTGAAGTGGTTATTACGAAATATTCCATGCATCTCTTCATACTTTTACTAGTCCATGGCTTGTATTAAGGCGACATCATACTATCAAAAAAAAAACAACACTTTATTCCAAAATTTATGGAATGCACTGCTTTCCCCGCCTCTCGATCGTCTCCTTTGAGTCCAAATGCATTGCGTCAAGTAATAATAACAAATGAGAGCTTTTTATTTCTTTCATCAACTCTGAAAAGGTGGGTATAAATCCATCTTCATGACAACAGGATTGAGGAGCCGAGATTGAGACCTCTTTGTGAGATTGCAATATTCGAAGGATGAGCTGATAAAAGGTGCGAGAGAAGAGAGAAACTGGAGAGGAGGGAGGGAGGGGGGTCTGAAGAATGGAATGTAATGAGCTGGGCGTGGAATTGATCGAGCACGGACAAAGGATCTTTCACCTTTCACTCCTCGGGAAGATGTACGAGGCAGCCACCTGCATTCAGCGTGAGAATTACATCGAGCAGGGTGATCGAGTGGTGCATGTTACGTTCAACCCTTCACAATCACTACCAATAAAAATTCATCATTACGGATATGCAGATAATACCGGTAAGTTTTTGGACGGCACCAGCCATCCTACATCCAAATTCCATCATCAGGGCATAAAACGTCTCCACTCAAAGCACTCCCATTTCAGCAACAATTACTCTTTCTTAAACTCCTCATATCTTGCAGCAAAATTGTCAGTCTGAATTCAAGTGTACTTTGTACTGTAAAATGCCATTTATGATCAACATCAAAAGGTTTCCCAACATACTTTCTAAAAATGGGGCTTAAGATACCTTATTAGGATAAATAACGATCCATAATATGAAATTCCTTTTAATTGTGCTAAATGTACGTGCGCTAATACTGAAACACACGGTTGAGATATGTCTGAAAAGATGTACTTAAGTACTAGCGTGCCACGAACTCACTTATTTTTTTCTCAAAAGATATCTTATACCTAAAAAAATATTGAAAATTTTGTTTTATAGTACTCTCAGGTGGTTTTGAATCGACAGAATGGAACCAATCACTAAATCGGTGCATTAGAGTTTTGTCGGCAAAATGACATGGGCTCTGACTTTTTCCTGGTATCACGATCAAATAAGAGTTGAGCCAATGTAAAATGTCCAGTTTTAATGATAATTCATTTCCCTGTTGCGTCGACAAAATTTTCCCGGTACCGGAAAGACTCGAAACAGAAGCAGATTGAAAAGGCTTAAAAGATATTTAAATAGTTAATTAGAAGTATCAGCAGAGGTATTTATCTTAATCTCGTTTCCTCGAGGCATGGAGTTTCCAACATTTCATTTACAGTCGGCAATGTAAAGAAGGCTATGACACTTCATGTTTTTGGCAGGAATGGGCAGAACACATATTTCCAGTTCTCTTAATCCGCTGGTTCGATTCACAGAATGAAATTGGTCATACGACAAGTGCTACCCTCTCTATCCTCCCTTGCTCGTGGCGTGCGCCGTGGAAGACCTTAAAGCTGATTCGTTTGCAGGAGTGCGGCGACCGACCGCGGCGGGCCGCGAAGCGTCGACCAAGAGAAAGTCGATCCTGAGAAAAAGATTAAATTAAATGCTTATCTTTGAGGCTGCCGCGCGTGGCCCGCAATGATTTCCTTGCATATACACCCTATTCTCCCCTATCCCCTTCCTCCGAATAACCCTGCCACTTCGGTCCGCCGCCACCGAAAACCATTTTCCCCCACGCGAATGCTACCAATCCCACGAGCACACACACATTCATGAGTGCCGGAAACACCACGTGACAATCAGAAAAGACCCCGAAAGGCGAAAAATGGAACGGACCGCGTCGAATCTTCCAACGGGGGACGGGGTGTCTCGCCCGCTCGCTCAGGCATTCTCACGAAACACCTTTGCGTGATTTTTTCCTGTTAACGCATGGCGGGACGGCAAGCAGGCGGCGAAGTGCACGAAAGTCACGTCACGGGGTCCTTCCCTCGCAGTTTTCGTGATACACACACAGGGAAAGAACGTTGGCAAATGCTGCGGCTGCCGCCAGCGGAGGTTCGCTTTGTTTCCTCAACCATCCCTTGCGCGCCCGACGGCAATAACTCTCTCTTTCATATTTCGAGGGGAGAAAAGCCCTTTTTTTACTCGGTGGTACATTTTCTCTTCCTTTTGGGACGGGGCCAACTGCACGCACCCATCATCTTTTCTCGAGAAAAATAAATAAATTATATGTATACATATAAATTGGGAGCTCGTGTGCATCTAAGGGAGGAGATCGCGCACGCAATTAACGGGTCACGGCATAATCGCATTGCTCTTTCAGATCCGTGGGTTCCTTTTCTTTTGTCTAATTTGTTCTTCGACTTGGAAATGATAAACATCTTTCGGATGGAATGAGCAAAGAAATCGCGGCCTTTTGAGCAGCGGTTTGCTTGTTCGATGATATTAGTGATTTATGGTAATGTAGCCAGGAATGGAATATTGATAATAGCAAGGCATTATACACCTGGTGGAAAATAGTTAATTTATTTCTAAATATAGGTTATAGCCATATTTTCGTAAGAAACAACAAGCAAAATAATACTGCGTTAGCTTGTATTGAAATGGGTGAATACGAAAAGACATTAATAAGACTACTCAAATTAGAAAATTGAGATACTTTTCAACGATATCGTATTATTTTTAGAGGTACCATTTATTCGTTAGTATTATCATCATTCTGTTTAACCCCATGACTTGTACCTATTTTTAGCTGTATTAATCCCATTACTGATAAATCATTAATCAAAGAATTAAAACATTTTCATCTAAGGCACCATTAACTCTTTAAGACCAGATAAGGAATATTTTTGCTCTCTGTCTAGTGTCTGGTATCGGGTGTTCCTCCGCTTTTTTTATTTCGACTACAGTTTCTCCAGCCATTCTGCTGGCGTCTTCAAGCCCACTTCTGACCTGAAGACGCCAGCAGGTTGGTTGGCTGGAGAAACTGTTGTCATAAAAAGACACTAAGCGGAGGAACACCCGAAAGCAGAGACTAGACATGCTAAACGCCGCGGAAACCTTCGAATCAATTTTTGCTCTTATTTACAAAAGGGTCATATTTCGTTGAAAATGAAAAGGAAAAAGCCAGTAAGGATTCACTACGTGGAATTTTCCTCATTATGTTGCTCGATATAAATTCAGTGACGCAGTCAAATATTTCTTGAGTTATATTAGCCCACATATCTTGGAATAGTAATTTCTGGATAATTTTTTCCACAGTGAGACCGCAGACTTTAACTTTAGACAAAATACAGAAACACGACAAACCGACGTATCTACTATATTCCCAATATTTGTTTATTTTGTAAGACATATTACAGTGTCGACTTTTGATGAAAGATAACCAAAAAATACCTAATTTTTGTTTGAGATGCCATATCGACTACCAAGTGGTACTCATTTCATGCTCTAAATAGTGATTTTTAAGGTTGAATTATTCAAATCATCTTGAAGCTTACGATGAGCTATTAGATTTCACCCCTATTTCCCTAATAAGAAAAAACTGCGAAATGTTGAGGCACTCACTTCTGTTATAGCCCCTAAAAATGCCAAAGTTAGGATCATACTTCTCCTATGGTAACTTGTTCGATAAAACATAATGCTAACCCGACATCTGGTGCACAAGTGCCATCGATTAGCTGAGACCATAAGTGCTAAAGTGTTGCCCCTCACAGGTAGTGGGTAGGTATGTATCTGAGAGTAGCATTGAAGCCATAATGTCTCTAGCTCGTTTAACCGTTTTCTCGCTTGCCATTATGACTATGTGAGGGTAGTAACAACAGCCGAACTCGGCGACAAATCACTGCCACCGACGACAAGATCGGTTAAATTAATGGCATACTCAAAAATATTCCCAACTTACTTCCTAGCAGTGCGAATAACGACTTCCACGGCGGGGTAACAAGCGTAGCCTCAACTGCGCCATTAATGTATTAATTTGAATCACCGTGAGCGCGCATTTTCATGGGCGACTCTCAGAATAAACGGCACTTATTATGCTTTCTTTTTTATAATTGTTATCCCTAAAATTCTTTTCAAGGCATAGTTCATCGAGAAGAAAATACTTCACCACCGTAAAGTTTTACTGCCTCTGTAGGCGGAGAGGCATTTTCATGCCCCAAGAATAATTTATTTCGTATATTTAATCTCCAACTGCTGCGCAATGAAAGGTAATAAAACGCCGTGATTTACCCCCAGACGCGGCGCTCGAACAAGCTGGGAGCACGAAACTAGTTGCGAATAGGGCTGCCTTGGATCTAAAACGAGCAATAATCCGTCTTCAAGCGAATGCCTTCTGAAGCAACTCCTTTTAGTGAAATGAATTCAAAGAAAAGAATTCAACGTTTCGAGTTTATTGTTTGTTCTTTTTTATTGGAATTATGAGGAATATGTATCAGAAGTAAGAAGGGGAGACAATTTAAGAATTTGGAAAATAAGAGAAGAGATTCAGAGAGTGGATAAAGGTTGCGAAGCATGACAAAGTAAAATTAGCCGATTGCGAAATATAGCTGCCAACGACGTCGGTACTGCGTTATCCATAATAGAAGGCTAATACAGAGATCGAGGGCAGCATTGCTTGATTTAGTATATCAATGACAAGGACGTGGTTAACGAAAGTAGGAGTGAGACAATACAGGGAAAAACTAATAGAGGGAAATGATAAATGACGATGTAAGTAGAAAGAAGGGCACCCCGATGGCAAAAAAATATTTTTTTTCATTGTCAGCACCGCGTGGAAATTGAAGTCATAGCGACATTAACGAGATAGTTGACATCGCAATGGATGGAGGGATAACACGATTCTAAGCTACCTATCCAAAATAAAGCAGGATCGATATCCTAGGCATAATTTTACGCTCCTCTTTCTTTTGCTAAAATATTAAAGGTTAGCGGTTGTGGCAGAAATAAGAGGGGAGCAGGAGATGGCGAAAATCGTGGCCATAGGAGGGAGAACTAAATATCAGTCCCTAAGAAACAGAATCGACAAAGCCTCATTTTTCTTCTCCCCCACGAAGAAAAGGGCTGTGCATGATCGAAGGCAAGGTAGGGAGTTTCCCAGATTACATTGGACGTCGGAACATGAGGTTATTGGTCGCTTTTGGAGTAGGAGAAGGGAACATTATTACAGAGATAAGCCCCGTGAACGATTAAAACGTCAACCTCCACGTCGAGGGGGAAAGAGGGAAGGACACTTGTCAGAGATATTGTATTTGTTGCTCTCTTTCCCACAGGAATCAATATTTTTTCTCGTTGTTTCCGTGTCGCTGATTACAAGATCATGCAAGATCGCCCAAAGACCAACGAGAAAAGGGGAAGAATAAGCGGACAGGGATTAGGAAACATTTGAAGGAATCAATGAAATTACTAGATTAGATACGAAATAAATGAAGCGTCTTGTTCTTCGTTTCTCCATTCCTTCTACAAGAGAGAATATATCGTGAGGAGTACGTAAAAGAGAGGAAAGAAGAGGTTGAAGATCTATCATGCACACACATTTAATCTAACAGAGGTCACGCGATCCAACCGACTATCCACAAGAGCTGTATGCAAATTATGCCCGAGGGTCAGGTGGATTACAGATGTAATAAAATATGAACTAAAGAAAGAAAAGAAATTACTGCCCCCCAAAATATTTTTATGGACGATATGCAGACATAATTGAACAAGGTACCATTTAAATTCGGTTCAACTTTCCAATTTTTATCCATGAAGTACTACACACGATTGCACGGTAGAAAAACATATTTTTGCGCACTATATTAGTTAGTAAGCCTTGGGTACATAAACTATAAACATAAATTATTAATGTATTTATTAACCACTTATAAATAAATAATTTCTTCTTTTAATATATTGAGTTTTGGTTAGCGTCTATTGACCAAAACCCAATATATTAATAGAAGAAATTATTTATAAACATAAAGATAGAATTACTTGAACAAAATCAAATAATCAGCTGTTACCAATCTGAATAGATATGCTCATTTATCTAAAAAGCATTTAGCTGTTTTTTATGAATTTATATAGAGATAGTATATTATGTTGATAATATGTTGTGGTTTCACAAAAAAAGGACAGTGATTAGAAAATTAAAATGCTGCGAATATGATACTTGGTACGCTAATCCATTAGTGAAAACTAAATTTGAAATAAGGAGTTGTATGTATATTTTGCTCTTGTTTTGATTAATGCCGTCTTCAGTTTTTCTATAACCAAAATGGCTTAAACGTCGTTGATTACCTACATCTAGATTTCCAGCCACAACTGGAGTCAAGTTTGGAGTCTCAACTGGAGAGGAGTTCTATGGACAAAAAGGAAGACGGAACGAGGAAGGTTAGAGATGGCAGGTGAGGAGAGAAAACTTCTAGAGGAAATTAGGAGGAGGCAGAGTAGGAGGTTGGGCATGTGATGAGGAGCCAGGGGATGCTGAAGACCGTGATGGAGGGGAAGGTGTTGGGAAAACTGAGAAGGGGATGAAAGAATATATATGATGGATGGGATAGAGAGAGGTAAGACGCAAACTGAGCGGAAGAATTAAGTCCTCCAAAGGTGTAGAGACCAGTGGTCATAAAATATAATTGAGGTAACACTTTTCCCAACTAAACCAACTTTAACCAACTATATTTCATAATAATAAACACCCAGACAAACATCTTTCGCTGCGTTTTTCATTAGTTAATTTTATAATCTATTTCTACCTGGTAAATGACAGAGTTAGCATCAGTGAAAATCTTACGAAGTTACTAAGCAAGCAACACAATCACGCATTATGAAAATTATCAAAGTTTACTCAAGAGTTAAGGTTAGAATGGTAATTTGTTTTTCACGTAAAAACGTGTTTCGTTTTTTTTCGATATTATTACCAAAGAAAATAAGATACATTTTAATGTATTGTACCACAAATTTTGCTAAGAAATAAAACCGTTGCCTAAAATAACGTATTCTTAGCATATAAACTTTATAAAGAGATTGAGTACACCGTAACATGATAATCATTATTCCTAAATATAATTTTTTTACTATTTCAACATCGTTTATGAATTTATGAAAATTTCCAGTCCAAAATAGTTTTAAATTCATTTTAATATCTTTATAATATTAAAAATATTTTATAGATATTTCATAAGACTATCTCCTTTGCATGAAAATAAATTAAAAATCAATTTGCTCCAAATTAAAATGCTCTAATATTCATAATATTTGAGGCACCGGAAATGGTAGCTGCTAGTTGGGAAAGATCTTGAAGGCCCTTTAGCTGAATCGGCAATTTAATGTTTGATAACAATCATTGCTAGAGCGCGGGAAAAACGTCTTTGGACTTTTTGCAAAATGGGGACTTGGTTGTTTAATGACAAATCTTCACAATTTCCGTAAAACAACATTTTTTCATCTCTTCATTGGAGACTTTTTCGGACTTATTTTTGGCATTGGTGACTTCCGAAAATACGAACTTTTTCGGGACTTTTCATGTAAATTACAAATTATAGCCTAAAATCACCATCTAGCGTGATTTTGAATGCATGTTAGCAGCAAAAGGATGATAATACGACAGTCAGTAAAATTTTTGTTCAACTGGGTGTTTTCAACATTAGTGTTTCTCAACTGGTACTCCATGGAGCCCTAGGGATCCACAAATTAGAGTTTGGTGCTCCGCAAAAATAATACGTACGTATATATGTGACAGTTGGTTTAGGAAAAGGTTGGTTTAGACTGGTTGGTTTAGTTTCAACTGCACCAAATTAAGCAATAATTAATTCCTTTCGGTGCTCCACGATCCATCGAAGGCCACTGGTATAATGCGCCAGGAGAATAATATAAACCGGGAGCTTTGTTGAAAAACTGAGCGCTCTACACTCTTGGCTAACACCCCGCCCTTCTCAGGGAAATGGAGGAGAAAATTGCAACAACTAGGCCCATCCTTGATGATATACAATCCTAATAGGTTCATGCGAACTGCGTAGATTTTGTAATAAAAAATTTGGAGAGTTTTCAGGGCGTGTTTTATTGTAGCGTGGCAAGCGATATGTTTAAGCGTTTGTGTTGTTTGGTGGAATTTTTATATAGTTACGGAGAAGAAATCGTTTGAGATAAATGATTGGCGTCATCAGAAGCCAAACTGACTGTGCATGCTTCGCTATTCAAGTACCTGAATGTATTAAATAACACAATTTACTGCAATGCTTGTGAAAAATCGTGAATATCAATAAATCTTATGAAGCATCTACATTAGAGTGGGCCGAAATAAGTTTTTTTTAAATCAAATTTTCCCTGTGCGGGAAAGTTGTGTACTGATATGAGGATCTCGCACGCAAAATTTTTTCGAAATCGGATAATATTAACCACTGCCGCCCGAGCCCTAAAGTTTAAAATTTTGCGAAAATACAGGCGCAAATGGGAAACAAACGCCTTTAGAGACTGGGGTATTTAAAAAAACCGACATTTGAGTAAGCATCAACGAATAATGTATATCTCCGTATTAAATTTCTGAAATTATAAATTAATTTGACGAAATCTATGGTTCTACGACGCCTGGGAATGGTCAACAAATTTTGATCATAGGCAACCCGCAAACTATCAAAAAATTATGGCGACATCGGACATCACTTCACATTTAGCCTTTCGGAAGCCATAATTTTCCTACTTTTTCAAATTTTATTCCTTTACAAGTGTCTCAGTAATCATTTCGCATTTAGTAATTTCGTGGAAAAACCTACAAAATAATAAAGTTTTAAATTAACATTAATTTTGACGATTTTCCGTTTCCGATATTCAATGCTCCGATATTCCGATACGTTTCCGATATTCAATGCTCACCACAAAGATGATTCAGTGAGTTTCATTCTCCTCGCAATGCATGTCTTAAAGAGATTGTCGTTATAGTACGTTTGAAGTGAGTCAGAGATGATAGAGATGTTGAGAGGGAGAGGTGGGGAAGGAATGACCGAGACGGGGATTAACCTCAACGGGTCCCCAGCGAAGAGTCGATCTATGAATGCCTTGCTTATTAAGCGGACAGAGTTCTCAGGGAGGTCATATCCCAATTTAGACCCTCCTTCAAATTATGTTTACACTCCTTCACCACGTGCTATTGTAATTACTATTCACCACGTGCTATTACTATTGTAACGACATTATTGGCTCTTTAGTCCACAATATTCGCCACAATTTTTCATTTAATTTGGGTCTTCCCACCCATTATCCGACAAGATTGTAGTGCGTATTTCACATCACAAGTCTCAAGAAGCCAGTCAGATCGAGTTCGTTTCTCTGTCAGGATAACTAAGTACTTCGTGCAGCATACTGTGGTTTCTACAACACTAAGATATTTAAAATGGCGCTGCAGAAAAAGTTTACGAGGTGTGTAGTAGAGTGCCTGATTTTTGGTGCACCCGAAAAGTAAACAGGTAATGTTTTGCCTACTAATGAGGAGATGTTGAAAATGTTTTTGTACTCTTGGTTTATTAAAGAAGAAAGTGTAATTACTGATTTATCAGTGCCAGGATTCGCAGAAACCGTGGCATATGTCATATGAGACATTTGGACTACATCTTCTAAACCAGTTGTCGGACACCGGCAAATAGTGCGAAGGAATATTCAATACCATAGAAAATACCGTAATATTCTTCAATCTGTCAACAAGAAGTCTTTCATTGATCTCAAATAAGACTTTCTTCATCAAGTTTGTCACTTCTTTGACGTTGCAGCATGTAAATGCTCTATCGGAACTGATTGAACCACAGAAGTGTCTTTTCTCCCATCACTTCATGACACGTTTCTATCAAGGAAATTAAACTAAAAATGAATGAGAATTTGTGAAAATTGTGGCAATATTTTCTGATGTGATTTTAAATATACAATCTGTTATCAAATGTTCATAATTTTAATTTGATTTCCCCCAGCCAAAACTTTTAAAAGGATTTACCAGCAGCAGTGATAAGAATAAAAATTATTGGGATTGAAAGAGTTTTGATTTTCTTTTGATTTAAGTGGTATTTATGAACCGGAGTGTTATTCAAAATATACAGGAAATATTTTGGAAATATTACTGGGCTTTTCCTTCCAAATAATTCTTATAATAACTCAAAAAACCATAAAACCGTATTTCAGAGCTTCCTTTCTAATTACAACTTAACTATGCAACATACAAAAATACCTCGGACTTTGAGATTTTTTTCAAAACATTGTCGAGTTTTTAGGCGGCTTTCATTGTTAACATGATTTACAAACACATAGTAAAAATACTTAAAACATTAAAGGGATAGAAAAATTGTACTTAGACTTTACAAAGGGTTAAATAAATTAATTGTAATAATAAAATATGAGATAATAAAAAATATTTACCATCTGCACAGAAACATATCAAAATCAATCGATCTAAGTGATAGATTGATTAAAAACAACCCTTTTTAAATGAAAGCAAAAAATTATGGATAAATTTAAAATCCATTAAAGCTATTTTAAAGTTATTCATCGTCAATAAAGGACATGAAGGGTTGGCAAAGAGTGGGAAAATAAGATATAGATTGAAAGATTGCGCGAAGAAATTGACGCTAGGAGGGCAAGATAACACAGCGCAGAAGATGAGACGAAAATGCAATATGATCCAAGACACTGTACTCACTCAGATATTGAATTAATTGGGTGGCGTATGCCAGACAGCCACTCATTTCATCATGAAAATCGTGAGAAATGCTGATAGTGATCGTTAATAATAAGTGGAAAGTGAGACTGGCCGGAAAAAGGGATTCTCCTGTCTCTCTTGGCTAGCTCCAATTAAATTTCAGTCATTAAACAACTGTGAACTAAGATTATGCATAATATTTCCCGCATGAATGTTGGCCAAAATAGTTGACGAAGGGTCAACTTCGGATGTTTAACAAGAACGGATGATTCTGACACTCCACAATTACTTATCCACCATTTTCACATAATTTAGTCACTATGAAGATGGCAATTAAGCGACCATCCATTTCATCTTATTGTCATCTTGTTCACCTTTCTAAATAAGTATGCCATTTTGTATCAAACAGAGTTTACTATAACTCACATGAGCAGAAGAGTTTTGCAAAAAAAGGACGGAAGTCATGACCGGGTTTTCAGAAAAGAAGAGCAGAAAAGATTTTTTGTATTAAAACGGATGGTGTGGTCACGGATGTTTCCAAAACTCGGCTTTTGGGGAATTGTGGGGGTGGGGGGAGATTGTGAAGTGACAAGATGATGACGAGACTTGGAAATGGTGAAGGGTGGAGAGGACGCGTGGAAAGCGAACAAAAAGATGTTAAATAAGATGAAGTAGGAAAGGAAGTGGGTGGGGTATTTGGAGAAATGTACAAAAGGGCGGAGGATTTATTAAGAGCTAATGGGATCGTAAAGGCTATGTAGGAAAGTTTGTTGGGTTGTAGGGTGAAAATAATCAGGGAATTTTTGGCAGCCCTAGAAAGTGATCGCGGTAGCCAGGTTGGTAAGTTTATTGAAAAATTCCACATTCATATGTTGAAATATTTACGTGTTCGTACTTCAACCAAATTTATTTTTAAGTATAAGTGTGAAGCATGCATTAAATATAACCAAAAGGTAAGCAGTTAAAATCTTTTAGGAGAAACGGCTGATGATTCCGAAAAAAACCTAAAATAAATCCATTGGTTAATTAAGTTCCCTAAATTAATTCAAGGCATCGTAGAGTATTGAGTGCTTCATATGACATAACGTTGGCATTATTGAAATGAAGGAATTCTTGTAGTTTAATGTTTTGAAATATGTATTAAATATGTAGGTATGTAGCACAGAAACGCCGCCGGGAGGAGTTTTGAAAGGCAGCCTGACACGAAAGGCACACAAACTGTAGTGTCCAATTACATGGTCTACCAATACTCAAAATCACATAGAAACTTGCTACTGGTTACCTTGTATTTAAGCGCCTGGGATGAGAAAAGATCTATTTTGTACTCTATAGGGGTGGGATAGTACAGAGGGCGATGGATGAGAGGTCCGTCTGACGTGAAGCCGGGAAGGAGCGGTGCAGACTCCGCATTCGTTAGGAGAAGATGGAGGCGGCGTGGAGGGATCGCTGAGTAGGGGAGAAGTCAAACATCCCTCCACCTCGGATCAACCCTCATCCTCCCCGACCACCGCCCCTTTTACAAATCGTCTCGTGTCCGGCGCAGACCGGATGCCATCCGCTGAGGAACGACCGGGACGACGACGATATGGGGTACAAAAAATCACACGTCTGGGATGGTGACGTCAAATGAGAAACACAAATTCCCTTAGAGCAGACTGCTTTAAGGGCCCCGCGAAGATATAGAGTAGGGTCTTGATGAACAGGGGGTCGGTAAAATGAAGTGGAGAAGGGTTGCGGCTATATGAAGTTCAATGCAGTGGGTGGTTGCAGAGTAATTGCAGTCAAGTAGTGGCAACTAAACCTTTACTCCGTCCTTTCTTAGATATTCAATCGAAAAGTTCTGACTCATTGCAACATAAATTTAAGTGAACCTATTTTCAGCACTTCGAGTGTTCGCCAGAGGTCGCAATACAGTCCGAATCGTCGAACGTGCTCGTCATTAAGTTCCCCGTAAAAAAAGAACATAATTGGTATAAAATGTGAATCAGTTTTGAGCACCTTTATAAGACCTCAACTCTAACTATTGGATATTTTCATTGAATTCTCTCGCTCAAATTCTGCGCAATCAGAATATCGAGGTATGAGTCGTAGGGGTCAGGTCTGTGACTGGCCGGCCAGGAAGCACATAAGTCACAGCTTCGAATCACGCCTCGGAAATGGAAATTTGCTTTTCCTAAATATACTATATAGATATGCATACACTGTACACATTTATAGTGATGGTGTCTCTCTATGTATTAATCCTAAGGCACCTTTATTTCTCGATTAGGTGATTTTTTTAACAAAAACCTCAACAAATATTTCTGATATATCACTTGAATAATTATTTCATTTTCTAAAAAAAAGCAACATTACAAAAGATATAGCCTGGGAGAAAGTAAATGCATTGGCATGAAGTAGTAGAAACACGGAAGTAAATTGTTGACTAAAAAGAAAAACTCAATGAAAGGATGTAAACTGCGGAAACGTAGTACATTGAAGGAGATTAAGCTCCGTACTTTTACGTGGACGAGTCGTTTGCCACGCACCTCTTGAAAATTAGGAAATTTTCGCAAATAGAAGTATAAACACATAGAATGAGAAAAAATTATTTCAATTAGAGAATCCTTAGCTTGCTAAACTCAGTGCGAAGGGAAAGTGAATGGCGTAGCAACAAAAGCGCTAAAAACAGGAGGAAGATATAGAGGCAGAGGGTTCATTAACGGCCGTTTTAAAATGCCTCCACATTATTTAGGGCTATCTGAAGCGCATATTGACTGAACTAACAACGATTTCGCTAAGCTAATGATTTTGCCGAGGTTTGTTCCAGAACCTTAAAAATCTACGAACCAACATACTGTCAATACATTTGAAAAATTATAGAAAATCACACCACACTTGAAAGAAGCAAAAATATTTATTACTTTAGGTAGTCACCTAGAATTTCACAAACTATCATACTTAGTTCAAAACTTTTTTGGAGATTGCCTCATGGCATTTTATTTTAGCGATGAGAGACTTTCATCTCCATCTTCATGTGCTACATTTTAACCATAGTTTTCTGAAGTGCTGGTCTGGTAGAATGTGAGTATTTCTTGTTAACTCAAGGTTCCTGAGTGAGTATCTCGTCAAACATGGGGGTAGAGGTCCTGAAACTCGTAAAGCTTTTGACAAAGTTACCAGATTCTACTAAACAGAAATCACTAAATCAGAAATAACTAGTTCCAAAGCAACCACAAAAATATTCCAAGAGAAGCCAGCCGAGAAAAGATATTTCCTAACTTAGATACTGACCGCAGGAAATCTCAGGCCCACAGGACAACTACTATTGTCTACTTCCATTACAAGACAAAGGCAAACGAAGACAAGATAAACGAAAATCACAATACGTGAAAAAAAACTTCTCAATAACCACCATAATCACTGCTTTCTGCTCCGAAGATATCCAGCACTAAGTATGTTAAAACCTCAAGATGAAATAGTGATCAATGGCACCTATCAACTAGAGCATCAACTTCGTGACTATAGACAACAAGAGAGAATATCATCGCACTAAATTGAAGTTAATCAGCATTCAAGAAGAATCCTTAATTTGCAATAGATTACTGGTAACAGGTTTAGGTTGCATATAGGTAGTCCTGCCTGCAACGTCTTCAAAATTGGGATAATTTGAAAATCATTAACACAAAATACAAAATTATTTTTTAGTAATTCATACTACATTGACTAAAAATGGTCATAAAATGAAATGGTATTTTCAGGACAAGACTTTAAAATGAACCAATAATTTGCTCATAGAATTAGAAACCCAATGAAAGCTTGCTTTTCTACTAAGATTTAACAGGAAGAAAGCGACTAATTTCGAGCTATCAACTTCAGATTGAGTTTCACTCTATAACCTTAATAACCTAGCATATTGAGAAGAGATTTCCCCATTATCAAGTATAAGATTTGTGGGGAGAGCAAAATAAATCTCACAATGGGAACAATTTCCATACGCTTAACTGAGAGAAAGATTTATAGAGCGAGCAAGGCGGATGCCCAAGCGAATGGTAACAGAATCCAATTCAAATGACAATAAAATCCATTAAGGAGATGAGTGAGATACGGCAAATAATGGAATGAGTGATAAAAGCGGGGCAAAAATACAGAGGGTTTAAAAAAAATAGGGAAGAACCCTTAGACGAGGCCATAAAAAGGACTGGGATCGTATTAGAGCTAAGTGGGCGAGCAAAGGCCCCGTCTATTGAGGGATTACTGTTCAGCGGATCAAGGTAGTAAGTATAAAAATAAAACTATGTGAATTCCATTAAGGTATTACTCTCGCTAGAAATGGAGATGGAGGTAGAAATCATTATTCTCTTCTCACAATGGAAAGTGAGAAGAAGATTGAGTTTCAGAAAGAAAAAAAAACATCCGTGCACGTCTCGCGTGAGGAAGCGAAAGCGGAAAAATTGAAGTGAAAAATTGAGAGGCGATCGGGAGGAGGAAGAGGCGAGGAGGGGCGGACGACGGGGGAGGGCAATAGATGAGGAGAGAGGTGAGGGAGAGGAAAGGGAAAGAGGAGCGAGAGAATGAGAGAGAGAGAGAGATTGCTCGCGGTGATTGACCATCGGGTACACACCCACTGCTCCTGGAAACAATGGAGGCCGTCGCAAGGGCAAAGGGAAAAAACTTGGTCCTGGTGTCTCCGTCCGGTTTGTGCGCCAGTGGAGGCGCAGTGGAGGGCGGGTGAGAAGAGAGACGGCGAGGGTGTTTTAGGCATGGGTGTCTGGGAACCTTTATAGAGGAGACCCAGCGGGCGTCCATCGTCCACACCCTCCGGCCCGCTCCTCTGTTCCCAACGCGCGCCCATCATCGCTTATCCATCTCTCCCCTCCAGCTCCCCTCCCACCTCCCCTAGCTCCCATCTCCAAACGTAGAGATTCTATTCCTGTCAGAGGTGCCCAATTTTGCCCCGCCCCCACTGCCCAGGTCCACCCCGCACTTTCCACCGCTTCGAACGGCGGCGCTTAGCGCGGCAAAGCCTCCCATTTACTTCTCTATCTCCTAGATAACCCTCGCACGATTTGCAAACTAGCATTAGTGTGCACCTTCCCTTTTCCTCGTCTTTCCCTCTTCTCAATCTTACTTCTGCTCCTATCCTACCGTTCCCCGATCCCTTGGGAATTCCTCCTCCTCCTACTCTCCCCCACTCGCCTTTCCTCCCCTCCACAGGATCCCATCCCCTCCTCATCCGATCGGAGATAATGGATTGTGTTTTTTGGCAGCCCAATCCTTCCCGCTCTCGCCTTGCCTGATTTATACACCATTTATTTACCTTCAGCCATTGATGAGGAAGCGCGTTTCTTTTGTCCGAGGCAATCGGGCCCATATGCGCAAGCAAACGACTCGATTTTTTCGAGAAAAAAGAATGAAACGACAAGACGACTTCAAAGGCTATTCTTTTCTCTTGTATATGTTTATAATGGAGAGTTTACCGTAGGCAAAGAAAGATTGGTCAGGCCTTATCACCTCTACAGAGCAAAATAAATCGATCTTCGAAGAGAGACAAAGGCCATCGTTATTTTTCCAGCAATTCTCGGAAACGATCAAAATCTTAAGGAAACGTTTGCATTTTGTCCAAAAGAACTGAAAGCTATTTCCCTAAGGTATAATGAATTCTGGCTTCAATCACTGTTGGATGTTATTTGGATAAGCACTTCCCTTGATTACCTCTAATTTAGAGTCAAAGGAATATTAAGTTTCGACTTCGTTGATCGTTTTCCGATTTTCGTGATGAACAATTTTAATAATAATTTTCGACGGATAACAACGAAGAATTACCACTTTCATCTTCTTCCAGGAGAAAGTTCATACCATGAACATAAAATGATAGTTATGAGTGGAAAACAATTTCAAAACAAGTAGCTCGAAACGCAATATTAGCGACGAAAATTGCAGAAATCATGGAGTGTGATGGCTTAGGTTTCGAAAAACTTATAAATAATCTCAGGATACCTGCTACACTTTGGTTGATTATAATGGGAAATATAAAAATCATAGAAAATAATTCCTTTGAGGTTAATTACGTTGCACTCATGGCCATCTCAAACATAAAATAAACCTAACATACCTCTAAAAAGAAGAAAATGAGCGTGAATTGCATCCGTTCCCACTATGCAATTGCAGTATCCTCATTTTTTCAAACATTTGGACCAATAACGATGCATTTGGAATTAAGACTACTAATAAAAAACCTTTTTTTAAATATAAAATTTTTTGGTATGGTCAATTGTAAGAGGTCTTTGAACGAGAGTAAACTATATTCTAGAGTAATAAAACAAAGACCCCTCGCAGCCCCACGCTTCTCTAACTACACTGCTCTAACCAATAATTGTTTAGAGAGAAAGTAAATCCCCTGAATCACATTGCACTGAGATGCTAAAGAAGATTTTTAAACGTTTCAATTCAGCGCAAACAAATCTGTAGGTATATCCACTTTATTCTTAAACAAAAACCTTTGGTTACACCGTAGCCCAAAGACAAATGAGGAGGCAGCATGTAAATATCCCTTCTTTATTCCCTCAAAAGTTTCATGTTACAAGCTACAAAAAAATTCCCTTATCTCGCAGCCGGCTTCTTAGGTTCTAAATGGTTCCTTCCGAAGCCTTGGCTACCGAATGCGTTTGTCAAACACACTGGAAAAAGAAAATATCAAAAAAGAAAGGAAATCAAGGTTTCTTGACGGATTTCGACTCCCAACAGGAGCGTCTCAAATTCCTCCTCTTTGCCATCCATCTTGAGTCGAGAAAGACAGCAAGCTTCTCTCGCGAAGAAGTAAGAGAGAAAGATAGGACGGCGCCTTCGCTTTGCGGTGGCGGCAGCGGCAAGGGGTGAAGGATCGCTGGAGACGCCGAGGACGAATGCTTTTGGCGGGGCTATTGCGAGGGGTGTCGCGGGGAGAGAGTGACAAGAGAAAGGACAGCCCGGGATATGCGTGCGGGGGATAGCGGGACGGGGGGCGGTACATGAGGTGGCAAGGGAGGCGAGAGGGGGGGAGGTCAGACGATGAATAAAGGAATGAAAGAGCGTGTATCTCATCCTTCTCCCTCCTGTCCTCCCTCTCTCCGCCAGCTCCTCCTCCCGGACCCGAAACCTTCTCCCCATCCCAACGCGCCAACAGGTGAGGGATAACAAGGTCCTCCGAATGGGACAATTGATATATTAAGAATTGTATTCCTCTAGCCCTTTACAGGTTGCTCATCTTGACAATGGGATCCGTGTCTTTTTTGAAGGGCTGCCCACGACGGTTTTGAAACTCAAAATGATTCCTGGGAGTGTTTCGAGCTTTTAACATTTTTCATCTCAAGTGGCTCTTTAATATTGCTCTCTCTTCTTCCCTCACCTTTTTTCTCCTTCGATCCTCGACAAATACCAAACACTAGGTCGCATTGAGTCTTTCAAGATGTGATACATATTTAACTTATTATTTAGAAATATCTCTAAAAAAAAAAAACTATAAAAATTTCAGATTCTGACTGATTTTTGTAACAATTTAAAACTTTTTCCGATCGAATAGTTACACTTCAACTTTAATTTCAATTTCTATGGCGAAAAGCTATTGGATAAGAGTAAAACAACTATGCATCACCATGAATTCTCAAATAATTGATTTCTTTTAGACTGGAAACGTTTCCATTGACGAATAAAATGCCAAACGAAGAATGAAAATTCGCTGTTGCACCATCCTGATTTAGTCACACAATAACCATGTCAACTTCTTGCATTGCAGGTCCATGATGGGAAACACGCTCGCCACCTAACTCATAAGGTTGCGCGTTCGGGTCCCGCCTTGAGTGAGGGTGCTAGGTGAACTATAATATTTTGGTCCTTGAGAAATTCCAAATGAAGCCCTCACAGGTGGCTCACGGGATATAGGAGATATCCAGGATCTACTGCAGGAAACCGTAGAAGCAGCAAAAGCATTTTTTATGTAAGTTGAAAGTGAGAATGTTTTGTCAGGAAATAGTTTACGCAAATCTGCATTATAACTGACGCAACAAAATCAATTGCAACAGCCCAAAACCATCGAGCTTGGTTTGGACCAGGAAGAAAATGTAGGCTCGTATCAGTTCCCTTTGCCTCCATCGATTGCTCTTGACATCATTTACTCAGGTGGCCGGTACAATAAACTGCGTTTATGATTAAGGACCATACATTAGTGTTGGCAATTTCTCACCGTTGAATCAGTAGCAGTCATTAGCTTCGTGATGGCTAATTATCTTTTATAATAACCCAGTCTGCAGGTAATACAAACAAGCTAAGCGGTACTCATTAGAGCAATGCCGGCTCACGCCTCCTGCTCGACTTCCACCTCCACCACCCCCTCCCTCATTTCGCCTCATCATTCCACCCCCCGCCCCAGCCCCCTCATCTCCTTTCCCTCTCGCGCCTCCCCTCTTGCAACGCGCATCCGAACTCCTCTTCATCCGCCACCCATCGGCCATTTATCCACGTCAACCATACGACCCGGCTGTCCTCCATCTTCCCACACCACGTGACACCCTTCCCCTCTCATTCCGCCGCTCCTGATCATCTTTCCGATACGTTCGCTTTAAACTCCAGTTCTTTCGGCTCCCTCTCGCACATCTCTCCAAACCACTTCCTCCCACTCGACCGTTCACTCTCCCGAAAACCCCTTCCCCCTCCTTCCTCCTTCCCCCTCCTTCCTCCTTCCCCCTCCCTCCTTCCCCCTCCCACCTCCTTCCCCGTTCCCAATATCATTCTCCATATTCTAACCCCATTAGTTTTCCACCCTACACCAAAACACGTCTTCCTCAGAGCCATCTTGCCTACCCTTTTGTTTCATCTCACCCCATCCATTATCTTGACCATCCCATTCCATGACTGCCTAAATAAGCACGACTAAGCCGCCATAAGTGACACGACCTCCTCTCTTATCCTAGAATTTTTTTCACTCTTAAATGTAAAACTTCCTGAATAACAAAAGGTGAGTTCCATTTTCTAAGAGAATCAACTAGATCCATTTTCTTTCAATCAAAACAATGACACTTATTCTTAAATACATAAGACGTAGACGAAAAAATAAACCGTTTGGAATAAGCTACATCCTCATTTACCACATCATTGGAAAGACAGTGATCGTTGCGCATAGCTGCTCAGTTAAAGCGGCAGGAAATGCGCTTGGCTTCACCTTCAAGCCTGTCATTATTTGTTCTTTGTTACAGCAGAAACATTAAAACTGTTGATTCAACCCCATTAATATCGTTTTAAAAAAACTGAAAAACTATAGGATTTCGAGCAGGGAACTCCAATAGTGAATGAGTACAATACTACAAATTGTAAAACATCACACCCTTATTTTAATTAATAAACTTTGTACTTGAAATTTTAGCTAAAAGACCGATTCCTTCATAATAAAAGCTCAAAACCCGAAAAGTGCTAAGGATAAGGTTACACTGATAATCAATTAGTGGCAGAATAAGAAGTAAGAAGCAAGAAAGATATACATACACAGTAAGCAGAAAAGCCCAACTGAAGGAGGCATTCTACTAGAAGAAGATCCTTCTATGGTAGCAGGAGCAGGTAAGGAGCACTTCTTTAAAACATTAATTTGGAGTATGCAGTGAATATGACGGTGAAGTTTGGACAAAAAATCTTGCAGTAGAACAAAGAAGGTTGGGAGAAATGAAAATGTGTTTAAAACAAAGATTGATGAAGACCAAATGGATGGAGAGAATTACCAATGAATTCCTAGGAAGAGTTGGGCAGAAAAGACATTTAATGAACTCTTGGAATGAAATTGAATGAATATTAAAACTCTCAAAAGAAATAGAGACAAACTTACTGGAAGAATTCTGAGACCTATCGGCCTCTAAAAAACACTTCTGGAAGGAAAAATGAAAAGAAATATAAATTGAGGAAAAAGGATGGAACACATTAAACCAATTATGAGGGATTAAAAATGTAAATTTACGAAAGAAGTAATCGCCTAAATGTAAGGAGAGTGGAGTAGAGAGCTGCAGCAAACCAGTCTTCGGAATTATGACCATTGATGTACGAACACATATGTACGCACTGCAAAGTGCGAATTAAAAATGATAAAGATAGCAAGAATTCATAAAATTACATTTAACCTCCGAAAGAATCAAGAAAATTAAGTGAGTTATTATCCTTTCCACGGTGTTTACAAATGTCAATGAAGATACCCAAAGACGTATCAGCCTTGGTTTGACAGGGAATTCTTTGGAACATTTGTTCAAATAAACATCTGAGACCACTGAGTCAGAAATCGAACGCTATTATTCCAGAGATACCGCGAGTTTCAGAACTGTATTAATTAAAGGATATATGCTCGAACAGAATTATAAAGACGACAGTGCTTACTACAAGGAAATTTATTTGAAAGTTCCTCATTTAGAATAAAAAATATGTTGACCCAAAAGGCGATACGCATGACTATTGAATTCCTGTCAAGATCAATCCACACCAAAGTAGCATCTGCAGCTGCGGCTTAAATAATGCGTAAAACACTTTGGGATATTCGGTTATTAATATATAAGGTGGACTAATTTATTGGATAAAACACGTTTTGACATTAATATTAGGTTTTAAATAAATATATGCTAATAAAACAATTGTTCGCGAAAGCATAAAAAAGGAGGAATATATTGCCGAATGCAAAATTAATTATTAATGAATTGTGTAGTCCCACACGACTTTATTTAACGTTGGATTCTGAGTGGATTATTCCGGTATAGGTGGATGATATTTTTCACTTTGCATTTCTCACAGTTAAGTTCTCCTCAGTGAGCAACTCCGATAAAGTTAACACCGGGCACTTTCTGCAGTATTTTAAACTTCACTATTCATTATTTCACTATAACGTCATATGAGCTACTAAGCAATTATGATTCATTATATTTGCTTATCGTATGATTCTACAGTGATAAAGATGCTTGCCTTAAGAAGGACAGATAGATATTGACATCTGGCATGCAACACAATTGATCATTAAAGAAAGAGAAGAGAAAGCTATGATTCCAGAGATACCGCGAGTTTCAGAACTGTATTAATTAAAGGATATATGCTCGAACAGAATTATAAAGAGGACAGTGCTTACTATAAGGAAATTTATTTGAAAGCTCCTCATTTAGAATAAAAAGTATGTTGACCCAAAATGCGATACGCATGACTATTGAATAAAAATATGACGCTTTCAAACTATTACCAACATAATTTCATGCGAGAGAAGAAACAGTGATTAGTAATTAAATCATTTTTCCAACAAGCAAACTTTATCTCTCACATTTAATTGCTTGTATTCATGAGCACACAGAAATATTGGAGGCGCTCTTTATTGGAAAACAATGTTGACATTGCATATAGTATCGGGGAAAAGAATACATATTTGAAAAATACGGCCAACTTTGCACGCACCATCGAGAGTAAAAATACATCAAACTTCTCTCATATATATATCTCTCATATAAACTTCTCTCATATATATATATCTCTCATATAAACTGGGCGAGTATTTCAAAAAGTGTATATACAGTATCCTTCTGTCAAAATTCTAGCCCAGTTCCGGTAGTACGAAACATTAAAACCCAAAGGGGAATGAGATTGAAATAATGAGAGAATAAGAGATATTTCTGGAGCCTTTGATCCTCCTTTTTCAGAAATTATGCATCCTCCCAAACCAAATATAAAGGATTTACTTAGCGTTTCCCTATTTATTCTCACACAAAAATCGTGCTTTTCCATTTATCTCTCTATTAGTAACGCTTTATATTTCTTTATTTGCTAGGACTGAACTTTGGAATTTGGTTTAGAATTTGGACTGAACGGCATAAGATTAACGGAAAAGAAATAAACATGCTCCGCTTTGCAGATGATACCGCAAGCATAGCAGAAAATTGTGATGATCTTCAAAGATCAATGAAGGAAATGGGCAAATTTCTTAAGGAAGATAACAAAAATAAATAAGGAGAAGACCAAAATCCTAGTATACGGAAGAGAGAAGCTGATTGCAGAAGTCACACTAAGAGGAGAAAAATTGGACCAAGTGGATTCCTTCACCTATCTCGTAAGTACCATCATTTGGGGCAGAAGAAGTACAACGGACATCAAGCATAGAATAGCTCAAGCTAAGAAAGTAAACATAATGAAAATCCAACTACAGTAAAGAAAAAATAAAATGGAACCACGAATGAGGAAACAGTACGCAAAAGCATTCGTGTGGAGCGTGGCGCTCTACGGATTGGAACCATGGACCATTGGAAAAGCAGACCAGCAAAGATTAGAAGATTTCGGAACCTGGTGTTGGAGGACGATGTTGAAGATCAAATGGAGGGATAAAATAAGAAATGAAGAAGTATTCAGAAGAGTAGAAGAGGAATGGATCATATGGAACACGGAACAGAAAAGAAGAACCAGATGGATCGGGCACACCCTGAGGCACAATGGGTTTGTGAAGAATATAATTGGAGGAAAAATAGAAAGAAAAAGCCCAAGAGGAAAGCTAAGGGATTAATACATAGACCAAATAAATAGGAAAGTACATAAGAAGAACCACCAGGGAGTATTAGATAGGGAAGGATGGAGGGCTTCAGTCAACCAATCGTAGAATTGAACGACCAATGACGATGATGAATTAGTTTGTAATGCTCAAGCGGCAAAAGCTGCTCATGCTTGTCACTACATTCAATGCCATGCAAGGGGGTGAGTATGAGTGAATTCGTAAATAATATACCGAACGATACGATATATACTCACCTGTCAACGTCCGGAATGAATTCAAATGAAAAAACTCGAAGGAGCGGTACATAAACAACGTATTTTCCTAGCCAAGGAGATATTTTAATTTAACGATAACCATAATCAGAGAAATCATCGCGAAGGAAATCAATTATGCCTAATGAAACCACTTATTTTATTATATGCGACCTGTATGGTTCCGAGAAAAGAGTGTAACTATCAAGTTTTAATTTCCATTCTTTGAAGCATTTTTTTAGAGCTGGCGATTAAATAGCAAGCATATACGAGTATTCATTGAATCTTCTTAGATTATACCGGGAAAGGTTTTAGCGGATCTCAATGTTCTCATAGTGCAGGATATACTCAGCCACAAGAATAATGGGTTTAAAAGACCCTTTTAGGGAGTTTAGTAGCGACTTAATTTGAGTAAAACCCAAAGTGAACAGTAGGCATCAATGGATATATAATATAAATTTATTTTTTAACTGTACAAACATTTAGTTCTACAATGTTATTAATAAATATTAAATTATATTTAACGTTAATTGATGTATACATTTTAATAATTATAACTGCTTCATACTGGACATGCTGGTGGAAGTTGTTGATATTCATGAATGAAGCGTTTCACTTCATTGCCGCATTTTATACCTGAATTCTTCACATTTAGCGACACTGACTTTTAATAAAATTTCAAATTTTAAAGGCTTCCTAACAAGGATATTTTTAATAGCAATTCCTAGTCAAAACTTTTTTATTGTTATTTCAAATTAATCGAGTTAATTATGCGGCAAAATACCGATGGAAACACGAACAATGCACCACTACGTAGAACTGAGTGATCGAATTAATTTTATTTTGATGCGTTACATCAACGAAGAACTCGATCCTCTGCGATAAGAAAGTTGAAAGAAAATCTTTCAGATCTTAGGCAGTTTACCGTCAATCATCTATATCTATCTTATGTATCTCAAGCATATCGTTATTATTACGAAAGGATATTGGTAAGATTTGAACTAAATTAGCAGTTGTACACCTGGTAGGGGTCATTTAATTATGGCGTCAAGAATTATGACGATTACTAGGTGAGAAGGATTCTACATCATGGACGGAAGAGACTTATTCGAGCCAACAAAATATTTTGATCGAATTAAAAGTGTTTCCATATGACTCCATATTCCATATGACATGACACATAGCGAGTTCATAGTTTAAGCCCAAACAACCTTACATAAATTGCTGTAAGTATCACGATCAACACAAACGACGGTATTTTGACAGAAAATTGTATCAAGACTTGGGGTGTATATTGGGTTTAAGTAAAAAATCCGATTCCGTTTTTTTAAGAGAATTTACATAGGAGTGAGTCCCTAGGTCTACCGCATCATGAAATAGATCGAAGATTACTAACAACCAAGGGACATTATATATCTCAACGGACATGTCATAATTAATCCTCTCCCGTTTAATAAGTTATCACATGGTAAATAAGTTCCTAGTACTATAACCCTATAGTAAAGAAGGAAGACTAACCTGAATCCTCAATGATTTACCTGAAAACTGAGACCCACGAAATTTGTTCATTAATAGCACCTCTTCTTCCTCTCAATTCCTCGGAAGGAAAAGTCATTCTGGTCTCTCCACGTACCAAGTCTCTCTCGCAGACACTCCCATTCTCGCATACCCGTTTTCGGCTCCCTATCAGCTTCATTCACCACCCCCCTGCAGAGCGGACACATGGAAAAACACAAGGGCAACACGAAGACACCCCACATCGAAAGAATAAGTGGGCTGGGAAAACAAGGAGATAACGCGAAAGAGAATGGAGGGTGCGGAGAAATGGAGGAGGGAAATGAAGGTGGAGGGGGAAGAGCCGAATCACATTATAATACATGTGCGCCCCGTCCCCCCTCCACTTCCCTCCCCCCCCCCCCCCCACCAACCCGTAAGGCAAATTATCACCGTGATGGGTGAGGCATTGATTCCTCCCCAGCGGGTGTATTGGTGGGAGATGGAAGTATGGGGCGCGAGATGGAAGGGTAAGGATTGAAGACTGCGGCGATGAGGAGGGTGGGAAGTGACGGACGTCGGTGGTATAGTCCCACTGATTTGGGGCGAGCCCATTTACCGCCAAGGTGACGAAGCACATCGTGACGACAACAGGGAAATGGTTGCTGCCCGTTTATCCCCACTTCCTCCTCCGAAACTTCGCCCCCTCAACTCCGTACTTCAGCTGTGAATCTTACACTCCCCACTGCCTATGGACTTACTTCGGAGAATTGAAGGGATGCTAAAATAAACCGAGCTCTAGCCATAACTTGATATGGATAAGAATATGTACATCAAATTAAATAGCTGTTCTCTTAATGGAATTTACAAGGAAAACCAATGCCATTAAAAAATTTGCATATAGGTCGATTCCCAATAAATAATCTATTTTTAACTAAATCTCTAAGTAATTCAATTATTGAGTGCCTCGCTACGCGGGTTCATAAGGTATTTATTTAGAGTTTAATATAAATATGCTTGCAAAAATAAACGCGTTAGATCCAAACAGTATAGTCATCGAAAGTGACAACAGCAGTTATTGATTTCCTATAAAACTAAATTGGATATACTGAATCCCGTCAAGTATTGCATTGAAATGTCATAAATTTAGCAATTATGATTTTGAGCTTCTTATATAAAATGTGTCCAATCATCGTATTACCTTCAATTAAACAAAACACTTAAATCTTTAATTCTAATGAATCGAGCAATTTCAAAGTTATTTATTAACTAACGGAAACTACAGTCCACGATTGCTGATATCGCAGGATTAGACTAGTTCTTAGAGCATGTTTTTCTATTTGTGTTCTATTCTACCAAATTTCTTTCGCCATTCGATGGACGTGATGCAAATATTCTTAAATAAAACCTTCAATTTTGCTGCATCCGCTGGTCAAGTTCCAATTTACGAAATATTATTAATAGATTTTAAGAAAGAATTTATTTCCCACTCGAGGCCATCATCACGACTGAAAAGAACAATTGAACATGTAATATAAAATCAAGCTATTTATTTGATACCTTTGTTTTCATCAATGACCAACTTGGACTTCTCACATTTACCTCACACAGTATCAAAACAATTCAAATAAGGGAAATAGATTTTCGTATTTATTGCTCCAACAGTTTTCATCATTATTCTGGGAATAGCAAGCACATTATGAAACTGCTTCAAATATTAGTATTCAATTCCGATGAAGCGAAATCTTTGTCCAGGTCTTCTCGTCTATAGATTTCACGGCTATAAAGAACTTGTCGCATGTGCTACACTTAGAATTAGCAATACCAATAATATTTTCCTTTATACACACATTTTATCCAATTTATCACAAATGCCTTGCAGACATTGAATGACTGAAATCCTGATTACAAAAACACTTCCATGCGTCACGATGACAAATTGATATCATACTTACTATGAGAAGGGAGTCAAATTAGTAACTCCTAGACAAACGGCCGGTGTTGCTACCTTATACTAGAACCAGGGTCAAAATCACAGAAAACAAAAGTAACAAACTTGATAACACATAAGTAATGCCCAAAATGAATCTACCCATTGCGCTGTTTCGTGATATTTTGACCGACGAATGAGTAGCATTTTTAATGTTAGTCGATAAATGTCCCCCGCATGTAGCATATTACCTCGGTATTGCATTTCGTTGGCTAATTGCTTTCTTCCCATCCGTCACCCCTTAGCCCACACCCTCTCCCACACGGCCTATCCCTCTTTTCCGCGTCCTCACACCCCAACCCTCAGCCCTTCCCATCACTTTCAGCTTTCCTCGGCCCCTTGCTTCACGCCACCCGCGGAGCAGGGCTAATTCCCCTCCATGACTCGCCTGTTCGAGAGCGAGGATATTTATATACGCGTTTTAAGAATTGGGCGCCACGGGGATGAAGAACTCCACGTCACAGCCGGCCTGCGCCGACCATATCGTGCTCCAGTCTCCACAAAGACCCTCGTTTGCTCTCATCAAAGCCGATGCATCATCCGTCAAAACAGCCTTTGTTCGATTATACGCTTCTAAATTGACGAGGAGAAAAAAACGCAACCAAGCCGGGGCTCAGATTCGGTGCTAGAATTACAAAATGTAAACCATGACTGTGCACAATGCCAGCGAACACAGAAACTACAACGCATATTAAGGTCCTTTTAATACATCGGGCACGTTAAACTTAAGTTATTGTATGTGTGCATACCGATAGTAGGAAAACATTGACCGACGATTATACATATGATTTCCCAAGGAATGACCGTAAAATACATCATTCAAAGACTCTACTCTTGGGCACTGGAATATATGCTCTTTATCCGTACCTAGTGGCTGTCGGTCGGCAAAAACGTTCACTCATACTTAAATTCTTGATTTGTGGTATATTTATCAATCTCCTCAGCTATTGATAGTACACCTTAAATAGATAAATAAAGGCTTCAACTTAATGGAATACTATACTTGCAAAATTCAGGATTCACAATAATTAGAGAAAATATATATAATATAAGAGCTCATGAACTTAGATACAAGAAACAAGGATAATTTCAGTAATATTTTCACATAACAGAGACATTACGATAATTTAACAATCTATAGTAAGTAGTACAGTATGCCCTTTTAAATTTCACACCAATACTACAGATAAATAGACGTAAGTTAAGAAAGAATAAACGATAACGCTGATTATTATCCTTTATGTTCAATGAAAATAAGCTGTAACCTCATGTATTAAGACACAAAATCTTAAAAATACCACACAGAGGAAGAAACACAAGGGCTTCCAACTATGAGCATCGTATTCAAGTGCTTCGTTACATTTAAATTTTGAATTCCGGAGGGCGTTTATTTTCTGTGGAATTTTGTAAACGTTTGTAAAAGTATTAACTGCGTTGACAAAGCAATTCCTCAAGCTTATGAAGAAGTAACTTTTTTCTATGAATTCAGACAGGATGAGTAGCTCCATTTTTCAGAGGCCATAAGGCCATAAGAATACTTAAAAAATAACCAATTTCATTGATTCTAAAATTTCTTATTTATAATATTAAAAATGTGTATATGAATGTGTAAATGAAATAGTTCTATTTATATCACCAATAATAAGACATTGAAAAACGAAGGGTATCATATCGCATATTTATTCAAATAAATAAAAGTTTTTTAATGGTTGTACAACGGTTGAATGATTAAATAGATTATAGAAAAGCTTGTTTGTCGTAACCGAGGATGAGTTCTTCCAACGATCATAGAGAACGAATATTTTGAAAACTAAAAAATAGCATTTAAATACTGATTAATAATAAGGATTTACACATTTTTTGAAAATCATCAAGGTAGACAAAGAGAAAATAAGTTCTCGAATTAATACAGTGAGAGAATTCTGAAAAGTAGCACAAAACGGAGACGCCTTTCAAAATAAATAAAACCTCCATAAAATGGTGTAGTGCTCTAACTATCATAAATTGAAGCCTAAGAGATAAAATCAGCAATAGGGATTCATATTTTATAGCAAATCAAGTAGGAATCTCTTCTAAATAACGCTAAATTAAGAATTAAAAAGTAGTTATTATTGAAAAATCAAGAGTAAACAGCACTGAACAGTGCTTCATTTCATTACGCAAATCTGTTTCTCCGTCGTTCTAATCGTAAGCAAGGAGTCAAAGTTAAGGACGGATCTCAAAACAGTGACCGTTGAGTTGAAAAAAAATCACATTCTCAAAACAAAATGACAACCCTGGTATGCATGTCAAACGACAAAATATTCAATGAAATAAGCGATGGAAAAATCATCTGAATTGGAAAGAAATGCAAAAATGAGGGATGAATGCCAAGGAGAGTCGAGGGCAACATGGAGATGACCGCGAAAGAAATATGATTGACGACTTGCAGGTGGAGGGGATGGAAGTTGGGGTGTAGTGAAAGAGAGAGGGAGATGAAAAGGGAATTGGTAAGAATGGAGAGTAGGAGGAGGGTGGAGAGAGAGAGAGAGAGAGAGGGAGAGAGAGAGAAAGAGAGAGAGAGACGAGGGAAAAAGGTAGGAGAGGGACGTAGCATAGAACGCGGATGAGGCAGGAGTGGTGACGAGGGGACCACACAGGAGTGCGCATGCGTAATGCGACAATCGAGAGTCATGATGCGTCTTGGGATGCCACCCTGAACTGCGAGTGTGGGAAGGATGATGAGCGAAGGGGAGGGTGGATGGGGGATGAATGGAAAGGAAGGGGTTAGTAGTGGAAGGGGGATGGAAGGGGACACCCCTTCTTCGTGGGACGGGATGAGATGACGGGAATTCCGCGCGATCCTCCGCTCCCGCAAAGTATGGAATCGCCCGTGTTTGTGCATTAAGTTTATAGAATTCACCACTCAGGTCATCTTACTTCTCAAGCACTTCTTTTAAAGTTAATTTCTCCTAATTTTACAACAGCCTACCAAGCCATTCAACTTTGATCGGACGACACTTTATTCCACCTGCCTTCCATTCCCTCGATCACTGTGCACCTACTAAAATAAACTTTTTCTTCTCGATGTAAGATCGTATCCCGACTCATTGGTCTGATAAAAATATTAAACGATAAAACTCAATATATTTCAAAACTCCTTCCAAGATCACAATGGAAGAAATTATCGCAGAAGGAACCCAACGGTGCGCTTTCATTAAATATTTACTTTCTCGTTATCAGGAATTAGGTTAGTGATTCAAATAATGGAACAGCAACACCTAAGAATATCGTATGAATAGCGCAATAGCATCTCAACTTTTGCCGTAGCGTCGCTGGTGATGGGACGCAGCACAAATTGAAAAACTATCATACAATTTTAGACATAAATGATGAGTAAAATTCATATATAATGCCATTATAAAGTAAGTATTATTCAATCTGCACCAAGGCAATAAATTCGAAATTTGTTAGCAACCCTTTTCTCGAAAGTTACCCATAAGACAAGATATCTCAGGTCTTGAAATTCGACTTAATGTGAATAGAGGGACTCACTTTATATTGATAGAGAAAAGTAGTCAAATAGTCATTTATTTTATAGTGAATTATAGTTTTATCAGGTTATCAGCAAGGCAACAGAGGGTAGATATTTCCTCTCACTTGCATCTCTCTTTTACGCGAGATTAGTCACTAAAGTTTACTGCATTTTTTCGTGATTAAAACATGTTCATTTCATTTATATAGCATTTCAAAATCAAAGAATAATGACTAATAATTTAGTCGACTATCTCACCGTTAATTTTGCCATAACAATATAGCTAATTCTTAAGAGAAGAAACCTTTTGACCCTGAATCACTAAAATTATTTTATATTGGCTTGACTTCCACACCAAAAAAGCCGAATGGATTTTTTTTCCCGCGAGAATAACAAAGTTCGAGTTCACACAAATTTCATCCCTCCTTCCCCTCAAAATTTAATGCGAAAGAAAGGTTCATTCCAGGCGCGGATATCAATCGGAATTTTTTATCGGTGGCATATTTTTACTCATCTGATGTCCCTCCATCCTTGGGGATCGCACCTCTCCTCTCCTCGTTCCTCCTCTCCCCGAAAAAAGAAATTGTTCCTCATTTGCATAGTTCTCTTCCCCCTCTACTTTTCTCTGACCTCCCCACTTCTCCCTCTCTCTCTCCCTCTCTCTCTCTCTCTCTCTCTCTCTCCCTCTCTCTCTCTCTCTCTCTCTCTCTCTCTCTCTCTCTCTCCAGTACATAATACCCTTCCCCCACACCCTAATTTCTCTCCCTCCAACGCCCTCACAACTACCGCGGCACGCACATCCTCTTTAATCATTCCGCTCCCCCGATTTGTCCACGACCCAACGGCAAGTCCACTCCCTCACTTACGCCGCCGTCCCACACCGCTCCATTCCACCCTCCTCCCCCCCCCCCCCGGTATCCGCCGCCCCGCTCCACGGTTTACGCATGCCGACCGACGGCGCCGCCTTCCCCCTGGCGACGGCGATTCCGACACCACTCCCAACGCCTCACCACCTCTCGGCCCTCCGAACATTCCTCCGTTCCGAGGGACCGTTTTGCGCGCTCTCTCCCCGGCGGTCATTTGGTCGCTGATGAGTGCACTTAAACGAATCACTTGAGAGCACGCTCGCTCCCTCAAAGGAGGAATGTGCACATTTTCGCCCTCGTGAAAGCGGCAGCCATGATTTTCCGGAGACTTCTACTCGCGTCGCGTTTAACGGCTGCTTCCATCTGCTATACTAGCAATGTCAGCAAGAATCTCGCAGCCCATTGACTTTAATGTCCGGTTATGAACACTTTCACAGCATTCACAGATGAAATTCATACCAAAGTCCAGGGGGGACGGTATGCATCCAAGACACCAGTAAAACGTAATACTAACCTCAGTAGCCGTCGAACTAAGCTACTGTTAGAAAAAAGAATTCCAGTGCGTAAATGAATCATACAGGCACACTCTCATTTATTCTAGGTGGACTAAACATTTTAAAAGGTGGTTTCCTTGCCATCACGCTTTATCTAAATTATATCTAAATTATCACGCTTTTAATAGGATAAAAATCCATGTTTAATATGTGAGCGTTTTGTCTAGGAATCAATTAACATATTGTCGATATGGTACGCGGGTTACTGGGCCAAGGTAGAATACCCTTTAGATTAAATTTCAGACAAAATTGAGGAATAAATGTTTCTCGTTTTGCTGAGTCTTCTTCATACAGTCATTGGGATTTTTTTACGAAGCCCTGGCCATCAACCCTCCTCCAAACGCGCATTCAAAATAGCAGCATTTGACAATATCCTGTTTATTCGTTTTTTGGCAATAATTGGATCAGACATGCAAGAAATGAAGTCGTGGTAAATGAAAACAATAAAAGAATTCGCCAAATAAGGGTTAAAGTTCTCGCGCTTAGATAAATTGATACCCAGGCAAAGTCTCAGCAGGTTACAGTCCTTGGAAAAGCATCTCAAGAATCGCGATAAGAAAATATTTCAGGACATGAGAACATCTTGCCTCATCAAGCCTGGAACACTCTCCTCTTCGCCACCCCCCATTCCACTACACCGAGGAGATAACCTCCGTGGCTCCCGCGTTTCCAGCCAACCACGGTAGCTGCTAACCACTGCCCATCTTCCCCGGGGGAGACAACCTCCTTACGGCAGATCCTGTTGACAAATTTGCCTCGTCTCCTTTTCCTATTCCGGTCTTCTCCCGATCCTCTCTCTCTCTCTGCCTTTCCAGCATCACTCCATCCGACTCATCTCTCGCTACCTACCTCCTCTCCACCCCTCCCTCACTCGGCCGCTGACTTTTATTTCCCTTTCACGACGCCGAACATCTGTCCGTTCATTCGTCCCAATGTCGGCCAACGCGCCGCAACCACTTTCATCTCTCTCTCTGCATTATTTTATTCCCTCACCCTTCTATTCCGCCGTGCTCATAAGCATTCACTCTCCTCTCCACCCCGCAAGCCAGAATGGGCAATCCTGCCACCGAGCCCCCTCCCCCGCTCGCTTGCCACCACTCTTTTTATTTTCAATTTCAACCCCGCTTTCTTATCGCTGTTCATCCACCCGACACACACCCAACCTCCACCACGACTTTTACCCCTCCCCCCTCCCCACTCCTCTCCATCGGCATACGTCCCCAGAGAAATGGGATTTTTGCATAATCCATTCCATTGAAGGTCTCCTCTCCCCTTCTCCGCCTTCTTCCTCATATGGCGTGCACCGTTTTTTTTCCATCCTTTGACTGTGGTTTCTGTGCCGCGCTCAGAACTTGACCATATCCCAGTGTTGCCGCAGGAAATTTTTATCTCCCTCCCCACCCCCTCCCCCCCAGGTCCCTTCACGGGTCCATCCCCAAATCTATCGTCCTTCCCGCTACCATCTCGAAAACCCCTCCACGATTAACTCCCGATTTTGCCATGTAAACGAGCGATCGTTAAGTTTCTTGAAGATTTGAAGCGCTGGAGATTCGGAACCTATAAACAGGACATTTTCTTCTCCTTCCATCAGTTTTTCGTCAGAATTCTTTCCATCGCTCGTCCAAAGCAGAATTAAGGGAGAGAGGTTCACAGAAATGATGGGAACAAGAGGGGTGGCATAATATTTATCAGTTTGTAGGATTGTAAATTCCTCCAAGATAGCCGCCCGAGATAGAATGCAGATTGTATATAGAAGTAATTTTTTGTCATTAATGGACAATATTCTGGATAGGCAGATAAGGCAGATTTGTTTCTGCTCCTTTCCCTAAAGCTTACCACTAGCTTTTAGCTATAGGTTAAAAAAATGAACAAATGCCTACAGAAATGAACCCCGTAAGGAAATAATCGCTTGTCAGAAAACTATGTGTCACAATGAAAGTAATGACAACCAAGTCTTCGGTTTGTAACACAAAAAAGTCAATATTTGCTCAAATAAAATACGTATGTTGTAAATGGGGGAGCGTGGTGGACTAGTGGGTAGAGGGCTAGGATACTGATCGAAGGGTCCCGAGTTCAAATCCAGGTGAAGCCTTTAGACGCCTGAACAAAAAAATCCTCGGAGTGCGAAGTGTGAGGAGGAATCCAGGGAAAGCAACAAAGCCCCCCCCCCCCACCCTGAATGTGTGAATTTCACACGCCTGTGGCTTAGTCTGGGGTGAGCTCTACCCTCAACTATTCAAACCAACCTTCGGGTTGAATCATTGAGTGAGATGCATACCAGGCAGTGAAGCTGGGAGATATAAATGCAGTAATTATCAACTCAATTTCTTCCTTTTCCCAGAGAAAGATATTGATCGGTTCTTTGCTAGAGTTTTATCAATCCCTACTATTGGTGCTTCATTCATTATTTTAGAAAATTTGGGAGGTGGTGGAAGATCTTATAGGGCTAAAATTACTTTTAGATTAAAAATATGATTTCCTTCAAAAGAGTTGTAAACCTATCTTAACACGTTGAGTGCGGGTAAGATATTGCTTTCGTTTTCCAGTTCCTAAAATTTTCAATGCAGCTCTTTAAATAACTGCCGTCACTCATGTGAGAGACCCGCCAGTCACTTTTGCTGTGTGCGTCACTCATGAGTGACAGTCCAAAGAAATAAACGCATATACAGTGTGTCCTCGTTTAACGTTGTTAACTCGTTCCTGAAAAAGTAGACGTTAAGCGAAACAACGTTAAACGAAGCAGTATTTTCCATAAGAAACAATGTAAAAATTTTAAATCGGTTCCAAACTCACCAATTCTTCATTTCATAACAATGACGATTTCTTGTGTGAGAATAGTAGAAAAGTAAGGGGTATTAGATGAATGGTAAAGGAAAGTGAAAGGAATGCGCATTTATTAAATGTAAGAAAAAAAGGCGTGAGATTCTTAGTTTTGGTGAAAATAAAGTTTGAAAATGACCAAATTCGCGTATTTTTTGTGATATTTTGACGCCATATTGCGAGATTTTTGGAAATCCCGGTAGAGGGTTGCGGACTAATATCACGTCTGAAATATGGCCTTACCCGACCCCCCCCCCCCAACTACGTTGCGTGTCTGTGGAATGAAACAGGGGTGCTAAGGTGGGACAGTACGCGGCGTCAAGAAGGCCATTTCTGAACGGAAAATAGGTTATTTGGCGGATAGTTACGATTTATTTTCACTAATACCCTTTTAAACCAACCCACCCCAATGGTGATTGGTTTGCGTAAAATTACGGCGAGAGGCGAGTTGGTGATGAAAGTTCCGTATGGAGGCAGTGGAATGAAGTACCTCCAAAGATTATAGGGTAGCTCCGAGAGGTTACCCGTCCCTCCTGAGTGTAATAAAGCCGTCGAAGAGCGGGAATACTTTTAAGTTGAAGGCGGGAAAAGTCATGGTCGGTGGGTATAGAAAATGAAGACACTGCTTGACCGCTGCACCATCTGGGGGAACTAGGAGTAAAAGGTCAGTATTTCCAATATGGCGTCCAGAAGTAGATTTACATCACAGGTTTAAGTGAATAGTTTACGAAAGAAAAAGGATTTATGAAGCAAACGAAAGGTAAATGCGCATATGTAGCGTAACAATGTAAGTGAAATAGGTGGTATAAGGTGATCGGGAAGCAGGTGAAATTAATTTTCTCCCAGACTGGACGCTATGATACAAATACCACGGCGTATTTTAATTACGCGGACAGTCGAACAGATGATTTCACTAGTCAGAGATCTTCATATCTTAGATGAAACAAACTGAAAAGGCATTTTTAAAAGAATAAGCACCAGGTTTCCCTCCTATATTTCTGATATTTAGTGCTGTTAGCACCGGCTTCCCTCGGAGTAAATAGAAATTTTTGTCCTTCACTGCGGGAGCGTGCGCATGCGAATGCAGTGAAGGGCAAAGATTTCGCTCGCTGCGATCGCGAAGATGTAGGATATCAATTAAAATAGTGAGTGAACTAGGGAAACTCGGTGCTGTGTACAAATTTTTTGTTATTTCGTAACAAAGTTTAAGGAAAAGTATCACCCTCGACGATGTACTGTGTCATGGAGGGTTTAGAATACACACTAATTCAACACGAAAAAGACGTTTTCGATACACCTCAAACAGCAGTTAATCTACCTTATGGCGGCATGGGATTTTAAGGTATTTTTTCCCGTAGATATCTGCCCCTGGATCTACCATTCGGACATGGTATTATTAATACCATGCGATTGAAGATGGCACACTAACGTTGGTTTGAGTTTTAAATCACCCGATGCATTGAGTTTTAAATCACCCGATGCATTGCCCCCCAATAACAGCGTAGTAAATAATAAGCAAACATATAGTTATGAAACAAAATAACGTAATAATTATTCGCTCAGGTGAACTTTTGACACACGCTATGAGGAGTTAACGTCAAACTTTTCCGACGAATGGAAATTGCGCATCAGATGCGCCAAATTCCTATTCGTTATTCATTTTTTTTGTTGCGCAAAATTTGAACAACGTTATCGCGAAGCACTGACGACGTTGAACGATTTAGGGTTTTAATTGTTGGACAACGTTATCGCGAAACAACGTTAAACGGGGCAACGTTAAACGAGGACACACTGTATAATAATTATTCCTTTTTTTTTTCGTCGAATAAATCGATCATGGAAGTCTGTAGAACTTAGTTCCTTTGACCAAGGTGTCTAGCCTGATGTCTTGGATATCACAAAATTAAAAAAAACTTGCTTTTTCTACCGCTGAATTGTCCTTTTAAACTATATATGTATATTTTAGGTGCAACCCAAAAGTTCCCGAAATTCATCAATAGATTTACATTTCACCTCATCTGGACCTTATTCACCATCATCACCTTCGAATTACTCTACTTTAGAATGTATGTATCGCTCCCAGCGCCGCTTCCAATTATTGAATGTCATCCGGAAGTCCTTTTTCGTGAGCGTGTTTAGCGCCACCTGCAACTCCCTTTCAATATCCTCAACTGTCTCAAATCTTCAACCTTTTAGCTTGAGTTTCATCTTAGGGAACAAAAAGAAGTAGCACGGGGCTACATCGCGCGAGTAGGGTGGATGAGGAACTGGATTCATGTTTTTTTACCGGGTCCTGTCATATTTCCTTTTCATCACTCAGAAGCCGTGGCACGAACTTAGCAGTATTCCGTCTCATGTTGAGTTCATCGGACAAAATCCTCTGGCATTTGCCACAAGATAACCCCACAGTGTTAAAGACGTCATGAATGGTCCACCTGCGATCTTTCATGATCTCACAACGACATTTTCAGTCATAATACTGGCTGATGGCCGTCCAGAGCGTTCATCATCTTCAACCGATGTTCAACCAAGTTAAAAACGTTTAACTCACATGCAAGTTATGATTACCCCGACTTTTAAAGAGTCTCTGCAACCGTTATCTCTAGTTTGGAGCCAAACCTTACGCAGATGCACTGCTTTCTCACACCCGTCATCGCGAAATCGCAGTGGAAGCAACACGCAACAATAAAATTTACTAACAAATAATAAACACGCTCACCAAGAATGAAGCCAATTGGCTTCCTAGTAAACAAAGGATGTTTATAGTGACAAATGG
The DNA here is from genome assembly GCA_963573305.1 of Pyrrhosoma nymphula. Lineage (NCBI taxonomy): Eukaryota > Metazoa > Arthropoda > Insecta > Odonata > Coenagrionidae > Pyrrhosoma > Pyrrhosoma nymphula. The sequence continues at coordinate 169,712,497 of OY754327.1, forward strand.
TGGCGATTTGTCTTATCAGCACACGTTCACGTGGCGTACAAATTTCGTGAGCTTTTGGGTAGCACCTCATATTTATCAACAGAATTACTCGGTACTGAATGAAGGACAAAGGGGTAAATGGTTGACTATGAACTCGTTAGAAGCTATTAACGGAGTTGAATGATTGCTGAGATCGTTTTTTAAGCTATATATTGAGAATCATTTACTTTGAAGTGCGAATTCAAGTACAGGAGTGGAGTGCATGGAAACCTGGAGTCACTATCGCCCAATCGTAGCCAAATGCAATCCAGACGACCAAAATATAATGCCTCATCCAAAAGTAGTGGCTTTGTCTTTAAAGTACCTTATTATTATAGTTAAAGGGTAAAAAATCCTTAAACTCAACAAAATATGCAACCAATGGAATTTTAACTCAAACTTTTATAGATGGAAGCCAGTCACTTTCGCGAATATTTTCAATTATATCTATTTGGCAGTAAACTTGAAAAAAATGTCTTTAAGAAAGGATTTTAAATAAAATAGTATTATAAGGTGAAATTCTTTCTATTGAGCCAAGTTTTTGGGTTGAAATAACCAAAACCATTAGAGAGTCACAAACGATAATATTCATTACGATTTCGCAATATTGAGAATACCAAGGCAGAGTTTACTTCGGGTTCAACTGAAATAAAATGTAATTTTTATATATATAAGGGATTCATTATGAGCACTAGCCTTGGAAACAACCAAAGAAGTTTTGAATTACAATGCGCACGGTAGCAAAGAAACATACACTCACCCATCGTATTTCGTTCCGGAAGTTTGAAAGGACGACAGTATAATCATAGGCTATTATAAGTGGGGACGAATCACAATTCAGATGATGCAACAACAAAAATATTTCCTCCCAGTCTCTAATATAAATAATTCAAAGCCGAGACATGCGTTTACGAGATCGCAAAGGTGTTTGAATAGCCTCGTACTCCCTTCTTACTCCCTCTAAGGCCATCAACAGCTGGAGGGTTCGGCTTAAATCATCATATTAGGATGTCGAGGAGGGCATTAATTAAGGCGAGTGTACCTATACGAAGAGCAGAGGATTTTTACGAGGGACATCGGAATGTGAAAAAGGTGGGCCCAAAAAAGACGGAGAAACAGGGCGGAGATCGGAATGGACTGGTCACGATGGAGGAACTCCAGAAAGAACGGAGTGGCTCGAGGAATTCGTTTCATGAATAGAATAGAACAAAAAGTGGTGATGAGGAGAATAGCCACTCAAAGTAAAAGATACATGTTTTGCACTAAATTTCCGTAGGTACCAAAGTATATTCTAAGGTTTTCTTAGCATAAGCATTGGAAAAAATTTTAAATTTAAATCTAGTTCGGAAATTCATCTCCCGATTAACATGGTCTAATGATCATTAAAAGACCAGGAAAGGGAAAAAAGAATATACCAACTTAAAAATCTACGCCCACATCTAAATATTGGTTAACTTAAAAATTCCGAGGTGAATGGACCGCTCAATTCGATAAGATAGGTAAGAACTATTCTACACGTATTTTCCCCAATCAAAAATACTTTTATGAGCAACATTTCTCATAATAATAAAATGAATTTTCACTAAGAATACAAAAAAGTTGATTTAGATTCTAAAAAATTAAAATAATCACGTCAGAGTTCGAGTTCCTTCGATAATAAATCTAAATTTTGGTCGATGTTTTTCATAGCAATTGTTATTAGGTTTTAATTAATTTAAACTCAGTTTTCGAGGATATATATACCTCTGATAAGAACCTTGAGTTTCTAGCCTAAATAATATTTGTGTATACTATATTTGTGGCTATTTGACAAATATTTTAAATTTTTTTGCAATACATGTTGTATGCATAAAACAAAACGTATAGGAGACAACATCAGTCTTTACTAGATGTAACCTTGCCATCGTGAAGACAGAGATAAGACGACACTGTAACTCCATATAAAATATTTATTACACGGCCGCTTTTTTATTTTCATCGCTTTGCGGCGTTTTTTGTTCTCTGACTTCACCATTAAAAACTATTTTCGCCAGGAATACTCTTTAAAATTCCTCTGACTGCATTATGACCATTTTCCTGTTTCATAAGCGTGTGTAAATATACGTATATCTACGCATTTATAAGACTTTTACAGAAGAAAACTCTTTTTACTTCACACACCCCACGATTGAAAGAGGATGAAGAAGAGGAGCTATGCAATGATAGACCTGATGATGGCACAAAATGTAAGTTGCTCAAACCCGGGTCGTCTGAAATAAATTGTGTGGATTAAAACTAAGTTGTTCTTTCATGGACAATGATATTAGATTTAATCTTGGACCACCTTTTGAGGCTCAAACTCAAGAGTGCGCAGGCGAAGAGCCGCCCCTACTAGCCGTGAGCTTTGAATCTAATGCATAGGCCGAGGAAGTGCTTACCATGTTCTCAGGATTTCCCGCATATTAGCTCACATCACGCAACCGGACTGGACCTGAGTAAAGCAATGGCCTCGGCAGCCAGGATGGTAAGTTGCACGACTGGCAACACAAAAGTTGGAGGCTCGAATCCCGTCTTGGGCATGGACATGGGGGTTAGTGGAGGGAATTAGGTTTTAGTTTGGACTGTGCGATATATTTTAGCAGTTGTAAACCTGCGCTATACTATGAACAGCAGCATCTCGACGAAGGACAGGTCCGGTAGCCGGATTAAGACTCCAAATACCAGGTCTGAATGCCAATATGTCTGACAAAGCAAAGGATTGTAGCTACATTTGTACAGCTCTAGGGAAACAGCAGTAGTCATTATGAGAGAATGTGATTAGCGTGAGCGCATGCAACGGTTGCATGCGTTTGTCAGCCAATACGTGTGATGAGTATAAAATAGTGTGTGTTAATATGATGATGATTATCAGCATACGTTTTACCTTTTATTAACCGAAAGTAGTATTGTAAATACGACAATCATACACTAATTGACATTTCACGCGTTTTTACGAGATCAGACGCCACTATTCACACACCTAAAGCTGATCTGCATTCACAACCACAGGATAGACACAGTCTAAGATACAGTCGAGGAGCAATCACATTTTCAGGCGATGGCTTATATGAAAAAATACGTCGCAGTAGTCGTAAAATCAGCAGTAGATGGTAGCACTGTTCATAAAATGTTTAAAAGGTAAATTGTTTGGCGGAAGATAATCGTTTCGCTGCCATACAATGACGTCAGTACATCAGGATAAGCATAAGAGCAGGCTAAATGCAGTAGAAATGGGGTACATGAGAAGTGCTTAGGAATGAATGGGCCTTGAAAGAATGTGGTTAGGGTGCTCCAGTAATGGACGTACGTGCTTCGTTGGTTTGGCCTTGTTTAGAGAATGGATAAAAATCGAATTAGGAAACAAGAGTGGAATGAATGGTGTGAGAGGATGTGGTAGACCGAGTAAGTCATGGGAGAATGTGGTGGAATAAACTCTTAACAGGAGGAATATTAGGAGTATTAAGAATAGAAGGACGTAAATGGAGAAATGCATGACGGTAACTGAAGCAATAGAGGTATGAAAGGATAGGGCACTTTTGACGAATTTATTAAAGCAGAGTGAGCTTTACAGCCCTATCACCGAGTATTAAACGTTTTTAGACCGTGCCTACTCCGAAAGGGAACGGCGTGATGATAATGTATGCATGTATTGGCTATAATTTTTCCAACTATCGAGATCTTATGGAAACATGAAGGATGATTTTATGATATGCGGGGTTTCTGGGCCTCAAAAAAATGTCATGCATCTCACCTCCAGCCAAAATTTTACAGCTTTAGAATTTAAAAATTATAAATGGAGCCAAAGGACCTGTTTTTTCAGTCGATTCCGGTTCTATCGAGAACCGATGGAACCGAAGAATTGAAAATTCTGTCGTCTAATAGAATGTAACACTCTCCTATACAGCAGGTTAAATAATATCTAGTGTCTACTTTCGGGCGTTCTTCGGCGTTATGCGTTTTTAGGACAAAAGTTTCTCCAGCCATCCTTCTGGCGTCTTCACGTCAGAAGTGATGATGCAAATCTAGGCTCGTCCCTTATACTGGTTTGCAAATGCTGCTTGACGGTGAGACAAGATGGTATCGTGCAGTATGTCTGCATCGTTGAAGAAATGCTAACGATGACAGAAGTTTGTTCTTTCTCCACCGTAGCCGTATGTCGTCAATAAAGCGGGGCCAGAAGAGAGGTTTAACTGTTTGGTTTTTGAGAAAGTGGTTTGAGTTGGTCCATGAGTAGGTTTGCATAGGATGGTGCCGTGCGACTACCCATGGCGATACCTTTTTTTAAGGAAAATTTGATTGTTAAAGGAGAAGGCATTTTTTTCAATACAATTTCCGCCAGGCGGATGATAACGTTAGTGGAGGGAAGGTGTGGTTTTGGACGTATTGATAAATAAAATTTGAATGTATTTATGCCTTCATCGCGAGAAATGGACGTATAAAGGGAGGTAACGTCTGTAGTGGCCACGAGTTAAGTGGTATGAATCTTTGATGAAAGAGGGAAGAGATATGACTAGGGGTTTTAGGTAATGATCAATTAGTGCTGAGATGCGCTCTGTAGGGGAATTAATACTGGATACTATTGAGCGACCAGGAGTTTTTAAAAGAGGGGGTGAGAGTATCAGAGGGGGACAGGCCTTCGTTTGGGCCGATTTCCTGGAGGAATGAGAAGATTTGTTTTTGAAAATCTGGATTTGGATCATGAGGAAGAGGAGTGTATTAGGAGGAATCTTTTAGCTGCCAAAGACCCGCTATATAGCTTTGCTTGTCGATAACGAAAACTGAAGAACCCTTATCTGCCTTGGTGATGATAATCTCTTCGTTATTACTTAATGTTTTTAGGGCAAGAGATTCGGGACGCGTGAGATTTCTAGAGAGGTTCAAGGATTGGAGAAATGATTGGTCTGATATTTTTGTGAGGAAGCGTTCAATAAAGACTTATACAGGATGGTTTGAGAGAAGTGGCTTGGGTTCACGTTGGGACGGCAGAAGTGATTTTACAAGGGGATGGATAGAGTTGGAGGTCGGAGAATTTGGTTGAGTTTTCCATAACGCACGCCACCGCAGGTTCCGGCAAATTTCATGACATCGGTGAGGATATTTAGGGGATTAACTCTTAGGGTGGGCCTTCTTTAGAACCACGAGTTCGTCTCCATCCAGTGTAAAGGACGAGAGATATATTACCTCGCGGTCGTCAAGTGATATAGCCTTTTGCAAGCTATCCAATATGCATAAAAAACTCGAACGCTTAAGGTCTAGTGCTGTTGAAGCAGTTGGTGTCCATTTCCCAAATTAAAGCAGTGAAATTTCTATCCTATAGCCCTATTTCTATCCTAAATTAGTGAATTCGTCCGACCATGAATTCTGGGAGGAGGAGCTGGAAGTGCTTCACAAGGGGCATAAGTTTGCTCCTACTAGTCATCTCTCCAACAAAGCCGTGCTGTATCTGGAAGCTGATTGTGAAGTTCCTCTTTTCAAGCAATCACTTGGGATTCGGCATCGAGCAGCAGAGACGATATCCTCCTTTTTTTCTACCCACCGACGAGATTTTCGAACCCGGGATGCTCACAGCTGGATTCACTGTTTGGATGGTTCACAGCTGAACCAGTTACTGCAGATCAACAGATCCAGTGAAGTGACCAATATTGTGTTTACTACAGCCGACAAGGGAAATAGTATTGTGGTTTTAAACAAATGTGACTATATTGAGAAAAGTCACGGTTTTTATTAAAAGCAACTTTAGTGTACTATCGAAGGACCCAACAACAAGGTACCAATCTGATTTAAAACGTACTTTAAACACCTGTAAAACTATTGTTATTAATCATGAAAAATACGCTCTGGTGAACATGAATCCTTTACCTCCGAACTATACGGTCTCATTAAAACTCACAAAATTGATTGCTCAATAAGGCCGGTGGTGTCGTATGTCACGACACCCTGTCATAAATTATCCACTATACTAAATACTTAGCTAAGAAAGTATTCGGGTTTCAAACCAAAGGACGGTATTAAGAATTTATTGGAATTAGCAAAAACACTTTCTAAATTAAAACCACCAAAACAGGCCAGACTAGTATCCTTTCATGTTTTTACTTCAGTTCCCTCCTTGGAAGCGGTCAAAATATCAATTTACCTCGTAAGATATCAAGGCCATGCTAATACTAAGCTATGAGAGTTTAAAAATCTTTTGAATTTGTGCACTAAGCAAAAGAATTTTATATTCAATAGACATATTTAAGAACAAACCCATGGCCTCGTTATGGGTTCTCCTTTGTCAGCAATGTTGGCGGATATATTAATGGATTATTTAGTGTAAACTCTTTGATTCAAACCATCCTTTGTTAAAATTTTGTTTTATTGGCACAGGTATGCTGATGACATTCTTTGCTTGTGGTTTGGTAGCGATCGACAGCTAGACAATTCTGTAGAGATATTATATAACTTACATGCTTCTATAAAATTTACATTTGAAATGGGTCGTGCTACTATAAATTTTCTATATTTGACTACCGTCCTTTCGGAGAACAAGCAAAATCTATCTATCAATAGGAAACCGACCTTTACATTTGCACTAATTCCCATGGTGCCATGATTTTTCGCTTGGTCAGTGTACCTATGAGTGACGCGTGTTATGCTAAAGAGCTAAATATTATTTTACAAATTGCGAAAAGGAATGGCTACAATAATGATATCATTTTTAATATTTTAGACCGTAATCTTAAACAGCAGGACATTCCCTCTTTGACGACTTTTACAGCCAAGGACGAGCAATCACTTTGGTGTAAGCTACCATTTTTAGGAAAATTGACGTACATGATCATGATAGTCATGCCCGCGAAGAGTTTTCACGAGACATTTTATAATTCCGTGTCCATAGCTAAAATGTTGTTTAATACTAAAGATAAATTTGACCACCTTGACAAGAGTAGATTCTATGCTTTAAGTTGTAACTCATGCAATGCTAGGTACGTTGGCCAAACTGGACGTAAATTTGTTACTAGAATTAAAGAACATAAAAAGTGCTTCATAGTGATGTTTCATCCATCTAAGAATTTAATGGAGTGTGACCATACAACTAACTTTGAACTGGAAATTTTACATGTACAGGGTAAAGGTAAAAAATTGGATTTTTAGAGCAGTATGAGATTGAAAATCCTGGAAAGAAAAATGGTCTTACTTACTAAAAAAAAAAGCAATCTTACTTTCTTACTAAAAAAGCAGATCTTGTTAACAATCTTACATTTGACTTGCATTCACCAATGATGTCAATAACCTTTTAGTATGTTGCCTGATCTGTTTACGTCATAACCTCTATCCTTGTCATTGTGTATGTTTCTGTTTCTTCTCCCCCCCCCCATCCAGTCATTCATCTAGAAACACCAAACTCTCAAAAGCATAGAATGGCCTCCCCTTCCCTCCCAACGACCCCCTCCCCTCGCTTTCCCCTTCCCCACTCTTTCACTTCACCCGCACCCACCCCAAGTTTGAGTATATATATATATATATATAGGCAGTAAAATACGAGATATGTACCTTGAAAATGACATTGTAAGTATATCGAAACCATGGTCAGTAAAAATAATAAATTGTGGAATGTACAAAGCGAGAAATTATTTCATGTGTCGCGTTTCCACAAAGTTAAGCCTGAAACTGTACCATATATGCCTCATAAGTAATCATTTCTCCATTAAAAAATAGAACAGCCGTTCTTATTTTATACTATATGCCGTTGCTTCAAACCGATGGATTTATGATAATTGCCACGAATGTAACACGTAATGGGAGTGAATTATCACACATTTCAAATTATAAAGTCATTTTTATTACGTATTCAGAGTTCTAATATTTTCTTCTAGCTTTGAGGGATACAAGAGTTTGTATCTTGAATACGAAATTCACTAAATATATTTATATAAAGATACGTCAAAAAACTGTTTCTGGAACTGAAATTGATAAAAAAAAACTGAAATTACAGCACTAATCATGTTAAAGCAGGAATAAAATGCATGGCGGGAGAAGGTTTAGCAATAATACAAATGAGTGATCGAGCACCTCAAAAATATTAATACCAGACAGACAAAAATGTTCAGGTGATATTTCAGAGAAAGATAGCGATGAAGTAAAAAAAATAGGAAACAATGGCTAAAAAAAACGAAAAATATTAAATACATAACTCATTTTTTTTTTAATATTTTAAATAATGAATATGGATTTTAAAAAAGAAAATGATAGCCGAGAATGAGATAGGGAGAGATGAAACATGGAGAAATATTGGTTTCCTATGAAGAAAATAGAAGGAAAGCCAGGTATTAAAGAATATGGCCCTCCGTTGAGGTCATTTGGACCATTAGGGATAATTGCATAAGTTCATGATACGATGAACCAAGGAAGAGAAGCATACCGACAACGACATTCTCTATAGTCTTCGCTCAACATTTGGGAGAAAGATATGAAATGTTCGTCTTCGATATCCACTGCGCTGTCAATGTAACCCGAGTAAACTTCGAATTTCTCAATGCCTAGTCTTTCAGTGGTGGCCTATGAAAAACTTTGGATAAAAAACTCGTTTCAAAAATGTTGGGTAAACGAAGTCGTCATGACAATTGAAATAAAATTGTTTTTTTAATCAAGTCAGTGATCCTCCACTAAAATGCTTTGTATGCATATGAGTTCTTTAGGCTCCAGTACCCCTTCATCCCGGTCTTTCCTCTTCCCCAGTTAAGGTGGATTTCCATTCAAAAGGAGCCCCCCCTACCCCCTACTCGTTAGCGGAATCGAAATTTGTTTCGAGAATAATAAATTTATCAGAAGCGGAATTTGCCCATACCTTCGGAGAAACTCGTATTTCCGAAGTGCTTGGGGGAGATTTCCTGACGATAAATTCGTATCAATGGTTTCAAATAGGCTCTAGGGGTGTGTGTTTCCACTCCGGCACGAAAACTGAATCCACAAGATCTTGTCGGCTCTATATCCTTCCCAAACGTCTCACCTTCAAAATTACACAGCGATTTCATTAAGATTGATACTTGGCCCTGAATGAAGCTCTTGGAAGGTATCTATTAATTTCATCTTCCCACTATGATATCAGGAAAGATGGGGGATTTTGTTTCATGAAAAGATAACGCAATGTGCAGTTTTTTCATGCTTGCCCATCTTTTTATGGATAACTGTAACAAAATGCGGAGCCGGAAAAACGAAACATCCTCTTCGGTATCTTCTTCGGTGACCCGCCGATGTAAACTCAAGATTTTACATGAACTCGAAATTTAATTTCACTTTCTTCTCGAATTGAAACACAGCACTACTTCCATACTCATTATCAGATTAAAATTCAAGATGTATCCAATCAAAAGCTGATTCTTTATCTTTGTGGGTCAAATTAGAATTTTCCGTAAGCGAATAATTAATTTTTAGGGTAAAATTCAATTATGAAACTAAGATCTTACATCTCGAACTAAAACCAAATGCCTTTCCACATCTTTTAGGTTATGCAAAATACAATTGGAGACGTGTTCAATTTAATTGTTTCGGAAGATTCGAAGATTTCCACAGGTTTCTCAAAATTGAATATTTGCGGATACATATCGTATTGCAGGGATATCATTTGAATAGAAAATAATTTTCTGAACAAATAACAGAAAGAAAATTCAAATATAGTTACACTCCTAATCTGAATAACATCTCCGTTCAGCAGAACAAAGGGATTGCTAGACAGTAGAAATATGTTACAACTGGCATTAGAAACACGAAATGAGTCGCCTTTTTGGTCTTCAGGAAGTTTACTGCAACCGAGTTCGTTCACAGGGTTGCGGATGGTGACTTAGACATAGAGGGGTTAGTAGCGGAATAAGCCGAGTTTACTCGACGAATAAGTTGCCACGGACATAAAGTGGAATGTAGTGGGTGTAAAGGCTATCGTAGGGTAGGAAAGCTCAATAATGCTACAACGCCCTTGAAAATACCATGAGTAAAATATACAATTTTATGGTGAGAGATCTTGAGAGACTACATCAGTCCAGAGTGATAAACAGCAATTCCGGATAAAATTACCCTTGCCGTAGATTCACTCAATAGTGAAATAAGCAATTTTGGATTGGTGCCTAGAATGTCAAATCACTTCGAGACTGCAGAGGACTGTAAAAGTGAAATTGAAGATGCTAAGAATGGGCCTGAATGTTTGAGGTATCAGCAAAGTGAATTAGCACAAAGAAGTCTTATGGGAAGGCAGCTGCCGCATTTTGTAATCTGAATCGACGATTGGGAATGCATAATCTGGAAATGGGACCCAGATACAGTAACTCTTGATTCGACGTAGATTCGACTGAAGAGCTTTCAATAATGTGGAAGGATCATTATGGTGTGGGCAGAGACAAAGCCGAAGGAAAAATATAATTGTGTATATTTCACCACAGTGTAAATTGCCATATCGAATTATGACGACGACGAAGTTAAAGACATTTGCGATTAAATAGAAGAAGAGAAAAGAAAAAAATGTGAAAACTTAGTAATTCTTGGAATGGAATGCTCGTGCAGAAGAAGCCTAAAAATGTTAGGCCGTAAGGAAATGTGATTTGGGAAAGCGAAGCGAAAAAAGGGAGAGAGACTGGTTGAGTTCTGTGTACAAAATTCCTTTTAAGCTACAAACACATTTTCGACAAGCTGCGAAAAAGGTAGGTAAATATGTAAAATACTGAGAGACAAAAAAAAAGATTAAATCGATAACATATTGGTGAAACGGTGATTAATTAAACAAATAAAAACCTGGAAGAGCCACATGGCGCAAGTGTTGACATTTATCATTTATTTATTTAAAATATTGTTCACTTACAGCAGCAGCGCCAATTTACAGTGAAGCATTTATCAATAAACATGAAAGAGGATAACAATACAATAACAACATAAAAATAACAACGCAGAGCCCAAAATGGAAAGGGGAAATATTTAATTTGTTGACAGGTTGGACATAGCTTGGGTGGTGAAATGGTTACATGATAAATAAAAAGGATCGACAGTGTGAGGGAGGGAATTAAGAAGGGAGGAGAGGCGAAATAAAGGTGAGCGATGGTTGAGTGATATCCTAGGAATAAACAGGTGGAGTAGTGAATGCGTGCGGGTGGATCGAGTTGGTATCCTAAAGTTGAAGAGAGAAAGCAGTTCAGGGCAGTCAATGGTCGAGTTAAGGGTATTGTGGAGGAGTTTTAAATCAGTTTTAAGTCCGTGGTTTTGGAGGTTAGAAATGGAAAGAGAAGACAGAATAGTACTTGAGGGCATATTGCGGAAACGTGGGACTCTTTGTTTGACTATTTTGGCAAAGAAGTGGGGGACGCAATCAAGGGATTTTAGGTTAGTCGGGGCTGATATGGACCATATTAGGGAGGAATATGATACTATGGGAAGGACAATTTTTGAGAAGTAGAAATGGAGTGCTATGGGATCTTTAATTTCTGTGAAGTGGTAAAGAAGGCCTAATATGCCTATAGGTCTAATATAACATTACTTTACTTTTTAGAGTCTGAATGTGGTCGGAGTAATTTAGTTTTTGGTCGGTTATAACGCCTAGGTCTTTCATAGCTGTCACTCTGTTTAAGGGAGTTGAATTAATGGTGTAATTGAATGTCAGGGGATTTGTTTTCAGAGCGAGAGTCATGATGCTGCATTTTCCAGGGTTTAGGTTAAGTTTCCAGGTATCACACCACAGGGAAGTTTTATTTAAGGCAAGTTTAATACAGTCAGAAGTATTATTAATTTGCTTGTAAATCTTGCAATAATCAGCATAGAGAAGGGTATGGACTTGGGAGAAAAGGATTTGAGAAGGAAGATCATTTATGAATAAATTGAAAAGGTATGGCCCAAGGACACTGTCCTGGGGAACTCCAGACGTCACAGGAGACGAAGAGGAAGAAGCACCTGCGAGTATTATACGCTGGGTTCTGTTGCAGAGACAGCTAGAAAGAAGACTGAGGAACATACCATGTATGCCAAACTGTTGGTTGAGTTTATGAAGGAGGAGTTGATGATACAGGGTGTCAAAAGCCTTAGAGAAGTCAAGGTAAATGGCATCAAGTTGAGTTGACTTATCTATTGCACTGACGGCATGGTGTTGAAAGACAGCTAGATTGGTTAAGCATGATCTTCCTGGGAGGAAACCATGTTGCTGAGAAGATAAAAAAGGAGAGGTGAAATATTAAATCCTGTTCAGAATAATACGCTCACAAACGGAAGAAAGGATGGGAAGCAATGAGATGGGGCGATAGTTTGAAACATCATTCTTGGAACCTGTTTTATGAATCGGAGTAACGTTGGCGCACTTCCATTGAGGAGGGAAGGTTCCTAGAGAAAAACAGCGACTGAATAAGAGGGTTAAAGGTTGTGAGAGGGATGAAGCACAGCTGCAAATGAATTGTTTGATCATGTGAAAATTTCAACAAAAAACTAAAACTATTAATGAATAAGCGCTGGAAATTGGACAGACTGTAAGAAACAGAACCGAGATACGCGTAAGCTGAAACTGAAGATGAATAAACCTTTAAGAAATCAATCGCAGAAAAATGGTAAGGCATCAAAAATGGACTGTTCAAAGCAGCACAATATTAAATAAGAAGAATTTTAAAAGAAAGAACGAAGCCACGGATTACCCAGGTAGTACTAGAGTTAATAGAAGAAATAAGAAAATACAAAAATCGAGCACATAAGGAGGACTGCAGCTATAAAACTTATAAGAAATATGATCAATTCTAAATCAAGAAATCCAGCGAGTAAAAGACAAAACACTGGTGAAAAGAGGAAGAAGACAACTTCTCTCAGGGTAAAGTTGCAGTTGCCCACAAGTCTGGAAGAAGTCACTTCAAAGAACGTACCGCATAAATGTAATGTCATCCGGAGAGAGGAAAGTATAATTCTAGTAGAAAATGTAAAAGGAGAAGAGAAGAAAAGAGTACCTTGAGAAATCTAGCAGTGTAAAAACTTATTTAGGGCGGTACTGAAGGATTAAGACACTCTAGGTGAGGATTTGAAAGGATTTTATTCATTTATCATGAACATTTAAGAAACTGGCAGATTTCTAACGGATTGCAATAAGAACGTAATCAACCTCTCCAACCCTCCAACCCTTAGAATAGAGGAGCCGAGCGATGTAATGGCTTTAGAATGATAAGCCTCACTTGTACATACATCAAACATTCATACTAGAGGACCAAGTCTACAGGAAGTTGGAAAAGAAAATGGAACAATTCCTGATGAAAACCAATTCGGTTACAATAAAAGTAGGGAAACGAGATAAGCTATTTTGGCCCCGACTCTTATCATGGAGAAGATAACGCAAAAAGATCATCCTACGTACATTTGCATCATCGAATTGGAAAAAGCATTTGACAATAAAAGAATATAGACTACACAAGAGAAGAAAGGTGTGTCATACCTATAGTGACAGAATAAATTAATAGGCATGATATGTGAATAAGAGTTGGCAATGATAAAATGCAGTTTCAGTGCGGAAGAAGCTAATTAATGACAGGAAGGCGGCTAGGATGAGGTCTGCAACTAAATATTTACAAATTTTATCTTTAAAAGCGATAAATAAAATGAAGGGAAAATGTAATGCAGGAATACGCATGCATGGGCAGGCAATCAGCGTGCTGCGCTTTGCTGATGACAGCTATTCTGGAGGATATGAATGAAGATCTGATGAGAATGAACTGCATAAAAATATGAAGAAATACAACCTAAAGATTAATGCTAAGTAAACCAAAATAACGGTTTTCGGAAAAAATCAAGAAAACGAAGACACCAAACGACTTGGGCAACAAACACTGCAAGTGGATGCATTTTATTATCTGAGAAATAGGATCACCAATGATGGAAGAATCAAGAAAGATATAGTGAGTAGAGATGCCTGGCCAAGAGTGTTCTCTACCAGAAGATAAGTCCACTAACAGTCAACAATATAAGCTTGGAAGTAGGTAAGAACTTCATTTCAACATGTTTGAGAAACATACTTTCAAATGGCAGCGAAGCGATGTTGATAAGAGCAACAGACCAAAGGCTGAAAGCAATGGCAAATTGGTGTTATCAAAGGGTGATGAAAAAATGGATCAGTGAGGAATAAAAATGAAGGAAAATAGCGGGTAAATTCCCGCAAGAAAGGCTAAGGGAAAAATACGTAAAGCAAATCCAGAAGAAATTACATAAGAATAACTACTAGGGGGTAAGGAAACTAGCATTATAAAGGGAAAAATTGAAGGCTGTAGTCAAGCACTCATAGGATTGAACGACCAATGAATGAATTATGAAAATCAAATAAAGAAACTAAGGAAAAGTTGAAGAGAAAAGAAGTTTTATAAAAATACTGCTAAGAAAAAGAGGAAAACTTACGAATCACATCTTGGGACACTACAGCAACTTAAAAAATTCATATGAAGAAAGGATGAATGAGAAGAATGACCGTAGAAAACAAGGACGGAATGCTTCAGGAAAAGTTTTAATGTCAATGATAGATTTATAGATAAATGAAACGGTAAGCTAATAGAAATGTTGAGGGAAGATATTCGGAATGATGACTGCTAATGATGACCATTTTAAATAAAACAAAGATGGTAAATTTCCACACAGTATATTATCAACCACAGTATATTAACAAACACCGACCAAGGTTTCGGCACGTAATGCCATTCTCAAGGTCATTGAGAATGGCATTACGTGCCGAAACCTTGGTCGGTGTTTGTTAATATACTGTGGTTGATAATATACTGTGTGGAAATTTACCATCTTTGTTTTATTTAAAATGGACATTTCATATTTCCACAATGTCAAGCCTGATACGCTTCTATATGCTAATGATGAGATCTTAACACTGAACTCTACATATGCTCAAATAGAGGATCTCAATGTCAGCGCCTCGTGGTCCATGGAATTACAGTTAGTGTCATATAGTTTCAAATGAAATGATTTTATCAACAAAGAGCCCTGAATTAGATCGAGAAGACGTAATCTAAGGGAATAGTTTGAGATTGGGACATAGCTGAGGGGAAATAAAAAGGCGATCGTAGTAGGATGTAGATTTTTTTAGCGGGGAAGTATTCTGAATGGAATGAAGAGGGGTTGGTTTCGAGGAGGCAGTTAGTGGAAATCGTTTGGAGGAGTATCGCAGAGGCATTGGAGGGCCAGAGTTCTCCTTCGGTCGGACTGTGGGTCGCAAAGGCATCCGGATAAAGAGACAGTTCTATCATCCTCGGCGAGACCCACACCGGTGGTCCCCTCACTCAAAACTTCGACGTCTTTTTGTCCCCAACTTCTTCACACGAAATACTTTGAATTTCCTTCTCCAAAACCGTTGATTCAACCGCTTCTATTTCTGCTTTGAATCGCATCTATTTTAGACTGAATATATTTGCTGCCCTCTTCCTATTGTATTCAAAAGCCCCAAACCTCATATGTTCGCGTTTATTTCCTCATAAACTCACGTCATTTCCATATATAGATGTCACTTGGGGACAAATTACCGTAAATAACCTTTGTTTCGATACAAAAGATGGCAATTACAACGGTAAAACGAGTCTCAACCAGATCTTAAAATTGAGTGATATATTATTGGTTATGATTATTGGTTAATATTTATTTTAAGTTAATTTGACCCCTGGAGGCACCTTTACTTATTGTTAGAATTTTGACAGAAAATTGAGCCTTTTCCGCCATTTTTTGTAAATTTTCATTCTGGGTACATGCCTTTTTGCTGACGAAATAATATTAGAGGGGATGCCTCTCCTTATTCTGCACCGCGTTAGAGTAAACACTAATACGTAGAAAGCAACTTTAAAGTAGGTGGATAATACCAATGCATGACAAGAGGAAGCTTTGCAAATCTCAGCGGCTTTTCCATTGGGGCAAGTGGAGTCTTAAGAAGGTTCATTCCTTAGCGTTATAGATGATCGCCCGTTGATTTAATACGTCAACCAAATTATTACTAACTGTGAAAATAAAATGCGGGTACTTACCCAGTTCAACAAAGCCGTTCAGTTTACTCCGGTGGGTATCACTCTCGTCGGGGAACATTGAATGGTTCAAATGGTTTCATGGTTTCACAGTTCCTCTTGGTTGCTGATGAGTTGGAATTTGACTACTTTCCTTGCAACAATTTCCTTCAGGAGTGCAGAATCCAATTCAGTTTCACCTTAAAGTTAAAAAAAAAACTTCAATGAATACTGAGAGACAATCGTTATTACGACACCGAATTTCTCCAAATAAACATTTTCATGTATTGTGAGGTTCAAGAGGCTATGAGGTTCATGTGAGCCATACAGGATGGATACGTGAACAAAGGCGCGCGGCCTAGATATGAAACAACTGGTACTATTGAGCCCTCCTCTTCGGAATCCAAATAGCTGGAGGAATTCTTTCGTGTAGACCCATCCACACTAGAAAATCTCTTTGCTAAAATCTTTTGAGAGTGTGTGGAATCCTGCGCAGTAATATTATATCTCGTGTATTATAGACTATATTTTTGGCCTAATTTAAAGAATACTTAAGCCATTGGCCATTATGGTAAACAACCCATCGTAATTACCTCCAGACATCTGCAAAACGATAATTAATGAATTTTACTGCCTCTCAAAAGGTATTTTTAGTAGAAGAAAGAATTAATACTAATCTGCTATAGTTAATAGTTGAATAATTATCTATGAGCATTCACTGCTTGTAAAACAAGAATGTACTAAGCGACTGGGTCTTCAAATGACTTCAGTGTCTAAAGATGTTTTTTTTTCGAATTACTTCGTGCATCTCAAATTTCAGATGCTTCTCCGGGTTTTTTGTCTTCAGAAAAAAGAAATTTAGAGGGAGCTGGAAATGAAAGAATGAAATCAGGCAAAGTAAAAAAGAACAGATAACGAGGAAGAGAGTGGAAGGGTCAGGGAAAGACCTCCCAGGATGGATTCAGCGCCCAGTCAGGAGTAGTGCGGATATGGGGGGGGGGGGGGGGAGATGGTGTGCGTGCCACAACGAGGGTCGGGTGCCCGAGATAGCCGGCGACGAGGCGGCTATGGAATGACGATGGATGGATGGATGGGAAAGGGGCGAGGTGAGGCACCGAGGCGAGGGCCGGCTCGCCCGCTGCACCTGTGGGTGGCGGGTCCGGGAAGACGGGCCGGGGTGGGGAAAAAGAGGATGTGGCGGGTCGGGGGGACTGCAGACGATGGACGGATGGGGACAGCGAGGACGCGAGTAGAATGCTCCCTTCGAGGGTGCTCCTTGGTGGGCTGAGATGGGTGCTTTCGCCTCATGACTTGAGTACAAAAAATAAAACGCTGTCGTTCCAACTTGTTGGTCCGTTTGAGAACAAACATTGACTGACCCTCAAATATACACCAAAGAATGTCTTTTCATTATCATACATGGATAAAATCAAGACTTTTCTGGTTGGAACGACAGTATGAACAATGAAACAAATCAAAAATGAAACAAACAAATGAAAGTCAACAAATGAAGCAATACGTAGTAGAGATATATGAATAGGGAAGTGTTCTAAAATATGGCATGGATCTCTGGTGGGGTGTAACCTGATTATACACCATGTGCAAGAAACACAAAGGAATCAAAATACGGAGGTGAAAATCCCACACGGTATTTGCTAGAGATAGGTTGGCCCTATGAAAGGAAGCTAATTAATGCTTAAGGATAACAAATCCTCAACCAATAATAGCGGCAATAGTTTTTAAAAACTCACCATTTTTAACTCCTACCTCACATTCATTTATTTTGAAATGAAAAGATGGCATTATTAAATATTTACATATATATTCAGAAGATTTGGAATCAATTCACGTGAAATGATATATTAGACAAGCACAAAGAATTGATATGAAGAAACATCTTCTGCAACATAAAATTCAGTATAGAACATAATGAGTTGATGATATAAGTGGACAGGAAAAGAGACTACAATGCAGAAAGATTTAGGGGAATGAATACATGAGGAAAATTATGAACCTTTAAGACAATACTCATGTAAGAATGAAACTATTAGCGGATAGGGGAGTGGAGTGTAGAGCTCTAGCAAACCAATATCTAATGACCGAGAATGATGATGAGTAAGACTCACTTATAGTATTAAGAGAATTTTATTATTAGTTATGAATCCCAAGTGTGTAAGTCTTGCAAAGAGTTGGAAAGAAAATATGCCATCCGATATGAAATAATGAAAAAACTGTGAATAAGAAGAGATTAACTTATTGGACACATATTTCGCAATATCAGCTTTTGAAAATGAAAATGGAAGGAGAAGTGAATGAAATAGTTACAAGGGAAGACAAGGAAGAAGAGGACAAAATATATATTGGTAAAATTCGGCGAAAGTTAAATTGAAGATTTGTGGGGGCTCATCGGTTAGCTGAGTGAGTGTAGTGGAGAGATAGTGCAAACCATTCTTAGCATCGATGATCGCTGATGACGGGGTATAGAGGGAAAAATTGGAAACTAAATAATAAAATCCAAATGAAAAGAAATAAATCGATTCAACTTTCATTTTCAAATTTATTGTCGCGTAATACAGTTATGAATGACTTTTCTAAGTTGTAAAGTTGGTCATAGAAAATATTTTAATACTTAAATGCATGGAAAATAAGCATCCTAATTACTATTAAAACTATGCTGATCCAATGATGCGTAAATATTTATGCTTCCTCAAGAGCACCACAACATGGCATGATAAAAATTAGTAACTCAGCGCAAAAATCATTACATCTAATTTAGCGTTCGGAAAAAAACGTTTGACTCCGAGGTTAAGTTGATTCCTCTATTCGCAAGGAAAAGAATATTGCTTCAATCATCGTATTCACCATGAGCCCTTCATGCCACAAGGCCCCCTCTTCGCCTCATTCCTCTCGCCTCTCCCGTCCCCTTGCTTACCTCCGTCCCCACTCCACTCACTCCCCGTCACCGGATTCCCCCACCCACCTCACTCCCTCCTCGGCGACCAACTCGACCCATTCCCACAACACACCTTGTCAAGGGCTCTCATTAAATTTCGGGCGGCCGATACTTATTTTTCCTAACCTTCCCTCTGTGTCGCTCGCTTCTTCCATGTCGTCCGTTACCCCCTCCTCCTCCTCATCCCTGTCACCCCACCCGCAACGACCCTCCCCGTCCGAAATGCAGACCGAGGTGAGAGAGGAGGAGGCTAACTGGTAGCCTAGCCATTACCGGCGCTCGTAGGAACCGCGCCGAAATCTTAGGGGGGAGAGTACGCGTTCGCTCAGATCTCCCTCCTCATCCCACCGCAGAGTGGGTCCGAAAGTATTTACCTCTTCTTGATCTCGATCGGCGTTCATGAGCGCCTTTCCAACGTCTCGTTATGGTGCACGCGAAACTCAATTCTAATAAGTGACAGCGTGCTTGGGACGAGCGAGAGGTGGGCCGGCGTGACGTTTTGTGGAGGGTAGGGTGGAGACGTTTCGGATACCAGAAGCGACGGGGCTTGTTCCACGGCCCTCGTCCTCAAGGCAGGTGGGTGCGGGGCGGGAGGCGGTGGGATGGGCCCACGGACAGAAGTAGAAACAAAGAGACATGGGGGAAAACGTTTTTCATTTGTCTCCGTTGGGCTTTAACGGAGGTGGAAGTCGTTTTTTTTTTTTTTTAAACCTCCTCGATCAACCTTTGCGGGAGGAAGGTCGCCTCCTAACAGGCGGATGGGGGACGAGAGCGGCTGGAAGGGGAGGGATGGAGAGAGAAGGAGAGACAGAAGAAGAGGGAGATAGAGAGGGAGAGTAAAAGAGATGGAAATAGATTGACTGAGAGTTGTATCGACTGCTTTTTTTCTCCCCGAAGACCGGCCCGGCCACCACCCTGAGTCGCAGTATGGCATGCGAAAGTAAGTGGCACCCTTGGCACCATCGTTGTCTCAGGGCATGTTAAGTTGGATTGCAGGAGTATTGTAAAGTGGCAATTCACCAGCAATGCTGTGTAGCAACTAAGCTCTTAAGGCAGCGAAGCTCATTGTCGCCAGTCTTATCTAGAATAGCCTTGTCCTCTTCCTCATAACGATAAGGTACAATGTCAATGATTTTCAAGCGGCAATTTGCATATTGATATTCTAACTGCAATGAGTCGTCATTAAGTTGCATAACTTACTAATAAGGATTCGGTATAAGCAATAAAATATGTCAATAAACGCAACCATGCAACATTAATTGTAAAAGAAAGATGTTACAGGCAGAACAGGTACATCTATAAGTTTCATGGTATATATTTCTTTACAAAAACATCCAATCAATATTTTTTCACAATGTAAAGTAATTTTCTTTGTTCCATGGTACGTTAAATAATTACTTTTCTCATTCGCGGTAAACCATTCGAAGAAATCGCAGAATCGGAGAAGATAGGACTTCTTACATTTCAAAATCTATAAATTATCATCATCTGTAAACTCACACGAGCAATAATTGTATGTATATAACTATGTAAAATTTATCTCGAAAACGGCTCCAACGATTTTGATAAGACATCATCATTTGAGGGTTTTAGGTTTGAGAATTTAATTAGGCTAGGACTGATCTTCGGAAAAATTCGTAAAAGATCCGAGTATGAGCTCAGAAAATATTTCCGGGCCAAATCATGTAAAGCATGACAATCAATTGGGACTTCAAGGTAGAACACTTTAGTTTACGCATTTAAATATGATTAAATACGCTGACGACAAAGAGACGGGCTAAATTGAAGACCAGTCAAGTGAGCGAATGGTGGACTTGCGATCACGTGACTACCAGTGAAATGTCAAGTAACTATATCACTCCGCACGAGTCCAGTCATTAAAATAACTCAAAATGTGTTTGGACATATTATGCCATTTCTTTTCAGTAAGTTTTTCGATAGGGAAAGAAAAATTTTTGTTTCTCTTCATCACCTTTGGGATTACTGCTTACATAGACGCCTACCCGAGAATTATCTCTGTTGAAAAAAAATCTGAAATACTAAGAAAAAAATGAAAAACTCGATTTTTGGATATGTAGCAGATAAATTAAAACGATGACATATTGAAATAGGATAATGTACACATAAACATAAAATTAAAGGTTCAGTTTTAGAGTCCCGTAATCGTGTTGCATGCTTTGCCCACATTTAGAACAGTCAAAATTCAATCATGACTAATAATGTAATATTTAATACTGATTACTTAAATATCCTATATTATATTACAGATTGCATCTTTTCTAAAATTATTAAGACTGTTACGGGTTCCTTCGGGTTGCACCTGAGTTACGCGCTATCTCTGAAGCTGTAAGCCGATTGAAGCACGTATTTGATTGTAAAAAAATAACGAAAAAGCGATGACAGTATTGTTCTCTATTACGATTAATAAGTTTCTCTATTACGATAAAGAATGCAATGCAAAAATAAAAATAAAAGAAGCACGTCAAACGAGGTGTCAACAATCAATCCTCCGGAGGAGCACCTTTGCAAATTCATTAAATTTTCCCTATCCCTGTCTAATTTGAAGACACGCCACGCATTGTCGATTGTTATCTCGGACACATTTCCAGTTTTTTACTCCTTTTATTGTGGTCGCTGAGACTTGGCTCCTCCCGGTCTGAGCGAAAGGCTTCCGCTAACCACACTGATTTCCAAGATAGATACGATTTTTTTCTCCCTTTGAACCCCGTTTTATTATCCTCACGCATCCACTTAATATGAAAGTCAAAATTTGATTCCTGGTGTTTTATTTCTTCCTCTTATGTTCTTTCCAAGTCTTTGCTTTTCGGAATTCCTTCTGCCTTTTTACTGGAATCTAAGGGATGGGTTCCTTTTATAGCTCTGTCCAGGTATCAGGTGGCTGGAGTGGAAGGATGAGGCGGCACCCAAGTACAATTGATACTGTGCTGTCTTCCCCTCTTTCACCCTTTGGTTCTGCTGTTCCGTATCAATCCATTTAAGGGTGATTCAGTGGTAATTAAAGCAAGCTCACTGGATATAAAGTCTTTAAAACAGTAGCTGTAATATTAATGTACCCACTGATAATATTGGTCGTATGGACGTTACACGTCCAAATAACACCACGATGAAGATAGACTAGTGTAGGTCTTGCTATCAAAGAGCTGTAATTTTCTGACTGATGGGCCGGAGGATTACAGACTATTACATCAGTAGGTAAATTATTAACATTTTACATATTAAAGTACAAATAACTAATACCAATACTTGAGACCAATGACTGGATATATGTAACATCAGCAATATTTTAACATAATCGGGAAAAAATTAAAACACGAGATATACATAGATCATGAAAAAAACAAAATAGAGGTCCTCCCACACATTAATTTCCCATTCATTCGACTTTCACTGCGTATGACTCGACCAAAAAAGACCCCAATTACCAAACTTTCTAATTTTTTAACTATAATTTATCCATGCGGGAGCTACGTTTTCCGGAACAGCTGCGTGTGTCAATTTTCATGACTATTGAAATTTGACACACGAAATTTGACACATGACATTTGATGTCATGAAAATTGACACACGCAGCTGTTCCGGAAAACCTAGCTCCAGCATGATCAGCCACTGCGGAAGCCTTCGCTCCAACTATAATTTATATAGTATACCGAGGCAATTAACTATTAACCCCATCAGAATTGACAGAAAAACCCACTCCGTAATAGTATTTGTAAAGGCAAACTGCACATTCGATAACTATTTGTGCCGATGTTATGGAATTCCAGAAGCGGGAATTTTATGGAGTCCTGAATCTGGCATCCCAAATGCGAACTCAAACTGCCAAAAGATAAGACTTCAGTTCAGTTGTTAAATACTTGAGATACTAGAGCGAACTTAGAATACCCGATGTTCAGTGGCAATAGTTTTTTTAATGGGACCTCCTACCCCTACTTGGGTGCAACGCGGGGTACTCCTCAAGTGTAGTATTCCTTCCATCGGATGGGGGGTGAAACTGTTGTCCTCTCGGCGCCTTTCGTGAAGTAGGCTAATGCCGACACCGGGTCTTTGTCCACCCTTCCTTAATTCCACAAATAATATTTCCTTCACGAACCTCTCTACAGCACAATTGGCTTCACCTGTCCGACGCCACCCCATATAGATCGACATTCTTCAGTCTTGGGACTGATATAAGACTAAAGGAATTCAGTTTTTCTCAGTGGCCAGGCTCTTCTTGGATTCTCTTTGCCATCCTTTTTACGTATTCAATGCATTACATGTAGACGCGTCCCGACATTCTAGAAAAATTGAAAGTTTATTATTCCTTATCCGATAGGTACTACTCGGTGATATAGTTGCTCCGAAAATTCTCCTCTCCATAATATTAAACTTAGCCAAAAAAAGACCTTCACTGCATTACTATGCAGCGGTTCTGTTGTCTACCACTCTTTCGAAGCGATCTATTCTTCCAGGTTTGCAATTTTTTAATATATATTGAGCTAAATGATGGACTTTCTACCGTGAATGAGGTTTCGGATGATGCCCGCCCGAATGTACGGAACAGGACGTGTTAGCCAAGATATTTTACTGTGTTGGGCTGCAGCACATCGCTTTCCAGTCCTCTTACATGAACCATTCTCCATGAGCAACGTAAATATAGTTAATTCGAGCGCGTAGACAGAGAAATAATTGGTCAACCCATACCTACCAAGTGACCCAAAAAACAATTTATGGGTAATTTGACCAATATAGTAAAATTTTATATTTTGGGTTTTGATTGCCTAATATATCATAACAGTTCAAAATCACATTCATTTTATTTTTATTTTTTTCTGGTTACAATTCGTCGGCCATTTTTTCCATCTCGATGCAAAGTGTTTTGTATTGGTGTTAACCTCTTTTTCACAGCTTTGATTACTTCTAAGACAAGCGACAAACACTTACATAATTTATGTGAAGGCCTACAATTTTAAATATCTAATAACTTGGAGTTATCCAAACTTTATTTTGAATTTCATTGCCCAAGTTTGGAATTGAAAACGCTCTAATTGCCATTTTAAGGATTTTTTAAGGAAAAACGCAGTTTCAAAAACTCTTTTATTTTTTAGGAAATAAACGCACTAATACTTCATATTAAAATAATTTAAAGTTGGAAAAATTAATACTTTTCTTTTTACAGAGTTGTAAAAATTTAATTTTTTAAACTTTACTCATTTCAAGGTCAAATATCTCTTATGGGAAGTTATTTAAAAATCTGAAATTAATATAAAATTAGGGACCTTAAGATCTTAAATGTACCAACAATCAAAAGTTTGAGCTTGAGACTTATCTGGTTCCAAAGATAGGGACACGTAAAATACAGCTGGAAAAGGAACAAACTTTGCGAATTTCACTTGTAAGTTTTTTATTCACAACCCGGGTTTTGACAGTTTATGTCATATTCAGGTGACCTGACATCACCTAAAGATGACATAAACGGTCGAAACCCGGGTCGTGAATAAAAAAGTTACAAGTGAAATTCGCAAAGTTTTTTCTTTTTCCATCATAGAGAAATTTCACAAAGTTACCCCTGACATTGTTCGTTTTGTTAAAAAAATCAGCGTATACGTGATCAAGTACATCTAAATCGCGCACAATTTAATTCACCATGTTATGTGAAAAGCTATCAATTCTCACTTTAGTTTCATAAATCAACTGATACATAATATGTTTATGCACTATCTGGCTTAAAAATGAGGAAAATCTTCGTTTCCGTGATAAATATGGTAGACAACTTTAGCATAATGTTGAGACCACCGTCATCCGCGGTATCATAATAATGCGGAAGTTACTCAATTAAGATTTTTAAGGAAACAATACTACCATGCTATTAAATGTTTCTTCAATAATGAAATAAAATGACTTAATGTCAACTAACATACATCATTTTTATTTTCTATACTACAGATTTCAATATTGAGGAAAGGAAATTATCTAAAAATTCATGTCCTTGTTACATTAGGGTCTCTATTTACTATCCGAGGATATTGCATTTACATCATATTAGTTAAATCAAATTTTAAACTCGAAAGAGTTCAGCGGAGTCGAATATAGATGCTGAATTAGTAGGAAATTTCTCGACACGATAAAATCAGGCTCTTACTGAGATATTTCCATAAATATAGCCACTGATCATCCGTTCTGAGACTCAAATATTCAACTTCCTTTGCCACCGGAAATGTAAAAGTCCACCGGCCAATGTAAATAAAATTAAATTGAATTAATGTGTACACCAACATAAATAAAGTCTGCAGACGATAAAATTTATTTTTTCATTGATTCCTCTTGGGAGTTTTCCCCCATACGTTCTTCAACATCGGCACAGGTTGCCAAGGAGACGCTTTTCAAAAAAGTGCCGAATTATAGGAAATTTTGGAAGGGGTCCAAAGGTACTACATAGACCTATTGGTCATCGACCTTAGCGAGTTTTGACCCATGGAGATATATAGCCGTGCCAAAGGTCAGGATGTCTCTAATGGCTAAATTCTTAATTACCTTGGGTTATGGAAAGGGCGCACCCAGGTAGTGATTACAAATCCTAAAAGTAATTGCTGAGACTTCGCACGATAGATGGGATGATGGTCTCTCATACTCTTCATACCATCTACAACTTAGTGTTAATTCTTATTGCGTGAAGATGTATCTTCACTCAACAGTGGCCAGTGAACAGCTATACCATTGATTTCAGTTTGTCCCTAAATCAATGAAGCTCCTAGCTTGCCTCAGGCACAGAACTGAGCGTCGGACTGTAACCCACCTCTTGACCTCAGACTCCTTGATTGAAGGCAAACTGGGTACCATTATGCCTTGGGCAAAGAGATTACAGTGAGCTCACCTACTGTTACGTTTCCAGAAATACCCTCATATCCAGCTATCCAGATGAGTTCGGCTTTACCCTGTGAAGCTCATTCATAGATGCTTGAATATTTGTATGGGGCCTGATGCCCCTACCTTTTCAATGGTCAGTAAGAATTCATGGCATGACACTTCAGCATGACATACTGTCACATATTTTATAGTGTGATAGACAGCATGGTTTCGGTGCTTCCCTATAGACCCCCGCTCCTGACTTGTCCTTGATCTTGGAGCCATCTATGCCACTGGAGCTACACTGTTTCTTATCCCATGATGGATAAAGTTGTGGGGAATATAACTGTAAGCAAAATCATCTCCTAATACCCGAGGTAACTCCCGATACAATATTCCCGTTGGTAAAAATAAAGGAAAATGTAAGGCCCGAGCGAAAGTATTATCCAATAAATATGTAGTACCTACTCTAAAAACAATTTACTGTGCGTTAGAAAATGATGAAAAGACAATAAATAGCGAGGATAAAAGAATGAGAAGCGGAACACGGGAGGAACAGAGAACATGGTAGAAGAAGAAGAGTACATTGATAGGAAAGTGAGTCTTATAAATGAGCAAGATAGGAAGCAGAAAAGTAGTAAAGGACGATGAGATATATATCATGGAAAAAGAGACCTTAGTGAAGTTAGGAAAGGGAGGAACAGTTACTAGTTGCTGGTGCAGAGGATCGAGTGATGAGAGCCAATGGATAACTGGCCGAGAGTTCAACATATATGCAGAAATCGGGACTTAAGGAGGGGGGAGTGGGTTAAAGAAGAAGCGTCGGGAGTGGAATGGAGGGATCTGGCAAGGGAGAAGGGAAAAAAGCGGACGGCTAGGACGAGGCGATGGTTTCCCCGTATATACCCCCGACTATCTACCCTTGTATCGCCTCCTGTCCGCGTACCTGCGAGACTCTTAACTCTTTCGCACTCCCCCGTCGACCCTCTTCCATCCTACTCCCTCTGTCCTGTCGATGGCCGTCCAAACCCTCCCTTCTCCAACATCCTCCCCCTTTCCTCTCCAATGTTCTCGTCTCCCACATCTCTCCTCTCGATATCCATTGGACTTAACCATTTCTTAACGCCACAATATACACCCGTTGCTCTTAACACTTATCCCCTCTAGTTTTATTTACATTAATCCCTATTCAAGAATATCCATCGTCTTTTTTTGCGGGAAAAAAGCTCAATTGGGTGGTTGGAGTCTCTGGATTTGAAAGTTGAGTTCAGCCGTAAGGTGTGAAGTTTATTCAGTACCCAATCTCAAAAGAGTGGAGAATTCCAAGAAAACGCGGCCACAAGAAATTCAAACCTCTTTCGGCCCCTCTTTAGAAGATATCTCTTGTATTTCGTTATAATGTAATAAATTTTCCGCGAAAATAATGTAGATTTATACTTAAATTACCCTCTGACTCATCCATTTCCTAGAAATTGCTATCCCACTCAATGATCACAACAAACAAGTTTATTTTCCTTCTTTGGATGTAAGTATCATTACTGACGCTGGCGACTTATACAATTTGCATTTCTTATTTCTTCACATATATTTTTATTATCTCTGATTAAGTAAACCTCATAGTATCAATAAAAAAATATATGAATCCGGATGAATGGTAAAGGTACATTAGTGGGGCATAGACCACAAATTTCCTATACTTAGTATGATAAATTGTTTAATTTTGAGTTAACTGTGAAACAGATGACGGTTATGAAGCGTATTTGGGTTTCGAGATTCACTTGCAGCTTCATGTCTGCATGGGAACCACCACCAGATGTGCGTTTTAAGTACACAAGGTGCGCTTGAAGTATGTAATGACAGGTTTGGAGAATGACTAATCCGGCTACTCTAAACAAAATTCCCTTGTTTACCCAGAAATCATATTCTCATAGCCATATGTCACTAAATAAGACACGTCAGACGAAGAAAAAACATGCGAGGGGGGAGGGTAAGGAAAGAGTGAAGTAGGAGGAGCTGGGTAAGGGTAAAGGAAAGAAGAGGGAGCGATTGGCATTTGATAAAAGACAGAGACTGTGGGGTGGAGTTTGTGGAGTTGGGGGTAAAGGTAGGTATAGGCGAGAAAAGAAGCGGGGGAAGGGATAGCCGAGGAAGGAAGGGAGGCGAGCCGACTTTCTGAGAATTGCCCGGCCGGGGAGACGGTGGGAGGAGGATGTCGAGGGAAGGGAGAGGGACCGTGCACTGCAAGGATGCATAACATGTGCGAGGAAGAGGGGATATTGACGGGGGATATTGAGAGAGGAGTTGGCTCGGAACACCACCCATCCCTCCATTTCGTTGCTGCTTCGGCCCTTCGCCTCCGCGGCGGGGGGCGGGGGTTAGTTGGATGCTCACGCGCGCAGGCACTCCCAATAAAGAGTGGTGGTGTCCTAAAGCGGGATAGAGAATGAAAAGACACCCCGGAGAGGAGTGTGCGTGAGCAGACGCATTGGGAGACACAGGAGGACGACAGGTTAAGGTAGGTGCTATAGAGCGTCAGAGAAATGGAGAGCGTGAGTTTATGAGAGAACAGGATGGATCAGGGTTGGCAGGTGCAACTACAGAGTACTGGTGGGATGGAGACGAGAAATATTAAAAATTTTCTCCATTTCGTTGCTCCGGAAAACACGTGACGAACTTCTGCTATGTGACCGCTTAGGTCTAATTCTCACCATTCTTAGAAATTAAATCAAGAGCATCCTATAAAGCACGCTACTCATTTTGAATGAAACTGGAGAAGAAGAGAAATAATGTCAGCACAGTGCATTAAAAAGTATGTATTAAGAAACATTTCCGGTGGTAAAGTTGGGTGCATACGATATTATTACAAAAGATTCCTGGAAATCAGAGAAAACTGATTTTAAGGAAAAAGAACTACTTTTCTCAAATTAAATGATTTTCGAGTGTCTTTTTTAACGGTTTTCAAAGCACCTAATCATTAACAAGTCCCGTGGTATTTTTTATCCCAGGAGCACAACGAAAATCTTATTTCATAAATAAGATGACATAAACACTAGCACGTCTCCTCCATTCAACCCCTAATACGAAACCAAACATCTCAACCTCAATTTGTTAAGGAAAAATTGGTTCAATCCTTCGTCATCATGCCCTTCATTTGACCGGATTGACAATCAAATGCTTAAAAAATGCATCCATTTCGTTGCAAATACGTTGCAGGAAAGCACAAAGATCGCCAATGGGGTGCATAGAATCCTGAACCTGAGTCATCTTAGCTCATCGCAGAAACTGGCTCTTTAGATTTACGTAAAGTCAGGTCACAAGCTCTGAGGGGAAAATTCCTCTAATGACTCCCGAAGCAGCTCATTAATAAGGGCGGTGACAGTTATCTCTTCCATCGAACGATGCTAGGTACCCTTTCCCTCCCACGCTGAATTATTTCTATCTTGGGAGAAGGACGCCTCCGAACGAGTCCTATTACACGACATGCATATTCAACCAAGTGGTGCTCCAACTGCGGGAAATTAACATGAGTTCCAGGAATCCTTAACCTCCCGTTACTATCTCTTAGTTTTACAAGGAGGAGGAACTCAGAGAGAACATTCTTCTTCAGCAAAAGCAGATGGGGCTAAAACTGAGATGTACCCACTGAAAAAAAGACTTTATACTACCCCACTATATTTTGGCCAGCTACTTGAGATCTTCCTTGCTAAAAACTAAGAATAATCGATTATTTAACGCAATATCTTATGCATATCTGAAACAAAAACAAAGATATAGATACATTAGGCTTTGTATCAGATTTAGAGGTGAATTTAAATTGACCAGGGACAATAAATTCCTTTGAAATCAAAAGTTTAGATAGTTTTCATTATTCGATAGTGAAGTTTACCAATATAGTAAATCCGTTTCACACGATACTTGATCCAGCACAACACCTAGTATGCTAGCTGGTGCTTGATATTGAGGACGGAACCCAGTATGATAAAAACCGTGATAGAAGGTTTCAAACGATCATTGAACTAGTGCTTGCGATGGAGCGGTATTGTTGCCAATTGCTGCGAACTGTTAAAAGAAACTGGAAAATATCCATGAAAGAAGGCGACTTTCGGCTGCTGCAGTAATAGCAGGGATTGTCAAGACATTTTCACCGTACATTAATTTCACCGCCAAAGAGTGCGTAACACCCGCGATAGTTAGGCGCTGTTTAAAAAAATTGAAGATCGCACTGCGACTGTAAAAGCTAACGTGATTGGTCGACGACTACTAGGTCCTACTTGGAGCTAGTAGCAAACTAGTACCGCATCAATTACGAAATCAAGTAGCCCAGCGAGTATAATAGCTATCATGCTTGTTAGCCTGCATACTAGTTCTATATCACACGGTGCTGGAAAGATATCATACTAGCGAGTACAAATCCTCGACCTTGTGCTGGATCAAGTATCGTGTGAAACGGGCTTTAGATAAAAAATGATAATGCTCAATGATAATACTCTGAGACTCGGATAATATATATGCCCAGCGAAACTTGAGTGCATATTTCTGACGGATTATTAAAACATTGAACATTGTATTTTACCATACATAATCATAAGGATAAAAGTAATTTAATGCCAAATTTTATTTCAAATCATTTTCAATATGTAAATTCACAAAAGGTTGCAAAATAGATGAGTTAATGGCGGTTTCACAAAATAGGTAATTTCCTAATCAATATCCAAAATAATAGCATCATAAAATGCAATACTTCAGCTAACACATACCTTATACAATATTTTAACACAACAAATATTTTCAAGAAAAATTATTTTTAAAGATAACAAGAGTGGAGACCCTATTGATGTTTCTTCTCAACGATGAACGGTAGCCACGAACTCGCGTATTTAATTTTTAACCCTATTTAAACGATTTTGTAAAAAATACAGAATTAAAATTGTTGCTTCCACTGAAATGCTGTCGGCACATGACATTATGACTTATGTTGGAATGAGTGTGCAAAAAATTATAAAATATCTTCTGCCGAGTAGATTAATTAATAGGATATTTACGTAATTTCCGAACGGTATCTAATTCGTGAAAGAATATTTACATATATTACATATTTTATGGAGAAGTCAACATATAAACTTTTGACATTTTCAACGAAAGATAAGGTTAAATATTCATTTTACAACCACTCCACAGTGGGGAAGACCCTCTATAATTCCAAAGAAAACTATGAGCGTGAGGAGAAAAGTGGAGTGTAAGCTCTATTTCGCAACGTGTGTCAAGCAAGATGCGAAGGTCAAACAAGCAGGAACTTTCTCACAAGAATCAAAGAACATTATAAATGTGTGGAAAAAGGTGATCTTTTGTCCAATTTTGCTAAAAACCTCTTAGAGAGTGAACAAGCTAGTGATATTAAGTCTAATATAATGCATTCTGAAAGTAAGGGAGGTTAAAATTTATGTAAATGTTTGAAACTGTAAACTCCATTAACAGATGTTTGTTAAATGACCTCATGTTTGATTTTCATTCTCCTTTACGGAGCGTAGCCATTCCTCTAAGGGCCGGTTACACAATGTCTGGTTACAGCCATAGTTACAGCAAGAGTCACGGTCACACGCATATTTCCTTATGTAAAACCCTGACTCTAACCGTAACTATGAATACAAATATGGATCTGAATCTTCGGCACCTCTGAACGGGCAGCAGTGTTGCCTAGCTTTCCCCAAAAGATAGGTCGCGCTGCAGTCGGCATGGTTCCACTCTGTGTGTCAAAAATGTCCGGTTTAATTGGGAGGACAATTCCGGTACCTTTATTTCCAGTATCTACATTTAAATACCGCCCTTTCCTTTGGGATGGTTTGCTTGTGTGTGTCAAAAATGCCCGGTGTTAATAGAGAGACCAATTTTGGTACCTTTATTTCCAGTGTCTACATTTGAATCACGGCCTTTACTTATTAGAACCACCTTCTAGGAGTGGCGGCGCTACAATCTGCTTGGTCCTGATTTTTCGGTGCACGCGGAATGTTTGGCAACACCCACTGGGGGGAGGTTTAGGATCCACATGTTTATTCATGACTGTAACTAAGGACGTTATATCCAAGATAGGATCCATTGGATCCAGACATTGTGCGACCGGCCAATTCGAAATGTAGGGCTGAACGGATTTTCAATTATTTATAATCAGGAAAACTTAAAACTTTTATCTTTCTCACGCAGAAAGTTTTAATGTTACCAATTTATTTGCTTTCGAGATAATAACCCCACTAATAGCTACTCAGCACCACATTTCGAAAAATTGGCTAAAAATGTTCATTTCGGAAAACACCGTTATTCGGAGTCTAAGATTTCGGCATGTATTGGTTTGGTAACGGTTGATTTGACATGGCTGTTATGTTTTACCATGCATCTACCGTTTTGAGAAGTATGAACCATGAAAAAACATTTTTGGGTGAGTTATGACGCCTCAAAAACCAACAAATGACGCATGCGCACGCTATTTTGAATGGCTCCGTAGCAAACAACAATCGCAATCAAACGGATTAAATATGACATGAATCGTGATGATTGACCCGATTTCGTTTACATTGACTGAGCCAGTGCCAAGCAACAATTCAACGCGCGAGACTCCACATGTCGCAGAAGTCGACATTTTTTAGATATTCAAAGGCGAATATCTCAGCCATTTGTGGGAATACAGGGGAACCTTTCGGCTTATGTCATACAGTTGTACAGGTTTACCTATTGCGTGAATATGAAAAAAAATCGGCGCAGATCGAGGGGAGCGACACCGTATTTACTCAACTCGCGTGGAATAGCCCAAATATTATATACAGGTGCATTGCTGTTGTTCTACTATTTGAAAATGACGGTGACCCGTTGAAACCTTGGTCGGTATAAAGCAATTTATATGGATAAATACTATTAAAGTTTTTTCTCTCTTTTTAAAGTCAAGTATATCTTTAAATTTTTCTAACGGGTGAATATCTGCGCAAGAATCAATAAATTCCACATCTATTCCAACAATAACTCAGGGAAGCGTAAATTATAAAAATATTTTACTATGGTCTCTATCATAAGTTAAATTCCTAGTAACAGCACAAATTTGGATTGTCTCTTATCATCGAAAACGAAACATTTTCGGGACATCGATTGGATTGAAAACTGGTAGAAGATTTATATCTCGCTATCGAAAATCTCCAGCTTCCAGTCTCTAGTGCCCGGTTTCAAATCCCACGTTTTGGAGATTTTTCAGCGGAAAGCTAGCGTGTCCTGTGGAGGGCACTTCAAGTATAGTAATCCGTCCGTAGGATGATGCTTTAAACTATGGATTCCATGGCACCTTTTGTTCAGAGTTGACTGATGTCGACGCCGGGTTTCTCTCAACTTCCTCCACTCCCAAATAATCGTTCCTTCAACAACCAAAACACCTATCCTTAATCAAAATGATCGAATATTATTCAGCAGTCGGCGCAATTCCAAATAGCCAAACAAACTTACATATTTTATTTCTTTAAGGAAAAGTATGTTTTATTTACGTGAATTCCTCGGCCGGGGATGTGAGTGCAAAGTGCGTATCAGGATTCACCCGATTCACAATTGAATTGTGCTCGCTTTTTTTAAATTACAATGCACTTACAGAAGACAGCACTGAAATTTGGGGTGAGCCACCAATGCACAACTCTGAACGTGGCTACACCATCGAGGAATTTAGTTAATGAAAAGCGCGCATCCATCGTTACTGCACGACTGCATAAAATCCATCATTTTGCAATGCTAAATTTAGCGTAAAATAGTGATAGAAGCCTTCAAGTTTTCAAATAAAACAACAGAAAGGGGTTCTTAGTAATTTATCAGTGATTGGAAACCATTATTAACAGTATTTACAATATGCGCTTTAAGCATACAACGACCAGATCTTCAGTAACGGTAACAAAATTTAAATAATTTTCATATTCTGGGAAAATGGTCGGTATTTCGGACTACTTTTATACTTTTTGGTGCGATCGAGAAAAATATTACCAATAATAATAACTAAGAAGATGCAATTTTCCACAGATAAAATATCTGCGTAAAATTGCATCTTCTTAGTTTTTACTATGTTCATATTCCACAACATCTCGCCTGATACCTCCCTTTTCGAAAGATTACCAAGTGTTTCACACGCAGTTAAATTGCACTGAGTTTCTGAAGTACCTCCCTGCTGCGCTCCTCGGTGAGGAAATGGCAGTCTATGTCCTTCTATGAGAGTTATAAGTAAAAATTTATTCGTAGCGTAGTTAGTAACTATAACCCGCGGTGGGAGGGGTCTAACTTTCCACGGTACGCATCACAACTCTAAGCATCAGCTCCCTCTCCATTCGCTTTATACCTCCATAGTTATCGCAGAGAGAAGTGCGGAAGGCCATCGCCAACCAGCGGTGAAGGAGGCGGAGACTTCGCGGACGAGGGAGACAAGTGGATGCGGCTGCGTTGACGCAGAGTTGACAACCACGGGAAAAGAATGGAGGATTGTGGTCGGCGAACCCTCCGAGCATACACGTGTATGGGCAGATTCCCTGAGAGACCTCCCACGTTGGCCACGGACGGAAGCGGCAGTCGACGGAGAGGAAGTGGTCATGCCGAATGCGGCGGCCAACTCGCGTCTGCGGGGGATGCAGGGGTGATTTCGACGGAAGATGGAAGCGCACGGCGAAAGCAGGGGCCTACCTACCCCAAACGGGATTAGCGAGGGAGGCGATGCGATGGTGTGCACACCAATCTGTGAACCCGCTCACGGCACAGCCTCCCTTCCCTCCCCCTGGCTCCTTCCGGCATGAGGAAGGATGCGGCCCCGCGCTGCACGCTCATTGCCAGCCCCGCATTTGTGAGCGATTTGAGGACGAGAGTGGTGACGCGAGGTGGTTTGATGAAAGAAGGGTTCCAGCTCGCCAAGCGGTGGAAAGATTACGGGGAATGCTCGCTCGCTCGCTAGCTCATCCCATTCCTTATTTATGCAAGAGCCATTTAGTACGCGGCCATAGAACCTGAGGAGACAAGCCAAGTCTGGAGCTTGAAGGGCTAAAAGGTAACATTCGCTGTCTGCCGTCTGCATGCTGAAAATTTGCAAAGAGCTCAAAGACAATTGGATAGAGGAGAATGATATGAATCCACGTACTTCACGACAACGCCAGGTGTTCCCTGAACCTTATTCTGATAACTCATAAGGTATTGTACCGGCCCCCAGAAGTGTACTCAACTATGTAAGTTGTTCCCCAATGTTTCACAACTGAAGTTAGAGTTTGAAGCCAATTGCTAATCATGATTATGGGGACAATCAGATTGGCAGAGAGCGAACAGAGATCAAATTAAAATTAAAAGCAGCAACTTCCCACAAGAAAATGAGTCGTGTAAAACTAATAACTAGAAAGCCAATCCGGAAAGACATCAGATAAAAAATTATGGAAAAAACAAATGAAAGCATATTCCAATTGTAAAAAATAAATGTAATACGAATTTTTCTTCTACTATTTCCTTCAATCTTACAAATTGAACACAGTTATCAAAATAATATGGTATGCGGATACGTATCAGAATTATATGTAAATATATATGGGTGTTGTCTACCCATATCCCAGCTTCAAGAGGGTGTTTTGTCCTATAAATCGAAAATAATGAAACGATGACCCGCAGTAGTCTTTAAAAACACACAATCCTAGTCTAGAGGGGACAAATATAGCACAAAAGCAGTTTAAAGTTGTGTTTGGAGTCACAAGTAAATATAACTGCCTGAAGGACACAGAAATATAAAAAAGCAATTACATTGCATCGAAGTCAATTTGGAAGTATTTCCAGCGTCGCTGTTGCTGACACCTTGAAGATCGGCAATAGCCCTGAGGAAGAGATTTTCCTACAACAGAGCGAGAGAAAAGTCAATGTGGTGATATTAATACTTCAGGCTTTTAAACTTGTACGAAAACGATTGAATAGCAAAGGGTGATGAAAATTACGAAATCGAGCTTATTTCTCTGAGGTACAGTCGTTAAAGATAGAGTACAGCTCTAACTTAAATGAATCTTAGCGAATTTTTTTACCGTATTAATACAAATGAGGAGCAGCCCAGTGCAAATTATTCACTCAGCGATTCAACCCGAAAGATGGTTTGGATAGTTGAAATTAGAGCTCACCCCGGACTAAGCCAGAGGCGTGTATATTTCACACATTCAGGGTAGGAGGGCCAGTTCCTTTCCCTGAGCCAACTCGCACTCCGAGGATTTTTTTTGTTCAGGGGCGTCCAAAGGCTTCACCCGGATTTGAACCCGGGACCCTTCGATCATTAGCTAAGCGCTCTACCCACTAGGACACCACGCACCTTAGGAACAAAATTCCAAATGGTGCAAATGATTATGGAACAAATTACATGATATATATTATAATCATGGATCAACAAGTTTCATCCTAGTGCTGATGCCCCTATCACTGAGTTGGAAGAATTGGAAGAGAATTGGAAGACAACGAGTGCAAAATGAATTTAGCTGCCTAACCACGTATATTGAAATAATACTACTAACTACCACCAACAATTTTAAGGATGGATCAAAAGATTAGGGCATTAAAATACGGAACTCGTTTCTTTATTTTATAGTAAAATTTGGAGTAGAATTATATCTCGACAGGAAAAGTTATCGCAAAATATTCCCTGAAAGTTGGAAGATAACATTACTCAGTGTTGACAAATATTTTGACCGTATAATTTAAAATTATCAAATGGTCTTTTGTCTTAGGTATGTGCAAGATAAAATATTTAACTGACTTTGTTGCTATGTTTATCGTATACATCACGTACAAATCACATTAAAATCACAATAAAAAGCGTCATTGCACGGAAACGGACAGGACATATGAGAAGCAACGAAAATTCAAATGCATAAGCAATTAAATATTAAAAATACTTTAGAAATTCTCGTATCGGAGACGGGAGTCACCGAGAGCGACCAACAGCTGAATCAATTAGTACACACAGAAGGGGCAAATGATCAGGGAGCAATTTCAGATCACACCTGAAATCTAAGTCCGTGGGACACACTGAGAAGCGAGACTAATACGACTTTCCAATGTGGGTTCACAAAAGCTCTGCTAATATTTGGTAATGATATTTTACTCGTTCTCTTGGTGCAAAAAGGAATCAGTGGTCGGGAAAACTAGGAATTTCTATTGCGGCAGGACCTTCAACTTTTTCATTGGCAAACTCTTATTGCCCCGTATATACGAGCTTCATTTATATTTT
Organism: Pyrrhosoma nymphula; assembly: GCA_963573305.1. Classification (NCBI taxonomy): domain Eukaryota; kingdom Metazoa; phylum Arthropoda; class Insecta; order Odonata; family Coenagrionidae; genus Pyrrhosoma; species Pyrrhosoma nymphula. The sequence continues at coordinate 169,749,539 of OY754327.1, forward strand.
TTTGTTGCAAAGTACGAGTTAAAGTTCAATTGTGTCATATTAGACTGGTATGATTCAAATTTGGGGTCATATGGTACAGTCTAACCTTAGAAATTAATCCTAAAACAAGCGCCACATTTATGGCCTATACGAGATTCGATTTGGGCAGCCAGACCAGCGCGTTATCGATCTAGTCATATCGTTCATATCAAAGATCATTGAAAATTATTAGTGCACCATTACAACAGTTGTTTGAACACGAACTTGCCACAAAGAGAATGAAATATTATTTTTTAAGTATTATTTTCCACTATCAACACGCTAGAGCCGGTGTTTGGTTCATTAATTTATTCCATCCAAGAAATATACAAACTGCGCGGATCAGATACCCATATTCATGGAAGTATGAACCGTTTAATTTTGTTGGACTTCCACGGAGTCTTGCATGCCAATGTGCTGTCAGTATGTGACAGAATCTCCACAAAGCATGCGACAGCACTTTCACGACGGCAGGAGAAATTGACTTATTTCCAATTCACATGAGGTTTTTTTGTTTGAAAAGTTGGAAAAGCCATGCAAAAGATGGGCATCGCTTCATAGAAGCTTATGAAGCGATGCCTTAGAAAAACCATCGGGTTAGGGGGTAGGCTAAGACGACCTTAGATGTTCGTGCCTTGGCCTGGCTTGGGTCCGATCAAATCCGATCACTTGAGGCAGAAAAAGAGTGACCCGATTCGACTTCCGATTCTTCCGATTCGACTGCAGTCAACGGCATAGCATAAGAAGTTTTCGACCACATTTTTACTTCAATATCGCGCGTGAGGTTTTTCTTTTAACTTTATCACAAATAAAAAAAAACGCATTTCCTCTAATTCACTAGTTCAATTCCTTTACTTCTGGAATAAATGCAAATCAACAGATTATCCTCCAAGGATAATAACCAAAAATCCACTTATAAATATTCACTAACATGGATTAGAATGAAGATCGATATACGGTAGAATAATAAGTAAGGGAAAACAGCATTTTGCCTGAATATGATGTAGTAGTAATCCTTGCCTTTAATAGTAAGCAAAGTAGTTAAATAGATAACAGCAAGCGGCAGCGGCTTTAAAGGCGAGATACTTAATGCCTTTTAAAAAGCATTGCGCCAACCATAAAAACCTATGAAATATTTGCAAGAAACGACATACCTCAATATTACATATTTGGCAATTGTAATTATGCAAGGTAGGAGACCAATTTAAAGGCTCTATTAAAGGTAAATCATATTTTCTTATTTTCTTGGCAGAAGAAATTTCATAGCAAACACTATGGTTCTCCTTGGAAAGAAAAGAGTCATTATGTAATACTGTCATCATTTTACCCACTTGGGGGAATATGATCAAGCTTATTCTCTAGTATAAAATTCAAACAATGTCACGAGTGCTATCGAGAGTTGATGATATCAAGATACCATCAGTAATGTTTTTTAGCCCTGCAGAAAGATATTTGTTAATTTTAGGAGTTAAAGTATACTTTTAGAGACAAATTATTCACTTATTTCGGCAAATCGGAGATCCAAACATGAATCTCTGACAAGCAGAATGATAATTCAATCATATCTCCTCTGTTTGCTAATCATGCCATATGAATTCGTAAAAAAAATTGAAAATAAAGCTGTTATTTTATCATGAGGTGAGACCTGATTTCTGGTTTCTCATAGCAATGTTAATATTATAAATTGTCTGGATTTTCTAATAATTAGGTGAGCGTTCCAAATATCCAGCAACTTTATAGTACTCGTGCAAGTCTATACTTCGACCACATCATTAAGTATTACAATATATTATTCCGATGCATCAAAATATCCTCATTCATTTGGATAATAATATTGATCCATAATACATCTGACGGCTGGAATAATATGGATCCCAGCTCCCATAAAATCTCAACACGCTTGCTAGATTTTAACGAGGCTGATTATAGTATAATAATTTTCAAACAGAATCCTCGTAGCCATCAATTATGTTCAATAGTAAACGGCTTTCTATTTCAAAATAAATGCTTGCTAAGAGAGACCCTGGCAAGGTGAGGGGTATTTGTCATTTTTAAAAAATATTGAATTATCTCAGACTGTTGAAAACATAATTCCTACTATCATGCTACTCTCCCTACATCTTCGCGGATAAGGGCCAACACCTACAATATATTAAATACACAAACAATCGAGTGTTTTATATTTGTGTCGAGAAAAATGACAACTCCATGCTCATATTTTGTCTATAATTAATCTCATAAAACTGTCATGTTCTTAACATGGATATTTACGTTAGTATTAACAAATTGGAATATGTAGTATTTCGGGTACTAACATTAAAATTTCGTCACAATTACGAAAAAATTCGTTTTCAAATACTGTAAATAAATTCACACCTTCTGAGAAAGAATTGTTAACAAGTTCAACACTACCACACAAAGAGCATGTATGATTCATAGAAGTTAGGAATAACGTTTCTGGATTGTATCGTAGATCCTTGGCATGACAATTCCACTTCATATATGATATTACACTCACTTCCATAGAGTTAAGACGGCATGGAGAGGCAAGGAAATAAAAGGGGGCAAGGGAAGGAGAAATGGGGGTATATAGGCATACGGCTGTCGAGTAGATGTGTTTAGAATGGGGGTAAGAATAACCGCGGGCTATCCACCCCTCCCCCAAACCGACCTTTCCCGTCCAATACCCCTCCTCCAGAACCACCACCCGTTTCTCTCCTACTCCACCGTCCCTCTTACCACAACCCTGCTCCTCCTCCCCCCCCCCCCCAACACTCCCCCCCGTCCCTCCACCTTCCTCGGTGTCCCCTCGGTGGAAGAAGAATAACCACCTGACCACGTGCACCGGGCTCCTCTCCATCCCGCGGGCAAATGCCCAATCAGAACGCATCTAGCATTCCGCGGATTCCTTCGCCTCCCATCCAAACTCCCCCCTTTTGCCTTATCCACGGCAACATCCTCCACTTCGTCCGGGCTCGGACTGTCTCACCTTCCCCCTCCTCTTACATATCCCAACTATACTCTCCACAGCACCCTCCCGACTGCCTCCAGGGCCGGAACTACTCGCCACCCCTGTACTCTACACGACTGCCTAGTCCGAGCCTCCATGCGGTCTCACCTTGAATGGTTCCGACTCTTCACTTCCCTCCGTGACCCCTTCCGTTCAATTCGAGGAGAATAACGCACGTGCACGAGTATCCTGTGCCAGTCTTCCTTCGTGAACGGTGCAGAATAACCACCCAAGGTCGGCAAGATTTCAGTGGGTCCGTAAAATTGTGATTATCCTTTTAAGGATGTGGAAGGTATTACGCAAAATGGACGATCAAATTGTCTAGTGACAACTTTCCGAGCGAACTAAGTGTCCATTAACTAAAAATTATGCGAGTAGGGTCGAACCGAAAATTAAGCTAAGCAAAACGGCGTCAGAGTAGGTCGGCTTCGGTATATGTATGCAAAGTTCAGTTGCAAATCCTATTAAACCATGAACCTTTCAATGCTAGAAATTTGTTTAGTCTGAATAACTTTCAGTGAGACAAGTATATTTTACTCGGAATAATCACTGCAGGAAACCTGTTCAACGTGGATTTTGTTTTACAAATTCGTTCTTAGAGCTCTCGTACTTGGAGATACAGTACATGAAAGCGTTTTCGATCATGATTTCTCATCTCCGCAGGTCGATCAAACACAATAATGATATAAGAGGTCAAAGATTTTTCTCCAAATTCAAGGCAATTTTAATAATAGAAAATTTAGTAAACAACTGAAAATAGACCTTAATTTCTCAAACAGGATGCATCACAATACCAATAAAACTTGAAATGACTTGAATACGTAAGTTCAAATAAATTATTTCCGGTGATCGCACATTGATGCAGTGATTATTTCGAAGGTTATTTTATATAGATGTTCGCATAGATACCTCGTGCTTTACCAAAATTCGCGCGGAAAAAAATAAGCGGGGGTTAGGGGTGTTTTTCCCTCTCTCACCCGCTGGTTACCTCAAAAATTCGGTGTCTAGATAGTCTCGACACGTTGATACCTGCGGACGCTCAGCTACATCAAATATGTTTAAACCCCCGACTCTCAAGTAGTACATAGCCAAACGCTATGCCAAGGAACTTTGACGCATCGTAGGAGAAGTACTTGGCAACTAATTACTGTGCGCATATCTTGAATTGATTTATTTTACCGCTGTTAAAGTTCCATCCCCCATCATACTCAAATACTAAATCCTAAACTTCTACCCTATCCTATATCATACATCCTCTAAAAATATAATTACCAAATTTGATACGGTGATCGTTAACGCCTAATTAAGTCCCTCAGCCATGAAATTTACCCATGTTGTCGCCCCTCCCAGCCGTCGCCCAGCCGTCCTCCCTCGAAATGGTACGAGCCAGGTACGCTAGTGTTTTGCTGTGGTGCAAAACGGTCCCACGCGTTGATTATATTCAATGTATAAGATATGCATATCCATGGCATACGTTTATTCCTACGCAAATTTAAGATCGTCTTGCTCAAATGTGCATTAGGTCCACAAGACAAGCAAAGAAATAAAAAGATAAATGCAAAAAGGCCTAGCCGATAGGGCCCAGAAGAATGCGTTCATGAAAAACACGAAAAAAGTGGGAAATCATGATGATAGCCGCCTAACACAACCTTTTAGGAGATGATGGGAAGCTAACAGGTTAAACAGCTATCAGGAGAACGAATGAAGTACTGCATTTCCGTGTATCACATAACCCTAAAAACTGCTGCAAAAGTTTAAATTTGAATTTCACAAGCTTCATTATTGACGTGATCGACGCGGATGAAAACTAAGGCCTGTATTTTAATAGGAGGAATTCAGTCTTTCGATTCAATGTTTTGCAAAGAGCTGTGCAAGAGCAATCCACAGGCTGTTGACCTTGCGGCGGAATTCCATCAGACCTGGTTAATTCTAATGGCGGACTTCCCTTCGCATCCACTCCTCTCTCTCCCTCCTCGACTTCATTCCTCAGACGCAGTAAATAGCCTCGACGATCCACCGTGCCCCAACACAACGAGCCGATTACAAATAGGAACAAATCATCGCTGCAAGAGACTAATTTTCCCATATCTTCGCTCGGGACCACACACAAAAGTCGCTGCACCAATTTATTTCCAGTTTATGATTCATCAGTCAGCACCAGGCCCCGATTAATGGAGAAGCCCTTAAAGCAAGCGCGATCGCTTCATGTGGAAATCAATTCCAAAGACGCAACGAATGTTGCTCAAAGATAAGAAAGTCATAGCTAAACTATCATCTATGTAGTATTCTGCTTAAATCGGTATTTTAGAGATAATAAATATCAACCAGATGTCGGGGGATAACTAAATGTATGACTAAGTAGTGGCTTAAGACAGAAAACAACTTTTTCAAAGTAACAGGTTGAGGTATTTAGAAAATAAGAAGTACTCAGAAGTTCTTACGAAAAAGTACACGATTAGCCCTAGTACTACCATTATTACAGTAGGTGGTTACAATGCTTAGAAAATAGAAAGATAATGGTTGATTTTTTTAAGAAAAATAAAAATAGGTACCTATATGTTCTCCGCGGGTGCGTGGTGGACTAGTGGGTAGAGTGCTTGGCTACTGATCGAAGGGTTCCGGGTTCAAATCCGGGTGTAGCCTTTGGACGCCCCCGAACAAAAAACCCTCGGAGTGCGAGGTGGCCCAGGGAAAGGAACTGGCCCCCCTACCCTGAATGTGTGAAATTCACACGCCTGTGGCTTAGTCCGAGGTCAGCTCTATCCTCAACTATCCAAACCAACATTCGGGTTGAATCACTGAGTGAGTGAGTGATATATTCTGAATATGATCTTACAACGCTGATAATTAGACTAAATTACCCTGGCCACGCTAACTAATCTAACAGAAAAATAAATTGGACACGTACCATCAAAATAAATTATTATTTCCGAACTTTTCCTTAGATTGTAAGTATAGCTATCATCCAAAAAGTGTGACCCTGTGGGTGCCTCTCATAATACCCTTATATATTTAATCAGCCATAAATAAGGAGGAGGAATAAAGGGATGAAAATGAAATGTGTGCAAGATGCTTTAGTGCTTCACGTTTTGCTACGGTCAAAAATTATGCGTGGAATAAACTAATTCTTATGCTCAGATCTTTTATATCTTTTCTTTATCCTCTTTTCTTATTTGATTAGTAGATATATGCTTACATACACCGTCTGATCATCAAACTAATTCGATGTGAATCTATGTATTTGTGTAATTCTGGCGAGTAATCCACCCACTGTTGACTGTTATTCCATTCCCTCCAATACCATTATAAATTTTTCTCTTCTATCCACTTAAAAACTACAGTATCTTGTTTAAACACAGTCTTTTCAATGTAGCAGTTCAAACATATTGACCTCAATACTTTTTGGAAAAATAACTCATAAATACTTAGGAAGTTTGAAAAAGTTTCGACACAGCTCTTTCCATATTTAATTTTATTATTCACGACCATAGTTTCATCACAGAGTAATATCATTAGGTGAATGCATCTCGGTAACAGTGGGTCTTTCTTACCATGAAATAATTGACCACATCACGTAACATCTGAAGTTGGAGTAAGCTGAAGTAATTTAAATTTCCTATATTCATTTATATGCACTCATTAAGCTGATGCATGTTGGGTTGATGTGATGCTGCATAATACATTTTTTGCGAGTGCAGATCACCATTGTGATAAAAAATACTATCATGCGTGAAAAGTATAGAATCATAGTACTGTGAGAAATAATCCCGGAGAAATGGGAAGTAGTATTATTATTTAAGAGTGCGTCGATAACTTGGTTATTTTGCTTTACTACACAAGCGAAAGTTACTCAAAAATGAGGTAAAAAATTAAATAGATATTTGAGTTATCTAAGTTTTAATGGTTTTATTAGAAGTCCGTAAAAAAATATATTTTATCAAAAAGACATTTGTTTAAGAATAAAATACCTCGGCTGATAATGCTGGGATCGTCTAGAATTAAACCTAGGTCAACGAAATGTTCAGCCAGTCACGAACGTCTCGGTGCCTGTCACACTCCGTCAGGATGTGTCAGATTCTGAGAGGGCAGTCGTAGTCGTAACACCGAGGTGAAATGATGTCCTCCGTAAAGAGATAAAGAGTGGATCAAAGGGCCGCACCCTATCCTCAGCCGTGTGATGACTACTTCAGAAAAGCACTTGCTCAAAAAACAAATTTTCATATGGCTCACTTCGTAATCATGATTAATGGGAATAGCATTCTGGGTGAATTCTCTGACAAAGACTGCTTTAGTACAATTAATTGCTGCGAGGAAAATTCTTAATACGATAAAATAGATGTTTTAGGAGCTAATAAAAACATTTGGAACACACACTTTTATTTTGATGCTAACATTCCCATTTCATTTTATGCTTGATGAGTCAGCGTGGGCAGGGCAATAATGTATGGCTCGTAGCTCTCAAAATAACGTGTTTCCCTGATAGTTTCATATTGAAGTGGAACTTATTTACTGTCGTTATGTATTTAACCCCCTTGTAAACACGTTCGCTTCATGAAGAGCAAAACCATCACACTGACGATACGCATCAAGACATGGAAAAACGTCAGAATACGTCAGATCTCTTTAATAGAAATTCCTCGGCATTTCCAATCGAGCTTGAGGGCTTAATTTTTCAGGGTATGTTCGTAATCACCCAGTGAGTCGGGTAAACATTGAACACTCTTAGAAAATCTCCATATTTCGAGCATAGAAAAAAAAATCGTTTTTCAATGGGATTAGATGAGGGACACTAAAACTTTCTTGCAGTTCAATTTTCTTTCGCTTGTTCATATATTAAAAAATACATCTACAACGGTGAGACTTGGACTGAAATATGCCAAAAAAATATATTTTTATTTTTTTGGCATTCGATTGTTACGTAGTGATGATAAAATTGCGAAATATTAGTTAAAGTGTATAATTTTAGTGTTGTTTCCTCTCTTCCATGATTAAAACTATGGATACGACGATTATTGCCTCGAGACGGCGATAATGTTTCTTTTGAACCGTAGATTCTGAATCGATACAGTGTTTTCTTAAATGGATAAACATTTGTTTGTTTTTTATGCAGTGTTTTTTAAATGGATAAAAATTTGTTTGTTTTTTATGCAGTGTTTTTTTAAATGGATAAACATTTGTTTGTTTTTTATGCATCTGGTTGCTAAAACAATGAGTGTTCACTGGTTTCCTTTCTGTGGTGCATCCACGAACCGATATACCCAGTTTTTTTTCATCGCATTTTCTTTCCTCAACTACTATACATCTATCGACATTTATTCTCTTGATAATTAAACTCTAGGAATAAAAAGTATCCCCAATTCATTCATAAATTATGAAGCATACATATTTCACTAAACATTTGCGTGTTACCTCAATTCTCCCGATATAATCTGCTTTAATCCAAAAAACCACTATGTTTTAAATATTTTTTCTTCAATGTACCCAACACATTAGAACCAATTCTACTTTTAAGGCCTATTCAATTCATTTTCACTGCAAAATCCATGAAAACCCTCTCAGCCACATTCAAACTCAACGTGTTAAAATTCACGGTAACTATTATATTCGACACATAATATGTCTAGCTTTCAATACTAAGTTCAAAATTTAATTTTTGCAAAACATGCATGGAAGTATGAACACCTTCAGCGTACCAGAAATAAAACAATGGCTAGTGACGATGATATATTGGTGCTTCGTGGCTAGGAACAAGGAATAGAATAGGGCGATAGAACGCGTGAAGGTAGCGCCGTTGCGTGAGGAGATAGCGCATGACCTAAACGGTCAAGTGAATTACGATTCCATGCCACGCCTCTCGAGCCTCCCACAATGAGGCGCGCCTGATGACCTTTCACAATCCCCTTCGGAGAGCATCATGAAGCATGCTTCAAAGCTTACATCCCTGTAACACCATTCACAGTTTGAGGATTTTTATTACATTTTCATTTGCTTGCAGCTATGTTGTTTCAGTGTTTTACACTCAGACGCTGGCATTGAAAATAGATAAATAACAGGCTACATTGATATTAAGCAATAGTTTCAAGTTCTACTCAGGCAACTCTAAACTATCCAAACTCTTTGTAATGAAAATACGTGGAAATATCTTCATTATGACTTTCCTTCATGGGAAAAAATCTCTCCTTCGTATTATTTAAAATACAATTGCGGTATAATCGAATAAAATCCACATTGAAAAGCCTATAGCACGGAATAATCACGGTTTTCCCAAGTTTAAGGTTTCCCGTTGACGATGAATGGCGAATTTTCTTTTATTATGGAGCAGATAAACTAGTATTGCTTACGATATAATTACAGCACGAATGGCTATTTGAATCCGCAAAACTGTGTAAGTAATTATCTCATTCGATGCGTATCGGTAAGCTAAATTAGATGTAAAGGTTAATCCAGCAAAGCTTGCCGAATATTTTGCTCGCAAACACGAAATTCCATAGTCCCTTATGGTACGAAAGCAATCAACAGTAAATAAAGTGGTCGAAATAAAATATTTCAGTTCTCAGGTGACTCCTCACGCTACGCTTATGCTTACAATTACGACTCTGACTTCTTGCTATTCCATGGTAGTACGGATTAGAAGCACCAGATGCAATTAGAAGAACGGTGATCGGATACTAGTGATCTTTGGCATTGCAGAAAAAACTACGGTGAAGCTAGAGCACATGCTATCAAGGACTTTCCAATATCTTTACACTTTTGCATCCTGCCACTTGTTTGAGGTTGATTATTAATTTATAAACCCAAATTTCTGTTCTAATGACCCATTTCTGAAGGGCGGTAACTGGAAAATGATGCACCTTTGATTTTCTCACATGATAACAATAAATATTTCTCATTGGCTATTACTTGCCAACAAAATCTTATATATATTTCAGTTAAAATATATATAAGTATAAAAAATATGTCTGCAAGTGCTGCAACCAAACATTGCGAGTAATTTAGAAACTTTTAAGGCAGAACGGATTATAAAATTGATTCGAACAGAAAATATTGTGTATCTCCTCTGTATTATGAGTGATCCACAAATGATACAAAAATAACAACACAGCTGGGTATTAACCTACACCCAGTCACATCACACTTTTATATCAAACCTTCTACATGTGGCATGTTGGCAGAAGAATCCTTAAAATAATATAAAAGTGACGCTTTTAATGCAATCGCTTAGAAGTATTTTAGGGGGAATCCTTAAAACTGTAGCGTACTTCAAGCTGCTCAGTCTGAGTCTCCTCTTGTCGTCGAGGAATGTAAAATCCCATTAATTTGCACTCTGGCCACCTGTGGAACTAATTGAGCGTGAGGTGAGAACGAGAGAGATAGTAAGAGGGTGGAGAGAGATAATGGGGTAAGAAAACCGTTCCAGGGGGGTGATCGCGGAGAAGGAACCAGAGTTCCACTTCCATCCTACCCACAATGCACCCCAAGTCGGTTTGTTCTCACACACACAATTAACTTCGCTCGTATACAGTCAGAAGAAAGGGATCTGATTGGAGATTGGCTAGTAGCTATGGAGCCGATTTTCATCGTTAAAGCCAAAACGAATTCATACCAATCAACCAATGCCGATTTCACGGCCATATGTGTTCTTAATTTTGTGATTGTACTATAAAAATATTTGTATTAAATAATGATAATCATGTAATTGAAAACGAGTCTCCCACAGTAGCTAGATTAATAGGGCGTCGGCCAGGCATTTCCAAGGTGGCGGTTTTAAAAGTCAATATGGCGTGAATGCTGTGTTTATTAGAGAATCTAATTTAGATTGAGCGTTATAACCTCAGCAGTCGCTAAAACCGAAATCTACTTCTACTATGACTAAAAAAAACCAAGTTCGATTTATTTCAGAAAGGGTGTGCAATTCCTTGACTAACATTTACTAGCTTTCTTTCATCCCGAATCCTCAATTTTCTAGCCCTTTACTCCAAGATATTTTGGTACTCTACGGAAAGTTCAGTACGAGCGCAATTCCTGTGTTAAGGTCCTCATCAGAAGACGCTATCGTCCTTATTTCTAAATTGAAAAATACTAACTATTTTACTCAACACAACTTTTTACCCATCCATGGAACTGTGATTAAATATTTTGACTTTCCTCCATGATAATATAATCACTCTACAATGCATTTCTCAATCTAAATATATGGCGTCAAATTATCCGTCACATATAATTGACAATGAAGTTAGAAAACATATTGAAGAAACCCTGTAATTGTAATCTAAGTCGTAACCGTATTGAAAACGGATATGTAATACATTTATAATAGCAATTACCAGCAAGAGTAATCAAATACTACTTTTATTTTCGAAGCCAAGGTTTAGTACCTTACAATCAAATGATCAAATCAAATCATTTCAACAAACCTCATCGTAAATCTAAAATCTTCATTCTACAGGGAATGTTAAATATTTCGATGGCTAGATAAATCGCAATTTTAAACGGAATCATATTGAGTGTAATGAGAAGTGTATAAAGCAGACTATGTACCCCACGCTAAAAGTGTAAAGCCGAAGTAAGCACGTGGCAGGACGAATTGTTCCCACGTCAACTTAGCATTATAGTGCAATATAGCCTACTCTTCTTTTATTTCTATACTTAGAAGTCACCTTTTCTAACATGTAAACCTCTTCCTAGATGCATTAAGTAAAAACTCGGAACTTGAAGGATTTCGAGGTAGGAACCTTCGAAGTATACTCGCCATAATGTTTCTGAGGACAAATGAAAGAGAAAGAATCATGTAAGGGGAGGGGAAGATAGAATAACCATAAAAACAAAAAGAGGGGGAAAAGAGTAGGTAGTGTGACGTGCGATGAGTATGGAGAAAAAGGGGGAAAGGTATTTGAAGTAACATAGTTTCACGAAGTTGTCCGACAAACCCGTCGAAAGGTCATTACCTCGTTAAATCTTTAACACGTACGCCAAGGTGCAAAGCAAAGTCACGCTCCGGACGCTCCGGACGCTGGCGGGCACGTATTCACACCCTTCCACCTGGAGGCAGAGGAGGAGGGGCCTTCCAATCCCTTCCTCCCATGCCCCTTGCACAGACGATCCCGGGCCTTCTCTCTCTCCCTCGCTCCCACCCACAACCAACCTCCCCACCCCCTCACACCCTCTCTCTCTCTCTCTCCTCTTTCTCACCTCACCATCCCTTCATCATCTCTTCCCTCGCTCATCTTCTATTCTCCCATTCGTACCGTCCAATTCACCGTTTCCACTTTTTCCCCTCTGTTCACGCCCATTCTTCTTATCCACCCTATCACTATTCCGCCCCAAATATATATTTTACTGCTCACCACACAAACGATAACTCGCTACGTTTCACAATCCAAGCTATACATACTTTCATCCACTGTTTCGCATCACCGCTCCATAAATAGCACTTCATTTTTTTTCAAATCTTTTTTCACTCGTATTATCCCAATAAATTCGACAGTGTCGGGCGATATATGGTGGAACAGCATTTTAAGTAAAAACTACAGTAATTGTACTGTCCACTTAAATTTAATGTAAAATACACAACACGTGTTTCAACGCTCCTTAGGGCGTCATCATCAGGTCTGAGGATGACGCCCTAAGGAGCGTTGAAACACGTGTTGTGTATTTTACATTAAATTTAAGTGGACAGTACAATTACTGTAGTTTTTATTCGTATTATCCCAAATTAGCTATTCGTATCAATGTATTTCTCTCACCCTTACTTTTCAATATCTCAATTCGTAACTCATGAATTGCATCCTGACCTCTCTTCCTATACTCCCCAGCTTCATTTGCAAATAAATTTACTATCATAGCCTCATTTGACCCCAGTATTTTGAATTCATCACCGAGAATTTATTGCCCTTTGCCTATTTTTTTTATACCAACAAAAGTAATGCAGCGAAACTGTATGCTAAACAATAGCTTCATTCAGATGAAGAGTCTTAGGAACAGCTATCAATACACACTTGGTATTAAGGGAAAATTGCATTATAAATGTATGGAGTACCAGTGACGTCTCGATGATAGCATCACCAGAATACAGAACATGAAAGCAATGTAAACTGGCTGTTATCGAATGATGAAAAGAACATTGTCTAAAAGAATCACCAATGAAGAAGTCTAAGAAAGAGTCAGTTCAAATAAGTTCAATGAATATTGAGAATTAAAAGAGAATACATGGCGGACAAAAAAAGTGAAAATAAAAACAACTGCCGATGACTATCAAGGATAAAAGTTCTCATGCAAATTCTTAGGGAGGTTAAAGTTACGTATTATAAAGAAACAGAGCTAGATAAGATGAGAATGGAGTGGAGATCTGCATAAAACCTATTTCCACATTATTCCACATCTCTACACATACATGCACTACCTATATCCGCCTCAGAGACGATTGGAAGGGAGTTCTACGGCATCATCCATGAAAAAGGGAGGGGATAAGGCAAAGGCATTGGAATAGGGAAATTACAAAAAGCTGATCATAGTATTAGAAAAATGTGTTTAGGGGCCGTTCAAGTATTACGTAAGACGATTTATGTCATTTTTGACCTCCCCTCCCCCTATGTAAGAGAGTGTATGATTTTCCCAACTCTTTCCCTCTCAGTGTTACATATGACGTTGGATATTTGTATCTACTGTTCGTTAAATGCTCGCTTACTGCAGTTTCATTGTCCATAGAAACCATCGCACAGCTTTGAGCACTGGATATCATATAATTATGCAGTGTTGGAGTACCACATTCATTGAGCATGGAGGTAATGTAGCTAGCCAGTCAGGCGACAGAATAGGAGCATTGGTGTAGCGGTGAGATTACGGAAAATACGCCATTAACGAGCGGATGCTCAATGTCACTGCTAAATTTCATTCGGAAATTATACAACGTTTCAAGACGAACAAAAAATCTTACGTAAATTGGTTCCAGACCCCCTGCCCCCCTAGATAAAACAATGTAAGATGATCCCGACCCCTCTACCCAAACAAACGTCTTACGTAATACTTGAATGGCCCCTTACGAAGTGTTTTGTAGTCTCAGTGTAGTAGTGCTATAGTTATCGATGGTGCGTGGGAAGAAAGAATTTTTGATTGTATCAGTTCGGAAGTGTATTTCTCTAACTTTGCCTTTTCTATCAGCTCTAAAAAATAAATGATATCATCCGTGTCACCTCGTTTCAACTGAATTTATCAAGTAAATTTAGCCAAACTTTATGCTTATGAGTCTCTAGAGGCTTCCAGCCTACTCCTTCCATAAGCTGTGTTACATTCTCTGTTCGCTCCGTAGTAGGATTTCCTTTGTACATATTACGTTTATTTCTCGTATTAACTTTCTGTGCTGGATTCCACTTGCTCGCGCATGCTCGTTGTGTTGCCGAACTAGAGCGAATTAATATCTATATTTCTCTTTTTCATTCCTTCATATCAATGACTTGATAAATCCTAGTCTCATTAGTCTAGCAGTGCAAATGTTTCAAAAGTGTTTCGATATTCGGGCTGAGGTTATGGCGATTCCTATGAATTTAAGTCCTATTATACATTCATATTTACTCCTCTCACTTCATAGATATGGATTTCATGTGATTACTTTCGTATAAAGTGCATTCAGTGCACTTACTAGGATCAAGTTCGAGCGCCCACTCAAGACACCACGACTTAAAGTCGCTAAGACCCGATGAGAGAGCCTCCTCTTCTGCGGAAATTTCTCGGTAGATTACTGCACCATCGGCCAGAACTATTATATTGCTGCCAGTTCTATGAGTAATTACATTAATATAAATAAGGAATGACAGGGGCTGACCACGCTTCCTTATTGGATGTAATTAATCAACCTAACCATGGGTCAACTAATGCCATCAATAAATACCTTTCGTTTACGATCAGTCAGAAAGCTAAGAAACAATTCAGTATTATATTCATTAGTCCACATTATTTTAGTTAGACTATTAGTTTTCCGTGAGGAACCTGGTCGAATTTTGAAGTTCAAGAATAACGCGTCAACTTGCTTTTTCGTTACAGTTTAGGATATCAGGGAGGAAGAGCACAAGTTGGGTTTCGAATGATTTACTTTTCTGGAAGCCGTGCTGGTTGTTGAAGTTTATTGCCCAGGAAGGTCACACTATTACTTAGAATCATGTGATCGAGAATCTTGCATTGAAGCGATATTAATGATATTGGCTGGCAATTTCCTGGGACTTGTTTCTTTCTCTCATTAATTCTTTAAGTGACACGAGCTATTTTCCATTCTATTTGCTATTAATCTTCCGATGAATACTTTTTTAATGTGATTCCCAGAAAGAATACGATTTGTGAGGATATTTTCTTGAACATGCGTACAGGTATCTCCTCTAGACCTTGGAACTGGTTATATTTCATTGAGTGACATTTTTTAATTCGCAATGCATTTTTATGTCGCACATTTGTTCACTAACGGCAGCCATGTTCAGTTTCATCGATTTTAGAATGCGCATTCAAAGAAGTAGTTTAATATTTTGACTTTGTCGATAACGTTAGTGGCTACTTTGCCATGATGACAGCTGATGGTGGTAAATACGATAGGTATGCAAAAATAGTTTACACCAAGTTACAGCAAACCAATCATCATTCCCAACGTAAACCTGATTAGTCATCTCCGTCAGGTTTTTTTCCTCCTCTTAGCATTTTTATTCATAACAGAAACCGATCCCACACATTGTCGCTCCAAGCCAGGGCATCAAGCTTTACTTTCCAGCTCCTCAAATGTCCATCGCTCCGTTTCACTCCTTAGCATACCAATATCATCATAGCCCTTGGCTTTCTTGCCCTTCTCGCGTAATCTCCTTTGATCCTCCTCCCACCGTCGACCTTCTCCGAAGATGTGCTACGGAGAATAAATGATTCGAGAGATGGCATTTTAACGATTCAATGGAAGGTGAATGAATGAACCATCAGCAATTTGAGGGTTAGAGGTGTTCATGGCTAAATGTTAACCGATGAAAGGTATTTAAGAGACCTAATGTGATCTTAAGTTATCAGTCATTTTAGATAAATTGAGGTAGCAATGGAGGGGGACGGGCAACGGTTGCGATCGGAATCTAAAAAAATGTCGGGTTTCAGGTTAAGCATCTTAAATGGCAACATTTTGAACTAATTAGGGATATAAAGGGGTATTATTTCGTACCTTTAAGAGCCTAGCGTAAGGTATCTGAAATAAAGTAGAAAAATCAAAAACAATAACCTACTCTGAGAATGCTAAAAGAATGGCGGGAAAAAACTGACAACTCAGGGAACACCTGATCAAAAATGTGACCCTATAAATATATGACAATTCTGGCAAAAATCATTCACCCTGAAGACAATGGCAGACTACGCCATTGAAACGTCGGTGCAGTGTAACACCATTATCCGGCTGGAAACCCGAGAACTATTCATCCTAAGCATTCGCCGGGAAAGACATCCAAAAACAGAAACAGTTCTTTATCTCGTTTAATCTCTCAGCAAATTGCAATGGGCTCAGATAATCTTAGGCCGAAATTTCAACTACACTTTTACGCATTAAGGAACTATTATACGAAATCCTCCACTAATTTGCATTTATTAGAAGTATTTTCCAAGAACTACCAATAAAATAAGAAATAAAATGGGTCGAGGAGGGATCGATTGAAGAGAGAATTGAAGATTGAACACAGCTCCACTAAATATTTTTCCCAAAACTCAAAAATAACTACACCATTCCGGATTGATAATGATAGCAAACTCGTTGGAGATTAATACGTGCTACTAATAATCAGTACACTCCATGAAATATTCCCCATGAGAATTAAATATAAAATACCATTCATTTACGAAATATTTTATAGCAAAGAGTTAGAGTTAAGAACGGTTGTGCTCCTCCACTTCATGAAAACCTAAATCTTTTAACCATGTGTACTTACCATGAGTGTTTAAAAAAAATATTATTCCAACGGAGCTATTTCGATCACATAAAAACTGGGGCACAACGAAAGATATGTAAATGACATCCCTTAATCATACAACACGCTCATTCGGGCAATACCTCTTTCAGCCAACCTCTTCCTCCCACTAGAGGAGGAAGATGATTTAAGACAAGCTTGCCACAGGTCTGTTGTGGGAAAAAGAATGTGTAAAGAAGTTTTTTGCTGCCCGGAACCTTTCGTGAGCGTGTGATGGAGAGAAAAGTGAAAGGGAGACGGAGGAAAAGGAGAGAGAGAGAGAGAGCATACGTGGAAAAAGGAGTAAAAACGAAGAGTGCTTGCACGTTAAGAGAGTATTTGCGCGCGTCTCGTCCCTGGATCGGATGAGAGGAGGGAAATCAAATTCTCACGCAACTCAAGATGCGATACACATCGCATTTACTCATCCCCACGAGGAAGGATGAGGTTTTACGCCTTATGTGCTTATGTTCTCCCATTCGACCGGCGAGCCATCCGCCCTTTTACGGCAACCTTCCTCCTCCGTACCCCATTCTCTACCGTCCATCCCCTTGCTTAATGTTCATCCCTCCTTCAGCGGACTCGCCTATCATTCCTCTCGTATGTCACATTATAAGTATAGTGAAAAAAGCAGTGCTTAAACTATTTTTATCCTTTCTCCGTTTTCTTCACCTAGCCTTTGTCTTCACTACCACACCTTTACAATTTTTCTCAAGCGTACGGAGTCAGTTCAACACTCACTTTAACACCCTTCCAATTCTTGGAATGGCTTTATTTAACTAGAATGTATTCGATAATTTTTAGTATAATCTATCCCAACAAAAAAATCGCAGTGCTAGAAATTTTAGGGAAAAATATTGGATTCCTGAGATAAAATTTAACTTTGAACGAGTTATTTGGGTTGGGTTCAGAGCTATTAGCAGTCAGTTTAAATGGTATATCCTCCAAATAGAAAAGTAAAATTCCTATAACGAAAGTTATTATTAGGTAGTGATTCCACGGATAAAAGTACTCTTAAAAAAATATATAAAAATTCAATATCGAAATGTTTAATGCAAAAGTATATCAGTAAGGTAAGAGCACCCGTTTTTATTTCCGGTGGAAGGATAGAACAAAATACGATGAATGAAAAGTAGAATATTTCCCAACATAGTATTTGCATGCATACCTCGCACGTAAAATTAAATGTAAAAATTCAAATTATGATTTAACTCTACAATTGGCAATCCTAAAACTAAATAAAAATTAATTGTGAAGTTGTCCGCTGTTTTCCGCAACACTCAATAACTATGCTTTGCTCAAGGCTAATTCATAAGCCTCGACGTTCGCATATTGTGTAGTTCCCTTCCATCCAGCATCCAGCACGTTCACCTATGGCCCCTACCTACGCGCTCCCTCCCCCATGGCCTTCCCCATTCTCCAAAACCCGATCTCGTCCCTCCCCCCGCGTAGCCACCCCAAATCCTCCCTCCACCCACCGCCCCGCCCCTCTTTCCCACCACCACCCCAAACCCCACTCCCCCTCCGTCAATAACTCATCCTCCCGGTGTCCGCCTCCTCATGCACGCCCTCTGCCCCCTTCTCCCTCGGGTCCTCCTCTCTATCTCTCTCTCGTCCTCTCTCACCTCCAATAACCCTCCCCCTCTTCCAGCCCCGACTTCCTCCTCGCCCGCCCAATAACCCGCTGCTCCCTCCGAAGCCCTCACACTCTCTCATCGGGAAACACACCACCGCGGCCAAGGTACCAATTAATGCTGTAAATTATTATGTTGCTCTGCCATGTCACGAGTAAATTACGCGCCAAATGAAACGTAGAAACAAAGAAAAAAGTTGAGGAGACCAAGAAGGAGGAGAGAGGGTCGAGGAGTGGAGAGGGGAAAGGGGTTCAAGGGAAGGGTATGCGCGCAATCCATTGCACCAATGGAACACTTGGGAGGAGGAATGCGTCATAGTACATTTAATACGGAGATGCCGAACTAGGATTTCAAAAGTAGAGTCCACTTCCTCACGGCCGGTATCCTTCCCCATCGCTAACTCTTGGCACTTCATTCAATCTTTGTCCTCTTCGTTGATCAGCAGACGACTCAAAAATCTTCGCTGTCCCACTGAACAGATTCAAGGAGGGAATCATTTTTTGCCGGACGCGAGCTCGCCAGTCCGCGCGTGTGAGAAAGCGGATGTGGCGAAGGGCGAACTCGAAGTGACGGAGTGGGAAGTGATCTCCCCGAAATATACGTACACCTAGCCATTGCCTTATGGTGGTATGAGAGCACAACATTGGCATGCAGAAACGGGGGGTGGGGGCGCTGTGGTGGGAGAGCTGTGGGAAACTCGAGGTAGATGACACCTCGGGGCCGAGTTGAGAGAGCGAAAGGAGGGACCGGGACGGGGAAGAGGGAGAGAGAGCGAGAATGCTGGAGTAGGAGGCGGATGGGAGGAGAAATTGAGAGAATTAAAAGACCTGAAAAGAGTGGTCAACAGAACGGAAAATGAAGATGGAAGTAAGAATGGTGTTGGTTACGATGGTTGAACTGAATGAATTCAGAATGGATATAAGTCACATTTCAGGCTAGCGATTAATAATAATGAAAGGTTAAACTAATCCACAAAGAATGAATTTGAAAACTATCTTAGCTAAATCAGAATTTTGAAACGATTTAAAAAAGAACCAGGTTAAAGGAAATCTCAGCATTAATAGATCTGAGCTTTTAAATTTATGTGGCATATCGGTAACTAAGCGAGCATACATAGACGGAGTTTTTACCTCATGCATGCAGCACCTTTCATTTTAAAGTAAGTGCTAAGATAGCTGCATGACTAAGCCCAGAATAAATCCAAACTCTGATATTTCGCGGGAATCCTGAAAAAAATCATTCAATAAGTTCGGGATTAGAAATCTGCACTTTACTATTTCCCTTCTGATCGGAAGATAGTTCATCTCAAAGCTGTTTCAAATCGCGGTGAACTGTAAAGTATGATGTTTCGGGACAAGATATTACCACTTACTATCGTACAAACTAACTACCCGGCACATTTAAAAAAAAAGTCCAAAAAAGATGCAGAAACTTCATGAGAGCAGTGAATGTTAGTTTAGCTGATGAAGTAGGTGTAATCAAAATCGTTTTCATGTATGTATAAATTTTAACACAAAGAAAAAATTACTGGCAAGTACATGCTGAGATGACTATATTTCGTTTCGGCAACCTGCAGGTGTGATAGTAACGGAAATCGATTTCAAATTGACAATGTGAATTCGCCTTCTAAAGAACGAGCCTTTAGATTAAAAAGGTATTTGGAGGCATTCTCAAGAGCTAACAAGCAATAGTTCTTGCAGAAAATCTATAAAGCATATTTTGACCCTAAACGGATGTTACACTGATTTTATTACGGATCTTACTAAGAAACAACTACTATATTTATAAATTACAGTTTTTATGGCAAATACCCTATAAAATAATTTTAATTAATTACTATCGCAATCACAAATGCAAAAATGGTGTTTTTGCAATATTTACCAAATTATTATCAAATATGTGTATTCTTTTACCAAATTTCCTGAAAAGCATTTCGCTGGTTAATATAAAGGTAACGAAAATGTCTACAGTACTGATTTAAAAGTTTGTTTTATTTCTTCCCCATTTCAAATTATTTTCATCATCATCGGTCAACAATCCTAGGATTGGTTTGACGCAGCCCTCCACTCAATTCTTCTATCTGCCAACCTCTTCATATTGACGTAACTCCTCTCATTTACATCCTTCAAAACTTGCTCCATATATCTCATGCGAGGCCTGCCTTTTCCATTCTTCCCATTCACTTTTCCCTCGACGATTGTCTTCATCAGGCCTTAGTGTCTTAAGATGTGGCCTACTAAGTTGTCCCGTCTCCTTTTTAAGGTTTTCAGTAGACATCTCTTTTCTCCCACTCTTCTTAAGACTTCTTCATTTGTCACTCGGTCGATCCATTTTATCTTCATCATTCTTCGGTAGCACCACATTTCAAATGCTTCCAGCCTGGACTTCTCTGCTGCTGTTATTGTCGATGCTTCGCTGCCATATAGTAGAATGCTCCAGATGTATGTTCTAATGAAATGTTTCCTCACTTCCACGTTTGTATTTGCAGCTCTAAGCAGAATCTTCTTCTGGTAAAATGCCCTTTTCGCTTGGGTAATTCTACTGGCAATTTCTCTTTTACTTCGTCCATCGCTGGTTACTCGGCTTCCCAGGTAACAGAACTCATCCACCTCCTCGATTTTTTGTTTTCCTAGTTTAACATTTGTCCTGGCTTCCTTTCTCCTACTGCATACCAATACCTTAGTTTTCTTTTTATTGATCTTCAGATGATATCTGGCCATTATCCTTTCCATATTACCTAGTGTCTTCTTTAAATCTACTTCTGTTTCTGCCATGACTGCTATGTCATCGGCAAATCTTAGCATGCTGATTTTCTCCCCGTGGATATTCACTCCAGGAGACTTTTCTTTGACTTCTTGGATGGCTTTCTCGATGTAGACAATAAATAATACGGGAGACAGTGCACAGCCTTGCCTCACTCCTTTCTTTATGCTTGCTTCTGCACTGCTGGGTTCTGATTTAATTATGGCCACCTGATTTTTATACAAGCTGTGGATAACTCTTCGGTCATTATATGACACTCCAATTTTTTTCAGAATCTTTAGCATCATGTTCCAATCCACGTTGTCAAATGCCTTCTCCAAATCGACAAATGTAACAAAGGTCGGTACATTCTTCTCTATTCTCTTCTCTCTGAGTAGCCTGAGGGCCAAAATTGTTTCTCTTGCGCCCTTGTTTCTTCTGAACCCGAATTGGTCCTCATCCAGGAACTCCTCAGCTTTTCGTTCTATTCTTCTATATATGATTCTCGTCACGAGGCATGTGTCGTCAGGCTTATCGTTTTTAAATATTCACAGTTCTCAGCCCTCTTCTTTTTGGTAATAGGGATGATGTTGTTCTTCTCGAAGTCTGTGGGTATGTCTCCCGTAGAGTACATGTCGCAGATGATTTTGTACAGCTGAGTAAATGTCTTCTCTCCGGCATTTTTAATTAGTTCGGCAGGAATATCATCTATTCCCGAAGCCTTATTTATCCTCAGGTCCCTTAATGCTGCGTCAAATTCTGATCTTAAGATTGGGGCTCCCAAATCATCCTTATAGACTTCATTTTCCTCTTCGATGACTTTTGCGCTGAGACTGCTTCCATTGTACAACTCTCCCAAGTATTCCTTCCATCTCTTCACTTTATCCTCATGTTCAATTAAGAGTTCTCCATTCTTGTCCCTGATGCTGTTACATCTTGCAGCTCGTTTCTTTACGGTTTATTTCATTCCAGATTCTTTTGTAGCGAAGTTGCCCTTCTTCAGTGTCCGCATTTTTATATTTTATTCTCTCTTCAATCAATTCTAAGACTTCTTCTGTAATCCATGGCTTCTTCTTGACAACTTTTCTTCTCCCCATAACTTCTTTTTCTGCTTCCTGTAGCCGGATTTTGATGTTCTCCCATCTCTTTTCCACTGAGTTGGCAGTCAAATCCTCGTCTATTTTGCTTTCCACTGCATTTTGAAAGGCCATCCGTTGTTTAGGTTCCTTTAGTTTCTCTACTTGCCATACGTTCTTGATTGATTTCTTCAAGTTCTTGGTTTTAAGTGGTATTTCATTATAACTAAGTTGTGATCACTGTCGATATCTGCACCTGGGTAGCTTTTACAGTTCTTCACCTGGTTTCTGAACTTCTACTTCACTAAAATGTTGTCAGTTTGAAATCTTCTTCTGTCTCCGGGCATTTTCTAGGTATATCTTCTGCGTTGGTGGTTTTTAAACAATGTGTTTGCCACCACCAACTTGTGCTGAGTGCAGAATTCTGAGTCTTTCTCCTCTCTCATTTCGATTTCCTTAGCCATATTTTCCTGTTATTCTTCCATCTTTACCTTCGCCAACAACAGCGTTCCATTCTCCTAAAATAATTAGGTTTTCTACTCCTATTACACGCTTTATTACTTCCGTGATATCCTCATAGACGTCTTCCACTTCTTCATCTTCGTAGTCCGATGTAGGCATGTAAACTTGCACCACAATGGTATCTGTAGGCTTGGTCTCAATCTTCACTATTATAACCCTCTCACTGTACTGCAGGAAGCTCTTCACACGTAGTCCTGCACTTTTCCTGAGCATTATGCCTACTCCAGCGTTACCATTTTGCGATCCGGTGTGAATAATTCTATAACTTCCGCTCCAGAAGTCTCCTTCTTCGGGCCATCTCATTTCACTGATTCCTAATATGTCGAGGTCCAGTCTTCGCATTTCTACCTTGAGGTTCTCCAATCTTCCGCAGGTCCGAAGTGATTGCAAGTTCCACGTTCCTACCCAAAAATGGCTATCACATTTGACTGACGTACTCTCTCAGGTAGTCCCCGCCCGAAGATCCGAATGGGGGACTATTTTACCTCCGGAATATTTTACTCGAGATGGTTTCATCACGTCTTGATAAGAAAGAAAAGAGTGGAGTTGCTGCAACTCCTCGGGATAATAATGTGGTGGTTTCCTCTTGCCTTCTACATCGCAGTACTACAGCCGTTTAAGTAAATGTTACCACGCCTGTAGTGAAATGAGTGTCGCTGTAGGGACCACTGTGGTCTCCACCTTCACTCATGTGAAGGAGAGCTGCTGCCCTCTCCTCCGGGTACTGGGAAGCATAATTGTTGGCGGCCTCCCGTCGCCAAGTCACGGCATCTTCACAAGTTCTATATCATTTTAAGGCCTACCTTACCCAGGGATAGACCCATACCCCCTCGGAATGCCGCCGCTTTTTGTCCACGACTGCTTATTTGACGATTTAACTCGCTTATCTCGCAGCTAACCTCTATATCTAGAGATCGACCCACCATCCGCAACCCGGTGGACGCACTCGGTGGCTTTAAGCTCAGCCCCGAGAAAATTATTTTATTAAACTAAATAATGATGCTTTTCATATTGTCTAAGCCAAAATCCAGACATCTGAGAGTGATAGTGACACAGGTCAGGGTAGTGGCATTTTCATGATTGAGTTTTATAAGCAGGCCTTAGCTTAATTTTTTTAACTGACACATCCACAAAGTATAAAATAAATCGTTCACTCTCCCACTGTACTTCACGAGCCAAATAGCACACTGCCTATTAGCTGCGACATACTGGGGAAATTCCTATTCAAGTATATTACCCATCACGTTTAATTTAACTGAAGATGAAAAAGCGACGGAAAGCGAGGAACATAGAACAACTAGTTTACTTTCACGCGATAAAAGTATTGCTTAGAATATTCAATAAAAGGTTGGAGATTAGGGCAAAGTACTACTTGGGCGATGACGAGTCTTGGTTCCGTAAGGGGAGGGCACCTCGGGATGCGATTGCGGTGATGAGAACACTTTCACAGAACAGAAAGAAACGTAGTATCATAAAGATATCATTGCTTGTTTTGTGGATTTCAAAAAGGCGTTTAACAGAGTAAATTGGGAGAAACTAATGCTGACTCATAAAAATAGAAATATATTGTCGGGATAGGAGACTTATTCGAAAATATATCCCCCAGAGGGCAAAGGTGAGGGTGGCTGACGGAGAATCAGGGAGGGCAGTTATAGGTCGATAGGTAAGACAAAGGTGCCCGTTGTCGCCGTTGCATTTTTTATCATTTATGCCGAGAAAATTGTAATAGAGGCTAGGGAAGAGTTAGGTGCAGGAATCAATTTGGGGGGCCAGCTGATGAAGTCAGTTAGATTCGCGGAAGACCGGGTGTTGGTTAGACGGTCATCGAAAGGATTGCAAGCTTTGGTGGATGCATTATAAAACCAGTGCGGGAGATACGGAATGAAGATAAATCATAATAAAACTAAAATAATGGTATACACCAGGACACAGAATGCGAGGCTGGTCATAGAAGTAGGGGGGCACAAACTAGAGCAAGTAGAGCAATTTAATTACTTGGTTAATAAACTAAAAGAAAATGGGCATAGTAGCAAAGACATTAGGAGGAGAATAGCGCTAGCAAAGGAAGCGTTCAGCAAAAGAAGGGAGCTGATGAAGAGGACCTTGGGTAAGGATATAAAGAAGCGGCTGGAGAGGAACTTGATATGGATTGTAACGTTGTATGGGGAAGAAATGACGACTCTGAGAAAGGAGGACGAAAATAGGCTATAGGCGTTCGAGATGTGGGTGTGGAGGAGGATGGAGAAGGTGTGGTGGACGGAAAGTAAGACGAATGAAGAAGTGCTTGGCATAGTTCGTGAGGATATGAAATTTCTGGATGAGATTAGGGGGAGGCAGGGTAGGTGGCTAGAAGCGGTAATGAGAGGCTATGGTTTGTTGAAGGTCGTTATAGAAGGAAGGGTGTTGGGCAAGTGGGGAAGGAGGAAAAGAAAGAGAATAGGTTATATGTACGGGATGAATAAGGGTAGGACGTATACTAAGATGAAGAAAGAAAAATCATTCAAGGACGAGGCCCGGCACATGTAAAAGTCTAGACAATTTTTACTTACTTCCATGTAAAACCTGTCAACCGGTATATCACTTAATGACAATAATATTGTTAGATGCGCGGTTATCTATTAACTATCTCACTGTATTTCTGTTACCTGTATGGGAGAACCTCCTAAATAGTAGGCATTCATTAATTTCCATTTTACTTCAAAATTTTAAATTACACGCTCCTATTGTAACATCCATTACATACAGCATCCATAACGGATATTAATAGAAAACTTTCTTTTTTGAAAGAGATAGGTAAGTTATGTAAATGAACCAAAATAATAGGATGGTGAATGAGATTTAAAATGTTACTTAAGTGTAATTCTATAAATTTTGATCAACATATAATCATAGTATGTGAACTTTTGCATGTATTATGTAACGGATATTACAATGAGGCACTCAATGAATTCGTAATGAAAAATTTATCATAAAAATTATCGGATCAATCATTTTTTGTCAAGGCTAGAATCAAATATCTCCTTTCAAATAAAGAAAATACGGTTTATAAATCAGGAATGCGAAATTTCCTACAGTGCTACCAACCTAGATATTCATCTGACATGCACATGAAGCCTAACATATGCAACAATAACAACAATAAAATACTGAAATCTGCTAATTTTAATTTTGAACTCAAAAACCTCTTCTCTACTGAAAGCAAATATTTGATTTTTTTCTCTTTCTAAATTATTTAAAAAAAATAAAATTCCTGTTTTATTCGAATTGGCCGCAGGTTATCCACTGCTAAAGCTGGAATCCAACCGAGATCCTGACAAAAAGTTACAATTAATTTGTAGG
Source organism: Pyrrhosoma nymphula (assembly GCA_963573305.1). Taxonomy (NCBI): domain Eukaryota; kingdom Metazoa; phylum Arthropoda; class Insecta; order Odonata; family Coenagrionidae; genus Pyrrhosoma; species Pyrrhosoma nymphula. Next base: position 169,775,829 of record OY754327.1, read on the forward strand.
CCTCTGGATCTTCAGACTAAATAAAGAGACGGTGTAACGCAAACAACTCCATCAAAAATCAACCTTCTCTAAAACCAGTCGTAAACTGCCAAACGAAATATATTAGTTCGACCGCAAGAGCTGACGAATAGTTACTCCGGCGTGACGCCTTGATTCTCAGTTCCGGGATACGCCCATAACTGGGATCATCCACTCCCTTGAGCTTAAATTCTTGTGGCTGTATTTGCTCAGATGACCTTCCGCTGAAATCAATGCGAGAGATATTTTTTTAAATATCTCTTGAAAGAAAAAAAGAAAGAGGGATGATACGGTGAGATGAAAAGAGTAAAGAAAATTTTGAGAAGGAGAATCTAATCAAACAAGTGGGACAGTCGTGATGGGGTGAGCTTTCCTCCCACCCATGCCGAAAGCCTATGGGATTCCCCAGCGGGTGGAGGATGTAGTGGTATAAAAGTGGTGGGAATATGTGGATGGGGCGTGCCCGGGGGAGGCGCGCCGGGACTCGCGAGAGGCGTGGAGGCGCTTTGAAGGTGGCGAAGGCGAGTGAGAGGCGAGGAGGTGGACACCTCGCCCCGCCAACTCCCTCGTCCGGCGGCGCAGCGGTGCTGCGGGGCGGAGGCTTCGGTCTTTCATTTGCCAAAGATATGTTAATTAATGCCTGCTCCGCAAACTTGTCTGGTGTGCCACGCGGTGCTCATTATTCAGCTTATAAGAATGTGTGTGAAAGAGTGTGCGCCTTTTGAGCAGTACGCATCCCTTAGATCCTCTTTCCCGCCTCACCTTTCGACCACCCCGTAAATCTTTCCTGACTACCCACTAATCCATCTTTGATTCCAGTTTTAACTTTTCCTCGCCCCTTCAAAATTCTTTTTAACTCCATTTACAATCCCTAGTCACGCTTGCGACACTCCGTGCTCCTTATGGAGGAGTAGGTATAACCGACCGCTAAATCCTTCAAGCAAGTTCTTTCCTAGTTTTTCCCCATCCAAGACGAGGAGTCGACATAAGTTTTTTAAAAAATCAAGCTGCTTTCGGAATTTTTCCCGAGAACAAATGCGTTTCACGTGTTTATGAAAACTGATCGATAACTGAAAAGGTACTGAGATAATTCAGACTAGTCGCATAAATTAGGGTAGAAAACAACATTTTGTAATGAAAATTGTACTTAAAACTGAAAAGAAAATAATACGATGCATGTTATAATAAATAGAGAAAAGAGACTAAAGGACGTAAAACTGGGATTTAGACTGTTCCGAAACAAATAGATTTGACTGAGTGAGAAATTTAACTTTGAAATTTTCACAATGTTTCATTCGTAGACAACCGGTTTCACCGAAAATACGACATCACCAGGTACTAATTTCAAGTCAGGTACAGAATAAATATGCTCATAATCAGGTGGGGGGAGAGGAAGTCGGAGGGTGGCGGAAGGGGGAGAGGTGGGGCGGGGATAGGGAAGTTGTAGGAGTGGGGTAGGACCTTCTCCCCTTTCACCACCCTCTGCTTACCCTCTCTTCTCTGCTTCCCTTACCCTCTCCTCTCCATTCCCCTTCCCCCCTCCCAGTTATGGGCATATATGCTGTACCTGGCTTGAAATCTATACCTAATGATGTCGCCTTTGCGATGGCACCGGTCGTTTGCAAATGAACCAATGTGAAAATTACAAAGTTTAATTTTTCATTCAGTCAAAATGAATTTTCATCAACTTATTCCTGAGAAAATTGAGCTGATCTAATAGGTTTGAAAGAAACTTGATTTCAAATAAGATATTATGTCATTAAGAAGTATTTTAGCCGTTCCAATGATTAAAATGGAAGGTTTTTAAACTTTTTTTATTTCCTTTAATAGTAAATACAATGGTTATGAAAGGTTTGATTTCCGAAAAATTAAATATTTCTTCATAGCTGTGCAGTTACAATTTTTAATGGGGAAAAACACCGCTTCTTTTTTTCCATTGTATATTAACTTAATAAATACAATAAATTAGGCTATCTACCAATTAAGGTAGGTTTGATTGAAAGAGAGTACACGTTTTCTGGGTTTCTACAAGTGTAGGGCCCTATCTATCAAAAATATTTCTTTCGTCATATCAGCCTACGTCCTACTCTTCATCATCCAGCCCATAAAAAAAACCGATTCTTTTGCTTCCCCTTCCCTGCTTTCCCAAAATTCTCCCCTATGTTACGGTCTTAAGCAACCCCTCGCCCGTATTTACTTGTTCCAAACACCCACTCTGCCTCCTCATCTTCTTCACAAGTTTTCTCTTCTCACCCATTATATCAAGCACTTTCTCGTTAGTACTCTTTTTATCCATAGCACCTTCTACTTTCTTTGTCAGCCCTTAATTCCTAGTTTCAGTTAACGAGTTTTGGGAACTCATAATGTACCCAAGACTTTGAGTATTCTGTGAAATAAAGTAATATAAATGTTGTATATCGTATACTTAATGTCCAAAGGAAGGTTCAGAGGCGTATTTGAGGGGTGATTTCCAACAGGTCGTTTGATGTTTAACAGCCAGATCATATCTACCATCCTGGACATCAATTTTCTTTATGTTTAGAAAATTCTACCGTATGATACTGCACACACCTGTATTATTCATCAGGCGTATAATATTCAGCTTAGTTTAAAAATTGTGGTTAGTTTTCACCTAAACTTTCATAAGAGCAGAGGCGAATTGTCCACTAAGGCTCTAAGGCTGAGCCTATCCTAAAAATAAAAAATAAATTTTACATCTTCGCACGAATATATAGTATTTAATATTGCAATAACTTGAAGAGTAGCTCTGCACAATCCTAGGACTATCGCGACGAAAGTTCAGTTGGATCGAGCACCTAAGAATTGTATCGCGCTGAGTTGAGGAAAGCCCAAGGGACGCCAGTACTAAGGCGATCTCAAGTCAGCCTTCTGCGCGCATGAATTGCTGGTTGTAAATAAACGCCTCAGACAGGGGACAGAATCAGTGCTGCAGATACAGTGTCCACTCATCACGGAATGGTGTTTATAGACTAGCCTCAAGACCGTGCCATTACTATGAGATCGTCGGCCGATGAATGAAACACCGACCCCGTCCGTCGCGTCGTCTGGCCCCAGAGAGAGATTTGTGACTTTTTAGCAAAAGCATTGACAAGTGTTTTCATCCTAGTAATATTTTTTAAGCCTAGCAGGCTCAAAGCAACTACCTATTCAGACTCAATTTTCAATTATATTAACTAGAAGACGAATTTATTCAAGGAAAAAGATCGTCTCCGTCAATGCTAATTTTAAAAAAATGTGATTCCGTCAGGCTAGGTGATTTACATTTATTAGCTATTTTCGCCAAATTCTTACCTCATGTCATCGTGAAGTATGGCGCCCTTGTAAAATAGTTCCTTCTGAAATGCAATTCTAGGAATATAATTGAATTATATAACGAATTAAACCTGTAAAACCCACGTTAGATCCAGTTTCTAAAAACAGCTGACGCTAAATTATCAATACTTATGCAACAATCACTACACGCATATAACCGTTCTGCCTACCTACTGCTAAAACTCAGGAAAAAGAGGTATCAAACCCATTGAACTGACTTTGTGGAGTTCGCTAATTTCCTACTACAATTTTCTATTCAAAATATGTTTATCCTTGCGTAATAACCCTTGATTAATTTCAGCTAGTATGTGAACAATTGTTTCATGTTTATCACTGATTAATTGTCTGTCAGTTACAGCGGCAGCCCCGCAGAGAGGAAGAAGCCCACTGGGGACCGCATGACTTTTCCATTTCTATTTATTTGAGATAAGTTGGTGGTCATTCTAATTTTACTAGGGTAAAATCACGCCAATGTGACGGAATGATATAATATGGTCGAAAGGCTTACTAGTTTATATCCAGTCGATCATCATTTGAGTTGCCAACATGATGCTGACTAGATAAAGCGGTAATCTGATACATTAGATGTGCAATCGAATAGCCACGTCATTCTGTGCACCGGGACGATACGTTACACACGCCCCACCATAGCTACTCAAGTTGCTCTGTTTTTTAGCTGCTTGCTTCACAGCTTAATTTATAATTTGTGTAATATACCGATATGACTAGGTTCATCAGGAAAAAAGTGAATGCCATCAATGACTTTTGGATACCATTACCTCGACTTCCTTTATACATGCCAAACAACAGTGGATTTAATTCCAAACAAAAATAGCATCACTACAATGCGTTTTAGTCACCTAAGGCATGAAGGAAAAAACCCAGGGGATATACAATCTCATGATCCGCCATGACTACAGTGCTGTATCTTCTCTCTCGTTCTAGAGGATACTCGAAGGGGCAGGCAGTTTGTTCAGCCAGTTCACAGTGAATTTTATTCGGGATTTCCATCAAATCTATCCCACCAAATGCAAGTGCTTCTCTTTATGGTTGACCTGAAAGCTTTACGAAATACTCTACGCCCCTGTCCATTCAAAATATCGTGTTCAAAATAGGTTAGCAACTTATTCAAATACAAGTCCACGTGCCTTTCATACTGGATTCATATTATATCAAGATTTCGTAGCTCCAATGAACAAAGGTGTGTCGCATCATTCAATGTGTCACAATGAGGAAGAACAGGTACGTACATACTTTGAAAGAGGTGTGCTACAATGTATTTGTGAGCCCACTATTGCGCTAGGTCAGTCTGAGCAGGTTAGATGCGATTATCTGGAGTGATAGCGTAGTTTCCGCAGCAAAGTGGCGGCATGTGGATATGCAAATCCGAAAGGGAGCGAGTATCCCGCGAAGGAAATGAGATGGCGACACTTCCGTTGTAGATAACTCAATACGAATGACGGCAGCGCCTCCAACGGCCGTTAGGCTGAGATGAATCCTCATTGACCTCACGCAACCACCACGTAATTGCTATTGCCCTTCCCAATAGCCAACAGTATTTTGATAGCCCCTTGTTGCATGACTTTCTGACATAAATACCCGCAATTTATGCATGACCGATTCTTATGGTAGCTGCCTCGTGTAGGAGACTTCTCAGTTGCCTCAATTTGTAAGCAGCGCACTAAATTGAAGACATTTTTCATCTTGACTAAGAACTTTTAACCAGCCAACTTCAATAATTTTTATTCCGACATATTATGAATTTTCAGGTACTTATTGGCACATTACTCGTATTATTTGCTTCGGCTAAACCATGGTCAGGTATTAAAAGTAAAACTAACTATCCACAATGACAGATTCTAAAGCCGTTATATTTTTTCGCACACCTTGATGACGCCTTCAGAATGAGAACCCTCTTTCCCACAAAAACCATACGAGGCATCTGAAATACCAATAATGGTTCACATACATCTTACGGCATATGATGAACGCGCGAATTTCCCAACAAACGGTTAGATGCTTCGACAGAACGAGTTTTTGCTTTGGAGAGATCATGGAGGTATCTGAGTGTAAGTACCGAATAGGACGAGAACCGTTCGATTAACCGATTAGTTGAAACTGGCTACATGCATCATTACCTGCCCCACGCCAAAAACAATGCCTTAAAATGAGTCGGCCTAGAGTTCAATGCATTCAGTTGATTACTACAATAATTAACATCGTGTAATATTTATGAAAGCAACTTTTCATGATACATGCACATTTTACTTATCAAACCATGATATTGCAGATAATGTTATAATATTTTAAAAATTTACTAGCTTGACGATTTTTACTAAATAAATCGCCTTATGCAAGAAGTGCCCAAAGTTTAGGCATTAAATATCTATCAATTTCTCCCTCAAATTAGTTCATTCAATGTTTTTACAATCAGCAACATTAAGACAATCAATAATGTTAGGGTTGTATAAGACAATAACAATTGAAAGTTTGCACTTCTTTTTTCAGGCAAAAATATTAGGCATTGGCTCGAATCGTCGTTACACGCGCTATTGGTGTCAGCAGTTTTACAACATCCAAGGATTATACGCCAACTAAACAGGTACCTAGTCATTGTAAATTATGATTCGTGTTAATTTTTACCATCTCTACTCTACTGGGAAATTTTAAGAATTTAATCACTAAACACAAAGTACTCAAATCAACTGCTACTACAAATATAGATACTTATCGATGTTCTAGATAGTGAAACACTAGGTGGAGTTCAAACATAAAACCTCATGAATAGAAGGCAAAGAATTACACCTTTCTATCATTGAGACCAGTAAATTAATAATTCCTAACTTGATTATATGATAACATTGTATGGGAATGCAAATAATGGTAACAATAGATTTATTTTCTATAAAGCCATGGCCACAGTAAAATCTCCTCGTTTAAGCCGTAATTTCTAACCCTTTATAAGGGCATAACCAGTGCACCTTTGTCGTGCATCATCCTCCTAGATCTAAAATCATATCTTTTTAAACATTGAGGAAGGGAGTAACATTTTCAATTCAGATTAGAAAATATGGATAACACCACTGGAAGAAATGTCGCTGCTTTCTATACCAGCTGCTGCTGCTCTTCCTTCGGTAGTCTCTCATTGCAAATAGCCAGACAATGTTCTCGCATATTTACCTTTTTCTAAAAATTACTTAATGGTTAGGCATCAGAGAATTTTCCATTTTTGAATTCCGGAAGACCGTAAGGGAAGGACCTAAATATCTCTACGGGAAATTGCAAAGTCTTAAACAATGGAATGCGTGTCAAAATTGTGTTTCTGATATATCTATCAAGAACGTAATGCCCTTATTGTAAAAAAAATTAAAAAACACATTCTCATACTGACGCACATTTGGCAATGAGCAATTTCGCATAAATATACGGATATTGTTCAGTCTAGTATTGCGTAAAATCTATGTGAAGATAGCTCATTAAATAGGTACTTGTGAACAAATTTCCTATTGATCTAACATAAAAATTTCAAAACAGTAACACCAAGAGTTCAAAAAATGTTATTTAGGAAAGAGATGAAGATAGTAATAGCGAAATAAAATACACCTGACGCATCAATGATGAACTTGCCTTTCTTCAGCTGCCTATTAAAACCTAGCGCAACTTTTTATAAATTAATCTGACGTATGAATATTTCTGGATATTTTGGGTTTCTATTTTATAAATTAAAATTGGAAATTCAATATGACTCCGGATTCAGCTAATACCCAGGACATAAGTAGTTTTATCCAACGATGACATTAGGAAATAGTGATTTTCGATAAGGAGTAATGGTCAAATCCCGGAATGACAGAAGATCTTAACATCCCCAACAGTATTTTGTTTCATGGCACAAGTCATCACACACAAATAACTTTCCTTCAACGAATATATCATTAAACAAACTTATGTTCAGCAGGGTCAATATGTATGTATGCTGTCTGATTATTTACCCAAAGAGGGGCAGCGATAGTAGGTACCTAATATATTCACATTTATCTCAAAATTAATTAAATCTGTTAAACGACTTCAATTTTTCGAAGGAGAAATTATTATTGTCACTGCTTCATGTACATAAAAGAAAACAATGTACAAAAGCAGGACTAAAGGAGAAGAAACAAAATTATACATTGCAATTAGAAGAGGCAATGCAAAATTTACCTTTTCCATACCTCTTTCAACCACCAATAACAGGAAACACAAATGTTCTCCAAAACAACAAAGATTTGACACAGCAGCGTTATACCTACATGAATAATATTGTTTTTTATTCTAATAAGAGCCTACAGAATAAATTAAAATGTTTTCCCAGTCAAGTAGCAGCATGCTTAGGCGTTTCACTTGTAACCCGTTTTAGTGAAAAATGAACCATTTACATACCGAAGAGCAACTGACTTAGTAATCTATGAAGGCTTAAATAAAAATTCAGCTTAGATTATTAATTCAGAGTACTACTGTAAGAACATGTTATCTTATTTTCACAGAAAGATAAAAAGCGTAGATAGCTTTATGAGATGTGGGTATGTATAAGGAAAATAGGATAGATGAAGAAAAAAAGAGTAGTTGGATTAGACTGAAAAAAAGAGGTCGTCGTTAAAAAATCGATACAGGCGGAAAAATAGGATAAAGGAGTTCGGGTAAGCTTGAAAACTGCAAAAGAAGGAAAATTGAATGCTCTGTTAGGAATCAGGGTAAATGGTAGGGATTTTGCATGGCATGAAGTGGGCAAGATTGTAGTTATACAGAGTCAATTATTGCATAGGATAAAGCTTGATGCTGGGTTGAATTATTCAAGACGACCATAATGTTTGATAGGTTTTTTTTTAACTTTTCAAAATATACCATTAGTCGGTGGGTAAATGTATCTCAGAAACTGCGATCCGTCGTGAGATATAATAAATGAGAACTATTAACAATAAATCTTATGGAAAGCATATAATGGAGGGTCAAGGAGAGGTAAGTCAAACGTTTCAGGTTATGGTGTTTGAAGGTCCTCAGCGCAAATTAAAAATCCAGGTGAAGACTATTGATAATCCTTACGAGGTCCTACTTATAAGTGTGACTTTCCAAGATAAATACAGGGGTGATGGGATAGGATTTACTCCAGTAAACCCTAAAAGTGTGCATGGACGTGCCCGCATCTGAGTTCTACCAACCTCAAGTATCACTCTGACCTTCAGATTGAAGACTGTGGTTAGACTAGATGACGAGAAAATGCAGACCGTCTCACAGAGTGGAAATGCCAGTGGTGTATAGTGTATATGACTGACTCCCTGTTAACTTATGTTCGTCAATATTTTAACATATCTGATAACGCTCTGAGACGAATCAAAATTCCGACGCTATAAGTGTGAAATAGCAATTTCCCAAAATATCCAGCTCTCCTCCCTAATAGACGCATATCTCTCATAATCGCTGATGAAATCCTGTGACAGACTTTGTTCGCACCCATAGGTATGATGGCCATGTGCAATAACTGAACCCTGCCACGGTCTACCCGGCACGAATTTCATACTCCCCTTTGCCGGGATCTCACTCGCCCCTCTCATCCACTCACTCGTACCCCTCCCCTTCCCTCATCTCCTTGCCCCCCTCCTTTCCCGTGATCATTCCTCCCCAAACCTTCGTCTCATCGCCCCGCTCGCCTCACCCCCCTGACTACCGACCCGCCGCTTGACCCCGCCCCATAATAGCTCCGCCCACTTTCGAGGTGGACCGTTGGCCAATGGCAGCGCCGCCTCGGACGGGTGGGCGGCTGAGGAAACAAGTGAGTGACAAAGGAACAACTCGCAGCCCCGACGGTCTCTCGCAGCAGCAGAGTGGGAGGGAGGAATGCTCATGGGCGGAATGCTCGATTAGTAGGGGCTTCATGCAAAGAGGTTTACCCGCCCTCCCCGACACAGATTTTTACCAGCTAAGCACGATTTTACTAAGTTTTTTCACACATGGGTTCCATACAGCGGTGGGAAATCACAAACTAGCAGAATTTATGCAGACCTGTAAATCATGTGGAGGAGAGCTATCCCATGGAAAAATAAAGAAACTACCACTTCCGCGTCCGCATAGACATTTAATGCGAAGTTGGCCCTTCACGATGGGCAAGGAGTGAGGAGACATCAAGCATTTGAAGATAAAAATAAATACTTATTCCACCCCAGAAGACGTTCCACTCCCGCATTTACACACGGCCCATGATGATCCTGGCATTGAGCGTAATAAAAAATATAACTGTGGGATAAATATGAAACGCACACAATCTTCATAGAATTCGCAGCATCAACCCGAAAAATCGACCTGTAAAACATTGATCACAAAGAAAACTATAATCAGCAACCATAAAGTAAAGTTGCATCTCGAATCAAGAACTGACTGAAGTGTGAGTGATTCATGTAACAAACCCTTAGAAACAACTGATTGCTTCCAATTACTACTATCTTGCATAGAAAATTGTCATGCTTAAGATAGAAATAGACGAAAATATGACACACGTAAATTAGAAATCAATATAATTCGCCCACAATGTTGTGTGGATGCGGATATACCTTATTTTTATGCCAGAAGACATAGTTTTGATGACTTGAGGTTGAGTAGTAATCTCCAAAGGATCTCCAATTCAACTGTCGTACGAATAAGTTTAAAAGGCTAACCTTTTGAAGTTAGTTGAAGATATTTCGATTCCCACGAATGAGGAAGAAAAAGCTAGCTCGTCCTATAGAGTTGGTTTTGTATTCCACTCACATGTTAAAATGGAGAATGAGGAATATCAACTTCAGATTTCATCAGAACGATTCAAAAATCTGAGGAGGAAATCTAAATATCTTTGTAATTGCATACCACAAAGGGGAGACGTCACATATTAAAGAGCTCTCAAATCGGAATTGAAAAATGAATAATTTAAAGAATAACGGTTGAAGGTGCAACTATAAGAAAATAAGGGACAGTACCAAAAACTATGAAAAGACACCATCAAAATAATTTTTAAAAAAAGAGGCGAAATACCTGTAAGATATTTCCTTAAAAAAGTGTGGTCTAGCCATACTATAAATCCAAGATAGTTCTAAAGGACAGTGAGGTTTTAAAATGGGATACACTCGAATTTCCTTCGGAGTGAAACATAATGGAAAAGTTATCTTCGAGTAACCACTAGTACTGGAAACGTGGAGAAAGTACTTTTATCAGCTCCTGAATGAGGTAAATGACGGCCCCTGAAGACATACAGCTCTAGTAAAGCAAAACGTCTGACCTTAAGCGGAAGAACCAACCTGGAAGAAGTGTAAAAAGTAATTGAGAGGGTGGAAATAATAAGGCTAAAGATAAGAAAGCTAAATAGATTTTTTTAAACAGGGGGAAAAGATATCATTACAAAAATACAAAAGTCTGGGGGCAAAGAGAGGAACATAAATACACAAACTGACATCACAAGTCAGGGAATATGAATAAATACCAGAAGAATGAAAAGAGGCTACCATTGTATCAATGGATAAGAAAAGGGATAAGTAAAACTATAAAAATATCACTTCAACGCATAAATTCCTCTCCAAAATAGTCAGAAGAAGACTGGAAGTTAATAAGAAAATAGGTATAATTGATGGCAGGGCCGGATCCACAAATTGTGCCCACCTGCGAGAATTAATGAAGGTTCCCTATTGTGTAAAAGACAAAATTGAAAAGAACGCCATCGGTCCAATCCGTGTTCGCCTTGGGTTTCCAATCCGTGCGGGGTCCACCGTATTGCGAGGCATCGCAGGCCATATATACAGCCATGACTTATGATCCAGCACAAAAGGCAGATCCATAAGTGACCAAATTTATAATGCAAAGGAAGTAAGCGCAAAATACTAGAAATTTAATAACGAATTCTACGGTATGTTAGTTGATTTTAATGAAGCTTGCACATATTGGCTCAATTTGGAAATAATTGTTAAGTTTTGTGATGCCCAGAAAACTTACTACACTATCAGGCTTGTGTTAGAAGTACCAAGTGCAAAGACCTTCCCGCGAGAAAAATTACAATCGGTGAGCACTGTGGTCTGCACTTTGGCACGTCAAGTCTGTGATTCGATTCCCGTTTCAGTTGGATTTTTTTCGTGGTAAGATCAACATATTTGATAAATTTATAAAATATAATTTAATGCACCTCTAATGAAAGTAACATCAAAATTTCCATAGACTCATAAAACATATAAAATGTTTAAAACCAATTAGAAAAATACTGATGCATGGAGCAGAAACGTGGGTTTTGGGGAAGAATATGGAGGATAGGTAGTAAAAAGTCGAAATTTAAGTATTAAGGAAGATACTTGGACCAACGAGGAAGGGCACTTTTAAAATTAAAAATAATTGGAAAATTAGTGACACATTAACCCATGCGTCATCTTATCTATAATTAAAACAGTGGTTGAAATAATAACAGGCATACTAATATACGTCACAGACGGGAAAATACTTTTCCCTAGAAATTCATTCCAATTACCATTCACGTTTAGCTCGTCAGGGTAATCCGTTGTAGTCTTCAAATTTTGGAAAAGATTATGAACTATGGAAAACATCATTCATGAAATCCTTCAGGCTTGTCGGATATCTCGAGGGTAAGTATTACAATAGATGTATCATTTTACTCAATAGCTTATGGGAGGAAAAAAGAAGCTCAGGGTTGGGAGAGTGAGGAGGCAACGAGGGGAGGGGGGTTCACCGCTCTCCTCAAATGCTGAAGGGGAGGGTTGCAAGGAAGGCTGGGAGCAAAAGACGCAGCCAGGGCCTCCCGTGCTGCACGCAAGTTGCGTGTCCACTGCCCTTCGCGCTTCCCCGACCACTTTCTCGAACACGTCCAAGTCCTACTTCCGCTTGACCCCTTGAAACCACGTCCCTCCGCGCCTCCTCCCTCTCCCCCCCTCCTCCACCCTTCGATAAATCTTTAAAAACTCCACTCCAAATTTAAGCCCTTATGATTTCGGCAACAACATATTCTCCGCTCAATTCCGTCTTCCGCCCCTCCTCTTCTCCCCCTCCCTCGGCTCTTGAAGTTTCCACCTCCTCACTCCCGTGTTTCCCCCGAACATCTTCGTCCAAAAACATTCTCGGCTGGATCGCCGTAGAACAATGTTCCACCGTGCAAATAGATGTCCTCAAAAACGTGAGCATGAAATTGGATGCTCTACGTGTAGGAAAAATTATATGCAAGGAAGTGCAAACAGAGGCTGAGGAAAAAAACGTAATTAGTCTTAGTCATGCCTCTCGAGGCGTTGCGTGAAAACTCTCTTTGGGCGTGATTGTGGTCTTGAATTTTTTTTCCTCGAGTGTCGTATTAAGTCGCCCCGTGGAAAAACGAGTCCATTAGGGAACAGCTTTTCACACATTTTCTGATGTTTACTCCCGCATGTCACTTCAATGCATCTATCTCCGGCTCCGCATGTGGTTTCCTCCCAGATACCATCCTCACTTCCATCCACTATCGCAGTCATGTTTAATGCCTCTATGAGGAAACAAAATCTCTTGCTTAAAAGAGCCTGAAATTATACGAATATCATCGATTTATCTTGAATTAATTTGAATATCAGAGAATCTGATAGATTGTAAAAAAAAGTCTAAAACGTTTTCATTGTTCTCACTTTATCATCTTCTCTCTCATCGCTACACTTACAGGAACATTTCCAGGGAAAAAAACTCACTTTTTTCAGTTTGAGTTCAAACTCAGTTTTTTTCGCTGGAATATTATTTCCATCACCACTCACACGAAAATAACACACCAATTTATATGACCACAGCTAATTAGGATCATTTTTTCCATTAGGGTGGATGAATCTTTTACTCAAGATGAATCTTGTTCCACAAAATTTAATATATAAGCCACGTATTACAAGATGAAATAAATGTAAGGCCCTAGGTAAATATCTAATTCAATTCAAATGCCATCAAATTTATTCAACAATATACCATATAATCTCATCTAAGATTTCCTTTTTGCCTTTGCGTTCCATTAATATTTCTCTATTAATAACCGAATAACACATTATGCATCATACCTGCATTAGCAAGTAATGTATGACTGATATTTTAGCAACATAAACATTACCGCCCCTATAAGTTTGCTCCCTATTTTTTCGCATTCATTCTCATACGACTATCATTGATAATATTAATAAAACAATAAGTAGCTGGATTATTCAAAAATTATATTCCCTGATGAATAATTATCTTATTGAATTGCAGACCTTTGGAGCCCTCACATTTCGGGTAGAAGACATTTTGTTGCAAGTTTGATGATTTTTGATTGAAATCCTGAAGTAAAATCTTGTATAAGAATAAATATTGTAATTTATGCCACTCAGTATCATTACTCAGGTGCCTTGGTCACTTCAACATTTATCGGGAACCAACCATGAGAGAGATAAAAAATGCGTTGTATTAATTCCTTGTCAAGTGGTCACTCTGCTCAGAGAATATTTCGCCAGAGTAACTTACCGGCCATTTCATACAGTGGAATAACATTTACATTTTTAAAAATTCAGCTACTAAACCATCGATAAAATTAAAAGAAAAAGCGCATGATTACAATCAAGTACCAAGGGCACCACACTGAACCCATTTCCAACTGAATGCATTTAACCTTTTCTATGCCTTTCATATTGTCCCTAAAACCAACTAGGGTTTTAAAAGAGCATGCTCATTTATTAATGAATACTTTTAAAAAATGTCAAACCTCAAATTCCGATCAACCTCAAATGTATTTTGTGATTGCCAACCCATTACCTATTCTACAAATTGGAACAAACTCCCTTGTGTCTGCCATTTTAGCAATCTCGTCCGTATCGAACGATATTACTAATATGCTGAAGTAATAATTTAGGTACAAAAATGTGATGAATATTTTTGTGAATATTTTTAAAATACCAATTTCATTATTTTAAGAGAATATCATAGGAGTAAATGATGTATAAAAATTCAAACTAATTTATTTGTAACGATGAAACCATTATAATGATCACATTATACGGCTTATTTTTTCCGAATGAAAAAAACTTGGAATTATTTGTAAAATGGAATTGTTAACAAATTTTTAAAAATTTTAAAGCGTTATCAATTCAATTAAATCTTTGAAGCGTTATTTGGACAACTTTAATGGCCCATAGGGATCTGTTACAATAAATATTTTAGAAGTTAACAGGAGACTTGCTGATGCCAATTACCAGAATAGCTAGTCTCTCTGTAATGTTTTCAAAAACTAGCAACAAAAATTACAAATCAAATATAATTTGAGCTCTCAGCAATCGAACAACATAATTAATATGATAACGACCATTACAAATATCCAATAGTTCTGCAAAGGGGATGACTAGCCGCATCAGTGGTATAGAAAGGTTATTTTGTAATTTCATTTTGAGCAAAATGAAAACGTACACTAATAGTAGTTCTGGGTTAATAGCAATGTCTAACCCTTAATTCGTACACTATTACCACCATATTACAACTTCCACGGTGCATATTGCCAATGAATTGATGTAAAATGGGATTCGCTTAATGTACTATCTTTACTCACAGAGCAATGATTACAGATCTTTATGACTCGAGAAACTCCAGAGGCAATGCATGATTTTTGAGCGGCTATAAAAGTGTAGGAAATATCCTTAAGCACTGTAAATACACCTCACAACGGAGTAGTACTCTGTGGAACAAAATAACTGCACCCGAGAACCTCGGAGCTAAAAGTCTTGACGATTCGTGCGGTTGTATTTTATATTTGATTTTCGCACCGATTACATTCTAAACCACACCGTTTATGGCTCATTGTGGGACAGTGAGCCGGGTGCATGTATCATAGCCGAATCCCGGTGCTGGGGGAGGAGGGGTACGTGGGAAGCAAGAGCGAACTATAGCACTTCCTTCTCCTCCCACCGTTTGTTCACCGCGCCACTTCACCTCACCAAGCCTTCATTTCCTCCCCGAAGCTACGCGACACAAGCCAGAACCCCCCTCTCTCTCTCTCTTCCTCTTCCTCCATCTCTACTCCCATTCCATTCCCCTCCTCCTGCACACCTCATTCAACCCTCCTCCCCCTCCCCTCGTCCCCAGCCTCATTTTCCCTCGACCCGCAATTAAAAAGTCAGAAATTAAGAGCGATGACTGTGGCAGAGGAACTCTCCGCTTGCTTCTCGCAGGCACGAACATTATATTCACGACCCGGTCACCCCCGGTGGTGTTTTCGATCGGCGGGGAGGGGGAGAAAGAAAATACGGGGGGGTATGGGTTGAGGTGGCCAGGGAGTGGGGGAGATTGGAGGAAGGTTAGGGCGAGGGGATGGGTGGGCTGCGTCGGTGGAGTGAGGGGCCGAGAGGGAAGTAACACACTCGCACGCACACGCAGGGGATCTCTTTCGGAGTGGAGGGAACGGGAGGGTGGTTTGCAGGGGGTGAGGGAATGGGAGGTTTGGGGGTGGCCCGTGGGGGAGGACTTGCAGGGGAGAGAGGTGAGTTTTTGATCTTCGCACGAAATTTTTCGCGCCGGAAGCGGTTCAGCGCCACCAGATGCGTGTCGAGGTTAAAAAAAATGGAATGGTTGGGAGTAGGCGGAGAGGTGATGCTTTATGGTTATACGAGGGATGGGAGAGGGGTGAATAAAGTGAGTGGAGGGAGGGAAACAGAGAGAGAGATGAAGAGGTGGAGTGGGGAGGGGGTTTGAGAGAGCGGAGGCGCATTTCCTGGCACCAAAGGCTTTTGACATGGAGCTCCGAAAAACGACCCGGGTCGAAAACCCCTTATCGTGACGGGGCCGTCAATCTCCTCGCCCTTATCTGCCATCTTAAACATCGAAATTTCAAAATTAACGAGGGTGAAACAATAGATTTCACCAAAATCAAGGGTTTTTTGGAAGGGGGTTGGGTGTTTAAGAGAGGGAGGGAGTTCTGGAGAAGTGGAGATAGGGGAGGGAGGGGGTGAGAGAGGAAAGTGGAAGGGGAAAATTATTATTTTATTTTGAAATTTTTAGGAAGTCATGTTACTCGTAGGAAGGAGGCGGTCAGAAAACTCTAGATTGCACGCTTCGATTGAGAGGAGAATAGGATGGGGAAAGAATCGCGGAGGGAGGCCTTAACATTATATGAGTATATCTTCACGATCTCATACTTTTCCTCGTCTATGGAAAAAGTAATGCCAAGTCAAGTCCCCGAGGAATATAATCAACCCATTATTGAAACACATATGTTTGCTCACTTTTCTCGGTGGTTTACTTTCGAGAGGTAGTGTGTTAAGCAAAGATCCTTCAGGGCACTTTTCCTTCATCAAGCCAGAAGCATGAAAGTCGTGATGGGTACACTACAAGGCACTTACAAAGTATTATACTAATGCATGCTTAGAGATTCGCAAACTTAAGAATTAATTACAAAAATAATCAGTGAGAGATTAAAATAACCGAGGCATTTTTGTTTCAAACTTCATTACATAAATGATCTAAGTTTTTCCCTATGAATCTGATGCATAAATGTTCCACGGGTATTCCACCAGGTAACGGGCTTCATATCTACCGACGTTTCGAAGAACGACTTGTTCCTCATCATCAGGGCTTCTGAATCATAACATAACAAAGTTTTCAAGCATTGGTCGACAGTTTAAAAGCTAAAATAAGAGTAATTCCTCAAAAAATGCAAAAAAAAACTATTTTTTCACTCTTCCTTCAGACAAGGTTCAAAACTTTCGATTTTATCAAGAAATATGATTTTAAATTTTCGATTTTATCAAGATTATTAAGAGCCTCAGAACAAGCTTCATCAGGAAAAAAATGGATAAATAAATAGGTACTGCCCCAATTAGGCCCCAATCCCCTCAGTGATTATGACAGAAAATTCTTTATGGTAAAATGAGAATGATGGAAGAGGAATTGAGGAATTTTTGAAACAGAGTTTATCATTTCCTCACTCTCATACTTCATATCAGCACTTAAAACGAAGCTCATGATTCCGGATGAGTAAGACGGAATTAAAGAATATTTCCATCGAAGACAAGGAACTTTTGGAATTTCCTTATGTTATTTTATTTTTATCATCAAGTTTGAAAAAAAGGCATGCATGGGCCATTGGCGATGCTCTTTCCAGGTGCTTCAAGTACTCTCCCAAATGAAACTCGGAGTACCATTCTTCATTCAAAAAGTAAATTATATCCACCAATTCAAATGGCATTAGCCACTACTTTTTTCTGACACTCAATTTCCCTAGTATTGATAAAGAGTGATATCTCCTGGGTACTACATCCTATGGGATTCAATGTTGCTTTTATTGCCATCGACTGAAAAATTTTAAATTCTGCATTCATTAATTGAAACGGATAAGATTAATTATTAAAGAAACAGTGTTTTTCTTAACATTTGACTAATCAAGGGATGTAGACAATTGAACTAAACGGATCTTTAACAAGGCATGAAAAATAAATTCAGTCTTGTTTAATTTAAAATAGTAGCATTTTCCGTTTATCATTAAAGGCAATGCAATTTTAATTTCATTAATAATAAGGCAAAATGTGAAGCCGTTCAGCGGACACATTCCGTCCCCTTATGAATATTCGTTCTTGAATGTGCTCAGATTTCATTTTCGAAAATTAAATCAAGTTTAATTTATTCTTCCTATAATCCAAGACCTTCATCAATTTTTTCAACACGGCTGCTCGGTCAGAGCCATTTCATTAGCATTATCAGGCACCATCTCTACATAATTTGATGAATAATCCACGAGCCTGCGTTGAAGCTTCTACATTTTTTCGTCAACAACTCGAAATATTTTTCACGCCGATTGCCTAAAAATTATTAACAGCATAATTACCTTCATAAAACACTCATTCAAACTATAACTGTATCTTTCAAGCTCGCATGCTTGGTTCAATGATTCACGCATAGCTATAAGAAGAAATTTACTTGCATTGCTCAAATTAATTCAATCATTTAATTGTTATTTTTAATGATTGACCTCAAAATATGCATTATACTGCGAGAAACCTTTTCGAAAAAGAGAAATCAAGAAACCTTTCATCACGGATTTTAATTTCTCAAACTCGAGTAATTGTTTTACTTCCTAAAATGTTGGCTAAAGGCCAGTGCCCTTCATATTGCTCTAAACATAATACGTCTTAAGTGGTATTTCATAGATATTTAGCCGATGAAGTCAGCTTAATTTCCAGCAGTTCAAATACCTAATGAGCCACTACCAACAGCATAAAGACATTTTAAATATATCCTGTATCCAGTACTTATTTGCACATGTTCATGATGAAGATTCCCTGTAATTTTTACAACATTATGAATATTTGCTGTTTTTTTAGTATTTATAGATAAGACATATTACTCACAGATGACAAAAGCTGAGGACAACGCCACCACCCACGATTAGCCTAAAAACCTCACAAACCTCAAAAATGCTCAACCCCAATGTACCTAGTCTTCACATTATAGTATGGCATATCCACCTGCAACAACATATTGGAAAAACTATTCATCCTATAACCTAGAATTAGCATTCACATGTCCAGGTATATAACTGTATTTTACTGTATTGTCTAATCAAGACAGGTTGGTAGATACGCGGCTAACTGGTTTAGTTTTTTTACAAACCATCATCGCAGGCAAATGCTAGTCGATATGTATGCGTAAAATGCGAGCATATCAAGAGAAAGAAAAGAAAGAACTGGGAAAAGTTAATGGGCTGATTATTTCCTAGATCGGCCTTTTGATTTATCGTTGATGGCTATGATCTATAGTAGAATTACTATCAATTGATTACAACAATTGACGCGGTAACACATACGTATCAAAATGAAGAAAAATATTATTGAATAATTTAATAATATCGCATAACTGATAATCATTGCACCTAGCCGAAATTTGGAGGCAATCATCACTACAGGAGGGAAGTAGGTAGTAAATAAATATTAGCGGGCCCTCATCACCAACAACACTGATGGTAAAATGAAAGGATGGAGCGGCGAGGAGTAAAGAGAGATGGAGCAGCAGAGGAGAGCGTTAGCAGTTACGCTATCCGGCGCATTAATCACAGGCAAATGGCGAGGATGGTAGATGGCACGATCGGTGCAGTCCGAAAGAGTGAGGAAGGAAGATGGGATTGGGGCGATAACATTTGAAGGGATAGACTGGCAAAGGAGGATTTGGAGAAGAGATCGAACGAGAGAAATAAAGGTGGCATAGTTGAGTGGTAAGGTAGAGTTTAGAAGGTAGAGGTTAGGTAGAGAGTGACGAGGGAGAACTATTCAAGAGCTCCGCTTGTTCGCCTGCTTGATTCGCATGAACTTTATGAGATGGATCATCGATGAGTAATAATTTGAAGGACAGCATCATGAAAGGGCCAAAGTAAAATGCCAAAAATATTTTCATCACGATTCAAGAATATTAAAAATTCTCAATTTATCAGTTCCTCTATATCATTCATGTTACTAAGTTTTATGGCGAAATAGGGTAATAAAACTAATCATCCAAGTAATTTAACTTAAAAAATGTAAAGAGGCTGCTTGCATGGAATTTATATAATAGTTAAGGAGCTAAATATCGATTCACATTTTACTCTTTGATACTAATTGAAATACATAGCCGTTGGTTTCCATTACAGTAATATTACAGGAATTCTCGGAAGCTATTAATGACGAGGAGCTTTTTTTCAAAGGTCATTGTACTTCTTGCGTAAAACACCTCATTATTCCAAAACCATTCATTGCGCTAACATAAATCTAAAAATACTGGTAAAGAGCAAAGAACTTAGCAACACTGGGAGAACCATCGATTACTTAACAAGCATTATGTTTTTTCTCTTTTTAATGTCATTTTATCGTCCCAGAGTGGTTATCACACTCAGGTGTAATCAATTTTCTTTTGTTGAGTTTCATCTCTTTATTCTCTACACCAATTCTTCCGAGTAAGCTTCGAGTTATGATAAAAAGCACAATGTTACATTCAAGAATTACAATATATAAATTTACCTCATCGACATCAGCATCAATTACGTCTAAGTGATTCCCAGTGCATTATTACTGTATTATGTAAATTTCATTAAAAATGAAAATGGTTTATTTTCTGGTCCACGCAGACAAAATTAGCTGGGATATACATTTTCTTGAAAAAATATCCTTTATAGTTTCTTTGAACTCCTTGATTTAAGTCAGTTTGTTGCCACCGGCACCGTGAAATAAGGGGTATAAATACCTACATATTTCCACTCAACGGCTACCAGTCTGCAATGGTAAGAATTAGTTTTGATTCGACGGAAGAATCGAGGGAGAAACGTGGAGGAGCAATATCAACCCACGAGAAGTCAAGTGAAACGAGAAAGAAAGGCCCTAGCGGAAAGAATACTCGGGCTTAGATTGCACTTATACCCAGAGAGAATTTTCGATTGAAGCATTTTCTCTATACATTGCCAATTGAACTTTATACTCACTAGAGTGATACTTAACATTTATATGATCCAAACACCGTATGCTTTCCCGGTGGCTGATATGGATAAAGTTTTCTAGGGTTTGGCACCGGGTTAGGCTTTCCATAGTTTCTCAGTTTTTCTCTATTTTGCCCTACGGAAGATGAATGAGTTCCTCGTCAAAACGTCGGCTATATAAAGCCCAGTGTCAAACCCGAGAAGACTCTTATCTATGCATATGATCCCATTGATCTATAAGGCGAAAATTGGATCATCCGTCTCGAGTTATACAAAAGAAGATGGCTCTATACTCCATTCAGTTGAGGTCCCATATTCTTTCATTTTACTTCTTTACCCAAAGCTATAAAAGTTACCTCAACGATTATCGGGGTTATCAACACAATCCAAAACTGTTTAAGGCTGCTGATTATAACTTGGCGATAAAATAATATTTTACATTCCTCAGTTTATGCTGCACGTTGTCTAAGCCTTTATGGAAATAGTATTTTCAGAAAACCTTAGAATTCATTACGAAAAAATATAGTGTACACTGTAACACGCTTTTAAAATAGTGTAAAGAAAAATAAATTAATTATTGTTTACTAAATATGAGCAACATATACTGTGCCGATGCACATTGTAAAGTGGCAAATTCCGACTAAATATTTATTGGCTAATGGCCAGTCGAATGGCTCGAAGTCTCGCAATGGCTCGAAGTCTCGCAAAGCAGATAACTTATCTCATTTCACAGAACACGCAGCGCTCAAACCAAACAATTGGGAATCTCATTTTAGTAATACTCGACACCACCGATTATATAATAGTATAGAATAAAGTAACGTATGGGAATTTCCATGCAGCAACATTCGACTTTTCCTCTTCTTATCATCCTTTATCGTATTTCATATTTCGGTTCTGCAATAAGGACATTGCAATGAGTTAGAAACTTTTGACGAGAAACACCTTCAGACGGTTGGAACAAAATATGAAAGTATTGCAGGATGGAGGGAAATTTGGGACCAAGAAAAGTGGGGAGACGGGAAAAGAAATTCTTTAGGCTTCTCGCAGAGAAGGGGATACATATAGGTCTTCTTATTTTAGCTGGTTTAAATAAGCTGAATATAATTTAATATTTATGCTGCCGTATAATTTTTACTATCTTAAAGAGCCTAGGAATGCTATTGAACAAGAGTAGTTGAAGGCTGCGTGAATAACTGTTGACGACGATTTAATGCATTAGCAATGCTTAAGAAGCAAAAGTAAGGAAAGGGGCACGACAAGAAGTGTGCTTTGTCACCCGTGTTCTTCAATTTTAAATCGAAAAGTTAAAAAATTAAATAAAGAAAAATAAGAAACCACGTTCATGGAGAAACAAGCAACATACTTAGTTTTGCTGATGACAAATAGCAATTTTGAATGAATGATAGCAATTTTTGCAGAGAAGATTAAATACTCACAAAAATGTTAACTGCGAGGAAAAATGTGAATGACTACAACTTGAATATTTATTTAAATAAAATCAAAATAAATTTTGCCGAAGAAAACAAGAAGACAATGTCCCCATCAGATTTGGACACCATAAATTGAAGTCACTGGAATAATTTTCTACTTGGGAAGTAGGATCGCAAGTGATAGGAGAATCAAGAAAGATATAGTGAGACAATTATCTCAAGCAAAGACTTCAATTCCTACTGAATAAAAATCTATAAACCTCTAGCAACACAATCAAGGAAAGAATGAAGCCCTTGATAAAAACATATGATGGTGCATGCAGCGGCAGCACAAGTTAGTGAAGTTTTGAGGATAGCAAGAGCAAAACGAAGAAGATAGTAGGCTATGGAAATTTGGTTTTACAAAATAATGACGAAGAATTAATGGATGGAAAGTAACCATAAAAGAAATACTACGACGGGCTGGGAAGAAAAGCTGGTTAATAAACAACAACTCGGCCAAGTAAAATAGTAAAACTTATTGGAAATATCCTAAGATTTATCAGCATCCAAAACCCCGTTATGAATGGGACAACGAATGGGAAACATTACCAGCCAAGGATGGAATACCCGAAGCTCATAATGAGGACCTATCGAGAAATAAAGTGGTTAGCCGGAGAAATATGCAAAAGGAGAGCTGTACCAAATAAATCTTCCGTTTAACGGATGTTGATATTGGTGATGAATGAGTAAATTCAAATGATTCATCTTGTTTAATGAACACGGCTGCCTTGGGCATTTCAATAGGACCCCGGCTATCTATGCCCACTGCAAAGCTACTTAAGAGTATTTCACACCATAACAGCAACAACCTTGAGCTCTAAGTTCATTGGCATCGCAATATTTTTCGTCGATTTTCGAAAAGTTTTTTTAATTTTAGAGAGATGTTTCCTCATTTGTTACTACCGTAGCTATAAAATATAATTGAAGAAATGTGTGTATATTACTAAAAAGCAAATTCCTGTATATTCACTAAAAAATATTTAGTAAATTTAATTATTCTTAGATAATGCAATATCCAACTGAAACTATTTCAGACAATGCTTGTTTGCAAACCACCGAGCAGCTGGAAAATAACCTTGGTTGAACCCATTGTAAAGACTACACTGTTACTTAACAACATGATATACACTCCAATATGAAATAAATACCTACCTAGTAAAAAATAGAAAATCTTAAATTATTTTTTATCAATGCCAAGATCTAAGTGATGGATAATGACCATCATGCATTTTATATTTAAAAACAGCTCTGGAGTGCCTCAAAATTTGGCACTTCAAACAATGAAATACTTGGTTGCTTAGCGCAAGGAATTATTTTAAACATTTTAATGGAATAAAGTGTAAGTTCCGGATGGAGAAAATAATGTTTAATTAAGAAGCAAACAGCGTTACTGAAGCCCAAAGATTATGGGGTGAGATGACTCCCGTTGATTCTCGAAATTATGAGGCGTAAATTTTTATGCACTACTCAAAAATAAGGATATGACATGAACGGGAAAATTATGGATGGAAGAAAACTTTTATAAAATGAAAAAAGTTTTGTGTTCTCTCTTTCTGGAAATTTCCCCCATTCCTGTCTCTCTCTTCGCTTGACCTCTCACACGAGATGAATTTCCAGCGCTCTCATTTCTCCTAAAATTATTCTTTCCGGGTGATGTTTCCTCGGGCCAAAAATACCCTGTTCCTGGGTCTTGCTTACATACTCCTCAATATAATTTTACGGGTATCATGCATACAAGCAATTTAATTCATTTTAGCTCAAAATTCCCTCCTATATATCTCACAATCACTTCAAGACTAATTTCTACAATCTCTACAATTCTGAAAAACATAGCATTATCAAGAGGATATAATTTATACATATGTTCCATAGTTCAGTGCAATATAACATGCAATTCGGAGGGTCTGCCACACTTATGAAGACAGGACGATGGATTCATTAGTTCCGCACACTACCGCTTCCATGACTACACTGTGACACAGAGATATAGATACTTTTCGCGAATTATTTTTATCACACGGATAAATTAGGTACTTCCACTTTCACTGCCCATACAGCCCAACTCAGGTCACAGGGTGAGCGATTAAATGCAGCGCTGAACGACAGTAGTTATTGAGCATTGACGACACTATTAAGTGCGCTCCTAGTAAGCTTACTCTTTCCAAACGCGTGGGTCGGGTGTCGCGCGTCCGTGCTCCGCGCCTCTCGTTCGGCTCGACCCCTCGCCGTCCCCACGCCAATCTCTTCCCTCCTTTATTACACGGCTAAAGTGGGCTCCTAATTATGAGCGCATCCCGCATGGGTGGCGGCATTATTGTGGCCCTTGTACCGTTAACGACGGAAGTGAACCTTCGCGAGAGACCCGACGCTTCAGCAGCGTCCCGGTTTTGGGGATGTTGTCCCTTCCCCTCTTCCTCCTCCTCCGTCACTCATTTCACGCCCCTCACCTCTCCCTCTACTCCCTTTTGACCCCCCCCCCCTACCTCCTTCCGACACCCCCCCCCCCAGTCCCTGTGCAAAGATCCTCGCGAGCAAACCCTCTCATTACACTCGCTCCCTCGATGCCTCGACGATTTCAGAGCCCTCCCCACCCCCTCCCTTCGCCTCCCCCGCCATCCTTGCCGACTGAGAGGCCGACCATAAGTCCCGTCCTACTCTACTCTACTCTCTCTCTCCCTGAGCCGCAACAAGCGCGGGTCTCCGAGGGTCAGCACCTCCCGAAGGCAGCGCTCCGTCGAACCGTGGCACACTCGACCTTTCACTTCACGAAAATCACCCCGAGCCACAGTTATGTGCTCGCGCCTTAATCATAACTCTCTCTCTCTCCCCCCCCTCGCACCTCCCACTCCCCAACCCACCATCTCTCAACCCTCGCGCCTCGATACGAGGCCACCCCTTTATTTTCTCCTGCCCTCTTTCACGACAACACTCTGGTTCGCTCCATCTCCCCGAGAGATGTCGCAGATAATGTGCTGTTTCTTGCAATAAGTGGGCAGGCTTTGGAAGTTGAAAATATTTCGTTCGGTTTTCCTAAACTGACAGTGAGATATTCGGATTTCCTTCATGGTAATATTTCATTTCTCCAGCATTTCCCCCTCTCGCACAAATGCTATTAAAGTGAATTCTTTATGAAATATTTATCCGACCACCAACAACCGCCGTATTTTATCACTAAATACGTTTTATGACCTGAATACCATCCCTTTCATTGAGAAATTATGAATAGTTATGAAGAAATTTGTCATCATGAGGAATTTTCTCTCTCATCTTCATAAACTCAAAACCAATTGTGCTTGTAATAGCTCTGGATATAGACAAATACTTGCTACTCTCCAAAGACAATTTGTTAGCGTTTATAGTAAAAACATAAATTCCATAATTTGTCACTCAAATTCATTTGTCAAAAACTAAATTTCAAATTTTGTCTTAGCTGCCCACTCAACGCCCTATCATTTCCTTCCAGATTTTCCACACATTACAAGCTAGAGAATGATTGAAATGAGCGGCCCCATTCGTAAGTAACTTCAGTTAATGTGTTGCATCAGATGGACAGCTAATGTTAGCTTAGCCACAAGTGAAATATTCTACAGAGTTACTAGACTTTTCTAAATTGTACTATGAGGTCGTTAGTCTATAACGATCGCCAGTTAGTAGAAATATTCTAAAATACCTCAATTATGAACTACTGACGCAAAAACTTCTCATCAAACATTTCCAAGGTCTTTTATCGTGAATTCACATTTCAAGACTCGATTGAAAAGCATCAGCCCAGTTTGCACCACTCCGACTGCCTTTTAAATATGTGCGTGAGTTTAACCTAATAAGCAAAAAAAATGTTCCTCGTACAATATCAATCAGTCTTTTAAGTTCTTGAACCATATAACCTCTCAAGTAGCAAAGTTCAACTCGAGAGGAGAACTTCCTTTATTAAGTAAATTATATTATAAGAGCTCAAGACCCCTTAACGGTGGCAACCACGATTCATGCATTAAAATTTAGGATATAGAAAGGAATTTTAATTGAGACGGCACGCATTCTGAGGGCGGTGAAACTGACTACTGCCAAAAAAAATCGCCACCTCATCAAACGGATTCGAGGAACTGGGTTACGCGCTGGCAGAAAATAATAACCATTTCACTTCATGTGCACGCCACTTTCTGCCACAGCAGTTAATCTTCTTGAATATTTCCTCAATAATTTCCCGTCACGACTTCATTGCGAACCATGGCGATATATGGATCGCCCGCCATAGATCAGCTAAAATTATGGCCAGCAATACTTCTTCATGTGGAACCGTTACTGCTGCACGTAATAAAAAATTAATAGATACGACGGGATAGCGTAGATTAACGGCACTTTCTCGCACTAGTAAAGACACGACCTACTCGAAGAACCGGAATGGGAGTTAGAAGAGCGTCTCCCACTGAAATTCTTTCGCTACCACAGCCACCATATGCCGAAATGTCCAGGAGGTATCAACGGAATGTCTAAAAGAAGATAAATCACCGACCAAACCCAATATTATAAATTTAACAAGATGAAACTTAGATAATTTACCTTGAAGTCAAAAGTTATTAATCATTATAGAAAATAAATAATATCAAAATAGAAGTATAAAAGTATAAAATGAAAAAACAAACACCTTAATTGTGGAAAATATAAATTCAGTGAATAAAATTCATTACTTCTGGCACAATTGATGAAAAAACTCAACAATAAACAATTTAATTCCATTCAGGCGATTTTTACAGCTTATTTTATGCTTATGCCAATATTTTATTTATGATTTTCCTCGAACATAGGTATAAAAATATATTATGTTCCTGTTCAAAATATTTCCTCGAGCATACAATGATTTTGATATAATCTTCTTCATAATAATAGACAAAATCCTTTGATCTAATTATACGGAATGTTATAAATTGGAAAAGTTGATTTATTTGTGTAAGAGATGTAAAAATCAATCACTATCAGAGCAACATAAACATGTATCTACGTAAAATATCCCCCCCCCCCAAATCATACTCTACCCTCAGTCCCTTATTTGAAGACCAGATTCACCCAGCTAATATGGACTAATCATGGTGCACGAAATAACAATTAGAAGAAAAAACAATGGTAATAAGACTTAATAAGCATTGTAAAGTCAAATCATTAATTGCCTTTAGGTTTTAAAACAGCATATCCAATAGGTAGGAACACATTATTATTTCAGAGAGATAAATTTCATCACTATCCATTTTACACCAAATATTATGTACTTCACTGCATTAGTCGAGGAAATTTGAAACAGTTAATTTGGGTATAAAAAACGACCACCAGCTAATTTTACGGGATGAATGTTGATTACAGGCATACAATCTAAATCGTAAGAAAACGTTGAGACAGAATTTTGGCTTCGTTAACGTTAAAAATTAAAAGTTCTGCATGTGTAGTATGAATATTACCAATGATCATATTGTTAAAACATAATGAATTCGCTCAGATTATTGAAGCTACTAATATTGAAGAAAGGGATGAAATTTTGCAAACATTTATCCTAAAACCAATAACTAGGTGCTTCACTAGGCAGAACTGCTCCCGAGATAATTCGTTGGATATATTTCTTCTAAATAATCTCCTGAGCCATACTGGCGCATAACTTCCAAATTCATCTTTCATGGCGTAGAATGAATGAGAAAGTGGTTAACTTGCGCTGTATCTTCTCGGTCTGAGGAAGGCATGAGATAAGGCGTTGAAAAAAGGTCCCAACAGGATTCCCTCTGCCGGCTGCCCTTGTTTTTTGCAATTCTCCGTCGGATGGGGTTGAGAAGTGGCGAGCTGTAATCGGAGGAGCATAAATTGGGCAGGACTGCGATGGAATCAGATCCCTTCGCAGTGCGAAAGATTGGCTTCCTTCGACTCTCCAAATCCGAAGGGAGTCCTTCCTCTCTTGCAAACCCTTCCAAAGCTAATCTCCATCTATTCCCTCACCGGCAGGCTAAGACAAACACCTCAGGGCAGAGCATTGTATCCTTTATTTCTCCTCCTCGTTTCGTTTTCCAACTATATTCAGATATTTTTCCCTTAAATTGAACTCCCTTTTCCCTCGCCACTCCTACTCACACTCTCCTTTTCAATGTAGATATTCACGTCCACATTTCATGTAAGAGTTCCCACGTGGAAAATGAATTGCGAAATTATGGTTAGCCATAAAACCTTTCATTGCCTCCAAAAGGAGCCCTTACCGGCTCTTCATGGTATCTTATTCTATCACATGGTTTTAAGCTGCACCTTAGTTACGCCATTCATACAGTGCCGCCCGAAATATTGTATCCATCCATTTATCAATACGTTTCCAATCGCACTGGCGATGCATCTTTTCCTCAGCCCATCCCCGTTTCCATTTGGTTCCCAAAGCCATCGTCAACCAACGGAAGAACTCTCCTCTTAAGGGTGGCTGATTACCGTGATGAACGGGAGTGGCAGAGGTATGGATGAGATAGAGAGAGGAGATATACGAAGGGTGCAGGGTGGGGTGAGAGGAGTATGGAAAGGGAGCGAGTGGATAGGGAGAGAAGCTGCAGACGCGGAAAGGGAAGGGGTTTCTTATTGGCGTCTTCCTCCCTCGTCGCCCAGCCTTGCACCACCTCACGGACTGCGAAACGGACGGGCTGCAGCGTTAGTTTCGTCACCCTCTCCAAGTGTCGCGGTAGCAGGAGAGCAGGGGAAAATGATTGGAAGCAATGGGGAGATCGATAAAAAGCAGGGGCTAAGAAGAAGTGAAGTGACTATAGGAAGCGATAGAGAGTTAAAATAAAACCATATGACGTTGAGGAACATCCAGGAGGAAGAGAAAAATGAGGTTTAAACACAAATGCAGAAGTAGTGCAGGCAGTTAAGACGGAGGTAAAAAAGTGCAAAAGTGTTGCACCGCTGGGATCATTGCTTTCAGTGAATGAATAACATTTTTTTCAAATCTGCTTCGGAATGATTTCTTTTCTCTCGAGCACGTTTCGCATTATTTTCCACTGAAATTTGAAATCATTGGATTTTCAGATAAATTATGAATTACTAGCAATAACAGTTTAAAGTTTATCCTACGTTAACATTAGGGGTGCAAAATGACCTCAGTCGCCGACGCACTCTAATACAAAATACTTATACCACTACACTGATATTAAAACCTAGTGTCAGTGATGTTCAAGGTTTATCCCTCAAATTGTCATTGGAATTAGGAAGCTAGTCTGAGCATTGGCCAGGCAAGTCTAAAAGTTCGTGGTTCCATTCCCGATCCAGGCCGAGTTTTTCTCGTGGAAATTTCTACCCATAGTCATATAGATCACGAGCTATTACCATTATATGGGTTACCTTTTTACTCCCGTGACATTAACATGTCACCATCACTTTAATGGCTGGCATTCAGCCTCCGGACGGAATGTCTTTAGCTGTGTTCTGCCATTGCCACTGCTCCCCGCTGTAAGAGCGGACACCGCCCTTCGTGTGCGGATGTCCCGCAGGGGCGTATCAGACCGAGCGAATCCCAATCTCAACCCCCACAACAACCCCTCAGAGCCGCTGCCCTTCCCCCATCGTCCGACACTTAAAAATCCCAACTTCTCTCATTGCCCCTCCCAACTCAGTATCACGGAGCAGCTATCGTGTCCGCCAGCCAGCCATCGAACTGCCAAGCGTCCCTGAAAGAACGACACTCGACTACGAAGCTGGGGAGAAAAGAATTACAGCTCGAGTAGGCGGGAGAGGAAAGCTGCGAAATACAAAAAAATAAAGAGGATCTGTGCGTCCGAGAGAGAGGGAGCAGAGCGCGTCACCCACGGGAGCGAAATAGTGCAGAGTCGTCAAGTATCCCTCTCCAGCGCGGGACGATTTATGCTTCATGGAGCCTCCGTCTCTAACCTTCAATCTGCCTCCCTTCTTGCTGCTGCAGAGAAGGAAATCGCTGCCAATGGGAATCTGCTCCCACTTTCAGAAGGAAAAGGAGGAGAGGGATGTGTCCCATCTACGAGGCCACGGCTTGCCTGGCTATTCCAGAGGACAATATGTCACTCTGTTCAATAAAACATAGGAGAGCAGTAAATCCCCCGCCCTCGCTTTTACACGCCTTTTCAAGTATCACCATAAATCCATGCATTGAGAGTACGGCTAAACCATTCGAGTGAAGTAATTGTCGTGCGACGTATGCGCCTCTGTTAGTGGATATTGATGAGGCAAGCGATGCCAAGTACATTTTAACCAATTAATTCGCCTCAAGTCCATGTCACGACTCAGGAATCTTATACAAGAACTACGAAAAAGAAACAATTCACAACATATTTTAGAAAAACAGCAAATTGCTCTATCCTCGCTTGGCGTGTGTATATATCCGATATCTCGGAAATGCACTGTATTAGAGAATCATTAAACACTAGATACGTCTCAAATTACCTTTTACTGATACCAAAATAAAATAAAAAGGAATCTCACCAGTGGTTAGCTCACAATCAAAGTTTTTTTCGAACCAACAAAATGGGAAAATCGATTTGGCATTTTCTTAAAGTAACAGAAATACTTTATGGCACATGGAGGACCCAAAATGTTTAAAAATTCTATAAAAAATTATGTGAGTCACCAACAGATTTCTCAACTCATCCATTTATGGATTTCACCCAACAGCGGCTCCCTTTGGTCTTGGCGAATATTTGGCACAGTTTTCCTCGATTTGTAATTCACGATGCGTCAGCCCGTTGTAGCTCGAACAAAAAAATCGAAAGAGAGGGAGGTACACGGAGACGGGAATGAGAGGAGAGGGCAGGGTAGAAGAACGGAAGAAGTGAGGAGTGTGAGGATATATAAATTCGAAATCTCCTTCTGCCCAGACAAGACGCAGAACAAGGTGTAAATAGCATGCGAAAGACGGAAAATATTTTATCGTTTATAGACGCTTCGAGTTGGGAAAGGTTAGTAGGGAGACGGGGACGTAAGCCACCGCCAAAGGATTGAGTATTCCGCTTTGAATGACAATTGCCTCACCTTAAGCCATAACATATTTACGGGGGCGAAGGGATGGAGGTGTCAAAGAGGTGTCAGCAGTCGGAGAGCAGCACATGGGTGTGTGTGTGGTATGCTGTTTATTCTCTCGACACGTCGCCAAAGAGAGTAGAATGACAATGGATATACCAGCACATTTGCCCACGACTCCCGGCTGGGAGGTATTATCGCTGGCTTGCATCTCTCGAAAACTTTTGGTTTCAGTCGTCCTTGGAAGGGAGTAAGATCGAATGAAGAATAGCATGCGAGAGTGTACGCAGTACGCGGGGAAAATTTTAGAATATTCTAGTGCCTGGTAAAGAGCCTCTTAGCAAAAATAATTATATGCCATGCTCTAAGCTTCCTTGCCTTAATATATTATTCTAAATTCTTCACGAAGTAACCTCCAATGACACTCAGGTGCTAAAAAAATATTTTTTGTTTCCTTTTTAGTATTTAAACGCTCAATATATTATAAAAATAATTAAACCACATGGGCAGGTTTTATCGAATGGAACTATGTGAAACTATAGGGACGGACTGGTTAGAATGTTTTGCAGCACGTTTTTCCGAATGATAAAGAAGTGTAAAAATGAATTACAACTAAATCGGTGAATAAAGAGAAATAGATTATGAATAAATGTCAACATTAATTAAATTTTAACGGTAAATACAAAAATAAATAACGAATATCTCCTGAACAAAATTTACGTTATTTCAAAATTAGGAGCATAGACAATAGATTCCGGAAATGGTTAAAGTTAAAATTTTAAACTAAAAATCCATTCAAGAAAATGCTTTAGTACTTTCATATGAACGGCCAGGTACAGAAAAAGCAAGTCTCATTGTCCCCCATTGGCCTCTTATTTGTCTCTATTGTGACACTTGACGGCCAATTCCGTGCTGGAAATTACAATTTGCTTGCGAATGAAAAATATTTCGATGTAGTCCCAGTATTTTTCCCAATATCCCAGAATAAGTAGAGAAAATGTAAGCGGCGCTTCTATTGGCAAAAAAAGAGAAACTTCGTATTTGATACAGGTCACGATAGCAGGCACGCCACTGGATGAAGACATGTTTTGTCTCCTATTTTGCCGTGTTGCAAAAAGAAATATCAACAAAGAGTTCAATCCAGAGAACCTATAACGCAATCCCCAAACTTAGTATTTCTTTCCGAGGATTCTTAAAGAAATGCACTTGAGAAACAAAACTGGTCGAAAAGGAAACAAAGTATCCTTTGTTTAAATCATGGCTCGAATTCTAAAGATTGGTCGAATTTAATTTTTTTTTGTCATATCTTCCATGAACGTCTGTCCCTTTCACGATTTCCTTATTAATTTATAATTTACGTTCTAAAAATAAAACAAATTTTTGACTCTACCACACTTCCTTCCTGCCTTCATCCTCCTTCCTTCCTTCCTATAACTCTATATGCCGGCCGGTAGGCTGGTGAGGGAAGATTTATTTAGGAGTGGAGGAAGAGTGGAGTGTAACCCGGCATAGGGGTAAGCCTTCTCTGAACGAAAAGCGCCATGAAAAACCACAGTTTAACGTCCCACCCGACGGACGAAGGACTGCACTTGCAGTGCCCATCACTAGACTCGCAAGTAGGGTCCGAGATTCCACTGAAAAATCTCCATCGCAGCCAAGATTCGAACCCGGGCCCATGAGATGGGAAGCCAGTACTTTAGCCACCACACAAACCCCTTCCCCTCAGAAGAAGAAAGAAAAGATGATAAGGAAATCAAAGGAATTAAAGTGAAAGGAAAATAAATCAACATGCTCCATCTTGCACATGGTTTTAGAGTCTTAGCATAAAGGCGAGATTGTGCTTAAAATCCAGGAACTGATATACTTGACTGTTGCAGGCTTCACGCCAGACACTAACGAATCCCCCAAACACTCACGAATTTCAAATCTGAACTATTGACTAACATGTCAATAGCCGAAAATAATGGTACAACCCAAATTTAGTGTACCAAATCCTTCGGAAAAAACATAAAGCCCTAGTTTTAAAACAAATTTGTCCCGCACTAACAGAAAGACCTATTAAATTCAAGTGGTGCTTTCTCCCATTCACTGGTAATATTTCTTATAGAATTTCAAACCGCCTACCAAGCTCCCTTAAAGCAGAGTTCCCTTTACACTCCCCTAACCCTTTCAAAACTTTTAGTCAACGGCAAAGACAGACAAGATAGACTCCTAAATTCTGGT
The DNA here is from genome assembly GCA_963573305.1 of Pyrrhosoma nymphula. Lineage (NCBI taxonomy): Eukaryota > Metazoa > Arthropoda > Insecta > Odonata > Coenagrionidae > Pyrrhosoma > Pyrrhosoma nymphula. The sequence goes on from OY754327.1 coordinate 169,809,327, forward strand.
ATTTATAAAATTAAATGCAACAGTTTCAATATGGCATACATCGGCCAGACTGGTAGAAGTTTTAGTACACGAATCAAAGAACACGCCAGATGCTACAAAAATATGGATTCCACCTCACCTTTTGCCAAACACCTTCTTGATAACTATCACACGAACAATTTTATACCCGAAATTCTACACGTTATTCCCAAAGGCCTGAAAATGGATGCACTGGAACAATTAGAAATTATCAGACAGTCAAAACACCTTTGCAACGAATTATATTTCCGCATCCCTCCCCCCTCCTTTCAGTAAAAATTAATCTTTCCCGCCCAGCCCTTAATCATCGTGTCTTTTATTTTTCTTCCCCTCAACCCTGACCCAATATCTGGTTTCCCCCCCTCCTCCTCCGTAACTACAACAACAATAACAAACTGAAATAACAAACTTCTATACATAATCTTTTGTAATCCTGACGATGCCGTAAAGCGGCGAAACGCGTCGTGCAATAATAAAATATTGTAGAAAACTACTATGCTGTGTTCAACATGAGTCCTGGAACTGAATTGAAAAAGTGTTCCAAGAATATAGTGCGGAAGAAACAAAAATGCTTAAATGGGGAGGAGAGAGGACAGAATCAGATGTGCACCGCAAAAGAGAGAAATTAAAGCACGTGGAATGAATCATTCACTTCGCAAGGTCGTTGGTGTGTGATGGAAGAAATATCTCGGACATCAGGAGAAGAATAGCTCATGTAACGATGGCGTTCGTGATGGATTCTCAAGGAATATACGACTTGAGACTAGACAGCAGCACGGAAAGTACAACAAACAAATGGCAATGGCACTCTATGACTCACAAGCGTGGAATTAAGGAGAAGCAGAAAAGAGAAAAAGTAAACATTGAATCCTTGAGTTGGATAAGAATTCTGAAGATCAAATGGAAGCAAAAGTGAGAAACGATGAGTCAAAACATACTGGAGCGGAAAGCGCAAGGGAAAGTCCGACGGGGAAGACCATGAGATAAAGACCTTCGAAAAACAAGACAGACCAAGTAAAGAAGAATAACATAGAGGAAAATAGCAGTGGATGGGGAGGAATCGAGGGCTACGGTTAACTAACATTAGCACATTAAAGACAGAACTTTTTTCCCATCTTACCCTAGTGACCGGGTATTTCGTCCGTCAGGTTTTTTTTATGGTGACTCTTTGACATTTCAAGATGAAGTCAAAAACAGTAAATATGCAAAAGAAACGTAAAATAAATCGACTTAAATACATTGATTACTGATGAAAACACCTAAATAGACAAAGCAGTTGCAATTGATCATAGCAGGTGGATTCTAGGGAAGGCGTGTAGAAAACGCGAGTTATATCCGTCCATTACAGACCCGTGATCTGTCCGCAATATGTTAGGATTGAAAAAATAACGATTATGAGCTAAAATATGCCTCGTAGAGCATCTCTCAATTTCTCTCGCATTGCATTCTCCGAAGGAATAAACTTTTGGTATTCTGTTCAATAAGGAACGTCCATAACATCAGAAATATGTAAAAATAATTCATAATCATAAACATGAACTCTACTGTCGCAGTCTTCATTTCGTGCAAATTTCGCATGCCCATGTCCAAAAATAAAATACATATTGTTTTATATGTATATATGGCAAAATAATGTTTTTAAGTAAGACGCGTTTCACCGAATTGCAATATTATCAGATGCAATAATTAGGGAATAATGAAAGTTGAAAAGCCAGTTTTTACTGTCAGGGAAAAATTAATTTAAACGCAATTTGTCGCAGCATACGCCAGGTTCAATAGCGCAAAGATAACCGACTATAATATTCCCAGGAGGCGGAATAGGACGGTGGCGAAGAGGTGGTAGGGCTTGGGTCTAGACAAGGTAGATGATGAGCGGTGAAAGGCAGAAAAATAGGACTTTATTAACATGGGGCTAAAAGAATGTTCATCGGACCTAGGAAGGCAGCTACGATGGAAAATTCTCCATCCCCTTCCGTAATTATTGCTCCAGAGTCATCGGGGAAAATAGAGTTGAGAAGTATGAAGGAATATTTTATCTTTACACAATTTTATATTGGAATCCAAAGGTGATATAATTCACCTGCTAAACCGAATCCATCGATAAACCATTTGAAGCTGTGAGACACAACACGTATATTTTTTTACAGTCCCGCTAATGTTTATCAAAGAGGACAAATGAGATTGACTCGGTAGGTATAATACAGTTTTCCCATTTTTTAATCTTTCAATAAAAATAGCTGAATTCTCAGAAGTAATTGGGGACTTTTTCCTACAGGGAAGAAGGTATTAAGGTGCAAAGAAATGAAATGATTGAGAATGAAATCGAAGCCGTTATTTGTCCCAATCCAGAGGCGAAGGATACCATCTACATATCTGAACCTGTAGTCAGCATGTTTAGAAGTGGGGTGCCCGAATGAAATAAAATTGCTTTCAAATTCAGCTGGCAGAAGTTAGCGGAGAGAAAAAATAACTGCCAAAAGTAGGGTAATTTTGGACCCAAAATATTTTTCCACGGTGGGGATGTATCTCTGTATCTTAATTCATTTTCCATCTCATTAATCCCTTAAAAGTATTATCTACCATGATGGGGACATTCTCTTCAAAAGTAAAGTATACCTAAGCAATGCAATAATACAACCATGGCCTTTGTGGTAACAAGGAAGTCGTCAACATGAAAGAAGCAAAAGAGTAAAATATTCATGTAATAAACATTTTCGAGCGTAACATCTTCAGAGCTTTACTTCTCCATGCGTTTTTCATATTCAATAGATTCCGAGGCTTGATTTTTACGCCTTATTTTTTTTCTGAAAACGATAGCGGTAAAATACCAGACTAGGCGAATTCATGATATATTCTGGGATAGAATCATTTCAACAGTCACAAAAGAACTACCAGATTTTACATTTGCGAACATGGTTCTCGCTCACGTAGAGCGATAAGATTTGCCGCGCTCGAAGAGGCGACATTGCACACTTCAAATAAAACGCCGAGCGACGACACACGGCCAATATTCAATCAAGGAACAAAAGTTTCGTCCCACGGTCACCCGACGGCGTCCCAACACATGTCGTTCGCAAGTCATAAGGCATCATTGGATTTCTACTTTCCGAAATTTTCCTCCCGATCCGACATTTCTCTCCGCTTTTGGGTCTTCCATAAAATCAGATATCCTCACAAAAGAGACACGCCGCCGTTGCCTTCACACGCGCTGGCATCCGGGGGCGTCCGATAGAAATAAACGAAACTCGAGGGCCCTGTGAGAGGGAGATGAGTGGGTGGGTGGAAAAATGGGATGGGTGGGCGCGAGTCTTCGGGGGAGTGGGAACAAACGGGGTAGAAGGGGGTTTCGACGGCTCTCGACCGACCCTCTTCCCAAACCTGGAACCTCAGGAAGGACTTGGGAGGGAAGAATCGAGGGAAGGTATGGAGGGAGGAGGAGAAAGAGAGAATCACGGCACGAAACCCCTCCGTCCCCTTCTCAACACGGTCTTATCCTTCCCTCACCCCTTCCCCGGAACCTACCAGGCGGCTTGCACCCCTACCACAAGGGGGAACCTGAATTTGTGTATTTCTTCCCCGTCCCAAATCCCAGGGGCACGCAATGCTTTGGCGGAGGCTACCGGGCGGCGGCAGAGGCGGTGGCGGCGATGCCTCGGAAGATCCAAGTTAATGAGGAACGCACCGCCCCCGTGCGCCTCACACCTTCCGCCGCACCGCCTTTAAGGGAAGAAAGGGGGGAGGGAGGAATGAGAGGCAAGAGAGGCGGGAAAAGAAAGAGAGACGTCCCTCTTTTCCGAAATCAAAGAGAGAGAGCCGACGGGCTTGAGGTGCCGAACGAAGGGACAGGAGGGGGGCACGGGGGCACGTGACGGCGACGCGCCGCAGAGTGAGTGAGGGTGATGCGAGGTGAGGGGCGGGCGAGGATTCGAAGATGAGTATCCCCAATCGGAGGAGAAGATGCAAGGGGACCGAACGAATCGTGTGGGAAAAAGGGTTGTAAGTGTGGGGAAATGAGCACGTGAATATATCCTACGAGATCGAAGTGGGATGACGAAAAAGTGGAATGGTTAATTTGGCAGTGGCGCATTGGCATAAAAACCCCACATCAGTTGGATCCTCGTCAGCCAAACTTGGGTAGAGTAAGAAAACAAAAATTGAAATTTTATTTTTAAACAGAATATAAAGGTAGAATATTTGCATAAAAATGAGTTTATGCACTTCACGAAAGAGCTAATTTTCTGAGCAAGTGAAGAATTCTATAACAAACGTGAACTTGGTTATGATGGATTTGATTCCGTGTACCTCATAATTAGAGGAGTGCAATCGCCAATATTTACAGATGGTTGAGGTGGTTGTAAACTTCCTTTCCTGAGGGGCCGAGTTTGAACACCGGCAGGGGCAGAGATTTTTCATTGGAATTCCGATCCCTACTTGGATGTCATCTGGAGGTACTTCAAGTACAGGAAGTAATCCGTCCTTCGACCGGCACGTTCAATTGTGGTCCCCTTGGCATCATTTGTTAAGAGCAAGCTATTGCCGACGACAGGTATCTCTCCACTCTTCCTCCATTCCCCAATGAATTATTTCCTGGTCAACCTACCCTGCGATGCAAATTACCTCAGCTGTAGGTCTCTCTCTCAAATAACCAACTACCAATACTTACACGAATACATTAAGGATATCGATTATATTTTGTATTCCGTTAGTGGACTGATGCCTACCTTGACTGAAACTGATTGAGACTCAATATATCCGATATTTTTCTGTGGCATTTCTAATAAAATCGTCCTTCATTCTCAGCTACCCAAATGTTAATCTCTAGCATATATTCTTATTTATACCAACAACCATCTTTATTGATTCAACGTTACAGCATATCCGTTAGTCTCATTCATAAGATGTTTCCATTTGCTATATTTCTTCCATTATGTTCCGAAAAAATCTATCGTGCAGAAACTGTTTTTGGTCATTTTAGCTCTCTTCATTGCTATAAATGATTCTCGATATAACATTTTCTGCTATGCTTAACTTTAATATATCCTCTTTCCTCATTTAATTTCCCCATTCAAACTTCAAATCCACAGCTATAAGCAAATTAACGAAATACCTATCATTTTCTTGCCTGCTTCTCCTTATATTGACTCCTCTGATACAAAATGTCGCACTTCTACGTTACTTCCGTAATATATTCACACGTCTAGAAGCATGTATAATTTACTCCATAACAGGCTCTTTCTACCCTGAAACTCAGCCAAGCCTCTCCACCCCTAATAACTCAACTTACAAGTACGGAGAACGATTTCTAATTTTTGTTGCTCAATATCACCTATTCGTCAACAATCATGGATTAAGGATTACTGATTTTGTTTGTACAATTACATAGTATCCACTAAAGTGTTCAATAGAATCAATTCGCTGGATAGGGAAACCTAAACTTGTTTAAACTTCACCAGCAGAAATGTTCCGAACTTTGAAATTTAAGTCACCTTACATATTCTATCATCGGTATAAGGTCAACAAAAATATGAAGGAAGTTCATGTTGAAGTTAGAGTAACAAACAGAAAATACATAAAGTCAACTTACTCGATGTCGGCGTGTCGTGGAGGCCTCGAAAGGTGTAGGTGCAAGACTGAGAATGAGAGAATGTTGGATCTATTTAGGCTAGAGTATATCCAGGGATTCTCCACGTTTCTATTTCACCCTGTGCCTAAATTTTGTTTTGTAACGCGGATATAGCTGCGGTCGAAATGCAGGATATTCTGAAAAGAAAAAGAAAATTAAAAATATATAATTAACTGTAATAAGATTCCCGTTGAATTTCAATGGGAAGCTATGGCATGTGAAAAAATAAGGCTATGGCATGTGAAAAAATAAGGCTATGGCATGTGAAAAAATAAGGCTATGGCATGTGGGATCCAAAATAAATATACAATTTAAGCAATCACCCACCATCCATGTATGGAGAGTTTGGGGTGAAAACCCCAAGAGAATCCTCGCTGCAATTTTTTTATACTGATCAAGGCCATAAGTGGCTGGGGCATTATTTCCCATTTAATTAAAGTCAATGCTGCTGTTTCCAAGTAAATAAACACTTCTACTGTTAAAATAGTGCAAAACTTTACAAACCTGGAGCCAGAACTCAAATTTTACGGAAAAAACAAAGCGAGTAAGGAAATAAAATACTCGAATCAAAGGCTTAATTCTCTCACTCATCCTATGCTAAAAATTCCTAGCTTAGCGATATTCTAGAACCCTCAACGGCCCCACGCAGGGGCTCCTGGGACGCTGGAGCCTTGAAATATACCCTATTTATCTTTCTAGGTCATTAGGAACATGTGTACCAATTTGTTCGAATACATCAAGGGATGTGGAAATGCATAGCGTTCAAACAAACTGAATTTCGATTTTATGTGTATAAATTGATGGATATACCTCAATTAACATAGAATATATGTTTCTGCCACCTACTCCGACAGAAATAGGCACATATGTTTTTGCCCGTCTACGACAAATTGTCAAGTGTACATTAAAGAACGGCCTATGGTTAATTGTGGCAGTTTAGAAGTTCCATCTATGATTGAAGAGTTGCCAATTTTAAATATGGGTCGAACCCCCTATTTACTTTAGTACCTATATTGTTTAGTTTCTGTTATCGGAAATGGCTGAAGGCGATGATGATTTATTTACTAGGAAAAATTAAATGCTTTGCGCAGTCAATATGAATCAGAATTATTCTATTAAATGCGGATAATCAACGAAGGAGGTGATATTTAGTCTATTATTGTATTATTTTGATTGAATTATTATTTTTAAGCATACCAGCTATACTAAAGATTGGTATTTTTCGCTCACAGTTGTGCAGTGGTTTTACCATAATAAACCTGTTTAATTGCTCAATTTAAGCTAATACTTTAGAAAATGTTTGCTCTAAATCATGATGGTATTACCACGAGTAATCTGCGATACTGTAAATAAATTAAAAAATACCGACGAGAATTCAGAAGTGTATGGACAATACTATGAATAAATACTACTTTAAGTTTAGTGTCAAGAAAACCAACATTATGATAGAACACAGATTGGCCGATCAGAGTTATATGGACCAAGCTGAAGAGAATGGGAACGATTCAGGATCAATCGAAGAGAAATGGCAAAGGATCAATAAAGGCATTATTAATGATGCCGAAGAGAAATTAGGGAGGAGAAAAACAGAGAATTGAAAGCCATGGGTTACACAGGAATTCCTGGACCTTGGAGAGGAAAAAAAATGCACAAAAACTCGAAATCAAAGGATGAATAACAGATATCATCATACTAATATATAAATATTGAATGGTGTCTATCTGTGTGTCTGTCTGCCTGTTGCTCAATCACGCAAAAACTACTGACCCGATTGAGCTGAAATTTGGCATGTAGAGATAAAATTTATATGAGTTGACCATAGGCTATTTTAAAAAGCCCTCAGGGCCCCCAAAGGCCCCCCCTGGTGGTCCCTGGTGGTCCATGCTAAGCATTGGGTTCGGTGCAGTTGTTTCATTTTTGGCTTTTTAAAATTACTTACGCTAAAGATAGAGGGCTGGGATTTTTTTATCGGATGTCAGAATAAATGAAGCTTCTAGATCTTTCATTCGATTTTCTTTTACGCTTCGTAATTCTCTCCTATTCAAGACTCTCACTCGCCGCTGTGTTTCCCCTCCTTGGACTTCAAAATATATCAATCAACCTAATAGAAAAAAGAGTAACCTTTCGAAAAAATCTACTAAAGCAAGAGGAATGTCTTCTTTACGAAAAAATGAGTCCTTGCAAGAAAACGACAAAGGTTAGACTAGGATACTCAAAGACATGCCAATCGGCGATCTCATGAGCATCTCTCCATGGTGTGGGTTACGCTCAGAACCGCACAAATTTCATCCTTACCCAACCTACGGAAGGGTAACCAGCTATAAATCTGGTTCTAATATAGACCCATCTGTTTCGAAACTTCAATCGGTTTTAAGATGGCGAAAATTATAATGACGTCACTACATTCTTCTGACCCGAAAGAAGAACAGATATTCTGCGCATTGAACGACATCCGTGCATGAAAATGCTCAGGTGCGCTAAGAATCACCATAGATATTTTATTTAGAGACCGAAACCAATGATTATGGCTGCCCTTCATCCCGAAGGCGCAGTCCATGTGACGAAGGTTTCATAGGTCAAATAAACATGGCTGCTGTTGCAAATGCTTCTTTTGTTGTTGTTAACCACTGGATTGTACCCTACTCTCCATTCCTGTTATAGATACTCAACGCACATATCACCATTGAATAGCGCAAATCAATTAAGTCATTGAATGCAAATATACGTACGTACACAAGGGAATCGATCAAGCAGTTATTCACTCAGAAGACTGCTCAAGAGAACCGTAGGGACGAGGTGACCATCTATCAACCGGGGTGCTATTTAAGTAGTTATGAGTCTGAGTGGCCCATTTTTGGGTTTCCCATGCATGAAAGAGGACCAACAGTCACTCATCTCTCCGTGCACCTGGAAAACGGTCAGCGCGTCTACTGCAACGAACACATCATACAAGATAGGTTACGAACTCCTCAAATGACCACGCTGACAGTATTCTTCAGCATTTGAGGTTTTTTATAAAATAAGTTCAATTTTTTCACACCCGTTGAATTTCAACGGGTACCATCCGCTAGTATTAAATAATAAGAAATGCGATCAGCCGTAGGACAAGAAAGTCCAGGGAAGAATAGACGAAAGACTTTTGTAAAGAAGTTAAGGCAATCTCTCTTAAGGAAAGTTGAAGCTGATTACGGAACTGTAAGATGTTACTTTAAAGGACATCCAATCTAAGGCAATGTCATTCGGTGTGAAGGAAATGAAATTCTTATTAAAAGTGGAGACAAAACGAAGACAGGGAAAGAGTACCTGAAGAAACTTTACCACGGCCAAGCACTGAATAGCAAGATAATAGAGTATGAAGACACTGAATGAAGATGAAAAAGGTTCCTCCACATTTTATTTTGAATTAGATGCTACAGTAAAATATTTGAGAGATAAAGGGACCAAGAGTTGATGAAATTTCCTCGGATTTCCGTAAGTATTTAGAAAGGAGGACCCTGAATAAGCTATACAGGTTGATGTGAGACATTTGGTCAAGCGGGCAAATTCCAACGGACTTTACAAAGAATGTATTCATCCCTATACCGAAGAAGATAAGAGCCAAGAGATGAGAATACTTAAGAACAATTAAATTAGCCTTACAGGACATGCATGGAAAACTCTTACCAGAATCATCTACATGGACAGCTGGAAGAAATTCTATATCAAGACCAATTCGATTTCAAGAAAAGTAGGGGAACAAAAAAAGCTGATTAGACCAGAGATTCATCATAAAGAATATGATTTAGAAAGATAGGCCAACATATATTTGTTTAAACGACCTAGAGTACGTATCTGACGGTGTAGAATGAAACAGAATTCTGAAGAGCATAGGAGTTTCATATAATGACAGAAGAGAAGTATGCGGGCTGATGACATAGCAATTCTTGCTAAGAAGAAAGAAAATCCGACGAGAATGCTGAACTATATGGACAAAACTATGAATAAATACAACTTGAAGATTAAGGTTAAGAAAACCAAGGTTATTGGAAGAAATCAAGCAGACAGAATCACTGTCTAACTTGGACAGCAAAATCCTGCACAAGTGAAAGAATTTTGTTATCTGGGAAGCAAGATCACCAGTGCTGAAGGAAGCAAGAAAGACATTGTGAGCAGAATAGAATAGCCCAAGCTAAGAAGGTGTTCTACCAGAAGAGGAGTCAGCTTACAGTTGGTAACACATGCCTGGAAGTAAGGAAGTACCTTATTAAAACATATATTTCGACCATGCTCTTGTATGGAAGTGAAGCCTGGACAACAACAGCATCAGAGGAAAGGAGATGGAAGTAATGGAGGTGTGGTGTTACCGAATTATGATTAAGATTTAATGAACGAAGGGAATCACTAACGAGGAAGTCCTACGAAGACCTGGAGAGAAAAAAAACAATGAAAAACTGCGAAGAAGGAGAGACAAACTTATTGGACGCATTTTGCGACACAACTGGCCAATGAAAATAATATTGAAACGAATAAAGGGAAAGAATTATAGAGGAAGGCCAAGAATAGAATACATCAAATAAATCATATAGGATGTTCAAGCAAATTATTATGTAGGAACGAAGCTGTTTGCAGAAAGGTGAGTGGAATGGGAGGAGTCGCAAACCAATCTTCCGATTCTTCCGAAACTTATGATGATGGCATATTTAACTATTAGGGCGTGTAGACGGGCATACAAAATTAAATAATCACTTAAATATGAGCATGAAGGACAATATGCAAATACGAATTCCAAAAATTGAATCCATTAAAAACTCATTGATGCATTACGTATTAGCACTGTTCAATATGATAGTCAATTTGAAGAGGTACTAGCCGTGGCCGAAATGGCTGCTTTACGGAGACAAAGTATGCTTTATCATCGCGTGAGTAACCTTGAGCGAACTTACTCTTTTCCGAAGCGAGCCGAAGCCTGTCCGAATATCGAAACCGGTAGCCCAAAGCATCTAGCCACAGCTAAAGCACATAGCAAGATACTAAGCAGACTTGATGACAGGACTTGGGTGCTTCCTCTACGACACCACCTAGTCACGCTCAAGCATGCTCACGCCAAGCAGGCTTAGAGATTCGGCCACAGCTACAGAATTGGATGTAATTTACCGGCTAAGGTGGATTTACATGGGAGTAGGAATATCTATCCTATCTTTGGCAGCGGGTAGGCCCTCGATCCCTACACGGTTTCGTTCTTCAGCTCGTCTCCCAGCCTGTTGTCACGCGTCCTACCTATTTTCTCCATCCATAGACGCTATTCTCTTTCTTCCCCTTCCCCGCTTACCCAATATCCTCCCCTATCACGGCCTTCAGGGTAGTTGCATCAAGAAGTCCATTTGAGTACACATTAAATTTATACCTGAATTTGAATTTTTGTTCACCAGTCATTGAAAACATATATTTGGTAACTAGCGAGGTACGAGCCATATATTAAGGAATTCTTTCAAAATACGTGAGCAGTCAAATCATTAGTTGTCAAGTCGTTTCCAAGGAAATGTAATACATGCTTCCTAACATTCATCTACATCTACATATTACCCCGCAAGCCGCCTCAATAGGCGTGTGGCGGGGGGTGTTAGGACACCAGCCGCTTAAAGATAAAAAGGAAACGCTCTAATGAAATTACGCCTAGCATTTATTGAAGTCCCTTATTGTTCGGGGGAAAAACGAATTCCCATACCTATCCGTTCGGCAAAATATCTCTCTTAATTTATCGTTTCTATCGGACCTGGAAATATAGTGGGGTTCTAATATGATGTTCTCCGTGTCGCTCTGAAAGATATCTATTCTCAATTGTTCAAGCAATCTAAGCCTAGCGCGCAGCCTCCGAGTCTCTAGCGGTTCCCAGCCTAATTCGTTTAACATCTGTGTAACGCTGTCAGTACGCCCGTAGCTGTTTTTGACGAATCGCGCAGCTTTCCTTTGTATTTTATTAAGTTCCCGGACTAAGTCTTTCTGCACCGGATCCCATATGCTCGCTGCATATTCAAGGTGTGGCCGGACGAGTGCGAAATAGCACCTCTCTTTTACTTTTTCATCCGAAAATCTTCCCACAATACGCTTGACGAATCCTAGCTTCTTCAGAGCTCTGCCACAAATATTTCTTATATGTGCTCCCCACGATAGCTCCGAAGTTATCGTAACTCCTAGATACTTCACTTCATCTGTCGCCTTTATGTTAACACCATCCACAGCATATACATGGGAATAGTTGGACGACTTCCGCAAGAAATGTACCGCCGTGCATTTGCTCAGATTAAGTTCGAGTCCCCACTCTTGGCTCCACACATGAACGTTGTTTAAATCCGATGATAGAGTTTCAAAGTCAGAGTGATCACTAATTTCACGATAGATGACAGCGTCGTCGGCGAATAGACGTATTTTACTGCTAATTCGACAGCATAGATCATTTATGTATATAATGAACAAAAGGGGTCCGATCACGCTTCCTTGCGGGACACCTGATGTCACTTTAACGACATCAGAGCTAATTCCGTCAAGAACTACCTTTTGCTTACGATCACTCAGAAAGTCGCGTATCCAGTTTACTACTGTTTCGTTTAGGCCGCATGACTGTAATTTGTATAAAAGTTTGTTATGAGGTACCGTGTCGAAAGCTTTCTTAAAATCTAGAAATAATGCGTCAACTTGTCTTTTCGATTCGCCAGATTTGAGAACGTCATGAAGAAAGAGCGCGAGTTGTGTTTCACATGATCTACCTTTCCGGAAGCCGTGCTGACAGCCATGGAGGACGTTACGACTGTCCAGGAACGTCATGATATTGCTAACGACGATATGTTCGAGTATCTTGCCTATAATCGACGTTAATGAAATTGGTCGATAGTTCCCTGGGTCGTGTCTGTTTCCCTTTTTGAATATCGGTGTAACGTTTGCAATTTTCCAGTCTAATGGTATCTTTCCTTCAGACAATGACTTCTTGAATATTATGTCTAAGAACGGTGCGATCTGTGGCGCTAACTCCTTGAGGACACGCGCGGGTATTCCCTCCGGACCCGGAGATTTACTATTTTTTATCGACTGTAGCTGTTTAGTTATCCCATCACGTTGAATAGTGATTTCTTTCATCGGTTCCTCAGTGAATTGTATTTCAAAATTACATGCAGTATCGTCTGTGGTGAATACACTTTTGAAGTGGGAATTTAACGTGTTAGCTTTGTCAATATTTTCGGTGACAAGTTTGCCATCATTATCAAATAACGAATCTACGGTTGAAGATTTTCCCTGAAGCTCTCTCGCATATGACCAAAAAGATTTCGGATTTTCTTCGAGTAATTCACCAAGTACTTTTTTCTTGAAATTTAGCAATGCAGAACGCATTGATTTCTTAGTTTTTGAGCGTTGCGCAGCGTAACTTTCTTTTGCTTCAAGTTCCTTCGATTTGTCACCTACCGTAGTGAACTTTTTAACCAAGTTGTACAATTTTCTCTGTCTCTTAAGGTCCCTCCTAACATCGTTGTTATACCAGCGAGGTTCTTTACTGTCGCATTTCAATTTTTGCGGAATATATTCGTTGATTCCCCGTCGTAGAATTTTTAAGAAATATTTCCATGATTCATCAGTGCTTTTATCCTCAGTTTTAGCTACGAAATCCGTGTACGAATCATTAAGCATCTCGCCAAATTTGATGAAGTTGCATTTATCAAATAAATAAATATTGCGTTTCGGTTTTACAGCTGACTCTACTTCAATTTTTAAGGTTGCAAAAATTACTCTGTGATCACTTATGCCGTCAATAATATCGAGCTGTTTTATCAACTTAGGATGGCTTACTGCAAAAAGGTCTAATATTTTATTTCCTCTCGTAGGCTTGTCAACTACTTGGGAAAGTGAGTGATTAGCAAGTGTGTTGAGTAAGATCTCGCTGATTTCCCTTTTCCTAGAATTCGGTTTTACAGTGTGTTTACATTAGTGATAAAGGTGAAACTATTGGTGGTATACTTCCAGCGAATTTCAAATGATAACTCTTACAGGCACGAATCAGGTTGAATTATTATTCGGAATATTACATTATGATAAAATAAGCCTTAGTAAATTATACATCAACATATTTATCTGTAGGCCGCCGCGTCGTGAGGGCATGTGGAAATGGGGGTGGTGTAAACCACCAGCTTTGATGATAGAGGAAGAAAATAAAAATGAAATGTATATTTTTCTTCCTGTTAAAATTGTGTTCATGAAAAAATATGGGAAAATACGAACATTTGAATACAACATACGAATTATGTTAGGTACTTTAAAGATTGATATTAAAACAACAGTAGATTTTACATTTTTACTTTTCATTTCTTTATTTCAACTAGCGTTGACTCTCCATTGACACTGAATTAAAAGTTTGTGGAACATTAGACAGGCTTGAAAAGAAAATATAACGTAAGTTAATTGAAAATTATTTCTCTCCGCGAAGTAAGAAAATACATTTTCATAAAACTTTGAGGTTTACGGGAGCTGCGAATGAGTCACATATTTTAGATCCCTGAGCGACAAACTGCTCCAAAGGGTATTCCAATACCTTCTGCTTCATTCCTCTCCCGAATTTCTTTGTCTTTTCCGTCCCTAACCAATCCCTCAGGTACGACCAGGCGAAAAACATTCCATCGCCCCCTCACTCATTTGTCCGCATCCCATCAGCACTGGGGATCTCCACTTGCGCCGCCTTACATCACTCCCTCTCGTCCTTTGTTCTACCTCCGACACTCTCCCCCCTGCTCAGTCCTTTTTCTTCCCTTGGCCCCAGCGAATACCCAGTTCTCAACCCCATCCCCTGTGATTGGCGAGCATGACGCAACGGCGAAGCGTCCGTACTCACCCCACCGTCGCCGATGGAGTAGTTTTATCGTCGCCTTGTCCGTGCCCCTTAAAAATACGTCTTCACAAGGAGAAAACTGAAGAGCTCATGCTTTGTTGCTAGCCCAAGAGAAATGTCTCACCTGTGACAACCATCAAAAACCGACAGAGATCTGTTGGTAGCCTATGACTCCATTCCACATCTTCCACTTTTACCCAATTTTATTGAAGAATGTTTTATGCCCTTTTTTTGCTTTCCCCGAAAATTCAAGTGGTCCGTAGGTCCCTGCGATGCCGATGAGTCATTTTTAATTGCCAGCAGATTTCGCAGGGGACCGAACCACCAGAACTTTACAGTAACACCCATACCCAAGGCAGGGAAAAGCCGACCCAGGCGGAACTCGAACTCGCGACCCTCGGATTAGCAGGCGAGGACTTTACCCCGCCGCCAACGGGGCCAACGGCGTCGGTTAACTATGATGTTTTACCTCATTTTCTACATACATTAAAAAATTTTCCCCCATTTTTCTATTTCTTTCGTCTCCCACCATAAGAGAAATTTATGTACCACAATTTTCTACTTTCCGTTTCTATTTCTCGCGTCTAACTATTTAGATAGAATTTGGATGCCTTTTCAGTTGGTATCGTCCACAGTCCCCGCATAATTTTGGCCAATATTCTTATACCCTCTCTTCTTTACCCACTCCTCCACGGGTGACTCTTCTCCTTTCCTCAAGTATCGAGAATAAAAACTGGAGAAAATTAAATGTAAAAAAAATGTGGCGCACCTGCTTCCTCCCCTCATTCCACCATCGCTTCCTAACTTCGGTGGACTCCTTAAATTCACGTCTCGAGGGCCAAGCGTGAGCGCGGACCCTCTCTTGGGAGGTGCGCGGCGGGGTACGCAGGATGGGAGTGAGTGGAGGGGCCGAGAAATGGGACAGGAGGGCAGAAACATCGTTCGGAGTAATTATATAATCACCTGGTGCGCCGTCGTCGCGGCCGACACGAGTCGTTTTGCATATTCCAGCACGCTCCCGGGGAGAGAAGGGGTGTGTAGGTTTCATTCTGTGTCTTCTTCCCGTTTAATAATACTGTAGTCTTCGGCTCTATTCCGGCTCGGCGACTTCAAGCTTCACTCACTCACTTCCTCCAACCAACTCCCTTCCTGCGCTTCCTCTTCCCTTATTTCGTTCCCCCTCCCCGCTGCCCCCTAAACCTTCCCCCTAAATTTTCGTCTAAATTCCTTAATCGTGGAATGTAAACCCCCATTGTTTCCGTAGAGAAAATGAGTAATTTTGGGGAACGGGCAGTGTATCAATTTTTTCGTGCCGGAAGCACATTCTCTAGCCAGGATGAAGGGAGGATGGATAATTTATTTTTGAAAATTTTCCCCCAGTGAGATCGGAATTTGAGTTTTTTGTTAATTGCTTTGAAGCAAGGGAGGGCAGACAAAATTGGCCTATGATATCGCTCGTTTCAGCGGAAAATTGAATCCGTTGTTCATTTCAGCCGTTCGGCGAAGGTGGGTGTCAAATTCATTCTATTATTCAAAGTTATGTATCCAAAAAATATTCCGCTCTGACACTGAAGAAACATTTTGTCATCAAGTGTCCGAACGTGTAAAATAATGTTGAATATCCCAACACAGACAGCGAAATCCTCTTAAAATAAGAGTCGGAACTCCAACACTATTTCAGCGCGAAGAAGTAGCAGAAACTCAACCCTTAACAATTATTCCCCTTATACATTAGGAAGCATCCCCTTACATGTGACTTCTGGTATACTATCGCAAATTAAAATTGGCTTAGCGAAATATAGACACTTCCTAGTACGCTTTTGAATCTACTCTTGATGCCATAAGTAATAATCTGATCAGCAAAATTCAAACACCAAGACAAAATCCAATTAACCTAAGGAAGTGAATCCATGGTATTTCCTCCAAAAATAAGAAGGTGAAATTATACTAAATATTACTTTCCGGCATTAAATCTGCTTGAATCATTTAAATCTATACGGTAGGCACCTAGTGAAGTGTTTGTAAATTACATTCCACTGAAGACAGGAAATAGAGAGAATTGTACGTTTTATCCTTCAACATGTCAGGAAAGGGCATTTCAAATTCCAGTATTTGTAATTCAGGTATAACTACCTACATTTAAACACTGATTAACAATGCTGGGTGAACAGCTGATTCCGGCCTTTGGACTCATTTCAGTATGTATAGCGCTATTAGTGATCATTAATATATTGTTATGGCTATAAGTATTGATTGCGCAAGAGTTCTATTCTAAATAACATAAGGATAAACTCTGCTCGCTAAGTATAACATTTAAATTTCCCCAAAATTTTCAAAGCAGGGATTTACTTTTTCAAAGTCTGCTGAAAATCGAATCCTTCCTCTGAAAGAAGCTACGATAGGAAGAAGGAGGTTATCTCAAGCATCAGATAATGAGCCTCCGACGCGCGTCTTAATTAGGCCTAAAAGCCCAACAGACCGCAAAACCTTACACGTTGGCCGTCCACACACAACTCCTCTCACAATCGACTTCCTTCGCCCCAAGTAATCCATCCCAATGAGTATAACCCCGTCGAATGACCGAGCAATAATGAAAAGCAAATGCCTTCCCACTCAATGCCTCTAAATATTGATGTGTGATTTATAGCTACCCAGTCTTGTAATATATTCCGTTTTCTGTACCTCTGGTATTTATGGCTTCATGCTTGGCGTAGGAATACTTAAGAACGGATCCAATTCATTGCATCATATTCCGTGCCTTCTCTTAAGGAAACCAATAGGAAGGCGTCAACGAATTATCATTTCTTCACTAATATTTGTATCCAGATATTAAATCATTCAATTTTCATTCATTCAATTGAAAAGCTTTTCAATTCAAAGGTTCCCCTTTCTTCCTAAAATGTGCACAATTCCCTAAAACTGTAAATTTGCTTAATAAAAAAGATGATGAGACAAATCAATTCAAGTATAAATGAATACCACATGATTGAGATTTAGATACAACAGAATTTTACGATTCAGATGGAGATGCATTCTTTTACGAATAGGATTGAACGGTTTAAATCATTTTCTGCGAGTGTGCGTGACAGAAAATTTCCCTGGAACCAAACTCCGCTTCTGTAAACATATCATTATGGGTACAATGTTTAAGCATGAAGGGGCGAAAATACTAAGCCCTTGCGATGAACTTGAGCATACAGGGCATAGTTCTGTCAAGCTTAAGTATTCCGGCCGAAGGTTCGAAGTTGAATTCGCAGGTATTATACAGTTAAGTGGAGCAGTGTGATGAATTTTAAGCACTATGCAGAAGTGTTTTCAGTCAGGCGATAAGTAATTACGGCTTTACCGGCGTCTTTAAAACCATATTGGGTTAATCCCATTCTTTATCCTGCACCCATTCAAAAGCTTCCTCCAGCCTAAATTCGTATCTCCTGAGTTGTGATTGCTTTGTGTTTTCCTTCAACTCTTCTACAAGAGCAAATGAAAACGACGTCATATTTTCCTGAAAGATCATCTAAAGTTAATAAAAAAGGTAAAAACCAAAACGGCTATCGAAATAGATTTTTTTTCTAAAAAATTGAGAAAATAGAATTGATGTTAAATGTTACTGATACTCTTCCGAATATATTCATCGATTCTTTTATATTGTAATTCCATTATGACATACTTATACTCCATCTAAATCCACGTACTTTTGTTAGCTGGTGTTGGGACACCAGCTAACAAAAGGGAGGGAATAGGGAAAAGGAATTGGGAAAGGAGAGAGAGGACGAAAGTGAATTGCATGTTAACGGAGTGACTTGGTGTCTGTTTGTTTAGTCGTAGTCACTATTGGTAATTGGAAGAATGAGTTTTTGCACCTATTAGATTAGCAGTGTCTCTCTCTTATAAAGTGTATTTAAAATAATATCCTCCATGCCACCTTGAACCTCGTTTGATCTGAAATTTTCAATTAAACTTATCCTAGCGGTAAGCCAACCGAATCTCCAGCTGTTACCAATCTCCATCGGCTGTGTTAAACTCTCTGCACACTCTGAATTAGTTTTCAATGAAGCATGCTGCTTTCCGTTGTATTTTGTTTATTTAGTGCATTACATCATTTATGTGCATGGTCCCAAATGCTCGCAGCGTACCCAAGATGTGTACCTTAATAGAGTGAAGTAACATGTCTTTGTCACTATTTCTTCCGAGAACCATTCCACCATTCACTTGAGAAGTTCTAGTCTCTTTAATGCAGCGCCACAAATATTTGGTGTTATCCTCACTTTAAGTTTGAAGTTATGGTTATTCCCAGATATTTGAATCCAACTGATACGTTTATATTTCCTCACTCTATATATATAGTGTTGGTGTGATTTTTTACGTAAGAAGTTTTCGACCCCCCACTCATGATACCGCAAGTTACTACCGCAGGACCTGATGAGAGAGCCCTTTAAGTCTATTTTTTTGGGACTTTCTCGGTAGATAAATGCATCGTCAGCAAAATATCTATACACCAAGAGAAAAAAATGCTTTACAGATGATAAAGATAACAAGTTTTACTGTATTCACATATATACCCATCGCGCCATTCCACTTCGGAGCAGTCACAGACAAATTAGAAATTCTCTCTTTTAGGCATAGTAAACTGTCCCTGTATCAAACATTTCCTACATACTGCCATACATTTTTAATATACGCTCTCCTGCTCTTAAGACTCTTTATATTCCTCCTCTTTAGATTCTCCTCCACCACATTCGCCCATATTTTTCTCGGTTTAAGCCTTCCTCTCACTCCATTCACGCATGTACATAAATCCTAAATCTGTTTCACGGTCCAACTTCCATCCATTCTCTCAACAACCATATCAACAAAGAACGCTCCTTTCTTATACGTCCTTGACCGGAGCATCCATTCCACACACTTTCATGACGGATTCATTCCTAACTTCATCCTTCCTAATCTTACCATGAACACTTCTTAAATATCCCTCACCATCTATATTTAGCTTACACTTATTCTTATCCTGGCAGAGGCAAACTTCATTACCGTTCAAAAAAGCAGGGAAGAATACACGTTTGTGAAATTCAAATTTTACTTCCTCAGACAAATATTTAGTCCTTGATATGCTCCACCTACGAATTTCCAGTCAGAATTCGCTGGATTTTCAATCTCCTCTTCTAACCTTACACCCTTCGCAAACATTCGGCAAATGTACTCAATGTTCAATCACACCTCCTATTCAAATACCTACATTCATGAAAATAAAATATTATTTCAGAAAAATATCTCTTAGAGTAATATCAATGCTTTAAATTTATGGTGTATTAGCTTATCATTCCTAAGACGACCAGGAAGTACTACAACCAGGGTAGGCAAATGAGAGGGAGTACTTTTTGACAAACGGATTAAACATAAGGCTTGGCGGCAAGAAATATTATGATAACAAGTTCTGGGTTTGTGTTAAGATTTAATGATATTCTGGCTTGCCTGTTATAAAAAAACTACCATTTAAACCATTTGAATATTTTGAAATTGTTTTCAACCACAAAAAAGTGACTGATTAATATCTTAAGTGTTTTGTAATATGTAGTCGCTTTGTAAATAATACTTGAATATTCGGAAGTGGAGCTCAAAAAAATAAATCGTGGGGACTCTAGTGAGCTCATTCGTGGTGGGTGAGACACCGTCTCTTCCCATTCCTCCCCTCTTAAGATCCTCATCCTCCTTTAAACTTGACGAGAAGAATCACCTGCGTGGACGTTAGATTGCGTGCCGCCGGCCTCCTCCATCCCCTCCCTCCATCGACTCCCGTCCCGTAAAACCCCCAATTCCCAACCTCCGCCATGCGCAAACACGCAATGTCCATGTATCATCGCGTATCTCGTACGTCCATTGCTAATTAGCCCTATAATTTTTATCGTTCGATAATTGCGGAACAGAACGCATTTCTTCGCGAGAACCGGTAACCTTCGCGTTCACAAGCGTAATTTTTTCGACAATGGTTACTCATATTACTAATTACCTGCCTGCATAATTCCCCATCAAGTACCCACGTACTTGCTGAAATAATAAATTAGGCTCCAGGGCATAAATTATGCAAGACATTTTCGGTTGTTAAGCCACTGTCTATTGGAGTTTGACTCGGAGGGAAATGGAGTACACACGGATGCAGTTCCATATGATAATTTTATGTACAACTCGTATTATTCGCCTTTCGCACAACATTGATCGTTCTAAATAAATTAACATTCTAACATCGTTTTATGGTACATGTAATGGTCATGATTGCTTTCTGGAACATAAAACCAAAGCTTAAAGCATGCAATCAAATGTATGTGTCTACATTTTTCCTTTAGGTCACAGCGTAGCTCAAAAATTTGATAATAGAACATTACGACCTTGTAAAGTAGGCCACGTTTTACAAGCAAACACAATAGAAATCAGCATTCTCAAATATTATATTCATTTATAAGTTGCGCAAGCCCTGGTAGGACTTTGAAAAGTGTGATATAAAACACGTACCAGCCAAAAAACTAAGCAGCAGTTTATCAACAACCAGCCACACCTTATTTATATGTAAAAAAAGGCCTATATAATCTATAATATCGTTTCAGCTAAAGAGTATTACACGTTTTAAATACCATGTTTATGCATATTTCCTCTATTTTTAAACACACATACATTTCACCCCCTAAAGGCTACAGTGAAAAGGTCCGTAGGAGGATTAATTTGATGTTAGCCTTGTCATTTCCTCAACCGAAGATATGTAGGCCCGCGGTCGTTAAGTTTCTCGTCAAGAATACCTAACCGGACAATAAAACATGATGACAGGAAATGATATTCCATAACCAAAATGTTGAAATATTTCCACTCATATTTTTCTCTTGTTCTTAAAAATAAATCCATTAAAAATCGTGAAAAATAACCTCTACACTCCTCATGAAACATAAGTATCCATATGCAAGCCCACAAATCATTCAAAACTATGGAAAATTAAAGGATGGGAATAATCTGATCAACCCGCGGGGTCTATTTCTAAAACAAGTTCTTTTAGAAGATTAGGGGAATTATTTACATTATTATTAACTGAGCAGATCATTAGGTTGTTCTCTTCCATTAGCCTGTCAACTTCAAATGGAGTGGAGGTAGGAATGAGGCCTTTAATGGGGGTATTTCTAACTTTTTACAAGCCCTATTACATGGAAGAGGAGATAAATATTCTAATGTCGAGAATAAAATCCACGTCAAAATCAATGAGAAAGAATTGAAGAGCAAATATGAAAATACAAAATCTAACAAGGTATGCATATAGTTGATGATAAAGAAAAATACAGATATAGAGTTCCTTCATCCAAAATGGTCAGCACAATAAGATATCACAGAAGAACAACTCTGACTGAAAGAATGGTAAACATTGAGTGCATTTAACTTTAATGACGTTTTTATAAATTTTTATGGTCAGCCTTCTTCAAAATTAATATAAATTCTCTTAATTCCTTTGAATAAGAAAAAACATGGAGGGAACTCCAATGGCCGGCCGAAATTTTACTAAGGCTTCGATTGCTGCCGAAATATTGCCTTTTAACATGCTACTTCACAGCATTTTCGAAAGGAGCTTTGAATCCGTAAAGTCAAGGTTTTATGATTTCCATCACAAATATTCGACATATTTACTAGCTCAAGAGCAGACCCACGATAACATTTTCTTGGTGTTAGTGCGCATGCATACTTGAATTCCTCCTCTTTTAGAATAACGTAATCGTGCGGAATCCCACCTAGTGAACAAATCTTCTATTCTAGTAGGGGGAGGGTCTTCAATTCTGAGGGGAGAGGTGGGGAAAATAGAACTGGTAGTGGCAGTAAATAGCAGTCATTTTTTGTGAAAAATGCTTCTGCCGAATTCATTCATTCTCCAGACGTGACTCATACCCTGCACGCAAGTTTACCCCGACTTCAATCTCTCTCCGAATAGCAAATTTCTGGCTGGACCTCCATATGCAGTTTATACTAGAGTCTGTCCACTGAATAACTGCAGTTCGGCATTTAGTCTTCAACCAAAGGATACCGGCTTGCGATGGCTATTCTGTGAGGCATGCACGACGTACTCATGACGCCATCATGGATTGGTAGCAGCCGATGATATTTTCAATTTTTAAATTTCTTTCAATTTTTTTTTCGATTAAATTCAGCGTTAAACATCAATCATTACATGCTTAAATATAGAGTCTGAACTGTTTAGTACATAACGATTGCAGTTTCACTTCAACTGTAAATAAATGATTCAATGCGGTGACACGACAAGGATTGGGAAACGCCCATCACGTCGTCGGTATCAACTCGCGACTGAGTGCTATAATTCCACAAAGGAAAATAAACCCCAATCACCGGGACTTGAACCCGGATCTCTCTATATCGCGCCGTGTGCTTCAACCAATTAAGCTATCGAGGCGTCTATCTTCCCTGTCGAGGGATCCGGGTTCGAGTATCGGTCAAGGTGGAGGGTTTTTCCTCAGTGGAATTATTGCACTTATGTGCACTTGCGGGAGACTCAGTGAAGACAACACCGCGGCTCGTGAGACAGAGGAACTTTTCACTGTTCGTTATTTCCTTTATAAGCTTTCGCCATCCCCCTCGCATACTAACGAAAAAATAATAAAGACTACCATTAAACCCGCATTTTCACGAAATTGCGGTGAAAACGCTTGACGGTGATTTTAGTCAGTTACGACAACATAAATGTTACACTCTAGAGAATGTTCAGTAAAATAAAACGCCATTCCAATTATGAATGCTAACTCAAAAGACGAAAGTTACCAGGAGTTGTATATTTACCAACATTTCTTCGACGTATGCACCAAAGAGGGTGAAAATCGCCATGATCTTTGTATCAGTGGACGTGACTGCATACTACATCATTTGTGCAATCGCAATGATTGGAAAATTTGTTCGACGGTTATGAACATAGTGTCTATCACACTGTTGACTATACATATTCTTAAAAGCCTGCACGTAATATGATTTCTTTTTCCTCCTCTGCTACGAAGTTTTTCCCAGTCTCTATGGTAATGCAGTGAAAGCAACGTATCAGGAGAATTACAGCACCATCTAACATTGTGTTGCTAAAATATCTATGTTTTTATATTTTCGACAGAAAAAACAATTCGCAACTCTGTAAAATATATCATGAAATTAATGTCAAAGGAAGGCTTGCAGTCACTACTTTAGAAATTAAAAAAAACGTAGCAAGGAACATCACGCAGAGCCGATTGATTAAAGCGAAGGTTGGAAAAGAAACCACTAAGAACGAACTTAGGGAGACACAAGAGGAACGAGAGGACCGACGAAATGAAATCCCATTTCCACAGTTCTGTTCTATGCATCAAAATGTTGAAGCAGTGTCATCATTGCGGAAAAAATGCGTTTAGTTGCTTTTGAAAGCACTTTATATGCCAACAATCAATGAAATATACCAATTTGGGAAAGAAAGCAATGATAAGTAAACAATGTATAAACGTCCAAAGAGCCACCATCAAGGATTCCTATGTCACGTCGTTTGTTACCCCAGGTACCATACCGTAAAGGTAGTATTTGCGTTTTGACTTACAATTTTATATTCAATATCAACAGCTATAATGCATCAAAAATGTATTGAGAGATCCTAATTAGACTTAGACACCATAGCAGTAAATTATTTCAAGGCCACATTACAGAAATACCGGTATTCAAAGTTCGAATATTTTTAACACTGGTCATGTGGTGAGTAGGTATGGCAGGCTCTTATACTTTATTGCTAACAAATATTAACCATACGATTCCAACATAAAACTAACTAATGATGTACTGAAACGTCTGTAACAAATTATTAGGATTTGTAAAAGTCTATCCACAATTTAAATTTAAATAAGCGAAAAACAAAACCATGCAACGATGAATTCTAGACTCGATATGATAAAAGCTGACATTTATAAATCGGAGAAACACGGCAAAAATTCCTTCGTCTCTTTTCTTTCGTTTATTTTTCTAGTCTTGGGAGATTTAACGAATTAATAATATTATATAACAGCGATATTCTCTAGAAATTACAGCAAAACATAAAATTAACAAGGAAACAACACAAATTCAACAATATGTCGAAGAGAAATAGCAGATGCACGAGAGCAGACTACGTCAAAAACGATAGTGGCAACAGCAAATATTGATCGTTGCTATCGTTGTCAATTTTTAAATAACTTAACTTTTACAGATTTCACTTATTTTTTAACTAACATACATGACCCGGGTTTCGATGAGTAGTTTGTATTAAATTTTTAAATAATTAAACTTTTACAGAAACTACTCCTTTTTTAAAATAACATACTCAACCCAGGTTTCGATGAGTAATGATCATCATCAGGCGTCTGTATTAATGATGATTACTCATCGAACCCCGGGTCGTGTATGTTATTTTTTTAAATATGTGGTTTCTGCAAAAGTTTAATTATTTAAAAATTACAATGATATTCCACAAAGGAACGCTATAAAAAGTTAATTTGTCAAGTCACAGGCCTTTCGTTAGCCACTTTTAAAAAAATAATGAAAAGCAAAAAATGAAATATCTCCCAAAAAAACTTCATATTGGTAAGTTTTTAGGTGGGAAGAAAATAATAACAGCCTGATAAAGTGCTGATGCTGCGTACAATAAACATTATATGCATCCCTTTATATCTCCATTATTGCATGTAATTTTTGGGTTTCCAGACGCTGAAAAACTAGTCAAAGGAATGATGAAAATATTGTTTGAAGTATCAAATTCAACATTGAAATGCATCAATTATTATTTAATGCTACTTCGCAATCAGTTTTAATTGGTTATAGGAAGATAAACTAGATTTTGTGAAGCCACTTCGATATTTTTTTATTTTCCAAAGTTGTGGAAATGAATCACTCCAAAATCGCTTATACTACCTTTAAGGTATTCATTTACTGATTGGCCGCATTTATAATCAACAACTGCGCTATATATCATTCATTTTTTCCCTTCATAGATGCCGCTTAAACGAAGGAATACGTCAAAATTTAGTACTTCTACACTGACGCATTAATTCCAGCTGATTTTATCTTGATATGAAAAATAAATATCTTCTCAAAACACTGAATAAAGGTAATTCAACGCGTGTAATAATCCTCATCAAAAAGTTAGGTATCAGACGGGTATCGGTCTTTTCGCATAACTAGTCAAATTCATTTGTGGGCAATACACGAATGGCCTCTCGCAAAATAATGTCACATGTAAAACGACTCCAAAAGGTAGAAGAATCCCAAGAAAATACACATTAAAATCAATATTATTCTCTCATATCATATAATTTGATGAAAAATAATCTTTATGATGTTTTTGAAAGCATAAAATTAAGGATCTGAATTATTTCGAGAAGAAATTGAAAGTGCTTAGAGTATTTATTGTCAATGGTAAGCGAATGCAAATTAATCCTATCCAATAACAGGGCATGAGGTTAAGAATAAGGTGATATCTACATAAATTATTTTATATAAAATTTCTGGTTAATTTTCAAAGCCGTCGGCTGCGAAAAAGAAATTAAAAACTACATGTAAGCGTGAATTGTGGCAGTTTTATGGGAGAGAAATAGTAAACCTAAATTACCTGAGTGACATATGTAGTTCGTTTTGTTATTAAATGAAAGAATAACTTTTCCTTATGATTTTAAATTGGAATTTGCGGCTGGTAATATAGTTAAGTGATATAACAAACCGCTAATAGACACCATAAAAAAATAAAAGAAAGAGTCTTGCATAGTCTCGTGAAATGTATTCTGAATGTTTCCGTGAATGGGTGAACACAAATCCACAGAAATTAAAGTAGAAATACAATTCAGGGTTTCAGCCGTGAAAAAAACTCATTTTCAGCTTTCCATTTTTTATCCTCCAGTTATGCAAAACACATAAAGCAATATTTTACTCTGATTAACGCATCCGTTCTTATCCGTTATATGAGCTTTGGCATTCCGTTTTTTTTTTTGACAGAATTTCCTGGTCGGGTTAGTAAATATCATGGCAGCTAGCTACAATATTTAAATCCGAAAGAACGAAGTGGTTTTCACGAATGTATGCTTTAAAATGAATTAATCTTTTTAATTATCCTTTTTATTAATACTTCCCCTCTATTTTATTTTTTTTCAATAGCTGTCTTACAATTTGCAATTTAATTTCGTTGAGACCACCTGTTCACATCTCACCCCCTCCGATTTATTATCACATGTACTCCTTCCTCATCGCTTGGCTTAGGAGTCGGAAGCATCGTCCATCTGGCAAGTAGAGCCCTGAATAGGGCGTTGAAAGGCATGCAACCAGTCAAACAAAGTATCGACCCCTGCTTCCTATCACACTGTATCACAAACGTTGTTGCCTCGCTGTCTTTCAAAGCTTTCGGCTTTGAACAAAGCCGGCGGAAAAAGTTGAACTCATCATGCAACACTGAAACAACCTTCCCTTACTTCTTTCGATACAGTATTTCGAGAAATTTTCAAGAGACGAAAAAAAGGAGGCTAAAATAAAACTATCATAAACTTTCATCATCAATGTTTCCCACTAAACATTTACATTCAAATTAATTTGCTCCAAATCCCATAACACGAGATACTGAATCTTTATTTAACATGGACATTGGACAAGCATGAAGAATATTTTCAATTTTTCCAACTCCACACACAATTAATTCAATGCCTTCACGGAAACCACAATATCAGATGAACTTCTCTGACCAATATGATATAACGCTAAGAGGTTTGTGCCGATAAAATATATTAAGGAATTTCATCATCATATATTCTGCGTACCTACTCAATATTCTTCTAACTTATATTATTACTACCATAAGGAGAAAAGTGAAGGAGTATGTCCAAATATTGATTTACACTATATTTATAATCATCAATAATTTTCAATCACTCTGTATCCGATATCTCCGTCTTGTGTTTGAGTGTTCCTATATTTGTAAAAAGCAGCATCTTTGTATTAGTACCTCGAGGTTAAATTTTTATTTTTTCAGTTAATTTCTCTTTGATAAATTCATTTTGTTTTCCACTCAACATTCGCTCCAGTTTGATTCGACAAGGTATCGTAGAATTTCACGACAACTAGAATTTAAAATTTCGCAATAGCAAAAGAAAGAAGTAGAGTATGACTATCATTTTTCAGAGAAAATATCATAACCACCAATTTCATTTATTCGATCAGTCTATCTCTTATTTTTGTAAAACAATGATGTTTCTTAACCCTTATCGATTCGCCCACTCGTTATTTAAGAAAATAAAAGTTAAAAATATTATAAAATTGAAATAATGTTTGTTTGAATGGCATAGATTTTCAAACCCATGACCGATTCAAATAAAATTTGGCACAGGTGTTCCTTAGGATCCAGATATATTAATAGACTATATTAGAAAAGTCCCAAGACCCCTAAAAAGGGCCTTTAGGAGGTAGCACATTATTCCAATAACAAAATAATTGGATTAGACGCTGCGGTAACTTTTTTCAATTTTAAATTACTAGCAGTATAGCAGATATGGGCTAAGGATTTTTAAGAATCAGATTAATAAAAAATCAAATACTACAGAACAATATCCTTAAATAAATAAATAAAATAAATTTTATAATTTTTGTATTCAATTTTCGTAGGCGAATAGTTTTGCCTAAAATGTTAGTTTTTGTCTCCAAAATCGTCAATTTTTGCCCCATTTGAACAATAGAAATTTTTATTTGCTTGGCAACTGCAGCATAGGCTTGGAACTTATGCCCGAGGTACTCAAGGCTATGGTTAAATAATTTGGTTAAATATTTGATGGTCAATACAATATAATTAAAGCGAGAATTTCGTTTTTATTTTTCCCCCTAGCCTCTCCATGTGTGGTTAATGACTGCTACAGAGTACATGCATTTTGAATGTCACATTGGGAGGATTCTTAAAAATCCTGTGCAATAATTTCTTTTGCTTCCCATTGAAATACAACGGGCACAATGTTTTAGTTCACCATGAAGAAGACTGATAGCATTACGAGTTAAAAGAGTTTCGACCTTATAACCAACCAGCTTTCTAGGGCAGTGACCGGCTGATCACGATAGCGTTCAGTTTGGCCCAAAACTCACTAAAATTCCAATCCTTGAACTCATTGGAGAATGTTTCGAAAGTTGCGGAAAGTGAGAAGGGGCTCTCAAGAACATTCCACGGAAGGGTAAGCTCCCCCTTTCGAAATAGCATTCCATCTGTAATTTGAGTTAAACACTGCCATAGTGATATGAATCATTCGCTTCCGATCGTTACCGTGACCGCATATATTCATTAGATTTGACCATCTCAACGCGTTATGCAATACTTCGAAGCACAATGAGGCCCATTTGAGTTCAGATATTCGCATATTAAGGTGGTTCTATACTTCCAAGCCATCTCAATGTAACGGTAACCGCCTGTGGTTGCTTACTGGGATGATAGAAACCCAACGGAAAACTGTGAAGGCGATTATCCTAGTGGGGATGGAAAAGGTCTACCCCGTTGTCAATGAAGGCTTGAACGATTAACACTGCTATAATATTTATTTTACAATATGTATTAAAATGTAAAATCAAATGTACCTATTGATAAAAATGCAGATTAAAGAGGGGTAAACGAGAGTACATGCTCTCAGATGTAATGTATAAATAGAGTTCTGTATTCTATTTGTAATTAAAAAAACATTGATATAGCCTTAATAAAGAAAACAGCATCAATGGTTGTTGATTTCTTGCGTATATGAAATACGATTCTTTGATTTAAGTGGACTGAAAATCCTCATTTCTGGATCTTGCCTTCGCAATGTGCCTCGGAATATTACCAAAAACTTTCGTAAAAACCAAATTTTTGCTATTTTTCATAAAAAACACAACCACTTCAGGATAAATTTACTCCACTTAAATCAACAAATGACTCTTCATCTACAGAAGACAAAAATTGCAAGTCTTCAGCTGTCACGGCAAAGCCGTTACTAGGTTAGAGGGAAACATCTGAAACAAGCATCTTAGTCCCGGTATAGAGCCACCTTAATATATTTGTCTCTGAAACCCACACAAGGCACAAAATGATAATTAACGCCTTCGAAAATGAAAACACTTCCTGCATTAATACCTTTTAAATATAAAAAATACGCTATCACAAAAAATATAATAATAAGATAACTATTGCAAACTTTTCATGATGAAAAATTAAAAATTTGTACTATATTCACACTTGTTTTATTTGCCGACCAAGTTTTCAACACATTCGTGTCAAAATCAAGGTAAATACATCGTATATATAGTGAGCTCTAAAATACGTATAGAAGGGGGGAAGTTTGTAAAGGTGTGGTGGAGGGGCAATTTAAGGTACGGATAGGTCCAAATGGAGGACAAAGGGAAATATGAGTCATATATCCCTAAAGGAGGAGGACTTGCGTCACAAAGTAAACAAAAGACCACAACGCAACAGCAATACCGACTTGAGTCACGATGGTAAAATAAAAATAAAACACCAAATACGTCACCGAAGCACCAAGTGAATGCCAGACAAGAAAGAAATAATAGAATGACGGCACACAGCAAAAGATAAAACTACTAGATAAAATACAAACAGTTACGTTCTTAAAAGAGTTGAATGAGAAAGAAATGTGTGATCATTTCAAAGTTCGTGCAGGACAGTTTACTATTTCATATTGTTCAAAAAGATCTAATTTTAATCCTTCGTCCATAAAATTAAAGAACTTAGGCTAGAAATCACTATATGATCCTTCTTCTAATAGATATTGGGCAAACCCAGATCTTATATCCCTATTTATAAAACTATTTTTATGTTAATTAATTCTGGAAGAAAACTTCCGTCCGGTTTGGCCAAATGTCTAAAAGATTATACAGCCCTTACATTTCAGCATCTAGACACCACTTTTATCCATTTGGTCAATTTTAGTATTTTGAGTTATACAGTCCCTTACCAAGCGTCATGGGGTTATAGAATGACACATGGCATTTGTCATGTAAATATTTTTGTAGCTTACAAGTCAAATATAGCAGCAAAATATTGTTTGTAGATCATATATTAGAAGAAGGACATTATAGTGATCTCGAGCCTAATTCGTTACATTTTATGGAGAAAGTATTAAAATTAGATTTTTTTAAGTACATGAAATTTTAAACTG
Organism: Pyrrhosoma nymphula; assembly: GCA_963573305.1. Lineage (NCBI taxonomy): Eukaryota > Metazoa > Arthropoda > Insecta > Odonata > Coenagrionidae > Pyrrhosoma > Pyrrhosoma nymphula. The sequence continues at coordinate 169,839,994 of OY754327.1, forward strand.
TCCTTTACAAACTCCACTTTATAATGACCATGCCTTTCTTTCTGATTCACCTCTTTTAAGAACTTGACTGTTTGTATTTTATCCAGTTAGAATTCATTAGGAAAATCTGTCAAGGTTGAGTTAAACGAGAGATTACATGTGTATGTTTCTTAGGCCCAGTTTAATAAACTCTGGTAAAACATTTTCTCGATGTGAAAACAGAAATTAATACGTTTTCTCATCCACAGCGCTCAAGTCAACTAATTGACAGTCTGATGTAATATACAAAACGCAAACTCTCAGTTGACATAAATGTATCTGCATTTGTGATACTGGGGCTTAGCGTTTCCTCCTTTAGAGAAAATTAGGCGTTCGTTAAGTTTGAGGTAACATTATTTTAAAATATTTCAATTTCTTAGTAGGTTGGTTATAATAATGCATTAAGGATGTTCTGAGTTTCCTTCTTGCATCACCCAAAATTATTAATAAACATTATGCCACTGGTATTGTAGGCATGTTTCTTACTGTCTAATGAATCAAGAAAGTTATATATAGAGCAGAAGATGATTTCATGAACAATTCATTGCCCAGCATGGTGCATGCACCGTAATGAAGTGCATCGCGGTTCATTTAAGTCAAGAGTAGGTGACTCATGCGTCCCTCTGATCATTTTTCCGCCTCTTCATTACAATATTTTTTTTTAAATAAGGATTTAATCGCACGTAAGATTTTTTCTTGGAATTGACAACCACCTACAAGCAACTTGGAATGGCTATCAACCATCCTAAAAGATGAAACATGATACACCGAAGAAAGTTAGAAGTGTTGTCACCCTCTTGAGCTCCCGAAATTCGTGTAACACGATATGATGGTTATCAAAAAGAAAAATGCCGAAACTGAAACGACCACTACCTAAGTTTCCCCGGCACACTCGAAAATCCGATAGAAATCCTGAATGGGTATTTATTTGAATATACGTCAAATACCGATGATAATGCTAAATATGGCTATCTGCAGAAAGTAATTACCTAATTAGATTTCTTATCCGTAATATATTCTGGATGAAAGACTAGATTCTACCGTGAGATAGTCTAGTGGTAATTACAACCTCTGTCCCATTCTGATCTAGATAGTTAGAACCTTGACCTTGAACGCCATGAATAGCGGTGATATAATGTATTGTACCCTCTGCTGCAGCGATCACCGAATAAACAAAGAAACTTCTCCACGAAGAGGACATTCACCGAGGCAACTGGGGCATGTGATAAGATGCTCACCGTTATAAAAAATTACCTTCGTTGAGATAATATCCAGCCTTAAAAAATGAAACACAATCATATCTAAAAATCATATTCCCACCTACGGTTAAACACAGAGACACGTACATGGCTTTAGACGAAAAAAGTGGACATTTTTCCATTCAGACAGTAGCATCTAAATTTCCAGAATCTCAGAAACTAATTTCCTTACGGAAGATATTACGCGTTATTCATCACGAAATTTTCAACTTCATCTTCATATTGCCCTTATTCTTTCGAGCTCGTGGGTCCCCAAACTAAAACATATCAGCTCTCCCTTGTCTAACATTAATGTTTTGAATAATGGATGCTTTTTCTTTATTTAAATAAAGTTAAATTCAGAGGACTATCTCATTTACTTATTTCCAATAAAAAGTGTGTCAATTAAACTTAGAATATTATATAATTCCTAGCAGAGTGGATTCAAATTTCCTAAGCTGAGAATACGGAAATCACGTCTTCATTTTTGTTTTAAAGGGGCTAAATCTTTTTTTCCGGGATCGACTATCGTAAAAGTGATATTGTGGATCAGTATACATGACGTTATGACAATGAATATGAAAACATTTAAGATATTTTACTGCGGTGCATGAGAATAAAGATCTTTGCGTTGTTGTAGAACGAACTTGGCTTCTTAAATTACACTAATGCATGTAACACAACACAAACCCATGACCAGCGTTTAAAAAATCTTGAATAAAAATGTTAAAGGAGCTCTATCAAACATTAGCTTCTCATTACTCACAGACCAAAACTAATTACACATCGTAGAACCGAAGCTCTAAAGCCATTTCTTCATTAACCGAGATGTCATTTTCCCGAGGGTATTTCACTATACCGTCTACTGATTCTTTAACTTTATTTTTTCAGTTTTTTTCCTTTTTTCGGAACATTTCTAGATGGTTCTATAGAATTCTAGTGTGACGTTCCAGACAATTCTTCCATCTTCGCCACCAATATAGAAGCCGCTTCTCCTGCCACTCAAGGCAGTCTTGTAAGAAGAGCTGTACCATAAACATCTTCTCTCAACGAAGAAACGCCTTATCATTCCGCGCTGCCTACGGTACAGAATGTATATGGAAAATAACTTGATCATTTAATTAAATTTATTGTAATATTGCATATGCTTTCAAATTTTTTTTGAAAGAAAGAGAATAGAATGTCCGATTATCTATAGAAGTTTCAATGCGGTGACATGGAACAATGCATAGCCTTACCTTATATAGCATTACTTTTTGGGTTCAGTACCCTGTATGTTTCATGAAAAAGCAGGCTGTACAAGCCCATTCACCATCTTTGTTACCTGTTGCAATTTCTGACATCCCTTGGCACCCTAGTATGCTCCAAGTTTACTTATTTTCCGCAAGATCTTTTTAATATAAAACGCCTTTTCACTCAATCATAGGTTTTGAGATTTACCATATTTCATTAACTGTTAATCAATTCTTTATTCATTTATGTGTAAATAACACTGGTCTTGATCCACCAACCTAAGGTCAATTAAAAAGGCTAGAATTTCATGGTTTCCTTTATATTGCTATGAAAAATATGGTTGCAAATGCGATAAATATTTACAGTGCTTTGGGAAATTATCCAATAACTTTCAGAAAAGCAGGTTTAAGGTTTAGACTTAGCTCTCTCCGCATTTTCTTTGATGGAAAAATTTCTGCCATACGTTTCATTTATGGTTATAATGCATTGAGCAAATTTAATTTACAGAGTTCTAGAAAAAAATCTGCATGATAATGGTATTTTGAACTTTATGAAAACATTTCCCATAGATTAAAATAAAACGAAATATTATTTGATATATTAAAGATTGTCAGTCAACTTGGAGCAATAGTTAAACAATTTAGTTAATAGGAAATGTGACAAATATCTATGTCATCCTGTCTTTTTGAGTCAGGTCATATGAATTTCTTCATACTTTTATTTTCTTGAAAATTATGTTATTATGTATTGTAAACCCTTCATCAAAATTTTAAAAATGTACTTAATGCTAGTGTTCAGTTCTGTAGCCACTTTCTCCCACATTTACCGAGAAATATCTCTGTTGTGGTAATTCATATCTTTCATGTCCAACAAACACCTGTTTTCGCACACTAGATTAATGAGTTTATCAATGTCCATGGTGACCAAAGAACTCGAAAGTTAATGCAGGAATACGTCGAATTCGGACGCGGTCGCACGAAAAATCAAACTCGTTTGATCGCTCAAAAGGTTCTGACGACGTCGTGCTTGTTCTGACGTATACGTCGCTGCCACTGTAAACACTCTCAACGGAAAACAGGCGTTTGTTTGTTCGGACGAATGCGTCAGAACTCGTCCGAAGTCGTCAGAGCACATTCTCGTCAGAATTCGCATCCATAGTATCCGTAGCCTAAGACAACAATTAGTAGGGAAAGTACCACCGATAACAGTACCTACTGCTGCCACCCTTTAGTGCGTAGAAAAAGTGACAGTTTCGTCTCTGCATACGGCCCTAGGGGCCATCCCGGGATAAGACGAAGAAAAGTGCTACGAAAACCGGTGAAGATGCCGTGATTTAGTGAATGGCTGCCACCAATAGGTATTCATTAATCCTGACAAGGGGACAGCAGGCCTTCACCGCGTGGGTCGGTACAGCGACACTCATTACACTACCAGCACGGTAAGGTATTTACTTAAACGGCTTTAGTATTGCGAGGTGAAAGGCAAAGGAAAACCACAAGCTCCTGAGCTGATACAGTTCTCCAACAATTTATCTAATATGTTTATAATAAAAGCCAAGATGGAATTCTCTCGTGTCAAATACTCCCTGAGGTAAACTAGTCCCCCATTCGGACATCCGAGCGGGGACTACTCGAGAGGGCACATCAGTTAAGGACGATAAGCAGCATTTTCGGATTGGTACCAGGAACGTAAGATCGCTTCCGAGCTGAGGACCACTTGAAAACGTGAAAATGGAGATGAGAAGAATGAGCCTGGATGTTTTAGGTATCAGCTAAATGAAATGGCCCGAAGAAGGGGACTTCTGGAGCGGCAGCTACCGTATTATCCACTCTGGATCAACGAATGGAAGCGCAAGTGTTGGTATCTTCGAAAAAGTAGTGGTATGAGCAGAATAGCCTAAGCTAAGAAGGTATCCTATCAGAAGAGGAGTCTGCTTAAAGTTGATAACACATGTCTGGAAGTAAGAAAGTATCTTATTAAAACATATATTTGGAACATGATCTTGTATGGAAGTGATGCCTGGACAACAACAGAAGCAGAGGAAAGGAGATTGAAAGCAATGGAGATGTGATGTTGCCGAATTATGATTAAGATTTAATGAACGGAGAGAATCACTTACGAGGAAGTCCTACGAAGACCTGGAGAGAATAGAATCATAATGAAAACTTCGAAGAAGGAGAGATAAACTTACTGGACAGATTTTGTGACACATCAGCCCAATAAAAATAATATTGGAAGAAGAAATAAACGGTAAGTATTATTGAGGAAGACCAAGAATGGAAAACATCAAGTAAATTATTAAGGACGTCAAAGTAAATAATAACGTAGGAATGATGCGGTTGGCGGAGAGGAGAGTGGAATGGAGAGCTGCTGCAAACCAATCTTCGGATTGATGACTGTTGATGATGATTATTTCCATTGAACTTACTTTCTCTTATTCCCATGTATCTTTATACCCATGGCGGTATTTGACCTCGCCAACACGTTGCCTCCATTCCTTTTAGTGTTTTACATCCTCCTCGGCAATTCTCAACTTCCAGCTTAACTTGGTCTTTCTATTGCTTTCTCGGTCTTTCGGGAGGTCTTCTAACTTCTGGGTTTTTATGCCATACTATTTTTATTTCGGCATCTCCTAGACTTCATATGACATGTCCCTCCCACTTCAATCTCCTCCTTTCGACTTCTGCTGCTATATCCGGTGCTATGAATAAATCCGTAAAATCTCTATTGCACTTATTTCTCCAAGCGATACCGTCCTTTATCCAAATCTCTTTCTTGATATATTATTTTCTAATGCTTCTCATTTCCATTTTTTTAACGGAGAAAAAGACAAACTTTTACAAATACCAATGAATTTATTAAAAACTCGACCCGGGTTTCGACGTGGGTTCACATCATCATCAGGCCGTAATATCTCACCTGGCCTGGCTCTTCATCACTAGGCCTGATGATGATGTGAACCCACGTCGAAACCCGGGTCGAGTTTTTAATAAATTCAGTGGTATTTGTAAAAGTTGTCTTTTTCTCCGTTATTATGGAATACCACACAGTTAACGTTGAGAATGTAATTGCTCCATTTTTTTTAATTATATTTCCCTGGACATATACCCTTGAGGAGTCCTGTCAATAGTAATTTTGATCTTCGGCTTTCACTATTTTGTTTTGTTTCGATTTTGTTTACAATTCTCGATTCTTATTACGAACAGAACATAATTTTTAGTCTCCAACCCAGAGGCTGCTTTAGCTTTGCATAAGTAGAGTATGTATTTCAACACCTATCCATCCCTTACACCACGTGCTTTCAAATTTATAATTTCATAGTTAACTTAGTACACTACCTCACTTTATTCACAATACACTCCAGAATATCGCCCAGCGATCTTTTCTTCCTTACACATCCACGGACATACGAGATCTAAGCTAAGTTGCCTTAAACTTTTCCTCTGTGCAATAAGTATTCCACCACCCTTAACGGACAAAAATTTGCATTTTAGCCGCATTGAAACATTTAATTAAGGAAGGAGCCTGAAAACCTTCACAATGAATGACCACAACGCCTTTCAATGGCTTACTAGATTATAAAAGAAAAAATCCATAATTGTTAGCCTATTACAATCGACAAAAAGTTTTAAAAATCTAAAAGATAAAAATAGTTATAATTTGGAATATTTTGAAATATGGAATATTTCTCATTATTCTTTACTTTAAATATGAAATATTTCTCATCATATTCCCTTTAAAATATTTCTCATTCCATTAATTCCCAGATACACTGCCCACTTGAGCCAAAGCTCACTTCGAAGTGGGAAGTGACTTTCAATGGTATTTTATATGCTGCCGCGTTTCAATTAAGGAAGTTCAAGAAAGAGCTACTAAACATGAAGCAGAAAAGTCCCGTCGTCATGAAAATATTAGGATGTACTAAATATTCAATGCTCAATTAGACACCTTTATTGAAGAGCTATTTTTTTAAGCATGTCTAAAACTGAAATAGTATATTATTTTAGTTAAAATGAAAACTTGGTTATATTCTACACAATTTTATTAAGAACACGACCGGTTTCGACCTTTTCAGGTCATTCTCAAGTGTAACACTTGAGAATGACCTGAAAAGGTCGAAACCGGTCGTGTTCTTAATAAAATTGTGTAGAATATAACCAAGTTTTCATTTTAACTAAAATGCATTCATTCTACGAAGTAAACTCGCAGACCATTGATTTTATATGAAATAGTATATCTTCAACCGGGACATCATTGTATGCCGCTAAGGTTGAAACAGTCAAAATTGTCATCGTTAATGCAGTTATCAAATAGCCATTTCGTTTATGCAGGTTTTAAAACTAAGAACACACATGGAACTTTGAAAAAGAATTTTTCATTGTCATTTGTCTGTGAATGAGGGGTTTTTATATCAATTACCCTATACAAGTATTCTAGTAGCGATGCAAGTTGTTGATTCCCCATCCACTCTACTCTTTGCTATCTACCCTACCCCATTCCTCAACTTCTACTTCCATCTACCAGCACTTCCCTCTGCTTTTATCACTTTTCCATCTTTCTTTCTCCATCCACCATCCAAAGCCCCCGCTTGCCCAACACTCCCCCGCCTCCATCCGACAACCACCCTCCTCTCCCACTTTCTCACAACCCTCCCAGCTCCTTTCTTCCACCAGATCCGAATACTCACTCATTCCCTTCCATCCTTCCATTTCGAACTCGGAAGCGTGTGCACTCGGATCGGCGAGAGATAGCGTCGAATTGTTTTTCGGAGCCTTAAAAAATGGGCTTTGGGCGCGGGTCTGTGGGGTATGAGGAAGGGAGCTGTGTTTTTTTTAGGGGGGAGGGGGGGAAGAAGGAGAGACTGCGAAGGGATGGTCAACGGGAGTGTGCGGGAGGAAGAGGAGAGAGAGATGGAGCGCTGTGTGGTGCGCTGGCGGGGTGAGAGGGAGAGAGAAGCAGGAAGGACGAGAAAGAAACGAACGGAGCGAGAAGAGAGGGAGTCGAGAGGAACGGGGAGCAGCAGGAGGAGATAAGCAGGGGATATGGCTGTCTCCCTACCGAACAAGGAAGTGTGTGAGTTTAGAAGGGAGAGACAGGAATGGGTGAAGGAGGGACAGTGGGGAGGGGGAGAATAGAAGGGAGAAGGAGCTGTGGGGGCCGCGAGGGCATCTCCTCTCCGGTAAGGGCCACCGGCCACCAGTTAAGGGGAGGGATTTGGGGACGGGCTCTTATTGCGCGATTCTGACACCGAAAATACAAGCGCGGAAGTGTACCGAGACTCTTGTGGAAATTAACTTCGGGGAATTGGAGTAGAATTCCCCCCACCTCCCCGCTATCTTTGAGCCTCCTTTTGGACGAATAATTGGTCCCTTTCAATTCGGTCCAGTGAATTTCAAGTTGCTTGTTTTAGTACGATAATTGCACCAGGATAACACAAGGCAGTGGTTGCTAGTTTCAACAAAGAAATGACCCACTGTTAGATGTAGCTCCTCAAACGCATTGACGCAAGTAGGCAGTTTACTGAATCCTGTTTGTACATTTTGATGAAAGTCATTGAAATGCACCACAGGAGTTTATGAAGGCAGTATTTGCCCATTTTTGAGTTCGACGAGTACAAAGACGGGTTGTGGGTTCGTAACTTTTCAGCACCTTTTGCAAGCAATCGTAATGAAATAGGGATATTTAATGCATCAACTACTAAGGTTACATCGCACCATCCACCATTAGAACTTAATCCTAAAACAAATAATGCATCCATGCCAAAGCGGTATTCGTCGTTGAGTTGCCAAGCCGGCGAGTTACCCAGCATGGCTACCACAGTTGGCAATCAAATAAGAGAATACAAATACGGGATTCTATTTGGTATTCTACAAAGTTCAGATCTTCCTCGTGATCTCTTAATCGACTTGTGCCTTTTTAAATACAATCAGCGGAAAAATTCATAATTTCTGTTTAAAAGGCAACCCGGATAATTAATCAAACTATAATTAGAGTAACGTACCGTTAAAGGTAGATATAAATGGAAGAGAGTAAAAATCTTTCTTTAGAAGGCTCACAAGCGCAGTCCCCTCTCTCCCTACGCGATTACCTTCCTCAGCTCGATATACTCTCTTTACCCCGTTTATAGAGCCCATTCCCTTTCTTCCCCTTCGCGACTTACCAAACGTTCTCCCTTCTATCACAGTCCTCAGCATCTCTTCGCCCCTCATTACCCGTACCGACCACCTATTCTGTCTCTTCCTAAGCTTCTACAAAGTTTCCTCTACTCACCCATTATATCTAGCACTTCTTCGTTCGCCTTCCTTTCCGTCCATCACACTTTCTCCATTCTCCACCACACTAACATGACTAACGCCTGCAGTATATTCTCGTCCTCTCTTCCCATAGTCCAGGTTTCTGCATCATACGATGCAACACACCATATTAAACTACTCGACAACATTTTCTTTACATTCAAACAAACGTTCCCCGTGACGAGCTTCTCTCCATTTGTCAAAGGCTTTACTTGCTTACACAATTCTCCTTCATTTTAAGCCAGTTTTACTCCAAAGTACTACCAAAGTAATTGCATTGTTCTCCTAGTACTTACTACATCTGACCACTCTGATTCTCCTTTAGCCCTCCTTAACTGCACCGTCTGTACTCGCTCCATTGCGACTGCACTCCAATGTACTGGTTTTGAATGAGTCTTCTCCCTAAGCTTTTTTAAAGAGTATATTCATTAGTTTTTTCCCCATTTCACTTTGTAAAATGCCTTTTGGTAATCGGTGAAATAAACAAAAACATCCTGATTAGGATTTAGCTTCCCCTCCTGAACCCGTACTGTATCTCACCTAAGAAGTCGTTTTCCATAGTTTCCTACTTTCTAATAATGAATTTAAGTACAATTTTAGTTTAGTACGAATTTAAACTAATTTTTCTACAGTCCTCTCATTTGGAGGCTTTCTTCTTTTTCGGGGAAAGGACCAAAACTATTTTCACGAAGTCTTCTAGCCGTATTCCCGTCTCGATTACCCAACGAATTAGCTAGAAAAATGTTCGTCTTCCATTATTTCCCTAATTCTTCAGTTACTCTTAAGGGATGTCATCAACCTCCACAGATTTTCTTGCCTTCACCTCTCATAATGTTTTCTCTGTTAGACTGTCAAGTATCACTGGTCCAAGGTTATCCTTCTCTAGTGTTCTTTCCTTCTAGTACATATGTCAGTTCGCGGGTCTATTTCGTCTGTCATATTCCATGTCATATTTCTCATTCACATATCCTGGATACATTTCTGTTCTATTAGTATCTTACCTTTTTCCCTTAAGGTATGGTATAGTTTGTTCTCTCTTACCACCCGATAATATTTTAATTTTAGTGCATAACGTATCCCTCTATCTATAGCTTTTCCATTTCGTCGAAATGTCCTCCTCATCAATTTTCCTTCGCCCTATTGGTTTCTCGCCAGAGTTTTTAATTAATTCCTTAAACCTACTCCAGCTTAATTCGGTATTGACGATTTTCCACTTCCTACTCTCCTATATTTTTCTGGACACTCCCATCTGTGATCCATGGCTTCTTACACCTTGTTTCCATTGATCCTAATATTTTTTCTGCAGCTCTGTTTTTCTACATTTCTGTACTTATATTCTCCCACGATTACTCAATTGTTCCCATTTACTCATTTTCACTTACGCTCCCGTCCATTAGCTCCAGGTGATCCTTCCTTTTCTCCCGTTTAAAACTCCAAAGTTCCACTTCTTCATCCTCCTTCCCTTACTTAGCCTTTTGAATCTAGTATCAAATTACATAAGCTCTATATTATGATATGAGTCCGTATCAGCACCTTAAAAGCTGCGCGAGTATTTGACACCGTTCCTAAACCTCAACCTGACCATGATATGATCATTTTGATTCTTCCATATGTCTCCTGGTCTTTTCTACGCGTTTCTACGCCAGAGGCGACATTTAAACAGTATGTTTATAATTACGGATTCTTTTTTCTAGAAAAATGCAACTGCATTCTCAATTCAGTCATTTCTTGTCCCTAGGACATACTCTTTCACTTCATGCCCATCCTTCCCTTGCTCAACTACTGCGCTCCAATCCCCCAGCAATATTAGTTTTTTTCTTATTGGAGACTAATTAAATAATCTCTTCCAGTTATTCGTATACACACACTACATCCTCATATTCCTCCCTACGGCTACTTGTAGGCACTTACACCTGGACAACTACGAAATTAGTCGAGTGTGCTTTCTTTTCAAGCACTAATTTTCTGTCTCTCACTTGTTAAATATTTACTACCCTCTTCCCCAATTTTCTATTTAATACCTAGGCTATCCCATTATAACTAACGTCGACTCAGGTATAGATAATCCCATAACTACCAATCCAATACTTTTTCTCACCTCGTACAACCTCTATTTCTTATTCTGGGCCGTCGTTTCTTTAGTCCTCGAATCAGATATTTTCGTTGCGGTGCAAGCATTTCGCGTGAAGCCGACTGTGGAGGCCTAGCCTCCCCGTTGTCAGACACCTTACCCACCCTAGTGGGTTGCGTCCTGTAGTTATCAGCATTCATTCCTCCTCTTTTTACTACCTATTCCAACTATTTTTGACTTTCATTGTGTTTAGGAAATAAAAAGATGGGTGGGCTTACCATTGCCATACCCATCGGTATTTTTTACGTTTTTCTCGTAGACCACATTTCACCTGGCTCCTACCCTTCAACCTATCTGGCAAGGATGACCCAACCAGGAGCTAACTATGAGCTATGATTACCGCTAATACCAATCACCAATCTTTGGGTGATTGGAAGGCACAAGCCCTTCCTCCGCGTCAAGGGAAGGGAATTTATCAAATATTAATATAACATTGTTTTTTCCCCTGTTCGGAAAGTAGGTTAAAACAAGCAATGCCATATTCAATAGCGGATCAAATTAGTCACTGGCAAAGGACTTGTCTAACATTTCGAAGTTCGCAGGTCAGGTAATAAAGCTAAGAAAATTGGAGCACAGCATGCTCGAGTCTGAATCCTTAAATTTAACGCTATATGTTCTAGGACTATGAAACAGTAGTCGATACAAGACTTAGGAAACCGAACAAATCCTGCGAGTAAAGTCCGACGGGGTCCCACGGAATCCGACGGGCTTCCACTGATTTCGCGGCCATAGAGCATACCCATGTTTGAGCTTTCGAGCTCGAGTTTTGATTCCGCGTAAGGAATGTTTATATACCTCCATAACTTTTGTCTCTTTGGCCTAACCATGAGTGACCACATCCTTTTCGAAATTTATATTCAGAAAAAAAATCCAAAAGGTAGAGCAAATTATTGTTACCTGCTTTTTACAGTAAAATTTCATAGCTGAACAGAAGAGAAAAGTTCTAAGAGGATTCCCAAGCAAAGAGAGTGCTTTTCCACGAATGGCAGGGTGACGTAGAGCAAAGCAAACAAAATATCATTTCTCAATCTCAGACTCGGAATTCTTATTTCAGAGACAAGAAGAATTGCTAGAATGGTAGAAGAAGAGAAAAAATGTCCAGGCTAACAAGTATTCTAATTGCTAAGCATGTAAGTGCTCCTACAAGCAATTCGCCCAGAGAATGGAACTTAAGCAAAATTAGTTTGATGGTTTCTTGTCGCCACACAAGCATCCCTCTTGAGAAGTCAATGCTCCATTCTTTTTTAATAATAAATCATTAAGTGCGAGCTTCCATACGATATGTTTTGGTGATGACCCGTAAATCTATATATATATATATATATATATATATATATATATATAAATTAAAGATTCTTTCCGATAAATTAACATCATACGTAAGCGAATAAACAGGCAAATTATTTTTGTTCTGTTTTGAAAATCTGTATTAGAATCATTTAATTTGTAAATTTTGATTCTTTGAAAACCTCTTTTCGCCATATTTGGTACCTTATGTAGTGACCATTATTATGCAATTCAAACTATAGAAATAGCATCGAATTTTCCTTGCTTTATCCTTGATTGAGTAGAAACTACTCTCTAAAATGATAGGCCTGTTATACAAGCATTTGACTTGCAGGTCGGTATAGTAGTGCATCGTCTGCGTGTCGAAGTCGCCGAGCTTGTATGTGAACTGTGACACGGGACGGGTTTCTCAAGTACCTACTTCGCCGGGGAAGACGGTTCCCGGAGGGAACTTAGTCAAAATTAAATGAACTTTCTGGTGGTTCGGACACTGGAAAACCTGAAGGCAAGTCAAAAGGGACTGGACGGTACTTTAAGGAAAAACGGACCAGCAGAAGGGGAAAAAGTTGGCGCGAATATAAATAAACTGTAAGTCTACAAACTACATAGATATCATGGAGATTTTGTCTTCCGCCTGTGCCACTAAAAACTAATTACAACCCAAAATGTTTTACATGCGTGAAATAACAAAAATAAAATACCTTCAAGAGATTCTTTAAGCATTGATGAATACCCTGAAGAGTTTTTAAATACAGAAATTTAAAATTTCTGTCTGTAAATTTTTAATGATTACACGGTCAAATATTAATTAAGCAGTCCGAAAAAATATTATTTTATTAATTATTTCGAATTGTAATATCTTAACAATTCATTTATTAATTGCCGTGGACACTTCAAAAACTCAATCTCAGAAATATAAACCTAACTTTCCGAAATGGCGGAGGAAACATTGTACAATATTAGATCGTATAAAGCGCATTTCACTACGGCATAATGTACGTGTTTTGAGCGTCTGTTAAGTACAAAAACGTCAGGAATAAATAATTGGGTTTCCAATGACATTTAGCATGCGTACCATTTACTAAATAATGCGAGAGTATACGTTAATGAGACAATTACTACGAAACGTATTCTCGATTGTTAAATACGCAATTTAAATATTTAAAATTTTAACATATTAACAACAGAAATGTATGTACTGGGTGGTTAAACTAGAGAGAGCTATGACCTTGTGGGATGTGGATTTAACGGTAGCATAATTTAGTCCATTTCCACTTACGCCTTGTCACTCAGATTAAAGATATCACACCAGAGCATAGTTTTAATTAAAATAATTAAAACTTAATTTATTATTATCAAGAAAATATGGAAAGAGTAAAAAGTAAACCATGAAAATATTACATGTTCAGTCACAATTTTCAAAAAAGCTATATCCAAGTTTCCATGGAATTTTCCTAATAAACTGGGTATCAAAAAAATCAAAAAGACAAAAGAAAGGCTGGACAATAATTTCTCTAACAATAAACTGAGGTAGTATGGACGGGGTGTTAATTAAACTGAATAAAACCACCGTCTTCAAGAGTGATGGCTTATTTTTCATAAAACCGGTGTTTTGGACATGGGAGTTTCACGTCCGGTAGACTCGGGAACACTTGCCGAGAGGAAAAAGACTACCATTTCGAAGTAAAATTCACCATTTATTTACTGAAATTTCTTTAAAGAAGTTATAAATTAATAGAAAACAGGCAATGGCTTAATTAATTACGCATAATAGGAAGCCTATGCCAGCATACCCTTCATGATACATGTAACCTCAGCTATCGGCCTTTTTGCCAAACGACTAGCCTACTACTTGTATGTCAATTCATCTAATTTATTAGCTGACGATTGAAAAACTATCACTAACACATCGTATCGCTTGAAGAATTGCCGAAAACAAAAATGCTTTTGATATTTACCTGCAAGTACGGTAACTTTCATTGATAACAGGGAGTAATCGTAAAATTTAATTTATGAGAATGCTAAAGTAAACTTACATGAAATTATTAAGCAAATTTTACTTCCTGAAATTCACTGAATGGCATTTGAAAATTTTTGAAGCATAAAAATGATGAAATATATATGGCTGCCAACCCTTAAGCCCGTTTCACACGATACTTGATCCACCACAAGTTCCAGGATACTCGCTAGTATAATAGCTTTCCAGTATCGTGTGATATAGAACCAGCATGCTGGATAGCCAGTATAATCGCTATCATACTCGCTGGGCTACTTGATTTCGTAATTGATGCGGTACTAGTTTGTTACTAGCTCCCAGTAGAACCTAGGAGCCATCGTCCAATGACGTTAGCTTTTACAGTCGCGGTGCGGTCTTCACTTTTTAATCAGCGCCTCACTTTATCGCGGGTGTTACGCACTCTTTGGTGGTGAAATCAATGTGCCGTGAATGTCTCTACAAACCCTGCTATTACTGCAGCAGCCGAAAGTCACCTTATTTCATGGAAATCTTCCAGTTTCTTTTAACAGTTCGCAACAGTGGACGGCAGTACCGCTTCATCGCAAGCACAAGTTCAATGATCGTGTGAAACCTTCTATCACGGTTTTTATCATACTGGGTTCCGTCCTCAATACCAAGTACCAGCTAGCATACTAGGTCTTGTGCTGGATCACGCATCGTGTGAAACAGGCTTTAGATATAATAATTTTGACCGGATGTTTGCCCGGACGGGGATAAATTCAACGGAACACCCATTGTGAGCATGCGATGAAATAGATATGCGAGGGCTGTTTAGTACTCGCAATTCTATCTCAGAACTCGTTCACATAAATTCTCTACTGCGGTAATATTTAATTTCCTAGAAAAATGCAACTATTTCCTCACAATAAAACATACAAAACGAAGGAAAGAAGAATTTCAAGTGATCAAGTTCAGTTATTTCGAACAGATGGCCCTAAACTCATCCTAAATCCGGCCCTGGGCTCAAATATTCCGTAAAAATAAAGACAATCCGGCAAGATCTTGCCTACCCCCATCTTCAACAAACTCGACGGTGACACCAAACAAATGAATTTCCCAAATCCATTCCTGTCCAACAAGTAGTAGGCTTTCCCTTGGAGCGTAGGGAATTTTCTCCCGGCAATAGTGGGAGAGCATGTGACTTGAGCTGGCTTTAAAGGAAAATTTGCGGAGAAGAAGCACGCTTAGTTGGAGAGGCATCCTTAGATCTCCTTCGGGATGAAACGAACAGAGGTAAATAAAAGCGAAGGCAGGCCCAGGAATCCACCCTCGTCTTATCGTGGCCCCAACAGTCCCCCTCTTAACCTTCCAACCGAAGACCACTCCGGCGAGTCAAGTCAGTTCCCGCTGAATTTCGACTCGGTCCTTTTTTCGGATGCAGAATAAAAGGGGGCGTGGCCCTTTTATTGGAGAACAGGTGGCTTCCGGAGAGAGAGTTCCCGGAATCCCGAGCTGCGGATTTTTATGCGGATGGGTTTTATGCATGGGCAAGACGAGAGAGGGGTGAGACGAGGAGGGAGAGAGGAGGTTGGTGCCCAAGGAATGGAGGAAAAGCGAGGGTGAGAGGGGGCGTCGTCTGGGTTTCAAGTTGGAGTGTGGGAGCAGAGTGCCGGACCATAGAGGCGAATACGGCGAACACGCCAACGCGCACGCGTGTCTGGGATTGCGCGTGTTTTCTCAAGACCCACGAGTGATGACGGAGGCTCGTCGCATAATTTTTTCCCGGCTCCTCAATCCGCCCGCTCACCACCGGGCCTCCCTCGACCCCTGGCTCACCCACGCCCAAACCAGCCAATGCGGCATGCATACTCCCCCTCCCGACCATCCTCCCACGCCCCGTCCCACTCCTCTAATTCCATCCCTCCGAAACTTACTCGCCATCCCGTCCTCTCTCTCCTCGTATCTCCATATTTTTCTTTATAGCGAAGGGAACGGCGGGATCCGGTCGCACGTAATGCAAGCCCCGCTCGTCTCGTAAAAGACGGATTGAATGAGTATTCCTCCGGGTCGGGGTCTCCCCTCACCTCCCCCCGTCACTCCCAGAAGGAAGAGTTTTCTCCATGGCTCTCCAACATGGGTACGACTACTCCCACTCGATCAGCTTCGCTCGCTTCGACTTGAGTTTACAAGTACATGGGAAGCGACCAGCTCTAAAAGAGAGGCGGGGAAAGAAGAGTCGGAATGTTTCAAAATGGGAAATGAGTGAAGAGATAAATCCAATGTAACCGTTTCTCGGAATTCCTTCCCTCTTTCCGTTGTTCCCTCCGCCACCATTCTCAATTCCTCGCTCTTACTCCCACTCTTTCGTTCTTGTCTCTTTCAATTCTTGGCTCGAGGCAAACTTACTGCCTTCGTCTTATACCTACTGCGAAACGAAAACACTACTAGTTCCTATTTACACTCCACTACCTTCTGATATTTTTATCCGTCACATGCACAAGGATCTACGAAGTTTTTCAAAATTTTCTTCTTTTTTGCTCAGCCAACGATTTCATGCATGATTTGCTTCACCATGGAAATTGGTTATTGGATTTAATACTAAGGATGGAATTTTCTCTTCTAACAGATTAGCAGCAGTAAGATTATTGAATATGCCTTCAAATTTCGCTATAAATGCCGAAACATAAAAATGTATACACATATACTGTCATATAAACACATAAAATGTTGTATACGTATGTAGCATTTCTCCGATTAGGTCGTTTTTTGTATGAGAGTAATCTTGTTCGTGCTGCGTTTAGTGAAGGGCGTGGGTATTCAGCCTTAAAATTATTTCATTGCCCAGTATATTTTATATCAGAGGCACAACCTCTTAAGAACTAGTGCTTTTATCAATAAATAAATATCTGAGTAAGGACGATGAGTTGGCAACACATCAAAGCAAGGATAAAATTGAAAAAAGGATGAAAAGGTACAATGGATGACAGCAATAGGAATGATAATCGAATAAATTGGAAGCTGAAGTGTCTATCAGTAATCAAGATGAATATAGAGAAGGAGGAATACAGAGTCGCAAATCCAAAAATAGATAAAATTCAAATGGTATTTATTCTCGACCTATTTTTATATATGGTGCAAATGTCATGAGTTTAGGTCAAATAATATTTTTTTTTAACTTTTGCCAACGTTTCGGATTTTTATTTATCCATCTTCAGGGCTATAAACAAATGATACATGATGGTAAATGTTTGACAATTCTTTTTTGATTACATAATGGTTAATTGACAGTCATTAAATATAAAAATACATAGACATAGACATTCAAGATTGTTACCTTTAAAGTTTGGTGCTGTTTTTATTTATTTACAATTTTAATTTGGTTGCTTGGATCCATTACTTTGTTGAAATATTATGTGTCATTTATTAAATTATGATAAATTTTGATTAGATAAGTAATGTCTGTTCTTTTATTGCAACTTTTTTTATTTCTGGAGACATGGTACACTTCTTAGAATAATCTTTTTGATAATTTTGGTTATGAGTCTAAAATTTTGGCTTCTTCGAAATTAAATGAGTGACTATTTGTAATTGCATGATTTGCTAATGCACAAAGTTGAACTTTAGTCTTAATTGATGTTTTATGTTGCGAGATCCTATTTTTTAAATATTGGGATGTTTGGCCTATATAGCTACTTTCACAGTCTTTACATGGAATAGAGTAAATTATGTTAGGAATGATAAAAATTATGCGAATTTCACAAAAGTGAACTTTTGTGAAATTCGCATAATTTTTATCATTCCTAACATGGAAAAATTTCACATAATACACCCTGAAACCGCAAATTTTCTTAGAATAAATTATATTGCTTCTTAGCTGTATAGGGGTATCCGACTTAAGTTTTGAATATACGAGTTTATGCTGCGTTTTATGGTTTTTATGTGCTATTTTATAATTTGTTTTTTTGAATACCTTGGTAATTTGCTTTGATAATCCATTTATATAAATCATTCCCCGGTATTGGTTTGTATTAGTGTTTGATACATTTGTTGTATTTATTGAATTGTGAGTATGTAAAGACGATTTTTTTATTCGAGTAAACTATGGTATTGATTAATTTTTTTGGAAAGTGGTTTTTTTCTAAAATATCCGAAACGTCAGCAAAAGTTTAAAAAATTATTATTTGACCTAAACTCATGATATTTGCACAATAGATAAAATGTTAGAGAAAGACAATACTAAAACGCATGTGAGAAACTAGCGGCGAGAAGTTACTGCGATGGAAACGCAGGTCAATGATATGCACTGAGATATTTCACTCTAGCAGGTAAAAATGTTCACTTTTATAATCTGAAGATACTTTTAAAAATAAAAAGATTGTGCGAAAGAAATTATGATAAACATCACGGAACGGTATCACGAAAACGTTTATGCAATAAGACGTAGATAAGGATAGTTCGGATCCACAGGTGATGAGAGAGGAAATTCCATGAAAATTGAAAGTTAACAAAAAGCAGTTATAACCAGTTATAAATGTACAGAATTGTAAATGTTTAAAACAAAATGTGTATCTAACTCATTAAAAATAAGGCCCCCAAAATAAATAATCAATTAGATAACGACGAAAAATGGTGGAGACCATTTTAATAGTTATCCTGACAAAGGGAAAAGTAGCGTGATTATAGCTGAAACGTAAAAATCACTATTGAAAGGGACGAGAAGAAATATGGGAAGCTGTTTAAATTTCTTGGTTATGCCCGGGGATAGCACGTTAGAAATCGATCTTTACGAGAAATGAGATAGTGAAATTATCTTGATGTTCTGGAGTGGAGAGATAAGAAGAGAAGCCAGAAGAACCACCAGCCTTAAGCACAATGGATACAACATGAAGATAAACGGGAAGAAAACGAAAATCCTTGTACGTGGAGGACAGTAGTTGGCATTACGCTACAAAGAGAGGTGCTAAAACAAGTGGAATACCACGCCAACCTTGGAAGTAGCATGACATGGGATGGAAGACGTTAATTGGGCATCAAGTGAAGTTTATCTCAAGCAACAAAGATGAAGAAGAGCATGACGACAAACATCTATAGAAATTAGGATTATCAATAAGGAAACAATACCCGAAAACAATCTTTATGAGTGTTGCGCTATATGGCTCAGTGGTGTGAATCATTGAATAATTGGAATAGAAGGAAATAGATGCTTTCGAAAAATGGCGTTGGAGACGTGCTGAAGATCAAATAGACGGATAGGATCAGAAATAAGGAAGTGTACAGAATAATACAAGAGGAGAAATCCACATGGAGTACTATCAGGAAAATGAGGTCCAGATACATAGATTACACTTAGAAAGACGAAGACTTTACAACGAAAATAACAGAAGGGAAAGCCACATCAAGAAGACTGAGGGAAAATATATATGCCAGCTAAAACGGGGTATAAAACAGAAGAGCCATAAGGACATCAATGAGTTTGCTTGGGACAGAGTAGAATATAAGGCTGAAGTCAACCAACCTTAGAATTGAATGAGTGTTGGTGATAATGACTATTGTAGTATAATTAGACGATATTATAAAATAAGATTTCATTAATTCAGACAGACAGCATAAAACTCGTATATTCGGGCGATAATGTGTGGAATTTTTCCATAATGAATATTTTGGATTAAATGCAAAATTCCCCTCCTCTCCCTGCCCCTTGGTATATAAGCAAGGACGCACTTCCCAACCTGATGATGATGTGAAACATCGAAACCCAGGTCGTGAAATAAAGTACATCAATTTGTGGAAAATTTCACTTAATCAAAGTAATTTCAGACATGTCTTAGCAGGGTAAAAATACAACAAGTTGCAAAAGGAATTAGTAAGAATTAATAGGAAAGCTGTGACTATTTTAAATGTGGGAGAAAGATGAAAAATTAATGCATATTAAACGCATTTATGCCGTATTAAACCTGAATCTTCACCAAAACGATAGCAATGAGAATGAGTGAATTTAGCTTAGAAACAGTTATGGAGAGCCGTTGAAGAATGAAGAATTGCGAAAAAGTTAATTAAGACATAGAAACAGGACTTAGCGCTGCCAGAATCCGAAACCAGATTTTGGGGAAAAAATAAATAAATTTGGATAGTTAATGGATGAGAATAAGAAGACAATATCCGAAAGAGGAGGAAATAGGAAAGCAAAGGTTTCAAGAGGGTTGGAGATGTGAGAACGAGTTGGTTGAACTGGGTTGAATGGGAAATTACACGAATAGGAGTTATAAATTGAACACAGGGTACAAAATATCGCGAATAAAAGGAAGGTAATTTTGAGTAGAAAGCCTCTATTTATTTGCCACTAAAAGAAGCAAGGCAATGCGTGATTTCCTTAAATACAACGTCTAAATCCTAACTCAAGTTTGTGGATAAACTCTGATAACTATGCGAAAATCGTTTATCCTTGGACTTGCTGCTCCTCGCATTACTTCATACCGTATTTTTGACTTACAAAAATGCTATTTTTCATTCTAAATACTATTTATGTTTCATTCAATATGAATCTCATTTATGAGGCTTTAAATATCAAAGATAAAATTTGTTTTAATGGCTTACGCTATTCAATAATTTCAAATGAGGTGAAACAGGAATAATTTCTACCACCCTCTATTATATTGTAACCAAAATAACCATACTAACAACTGAATGCCATGTCATGAGGTTGATTGCCGAGCCAAAATACTTAATGATCAATTCTAATGCGCAAACACATTGACTAATCTCTGGACTCCCTTTTCTCTTCTCCGATCTACATATCCACACGCACATTGACACAAACCCGTGCAGATATTAGCCATAAAATTTGCTATCAGTTATATATTTTGCTCAGCTCTCGATAATTTTCTCCTCTTTTTGACAGGACAATCTCTTATTTTATCTCTTTGGCCCATTTTTTAAGCCGTCTCTTTATTTTTGCGCCCATTTCAGACTTTTTCCTCAAGAACCTTATCTTTTTGTTATCTATATTCTCCATCGCTTCGACCACGGTGACAAGAACCAGCAGATAAGACAGCTTTTATGACACAAGGCTGCCATTTCAAAATTGATCGACCTGAGTAATGTGCGATCTTAAAACTAGCTCTCACCAATAATGTCCAGCCAGAGGCTTTGGAGATAATTTTTTTTGGAAGCTACTTGCACACCCCTGCTCCCAATATTTATGTCCCCCAAAATATCACAGATTAAAGCTCTCTTTCTTAATCCTTTTAAAACTGCCTTCAATTGATGCGAAGTAATACTCGTGGACGGAATTCATTTAAATTTTGATAAAGTTTACTAGTTTTGGTAAAATCTATTAAAAGTTTTTCAGAATAAAAGAAGTCATCATAGCCTAGAAATAAAGTTACAGCACAGTAAACGAAGTACGACATGACGTAAAAGATGGTACAAACAACGTTTTCACTCGGCAATTCTCTGTCAGCGGGTGACAAACATACAGTGTACATCCCTTATTTATTGTGTGCGTATATGAGACTGCCCGGTACGTATACAGCCGCTGTCCTTAATATATCAATATAGGTAATAAACTCGATGGTTTCAGGCTTAACTTTGTGAAAATCCATTCTAAAGAATTCAAAAATATATAGTACTTTTTTCACAGATTTTTATTTCAAGTCGACCGGTTTCGTCGACCTGATGATGTCGCCTATGCGACGAAACCGGTCGACTTGAAATAAAAATCTGTGAAAAAAGTACCATATCTTTTTGAATTCTTTAATATAGGTAATGGTAAATTTATATTTAGGGCAATAAGCTCATTTGAAATGCATAGACAATGATTAAATAATTAAGTGAAAATCAAATTACTCCTCATTAATCTCAAGACGTTTCGAATACTGCAGTAACTGGAACCAAATATGACGAATAAAGTTAACTTTAATAAAAACGAATATTCATACCCACTTTTATCAATCGTATTTGATTGTAATAGATGTGTATTGTGGCACTCGTTCAGCAATTGTCACCCACATACTGTGCTTTCTTCCAAGCAAAAATTCTTTGAAGACAAATATGCAATAAGTGTTCCACAACTATCAAGATAGTATCGCATAACGATACACTTTTCCTTCACCTACCTATAGGCCGCAATAAATGAACCTAATTAGCAAATTAATGACAAAGATCAAGTTTAATTGGTTGATTATGTTGATTTATATTGTTTCCTTTTGGTATAGTTGATCTACATGATGCTTTCAATGCAGATTCCTCAAGATACTATCAATTAAACTGCTCCTAATTTCTTGTTACGTTAAAATACTGATTTTAGCTACAGGTATAGCTTCTTCAGCAAAAGTTATTGCAAGTATGTAAAGCCTTAAATATACCTCTATTATATGCAAACTTTCAGGTTTCGCGGCCACATTTCACCGTCAGAAGTGAGAATGATGTGGAAAATAACTTTTTGTGAAGCAAGTTTTGAAATAGGCACAGAGTTCAATTAATCATAATAATAATCATAATCGGAGAAGAACTTTAAAAAATACCCAAACACATTTGCTCAAATATATTAATTTAAATAGGACCCATATATTTGGAAAAAGTCATCTTGATACTACTGCAATCACGAAAGGTATGGTCTAGAACAGAAACCAGCAAATCGATTGATATCGCCCCTTTAAGATCGATAAGAAGCTGTTTTGGGTCACTTACCTTTTTTTTAATTAAAAAAATAATATAAAAACAGAGGGGGTCGGTAAAAACGAGTAATTGGAACTCTTTCAGAAGAATACACACTATATTGGTTGAGTGTCCTAGGTATTTAGCTATCAAATGACAATTAAATGAGATTCAATTTTCCGAAATATTACATGCCTCTCACACATTTTTAAGTATGAAAATATCAGTGCACTCCTCGTAAAATCCATAGCCCATTTTAAAAAGATGCAACGCTTCAAATAATGTCTGGCCTGCCCATTAAAGCTCTGATAAATGCATTGCTTGAAATTCTGGGACTACAAAATATCATATAAGCATTATCAACTGCAAAAATAAAACGTCAATGTTTCATTCCGAAAGAAAACTGATTCACAGAAACTGTAGCAAAACAAAATATTACTTGATTACACCTACTACTTTGAGACATTATTGCGGTCAAAAACATTAATCCTTAGAAATATATTATTTCCCCCTAGTCTTGCTCTCAAGGTAAATAAATCTTTCACTCCAGAGTTCAGACATATTTATTACCACAACATTGAATTGCCTTCATACGTATTTAAATGTTTTTTTTAATTTTCCCGAAGAGGTACTTTAGAGTAAGATACATTCACATTCAGAATAACATCGTATACTGGGTCATTTATTTCATCGTAAATAAATGGGACATAATCGCACCCTCGGGGAATTTTATAATATCACCAGATACCACTCAAATGAATATCTCGAGAATTTTTGGGTTGATAAATGTCCAAATAGATAAATCTTAATCACGTGAATAAACAATGGAATAAAATAATTGATATTATCCCATTAATTTACCTACTTTTTGAAATGAGGTGTTTAAGGCATGGATGCGTTCTCATGTCATTTTATGAGGTCCTTCGACTAACCTGGATCATTGACAGCCATTAATTTATGGGACTACAAAATGATATCCATATATTTACAACTTAGATATTTCGAAGATATATAAAAGGGTATCGATTGTTTTTCAGAGGCAATATGTCCTGTATCCCAAAAGCGAAGGTTCTATTTTATTTAGTTATCCCCTTAAATGTTGGATATGATCTAAATAAAACAGTGGTTTGGACGGGTAACAAACGGTAATCTACTACCGAAAAATAAATATAAAATGATGCACTAAATAACTATAAATTCACGGAGTCATCACTACCAAACGAAATATGACTGTATTTAAACCAGGAATTCCGCCTTAGGAACCTTGGTCCCGTACCACTCAAAACTCAAACACTCATTAAGTTATAGAAAATTCGGTCCCATCGCATTGTTTAATCTTCAAGATTACCCTCGAATAAGACTCCGTCATCGAAGAGGAAATGTCAGATTTTTAAATATTGACGCGGAAAAAATCTCACAAAAAAGTAATTTGACGCATGACCTTCACCTGTGGGCAGAAAACTAAATTTATTTCAGAATTACTTATTATTATTCCTGTGGACAGATTGCACATATCCAATTTATATTGAAAATGTTCTGAAAGGAATGAACTACGACCTCGATGTGGTGGAAGGGCTTGTGCGTTCCAATGACCCCTAGACCTTGACTGGCAGGAGCATGTACTATTGCTCCTGGTAGGGCCACCCATTCCAGATAAGTCGAAGTGAAGGAGCCAGACGAAAGGTAGTTCCGTGATGGTGTCACGTTAAAAATACCGTTGAGTGGCGTGGGAATAACTCTCAACTATTACTTCCTAGAATATGAAAGTCATTCACAGAGAATTCCTAGCAACTACGGGACGCCGTCCACTAGGGCGGGTGTCGTTCCCGGCGGCGGGGGAGGCAAGGCCTCCGCGGTCGTCATCACAAGAAATCCTTGCACAGCATCATCATCGGCGAATACAAGGGATAGGAGGGAGAAGAAGAAGAAAAAGAGAAAGAGGAGGAGGAAAACAGCGGTAAAAATAGGAACTTGGAACGTAAGGACCATGATGAGGGCCGGGAAGCTAGAAAATATTAAAAAGGAAATGGAAAAAGGAAAAATAGATGCTTTGGGATTGTGCGAGGTGAGATAGAAGGATAGCGGGACTATTGGATTGATAGCTACAGGGTAATCTATAGTGGGGGAAATAAAGAGTCAATGTGGGGTAGGTATGGTACTGAACACAAAATTGGGGCTGAGGGTGGTAAAACATTAATCAGGTGAGCGACAGGGTACTAGTGATAGAAATAAAAGCACGCCCGACGAATTTCGTACTGATGCAAGTATACGTGCCTACGAGCAACCATAAGGAGGAAGAGGTGGAAGAGGTGTACGAGCAAGTAAAAGAAATAATTAGAGAAGTGCCGGGAAAGAAAAACCTGATAGTGATGGGTGACTGGAATGCAGTGGTGGGGGAAGGGAGTGACGGATTAGAAGTGGGAGGATTTGGGCTAGGAAGAAGAAATGATCGCGGTGAAAAGGCCGTTGAGGTTTGTAGAAGAAATAAATTAGTAGTGACAAACACTTGGTTTAAACATCACCCGAGGCGTAGGTACACATGGAAAATGCCGGGTGATACTGGGAGATACCAAATTGATTATATAATGGTAAGGCAGAGATATAGGAACAGTGTAAAAAACTCGCGTAGCTATCCAGAGGCGGATGCGGACTCCGATCATGACTTGGTGATGATGAAGTGTGAAGTTAGATTCAAAAGGCTTTGTAAAGGTAGGAAGATAAAGTGGTGGAACCTTGAAGCATTGAAAGGGTTGAAAAGGAGGGAATGCCAAGAACTGGTAGAAAAGAACATAGGTGAAGAGAAGCGGATGGGAACAATAGAGAGAAGATGGGAGATTATAAAAACCGGCATCGCAGGAGCGGTAGAGAAAACAATAGGAACTTTGGAAAAGAAGAGGGTTAAGAATCAGTGGGTTAAGGAAAAAATGATTAAGAAAATGGAGGAGAGAAAGATATGGAAAAACGTGAACACCGACGTAGGCAAGAGGGAGTACATGGAATTGAATAATAAACTCCGGCGAGTGACCAATCGGGCAAAAGAAAACTGGTGGAAGGGACAATGCGAGGAAATGGAAAAGCTGCAGGAGGAGGGGAAAGTGGGCCCTTTGTACGCCAAGGTAAATATGTTATCGGGTGGTAATAGAGGGCAAACGATACCAAAGGTTAAGGACAAAACAGGGAAGATATTAATCGAACAGGAAGATATCCAGGAAAGGTGGAGAGAATACGTGGAGAAGCTATATGACAGCGAGAATAGACCCTTTAGCCTAGATCTAGGGGATGAAGGAACAATAGATAAGGGTAACCTCGTACCAGAGTACCTTGACAGCGAAAAAGAGAGGGCATTAAGAGAGATGAAAGGTAGAAAAGCCGTGGGAACCGATAATCTACCTGCGGAGTTACTGAAGAATCTAGGTGGTAAGGGGAGCAAATTGTTTTTCGAAGTTATTCGCAGGATCTACGAGGAAGGAGTATGGCCAGAGGATTTCGTGAAAACAGTATCAATACCTATCCCGAAGAAGAAGAAAGCGTCAGAATGCGAGGAGTATAGAACAATCAGTTTAATTTCGCACGCGGCAAAAGTTTTACTTATGTTAGAATAATAAATAGAAGGTTGGAGAGCAAAGCAAACTGCTATTTAGGCGATGACCAATTTGGGTTCAGGGAGGGGAGGGCAACCAGAGACGCGATTGCGGTAATGAGGACTCTTATAGAAAGAAACAGAGTATAAACAGGATGTTTTCGCTTGCTTTGTGGATTTCGAAAAGGCGTCTGACAGAGTAAACTGGGAGAAACTGATGCAGATACCGGGGAAAATAGGAATACAATGGCGTGATAGGAAACTCATCCGAAACTTATACATGGGGCAGAGGGCTCAGGTGAGGGTAGCTGACGGTGATTCAGGGTGGGCAGTTATAGGTCGTGGGATGCGGCAAGGTTCATCTACATCTACATCTACATACTACCCCGCAAGCCGCCTCAATAGGCGTGTGGCGGGGGGTGTTAGGACACCAGCCGTTTACATATAAAAAGGAAACGCTCTATGAAATTACGCCTTGCATTTATTAAAGTCCCTTATTGTTCGGGGGAAAAACGAATTCCCATACCTATCCGTTCGGCAAAATATCTCTCTTAATTTATCGTTTCTGTCGGACCTGGAAATATAGTGGGGTTCTAATATGATGTTCTCCGTGTCGCTCTGAAAGATATCTATTCTCAATTGCTCAAGTAATCTAAGCCTAGCGCGCAGCCTCCGAGTCTCTAGCGGCTCCCAGCCTAATTCGTTTAACGCTGCGTAACGCTGTCTGTACGCCCGTAGCAGTTTTTGACGAATCGCGCAGCTTTCCTTTGTATTTTATTAAGTTCCCGAATTAATTCTTTCTGCACCGGATCCCATATGCTTGCTGCATATTCAAGGTGTGGCCGGACGAGTGCGAAATAGCACCTCTCTTTTACTTTTTCATCTGAGAATCTTCCCACAATACGCTTGACGAATCGTAGCTTCTTCAGAGCTCTGCCACAAATATTTCTTATATGTGTTCCCCACGATAGGTTTGAGGTTATCGTAACTCCCAGATACTTAACTTCATCTGTCGCCTTTATCTTAACGCCATCCACAGCATATACACGGGGATAGTTGGACGACCTCCGCAAGAAATGTACCGCCGCACATTTGCTCAGATTAAGTTCGAGTCCCCACTCTTGGCTCCACACATGAACGTTGTTTAAATCCGATGATAGAATTTCAAAGTCAGAGTGATCATTAATTTCGCGATAGATGACAGCGTCGTCAGCAAATAAACGTATTTTACTGCTAATTCGAGAGCATAGATCATTTATGTATATAATGAACAAAAGGGGGCCGATTACGCTTCCTTGTGGGACACCTGATGTCACTTTAACTGCATCAGAGCTAATTCCGTCAAGAACTACTTTTTGCTTACGATCACTCAGAAAGTCGCGTATCCAGTTTACTACTGTTTCGTTTAGGCCGCATGACTGTAATTCGTATAAAAGTTTGTTGTGAGGTACCGTGTCAAAAGCTTTCTTAAAATCTAGGAATAATGCGTCCACTTGTGTTTTCGATTCACCAGATTTGAGAACGTCATGAAGAAAGAGCGCGAGCTGTGTTTCACATGATCTACCTTTCCGAAAGCCGTGCTGACAGCCATGAAGGAAGTTACGACTGTCCAGGAACGTCATGATATTGCTAACGACGATATGTTCGAGTATCTTGCCTATAATAGACGTTAATGAAATTGGTCGATAGTTCCCTGGGTCATGTCTGTTTCCCTTTTTGAATATCGGTGTAACGTTTGCAATTTTCCAGTCTATTGGTATCTTTCCTTCAGACAATGACTTCTTGAATATTATGTCTAAGAACGGTGCGATCTGTGGCGCTAATTCCTTGAGGACACGCGCGGGTATTCCCTCCGGACCCGGAGATTTACTATTTTTGATCGACTGTAGCTGTTTAGTTATCCCATCACATTGAATAGTGATTTCTTTCATCGGTTCCTCAGTGAATGAAATGTCGAAATAACATGGAGTATCGTCTGTAGTGTATACACTTTCGAAGTGGGAAGAAGTGTTACCCGTTGTTGCCTTTGCTTTTTAACATCTAGGCTGAGGAAATGGTAAGAGAGGCATGGGAGAAGCTAGATGTGGGAATGAAAGTAGGAGGCCAGTGGATAAATTCGGTAAGATTCGGGGACGACCAGGCGTTGGTCAGCCGGTCAGTCAGTTGGTCAGTCACCTTCTCCGTCCTCCTCCACACCCACATCTTGAAAGCCTCAGCCTATTTTCGTATTCCTTTCTCAAGGTCCACGTTTCTGCCCCACACAACGCCACATTCCATATCAAGCTCTTCACCATCCTCTTTTTTACATCCTTACTTAAGGTCCCAGTCATCAGCTCCCTTCTATTATTGAACCCTTCCTTCGCTAGTACTATTCTCCTCCTAATGTCTTTGCTACTATGTTCTGTTTCTTCTAGCGTACTACCCAAATAATTAAATTGTTCCACTTTCTCCAGTTTGTTGGAACTTTCAGTTGGACGGAAAGGAAGACAAATGAGGAAGTGCTTGACTTATTTGGTGAGGAGAGGAAACTTGTGGATGAGATTAGGGTAAGGCAGGGTAGGTGGCTGGAAGCGGTAATGAGGGGCGAAGGTTCGCTGAAGGCCGTGATAGATGGAAGGATGTTGGTGAGGCGGGGAAGGGGAAGAAAGAGATTAGGTTTTATGGACAGGATGAAGAAAGGTAGGACTTATGCTGAGATGAAGAAAGAAATATTAGATGTAGATAGGGCACGGCACGTGTAAGAGTCCGTTGGATATTCTCTGACTTTCATCATAACCTACCTCTAACCGGTAGATTACTCTAATGAATGAATGAATTTCACGGAGTTTTCCAGCAAGTTAAGACTATATTGAGTTCAGAAAATAAGTGATCACTTGCCGTCAAGCAATCAAATTTCTACATTTTCGTTTGCGAAAAGGTGGTGAGCAACAATATATTTGAAAGATGGGAAGTGAATAATAAATACGAAATAAGGATAGCATGAAAGCAGGGGCGGGGTAGGTCATAGGTCACGTGACGTAGTACGGAGGTGGTCATAGCGACAGTTTGAGTGGCGTTGCGGTCACAGCAGGGTGCCTTGACTCGCAGACTCAGCAGTGCAAACCGCTTTCCACTACCGACTCCCCGCTGCCGCCCACCATCCCCCATACCGTTCAGAGCCCCTTTTCACCCCTCGCCATCTCCTAGCTCCAGCCTCCGCCTCTTTCTCCTAGTCGACGACCATTTCCGTCCCCGACGCCCTGGCCCGTGATCTATAACTTAAGGCACGCCTCCTTCCAACAATGCTCTCTAGCTCTACATCGTTTTTCAGCGTCGGAATAAGAATGGAGCATTTCGTGATACTCGGCTAGAAAGTTGCTCCCAGCACAGTCCTCAAGGTTGAGAAAGGAATTGTTTTGCTGAATCAAAAACATGCCTTGGAATTTATATTTCAATACATAGTTTGTCTAAACTAATGATCAATCTATTCAATGAAATTTGCATAAAGTAATCACTCGTCAATTGTTGCAATCACAGCTAAACGAACATCGGTCAGTGATAAATCTTTTTATGGAAAGTCTCAATCAAACGGGTATTTGGCTTTCGTGGTAACATTTTTATTAATATGACACAACAGTATAAGCCCTTTAAAATATTAACCCTGAAAGTAAATTATAAGAATTAAATAAGAGGGGCATAATGAGGGTAAACAATAAAACAAAACCTTTTGCTAAAGTTTGAAAAGTTTTTTTACTATGATAAAATCCATATAATTTGATTCATGACATGGGTTATTTTTAATAGAAGGCTGCGGAAAAACTGAAAGCCATTTCTCTCGTCCAACAGATATCCGATCAGACCACCTTACTTTTCCGCAAACAAGGGGTGTAAAAAATAGTATATTAGTTCGATCACCACGATTTTAAGTAAGCGAGACATACTTGTTTCATGTGAAACAAGCGCTACAGAAAGCTAAAGCCTATAAAGGTCCAGATTAAAAAAAAAAATCGGCACCTTCAAATTCCATTCGATATTAGAATCTTCTAGTCCTTTCAAAAAAAAGTTATTTACATTATATAAATAAACAAATCACTCCGCGTGAAAGAGTTTAGTCTTTGACAATTATAGTTTTCACTTACTTTTCCACGGAAAATTCAAGGCAGTGATTTGGGAAAAAAGAGAATTTGAGTGTCCTTGCATCTTTCTATTTAATTCATTTTCAATTTCACCCCATCTCGGTCTAAAACCAAGTTAGTTCCTTTGGTAAAAATGATAAATAAGACTTAATAATGCATCACGTATAATCGAGAGCAATGAAACTACCGCAAACTCCCCACGAAATAAGGCGAACATTTATAATATGCATAATCTATTCCGAATCGGCTCTAAAGTTTAAGAAAAAAAATACCAAATATGCAAAAATCACGTAAATAGATTGGTGCAGGTACCTTGATCCACAAGGTATTCTCCCAGTAAGGAGCAAAACTGTTATCAGTCGGTGAGCAAACTTTTTTTTAAATAAAATTTTAGAATTGATGAGATAGAACTCTTCGACAAATCTGCAGGTTACTGCCTAATCTATTCTTTGAGCAGATTAACTACTTTTTCTAAGAAAACAATGTGTTCAGCAGCATTATTGTAACTTTGTATCATTTGCCGATAGAATTAAGTTTAGTGGCCGATAATACAAAATAATATTTCTAAAACAACAAGGTATTCGTAAGCAATTGAAATGGATTTCTGTAGGATGGATTTTGACGGAATATTTCTTCATTGTTTTTCCATTTTAAATTGTCTCTTCTACACACAATTTCTCTGCTCAACTAAGACCTTTATCTCTCTTCACGCCGTCTGACACACTAAGCTTTTCCCTCCCCCGTGACCATTTTTAATTATTCTACCTTTAACTACAGTCTACAAAAATCCCTCTTCTCCTCACTGGTTCCAACCACTTGCTTGCCTCCTCCACCTCTCATCAAGCTGCTTTCTGTTCCTCTTTGTTTTTCTTCCATTTCGTCTATCGAACCTTCTCTATCCTTCTACCTCACCACATCACAAACTTATCGGCTCTCCCCTCCATTCTCCCTGGGGTCAAAATTCCGCTTTCATTTAACGCCAAGCTCCATATGAACTCATCACTACCTTTTGTTAATATATTTTCTCAGAGTTCCTATCATAAGGTCTCACCTATTCACAGTCACCTCTTTCGCAAACGCAGTTCTCTTCCTAATGTTCTTAGAAGTATGCCCATTTTTAACCAAATTGCTACCCAAGACACCAAGTTGCTTAATAGCTTCTTTGATACTATTCTTAAGACTCGATTTTCCTCATTTTTCACCATTCCTCTCCTTTCAATGTGACTTATCCTCATTTCATCTCTGTAACTACTTTTATAATATATCGAACTCTACTCTGACCTACTGTCTGAGAAACCAACCTAGATCCATCCGCAGCTTACCGACGCTAGATCATCCGCAAACCCATCCCCCTTAATCAGTTCCCCTCCAAATTTTACTCCGACTTCAAGATCCCCCTATGCATATACCTACCTAACTACCAATGCATATATGTGCTAAGAAGCACTGGTAATAATCAATAACCCTGTCTTAAAACTCAAGGTATGAATCCGCACACCAAATTTGACATTAGCTACCATTGCTCGAGTTTCATGGGCCATAAATAAGTTTTGTATCAAACATTTATGCATCCAGAAGTACCCCAGCATCCTATATCAACCTTCTTCATTGAACTCAGTCGAACGTCACCTCGAAATTAAAAAAATCAAACATACCTTCGTCATATTTTACAATCCTTCCTACAAAAGTTCTCGATACGCAATGAAGTCACATATAGAAGATGTGTAATCAGTAAATTAATTAATTATAATGTCTCACTGTTTATTTAGTGTTTTAACAGTTTCATTTCATAAGATACTCAGTTCCCCGATGAAAGCTTTTGCCTGGAAAATTAATTAAACATATTTTAATTCTCCCATTACATCCTTGCATAAATATTTAAGCCGCCATTATCTCTCAAATTCCCTAAAATTATTTTGTATTTGATCTAATTGTACTTTTCTTCAAGATGGAGTTGGGAACAAAATTGTGGATAAAATATTTTACCAATGAATGTAGAAATAGAAAAACTTGGGCATCGCGCTTCTCTCAATACGCTCATCTCCTCCATAGTATATTCAAGCATTTTCATTAAGACAGTCCAATTAACAATTTAATATTCTCAAAGATGACCGTATTGCTTTGTATGACCTGATGATAAAAATCTTCCCTAAAAGATTTATTTTTCGCAGCCGTCTTCGTAAAAATAAAAGGCATTCACAAGTCCTTGGATTGGACAATCGTGAAACATGCCCATCGAGATATAAACTCGAATAACTTTATTCCACAAAAAAAAAACTTTTTAACACCAGCACTCCTATCTGGACCCCTACCTTCCGTATACCCCTAAATGGATTCTCCTCCTATTTACCAATTTATCCCCACCTCTCCTCCGTTGTCGACCCCTAAGTTCCCCCTTCCGAATCTCACGAGCTCAGACATACCCACTTCCCCAAGCCCTCTCCGCACCAAAACAGGCTTTAACCCCAAACTACCTTCTTTTATTTCCACTACTCCCCCGCACTATCAATTATTCCCTCCCCTCCAGCTCTAAAAATCCCTCACACCCCCCTTACCCTCATACTACTCCCCCTTCCGCGACTCAGCCCCCCCCCTCCCAGCATTGCTCCGCTGTCCTTCCCCCTCGTCCTCCTCAAACGCCCTCACCATACTCTCACAGCTCACGCCCACCGTCTCTTGCATATCGCCACCATCTCCGCCAGTCCTTTCCCCCCTTACACCCTCCCCCCCCCCCAGCGACCTTCCCGCCATTCCTTCATCACCCGCCCGCCGTCCTCACCTCCCACCTTCACGTCCTCAACCGCCCGCCCCCTCCCCAGTTGCTCTCTCTCTCTCCTTCTTTCTCTCCCACCATCCCCCCAATCTCATCCCCTCACACCCGCATCGGTAGCTAGGAAGCAGCAGCAGCATCGACGGCGGGAACTAGCAGCTCCCGCAATAACAACGGTGCACGGTCTCTTTCGTGCTTCGGATGGAACTCTTATGGAGCCTGACTTTCTTGCGCCTTTGCTTCCACGATTAAGGTCGTTGGTTCACCACTTCAGAGGTCTTCAAAGACACCCACCGTGAAGTTCACTGTGGAATGCATCTCATATATGTCATTTTTATAAGGGATTCCAGAGAATGTCTAGCGACGAAGTAAGGAATTGAACCTTACCATGAGGGAATGGACGGCACAATGTTCCTCCCATTACTCACACTCCGGGATTTCCGCATGTTGCTTCTATATCTGGTGCAGATAACCGTGGTTCATCTTTCCTTTTGTAGAACTACTCTAGATTCGTTTTTATAAAAACATTTCTTCAGCAGTCGACAAGATTATTGCGTTTATTAAATCTCTATTCCTGCTTCACTTGACAATGTTATATTTCAGTCATTGGCAGGAATTGTAAGCTAGTCTCATTCATGCCCTTGCAATTTACCTTTGGCCCAAATCCAAAGGATTTCAAAACGTCTGAAATCAACCAGTCATTACAGTTCAATTTATTTCAACAGTTTTCTTTCCGAATCAGCTTTCCTACAAAAACTGGTATCCAAGGAAATTGAAAAAAAAAATGGAGAGGGATGACATCGGCATCAAGACACAAATGTTTCCATTTGCTTAGTTACAATGTGCACGGAGTTTGAGAGTCGTTTCTAGACGTCAAATGGAACACTTTTCAAATCATTATGACTGAATTTTAGGCTGTTTTAACATCGGCCATGCGTTGCAAATAATAATGTCGCTCTTCTATTACATTTTGCTCTTGAGTTGACTACAGCCAAAGTAGGCTGCACAAAATTCAGCGAGGGAAGCAGAATTCAAATATCTACATAAAGATGGAAATTATATGAGTAAGAGAACCAGAGGGTTACTCTACAACGCAATTAGAGAATCATGCCTCTAGCAGAAAAATTGTCTTGAGAAAGAATTTTTTTAAGCATACGAAAAATTCAACAATTAGAATTCTAAAAGTGTAGAAAAAATAAGAATACCCAATTCGTAGTAAGCATCGCCATTGAGATGACAATATATGCATTAAGATTCAATTAAGTCACTGTAAAAAAAACTATTTTGTTCGAGGCTTCAAAAGACCTTTACGATATTTATTTACTCAGTACGATTCATTCACTTTAAAATAATAAAAAGGTAGACCAATGCCTTAGCTATTTCAAGGGCTTATTAGCCGAGGGCCAAGAATCAAATACGGCATACGATAAATAATCAACGATCTAATGTGTTCCAAGTGTTCTATTCTTGACCAATGACGTGATACAATACATTAGATAAGAGAAGTAGAGATCATATTGACTGTGGGAAACAGGGTGCCACTTTTCAAAAGGTGTTTATAGATGTCAATCCCCGTCTTTAAAATATTTTATTCTAGGATTTGATACTGCCTATGGAAAACTAATAGTATTATAAATTCAGTCAAAAGCATATATTTATAAAAATTATATGCATACAGCCTTCATCTTAATGCATAATATACCTAGAATACTTAACCACTCCCGTGCAATGTCACCAGTAAGGTCAGTTATACTACGGGTATTTTTAAATATCTGCCGTATCCTCAAAAATTCGTCTCATAACTGTAGCCTGCCGAGTTGCTCAAGCGTAAGAATTTTTTGATAAACCAGTGGAAAACATGCCCTTTTCAATAAAATTTTAAAAAAAGTACAATCTGAATATCTGAGTCAGAATTGTGTGTGGGTGATTAGGGGACAAGATCATGGTTTGAGAGGAATGCGGCAACCGCGACCACTACGCGTCCTTTCTCGCCCCTCTGAACTCCAGGCCCTTCTATAAGGGTAATCCTTGGGAGGAAGAAGACAAAAGGCCACTTTTGTCCCCGGCCCGCCAAAACCCGGGATCGCGTGGGAAGTATTCCCGGCCGTCGATCTATCATCGGCCGACATTGTCAGACCCTCCTTCCCCTCGTTCGCTGCCTCAGTGCGCGCACAGCCTCACCCAGAGTGTCGTTGATGCGAAATCCTCCTTTATACTCCCATCCCAACCCATCATCCTGGAGTACGGTCAAAGCATGGCTCGATTTCTTCGACCCGGCTAGATGTTTTTCTTGTTAAGAAGCAGTTTTCCAAATTTAAAAAAAATTACATGACAATCTCTAAGCATGAAGCAACGCGTCACCGGTGTAGCAGCGCACCATTAAGAGGAACGAAGTGGTCATAACTGAAGCAACGGAGACAGAGCGAGGGAAGTGCGAGAAATGATGAGGGGAAGAAACGCCAGCATAAGTTTAGGAGTTGTAATTCATGAAACGAAGGAGAGATGGCGCCAGCGCCTTACCGAGCGGTGCTCTACAACGCTCCTTGATATCACGGCAGTTGCACCAAATTTGATGCGTGGAGGCATGATGCCCTGCGCAAATAAGTATCCCAAGTCGCAGGAGTATTATCCATGAGAGTTCCCGATGTAAACAATAGGTGAAAATTAATTGATTTCTGATTGTAAACAATGGGTGAATATAAGCAAGAGTGCAAAAGAAATGCATCAAAATAAAGGAGAAAAAATCGAAAATGTAGCGCAACA
Source organism: Pyrrhosoma nymphula (assembly GCA_963573305.1). Taxonomy (NCBI): domain Eukaryota; kingdom Metazoa; phylum Arthropoda; class Insecta; order Odonata; family Coenagrionidae; genus Pyrrhosoma; species Pyrrhosoma nymphula. The sequence continues at coordinate 169,876,034 of OY754327.1, forward strand.
TTCGACCCTGTATCAAATACTATGCACTAAAAATCTCAACTACGACAAAATCATCATTATGAACGTTTACTATAAATTTACGTTCTGATTATAATCATCGAATAGCAGCAGAATAATGACTCAGCGTCCTTTGGAAACATGAAATACTAAAAAAAAATTAAAATATGCCGATGGATCTGGCGGTAAACCGCAAAGACTAAGTATCATTATTAATACCGGACATCAACCTAGAGTGCACACTATCTTCTCCTGCGTTCCGTCAAAATCAGCAAACTTTGAATCGCATCCATTATTTCATTATTTCCCTACTAATCACCCAAATAGGCCGGAGTCAAATTATGTAGGAGTTAAAAGATGACATCATGGCTTAAAACTAAGGGATACTTAGCTATGAATAAGTAGATGACCTTAATAATCGTGTCCTTATTTGTTTTTAAAAACATTAAGAGATGCATGTATTTCTTCCGTAGCCTGATTATGTGCAACAGATTAATGTAGGTACTCGATGCAAAGTAGGAATTAGTCAAAACAGTGACGATAATTCCAACTTTAGTTGACTTGAAAACAGAAAAAAGACGAATTGAAACTGGTCCCGGAAAAAAAGAAAGTTATTTCATTCACATAAAAGTTGAAAATTTTGATGAAATTTAGCACGAGCATTCAGAACATTATATTCCTATTTTACGCATTTTATATTTCGTGGTAGCAACAATTTAGAAGTTCTTACAGGCTAATTACTTTTTTACAGACCGCCCTCTCCTACCATATTCATAGTTTGCTTTGAATATGCTCCCTTGTAACACGGACGAATATTCCTCGTTATAAGAGTCTCTTCAACCATATTCAACCCACGACCTCCTCGGCGTATCTTACATCGTTGACTCTTCATCTATCTGGGTTATTCAACCATTCCCTCAATATGGCCCAACCCATGAGGCACACTCACTTCATGCTTGTTCTTTCCCAAATATATATTATAAATTAGTTACGGACCCACTCGTTCCTCATCTTTCAATGTTACCGCTTGTCCTATCAGAGTACTCTATGCGTACCCCATTCTCATGACATTTATGCTCATCGGCGATTATCAAGTTTCACTTCCATTTGCATGCAGCAGGTTGGTGGGTAGGAGTATATTTCATGTCATTCATTCTTTCACGCAGATTTTCTTCCACGTGCTATAAACTACCTGTTCTACAAGAATTCTTACGCATCTTAAAATCTATGTAACTATTTCACAACCATTTGACCAAGACAATTCCTTTAAATCCATCTTTCCTGCCAGTGTGGTTTAATTTATTAGTTATTGAGTGGCATGTTTTAATTCACTCAAAATCTATTTCACTCCATCAACTCGCCACCATTATCCGCACTTTCGTGGCATTCAATTTACTCAATCCGCACAAGCTCAGATTTTCCACATCTTTACCATTTAACCCTTTCAAATGCCATCTCAATGGAATGACTATCCCAAAGATATGAATGTTAATACGTATTTCACTATGGATATTATCTAAGAAAAGTAGTTGTATGGGTCTTATCAAGTGGAAAATTTGCAACAATGCCAAAACTAACCTGTCAGCTGCACAATGTAAGCACTTTTGAGTTTATTCACCATGTATTGCAGTATCAAATGGTTTTATAAGGTCATAAGTAATAATCTATGGTGGTGCCAATTAAAAATTTCGGTAAGAAAATTTTAGAATTGACGCCATGTATTTTTTAGCAATAATTAGCAATGACATGTAAGTCAGAATCCTATACCTTAGTACCCATCTGTTTTATCACTGTTTTCTCTCTTTAGGAAGCGCACCTCTAAAATATGAACCGTTTTCTTGATAAACTCGACGCCGCCAAAAGTTGTTGATTAGCTCCATAAATACTTATGAACAGACTAGTTATCGTTTGCACAAAAGTTATTCTCTCTTATAAAAGGAAATAAAAATTGAGGTTGTAAATAACCAGTAGATTGTAAAATTGAGGTGGTACATTACATGATGATATCTATTTTCATGCAGATAAGTCATAAATAAATTCTAACTGTCCGAAATAGTATTAGTACATATAAGCATATGCTGTTCTAAGGAAAGATTATTCGTGTTCGCCATTTTTCATGCACAAACTATTACCGCTTGCTTACAAAAACCATTAAATACTGAAATCCTCTAAAATGTACACGTCATGTGGTTTATGTCATAGTTGATACAAGCAAACAACTCCATATACTATAACAGGACTCTATACTATGTAACTAACTCTATCAATCCTATGGTTGAACTAAATAAACTTGGGTTCCGACACCATTAAAACACACTTTTGACACGTTTTTGGTAGTGATAACACAAAATTGAAAATGCGTGTCCCTCGCGAAAACATTATGAAATCAGTACCTTTTTTGTTTTCTTTATAATGGCACATATATTCAATAAGCGATTTTAAAAGTTCATAAAATAAGGACACAAGGAATATTTTTAAAATTATAAAATGATCTATTGAAGGCAGGTTAAATTCTGGGAAAGTACCAATAATCCAAGGCTTTACGTGCAAAGCCGGGTACTTCGGTTGGTATTTTTCTAAACTTTAAACTCACGGCTTACTGTATTGTAAGTCTTAACTCGAAAAGTGATCAGGAGAAGAATCAGTGCAATGATCAACCGAATTTCAGGAAAGGAGGAGGTATCACGTACAGACTTGGCAGTAATATGGCAACTGTAACTAAAAATATTAAATTAAGGTATGTATTGTAAAAATTACAGTGCCATGTAAATATCCATTACATTGATATGTGCAAATTGTCCTTATAAAAAAGTTGCTAATTATCGGAGTAACCAAATTTTTAATAATCCCAAAATTAGTCTTTTACGTAAGAGACATGAAAGTTACCTCGTACGAAGATATATCAAAACTGGCGAATGACAAATTAGCATCAATGCCAGTGAATATGCCACCAGTGAATAAATGCTTGCAAGCTTTGTTTTTTAGCAATACATTCACGAAAAAATTTCTTTTCTGTATCAGATATGCAACAGCATAACGGCATGTAGTAAGCACGCTCTTTTCTTTTATGTTTATGCGTTTATGAGATAAGCTTAAGTAGCTATAAGATGAAGAAAAGGTCCTCTTTTGGCCTGGTTTCTGAAAATACTGGCTCAAATTTCTCCTTAAGTATTACGAAGAAAAACGAGCAATGGTGCACGTGGTATCTTGAACTTATATAACATTTTTGGACTCTACTTACTTAACCCAGTCTTATTTTCATAGCTGACTAGTAAGTGGGATGTCAGCTGATGCTCCATTTATACCAACGTACCAACCAATAAAATTACTTAAGATTTTCATCCTCTCACCCCTCGTGTTTGAGCAAAAAAAATGTATAGGGTATATATATAAGTAATGTATAGGTAAGTAAGGTATAAAAAAATGTATATTCCGGTAAGGAGATGCTGGAAAGGAACAAGCAAAAAAAGGAGGGAATCCATCGAGATTTGGCTGGGGTGTGAAAAGTGGAGAATAAGAAGAGCCTAGAGGAGGGGAAGAAGGAAGCAGGACTCCGGAGAGGATGGTTAAGCTGGGACCTCATTGAGGTGAGTATTCCCCCATCAAGCTCTGGAGAGGAAGAAAGGGAAAGGAAGAAGGGAGGGATGGGTCCTTGGTCAAAATTGCTTCCTTTTTCCGCCAGCACCTGCAGCACTAAGTGGCTATGACGGTCTGCGCTGCAAAAGGAAGACGGGGACCACTTAAAAGTATGTGAAGGGAGCCAGAGGAGCGAGGGGCAAATGAGAAGAGAGTGGGAAGGCGCGCAAAAGGAAACGGAAATATATTACCCCTAAATTCGAGAGAGACAGAAAGACGGATTCTTTTCCTCTTATTAATTCGAGCTGCAATGAATAGAAGACCAGTTCCTCGCTGGGAAATCCAGAAAAACAATGTCCCTCCTACGCCCAAGCTGAGGTTTGTTTTTTCAAAGAATTTCTGTCCTTTTCAGTATTCAAAATTCTGAGAAAAACTAGTTTCTGAATATTCTCTACCGGTTTCCTGATGACGCAAGCTTCGGGTACGGATTGAATACATTCTTTTCAAAAGATCGAAGCCTCAAAATATGAAAATACTGCAAATGCATGCATTGAGTACCCAGCAATCGTAGGTGAGAATGAACAATTCTCCCCACTCATCATATTTCTCTTGGCCAAAAATAGTTTCCTCGTATTTTTTCATAGCTAAGAGTTTTTCACGTCGCCGCTATTATTCATTTCTGTGTTCTAGCGTCCCAGCGGTGAGTGCGGTCCTTGATTGACTTCACGCAAACATTTTCTCCCTCTCGAAAAAAATTGAGAACTACAGCCTGCATATCACTGTTTGGTTAGCTATGCATATGCTATTCATATACTGAGAACCCCATTATGTATTTATTCATAAAAAAGATCAGTAAAAGCTTTACATTTTTTCTCTTGAGACACTGTTTGCCTATGATCTAAAAGTAGTACATTACTAATAGAATCGTACTTCAGAAATGAACTCTTTTTTCATGTCATAACTCATTTCCCATAAGTATAGTATCACTTTCATGAGAACGACAAAGTGTGAGTACACGAATACCAGCTTGAAGCAGCAAAATTGAAATACTCAATTAGTCAAACAACGCGCAATTAGTCAATCCTGACCAAAGCTCCAAGTATGAAATGAGTTATAATAATATAAAATATTTTAGACTGAAGATAAGCACTAGCATTATGATCCTTTTTTAATAAAAGTCTGATTAAGTAATATGTACAAAGTTCTTGACTCCCTCCTTTGGTTATACTCAGAGCTTGAATAAACGAGTTCTTTGCCTCATGATTAGCGTCTATTAACCAATTCTGCCCTTTTGATACAATGGTATTGTACTATACACTGGAGAGCCATTTACAGATTTGGATTATAGTCACAACTCCCTCGCTGAAGGTGGATTTCCGGCAATATCCCATCCAACTTTCGAAGTTTCCCACCACTTATTTCTGGCCATTATTTAAAAACTTTATTTTTTTATACGTATGAATAAATTTTAATCAATTCGATACAGTAAAAATTCTTTGTTTCCATTAAGTTACCATTATGACACTAAAATGCGAGAAGAAAGAAATCATTTAGTACTCGAGAGTAGCAGCATGTAGTAAAAGCTATCAGGTGAGGTGATCGGTAACCGAGGTCATTTAACGCCGTTCATGATAAGAGGATAACCTAAGGAATAGGGGCAGCGTGGAGAGACACCCGGCATCTGTGTTAGCCTTCTATTAACGAAAAGGGCCAAGAAGTCTACAGTCTAATGCCTCATCCGGAAGGAGGAGTACCGCAACTGAAATGCACCTCCCATAGCCTACCTACTCCTCCAAGTAAATGAAAATTCATATTTTTAATATCACATCATTACCCAATAAATTCACCTATCATCAAAAGCGATTCTTTGTCCAGATAAGAAGGAGATCCTGTCTTTCACCATATGTTTCCTGCATGAATACATTTCGAGGCATTTGAAACAGACCGATGCGGGATAACTTAGACAATAATGATACACTGATAAGATGATAAACTGAATGGTTTACACATAGGTACACATCCGAGAATGTATGAAGATAATATCATTAACTTCCTTATGTCCAAAATAAAATAGTTTCCTTTCATTCTTTCTAGTCTAGAACTGCGGTATCGTAAAAAATGTATAGCAGCATCAAAAGGACTGCTAGTTGTAGTCGTTTCAAATGGGTTACTATGCAGCCTGACACGGAAGTTTGTTGTTCAGAAAGGTCGAAGGTTCGGATCTCGCTTCTGACATGAGGGTTTTGCGCCCTGAGCTACCTGGTGACGAGTGAAAATTAATCAGGATCCTAAGGCCATTCGTGCCGCCGAAGAGGGCATTAGATAAAAAAATATATTTGCAGCTTAGTCAATACAAAAACACATAGCAATCATGTGACATATTTTGGCTAGATATAATGTGAGCTTGAGCCCATGACTGATTATTAAAAAAAATCGAATAATTCTAATAATGGCCACTCAAACTAATAAACGTCTTCAATGCACCTAAGTTAGTGTCATTAGTAGCCACCTCTAAAGCCGCCTCCAAAACTACCCAGAGTCGGTGGATTGGCCTAGGTCACAATTGATTAATCCATCAAGGGCTTCGACTCGAAAGTCACGGCAAAAAGTCTATTGTTCATCATGGATTATCAGGAAAAACATTAGTGTGATTTGGTTAATGAAGTAAAACAACTCTGAATAGATATATGCACACAAAATGCTATAGATATATGTATACATAACAATCCTAAAGGAAATTAAAGTTACGTTAAAGAGGTATCTTTTGATGAACTTTCAAGCATTTTTCATGCATTTTGAGATTATTTCTGAGCACATTTCGAGTGCATAAGAGCAAAGGGAGACTAGATTAACGAGAAAAAATATCGACAGAGCAGGAAAAAAGCTGATAAAATACTAAAAAGAAAGAAAAAGGAGCATTTGAAAAATATGGTAGAAACTGTGGAGCATCTCAGCAATGAAAATGAAAGTAAGAAGTTCGATCAAGCAGTAAAACACATGAGCAAAGTATATCATCCAAAACTAAACTCATATAAGAACAAAAATGGCGAAGTCATAGGGGAGGAGTGTCAGATAATAGAAAGACGGGCAGAATACTTCAATGAACTGCTAAATAAGGAAGTATCCTCAGAGATCGAAGAACACTCACTAGTTCATACTGCAGAGCAGGATGTACCCATCCCATCTATAGAGGAGGTAACTGAAAGTTTGAAAATGCAAAGAAATGACAGGGCACCAAGAGAAGATGGTATATCAGCAGAATTGATAAAAAATGGAGGCCCAGAACTAATGGGAGCACTACACCAACTGGTCTGTGGTATTTGGAAATCAGAGGAGCTTCCAGAAGAGTGGAGAACTGGATTTATTTGCCCAATATTTAAGAAAGGTTATAAGTTAAATTGCAATAACTATAGAGGCATTATGTTACTGAATGTAGCATATAAAATTTTCACCAGTATTCTCATGAAACGAATAAGTATCTATGCCTAAGACATTCTAGAAGAATACCAGTGTGGCTTTAGATGTGGAAGAAGGACCATTGATCAGATATTCGCAGTGAGACAAACAATGGAGAAGTGCTACGAATATAACTTTGATTTGCATATACTCTTCATTGACTTTCATCAAGATTTTGACAGTGTGAATAGGAGAGAAATGATCCATGCTGTGAAAGGTTATGGTATTCCACAAAAGCTGGTTAATTTGGTTGAGATATCACTGAAGGAATCCCAATGTAAAGCCTTTGTTTTGGGTAGAGCAAGCAGCGCTTTTGAAGTGACCTCAGGAGTAAGACAAGGAGATGCTCTCTCAGCTGTGCTATTTAACTTGGTTTTGCACAAAGCAATGAAAGAATTGAAATTAAGGGGAACTATTGTTTATAAATCCAAACAAGGTTTTGTATATGCTGATGATATAGCTCTGATAGCAAGAAGTATAAAGGATCTTAAAGAAATGTTTGCTATCATTGAAGATATTGGGAAAAGAATGGGCCTCAATGTAAATGAAGATAAGACCAAATACTTGAAAATGTCTTCTTCACAGGACAAACGAGAGCTACAAAACCTAATTATTGGGAATTACGATTTTGAGGGCATAAGAAAATTTACTTACCTTGAAGTAATAGTAAATAATGAAAATAAGATCTCTGATGAGATAAATCAAAGGGTAATGCAAGGTAACAAGGCCTATTTCGCAAATTTACACCTCCTCAAATCAACTCTTCTGTCTAGAAAAACTAACTTGAAAATTTATAAAACATTGATAAGACCAGTAATTACATATGGAGCTGAGACATGGGTCCTATCCAAACAAGATGAAGAAACATTAAGAAGATTTGAAAGGAAAATAATAAGGAGAATCTATGGTCCAGTAAAAGAAGGAGAAACGTGGAGAATAAGAATGAACCATGAAATAAACGAAATATTGGAAGAGAAGGATATAGTTAGGTTCTCGAAGTCATTGCGATTGTCATGGTTGGGCCATGTTGAAATGATGTAAGAGTATAGAATGCCCAAATTGTTAATAAATAGCAAGATGGAAGGAGGTAGGAGGAGGGGAAGACCACGCAAAAGATGGCTGCAAGATCTTGAAGAGGACCTGAAGACAATGGGGACTGGAAGATGGAGAGAAAAAGCAAAAAGGAGAGCCGAATGGGGGCATATAACTGAGGAAGCCAAGGCCCACACCGGGCTGTAGAGCTGTGGAAGAAGAAGACCAATTCATTGCAACAAGCTGTGTATCGTTCTCTGGTGCTTTTGTACTCGTCAACCTGATGAAAAGTAGAGAACTTTCACCAGGAAATAAGGCTCTTTGTAATGATACATGGGAAATCTTTTTTGTCTAACAAACTCTAACCACATTAGCATGAATGTTGCATAAAATCAACTTCTTCAACACGGAAATAGGATATTTTGTGGAATGTATTATGACAGCATATACTGCCAAGAAGAAATTAATCCCTCATTTCTCGCACTCCCTGTCTCTCGGAAGGCACTCATTTCTAAGAAAGCAGTCATCATGGAGCGAGCGCCTCTTCCAAAATTACGCACCTGCTCAGGTCACCGTAGTTAACGCGAAGGAGAGGGAAAGGAAATACGTTTATAAGAGAACGTGAACGCGGGGCGCAAGGTCTCAAGCTCTCCCGGCGTCCGCGGACGCACCTGCCGGCGCCCGTCCCACGTCGCGCCCCGCCTTCTTCGGGAAAACTCTCTCGGCTTGCTCGCTCGACTGGAGGGCTTTCCACGCGAGGTGGTGTCATAGCGCAATAGAAAGCGAGAGTGAATTCACAAACAGCGAAGATGGAGCCTCAATAAGGCTCGTGAGCATTGGAGACATGATCTTTCCCTGAATGACTGGGAGCGATGACCAAGATAGTCAATGCCAAATTAATTTGTAAAATGGTAGACTATACGCGTTTATGATAGTGGTGTATCATTCATTATTGGAAGGGATTGTGCCCGGTGTGCTTCATAGAAATTTCATTTCATAAATACTTACCAATTGGAGATGATACAATTTTGGGGATAATCAATTAGATGTGGAAATTTGGCTCAATTTCTACCCAATATTTTTGTTTTGCTAAATGTACGAGCCAGCCCTCAGATTTACGATACGATCACTCATTTGCAACTAAATACGACTTAGAGATGACATCGACATCAGCAAATGGTGTAGTAGCATTAATCGAATTAAAACTAAGGCACGAAGGCAATTTCACCTACGCTATTAATAATTACTGACTTGAAAATTTATAATAATGACTGAGACTTATAAGGTCATGGAAACCTTATTAATTGATGTCTTTCTTATGCTTCGATATATTTTGCTTATTCGGTATGTTTTTCTGCATGCTGTTATTAAGTTAAAGTAAAAATCAGCAACAAAATATGTTTAACTTGAACCTAGAAAATACCTAGAAAAATTACTTGATATGCCGAGTCATTATTCACCAGGCTTAATGATTTAATGAAGGAGTGGCTCTTAGTAATGGAGAAAGACGAGACATATAACAGAAGACATCATAACTATAACTATTTATCAATTTTTAGGTTCGTATTCAGAGTCAACCCCACTGTGAACTATTCTGAAGCTGTGTTCATTAAATTCTCGACCCATTGACACCTCATATCAGAAAATTAATGCATTTCCTCTTAATCAAAAGGATTTCTCAAATATTCTTCCTCCTCAGGTAGATGTGAAATTTTTCATGTTTGTGAAAACAAGGTTAAATTATAATTTATTAAATTGTCTCTGATCTCCTTGTTTTATTTTTTCTTTAGAGGCCATATCATTTTAAATACCTCAAAAAATACTTCCATCAGTTTTATTTTGATACCCTAATTCAATGCCCATGTCATCATCTTGTCTCTTTTTACAAATCAGTCAAATTTGTATAATCACCCGTTTTTTTACTATCATCCTCACGAAAGGAAAAGTGCTCATGATATTTTCCTCCCATATTCAATGTCGCCAGTGAGAATTAATATCCTGACTCTAAAACGAGGTACATAATTGCCTGAAATTAATTCTTCCTTCACTACATACTCGACGTTTTCAATATAAATATGCAAGACCAAAAATTGCATTATTTTGCCAGTACTTTGAATATTTTGTTTTTTTCGGGCAGGAATGATATTTTATATTCCCCGTTCTAGAAACATCCTTATACGGTTCATCCGCAGTCATAGGTCATCCCTAACTTCTCTAAGACAGTGGAATAAAAGCCCTTCTTTTTCATTTTGGCCCTCGTATGAAGTAAAAGTTTGCATCAGAATTCGTACGTATGAGCTGGGATAGATCAACCCTACAATAATCGCAGCAATATTCATTTGTTCAGCACCACCTCATTTCACTCATTTCTGAACTAAGAAATCCATCTAATTTTCTTTCCACTAATATTTTTTTTCAAATACGCCCTTTCCCCTAGTATTATTTTTTTTAGATCCACCCCTTTTTCATAGCTACAAGGTTACAAAGAGTACAGTGCTAATAAAAACTATAATTAGCTTCTGACTCTATAGAATTTAACTCACATCCTTATTTATGTGGGTACGGCATCAACATTTCAGCTTATTTATTTTCGTTTAAATTCTTCCCATGAGCTCAATACCAAGCCTTATATGTTGATCGGTAGTTTAATTAAACTGGCTAATAGTAGTTCAAGAAATAAATCACCATCGTTCCGCTTGTTTTACTGATATGACCCCCTCCATAGTAAACCCCATCTGAAAGTTTGACTGATGAACTAGTGTACCCAGAGTTGACTGACTTCACCCAGACTGTTAAAATCACGTCTTCCAGAAATAAAGAGATGAGCTGGTTCCCAATGCAATAATAGCATGATTGTTTCTTGTTTGCAAATTTAAACACAAAAACTCTTTTAGAAATAATTACAACACGCCAAGATTACATCCGGATGCGCATTGTTCTGCAACGGAAGAAGAGCCGGCCCTTAATCCGGTCGATGACAATCCTAGAGATGGCGGAAACCATTCGTTTTCACGGCAATTTTCATCAGATTTGCAACTTTTGGAGTTATCTTAGACTAGAGTTAAGGTTAAATCCCACAAAAAGCCTCCATACATTGAGCACTTATTTTGTATTCATTATTCCCTTATATTACCGCTAAACTCGGCTTCAGCGATATGATCCTACATTCCTAAGTTAGTGGATACACTAAGTAGTTTCAAGCAAATATCAATGGCAAGAAAACACTACTTAGGTGGATAAGTTGGATTTAACGTTCAATGAATGAATGGGAGAGAATCTTAACAATTTTCGCTCGTGTTTTCCACTGCTGAACCCACCATCGTCATCAGAGATGTCTAGATCATGTCATCAGAGATAGCGGAGTCAGCTATCGAAACGTCGGCAGCCCATTGCCTGACCTGGTGGAAAACCCTTGAAGACTTCACTCAAACCATACGCCGGGAAAAACATAAATCTTACAACTTTTACTTCAGGTCTCCACCCCTTGGGTATTTTTTTTATTTATCTTGGAGGGAGGGGCGAAAAATGAGCCATGAGGTATTTAAAAATTGAATTCCAAGTAATATTATGGAAAAGACTAATTTGATAGCTATTAATGTAATTTTCGAGACCATTGAACTTTTTATCAGCATTATTCTAAGAATCAATAATAAATAAAAAAAATTTGGAACCATGGAAAAAATATTGCAAGATACAATTTAAAATGAATCCCAAAAAGTAGAAGAAGGTCTAACATAATCACAATGATTATGTTGACTAGTTAAAATGTCTTGAGTGCAATAGCCCGGTGAATGATCAAATATGGCATACAGTGTAGAGCAAACTTTCTACTTAATGGCTACGAGTACGTAATCAAGTATAAAATAAATATTAAACATTCTTATAATTTACTATGCTAAAAGAAAATGGTTTCACATTTAATATCAGCCATCATCCTTAGTGAGAAAGCCAATCTCAGATGGCCAAAGGTGAAGATGGACATGCTGCAAGCCTGTCTGTAGCATGCCAGAGCGCGATTCTCTGTCCGAGTGCTAGATGTTCTGGAAGTGTTGCTTGTAACATTCCCATCCACTGAAATTTCTTGCTTCATCAAGTCAATCAAAATCTAAGAATGCATTATTATTTTCCAGGTTTACTCCAGAGGTGATATTGTGACTCATTTAAGCGGCCTCCTCCAATTTAAGACTCGGCGAGTAAATTCCAAAATAAAAATATTATTTTCCTTTACTCCGAAACACAATGGGTAATTTCCAGAGCAACGGTCTGTCGATTTCAGGAGCAAAGGCGCACTTTACCATTTCATTCCCCTTTTCCCTTACACTCCATCTCCTATGTATCCATTTGAACTCCAATCGATTCGTTCCTGCTTTGAGCTGGTTTTCCTTTCCTCTTCCCCGCCCCGAATGGCTTACCCACTCCACCCGCGACCGTTCCAAAAAACGACCCGCTCCTACTACCGCCCTCTACCCAAAACGCGCGCACTCCCATACGCACGAGCGAGTAGGTACCTCACATCTCGCACCACCTTGCGCACCCGAGAGAGAGGGAGGGAGAGAGCGGGCCCGGCCATGGCCGAGCGGCCGGTCCGAGGGCGACGGGCACTTGCACGGTTACTTGGCCACGGACGGCCTCCCGCTCGCCATCTAACTAGCGGGTCCGATCTCGAGCCGCGAGCGCTTTTCGTCCGAGCGGGCCCGAGACCGAATCGAATCGTTCTCCGGGATCAACTCGGGAAACGCCCCTGAATTATCGCCCCCGAAGGGCCAACGAGGAGGAGGCGCGGGGAGGAAGTTGAATCGGGAGAGGGGGATGAGGAGGAGTAGGGTGAGGAAGGCCTCCCTGGGATTAATAGCATGAGAGAGGAACGTTATGTGGTGCGACCGAATTGCGTGAGTCAATACGGCGGGCGGCGTTCTGCGCACCGTGACTTCAAGAAGAGCAAGAAAAGTGTCCCACCGTCGGGGGGCAGCAGCAGCAGCATCTGCCTTTCTCTTCCGCTGCCTAAAAACGCGAGCGACTTTTTTAGCCCCCCCTTCTCCTCACCCACCCACTCCAACGCCCACTTTTCCCTCCCCGTCGCAATGCCACCCACCCAACGGCGCATCCGGTCATTTGAACGGCAGTTTCCCCTTTTTTAATAAGAGGGGGAAGATTTCGTGTGTGCGCGTTGTTATATATATAATAAAATTGAAGATCTTATCTCGCAACCTCCCATTTTCCATTTTACGAAAAGTTTCGAAGGGAATAGTGCGTGGCTTCGAACTGATGTGTAACCGAAATAGCGATTTGCATAAGTCTGTGACAACGAAAGAGCTTGGTTGCTCCCCATGGCATCCTGGAAAACTCATTTTTACCGCTCCCAATAATAACACATCACTCAGAGCATTTTAATCACCATTACATGGTTCAAGTGTTCGCTCAATGCCGCAACGAAGTGAAGTTTTTATGTGGCCCTGGGTATCATCCCAAGCAGGAAACAGCCATAATGACGAAATCAGTTAATAAACCATAATCGTATCCAATATACTCCCGCGAATTCTAAAGTCTCAAGTTTTGATGTTTTCACAACGCAAACAGCTTAAGTCATCTACGTCGTTTGTGTTTCCAAAACAAATAGTTAAAATAACCAATTGCCGTCAGCTTATTATAGGATCTATGGCCTCTGAAGTCTTCCTGGGAATTATTTACCAGCATTGATTGGAAATGACGTAGCAAGAGAAATGGCCCTAAAGAATTCTGCAAGAGAATAGCTAAAGTTTCATCTTAAATCTGAGCAAAAAATAATTTTCGTTGGCCAAATATTAATCAAGCCCAGTGACGCAAACCAGCAGTGGTAATAGTAATAGCAGTAGTAACCAGCAGTAGTAATTTTAATGCAAATAATAGCTTATCTTAAGTCTGAAAATGCGAGAAAGTGCTAATCATTTGCCACATACGCCAGAATGTTTTACCACAACTCATACATATGTTTCATATGTTTGAAATGTAGTTGAAACGAATAATGCATATGCAATACCTACTATAAATTATTTGATACGAAAAAGACAAAATGATTGTAACAGGATTATACCTGACATGTAGTGACTACGCTAACATTATTTCTTTAGTGATTTAACTAACATTGTGTCATATAATTGATAAGCCTATTCTACTCTGTCACAGCCAAGGCTTGATAGGTTATATACCAGGCCACATTATAACTACTGAAACAGAACTCGGATAACAATTCAACATAGTAATTCAAATTTTACGTTACAATGACTGCTGGAGAAGCAAAACATGTAATTTGTAAAACCGCGTCCAATTTCCATCGTCTATATATTTCCATTGCCTGTTGAAAGTACTTAAGAGTGAAATAGGGAGTCTTAGGAACGAGCGAGGTATCCATCGTGGATAATGTAATACTTCCCCGAAACTCTCCCTTTCGCTCCAAACTGGCGAGTGCACCGCTCCTTTTATTCACTTTTGCCTCCGGGAGCAGCTCTTCAATCGTCCCGCCCCCATCTATACCCTCCTCCCCCCCCCACCCCCCGTAGAGCACACACCGACACTCCCCCATTCTCTCTCACGCCCATTCCGAACTCTCTTTCTCCCTCCTTAACTATCGCCTCGCCCTCGACTTTAGATGCATATCCATCTAATATCTGCTTTCTTTATACCCGCTGATCCAGCCATTCGTCACATCGCACCCGAACGCCGTTCACCTACTTTTGCCCACAGTTACATCTTCCCCCTCAATCCGCGAAGCTCTTCTAGTAATCGAATTTAACTCTTTTCCCTTTTTATCTGCGTCCCTTCCTTAGAGCACGACTCTAGTAAAACAGCCAATATTATGATGACATAGTTCGTGACATAATATACCTGATAACCTAAGTTGACATTGAAACGGTCACGCCTGTTGATAACATACATAATACACATCAATATCTCAGGTGATGAAAGCATGACTATGACGTGCTCCACTCAGTTTTTGTTCCAATGCCAGAACATGAACAATTGAAGAAAGGACGAAAACAAATAATCCAACAGAGAAAGTAGGTGAATATCGCATAGGATACAATTTTTTACAACCGCCGGAAATTTTTTTAAGTTAAGATTCATTTCGAGGAACTGAATGGAACTTTAAATTATGTTTCCAAATAACTGTCAGATACTTTTCCACATCAAATTCTGCAATTGGCATAAAAATAATAGGCAGTTTTAACTTATGTAACAATAATGTTCATGTCTTAGTGCCAATTGTCACAAGGAAGACGATATTGCGATGGTAAAAAAAAATGCTGCATTACTTCAAACTACTGCAAAAGAGATTGCCGCGCACAAATCTATTTAAAATCAATCAAGTAAATGAAATGTCACATAAAACGCCAATACATAAAAAGTTTTTCCCACCACCGGTTTAGTCCTTAAAGTTAAATATTTTACTAGTGCCTTTTAAAAAAAGAGGAAAAACAAAAAAATTCAATGGAATTGAACATAATTATGATCGATAAATAATGGAATACAAAGCATAAATATTTAGTTTCAATCCTTTTGGAGCTATGAAAAACCATCCACAGCCTTGTGGATCGCGGCGGAACTTTAAGTTTAAATAGAAATAAATCAAAGCTACGGCAAGTAAACAATACTTTAACATTTGTTCAGAAATGCATAACTCATAGACTGAATTTTCGCTCATTATCAAAAGATAGTACAACCACATGATCATGTACCCTGACACAAATATAAACAGCATTCGGTATCCAAATACTTGGACGATCACAGTTACTTTCATATACTCTAACCTGCATTCCCACACAACAGAAGCACGATTTCAATTTATTACCTACAAATTTTTTAATGACTCGCCGGTGAAAAAGAATAAGAACTGCGGTACGTGAGAGCATAAAATATGATAGGATGCACAGATTACGGTTCATTCTTCTTGATATGATTTCAGGAGATTTCAACGATGGACGAATATCTACAGTCCAGCGATATAGAAAAGGGTGTTCCGTGGAAATGGAATTACCCAAGATGAGAATCAATTAATCAATGGCAAATGAATGAATTAAATGAATGAATGGCAAAGTTGTTGCAGTAGTTATTAATCACAACGACTTATGTGACAAACACTGTAGCCAAGAATTCTCATATCGAAAAATATACGCAATTTAATACAAAATACTTTAAGCATGTACGATATTGTGTTCTTTTTAGTTTTATAGCTGCATAAATAATAATTGCTAATAATACTTATGTGGGTAAACAGCTTCAAAATGGCGAGTTGAAAGGATTACACTTGAGATAAAATAAAAATGTTTAATTTGTGTCATTATATTCTCCATTGCTCGTCACATTAATTAATATGAGCGTTTCACAATGAGAAAGCTTTCAGCCCTCTAAGCGGAAGCTATCTATTCAGTAAGAAATATAACCCTCTTTGTCATTCTTGAAAAATCCAAAACTGATTAAGGCTCAATTAAGGCTGCTTGTGTATCATCCCTCCAGGAACTTACTCGGTAAGTAAATAATTTAAGAAACAATAAATAAACCTCATTATACAAAACTTAAGAAAGAGTCTCGGGCAGAAAATTAAGAAAGCTATATCTATAGAAGTTAATTATTATATATACCCTATAGAATTTAATTTAGGCCGAGGCTCAAGCATTTAAACCTAAATTTAATGGCTCAAAGAAATATAAGTCATAATATCGCCAAAATTAAATAGCTACTGCGGTAAAGATCGAAAAATGTTTTCTTACGAAACATAATGTAAAGAAAATTAATGAAAATTATCAGCAATTTTCTTTTCAAGCAGAATTATTTATTTTATTTTTAACGGGACACCATATCCTAAAAGGAAAGAGGTACCTATCGATAATTAAATATTTCGCTTCAATCTAACATCTGTACAAGGCCAGCTGAAACTTTTTTTTTAATTAGAAAAGGCAAAGTGTGTTATAGCGACCCAGTAATGGTGGCTTGGTGAGGTTAATGAAAATTTCAAATTAATGCATGGAAACAATGGCACAAACACCAACATACAATCATTCTTCAGGTTTATTCTGAATAAATTAATTTGGTTCCTTGTATAATCGGGTTCCATCACGTTAGGTTGCTTCATTTACGAAGTTTAACCGCTCATACAGGAGGCGTCTTCAGTTAAAAGTACTTTCGTTGCATTTTGGCCAGAGTATATAGAAATGTTGGCCAATATATATAGAGTAGCTGCCAATCTGGGAATATGAAGCAATCTAAAGCGATGGAACCCAAAAATAGAATAAAGAAAACTCACATAAGATTTAAGAGCTAGCTTTAATTACGTTTCAGCCTACACACTCAACATTAGGACCTGAATCCGAACCAATACGTTCGTGATTCACCCATTTCTAAGCTTTTGATATGTAAATATAGCTTAGGAGAATTCTATATTTCAGCTCCTTGTATATTTAGTTAAATATATTGTATTTACTATTTAGTTAAATATATATTATATTATATATATTTCAATTAATATATTAATATATATTTCAATTATATATATTATATAATTGAAATATAAATTAATTAAATTTGAAGTTATATTGTGAATGTAGAACAATTCCCCTGTACATAAGTATTTTGTTCGCATCTAAAAAAATCATTTTGTTTTTTTTAATTTCATGTGTACATTTACAAGGGGTGAGATGGAAGTCTCCATCTCACCCCAATCATACCAACTTATTAATATTTAAGGTAAATAAAGGCCATGAGAATGAGCTCAAGGTCATAGTCAAGCAAAACATATGTCGCTGTCCTATAACCATACAGATAGCCACACTGAACCTGTCATCTCCATGTAATGCTCCACGATCTTAATATACAGTATTTACGTTGAATTTGAGACATTAGACATGGTCAAGAAGCTCAAATGTAGGTTTTCCTGAATTCTTGTCAGTCAGTCTACCATTTATGGTTGTTCTCCATGGCCTCCAGAAGGCACTAAAATTTATTTTATCTAAGTATACACCTCTTTGTAAGAATGAGCATATTATTATTAATGATACGCCACCTACTGGGTGAGCAGTGACAGAGAAAAATCTTGACTACACGTGGCGACTGTATAAAATCTCGGTGACTGAATTTCTTCGAATTGGGAAGGTGACGTGACAGAGTAACATGGGAGTCTACTGAGGCGAGCGTGCCAAGATTGGTGAAAATGGAAGGAGTAGGGAATGGAATAGTGCGAGAGAGGCGAGAGGGTTTTGATGTCATTGGATTCTGGAAGGTGGGATGAGCGCCCCCATCCTCTTACCCCGGCAACCACAACTTGGCAGTGTCTTGAGAGGTATTCGTTCGCACACGCACGGACACGACGAAAAGATGCTTACAGCCGACGCGAGTGCGCCAGGCAAGGGCGTGCGTGGAGAGTGAAAGGGTGACGATGGACGAGGTGGGGGTGGGTGCGATGGAGGGCGAGGGGAATAAGAGGGAGACGGTGGGTGAGGGGTGTAGGTGAGGTTGTGGGTGGAATGAGGAGAGTGGGAGGGGTCCGGGGGAGGCGTGAGGAGGGGGCGTGGCCTCGCGTATCGGTGGGCGGGGTCTCCAGTCAACAGCAAAACGGTGGACGGAAAAAATTCAAACAAAAGCAATGAGCGGGGAAAATAAAAGAAGGCGAGAGAGGACGGGGTCAGGTCGGGCAGGGTGGAAGAAGCAACAGCAGGAGAGAGAAACTCAGGGGAAGGACTTTGACAAATCACCCACGGACACCCATCTGGGAGAAAGAGTTGAGGTGTAAAGGAAGGAAGGGAGATGGATTATGGGGTGAAAAGGCGGTTTTAGCACCACGGTGCGTCCCGAAATGAGGGAGCCGAGAGGGAAAGGGAACGGGGGAGCCGAAACGAACGGACTCAAGAGGAGAGTGGGGGGGAGGATCACGAGGTGTTAGCGGGTTTATTCTTCGCCGGTTCAACGAGGAACAACGAGAGGAGGAAGTGCTAAACAATCGCCATAAAGCGACTGTGGGAGGAAACCGGGGAAGGAGGGAAGCGACGCGCGGAGGCTGGCGAGCGCATTCGCGGGGGACGGACTCGACGGGCGCGGGGCGCGGTGCACGTAATGGTGGTATGCATTTAAGTGGCGGTGAAAAACGCACACGGAGAGAAACCCCGGGAAACGAGACGAAGAACTCGAGGGGGAGAGAGAGATAAAAGGAGAAACGGAATGAAAATAAAAGAGGAGTAAGGCGAAGTCAAAGAGCACGGAGCTCATTGTTTCCCCACGCGTGGATATACCAATCGGAGGGATAAGCTCGTCGCCCGAGTCCCCTCCTTTTCGCCGTCGTGACGAGAGAACAGATGCACGTGTTTTTCCGAGAGAAACAAATGCAGCCCCGGGGAGTAATGGAAGGACAGGGAATGAGAAGGGACGACGGATAGAGGCGAGAGCGGGTGGATTTTATCCACTCCACCTTATAGTGTCGAGAGGCGAGCCGCCGTTGATTTATGGCTGGCGTTTTTTCCCCCTTTTGTTCTCTCTTGGTGGATTACCACCGATAATTGTTCCTGATGTTTTTAACCGAGAAGAAAGAAATATTTGTTTTTCAATTCCTCTCTTAAAAACCACTTTCGCACTGTGTTCTTCAATAATTTGACTTCGAACATGTAAAATTATAATTTAACACGCTTTTATTTGTTTTTATATTGCACAAGGAATTCGCAGTTGACATTTGTAAAATTTCTTTTATACTAACAGATAAATAGACGTAGTAATAGTACAGTTACAAAAATGGAAGACAAAATATAAATAAATCAACACCATGCTCCCATTCGACCAACAATTACATAAAAATTTAATCAAGGTTTAATTTACTGTTACAGTGCCCTTCAAGTGTTTAATGAAAAATCCTTAAAGACCAAGACGTCACCATACATCTCATCAATAACTAAGTACACTAAGTGACAGTGCAGAAATAAGGCAAGTCGCGGAGTGTTACCTTTCCTCCCACGATTGTCTCCTGTCGTTCCTACCATTTTATGCAAGGAAACCGTGGATCTCATAGACGGCCATTAATATTTCACGCAAAATTCAAGCAACCGTATCAGATTGTCATCCATTACAAACGTGTCTACACATTTCTCAAGCCATTGTCTCCATTTACCACGTCGAGTTGTGTCCAAGCCCTTAAGCCATTACAAGTACATACCACTTAACCAAGTATCTCCCGAACTCACTTCCTCCCTTTGTATCTCCCATCATTTATTTTCCTTTCCGCCTGCATTCTACCTCCTTAGCTTTTCCTTTCCCCTTTCGGTTTCCCACCTTTCATAACATTCCCTCTTCCAAATCTACTTTTTTATGTATTTCTTCCTGATTACAGCTACATGAGAAACGAACATAAAGATTACTCAAAAATCAAATTAATATTTCGACCATGTTTTACCCAACTAACCGATTTTAAAATAATTCTTTACAAATGAAATCGCTTTGTATTAACTCTATGAAAAACTTTTATCTTTATATTCTAAATACATCAATTCCTGAGAAAAAAATTGTTTTTTCAATTATAAAATCTCAGGTAGGACGGAATTTTTTTATAAATAGATTTTTTTTAATGATAATCGATTATACGAACAGAGAGTGATAAATTTTGGAGATGAACCATTTCAAATACAAACAGTCTAAGAAAATGAATCATCAATGTGATAGAAGAAGGCACTAACTGTACATATATTATTATGAAATACATAATTCTTTTCCCCAAATTACAAATATAAAAATAAGATAGTTATTGGTGAGGCAATTTTAGAACTAATAAATGAACGTCTGAGTGGAAGAACAGTATTATTCCAAAATCTCATTTTTCGGGAAATTAAAAAAAACTTTATAACTAAGAAATTTGAAGTTTTACAAAAAAACCTACCATTGAAAATATGTAGATATTTGGACACTAAATACTGTCTGAAAATGGGAAAAAACACAAAATTTTAGTTTTTTATGTATTTACTATAATGTGCCATGGAATATTATCTTTCTTCCACTCAAAACAGTTTTTATCAAAACTAGGAATAAATAACAGCTTCTTTAATTACTTTTTGAGAGAAAATTCTTTTATTTAGCATGAAAAAGGGAAAATAATAATGTTTAACGAGAAGTAAACATATTTTTTTAAATAGAGAAGAATGAGTTTCTTTTAAATGTGAGTCCATTTACTGATTATGTAATCATAATAGTTTTGGTTCTTTTGTTTCCCGGCAATCTGTACCATAAAGAGTTTATTAGGACTTTAAATAATTCTTGAACTTAAACACAGCTTTCACCACAATATAACCTCGCAACAACAAACTCAACGAAAATAACAATATTATTGTACTGTCAGTTGTGAGAGGACAGCGCCCTGGGTGGTAGAAACGAGTACTAGGCGAGCACGGCACGGCGCGGCGTCTGAGTGGAAGAAGAGTAACATTCCTGGAATGTTATTTTTCTTCCACTCATTGCAAACTTTTAAGCATTATTTCAACGACAGGTAGGACGGGAATATTACTGTTCTTCCGCTAAACGATAGCACTACATTCAAACTACAAAATGGCTATCTTAACCTTTTTTTGTATTTTTTGGAATATTACTGTTGTTCTACTCAGACGTTCAAATATAACGAAATAGGGACAATGCTAAAACTGGAATCATCACTCTCACAAATGAAGACGTATTACGAAACATTCCTCTGACAAGGTCGCCAATTTTAAAGAGGAAAATATTACCGTGCAAAGCAATCGACGTGAAAGTATTCATGCCTAAGCGTATAAGAACGCAGTACTTGGATAAACTTCGTAAAATTTGGAAATTAAAGTTAGCAGGCTAAGAATCATCGGTCTAAAATGTACAGTATTAATTACATCGTCTGCATATGAATCTATTTGCCAATTTCATGACTGATTATGCTGAAGTTAATATAGTTTAATCAAAACAAATAAAATACAACTAATAATGAAAGAATGAGAGGGGAAGAAGGAAGGTATTGACATAGAAGGATAATCAAAGGACTTGAGAAGTCGCAAACCTGTGTGGTGAATGCCAGCACCTGAAAACAGACTACGGCTCTTAAGTACAGACAATTCTGTGAAAGTTTTACATGCAAATATTTCAAAAAGATGTAATAATTTAAGTTCATGTTTTATTAATAAGTTTATAGGGGAACACTGCACAGTGGTTGTGCCTTTTCTGGTCAGTTCGCAAGATAAATATTAACTTGTTCATATTTAACCCTTAGATTCCATACGCTAAATAAATAAATTCTACTGATGTTACAAGTAGATCTATATGCCAGTAAGTAGCAACCTATTCTGTTACGTTAATGCCGTCAATAACTGTATCTCAAAATCATGTTTCTGCCAACATACAAATGAAACCTTTTCACTAGTTTGGTCTACTTTCAAACCCCATTATTTTATTGCCACAAAATTTGCTTTTATCCATTAATTGAATATGAAAACCTGATAGTGAGACTAGTGAGATAAACGGAAAGTTGAATAAACCGCATAAAATAAACTCGTTGGTCGACAATAGAAGGCTCTAGGAGAAAAATTGAGCCTTTCAATTAAAAGTAGTTAAAACGTCTACCTTCTTAAACATGTTGATCATAGCGCTTATGCGTCATCAACTTCAACTGCGGTTTATTCCTATGAACAGACTTGTTACCGTAAAACAAATTATGAAATGATAATACAGGTGGATCACTTACCACAAAATGCTATTAATACTCATCATAAATCTTCGTAATTATTTTTACTCTCAACCTCTGCTTACTGATAGCATTCATAAGGCAAGATATGTAAGGAGCTCGTTCGACGAGAGTGGTAGCAAGATCTTCTAGTAAAAACTCCTCAATTCAAAAATATTTCCTGTATTCGCCTAAGGAGCCATTCATTGGTAATGATATATGTAGTGATATAAACCTTAAATTTACATTATCACCAGAACTATTAATTTGATCACACTGAACTACCTCCCGCAATGGATGCAGAGCAAAAGTAAATAAAGTCATATCAGGATTCACTACCCTGTCACGAACGCAAAATCAACGCATTTGAAAGCAAATGAGATCTGTATAAACTGAAGTAATCCTATCAAATAAAAACAGAAACGACGTGGAAAATCACGCTAAGGAATAAATACGCCATCTCACTTCTGGTTTCTCAACCTCCTTACTCGTCAAATCAAATTAAACGTCATGACAAGGGTCCAGATACGGGAAATAAATCCAATCCACCAAAATAGTCGAAAATGTTCCCCTTCCGTTCCAACTCAAATGTCCCTTCCCTAAAAATAGTCGTATTATCGTTACATGTGGACAAAATGAGTGCGAAAAGAAAGAAGCAAAACCAGCAACAAAGAGAAAAATTTGGCAAA
This sequence comes from Pyrrhosoma nymphula, assembly GCA_963573305.1. Taxonomy (NCBI): domain Eukaryota; kingdom Metazoa; phylum Arthropoda; class Insecta; order Odonata; family Coenagrionidae; genus Pyrrhosoma; species Pyrrhosoma nymphula. The sequence goes on from OY754327.1 coordinate 169,899,464, forward strand.
GATGCTGTCCCGGTCACCATTGACCGTCGTCTCCATCTGGATATCAAAATGACCATCGTAACTAGTGCTAATCGACGGCTGATGCCACCGATGCCCCTTTGGTACCTCGTGGATTCGAAAGGGAGAGTGCGCTCAGATATCCTCACCATGGTCCTTGGACCGCCGCTCCTTTGGGACGCAACCACTCCAAAGAAGGGGTTGTGCTGAAATTGGCAACCACACGTCACATGTCGACGCTGGATAAAACAAACATTCCTCATCCCCTGCGCAAAATATCCGAGAAATATCTGTTTCTGGTGGTTTTTCTTCGTTACCTACCTGCACCTGCTCAGGGTGTTTCTTCGTTCTCTCCCTCCCTTTTTGGTTCCCTCGCCGTGGCTCTACGCCATCATTTATATCGTAGCCCCAGGGATATCGGAACGAGGGACGTGAGGCAGGTGAGAGGAAGGGCTCCAAAAAACTCGCGGCCATCACCACGAGGCTAGTATTCGACCCCCGAGGCACGCAATACAGCCTTAAACCACCACACACGGATCCATTAACTGCCGGAATACAAACCGGTATAATGAATGGCAAATAGATGCGACGGTGATAAGACAGTGAACTATCATCTTTGAAACAAACAAATCGAAATGTCCTTATGAATACGAATTGAAAACACAAAGTGAGGCAGCATTATGTTTCGCAAAGAATTAGTATTACAAATACAATCCTCCAAACTTGATAGGTTCCAAAGAAGTTGAATCAAAATCTAATGTACCGATTCCCATTCAACGTTTTACATGATACGGCACTTAACTTTCATACCATGATAAGTATTCTTTATTTGTTATCCGTAAATTTAATTCTAAGTTAGATTGACATACTTTTCCAGATAAGGTTTGCTGCCAGATCTGTATTAAACACAATTCGTCTATCATAAAAATCTGGAAGACAATTTCTTATTCAAAGCGCAAAATATTTTATATATCATGTCATTCTTGCTCTCCATCGGCTTCATCCTTTCGTCGGCAATAAGATAAGGCAAAAATGAGGCAAAGGGTAATGCGGGACCACAAGTTACTCCTACAAGGAAAACGGGAAGGCCAAGTGAAAATGGTAAAATATTATTTATTACAAACATTACGTCAAATAACTCAATGAAAGCTATTACACAGAATATTGAAACATGGATTATTTAGTTTTCAAAAAACTTAAGACATGGCGTATTTTTTAAGGAGCAAGCAGTTTTGAAATAATTTTCATTAATAATCCTACTGCCGGGAATGTATCAAGGAAAGGAAAAACTCGATTCGCGCAACATCTAAGGCAAACAGTACAACCTCTGTAGTGTATCCTAAAATAAAGATATAAATCAAATTGCATGTGTCTAGAAATACATCAGACTAAAGAAAGAGCAAACGCTATTGTGCCGAAAGAAAATAATAAGGCTCGGGATCTAACTTCCAATGCCCATATTTAATTCACCCATTTAACAAAAAGAATACTTATGCCTTTTTCGAGTTCATCACCAACTTCGATTAACAAAACATACAAACGTATACAATCATAAAAGGATAGTTGGAGCTTAAATGAAAACGATAACAGTATTTATGGAATGTTTTTGCAGTAATACGTGAGACAAAAATACTTATACTCCTCATTCAATTGTAGATGTTGATAAGAATAATGCAGTTCTATCATTCATCACGACGTGCATTGCAGAAATTTCTAACGGCTTGTTTGGGATAGAGGACCATAGATTCAAATGGCAAAGAGTATTCAACCTATGCGATATTATTAAATTACCCTCAAACCTAGCTTACAAAGAAGAAACAGTCTGCTCGATTTAGCATTCATCCTCTAATTGTGTATGCTTCCTCGTAACGTTTTTTGTGGCATATACAAGTTAAACGCACAACTATATGCAAAGACGAAATGATAAACTGTTTCTCTCATGACAGCATTGCTATAATTTTCACGAGACATTTCTATTTTCATTTTTTTATCCCTCAAAGTAAAGGGGGAGAATCGTTTCTTACGATTATAGTCTTCTCATTAAAAATTCAAATGCTCGCTGCGGCGGGGAAGGCAGCGGAGGAGCGGTCGTAGAAGGAGCGCGAGCGTCAAGTCTCCCCGGGAGATTAAAAACCACCGAGGCTTATCTCGCCGTTTACGAGCGTTTACCCCGGGGAATAAACAAAGGGCGGGGTGGGACAGGAATTATGTGGGGACAGAGTGAAGGGGAAATGGGAGATTGGATTTTTTTTAAATGCCGGTTGAAGCGGGGTCGCGTTAAAAAAAAGGTCTCGCTAAAAAGAGATAAGGTATGAAGCCCAGTTCGCCCTTACCCCTATATGCCATCAAAGTATAATCAGCTGGGTGATTTTTATTAAGATCCTGAGCAAGTTGAGAGGGTTCCAATGATAGTTCAAAAAAATCCATTGACAGGGCCTGAACCATTGCAGTTGATCATGTCACCCAAATATTGTATCCCAGATGATATCCACGAAGGAGAAAAATGTGCTCGTATTAAAAGAAGCAAGTGGATTCAGAAATACATTGTTACAAGTAACGGACGTTTCTTTACAGTCATTACTTGGGCATAAATTTCCATAATATGACGTTAATTATGAAAAATTAAATAAAGTGTTTGGTGAGTATATATAACACGTATTGTTTTGTCCTCTTAAAAAAACACTATGTTAATTTAGTAATTTCAAACATCTTTCAGCGCAATTTTTCAATAACAAATTGAAATAAAATAAAACCTGCATGAAATGAAGATCTATCACGTCCTGAAACAAAATATTTTAGAGATGATGTGACTTAAAAAGCACCTATGTATTATGCCAAAATAACGGCATTAGTGAGTTCGTGTGATCATTCAGTAAAACTACCAGTTCTCTAAAAACTCCAACATATCCAACAACTCAGGTACTGATAACCAACACTTGAAACACACCCTGACGGTTAAACCAGTACAGGGTACTGGCAATGCTTTTTAGTGCCATCGGCTTCTCTGGCCGATGCTGTGGTCAGTACTTTCAACACACAAGAGGGTCAGCGTCCAACCAGTCATCCGAATGTGATGATAAGGATCCACGAACAACAGAAAATAAAGCTACACAAAACCGAGTAGTGTAATGAAAAAGAGGCCCAGTGGAGAGAGCCGAGCGAAAACAAAAGACGCGCTCCCGCATTGTTGGAACAACAATGGCGAGGGAGTCGCATTTCAAACCCGTCGCGCGAACAGCACGATTAAATGAAAAAACCCACGACGTGGTGACACCAAAACAAACAAAATACGAACGATTATTTTGTTCCCGAGCGTTCACTGCAAAGGGCCTAGTATGCGTGATCATAGAATGTTAACCATCCAACAAGTAATATGAGTTACAGCGTGCGTAAAAAGCTGACAAGTAGACAGAGGCGATGAGTGGCAGAGAATAGAGATGCGTACACAGAAAGGAGAGGCAAGTCTTGAATAAGGTCAGCACCGATAGGAAATTCATTCCATACGCTTGAGTGAATTACGTAGATTATTCCATAGTAAATATTTCGGGAAAGTCCAAAATTCCTAATCAGGCTTAATTTTTTCAGAATTCCAATCCGCATTAGCTGGTCACGAATTAAAATGTGCGCCACTGCTTTGCTCGTTGCAATCGTGGATGAATTACCATCTATCTCTTAGCTTATGTGCTTAAACAGTATCCCTTTGTGGTCCTTTCCCGTTTCCTGACAAGCAAGCACATGATAGCGTAATTTAAATTTCTAAAATACATAGAAAATGAGATACTATTTGTCTTTCCAAAATACCGATTTCAAGAATACTAATATACTTCTAAGCAACTAATTAATCCCAAGTTTCAAGATTCAGTTCAGCGGTCACCCATTAGCCTAATTAGTTTTTAGTGGAGGATGATTCTCGACTCGGACTTCTAAACGGTAATCAAATTTTCAATTAATATAGTTTACTTGATATGAACACCGATTCTACAATATTCTCTTCCCATTGAGAATTGTGGGTTACATATTGGTGGCAAACTATATCATATGCAAACAATAAAGAGCATGCCTTAATTAAAACCTATTTCTCAGTGACCACAAGTAGCAGTAGTATCCTTGCAACTGAAATTCACCCGGAGGCCTATTTTTAATAAATTCTACTAGGTCATGGTTGTAAAAAACATTTAAATACTAAAATTTTGATTGTACGATCAAAATTACAACCAAATTCGACGAACAAGAACTAATTTATACATTGAAAAAAAGTGATTAAGTACTTTCTGACCGTAATTTGAGCTTCGGATTCGTTTCTTGGTTTCGAAAAAGATATAACCTTAACAGTCAAGAGTGCTAGCGTAGCTTTTGTAAAAACTACTGAGCAAATTTACCAATGCCCGACTTCAGTGTCAGATCACAATCGCCCTTCTCAGACACTATAACGGAAGTAAATCTGTAAGAGACTGTAAAAATGGTAAAATGAGCTCTTTGTTTTCTTTATAGCCTTACTAACTGTGCCCGGCATGTGTAGCAATACCTCTTTTTCTTTCTAAGTAGGCACACATATTCAAAGCATAATTATTTACATGTACAAAATAAATGAAAGACAATGATTTTCTGTGAATTCGCAAAATAAAATATTCTGTCCTGAAGTCCCCATTGATTTCCATACTTTTCATGGCTTGGCCCACAAATCTTTTCTCGGTTCAAAATCGGTCCCTAAACGACTTTGAGACCTAGTCCAGTGAATTCCATGTACCTATACAGGAATTTGTAACGCACAAATGATGGCATGAGTTTCCATTCCATGCCTATTCTGCGATTTATAAGTAAAGTAAATATTCTATTGGTGAAGTAGTGCAAAAATTTAAGAAATTCGGCGTTAAAAAACCAATGTTAGGAAAAAAAGGAATGGTCAAAGTGAATGAAAGAAAATGATTTTTTTGTGGATTAAAGTAGAGTTGAAAAACGTTATTCGAGTGCTTTCGGATGTACAATATTTTTGGTCCAAACCACCCTCTGCAAAATCAATTTTTCGGATGTCCTACTCGTGAGCATGCAACATATAATTGACCGTGTGAAAAGCATGGATTTTCCAGATTTAATCCACACACTTGTAGCGATTGACCTTGTGCCTTATTGATTGTCATTGAGAATGCAAGCCGAACTGGGAACTGTAGTCTTTTGAAATCTAATGGCATGTCGGTGGGAATGATGGAAATACGTGGAATAAGCACATCTTCTCCTTTTGACTTGCCATTCAGAATTTTCGCTTCGATGACGTTTGGCATCAGTTGATTGACAGCGAGCCTGGTTCCATTGCACAACCGTGGTGCATTAATGTTGCGCAAAAGAATAATCGGAGCGCCGATTTTGAGTGACAATTTGTGCGGTGGTATTCCAGAAATATCCAACGAATTTAAAAACTCAATTGGATAATTCAAAACATCGCCCGCATTCATGACGCTATCAATAGATTTGTAGGTGACAGACTCGCCCGAAAGTTTTTCGTGGATCGCGTAGTTGATTGCATTGACGTCGGTGTTTTTTGCTTCTAAAATAGCATGTTCGCAAAGCCATTGGTGATTTTTGTAATTGATGACAATTTGTGGCAAAACCTTCTGAATTAATGGTTCAATTGATGAAACAATGACACAAAAGTGTGAATAGAAACATATTTTGTCTCGGCATCAACTGGTAATTTTCCATTACCAATGTTCAATTGCTGTTTTGAAAATATGTTTGACACATCGCGCTGCAGATTTACGCGCATATCGGTCGGTTACGTGAGTTTCTGCACATGTCTCCAAAGATGCGACGCTTTGAGGTAAACGTTGAGTTCATCAGCTGGTGTTGAATTTGGTATTACTGGTCTGTCCCACCGGTGAGCATGCAACATATAATTGACCACGTGAAAAGCATGAATTTTCCAGAATTAATCCACACACTTGAAGCGATTGACCTTATTGATGGTCATTGAGAAGGCAAGGCGAACGGGGAACTGTACTCGTTTGACTACAACTTTCAAATTAGTCACTGAAACTGGCCTATAAATGCTGCATGGGCGAATAGCCATTCATGAAATCGCTATTAAATGGATATTCACGCCTGGATGCCAAGGAAATTTTGTCTTTTTGAGAAGAAAGAAAAATTGATGAAGTTCTAGATAAAAACGCAATACTTGGACAAAAACGAAACGTATTAGAAAATTGAATGAAAGAATTAAATACTGCATTTTTTATGCATTCTATGATACAAATTTCCTTCCAGTACCTTGAGTGCAAGTAATTTAAAAAAGCAGTTAAAGAAAAACCTGCACCGAATTCAATGCTTTTCTTATGGAAGTAAATGTTAAAAATATTGGGGTAAAAGCAACCCCAAAAATTGCCATTTTTATAATTCAGAAACCTTTATGGGCACGCGCACAACAACTCACCAAAGTTTCATCGCAATCGGATGAATGGTATAGGAGTTCATAAAACACGAACAAAACAAACATTCTTTCTTTATATAAGATTGATTAGCTCTCATTTATATTGAAATTCATTCATTCCTCAGATAAAAGCGCAACCATCGATCAAAGGTAACGAAAAAGCAACCGATGACAGCATTCACCGAGTAACCACGCATTTACATTATTATACTCGTATAAATCGGGTAACCGTTTAACCGTACCCGGATGACTCTGGAACCGGATTTCCTGGAATTTACCATCTCTATCTGCTTCGTAATCCAAACTTAAGACAGCGTTTAGTTACGCAATTAATCGAATTTAAATGTCAAGCCCTAAACAAATAAATTGGAACCTTTTATACAACTTTACGTGGGGAAGAGAGAATGATAATTTAAGAACTTTCATAGAAACAACCAGCTACACTTAAAAAATATATATTACAAAATCAAAATAGCTTAAGATTTCTAGTCCACACATTCTCGCAGAAAAGTAATCGTTCTTCAATCTCACAACATGCGTCGAACCGGGATATTCAATCGTGAATTGGGATTTGTTAAAAGAGTACTTGGCAAGTGCGACAATAAAGTTAGGGAAATCAGCTACTTCTCCCTCGTTAGACCCCACTTGGAATATGCTGCCAGTATTTGGGATCCTTATGAGATAGGCTTGGAAACTGAGTTAAAACACGTGCAGCGAAGATCGGCAAGATACGTTAAAGGCCGTTATGATAATCTCGTTAGTGTTACTGACCATTTGCAGTAACTGGGATGGGAAACGCTTTCAGACTGCCGATTAAAATTTAGACTCAATCTATTATGTAAGTTCCAAAACGGTCTATTCTCTGACGACGTTGATAATATTTTACGAAATGCGACATACTACGGTAGATCAGATCATGAGAATAAAATTAGGGAACTAGACTGCAGAACGGACAGATTTAAAATGTAATTTTTCCCACGAACGATAAGGGACCATAACAGCTCCCAATGAGACTTTTATTTAGGTTTGTCGATAGGTAGTGTAGCTCTTAGTAGTAGTAGTACTCCGTAATACTTGAATCCTTATCTGTTACCTAGTACTAACAGCACGCCGTGCATGTTTTCTACGTAAGTCTTGAGTTTCTGTCCATTTGTGTAGTTGCAAAATACATATATATATATTAACGGTTCATCTCCATTGTGAGCATATCTGTAGTGTAGTGCATGCTTGTGAGGCTTCGCCTAGTGACAAGCGTTAGCAATTAATGCTAATGCATCATTAGTCGTAGTTACACTAACTTTAGGGTATAGTGTAATGCATGCTGGTGAATACTCACCCCCTGCCACTCACCCCTGAGTTGGCTTGCAGGGTATTTTGTAAATGTAGATGAACCATGATACGTGATCTCACGATATCAGCTTCAAAGAAGACAGCAATTCAAAATGCGTTAAATCCCCTCTGAAACTTTACTGTACTTCCATGATTTGGGACAATATGGAAGTCGCCGAGGTATTTCTTATGAATTTATGACAATGACTTTCATCCTGTCCTGATCACATTTTCTGTCAAGAAAGTTAAAATGATACCACTGACCCAATGAGAAGAGTAAAATTCAGATAATCATGTGTCATATTAAAACCCAAAACAAGTGACTTGATCAGTAGGTAAGTACAAAATAAAAACGGAGAGGAAATAGAAACCTTCACATGCAGGGAAACCTACGGAGAACTCCATTTGAACAGATCCTAATTTTCATGAAGTCGAGCGTACTTCTCAAAATCCTGTGGATCTAATGGGTGGTTCAGCCAGCCGATTCTAATTACGATTCGCTGAAAAAGTACGCAAGAACGGTCCTATATCTCAATTTCAGGGCAATTTGTTCCCCTTGATGTTCCCACAAAGCCGTACCGTACCGTCCAAAATATATTCATGGAAACCCCTCGAAGGACATCGCAGCGGAAGTTGAGAGACATCGGTACCACCTGCCCACCTGCGAGGAGCGAGAAAGAGAAAAAAAAAGCCCCCGCACAACCCATTTAACAACCTCTCGGCCCGCAAATGGGGAAAACAATGAGTCATTTCCCGAAACAAGGACAGCATCTACAAACCAACGCAATACGAAAGGAATGAAGAAAAAAAAGTCTGAGGCGAGCGACGATGGGGACTATTTGGACGCCCTTTTTATGTTTTTCATACAACGAGCGCCAATCGGTTATCACTTTCGCCACCAATCCCCAGCCGTCGCGTCGCTCGCGGACTGTTCTCGAGGATCGGCGCTCAATCCTCCACCCCCAAACGGCGCCGTCGACATAAATCCTTCCCCCGCCCCATCGTCCTCCTCCCACCCACAATGCTCCCCTCCATCTAGTCACCGCGGCCACTCTTTGTGACGCTCGCCCCGCATTCCCGCCGAGCAGCAACGCCCCCTCGCCGCCGCCGGTGGCCAGAGGTGACAAAACAAGTGACGCACGCGTCCTCCCAGTCCCCTTGGACTCCCCCTCTCTTTTCGGAACCCCGCTGTGCAACCCCATCCCTCTCCCCTTCGCTCCACCTCCTGCTCTGAAAAACCTCCCAGATTCCGTCAACAATCCCACTACCATGGACACCAACCCACCCATTCTGCACCTCTCCACCTAAAGGGAAGTTTGACACTCGCGCATATACGCACACACAGACAAAACACTCGAACAATGAACTTCCTCGGCCTCCGGCGATCCGCGTGGGGAAAGAACTCCACCCTCCCACCCCCAAACAACTGGTGGGGTGCGGCAGGCCGACAGAGCGCAGACGAATGCCGGGCAAACGACGCATTTGAATGTAGGCGCCGAAGCGTGGATCACAGCGCGGGCGAAAAACGGAGGGGTATGAGGAGAACTAAGAGGAGGGGGAGATGCGGGTGTGTGGATGCACCGCCCAGCCACCCATCCCCCAACATCCAGCTATCCACTCCACCTGCTGTGCCTACCTGATTGATGTCAAACACCTCATCTTTTGGAAACCCTCTGAGTCACACCCCCATCCAAAACATAGTCATTGGGTACCGTCCTAATAGAGCGGATACTACTATTGATGATGGGGGCAGGATGGAATAATGCTAATCAGTATTACATTTTTTAATATCGACGGACCTCGAGATAAAAAATAATAACGAGCTGACGACAACGTTCGCGTCAGGGATGTATAGGCAATTATCGATTATAAGTAAAAATTGCAATCATAAACGAAATTCTACGATATCGTTAATTACCACAGACGATACTACAGACGACCATCGCGGTTATATCGAAGAGGGGGAAAGAAGATATCTTCGAAATTCAGACCGGAGAGTCAAATAACCATGGCATTCAATTACTCAATCCGATCCTGAGCAGCTGCGTAAAGCAAGTCTTCAAAAGGGTTCTACGTAGCTTTGCTACTTTGTAACTGAAGCCAGGCAATTATACGACTAATATTAAATACTTCGAAATAACTAGAAAATTCACAGACATACCTGTTGTGAAATAAGACTCCACGGCCAAGCCCGTCTCATTGAAAGAAGGAGCATGCCTCGCCGGACGGAATGATCCCTTAATGGAACGTTATGCCTTCCTTCAAGAGTTCCACACCGTTAGAAGTACTTCTACCAGCGTCCAAACAGAAAATGACTATTTGAATAAGTTTCCGCTGCGGGTTGGTGGCGGGGTAGGCGCTGCGGCTTCGGTCGGCAGTAACTTGACTCAGGTCTTTTTCAGAACTCCTGTCAAGGTTAGTCAAAAACCAGAGCGCTTTTCGCAAAAGAGTCAAATGAAGTTTCTCACTTGACTCGAGCCCAGGTCCTATATGGCAATTTTACCCCTCGGAAGAAGTAAAGATGGGTAGTCCGTTGATATTCCTCGATAATGCCACAATCCTAACCCTCTAAAAAGTTTATTTGAAAATTTTTATTTACTACCTCATCGGTAATAAACTGTAAAAAATATGTTGACATTTTGCAAATTAAAAGTGCACAGCACGGGAAAGAACATAGGCTATGAAGAAAAGTCCCCACAGGTACCGCCTTAAGGACTTCAAAGTGATCTTACCGGGGTCTGAATAATTTTGAAATATTAAAGATAATTGTTATTAGATGTGGTCTCTCGATTACGTAAGGTTAAACAGGAAATCAAATTATCAACATTAACCTTTATAACAATTACATGCTAAAAAAAGAACTTGTTTAATTTTTTCTCAGGCAACGCCGGGTATTTTGGCAAGCATAAGATATACCTTATGATGTATAACGAATGTACTTTAAGCATTTTAAGCGCACATTGGTTGCTCAAAATTCTCTACAATAACCAAATAAAAATTAATATGCATCAGTATCGACATGAAGAGGACGTCGTCATATTTCATTGGCATAACTGTCAGAAGATAGTAGGGGTTAAAGCATGAATTCATAATTCTTGGTTCGAGTGGAATGTACGCATAGAGTAAATATATTCATCAATCGTGATGCATGATTATTCATTCAGAACTCACATTCGTGGACGACTCGCAGAACAAGAGGTAAGAGCACTCGGTCATGAAATAGCCATAGCCAAAACTTGACGAGAACTAAGCTAAAAATATAAAGCCACAAAATTCCACTTAAAAAATACCAGCTGAGACTCTCCTTGACACGACTAAGTGAACTCGTGTACCAGGTGGCACTTTTTACGCCTCCCTATTCCCACAAGGCACTCTTCTGGAGAAGTTATATAGACGTATTATTCCGTGCTCCTCCACGCATAGTAGTGCCACACGCCCTGACCTATTGTCACCAGGTGTTGGAAGTACATGTCAGTTTGGAATCGGATCCCACTTACATAAAAGCGGGGATAGGTCCATTTCCCACTAACATTGGCCGTATTTAGCATACCTGCTCAAACTCTTACTTCCACTTCCTTTCTGAACCTATTCCTCTTCCTTAGCTGACACTCTCTTCCTCCCTCACCTTCGTAACCACCCCTTCTCCCCCGCCATTGGAGCTGAGACAATTTGTCTTGTACACACAAGACCTTACCTCCACCTGCGCCTCCACCGTCACTCACCGCCCTCTAATTTAAATCTCATTCCTTCACACCCCGTCCCTCAAGGAGAACCCTGTTTTCTTCACAGCTCTTTGTCCAACTTCTCCAATTTTATCAAGCCCTCCCACTGCTCAATATTTTCCGGTGCTTCCTTCCGAAAATCTTTTAATTTGCTCATAAACACGTTTATCGTCATTAAACATATTTCAATATTACTTGATTTTTATCATATTTTTAACACTACAGGTTTATCTTCATTTTGCATATTTCAACATTACTTGATTTTTTATCATAAAGCTAATGTTATAAACAATCTTTCATAAAAAAAGCAATTAACTGCTACTACTGGCGTCTTCCTTTTTCTCACGCTTCCCCCAACCGTTTTGAGTGCATAGGTATTGCATTACTTTCCTTGCATTATATTCCTCGTCTGAAGTTATAGGTATATTATAGATATCGTGTACACCATAGAGTTCATTCATATTGTATAAATCATTGAACATTTCTGAGTGAACAATTATGATTGAACGGAAATGCAGACTTGAGGCTAAAAACATTACCTCACCCAACCGGCAAAGGAAGAGGTGGATGCATACTGTGGATAGCCAGTGTTGTATTTTCGGATGATACCCTCTCTTTCTATATTGTCTCTCAGCTTTTTCGTCGATTTTGAGATGAATCCTAAGTTATGTTCGCAACGTTAGCGTCATGAATGCCATGAAATTCTTTTTTACCGTTCTCATTAAGATATTCGCATGAAATTGAGTCACATGCCTTCCGGAAGGTTTTCAAGCACTAGAGATCCTATATAATAATCCAATATAAGTAATATCCTATCCTAGATAATATCCATTTTCCTCTCTCATTATATTTCTTTTTCCTTATGGACTATAGTACGTCCCGTAGTTCTTCCGCTAACCAGCGCGTTTTCTAGCCTCTGGCTCCCTAATCACCACTTTGCTCCTCTCCCGCCTTCTCTTCTTCTCTCTTCGTCTCGGCATCATTAAGTGCAGCAGCTTCACTCCTTCTATTTCACTCCACTACTTTCAATGTGTATTACAACCACTTTTCAGTCGCTACACCGTTGCGAAATCTTCTTATACTTTGGCACAAGCGGACTTCTTATTTATCTTAAATTATTTAGCTCTTCCCCACTTTTGCTTGAAACCGCCTACTTATTATTTAAAAATTATTTACGTCTTGGTGAGTAACATGTATATACTTACTTATCTTCCACTTTTAATGAAAACACAGGGAGTACCCTAAACAGTGGCTCCCCCTGTAAATATTCATATTTACATTAACTATAATAGCCACGACTCATGGACCGAAATGCTGAGTTGGTGGAAAAGCCCGCCCGTTCCGATGACCTCGGGAGCCTGACACAGTAGATTTTCGGTGCCCAAAGTTGCGGACGTTGCGTGGCAATATTTGACACAACAGCTAAACCAAAGGCTACCTCTGTGTTGCCAGGCCGGCGTGTTACCAACCTGGCTTCCGAGGCCGGTTTAACAGGATTATTATCAAAGTAATCTACCGGTTGAAGTTGGTTTTAATGGATTAATGCATGTATTAATATCATTCTTTCTTACCACGTTTCTGAGTCGACTCCTATTTTCTTCAAGCTCTTCACCTTAATTTAGTTTCTCTACGGGTAAGATTTCCCATTGCATGCAGGTTCAATATTGCCCCCGTCGAGTGCTCCTAATACACGGGTACATCGTAGAAGTTGGCCAAATAGATTCTGCAAAAAAATGAAAATATATTTTCATTATCGCAATGTAAAAAAGCAACTTATCTTTGGTCAATTTGCTAAGGGGTCTTCTAAACGTAATAGAATTTCTAATCTCACGGTAATTGATACAAGTTAATCATCGACATGCAATAATTTAGTGATATGTCACCCATATTCTCCAAGTTCATTCATTCGCGTCATCCTTGCAACTTTGTCCAAAATATAAGAAAATTATGCAATTAGAGACTTAAGCAGTGCGCGGACGAACGGTCTTGAAAAACTACAAGCCTTGGAAGAAATGTTTTTTTTACTTTTTTACGCTTATAATGTTTAAACTTTGATGTTACTGCGTCAATATCTCGGGGCTTCAATGAAAATAATAATATCATTTAGCAAAGAAAACTACATGTTTTCCCATTGCCCTCCACTGGAAAAAGTGAGCAGTCTCGGGAACAGAATTGGTTCCCTTACCCGGAAATGCTTAAGGGGAGGAGTAATCCCTTTAAACCAATTTATCCTTATTCCTATTTATCAACCAAAGCGCTTTTATTTTCCTTTCAAAGAAATGTAAACCTTGTCACTATTAGTTTACGTATCATTGTATCTTACGTTTAGATTTAAGAGTACATTGGAGCAGCCTTGCTGAAAAATATCAAGCTCCATTTATTTTCCTAGTAACCATAATAGAGTGTTCATCAGCTTCTTTAACCAGCATCTGCCAGGTAAAAGATGGACATTTTCTTACTATTATGGCAGCAGGAACAAACTTGCCAGGAAAGATAGCCTAGGTCTTAGTTAGGCTAAACTGTAGTTGGTAACTGAATGTTTACCGCTGTGTTAGAAGAAAGTACACAAGATAAACAGAGAAGATGGAGAAAATGGAGTCTCTTGGAAGTTTAGATGAAATGGAAGCACGAAAAACGTATGTATATCTTGATGAATAAAGAAATTTTGTAGCCAAATGGGTAAAAATAGTTAGAACAAGGTGTTTTGCTCAATTTTTCATGTTATTTACTCAAATCTAGATAGATAGCAAGAACGGTAGGAGTACGATTACATGAGTCATAAAGGAAATGCAGACAGAAAACCGTTACCGGATATATCCTGCTCTCCGCAAAAGGACCAAGGGATCCATGGGTTATCGTCCCCTCCGAAAAACGATGGTTAATCACAGTATAACGTCATAATGATTGATTTTTGTGAATCAAAAATTATTATGAGTTATTAAAACACTGATCTCAACGAGGTAAATGGCAGATATCCGGCATTCAAGTGAATAAAATCTCCACCTTTTCTGGAATTCGAACCCAGACCAACCAAGGGAACCAAGGGGTGGGTAGCCAGTAATCAAGACATCACACCAACCCGATCCCTGGGGAAAAATAATTAAAACTAGATTTAAATTTGTATTTGACGTTTATTTCAAATGTACTTCAAGTATGACAATTGGCAATTATGCCAGCAACTCTTATTAGATTATAAGTATTGAAATTCTAATGTCATGCTGGCCCCATTTCAGATATGTCCATTGTTCAGGATATCTGCTAAGCAAATACTCTTAAAATACATTATTCTCTCTATGTGAGGTATTTCCAACACACGTATGAACATAGTTTCTTGGAGCTAGAAGACGTGTCTTGGTTTTGAGCGTACAAATATGAGATCCTCATGGAACAATTGATGCTGCCGCAGCGTGGAGGAAGTTCGGTAGTGATAAGTATTCAGCGCATTCATATCCGTTCCCGAGAAATTCTCTCCTGAGTCGATCGGAATTCACTCGAAAGGATTCTCTGCGACCCATTCGAAATCAATCGGTTGCCTCCGTCTTCTCCAGGTCACACCTCACAGTCGGAGACAGCCTCGACCTCGAGTGTGCCTCCCCTAAAGGATTCGTGCAAGAGCATTGAATTTTCTTACCCGAACCCCGCATAGCCAGGCTAATTCTCCGCTCGAAATTTCCTTCGCCCCCTCTCCTACACACATATCTTCAAATCCTCTTTCCCCAACGTTCGCACCCTCCCCCACACTCCTTCCTCCCCACTTTCCGCTCCCCCACTTTCCTCCTCTCCCAAACTTCCTACTGTCGTCTAAAACTTCATGTTTATTCACGAGGTGGACGGCGGAACCACAACGGTGGTTAGCGTGTGAATGTATCGTGAAAAACTGCCTCCCCCGCCACCCTCTCTCTCTCGCCCTTTCCCATTTCTCCCTCCCCGCCAGCGGCTCTCCACGCCCCAACACCCCTCACTCCCTCTCTCACCTCTCCTACACCCTCCCCCTACCCCCAACTCCCCAATCACTCTCTCCCGCCGCCAGCCCTTTTCACTCCCACCATTGTACCGTTCTGGAATTAGCATCTCATTCCCACGAACAATTGAAGTGGGTGACTTGAATGATCGAGAAAAAAAGTCACAGAAAATTTACTTTTTTCCCTCTTCCTCCGGCACTCATTCTATTTATTCCTCTGTAAGCTGCTAGGACACTAAGTACATTTTTCATTTGAGCTTTTGCAACAAACTAAGAACAACGATCCTTGGGCTTTATTTAGCACTAAAACACTACCCTGCTGGTCCTGTTTGGTACCTCTAAGGTATGAGTGTAATACACAGACCCAAACTCCTTTTCACCTTTTCGTTACCTTAGCGTGATCTTCAACGACTACCCTTCCAGGTCTCTCAACTGCCCCTGCCATTTCCTTTCCATTATATTATTTGTCACCTAATTCCCTTCCACTAGAAAAACTCTCACGACATTCAGCGCTATTTCTCTTCTTTCATCTCTCCCACCCTCCCGCAACCAGCTAGCCATGGGCACGGCGGAGCTAAAGCGAAGATC
This sequence comes from Pyrrhosoma nymphula, assembly GCA_963573305.1. Taxonomy (NCBI): domain Eukaryota; kingdom Metazoa; phylum Arthropoda; class Insecta; order Odonata; family Coenagrionidae; genus Pyrrhosoma; species Pyrrhosoma nymphula. The sequence goes on from OY754327.1 coordinate 169,915,482, forward strand.
CTCTTGTCTGCGCGTGTCCCCCCCCCCCACTCTCCCTCTCACTCCCGTTCTCGCGTGAAGGAAATAAGAGTAGTACGCTCTTACAAATGAAAATGAGAGAGTTGGGGCTCAGGATGACAAAAAAAAACTTACAAAGGACTAATTTACATTTTAATGCCATTTTGATTGCCTTAAAAAAAAGCCAGCAATGTGGCGGGGGGCTGCGCACTATTTCCAACCCTACTACCAAAAGCACGACTGGCTGAAACGCCATCTGCTCAGCCCGTTGAAAAGTACGAATGGCTTCATTGTTAGAAGTGCAGCAGAATAAAAGGGGCAGAATTAGTCGGCTCTTAGAAGAGGAATTCGTAGGAATTACTCGAATTTTGTAAATATTTACTAAATTTCAAACATGAGAACTCACATATTAATTAAAGATATCACTTTTATCTGAAGAAACGAGAGTAGATAAACAAATGTTTTACATGAATGAATGTCCTCCTATCAAATTCCACTGCCAAAACATGTACTTTGAGGTCACTTTGTTCGTATAATTCACCATGCAGAGTTTTCCTCTCCTCCGTTGAGTGAAAAATACATTTATTTACTTCGTCAATTTCATGCGTAGATATGTATTATGCGTGTAATTTTATGCGTGGATGTAAACATCTCTATTTATAGTGTCATTCTTAGAAAAAAGTAAATTTTAAATAATTTTAGGGAAGGAAATTCGAGAAATGCCTATAAATTATTTTTACTATTGCATCTAAAGGTTGACATAGCAATAAGGTTTTCATTTTTTTTAGGAGAACTTTCGGCTACGCAATCAAATGTCTTTCATTTTAAAGCTCTTTACACACTACCCATTGGATCACTGGTGTTCTAGCTATTGTGTGCTAATCGCATTCGAGTTTTGGGTTTTTGCATGCATATGTATCCATAAATGCATTTTCATCGCAATTATTTGCTAAGAGCAAACTTTTCTTGGAAGCGAATGGCAAAGGATTGGGATTTATAGGACCACATAACTTCTGCGGCAGGCGAGAAGACTGTGGTGAAAATGTTGTTTCAATTATTTAGTTGTTTTCCAAATTGAACAAGTTCCTCGTTCTGTTAGCTATTATTTTCACATTCTTCCTGTGGTAAAGTTCACGAGATGACGAAGAAGAGTCGAATAAAACTTTATGAATATACAACATTAAATATATTTTAATAAAATACTTAAGTAAGTCACTTTCAAACCACTGGAATTGGATGAAAGTTTTCTAAATTTTTTTCATATTCAGGCATCTTTCCGGAAAATTCAGGGCTGCTCAATGAGACTACTAATTGAAGCACATAAAAAAGCTATGATTTGCGAAAAAAAAGTTCCGAAACCTTGACTAAAGTGCATGCGCTAATTGAAGAACGAACTTCTACTGAGGAGCCCATCATATTATATCTTTTGGGAACGAGTGCGGCAGGCGGCGCTGTTCTTGTAACGCGTGAGCCGAGGTGAGAAGGTTTAATTTACTATAGTGCTCTCGACTTTCTGCGTTTTTTTGGAAAGGCTGACATCAACGACTAGCGAATACGCATTATATTTTTTGCTTCAAATTGGACAAAAATGCAGCTGATGCAGATGGATGTTGCAGCAAGCCTTGGGGAATCAAGCTATAGGCCTGGAAAGAACGTTTGAATAGAGCTTTTTCAAATTCAGCGCTTTAAAAAAGGCCAAGACTAGTTGACAACCAACGATTATGTCGACCGTCGTCTTGCACAGCTCCAAGGATTATCAATCGCGTTTTTATTGCCATTTGATTTTTATGTAATCAATAATTTTGTTCCAGCTGGTGAAAGGTTACAAGCTAGTTTTATTATAAAGTTTTGAAATAGTTTAGGGAGAGTGTGAGGCCCAAATAACCCGATGTTTTTCGCTGCAGATTGGGTTCAGCGTCAAGACAACGGGTTGGCCCACGCATCGCTCGTGGTTGGTCAATTTTCAGACAAATACAACATGGCCACTGTTACGTACCGTAAAACGGGGTAAAATTGACATTAAGAGTAACTTTGACAGTTTTCGGGTCTACTTTAACAGACTAATTAAGTGCCTATAATAGTATCCTAAGTGCCCGATACTTCTATGTAAAATGTTTCCTTAATAAAAACGACAATTTGATTGTACAAAATTGTTTTTTTTTAATTCCATGTATATTGCATAAAATAGATATTATATAATTTTTTTTTCAAAATTATGTCAGAGTAATCTAAACGCTTTGGATCTTTGACTTAAGATGCGTTTCAATGCCTTGTCAAATATACCCCACACTCGAGGTTACTTTGGCACTTAAAAAAAAAATATTATAAAATTTTGGGGTGAAGGTGTAGCTTGACTTGCCGATACATTTGATAACCAAGGGATACATTGTTGTATTGGAAGAAAAATAGTTGGAATTTAGGTCGCAAAAAAATTACCTGCAAAAAACATCCTAAACCTGTTCAAAGTAGCCCGTTTTACGGTATCCCCTTACCTACTAGACCTAGCACTGCATGTACCTATAGTAGACCTAGCATTTATTCGCAGGTCAACGCACGATTTGTTGACCCCCGGAACAATCAAATCCTGGGGAAGTTCAAAGCTCATGTAATTCTTCAAGTATTACAAAAGCGTTTGTCCAACCATCGATTGAGTAATTAATCATACAGACTCGTTTTAACGCGGTAGCATTCCCGTGTGAAAGCATTAGTTAGTTCGCAGGGCGTCCTCTGCTTTGTATCAATCATTCTCAGATCTGTCAGCTAACGAGTCAAATATTAGTTTGATGCACCTCATTTTTTTTGTTTCATTTGAGGACACGATTCACTTTGCAATTACTGCACCGTTTGTGTTTGCCTTAATCTGTTCCTCCATCTATCAAGCAAGTCGAAGCAGTTCTGCATTCTGCCGGACACGGTAGACTCGCTTCTAAAGGGTATTAATATCAAATCAGAGGTGATTTCATACATCTTTCCTCCGCGATGTAACTATTGGCATCCAAAACGCGAACGTCCACTTAAGCGAACTCTTCGCAGTCACAGCACGACTCACTCTACAAATGCGAGGACAGTGATTTTGAAGAACGGGTGTAGCTTGAAGAACGTTCATCGTATTTTTCGCATTCATTATATCTACATGTATAAAATATTACGATAACGCGAGTCCACACTCTTTGAAGATCCGTCATCACGCCCCAAGTTCGAATTCCACGTTGGGTGCAGTCATGAAGGGCGTAAAAGGCCTTAAGTCTGCTTAACTGCTGAAAAAACGTACGTCTTCATTTTGTTTTCATAAATGAAACTCCAGGCAATGGATGCCGTTTTTGCACTGTGAAAGTGATACCAGCGGAATTGCATGAGGTTCGGAACAGCATTACTTAAGGCGATTATCTGCATTTTTCCACTCGCTTAAAATTGCTGCATACATTTTAAATATAACTATTTGGAAGAGGAAAATGAAATTTTGGACTAAAATGCTATTTTATTATTAATAGACATGTCTCGTAACTTTTGGAAATCAACAAGTAAAATTGTAAGTTGATGCAACTTTAGGCAAAAAGGGATTGAAACATTTTATGGGCACATTTCGTGTTGCAGTATTAGTATTAAATAATGTTGTATGTGAATGTTACACAATTTAATTTAAAATGAAAAATCACTTAATTCTTAAATATATCTGTTCGAAAATATAAATATAAACAAGGATGAGACACCTAGTTTTGCCATATTCTTGGTGTGCAACGACATACTTGATTACAAATAAAATTATACAAATTGATTATCAACTAATTTAAACAAAATAGTGGAAATGGAAATTGATTGCATCACATTAATTATACGTTTCATGACATGCGATATTTATATCAAGATAAGAATAAGGTGGCCTAATGTATTGAACGATAACATTCCTAGTTTTAGCTAAAAAAAACGTATGTGAATGAAGATTGAAGGAATAACACTTAAAATGCATAACACGGACCAAGTTATTACTTTGGTTAAAGAAATGTGAGTTATCGACGTTCTCCAAATTCCTTTCTTTTTCAAAAGTTTCATATTCAAAACATAGTACCTATTTCATCATATTTTTCAAACGTTTCACGTTCAGTGACCATTAGTTTAGTATAAAATTACGGTGCAATTTTGTTAACACCAGAGAATTACCATCGAAGAATGAATAAATTGCTTTCATTTCAATGGGAGTGCGAATTGGAGAGTGTGAAAATGTCTCCCAAACCATGCAGGGCTCGGATAAGCACTAAAATATAATACTCAGGAAACGGTGAGAATTGATTAATTCACCATAAGCGACAGCCACACTAATTTTAAACAGAATTTATAGCAAAAATTTGGACCGAGAAAGAGGAGGGAGAAAAGAGTATTTCGACGCAAATCCCAAAGATTAGAAAAAATTCAATTTTGCTCGGAGGGAGGATGCACTATGGGCTGCTGGAACAGTAATAGCACCGCACGCCCCACTAAAAGGAGATACAAAGGAACGGAAAGAGTGCGGGCTAATTGAGGAGCGAGTGAACAATGCCCACAAAAATGGGATTCGTGAAGGAATCATTGGCGAGGAGGCGCAAATATATGCAGGCCTACGAAAAGAAAGGGATAGAGAAACGGAGGCGAGAATGGTCTTCCATCTCGCGGTTCTCCAATTACGAGTACGCGAGAATGCCGTGTGCTTTTTTGCAAAAGACTGAAACCCTTGAAATTTCCATCAAAAGGGAGATAAAGGAAGAAGAGGTCCCTGGCCTCTTAACAGGGAAACGAGAGAAGGGGTGAGAGATTTAGAGGAGGAGGTAGGGATTTAAATTGTAAACAAAACTTTAATGTCCGACGAATCCGGGAGCTTGTTAAAGGCTCACTCCGTTAATTCCCCCATTGTTTCCCGGCTCGTCTACCGGAGGGAGGATGCTCCCTTTTTAACGGTTAGAGATGTTCCATCCGACTGCCTTCCTCTCAAAAACAAGACGAGGCACTGAAGATCGGTATGCTTCCCCTAGAGAAATAAAATCTGGAGCCACTCGATTGGATAGTAGCAAATTTGTTTTTTTTTTAATATCAGGCCATTGGCAATTTCAGAACAATTTCCGTTGCCACAATGAACTCCAGCTAAAATCGATAATGAGGTCGATTTTGATCCTGGTATTTTATGTGACTCAAACGGCGACGTAACACGAAGTGAATGATGTAGATGGGTTGCTCAACGAGGATTAAACGTGTTAAGTTCAATGCATCATTTTCAAGATTTCCTGATAAGAAAAGGTGAGGTTAATAACAGAGATTTCCCAATAACAATCCCCCGTTTTTTCTTCCATGAAAAACATTAGAGTATTTAGTTCGACGAAATGGTGTCGATGACAAAGATTTATTAATAGCGTGTATCATCTATATCACTAATACTCTCTCTCTAAATAAATATATACATATATATAATGTGGCCATAAACTGACCGGGAAAATCGTAAAAACCGCGATCAAAAACTTAAAGGTGTTGTTTTTACCCCATATTTTTCACTCATTCTCCCATAATAAAAGCAGTGAATTTAATGCAGGTGTTTCTTATTTGCTTTTTTCAATTACATTGGATCAAAGGATAGGATTTAAAAGTTTACTATTGGATGGAAGGAATGCAAAACCGACTGAAAACAGTAAAAACCGCGAACAAAAATGTAATCGTGTAGTTTTACCCCATATTTATTACCTTTTACTCCAAAAAGAAAATCATTTGATTCGGTGCAGGGGTTTCTTTTTAAATTAATTGCACTAAAGGTATAAGACTGAAATAACAGTTCATTTTTTCACAATTTATGCAATAGAAATTTTAATTTCCTTAGCAATCGCGTCATGTGATTTAAATTGAAACGTAATGCCTGAGGGCTTTAAAGCTTTGGTTAAATGATCAATATAAGAATTACATTGAGATTTTAGCTAGGGTATATTTCACCTGACCCTCTCCATAAGTGGTTAATTACTCCTACTCATAAATAGTAAACCTTGCGAAGAGCATTTTGAAGCTGTCGTTTTTACCCCGTATTATTTAGATTTTAGCCCCTCAAGGAAAGTATCCGGTGTCGGGGTTTCTTTTTTTTACTTTCTAAAATCACTTTCACTCAATACATAAAGTTGACATTGCGGGGTGCCTGAAAAAATGAAGTTTTCCATTCTTGTATTCGACTTTTCCTGCTTCGTCGTTGCCGAAAAATTGAGTTTTTGGCTCTTAAATCAATATTTTTTTTCAATATTTTATTATCTATAATGGCGCTAGCGAAGGAAGCGTTCAATAATAGAAGGGAGATGATTATGGGGACCTTAAGTAAAGATGTATAAAAGAGGCTGGTGAAGAGCTTGATATGGAGTGTGGCGTTGTATGGGACAAAAACGTGGACTTTGAGAAAGGAAGACGAAAATAGGCTGAAGGCGTTCGAGATGTGAGTGTGGAGGCGGATGGAGAAGGTGCGGTGGACGGATAGGAAGACAAATAAGGAAGTGCTTAGAGGACCTACTTGGTGAGGAGAGAAAACTTGCGGATGAGATTAGGGGAAGGCAGGAAGGTGGCTGGAAGGTGTAATGAGGGGTAATGGTTTTCTGAAGGCCGCGATAGAGGGATATTGGGCAAGCGGGGAAGGGGAAGAAAGAGAATAGGTTTTATGGACGGGATGAAGAAAGGTAGGATTTACGCTGAGAAAAAAGAAATATTAGAGGTAGATAGGGCACTGCACGTGTAATATTCTGTTGTATATTATCTTACTTTCATCATAACCTACCTTTAACCGGTATTCTCTACCGTAACTCAAATGATACTGATTAATAGAATATTTTATTCCTTGGCAACCGAAGCATGGACTTTAAATGGCAACGAATGCCAGACGTTAAATAATAAATAAGAGAATTACAGTGGGATTTTTAGGTTGTACATTCTTCAACCCAACAACTTTATGGGTGGTTAATTGTACTCCAACATGATAAATGCATTTTTCACGTCACAACAATAGGATTATATTCTGTATTTCTTCTTCGAGGACCTGTCACGAAGACACACACCACATCTCCCTTCCTATGGTGCATACCATAGGAAGGGAGATGTTGTGTTGTGTGATGTGGAAATGTGGGGAGATGTCATGCATGAAACACTTCTAGAGTCTTTCCAACCTCTATTCTTCCAGAAAAACATTCCTCTTTCTTAGTGGTTTTCCCTACTGCTCCTCCGACAAAGAAGAGCTCTACGTAACTCGTCAGAAGCAATTCCGCTGCACGCGAAACGAGCATTCATTATTCTCCTACCGCGAACCCCTGTCTCTGTATCTCTCTCTTGCTTTCCCATTCTCCCTCTTTTCTTCGATAGATCATTATGCCTAGGCTATTTCTAACGTCCTGAAGTGAAAGAGCAAAAAGGTGAAGGAATTATCATGTAAACCTTTCCACAGAGATAATAAAAAGCAGCGTATCAATGCCTGACACTAATACTCCTTGAGCAAAACTGCCTTATTTGTAATGACATATAGTACGTTAAAATGATTGAATATAATATAAATGGAAAAAATGGAATAGGAAAGCCACACGCCAGAATAAAGCTAAATAAATTGGAAAAAGGGGGTCTATAAAGTCAACAAAATTGTCTATTAGGGTACTGATTGATTATTATTTTCACATTATAATTAATTTTAATACTTTTAAGTCAATTTTTCATCGAACGTTTTACTTCTACGCCTGCTAAGTATCATATCCTCCATGCCACCACGCAAGTAGCTGGTGCCATGGTGCCAGCCCTATACTAAATAAGAGTTGGGTTATTAAAAGTCTTAATGGAAATAAAGAGCGACATAAACGTATTTCCTTGAAATAATTGGAGACTCCTCTGCAATAGTGCTTGTAATTTAAAAGAACGCGGACATAGAATGCATTTTGGCAAATATATATTGGAATTTTTTTTGTCCATCATTTTCCGGTAGTGGTCTATTTTGACGATGCAACATGGTGGTCCGCAAAGTCAGAGGCAAGATTAGAGATTTTACACTTATCTAATATTCCAGAGATTAAGAAAGCAGAGCTGGTATTGAGAGCAGACAATGCACTGTAAAGAACGCAATTGGTCAATAGTTGAATCCCCAATCGAACTAAATATTGGAAATAGGGGAAAAATTAAGTAACTACCTAAGCGATTTTTATAGTTTCATAAAATTTTGAAGGGACGAATGGATAATAAAAGAAACAAAAAATTCAATAGCGGAGATTTTAAGTAAAGTAAATTGTGCGTTCCCTCTTCTCTTTTTCATCATTCAGAAATTCAGGTGATTTTCATTACGCATAAAAATAAAGATAATTTTTGGCTCGATGTAACGGAATATTAGTATCGTATTGACTGATTCACGATACATGAAACATTGAAAATTTGAACAGCTGAATTGATACTGCTTATAGTAGCTCATTACCGAAAATAATTGTCCCGTAGGTAGGTATACGGTTATAAGCCAAGAAAATTATGCCTTAGATACATTCAAAATTTTAGTTTTTGTGAAATACAGTTTAAACAAAAACTTTATACCCAGAAAAAATTAAGGATTTGAAATTACGAATGACTTTCAAGAGTAAAAGAATCTTATGAATGGATCTAATCTATCGTACGGGTTTTTATTAAAAAAATGAATCCTAAGTAACAGTTAAACGTAGGATTTTTTTAGACCTTTAGGTCTTGGCAATGGTAGACCAAACAGGATAGCATTTCCACTCAAGTCAATATCTTATCATCACTAAGTTCGACTAACCTTGAAAATTAATTGCAAATAAATTCTTAAGACCCCACTTGGAACGCCTTAGTATATATTTTTTCGATCATTAATACGAATATGTTTTATCTGCAAATGCGATACCACTTTTGATGACGAGGAATCAACTGATTGAATTCGACCTACGTTGCTACTGGTGGAAGTATTCCTAGATCAGAAATCATCTGCGAAATATATTATGACTCATAATCATAAGTGTTTACCAATTCTGATAGGCTCTAGAGCAGTTCTCACCAAGCTTCCCAACCCAGATGCTTTGGTCCAATTCTGAGCCAATCCTATCATGATTAACTAGGCAATGTTAATTAACGTTCATAAACAATTTCAACAAAGTATGCCTTATATACTTCAGCTTTTTCCAATTCCTCATTAGGACCATTCATAAAAATGTATCATTAACCATCAATAACTGCCATATCGAACAATAAACAAGAATTCCTTCAAAAATATTCTTTAACATAAATTGTAGCAAATGCGTAGTAGTGTGTACAATATATGTAATTTTAGGATGAAGAAAATCCCTTGGAAAATACTCCTGAGAGCCTTTTCAATTAACTTTCCAGCTTCTTAACAAATTCGAGGTTAACGAAAATAATACCACAGTAATCATAAGTAGCTTCGATATAGCTTAGTATGACTGGGACAGATGTTTTAAATAAAATACTTTCGTTCCGGCCGTAATTACATAGGGGTTTAAATAATTAAACTGAAATTACGATATCACCCTGCGTGTACATTTGGTTCCTAAGTTTAATCAATGATTGATATAACCATTGGCAGCATTTCTCAGTAATTCTCTCACAAGTTAGCATATTTGACAAAATATTATTCCCAAAGAGAAAATTTGATTAAATACTTATGAATCATCAAAACTTTCAAGTCACTCGAAAAGACTAAAACCACACCGACTAATAATTAAATTTCATTGAGATGTTAAAACGCTGGGTACACACATTTCACTGAATATTCTTGGAAATACTGGTAAGATAGAAACCCACCCTTGAACATAATAATATTAAACTGACGCGTTCAATCACTCCCCATGGAGGAGTAAATCTCACTCAAATTCGATTAATTTTAGGGAGGAAAATTTATTCGAACTTGATATAGGTAATTTATTCATACACAATTTAATCAACGCAGCCTTTCCACGCTATTTTGCTCTTCACTCGCATCATTTCCATACCAAGAAGGAAAACTACCTCTTAATTAAAATATCAAGGAAAAGGCAGCCACGTTTTTTTTAATGTAATCCAAAATTGCACATATTTCTGTTTGAGGACCTTATGTCAACAAAAGCATCATTTTCGCACCGAATTATACTTTTTCCATCGAGCGTGTTTGCTCAAAATTATCATAGTTTTTTATCAAGTACAAGATTCCCCACACTCCTGAATGTTTCACTTGGTTCCATTGTTCTTGCAAACAATTCAGACGCCGGGAAGCATTAATTACATCATAAAAAGAGCTGTATTCTTACGTGAGGACGGGATCACGTGAAAAAACCGCCTTAAAGGCACTTCAAAATATCTGACCTCGTGCATTCCTTAGAAGCAAATATTTTCAAAACTGCTCGCATGATCAAACTTAATTCTCCTCCTGTAAAACGCTATATAACATTACCTTACAGCTACTCTTTTACATTTACATTTATCCTTCCTTAATGAAATAATGTTCAAAGGTGGCCTCTAGGGTTACATTTAACCGATGAAAATACTTTTAAGAGGAAAATTTAAAAATAACTATTTAATAAATCCAGAATAAAAATATGTAATTTAGAAAATAATCTTTCATAGAAAAACTCAGGGCACATAAATCCTCTTAAGTCGGGCAGCCGAATAAAATTACAATCCATAACGATTGGCATTGACGTTAGCACAATTTTGTCAGCAGGTGATTTTCTACGCCTTTTAATGCTGTGCTAGCGAATCTAAACCCTTTGGTAAATGCAATAGGGTTATAGGAATATTATGATTTTCTATCGATGTTTTTACCAAAAACTTTACCATCAAAAATAATCTTTTACCAGCAAATGAGGTTTTTCTTTACTGATGGGGTAATGGTATTTTTCCATAGTCCTAGTTCAACGAAAATTAACTAAAACTGCCCCCCGGAAAACACATGAAGGACAGAAAGCTAGAGGGAGCATGGAGGAAACGTCGGGTACTGGTTAACATGATGGCTACGAATAATGCTGCAACAAGTCTGTGTAACGAAAGGAAGAAAAGTGACTCCTGGTTGGTGATGAAATATTCTGACCTGCATACTCATCTCATGGTTTAAATACTGATATACTTCGACTTGAAGACGCCCGTTGGAATACGGGCGAAACTGTTGTCCTAAAAGGCAACCTACGCAGTGGAAACCCGAAAATGCAAAACAATTCATCTGAACGCCACGGAAACCTACGATGGAATAACTGATATACCTAATTACAATACCTTCTGCGGTGAAATAATTTGCCTAGAAACCAGATCTGATTGATAGAACTTTTTTTCTATTTCCGCGTTTTCCTGAAAAGTGTCTCTGACAGTCCAAACCATGAAATAAACTGAACTACCATCCTTAAACCAATGGTAAAAAACAATGGTAGTAAGAGTGATAAAATGGGGAAATATTGAAATGGACCTAGGTAAAAAAAGCTGTTCAAACGTTTTTATTTCTCTAAAAAAAGAATAAAATAAGATCTACGAATTAGGATAATAATAAATAAATATTTATTATCTACTCCAACACAGAAAGCTTACAACTGCAAGATCATCAAATAGCCTAAAAACACAACTGGTCTTAAACATAGCTCCCATATTACCCAAATAATAACAATTTAACAATTTAAAAATATTATTTGTTACTTGGTGCATTGCTGTTGTTCAAATGTTGAACGTAAACCATCCTACAAAGAGATAAAAATTTTCATGGAAAGTAAAAAAATGTGCAAAAATTAACAAACTTAAAAATGTTTGAACTGATCACGCAACATCTTTACTAGCACGGGTTGAGACAGACCGCGGTTAAATCGTTTTTAGAGCCCTTCGACTAGCCCAGCTGCTATGGGCCAATTTATTCTATTTCAGGCCGAATGCTATTTCTAAGGCCGAGTCGAACTAATGTATAAGTAATAATAGAAAACGCCCTTATTCCTTTCGATCGCTCAATTTTCCTGAATATTGGAGGAGGGGGCATTCGTAGACAATGTCACTACTCCCTGCTTCTATGCAGCTCCTGCCAATCAGTTCTACACCATGTTCTTTCTTCTCCTCTCCACCCTTCTAAATGGCGCGCAAGTGCAGGTAGAGTACCAAGGAGAGGAGGAGAGATGGAAAGAGAAAAAGGAAGGCAGAAAAAGGGCAAAAGGACAATGAAGGAGAGGAGGGGAGGAGCAGTAACACCAGTGCATGGTGTTTTCCGGCGTGCTTCCATTCGCTGCTGCGTCGGGAATCGTAATGGCCATGTCCGATGAGGCAGCCAATCCCGTGCAATCCTCCTCATCTCCATCGCAATTCTTCTTTCTCCCCATGTCCCTACCCCGGCCACCTCCCCTCGCCCCCTCCGCCATCCCAGTGCTCCTCCTCCCACGCCTTCGCTGGCTCGACTCTCCCATCCAGGAGCATCGTCCACCCACCCCTTCTCATTCCTTGCAAAACCCTTACGTGCGATCACTTTTCCGATTTTCCCTCTGCTCTTCACACAAGTACTTATTAGAAACTACCCCGCCCTTACCTCGCGAACGGAGAGTTCCGCGTCCCACTCGGATCGGTGAGCCAGAGTAATGCTTTACGTATTCTTCCGTCGGACCAGTAAACTATTTTACCTCAACAAAGTCAACCCTTTCCTCCTCTCTCCGTGATACCTTATACCGCTTCAGCCGTTTTTTAATACTCCCGCTTAACAGCGTCTTGTTTTCTAAGGTTAGAGACAGGAGTCGACAGATTATTTTTCATTGAACTTAGGCTTCAATGGTAATGTGGCTTCACCAGTTTAAGAAAAAATAAACCCTTACTCTGTCATCACATCTCATTTTTACATTTAATCATTTCGAAGACGTTTTACGAAAAAATTAACTTCAGGAAAGAGTAAAGGTTTTATAAAGACGGTTATTATTATCCAACAATAGTAATTTGAAAATTTTCACCCTTCGTATTGGTGACTTAACCATTTTGGTCTTACATCGCCGGAAAGATGATGAAATTTTAGATCTTCAAGATTTTAGAAATGCGAAATATTCTTAGATAAATGAATGAAAAAACTTGTCCTTTGAAAACGAAGAAGTTCATAGTAAAAAAAGCATTCTGAATCTTAATACCTTAGGAAAATGACACTCGATAACTAATTGCATGCTCATTTCCATGCTTAAAAACAAACGCTAAAAATCTTTAATGGATGAAAACTTATGAATCACTGGTAAAAAACGGAGAATTGTAGATAAATTTTCATCATTTAGGAATTGACGACCACAATGTGATATGTGAGCCATTTAGAAAAAAATCCCTAGATTAGGGTTAAGTCTAACATAACTTTAAGATCAATGACAGAGAAAAATGTCCATCATCAATTCGCTGAAGTATTATGCGCAAGTATACATTCTATTTATGATTATGCGGGAAATATTATCCAAGCCAAATCATCTTGACAAATGGAAACGGAATACGGTTACTGTCATTGTCATGTATGACAATGGATATTTCTCACCTACACACAAATTATCTGACGTGGATATTTTCAATTATAATCCTCTCATCATATTAGCATTTATTATTTAATCATGAAAAGAGAGGAATTGCGATACCGAATCAAATGTTGTTACATCAATACTTTATTGAAAGCCATCATTAAAATAACCTACTTGCTTAAAACTTCGAAAATTATTCATTACATTTAAGTTTGAATTCCTAAAATACTCTCTGAAAAACTTAATTTTATGGCCAGAAGTGGAATTTTTTATTTGTAGCAATGCACATCTATGTAACGTGATTATTTTCAAAATATCAGCCAAGTATCAAAATTTGAACATAAAACATCTTAAATAAATAAACTAATTATGTTAATCATACCTCTCTGAGCTGCAAATTTAGTACTTACTTTACTTCCACTATGGCATTAAAAACTTTCCTCAGGATTGTCCATGACCTTCAATATCAGGGAGAGACGTCGCCAACTCCCTATTTTCTGAGCCAAAGCTCTAACCTTCACACATTGCATGTCTATTTAATTGCATTATTCCTAGCTACTCACACTACTTGCGTAATCTTGCCCTTCAACGGAGGAATGCAAGATGGTTACGATATTTCTAGAGCCTTTTTTTCAGTAATGTATTTCATCGTGTTAACCCACACAACTGAATTCCAAACCAAACTATTCAAAATATCATAGATATTTTTATTTACTAAAGAGCATTGTTTTTTTACGCTATGGGTATCAGTTATTTTTACAATAGTGGCCCAAATTGTTCGATCTATATCTCTCCTTAACGAGTGCTAATCGATTTTAAAAAGTGTAACTTGGGTAAAAGATTTCCTTTAATTATTTCCATAATCATCGCTGGCGAATAAAATGTTTTATTTCGGTTTATTCACGCCGTAATTAATTAAAACAGCACCTTTAGTTTCCAAGCCATAAAAACTGAAAGCCAACGCATACAAAAAATTTCAAATCGTTTTAGAGAACCATAGGGCTAAATCTGGATTGATTTCACTGAATGTTTGTGCGTTTGAGCATTATAGAGTTCATATATATAATTTTATTGAGACAGGCAAACATCTTTCCATAACCATGATGCCAGAGTACACCAGAGACTCATATCAGAAGTGTTAAATCTCTACGCCTCCAAAGCGATCTTCACTCATCCTCGTTTATACATGCACCTTCCCTTCCATTCTCTACTTGCCAAACGATTGGCTACTTACGATGAGCTTCGCATTCGGCCCGCTCCATTGCCCAATGGCTAATGAAGAAAAACGGCAGAATTTAAGTGTCTCCTCTCCTTCAGCCCGCCCACATACTCCATCTTTCCAGGCCCCTATATTCTTTCCCATGGCCATTCATCGCACTCGTCATTAAGCATTCGTCTCGCCGATTCATGCTCCTCCCCTCCCAGTATGTCTCCCCTTTGCAATGACTCGTGCACGTACGAGCGCGTCCCTCCTCCTTCGGCAGCATTCAAGCGTTGAAGTCTCAAGACTGGCCGTCCCTAAGACGCTCAAACCCCTCGTCTCTATTTCTTGGAACTCTCGGGTCTCATCGGACACGGAGATCGCCCCATCCAACCCGTCAATATGCCATTGCTTCCTGTCTCCCACAGCGCAGCGTCAACATCCGTCCATCCCTTCAATGAAAAAGGTTTTCATGACGTTCTTTTGCCCACCCAAAAGCTCTACGTTGGCTTTCATATTCCGAATCACCTAAATGTATTCCGGGCGCTAGCATATTTTTCCACGGAAACCTTCCTCGGAGGGAGCGGAGAACGTAATGAGAATTTGAAAGTAAGAGGGAAAGAAAAAAATTAAACAAAGCGTGGTGATACCTTCACACTCGGAGGCAGAATTTTCCTCGAATGAGGAATGGAATGACACTCAGTCGTGCCTCCTAAGCCCATAGGAATCGAAAATGCAATTGTCAAAGAGAGCCAAACTTCTACAGCAATGAGGGGTCATTGAGCGTGTATTTCGCTCTAGCTGGTCTTGATCGACATTTAAATCACTTGATGGCTAACCTTTGCCTTATCTTAAATAATTTTTGTGCCTCATAATTTGCTTAATACCTCCATGATGAACACTCGAAGAAATAGTTTTTGTAAGCCACCTTGTTTTATATGCATATTTTATAAACATAAAACCATTAGCTTCACACCATTCACCTCTAGCAACGAATTTTTTAGCCATGAGCCGCTTCAAACCAAGCAAAACATATCCTTATATATAGCGGCCGAATCGCAACTAGAATACTTTAACCTTAAGACGCCTCCTGAATGGAAGGTCAAACGCTGAGCATAAAGCAACCAAACTCGATGGAACTCAATAGTGAAATGAAACAAATAAATAAATTTCGCGGAAACCTAAAGAATAATCCAAACAGTAATCTACTTAAAAACAAGTAGACACATTGAACTCCGAGCATTTCAACTCAGAAAATATCGGATGCTCTTACTAGAAAAGGCAAAAATCACTCATCATGATAGCTTTGACTAAGGTATTTATAATGCTAATTAGGTACAATAATAACAGTTCAATAGCACAGAGGCTCCGACACACATCGCATCAATTGTGCATGCCCATAATATGATATCAACATCAACGAGGGTTTTCGAGTTTTCGAGAAACTTGCACCCTACTTGAAGTGCATGAAAATGGAAATGAGAAATCAAGCATTCAAATGCAATGCGCTATCATCGAGGCATTAGTTTTTAAACGAGAGATGTGCGAAGAATCATCATTCTCTCTACTTCGCGGGCAAAATATTTTTCAGCATGCCAGCATTGGCATCCACATGCACATCTTCAAGGGCGTTGGCAGGCGTCGGGTGTCCTTGCAGGGAAAGCGATGCGACCCAAGTCCCCCCCCCCTTTACCTTCCCCGCCAGAACCCCCTCACTGAGCAAGTCCTCGCGGAAGGGGCAAAGGGGAGGAAGCGTGCCGGACGTTGTTAAGGGAACAGGGGAGGGGATAGTGGAGGTCAGGAGTATGGGTGGGGCGGGGGGATCGGTTATGAGAGAGGGGGGAGAACGAGATAGACGGCTGTGACTCGATTCGCCGGTGGCGTCCGCTTCGGAATTCGGTGGAGGCACGGATGGCACTACCGAGAACTGAATCCCAATCGCCACCTAGACACCGGGGGACAACGGACGCAATCACGCGCACAAAGAGGGCCGATGACGGCACCTCGCTCTTCGCCACGGTTCCAGTCCGCTCCAATCCTCCACCACCTCCCCATCCCCAATAGGGAGCGCGTCGAGATCGCTCGTTGAGACGCGAATTATCTCCGGAGATAATCAACCCCGTTCGTCTTTTCTCTGACGGTCTCCATCGCTTACCCTGGGACCTCGTGCCTTGATTCCTGGATAGAAAAGCACACCAGGATTCGGCGCGGAGAGTAAGAGTGTATTTTAGGCGATGCCTAAGTGCTCCCTTCGGTATTCGCCACACTAACGATGAGCATTCTTGACAGCCAGGTAAAAAGATTTGATCTCGGCGAGAACACGTGTCCAAACGGAATCAATAATCAAAAACGATTCATAAAAGTTTTGATCGATTTAGTTTGGAATTTAAACCTGGCCGTCATGGACCCGTTGTGAAAGCGAGTCACTTCACATAGCAATGCGACGTAAATTTGCAATGCAAAATTAACGAATTTTACGATATTATCCGGTCTTGATGACAAAGCAGAAACACTGCCATGGTTTTCAGAGAGGCCTTT
This sequence comes from Pyrrhosoma nymphula, assembly GCA_963573305.1. Classification (NCBI taxonomy): domain Eukaryota; kingdom Metazoa; phylum Arthropoda; class Insecta; order Odonata; family Coenagrionidae; genus Pyrrhosoma; species Pyrrhosoma nymphula. The sequence goes on from OY754327.1 coordinate 169,932,672, forward strand.
CATCCACGGCATCAGGTTTTCGTCGTGCAACTGGCATTCATTATAATGACTCATATTTTTTAAATTAAAATATTTAGTGATTTACTTGTTTCATTAAAATATATCTGAGAGCCAAAAATTCATTTATTTTTTATAGATTCGTCCAACAACTGTGGGGAGTACTCCTCCTTACCCCTACCCTCACGGCTATCTCCCTTTATACATAGCCCACGATCTCTTTCCTCCATTGTGGAATATTTAAGTCGACAAAAAGAGAAGTCAGATTTGCAAACACGACAGAATTTCTTTACTTTACAGCCAGGTGAGATTCGGAAGATCAAATTTTAACCATACTGGCCCTTGAAAAGAGAAAGTTTGCCAAAACTTTGTTAACCTTTTAGAGGTACAGCAGCTCTGAAAGAGAGCTGGATAAAATGAAGCCAAAATTTTCTATAAGTAGCAACAGTTCCGCCCCCTAGAATGTACGCATCACTACATTTACGAAGGAGGTGGTTTTAGATCCAACCAAACCGAAACCAGAAAGTGAAACTCTCAGCTGGCGGATTCCGCGATGTTTTAAGATGCATTATATTTATAATATATATATCTATCTATGTATCATTGTATATTTATTATCCTACGTGCGCAACGTAAGCCGATGGAAAAGAAAAACATAACGGATGCGTTTTCTTATTTGTACATTTCTTCACTCCTACTTTGACTCTGAGCTTTTCTCTGAACAAATCTCACTACTATTCAATTCCCACAGTAAGGTCATTGTCTGTCCTATAGATATATAATAATATATCTATAGCACAGATCTGCCTTTAGCAGAGAATAATGGAATATCAGCCTTAGGTCAAAGTTCTTTCCTTTAACTTCATGAGTATCTTAAACTTCATTAAGGTGCACCATTCCTGCACGGCAGAGCTTAGTCCAAGCCACAGAAGGATGTAATTTTACAGGGTGGCGAAGAGGAATAAGATCGACCGGCATTATCTGTGTAACAATACCTTTGCTCTTCAGGGTATCTACAACGGCGTTATTTAAGTACTTACTGTCAAATGGAACAAAATCAATCCATAGAATTTCCATTTTTCACTATTTCTGAATGATAGTATATATTTAATGAAAATCCAGCGGTTGGATAAATCATGAATATGCAGTCTACCACCAGTACTAAAATTCATTTTCTGTATGCCACATAGCTTTCGGGTAATGTTCTTATGTTTACCACCGACGATTCAGATTCTGCCATTCATCAATTTTAATGTAAATAGGGTCCATAAAAACAAGTTGATTAATTAAAGAAGGGCTATGTTAACAAAAGGAAATTAAAGTAAGGATGAATTACAACATATATTAGGAGCCTGCTTGAAAACATTGTTCTAGATCGAGGCTTGGTTTGGTCTTTAAAAGTGATTACTACTCCATTACAGGCTAGCTACGCCAATATAAACCATTGACAGTGAGGACTTCAGTCATACAGTTTTCCGTGTATTCCTTCCTCTTTTTCTAAACCTTTTCCCGTTCGGTGTCTCTCCTGTCTTGTCCTTAATTTTTGGTACCGTTTCCCCTCTCTTATCGCTGTACAACATCCTCACGGGAGCGTATAGCGCACCCATTTCCCAAGCATTCTGTAGCTTTTCCATTTCGTCTCATTGCCTTTTCCGTCAATTTTCCTTCATTCTATGGGTTTCTCGTCAAATTTCATTGTTTAGTTCCTTTTTCCTCCTCCTACATAGTTCATTGGTGACGGTGTTCCTCTTTTAACTTCCTAATGACTTCTTCGGTGATGCATGACTTTTTAATCCATCTCGTTCCGAATGATCCAACTGTTTTCTCTGCCGCTCTTATACCCGTTTTTATGTTCCCCCATATTTCCTCTATTGTTCCCACCTCCTCATCTTCTCTCATGCTCCTCTACACTATTTCTTGGTCTTGGTATTTCCTCTTGATTTCCCCTTCCAATCCTACCGCGTTCCACTTCTTCACCGTCCTACCTTTTCTTAGCTATTTAAATTTAAAATCACATGTCATAAGTACCAGATTATGATCCAAATCTGCATCCTGACCTGGAAAGCTGCGAGAATTTTCAACACTGTTCCTAAACTTATGCCTGACCATAATATCATTTATGTAATACCTCCCTGTCTCCCGTTCCTTTCCAAATGTGCATAAGCCTGTGGTGGTGTATGAACCAAGTGTTAGTAATTAATAATTAATTTCTCCTGCAAAATTCAACTACCTTCTCCCCGCGATCATTCCTTGTCCCTAACCCATGCTCCCCCACTTAGCTTTGATCCCTCTCTTCCCCTACTACCGCATTCCAATCCTCCATCACAATTAAGTTTTTCTTACCCGGGACTTATCTCTTCCGTACACGCCATTGACTTCTTCCTCCCTATGGTTACTTGTATGCATGGGCGTAATTTCAGCTTTTTCAACCGGGGTGGCAAGGCCTACCGGGTGGGGGTGGGGGCCCTGAGGGGTATGAAATACCCCTCAGGTGGAAAGGAGGTCCGGGGGTCATCCTAAATTAGGCCTGATTATTGAAGAATCAATAAAGTTTAAGAAAGTGCCGTGCATGTAGAATTGTATTTTCTAATTGTTTGTAAATTATTGAGATTTTTACTTCAAAATTCTGGGATAGCAAAATACTGGGTTGGACAGTTCAGGGGTGGCAACTGTCACCCCCAAATTACGCCACTGCTTGTATGCATGTACACCTGGACCATTACGAATTACATTCTTGTATATATTTCAACCACTGATATCCACTCACCTATTACAAGTTTACTACCCTCTTCCCCAATTTTCATTTAATATCATAGCTACCTCACATTGACTCTCATCACCCCAACTATAAATTACTCTGTAACTATCACTCCAATAGTCCCCGCTAAGCCCCCATCTCACCTCGTACAACCCCAACATATCTATTGTCCCTTTTAACATCTCCTGTTTTCTAGTTTCCCTATCCTCATCTTTGTTCTAACATTTCATGTTCCTGTTTTTACCGCTGCCATCCTCCTCTTTTTTACTTCTTTCTGCCGCAATTCCTTTATCATCTGATGACGCTGTTTCGCAAGGATTTCGTATGGTGATGGTGACGACCGCAGAGGCGTTGCCTCCCCCACTGTCGGGCACGACAATCGTCCTGGAGGACCGAGTCCCGTAGATGCTAGGGTGTAATACTCTATGAGTTAATTCATTTTTTCTAGGAATGAGAGAATTGAGGGGGCTTTCTCACTGCCACTTCCAGCTATATTTTTTACGTGATAACATTTCATGGACTACCTTTCTTCTAGCTCTTACCCGCTGACCTATCTTGCTTGGGTAGCCCAAGGGGTGTGCGATATTGTGAATGTATCGACACTCCGATATCGAAAAATAAGGGAAAAGTATTGAAACTCTTATAGCATCGAAATAAAGTATCGATACAGTTCTAGTATCGAAATTAAGTATCGATACTACCCTTCATCGAATTAAATAAAACCAGAATTTGAAGAAAATGAATCTTTCGTAATTTAAAAGCCAAAAAATTACGAAAAATGCATTAATTTTGTTCGCCGGAGCTGCAGAGCTGCAGTCGTGTACCACTAATAGCACAAACTAAAGCGTAAATACCTTAATAAATAATAATAAAGAGCTCGAGTAAAGGCCGTCATCCTGGGGTCACTCCATCTACAGCGTACGCATGACCCAACAGCAGCGTAGCCACTCATCCGATGGGCGTCGGACGTGGCAACGATTACTGCCCAACCTCTCTCGAGTCTCCAGCCATTATGACGGCAATGAAACCTGATGCTTGCCGGGGACTCGGAGGGAAGTGTTACAACTGTAACAAATAATAATAAAATAAAGTGCTCGAGTAATATCAAGGTATGGGTAATTAGTAACACACTTATATGTTACTAAGTACTTAACCTTACCTTGTCTTATCGTTGGAGCGAAATTGTGAAGGATAATTCAATTTTAAATGATTCAACCGATTTGTGGTATTACCGGAAATTTTCATGGACTTAACACATACACTTCACTTAGCAGCTTGGGAATCTTTTTTAGTGAAAAAATGCGACGCCTTAGTATTTAGGGGAGCCATCAGAAAAGAATCTTTAATATGGGTGAAATATCAAAACTCTTAGAATAGATACCAAAGTACTCGGTGTAAAATCAAAAGTATAGATAGCGGCATCGTATCGGTATTATTGCTCCCACCACTCCAGCTCTAGAGGTCAGTGGAACGCTTAAGCCCTTCCACTACGCCAAGGTTTTATTCCATTGCAGAGTTTGCAGGATAAGATCAGATCCCCAATAACAAGTGCGAAAATAAAAAATCTTAGAAGTGAGAATCACTCAGAAAACAACTTTTCAATGCAATCCGACAAAAATTAAAGGAATGAATCTAAGAAACTAATGTTAATTTATTATACTTTATCCTCATCAGATAAGCTGCCTTATTTCAACATGTCTCGGGAAGATATCTCATTAATACTCACCAAAGAGGGAGGTAAACGTTTTTCCTCTGAAATAAAATATACATGCAAACATTTTGAGAGCGATAATTAGTAATTGTAGTCCACTCTTAGATCCTAATGGAAGGCAACTGATACAGAGCTTTATCTGTGTTCAGACCGGTTTACAATTTTTCAATTCCAACATGCACTTTCGCTTAAGATCACAAAAAACGATTCTAGAGAACATATTTGCGCTACATAGTGCATACATTAAAATGTAAAAACCGGTAAAATTGATGCAGCGAACAACTTTAGCACTTAAACACAAAGTGGTAACGATGCACCTACTATCTGCTGCGGTAACAAAAGCGGAAAAAGCCGTTGGCTGAACAGGAAGAAAAGGAAATGAACGGGGCCGGGAGGGGAGAAACGGAATAATCCAACGACTCCCGTGTTAATAACAACTCTACCGATCGGACGAACGCGTGCTGGGGAGTCAACGGGAAGAAGGGGGGGGCACCGGTGGAATCCGCAGAAGAGGAGGAAGGGAAGGCACAAGAGGACCCGCTGCCGCCGCCGACGCCGCCGTCGCCGCCGCTCGCCGTATCCACATACCGCGAGAGCGAGTAGGGACCCGCGGGGGCTGGCCCTGGGGGAGGGGGGGGGTGGAGAGTCGGATGAAGAAGGGGGAAAACATACTGTGAAAGTGTGGAATGGGTGTGGGGTTTCGGGGAAGGGAAGTAAGGGACGGGGAGGATGACGGGGGGAGGGTGGGTGGGATGGGCGGGGAGGAAACAAACGAGGCGGCGTCGGCGGCGGCATATGCGCGTATCTCCGCGTCCGCATCTGCGGCGGGGAGATCTCGACGTCGCGATAGTCTCGCGGGGAGCTCAGTGGACGTAGGAGTGGACTTTTTGAATGCCGTGACAGATGTGCTGCGAGTCCGGACGAGCGTTCGTGAGTGACTTCCTGCACGAACGGGCCATCGACGGGCGGGGCTGCTGCTGCTGTCGCGGGTGGGTCACTCCGGGGGGGAGGGGCCCAATGGGTAAGGGGTTTGGGGAAGCACAGTCATGGGCAGGGGGAAGCAAAGATCCGAGGAGGAGGGTTTGGAGGGTTTTGCGCACGAGAAGAAAAATCAAAGAGGATCAAGGAGCAGAAATAATGACCGTACATTCGGGTGCACCGCATGGGTCCATGTCCCTACGCAAAACGGTCACGTGATCTGGTGGTGACTCATTTGTAAGGGGAAGTACACGATCGAATCGTCTTTTCTTCTCGCTCCACCTTCTTTCTGCCTCTAACTCTCCCTCTCCTTATTTTCTTTCTTTAACCGTCGTCGACGCTTTCCTCTCCATTTGCCAAGGGGCCGGCGGCGTCGCTGCAAGGCGGGTGGGGGAGCTTTGTTAAAGGAATGTCAGCGAAGACGACGTAATTAATTCGTGGCCGTGAGACGGAAGAGGGAAGGAAGGGCGGATAAGGAGATGATGGAGAGATATCGTGGAGACGAGTCTTTATTCCGTTGCGTAACACTCTGGAGAAGCATTGTCTTCGGGCATGTCGTTATTCCGGTCGTAATTTGTCGAGCAACTACATGATTTTTTTCAAGACCGAGTGCGTGCTTAATATGCAAGACCGTGAGCATTCTACGTGCGTGCATAATATGATTTCCACTGTATCTTTGGTACGAATAATACAAGATAGGAAGTTAATCTCAAACAGATATGCATGAATAACCACTCAAGCTCGAAGAAGAGAAACATTTTTAATGAATTTTATTTCCTTGTATTGGTAAGATAGCAAAACGCGGTGACATAATTCAATTCCTATATATTTTTGTTGCAAAATTTGATAGGATAAGATATTATTTATTTTCTGGCATCCATTTCTGTAGATAGCTAATGTTCTGTTATGTTATTACACCTCAAATATTCGGCAATGATCTAATCAACACGTGTCTAAACTTGGACAGACATATTTTATGCTTTTTCGTATGATAAATTTTAACAGGTGCATTTCTTTCTCTCCTGAAGACCTATTCAATCTGCCTTCTCCTCAAAGAATCATTTATCCCAAATCCATTCATGTAAGGGCGACATGCACCAAATAAAACTAAATCGAAAAGTTGAAACTTATTGGATGACCTCAAATGTTACATTAATATGCACACATTTGAATGCATTTTAAGCTGACTCCTCCAACTGGTAGAAAAACATCATCTCTGTAAAACCGACAAATGAGCATTATAAGTAATGAAGTTAAAATGGCAAAAATCAAGAAAAGTGGCACCATCGCCAAGACTTATGTTATCTATTATTTTCAAATTCATAAAATACGTTGATAGATGAGCAAATAGTTTTGATTCACTTTTTATTGTTGGTTTTCAATGTATGATATTTGTCATTGTGATACTGAGACCATATTACTACGGACTCGAAATAAGAGAAAAATAAAAATAAACATCACAAACAATAGTAACTTAAAATATTTTCTTCACATAGTTATTTAAAAATTAAATAAATCTAGTGGATACGTTATTGAATATTGTGTGAACTTAACAACAGATGTCTGTCAAAATTAAACTTTACTGTTGATCTCGATTTCTAAAGTTCCCATTATTAAATTCCTTCCTACTTCAAGCCATAAGTCTTTCCCTCAAATGTAGGCAAACTTCAACTGAAAAAGTTAGTTATTTTGAACTACTGCTAGCCAAACTCTGTTTCTACAAATTATTCGCTTAAACGAGTCTCGACGGCAAGCAAAAAGGTTATGGAGAATGAGAGCAAAAATATTGGTTCCACGAGCATCAGTCAGTGTTATCCAGATCCAAAACTATAGACGTGCCTTGGAATCTAAAGTATCTCTTCGCGACCTTCTAGTGGAATGCTGTATTTCGAGACGGGTAGTGTTTGCTCTCGACATAAACGCCCGACCGCTTGCGCCAAAAATTTTCATCCCTCCTCAGATTTCAATATGAGAAGACCTCGTATTTTCAGATAACACTTCTCGATAAAAATATCATATTTCCCTAGTAGTGTTTCGTGTTAGTGCGGACTGATAAAACAAATTATGCGTTCCTCACGAGAATTAGCCAAAGCAAGAAGAATTTTGCAAGCCTATCTAAGAAACCCAACCTTCGCTATTTCCTTTTGAATAAAAATCCTCTAAAACTCACTCCATCCCCCTTCTTTCAGCTTCATTCTCTCCCCGACATTTTTCATGCGAGTTTTTTCGGTTGTGTAAAACATGTCGATTCATCCTATACTTTGGCGCTAATGGCATAAATGAAAAACGTGTGGACGTGCTTAAGTTTATTTTTCGCCCTATTAACTCGTTGCGTTTTCTTTATGGCTCAACGTGCGGTGTTCCTCCCTAATCCTTCCCATAGGTGAGATCGTTTGCGGAATTATTCGATTTAAATTCCGCGTCACACGCGAAGAGCCGTTGAAGGGCGAGTTTACTGCGCGAAGACAAGCACTTGGATGATTTCGAGGAGATCGAAGTCATTTTAGGGTTGCGGCTCCAGCTGATCGAATAGCTGATCACCTTAATTTTTACATTTACGACGGTCATACTTTTGAAGTGCGTCGTAAATGTTTATGAAGCAAGATTAAGAATGTATATTTCACGATATTTTCCCTCCTTTCACGCGTTTATTCGACACGACTTATCCAAGTAACTTAAAATGTGTGAAATATTTCAGAATATTCGAAGCACTTTACAAGATAAAACGATTTACACAACCTGAGACTGGCATCACATTAAATGAAACCGAAACAAAGATGATAAATAAAACTATTACCCATGGCTAAATAAAATTACGATTTTTTTTTCAATGGAAAAGATTAGTCCTAAGCGTGACCATTCTTACCTTAGGTACGCAATGAGCAGAATATCACTCGTAACACTTTTTTATGAACAAAATTTTACCTAGCCCTCGCAGCCGATGGCGATGAGTTCCTTGCCCAAGAAATACTATTCTATCAATAAGACCTTGCCCATGTGTCCTAATTTTGTTGATGTATAATAGGAATGCAATTTAGTTTTCACTGATTTCGTTTAAGGATTATAGTAAATACATGATTTTGTGCTGGAAAGTTTTGAAACCCTGAAAAAAAACGATTATTCCATAATAATTATAAAATAAATTACTAGCGTGTTACATGCTTAAATATACCATCAATGCAAAAATATGGAAGATCCAATAAATAAAAGGGGAACAAATTTTTTCTAGCTTGTCCGTAGCAATTATGAGGACGGAGTATGGCTAACCCACTTCACAAAATCAGCTTCAACTTCTATTCCAAAAAGATGAAAGCATCAGTGTGCTAGGACTAATGTGCCATTGGATTAATAATGCAAGAGGCAAATGAAGTTCTAATTATAATCAATGGAAGGTTAGAGGGTAGGGAAAGACACCTATAGGATGCTCATTTCAGAGGGACGGTAGTATGCTACAGCTGCAATAAGAAATTAGTGTATGTATAGCAATACAAAATATTTAGAGTTTCATTGTAATAGCCTGATAAAAAAGTTCTATGATGATTTTAACAAAAATTGATATAAAGCAACGAAAATATTGCATAAATTACGCGGATATTGAAGGAAAGAAGTTAAAGTTAAAGTTAAAACCTATAGAAATAGCTGCTCATCATACATTTCGAAGGCGTGAGAGGAGATATTCCATTTAGATTTTTTTAAGTTGACCGTAAATACGAAGATTCCTATGCGTAGACTAGAATAATTACTGGGTAGGTATGATCAATAGAGGAAGAGAAGAAAGGAGGTATGACACATTATGGATTAAGAGAGGAAACTGGAAGAGGAAAAGGAGAGGAAATAAATAGGAATTTGGTCGCGATGAATGGCGATAAAAAATACGGAGATCGAACAACAATAATGGAAAAGAAAGGGATATCAGTTAAAGGAAAATTCGGCCAACAATCCTCAATAATTGTTCAAGCATTGATTCTCAAAAGACCTTTGTATAGTTAGTAAAATTCCGGGCTTAAATATCTAGGCGCTAACTAAGGAAATTCTACTGCAAACATATTCTGAATTACTTTAAATATTAAATATGGCTCTGGAGATATGAAAATTTGCTTATATCAGTGAAATTAATATGGTGAATTAATCAGAGTAAAATGCATTATTTGGAACGACCATCATGGCTTATTCACTAAAGTATCAAATTACAAGCAAAGTTCCAGCTAAAATTAAAAATTAAGAAATCTTATGCTGAGACGTTTTATGGTCCTCCAATAACTCATGTATTTTCGCTCTGAAACATGTATTTTTCATGAATACTCTCGCTGTCGTTGGGGAAAGAAATTAAGGAGAAAATAGAGATTTTTACCGTATAGTTGAAATATTTATTTAAATGAATTTTATGGTTCAAACATGATTCGGATGGCTTTTGTACTCTTCGGATATATGAGAAATTACATTTTCTCGTATTTTAATAGTTCTATCGGTAGAATTTTGAGCTTTATAAAATTAACGTCAGAATTAAAATTTTCAATTTTTATAAAAAGGTTTCATCAAAACTTTGACCCGGGCGATACGTGGTAACAGTAATACAGATAAATGATAGCATCCCCTTTAGTCCTTGGGATTAGTCATCACAAAAAAAGGCTATTTGATGGAGGCAGTAATCTTACTTATGCTTCGTGCATTTTATTTCGCACGATGAAATGAAAATATCTCGTGAACATTTTTGCCAAAAATAATTACAGCGATCATATGCACTAATCGAAAAAGCCCCACCTGCGAGGGGACATCCTTGAGAAAGTACCTACTCAATAACACTAAGCATCAATAACTTCCGACAGCGTGAGTAATCATAAAAAAATTGCATTTTTGCACACCTTTAGCCACAATCACGACGTAGTGGAAGCACAATAGCCATATGAATTATAAAGATGAGCTTTCGCTTTTAACACAGCATTTACTACAGCCATATTTCCAAACAATAAAAGCTTACGCAGCTAAGATAACATCTTTAAAATAATTGTAGATTAGTACTATCATAGAGTGTGGTACTATCTACTGGCATAGCAAATTTTTCATTTCAGTTTCTGCATAAAAACCATCCGAATATTCAATTGAACGAGTTGTGACTTTAATACAGCATTTTCACATTTATCAATACATACACCTTTACTCCAAAACGTTTGTCTCGAAAAATAGGCATTAATAATAATAGTAAGTAAACTTTTAGTGATATTAGTTCGCTCATTCAGGTCATAGTCATAACATTGATTAGTCACTCCTCATTAACAGTTTGTAATATCAACACCTGCCTTCGTATCACCTACCCACGTATTTGTAAGTTGCACAGTCTTGGCCTCCCAAGTAGCGAACAATTTCACAAATATTATTTATGGTAGCGATTCTGTTTACTTAAGACGTTAATTTAATGCTGTAAATATTGGTAAATGCCTGTGCTAATGGTGATCTGAGTGTGATTGTTTCTTTCCTCCTTACACACGCAAATCAACCAGTTGATTTGCGTGGTTCAGCCTTAGAAAGCACACTATCTAAGAAAAATAATATCAGATTTGTATTTCATCATTTCGTTACATCATTAATACAGCACATAGCAGTACGGCCTAGTGGTGAAACAGAACCCCCTTTATGGATCGATTCACAATATAATAAGTATATAATATAACGAAGGTATTTCAGACACACCAATCCCGTAATTTCTACAAAGTTTTCTTAGTAGATCAATCCAGAAAGGCTAACAGAACATTTTTATCTAATAAGTGTGAGGATAACATGTTGGTAATATTTTACCACGTACTGATAACCAACAAGTCAATTTTTTTTAATAACTTAATTATAATACACCCAGTCTGCTTTAAAAAACTCATATTCGCAGTATAGTCGTGAAAATGACATATTCATCTTAATATCCCACGTAGTATTATGCCGAGAAGTAAATGGCGGCTTCTGAAAAGCCATATCGTTAGTTTGGCTAATGGAAAAATGCGGGCAGGACAAGTCTCTTTTGCCCAGCCGCTTGGGAACAAAGCTCGAGGAAACGAAAAGAGGGCGTGTCACGCCGAAACTAAGATGAGACATCGAGAGCGAACAGTAATTGAAAAATCTCCGAGACTTCCTAAAACATTCCTCATCCTCCTTCGATTCTCGTCTTAAAACCTCCCTACTCTATTTCTCTCTCCCTCTCAAACAACCGCACCTACCTCTCCTTCTCAAGACCTCCATGCGGCCGGGAATAACCCTTCCGACTTCGTCTGGAGTCGCATTTGAATATAAATGGAAGTCGATTGTCACTGGCCGCACCATCGTACGAGCAACCATAGAAACCGTAACTCTGTGCCCTTTTGTCGGCCAGATAAGATCGTGGAAAAAATAAAGAGACTTTTAAAAGAGTCGGTCTAAATCTCTACCACACCATCTCCTTCATTCCAATGCCATATTTCCCTCCCTCTCTGCCATACTCCTTTCCATTCTTTGGTCCTTATCCCACCCCTCACCCGCAACCATCATCCTCCCACCCCCACCATCGGCTCACCTTAATTCCCGCCCGGCTCTGGGACGCGGCCTCCGGAGGATAAAGGGTAGGAGGGACATAGAAAACGGCCCGATGCTCCCGGTTGACAAATTGGAGATTTTGGGCGTTCTCCCGGGAGATGCGGAAGATGAAACCCCTCCCCTTTCCCACCTTGAGTCCACACGAGATCCTTAGGACCTCCCGCTCGGGTTGGACGCGTCTTTTTCACACACTACACACGTCCCGCATCCCAAGGGAACTCCCCGCATTAAGTCACCCTCTCCCTAAGGAGCTGACGCCGGTTGAAAGATTTGAAAAGGGCTAACGTAACACGGAAGCCATTTCATATTTCATTATTGCTACCGTTTGGTTTAAGCGACAAGATCCGGCTGCCGAATATAAATTTTGAGACACGCTGACAGGAAAGAGGGTTAAAAAACTCATGCAGAACTGATGAGTGTGGGCTTTTTTCTTGCCGCTTACATAAGAGTACTACAAGCTGAGGCATAAAATTAGTCCTTTACCTAAAACCAATCCGTAATATTAACACAACGAAGAAATCGCGATAGATTCATGATGTTTGCTTTTTATAGAAGACGTGCGAATATGAGGCTCGACTTCCAATATCGCTTCCTCTGACCATCTATAAGAGACAAATTGAACACGTTATAAATGAAGACCACAAGTTGTACTGCCCACTGAATCAATTCATTTACAACGTATTTCAACGCCTCAGCGTCATCTTCAGGTATGTACAAACTGACAAAATTAAAAGACCAATCCTTTGGATACCTAACCCAGAGAGGAAAGGAGGTTCCAGAGGGGTTCAATTTGAGGAATGTGGTTGAGGGAAGGGTGAATTCGGGACTAGAATAAGTCACCTTGGCCGTCAGATGGGGGAGAAGGGGAAGGGGGTAAACCGGTGGTACTAAGTGAGCGGAAGAATGAGAGGAGGAGGAGTACATTTTTAGTCGGTCTGTTGTTCAAATTGAAAGGGATAGGCGAAGGGCATTCAAAGCCAATATCATTTAAAAGTTTGACCTTCTTCTTCTTGCGTTGGATGATTTCCCACCGCTCCAACGCATCCATACGCCGTCCGTTACACTCCAAATCCAACATTTTCAAATTAAAATCACAGTGGCGGGATTGCTCAGTTAAATGTTTTGCTAAAAAAGATTTCTCGGGTTGTCATTCAAGAAGCAATTCCGATGTTCACTTATTCTAATGTCAAAGTTTCGCCCTGTTTGGCCGATATACACTGAGTCACAGCTATCACATTTCACTTCGTTAATCCCTAACTTCTTTAATTTCTCATGAGGGTCTTTAGTTCTGTCCATAATATTTCTGAGGATAGAAGGGGTGTAAAATGCCACTTTATATTTTTCTCTGGGGATGCATTTCGCAGCCTTATAGGAGTTCGTATCAATGAATGGTAGCGTGACCCATTTTTGCTTGACCTCTCTTGTTAGATTGTAGGGTTGTAATTGATTGAACAGCTTTGAATTTACATTTCTTATTTAAGATCTTTTCTACTACTGAAACGTCGTAACCATTCACCTCTGCTAGATAACATCGGAACATCGGAAGAACTTTCCCTCAACAATGCTCATGGTGAATTACTTATTTACTTAGTTCCAAACCGTCACCAGTACCTTTCTCTGTTCCTCTCACTAAATATGAACAGACGAGGCCTTCCTTGATCCAACGCCTTCAGAATGGAACTAAAGCTGCCGAAACCTGAGACAGTTAATACAAGAGAAAGCCCAAACACTACTGTTTTCATTGAGATACAGATAATTTGTTCACGCACAGTCATGCCTACGATTTTCTCATGCACTACGTATATGCACCATTAAGTATACTCTAATATACTTGTTGATTCAAGGAGTCGAAATACTAAAATACAAATGGGACTACCGCGAAGCAGCGAGAGAAGACGGCATAATCTAATGATGATGGCAGTTTAGCACCATACTTCCTACCCATGCTCAGCATTTAGCTCAACAGTAAATAAAAGTCTATCCGTGAGCTTCAACACCGCAGAAGAACATCATCAGTCATCACTCAACATATTAGTTTGCTGCACTTCCCCACTCTATTTTCCTTACAGCCAACCGCTTTATTTCGGTATAAATATTCTTTTTCACATCCTCATAATCTTCCTGAGGTATTCCTTCCTTTCTCTTGATAATTTTTCTCATACATTTTCCTTTCGATTTTTGTATTGAAGAGACTGAATTTTCGCATAATATGTCCAATAAGTTTGACTCTACTACTTTAAATAGTTTTCATTCAACTGTTTTTCTTTCCAACTCTTCGTAAGATTTCATTGGTGATTTCCCCCAACCTTTTGGTATTAAACAGCATAATAGTAAGAAAGCAACATAATCCCATTCTTCCAACCTTCTATGCACTGCAGTCACTATTGTCCGAGCTTCACTCCCATAAACGAGTAAGCTCCACAAACTTGCTTTTCTTATGTGCTTCCTTATTTCGATTCTTGTTTTGCTACCTGTTAGCAGACTTATTCTGATGAAGTAACTTCTTTGCTTGTAACATTCTGCTCACAGTGTGCATTTTGCTCCTTCTGTCACTAGCGATCCTACTTCCCAGATTGAACAAATCTTCCAGTTGAGCCAGTTTTTGCTGCCGAAGTTTCATGACGACACTGCCTTCTGGATTCCATCCCAAAAGCATTATTTTGTTTTTTTTTACATTGTTCTTCTATTGCGTTTTCTCATTGCTATCTCCATACTTCATTTTCGTCATTTCTTCCATCTTTTCTGCTGGAATCACTAAGGCATCAGCAAAGTATAACACGGTCACCGTTCCACCATCTATGAGTATTCATGTTTTTAATTTTTCCTAGATTTCACTTCAGCAGAAATCAATAGCTCACCGACAATATGCCGACAAATATTTTTGCTTTTCTTGGAAATACGAATAAAAATACCTGTGTCAAGAAAATTAAAATTCTTAAAATGAAGATTAAATTATTGTAGTGAAATAAGCGAAAGGCTAACTGTTGAGTTACTAATGATAGAAGTGGAAAAGGGTTATTTTTATGCGCACTCATATCACCCTCAATTTACAATCGTTCCTCAAGAACCACTCCAATTCTTGCGATCTAGTCGACAGTATTTCAAAGGTCTCTTAGGCATCCCAATATCATATCCGAGTCGTCATCTTGGAATGAAAAAGGGACGCCTTTCTATTTTCACTCATTGATACGACTCAAATTAGATTCAAAGATTTATTTTTTCTCAATTCTGATTCCTGACCAGGCTTTTTCGATGGCGTGACAATGGCTATGTGTAGATAAGAAAGCTTAGGAGTATTTTCTCGGCCAACATCTCTCTATCGACGTAGTTCACATTTATATTCATCCATCATTCGTCGCAAACAACCGATTTTCTTTTCGATTGCACGCCAACTGTCAAAATTTGGGTCTTTCGTTGGGTGGAAAAATATCTATGAATCTCTGTTAAATATTTTTCCCTCCTCCCATTTGACGGTCACCGTTCCGAATATACCTAAAAAGCCGAAGCCTTTGCTTCAGTTTCCTTGGGCCTCCCCCTCGTCAGTATCCGTCTCCCTCATTTCCCCAACCCATATCGATTGAGTCAAATATCTTCGTATCTGAGGATTTTTAACGGCGACATTTCTTACCGAAAGTGGACCGAAGAGCTCTCCCGCTATGGCCCATATAATCTGGGACCCCCAGCAGTTGACAGCCCTTCGTGACTACCTCGCCAACGTCAGGCACATTACAAATGCACGCATTTAAAAGTCCCCGTATCATGCGAGAGTTTTCGCATTTGCTATCACTAGATGGATTATCTTTGCGTTTAGCCATCACGGAACTAATCCTTCATGTAATCAACGTGAGATTAATATTTTTGGCATTCAAAAATGCAAATAGAGTGAATACGAGGAAACAATTTAGCATTTGTTCGAAAGTCGAAATACCCTAAAAGATTGCCTAAAATGTCAATAGCCTTAACGCAAGAGTTTATGAGGCCCATTGCATTTCACGGTGGGGCATAATGTCGCCCCAATGATGAAACTAAATGAATCAGTCATTTATATTTTCCAACTTTGCCTCCCATCGTTTGTGCATCATGTCCCTGGAATCAACGACGTTTGCTCATCTATAAGTACGTAATACAGATAACTTGTAAGCATAATCGATTAACTTCATGGTTAAGTGATTGATACAAAGATGACAAACTTTAACTAGTTTAAATATAAAACAAGTGCTTTCTCATTTCGTTTTTACAACCCTAAAATGAGACTTCGATCGTAAAAGGAAAAATCGCACAGAGAATAAATGCTATTACTTAAAAATTTTCAAATGAAGGGAGTTTAAAATTAAAAAAAATGATTTCTATAAACTTCTGATTAGTGAGAATTTCAGTTTTAGTTAAAGTATTTAGTATAAACGCTGATATCAGAAGTTACAAGTAAAAACTAGAGTCAGGGATGCGATCGACATGAAGTCATTTTATAAATCCTATTTTACGTTTGTTTCGTGTTACTTCTTCCAAAGCAAGTAGGTACATATCGTTGCTAATACCGTATATTTCCATGCGATTTCAGATCGCTAACAAAACTCTCTGATGGCCAAATTAATTAATAGAAAACTTTCAACGCATGAGAGGAGGTAACCACACGCTCAGCGCTCAGTTTATAATCATTTCACATTAAATTTAAAGGAATTCTAATACATTCATATCAAATGATACCATTTATTATATGATCAAGGCAACTAATTGAAGGAATTAACTGAGGAACTAATTGAGGAAAAAAGAAACACATTTAACACCATAACATACTGAGACAGCTTTCAATTCCATGAGGGTTTAATTAATTCAATGCCATTCGAATTGCGAGAATTAGTGGCGAAACTCTAGGAGGTCCAATTATTTACGGATAAGTACAGGCAATATCCCACTGGGGCAATTTCACGGTGAGAACGCAAATTCACCGCGGTGGACAGAATATGCATGGTTATGTGCTAAGGTGAAAGGCTCAGGGTCAAGCAAGACACCAGGAATGGGATGTATACTGACAACTTAAGAAGGCAACTATGGATTTACGAGCTTGAATTTTCTATCGATAGATAACTATTTAAGGGGAGAAATTTACGTGTACTCAGAAGAATGTAATAATCCCCATGACGAATTAAAATAAAGGGAATAATTTTTCGAATCTTCAGCCAATCTATGCACAGAATACTATAAAAAGAATAATTAACCGAATGATTATAGTTAATATAACGAAGTGCAATTTCTATTCAGAAGAAGCAGAAGAATTTGTTTGCTGCTCCTATGTTCCTTCTTTTTGGCTTAACATCGAAGTATGCCATCAAAAATGAAAAGTCTGATAAAACAAGGCAATAACCCTCGTGTAAATGTCAAGATCCATAGAAAATTTTAAATTTAAACTAAATTCATCTCCTTCTTAAGGACATGGGAGTTAACCAGAGCCTCCGAGGATATTTTCAAGAAAGTTTATTTTAAATGATATGGCTGCTAGCAGACGATCGAAGTAAAATATTCCTTAATATAATACATTATTGAAAAATAAATATTAAAAGGCAAAATAATTCAGAAGATTTAATAACTACGTCAAAAACCTATGTTGCGAAATCAGAATTTAAGATCTCAATATAGGGTACAGTCCAACATAAAGAAATGCTTTAAACAAGATATATTTAAATTGAGCTGATTTCTTCTTAAGTTGCAAATTTTTAAAGAATATTAGTGGAGGTAAATTCGTCACTTTCCCTGCTCAAAGTCTGCATTTTTTACCTTTTCTCCATCGCTCGATTCAACTGTAAAAAGATTCACTGGCAGGTAGCCCCTTCTAGCATTCTCTGCCTTCGTATTCCTTAGGTGAGAAGTGTTTCTTCGATTTCACATAGGTTAGTAGATTTAAGAAAAGACGATTTCCTGTTCAAGTGGATGATTATTTCGCAATGAGTTACATTGGAAGAAAAGTGAATACTAAAATGTTATACAGTATTAAAATTAACAACAAATTTTTAAAAAATCAAACAACAAAAAATAATATTCTAATAATCTAACCAAAGCTGCGGCCACATTTGTCAGTTTTCAGCATGATCTGACAATGGCTCACAGCTGCTAACTTCATTATGGTAGCAAAAGCAGTTAATAAATAAATTTTATACAAACGTTTTATTTTACTCACGGTAATTAATAAGTAGAAAGGGAGGGAATTGGGGAAATCCGAAGCAAGCAAAGAAAATGGACGGATGACAATTAAGAAGGAACGTGTCTCAAAGATAGAGCGGACAATGCCTCAACAGTCACTTAAGTGAAGTCGCCTGTAAAGAAGAAAATACGACGTGCATTTTAGATTGAAATTGACCACTCAAAGCATGATTTATTTACTGTGAAACGCGTGAGTTTAGGGTAAAGGGATTCCGAAGACGCTTGGTGGAAGCGCGAATATCGTGTAAACGCGAGAAAGCACAAAGTATTTTCGGGCCTAAGAGGCGGAGAGCAGTGTACAGGTGGAGTGATGCTTGAGAAGAAAAGAGCAAATATGAAAAATGATATGATATACTATAAATATGACATAAAATGCATGTTATAGAAGTCAATAATTAAAAACTGATTTGCGATCACATAAATGCGGACACGTGGTCTACCAATCCATCAGGAACCGCACTACTTCATCCACTGATATGTTTTTTATACCTTGCCTCCGACTTTCAACTTTGGCTTTTTCCCACTCACCGAAAGAACCCATTCATTTTTTTTAAATACATTTTAACGTGATTAGGGGCAATTAATGTGGTACATAATAATTTTCCTTATATTTAAATGGTCACGTTAATCATCTCAAGAACTGAAATCACTCCTCCCAAGCATATCCCAACTTACCTTTCTCTACCCTCCATACACCATAGCTCCTACAACGTGACCTCATCACACTCATTCAAAGCTCTCATCTACTCACTTTGCCTCAAACGTCCATTTTTTAACAAAAGCTCGCAGAGAAGTTTACGAACATCGTTCACAAAATTAAAGCTATACAAGGTGCCTCTGGCAATGTCAGCTGCTAATACATAATCATTATTAAAAATTATAAAATACTTTAACACATATTTTTTCATGATAGACTAGAATCATGCGTATCACTTTCAACATAATAAAAATTACATTGAAAAACGAGGAAAATTAAAATGATTGAAGAACAAAATCACCTTCAGTTGTCACACGCATGAAATTATAAACTTCAAAATTAATATTAAATTATAGATACATTAAATTTGCAACAAAAGGGAGATGTTAAATAACTCTGAAAGCATAAGGAGTTCAAATAGATATCTATTCCGCTGCACAAGCAAAATATTATGGACTTAAGATTCCGGAACCTGTACATTAAACTCCCTCGAACCTAATTATGTATCATCTGATATACCCCACAAGCGTAAATTTGCATTGTATTCAACCAAATAAAAATCTTTCAGCCAGTCATTGCTTTGGAAGTTACAAATCAAATGAAGAACCTCAAAGGAACTTATTGTTTTTATTATATTATAATGGAGCGTACAAATTGAAACAACTTGAAGCCAGCTGCTTTGGACCTTCTGGGACAGCATTCTAAGTTGACAATGATAAATCGGAGGATAATGGTATGAATTCACACAATTGTACAGATTCACTTCAGTTTCCATCTCTAAGGGAATACCCTCCTCACTCACTTGGAAATATTTTCAATGGTTATCAAGTTGCTAGGCAAAATATAAAAAAACTGGATTGGTTTGATAAAAATTAAAGCTTGATTTAAAAAACAGAGATAAATTTCCCTAAAATCATCAACCAGCAATATAAAAAATGAATGTGTCTAAGTGAAAAATCAGTTAAAGAAAACGTGTGTTATTACGTCAATATGTATTCAAATAAATATTTATAATTTATTCATTCCGTTTTGGATAAAAAAATTCAACCCAGTCCATTGATTAGAAATTTCAGAAGTATTCTTTTGATATAATAATAATAATTTTTCAATCTATCATTATAATTCAACATCATTTGAATTTGGTTCAATTTTGCCAAAGCACTTTTGCCAAATTTTTTCCGAACGAGTTCCTCCAAATCGATCGCACCACCTATGCCCATCTACTCGCAGTCCACTCCTATCTCCCCCGATCTTAACTGATCACATCCTATAAGACCAAATGTGCACCCTCAAAGCGAGTAAGCAAATGGTCAGTGTTGTGCTCATGGTATTAGAACCTGGATCGCGTTTACTCTCATCTCACCACGTTCCTCTAACCATGCCCTAGCGCTTTCATCGTTTCCTGCCTCCCCTAGCGCTTATTTAAAAAATAAAATACTCCGTGTAATACGGAGGTGATCTATTTCATCGGTGTACGACTCAGCAAATCACTCAATGATTACTACCTCGGTCGGACAATAAGATGTTAAACGTCATATTTGTTGTCGGTGTTGGAAGGGTCAGGTCTCAAGTAATCGTTCCCTAGAATGTATAAAACCATCGAGGTATTGCATGTAATTCCTTAAAAAAAAACAAACAAAGGTGGAACATCACCATCCAAAAATGCGATGTGGGAGATTGGGATAATAATTCTGCAACGCCCCAATTTATTATCGCAATTACTATAAATAACTTAAACCGACACGTGAATTAATTGCTTTCTCATCAGACGAACACGAATTTATAACATTTTAATGCCTAAGTAGCAATCATACATTCACCTAAAATACTAAGAACATTACGAAGGATAGATATCAATTTAACCCATTTAATCAGTCAATCCATTAAAGTTAGTGGTGCCTTTAGACATGGACTCCAAAGCACTTTGAGAGATTACTCTAAAGAAATGGTTGGTTCTTTGAGGAGGCAGCGAAGAACTGAAATGGCGTGTCGGTTGA
The DNA here is from genome assembly GCA_963573305.1 of Pyrrhosoma nymphula. NCBI lineage: Eukaryota > Metazoa > Arthropoda > Insecta > Odonata > Coenagrionidae > Pyrrhosoma > Pyrrhosoma nymphula. Next base: position 169,953,560 of record OY754327.1, read on the forward strand.
TGTAGGAAGGATTGTGTGGTGAAATGAGAAAGGGCGAAGAGAAATCCAGCGCCGGCGCATTCGCCTACTCTTATCGAGGATTACTGATCCCCAAGTACGGATCGGTATTCATCTGAACAAATCTCCACCACCGTCGGGATTAGAACTCGGGCCTTTTGGTGCCTCAGGGCCCTCAGGAAATCAAGTACTCTAGCCAGCACACCAACCCAACCCACTGTACAGAAGTGATCTTCCTATTTGGTTTATATATAAAGGAGTAGGATACGATAAAAAAACAAAGCTATGTTACATGCATAGAAAATGTTATTATCATATCTTCAGCAAAAGCTAAAGTAAGAATATTTCTGGGGAGGGGTTTTACAGTAAAAACCTGGTTTTATTAATATGGTGCCATTCTATAATATGGGAATGTAAAAGCCTGGTATTATAAGTTGTTAATTAACCTGGCTCGGCTGTAGGAGTTGAAGTTTTAAAAATGTCTGAAAAATAATTAGTTCATCACTTCACTTCAGTTCACATAACTCGCAAACAAATTCGTGGGTTTTTGGTCTATTCGTCGGGTGGAAAGGAAAGGATTAGATAATATAAGTTATTAACCACGCATATGAGGATGGAGAATTGTTTTTATGTACGTTTATTTTCTTTAAATCTGAAAAAAGATAGTTCAGAACTCATTACCAAACCACATTTCTTGTGTGACTAGGATTTTCTTTTGATAAAAGCACTTTTAGACAGTTCCATTTTTAGTCAATTCCATCTCTATCGAAAATGCTGCGTACAGCATTCCATGCATAAAGACCGAATTTTGCAAATCAACGCCAGTACACTCAAATGTTTTTCCTTGGGATTTATTTATTGTTAGGGAAAAGGCAGGCTTAACTGAAAACATGTATTTGCATTGTACATCCAAGGTAGCACTCAGTAGAATCTAATGTAATTCTTGGAACGTGCGCTTCTTTTCCTGTATGCTCACCGGTAATAATTATTGCCTTTATTATGTAGTAGCATAAAACTCTTACTATTAGTCTAGAGCCATTAAATAAACCTTTGTAGACACATAGATTTCTCAGCAGCATAATTATGGTATTTTGTTTTAGTTTCAGTTTGTGAGGTGGAAAATAAGTAATGTCAACAGAATTCATAAATTCTTATGTGAATTCAAGGCGTAGCTCTTGTAAACATAGGATACCGGCAATTTTTCTATGATGTCTATGTTGATTTTTGCGACGTCTTTATTTAGAGGGGCTAATATAGCTCGATCTTTCATTTCATCGTACCTATTGTTGGTAAGACAATTACCAAAAACTTCATCTATTAAGTTTCCGTTAGAGATTATATGTACTGGAATTTCAATTTCATCAAACCCATTGACTGGAAAACCTCAATTCCAAAGTCTTAACAAATAATCTGCAAAATCTCTTTTTTCTGAACCAACTTGCAAGTTTTCATATAAAGAGAATAACCTGGAGTTGTACTATTGTGCACTTTATTGAACAGATAAGCCATAAATTCACTACGGTTGGATCTAGCTGAACAGGTAAACACTGGCGAAAATCTCCTCCAAAAACAACATTTTTTCCACCAAACGATAAATTATAAGTGCCTAACACGAAGTAACAGACCCATACTATGAAGTCCATATTTAGGAAGCATAGGTACTTCATTGCGGTCGTTGCTATTGAATCATTAAATCATTGTTAGTAATTTTATCAGTCGATTGATAGTAATTTTAGCAGTGAAAATAGGCCAGCTAAGCGTTTTGGAGGTAATAAAATTGACCCGATGGATTCTTCATGCCCTAAAGCCCTAAATATAGCCACTGCCAGGAGAAAAGATTCTGTAGTTTTCGATGAAATTTTTACATAACCATACTCAAATATTGCTCGTTTAATAATATAGGATTCAACAATATAAATTTTATAATTTCCTTGGCAACCGCAGCATGGATTCTAAAGCGAGGTTCACATTGTTCCGGAACGAGTACCTACAGAATGCGGAAATGTATCTAGCCAATCACACTCCGCCTTTCCGCAAGCCCTTGCTTGAGATTAGCTGGATTCTGCGTTCCGCATTCTGCACCCGTTCTGGATATATGTGAACCCCGCTTGGATGGGAACTAGGTAATTAATGCCTTAGGGCATTAATGATCAATTAAAGATTAAATCAAGTTTAAATAATAGGATCAATCAAGGTTAAATGATCAATAAAAGAACTAAAGTGGTATTTTTCACCCCATTCTCTCCATCGGTTATTAATGAATCTTAAATGATTGAACTTTGCACCCTCTCCTAGTATGCGTACCTAAACCGGGCCCTTTTCATTCACCGAGTTTCTATACATGACTGCAGCGCTTTCATTGGCATTTTTATTTCAGGTAACGACATTATTTATATTAATTTATTTCACAGAAGGTAAAAAATTTCCAAGTATTGAGAATTTATTCCCTAGAAAACATTACTTTGGTTATTTAATTTGTTGTCTTACTTAATCAATGCCCTCTTAATTTTTGCAGGGGAATTACTAGAACACTATGCGGCTACACCAAAACCATACATATTTTTGCATTTTGAACTTTTTCGAGGGACTAAATTGAGCGTGAATGAACATAGCGCGATATGTGTCAAAATGGGTTAGGCTAGAAATCAGGTCATTTTAAGAACATCTTCCATGTTACAGCTAGAAATTACTTTTTCCAGATTTTTAAATCATTCTCTAAAATGGCATGATCCACCTTCTGCAATGGGATGTTTGCCGAGTAAGGGTGAAGACCTAATTACAGTTACGATCGGAATGAATGAAACAACAGCCTTCACTGTTTAAAAACGGGAAACTCCAAGGTGGCAACAGATGTCACCGTATGAATAATGTGGCATTAGGTAATATGTGATGAGAACTTCTCTCCATGTTTTAACAGTCTCGCAGCTTCGCATTCATTACTGGAAAGAGATCAGATATATCAGGCTTTTTATAGTTTCCAGGCTTTTTATTACGGTTACGAATGCATCAAATGAACCTCAAAATTAGTCATTCTTTTTGCGACTATCAAAATCGTAGATATGTTTCCAATAGACGGTAATTTAAAAAAAAATAGTTTCTTTTAGGCACTTTAGATATAATAAAATGTATACCGGCATATTTACAAAAGCCACCACAGAAGAGTGGCAAGTGACCATAAAAAGCTGATTTCCAATTTCCATTTTAAATTTAAGTAAACGGATCTTTATATGTTACTTTAACTCAAAGAAGTTTGCGGAGTGAAAATAGTTTTAAAATTGATTCAATATTAATTGAGATATTTAAGATTAAAATAGTCGAAATTTCAAATTTTTTTACGAGGGTACGAAACGAAATCTGATTGGCTTGACGTCATTTTCGCTGAGCGATAGACAGCTGTGAGGGAGAAAGGGAAGGACTGTAGAAGAGGCCGTATATTTAAAGAGTCTTCATTGAAAACAAAGGCTATGGCGTGCAATGGTTTTATTAAAACCACATCAGATAATTTACCCAAAGTGTAAATGTTTATGGTAGGCGTTTTTATGAAGAAGGACGAGCGATTTACTGCTTCCGAAATTCGTGGAGCTTAAGTCCAAAAACTGTAAGCATTAAGTTTGGTTGTAAAATCGTCATTACTGTTGTTTATCATTTTAATGCATATAATTATTTATTTCGTGTATTAGCTTTATTAATTGTTTTTCCAATACACTCATAATCATTATACATAATACTTCTTCTTTATTTCTCAAAGTCCATACCAGTCCATGCAACAGTAAACAAACAGTACCTTAGTAACATATCAACATAACACAGTACTTGCCAAATTTTTACGCTGCAAATACTTAACACACTTAAGACGCTAATTTGTGATTGTTTGTAGAGGTTTCCATAAGTGGCTTCTCTGCTATAGAAATGTCTAAAAATAGATTCTCATCTCTTAAATGTCGATTCAAAGTTTAATTTAAGTGTTGCTTTATTATAAAGATTCTCTTGAGAGCTATGGTGGCAATGCTATAGGATACGTCTAAGTGAAGAGAGATAGACCACTGTGAACAGTCATTGCAAGAGTATGTCCAGAACACAAAGTGCGAAGTAAAGCATACATTGTGCAGGTGGATATTGAGGAATCCAAGGAAGGAATTTCAAACATTCAATGTCGTGATTTCATGAATGCATTTCTTGTTCGGTGTTTTCACCGATATATTTGTACATTGTGGCACAAAACACCATCTACATATGCCATTTTAAGTCACATCAAACACAGAAATACGTCCAAAACTAATTTCACCGCACCAGTTTCCACCGTAAGCATAAGGAAACCCTGGGTCTAAATTTAAACAGCGAAAATGACGTCACAGGTCATTCGGTTGTTTTCGGAGTGTTCTCGGGAGGATTCGTAACCTTCAACTTTCTTTTGCTTTTAAAACCGAAATTCATACAATTTGATTAGAAAACTTTTAGCCAATGCAATAAGTTCAAGTAACAGAATCAGAATATCGGTAGTTTGAAGTACGTGGAAAATACCCAATTCATGAATTCATTAAACTAAAAAGAGATTCACAAAATAGAAGGCAATTGGGAATAAATGTGCTGACATGAGAGCGCCTTCTTTGGAATAAAAAAAGTCTATGGGACGAACTCAAATTCGCATCTCATAAAAAATTTACACTTTAATTGACTCGGATGAAATTGTAAAAGACCTCCTGGTTGAAAAGGTTAATACGATTCATCTCGGAATCCACGGGGGCGAAGAAGCGAACTCGTGAGCGAGGAAACGGGGCGGGGAGAACTTTTTTTTAGAATAGTGAGATTTTATGGACAGACCATCACTAGTACGTGAGATTCGGATGAGAGGGGCAAAAGTGTGAGGAAGAGGTAGAAAGAGCAGGGAGATGGAACGAAGGAGGAAAGGCTTGGATAAAATAAATATGCTGCAGTAAATGTTACAAGTTGATGGAAGTCCCAGGAGAGCCATAGGGAGTCATCCTAGGGTAGGTTGGAGGGGAGAAGGAGCAGCGAAAGGGATATAGGGGGATATTTTCGTCCAAGGAGAGCGCAAGCCTTTGCATCTATCCTCCTCCTATCCCTCACAGACCGATTTATACCCAAGGCCTCTCGCTATCTCTCCTCAACCGCTGGTCAGACCCACCCAGAGCCTCGTCTCCCCCATCCTATAATAAGCCACTCGCATTTCCCTTCCTCCAACCTCTCCCTCCAACTCTTCAGACCTCCACCCACCCATGAGCCCGTTTCCATCCTGCTCCTTATCCCCTCCTCCGGGGCCTAATAACAACATTTCTGCCCACTTTTTAATTTTCCTTGGACCCGGCTTCCTCCCCCATTACGTACCTCCATGGTACCTCCTTCCCGTAAAATTCATCTCACTTCCCTCCTCCTCTTCCAAGGGACGTATTTATGAGTTCCCAAAACTAATTAATACGCCTGAGACTTTCGGTTAAGCTAAGAAAAGCGAGAGAAGTGGGTAACCAGCGATGAATTTGCAGTTTGTATTTTTTGTACATACATTAAAGTATTATCTCGGAGCATCACCGCATTTTTTAATATGAACATTTTACGGATAAGTTACCTTTTGTTTACACTTGATTTAGAGTAATGCACTATTTTCGGCTCTAATGGTATTTGTAATACTGAATAAGAAATCGCCTAAAGATAACAGTTTTTTTGAACTGAATAATTATAGTTCTTCTAAAGGTGGGTTGTAACCCTTTTTTTATTTTGCTTCACTCAGTAGAAATCAAGACGCAAGCTTTGATCAGCATTTAAAATTGGGGGAAACTTAAATGCATTTTCACATTATATGAGGTAAATGTACCAACAGCTAGCTAATTTACGACCCTCAAACAATAGCACTATTAACGCGAGGTGAAACTCCATCTCAGATGATTTATTAAAAAATATTCAAAAAGTTTAAATAACAATTTCTGCGTCGACAACTTCGGGGGATTTTGTGTAGGAGATAAGAATAATTATTAGTACACTTTAATCTTTTACAGGAAATAAATGATGATTCATGCAGGTGACTTAAAAAGTTGTAAAATGACCAAGAATGTAAAAATAATATCGTATTTCTTATTTTTGCAATTCATAGTTTGTGTATGTATTATGTGTATTCTATGTAAAAATAATATTGCATTTATTATTTTTATATTCGAGATCATATCAATATTTGCACAGAAACCACCGTCATTACGTACCACCTCTATCATAACTATATAATCCCAATAGAGTTCCGAAAAATGAAATCTACCGATAATTATATTCAATCAATTATATAAAGAAACCATCACTAAACGTTATGCATAAACAACTGATCTAATATAGGCATGAAAGATCTCTAACAAAGCATATTAAAAAGCCTCAATCAGAAAGCAGCTGAAATATATTTTGAGTTTTACCTACAGGGCATATTAAAGCCAGAACTTTTTATGATAATTGACCGCTTTTCTATGACACATTTTGAAGATAATCAATTTCATTAATTGAGCTCGTCATCAGTATGATACAGAATACAAATCAGCATTCGCTCTTCGAAATCCTCTCCTAGGAAATACCTAGCTCTGCTGTAGTTGCTAAGAATGAAGAAACTCCGTTGTTTCATTTCTGATACAACGAAGCCGTTATAAAGTGAATAGGTTGGTCACCAACAGGATTTATAAATCACATCACACCATGCGTTTTTTATGTGATGATCAACGTCTGAAAAGAGTGCCCATGACGTTTCACCTACAAGATTTTTTTTTATTTTTTTAAAGATACCGGGACTAGCCACGGTAGTTACCTTTACGGAGTCACCCGCAAGTGCACATAAGTGCGATATTCCACAGAGGAAAAATCATTCGCCTTGACCGGGATTCGAACCCGGATCCCTCGATTTCGCGCAGAGTGCTTTAACCAGTTAAGCTACCTTAGCTTAACTGGTTAAAGCACTCGGTGCGAAATCGAGGGATCCGGGTTCGAATCCCGGTCAAGGCGAATGATTTTTCCTCTGTGGAATATCGCACTTACAAGAAATGTGCTGAATTTGATATTTCCAAACCGGGCCTAAGATTACCAAATTCCGTAGCGGCCTATACTACACCCAACACCCACGGAGATGAAAAGCGCCAATTTTTAGTGATATTCGTATGATCCCTGCTGACAGCACGATGGATTAGAATGCCCCTGCGTACTAAAAATTAGGTCAGAGCCTGCTAAAATAATAACTTACTTTATACCACGATTTATTATACTATGATAAAAACCATAATTTAGACTACCCAAGTTGAATTTCCAGTGTAACTGATTAGGCGATAAAATGGTGATCCTGGTAATGCCTCTAGATTAAATTTGTAGATCAGTACGGAGAGCCAGTTCTTTAGGGATATAGTGGACTTCCTCCCTATTACCACAGGCATAGTTGTATGAGTTTAGTCGCATTTGTAAATTGCATAATTCACCCAACACAATAAAATTTTCGGATTCATGAAGGCATATATAAGTACAATGACCCTTTCCTTAAAGTTGACGGCCAGTGTGTATTCGGAATCACCTACACAAAGGCTTGCCGATTTTTGCAGCTTTTTAAATGTCCAAAAATCTGCTTCAATAATTGATTCATATTGTGATAATAATGGTATTACATGTAAAATTAATCAATTTTCTCGGGAATATTAAATATATCGATCCTTAAAACGTAATCATTTCCAGTAATGAACTTAAGTTAATTTTTCAGAGCAACCGCTGACTACTCTAGTGTACAGCAAAAATATATAAATTTCTTGGTAGTCCTATGGGATTTTCATTTTTACCTTCATCTTTTTGTTGGTTACGTACGTATTACGTACGAGTGGTGCCCTTATCATTTGAAATGCTTGTTAGGTAAATGGGTTGGTAAGCACATTCTCGTCCACTCGTACTACAGGCGACCCAAAAGCCAAATATTATCCCCAAGTATTCACTCTTAAACGCTTACTATACTTTACTCGGAATAAGCTCTTTACCTTGTTACATCACCCTCATCGCCACCTCCTTCAAATCATCAAATTTCTCACCTCTTTCCTTACATTCTCTCATTTTCTTCTGAATTAAGGATTCTTCCCACCACCGATTCCAACTCATATTCAAAGCCCCTTGCCCCCATCCCTCCCCCTCCTCACCACTCCCAACCTTTCTTACCACGGCGACGGGCTCTCTCCCTTGCCGCGCTCACCCACAAACACGAACCCAAAAAATCCACCAACCGCCCTAGGGCATCCCTCCCTCCACCCATTCACCTCATCTCCCCGAGAACGCGAAAGATGGATTGGTGGTAATAACCCCTTTCGAGAGGAACCCGTTTAACCCCATGAACCCTCGCCAAGTGTGCAGGGTGGTTGGCACGCCCCCTTTCCGACTCTTGCGGCTATTCTCCATCCTCCAGCTCCACCTCGGAACCTCCCACCCCCGAGGTTCTGCCTCTCTCCCTCAGCCACCTCATCTCTCCCACAACGCGCGCCGATGGTCCTCTCCCAGCCTCCGGGTCCAACCACTTCTCACACACCGCTCTGCCGTTTTTCGACCCATCCTTTCCTCCCCACCCCTATGCCCGTTTCCTCGCTCCGCTCTCAGCATAATCTACCCTTCCTCGCCCCTATACCTTCCGATCCCTTTCGCTCAACAATTTTCTCTCCTTCCACCGGTTGAAATCTCTTTTCCGAGTGTTGAAGTCTCCCTTGACCACTGCAAGGAAAAAAATTAAAAAGATTCTTCTTTTCTTTACTGAATGATGCGAGGAGAGAGCATTATGGGATATTAGTGCGCCACCTTAGCAGAAGTCGCTCAAGTCCCAAGAGTGATAGACTGACTCGCATGCCTCCTAGGGCGGAGAGAAAAATCATTCATGTCAGCGGAAATGAGTCTTCACCCGTAATTGCTCGTCATCCCAAGGTTAATTTGAGAGCCTTCTTGACGTGTAAAAACAATTTGCAGCTACCGTAGGATGAATTTCTGTTTGACTTATGGCAACGTAAAAACGCGCTCATCCATCAAAAACCAAGGGTCAGTTACGGCACGTGTTAGAGACCTCAAGATTATACACCCGCAGTCCCTATCAAGCTTGGAATGAAAACCTAAGAGCTTCCGGTTCATCGTCACAACTTTGAGAGGCTATAAGTCATCAAAATGATTCTGTAAATTCTTAACCACTTTTCGATTGACGCAATAATGCGTGTTGTATGCTACATTTCATCATCTAACTAAAGATCTTAGTTTTGGGATGAACACAAAATCCATGACCCAAACGATGTTCAAACACATTTTACGTTTGTGAAACGGACGCGACGTTTAACAGACCGAGCTCGTTCAGAGAAGGAAAGCTCTTACATTCCTTAGTCAGCCAACATGTAGCAATCGATTTTCCATTGATAAACATTAAGTACACTAACATTTGATTCACGATGATTAAAATTCTCACATAATATTCTCCATAAATACAATAAGTCTAATATTTCTACGATATGCCAATTTTACTACATTATATAGTCCAACTATACTGCATTTTACGGGAAATACCACTAAAATTTTAAAGGGAAGAAACTTTTTTTGCGATAAAAATGTTTTTTTTTAGCATTTTAAATTAAATATTAATTATTATATTATATTATATTATGTTATGTTATGTTATGTTATGTTATGTTATGCTATGCTATGCTATGCTATGCTATGCTATGCTATGCTATGCTATGTTATGTTATGTTATGTTATGTTATGTTATGTTATATTATATTATATTATATTATATTATATTATATTATATTTATATTGTATGTATCATAAATAATACATATTATATTGTAATATTTAATATATATAACATATGTAATCTATATTAATACATAGTATTGCAATACCATCCAGTTCTGAGCTATGTTTAAAGCTTAATTCTCTAGTTCATCGGAAAGTAAAGTTTAAAATCGATTGTAAAATTTGTATCGAACAGACAGACAAGAACGCAACCTAATAAAAACGCTTTAAAAATTAACAAAGCTAGGAATATAGGATATACAAAAAAGCCTTGTCAAAAGTAGTACTCTAACAATATTAATTTTAAATATCAAACAATAAATTTATTAAGAGCTCCTGCAGGAACCTTATTACAATCACAATATGGTAAAAAGTGTTAAGATAAATGTAAAAATGTTCTCAGGCTGTTTGTGTAGTCACAGCAACAATGTAGCAGAGATAAACAAGTTGAGTATATAAATGGTTTACAGATAGAAGCCCTGTACATTTAATACCATAAAAAAGGCTCCACAAATAATCACAAATAACCTCAAAAGGTTATGGGCCCAGGGAGCACAGAGCAATAAGTGCAGTAAAATCAGTAAAATTGAGAAATAAGAAGGAAAACGGAAAAAAAATAATAAAAGAAATGGCGACGTCGATTGAAGATGTAACACACATTAAGAAACTGAAGGACACATCAACGTACGCAATGTGGTCTTTTCGAATAAGAATTCTATTTAGATCAAAAAAAATGATTGAAATAATAGAAGGTGGCTACTTAAACGAGAAAAAAGAAATGACTCAAGATCAAACACGTCGATGGACTACCAAAGATGCCAAGGCCCAACACTATATTGTGTCTACACTAGAAGAATCAGTGGTTCAACATATAATGACATGTACAACAGCCAAACAGATGTACGATAAACTCAAGTTAATATACGAAAAGGACACAGAGACACAAAAATGCCAGCTCCTTCAAGAATTCTACGCATATAAGTACGAAAGATCAAAGGACGTCATGAAAAATATGAGCAATCTACAAAACATTGCCTACAGATTAAACGGACTCAAACAACCCATTGATGACCTGATGATTATGACGAAGATGATGTCCATCCTTCCTGAAGACTACAAACATTTTTCCAGTGCATGGGATTCCGTGGGAGGACCGGAAAAACAATTGAAGACCTGTGTGCGCGACTTCAAATGGAAGAAGCGAAGTTGAAGACGGAGAACGACAAGAACAATACGGGGGAGGTATCATTCGCTGCAGATTATAAAACCGGTAAAATTAAGTATAAAAATGACATAGTGTGTTTTTCATGTTTTGAAAAAGGCCATATAAAAACTGAATGTCCAAAAAGAGGGGGTGTAATATTACAAAAGAACAAATCATACAGAAAAGGACTGCTATTTACGAGATAAATGTTGTAAGATCTGTAAGAAAACGAATCACAATGAAAACAATTGTTTCTTTAAAAATAAGGGTCAGTCAAATGAAAAAGGGAATAGAGACAGAAAATAAAAGTAAGATAAAGTAGCATTTTTTACCGATTCTGAGGCTAAACTTAGTATAAAAAATACATTTGAATTTGTAGTGGATAGTGGATCGACAAAACACATGGTGAATTCCACTGAAATAGTTACAAATTTGCGTCAATGCAATGAAAAGGTTAGAGTTGCTAAGAAAGATGCAAGTATGTCAGTTAAAGGAGTAGGAACTCTGGATCTGAATAAATGTAAACTAAAAGAGGTGTTGTGTGTACCTGAACTTTCTAAAAATCTAATGTCTGTTTGTGACAGTGTGAAAATTTTAACAGGTGAAATACATGTGCCAAAAGAAAATTGTAATTGAAGGTAAGAAAGGAGCAAATGGAATGTTTGTTGTTGATCTCGATGGAACTGATGAAGCCATGTTGACACATACAGGTGATGTAGGTATGGAATGGCATAGAAAAATGGGTCACCTAAATTTTAAAAGTCTTAAGAAAATAGCATCTACAAATAAAAGTCAGAGAGGTGAAAACAAACAAGATGTCGAGAGAGTTAGAATTTGTAACAGTATAGAAAAGCTTGACAAGGAAAAAGAAGAAGTTGAGGAAAATGAAGAAAATAATTTCAAAGAATCTCAAGAGTCTGAAGAAAATCAATATGAAGATATAAGAAAAGATAATGAAAGGTAAGAATTACATCTACATACTACCCCGCAAGCCGCCTCAATAGGCGTGTGGCGGGGGGTGTTAGGACACCAGCCGTTTACATATAAAAAGGAAACGCTCTAATGAAATTACGCCTTGCATTTATTAAAGTCCCTTATTGTTCGGGGGAAAAACGAATTCCCATACCTATCCGTTCGGCAAAATATCTCTCTTAATTTATCGTTTCTGTCGGACCTGGAAATATAGTGGGGTTCTAATATGATGTTCTCCGTGTCGCTCTGAAAGATATCTATTCTCAATTGCTCAAGTAATCTAAGCCAAGCGCGCAGCCTCCGAGTCTCTAGCGGCTCCCAGCCTAATTCGTTTAACATCTGCGTAACGCTGTCTGTACGCCCGTAGCAGTTTTTGACGAATCGCGCAGCTTTCCTTTGTATTTTATTAAGTTCCCGAATTAAGTCTTTCTGCACCGGATCCCATATCCTTGCTGCATATTCAAGGTGTGGCCGGACGAGTGCGAAATAGCACCTCTCTTTTACTTTTTCATCTGAGAATCTTCCCACAATACGCTTGACGAATCCTAGCTTCTTCAGAGCTCTGCCACAAATATTTCTTATATGTGTTCCCCACGATAGGTTTGAGGTAATCGTAACTCCCAGATACTTAACTTCATCTGTCGCCTTTATCTTAACGCCATCCACAGCATATACACGGGGATAGTAGGACGACCTCCGCAAGAAATGTACCGCCGTACATTTGCTCAGATTAAGTTCGAGTCCCCACTCTTGGCTCCACACATGAACGTTGTTTAAATCCGATGATAGAATTTCAAAGTCAGAGTGATCATTAATTTCGCGATAGATGACAGCGTCGTCAGCAAATAAACGTATTTTACTGCTAATTCGAGAGCATAGGTCATTTATGTATATAATGAACAAAAGAGGGCCGATTACGCTTCCTTGTGGGACACCTGATGTCACTTTAACTACATCAGAGCTAATTCCGTCAAGAACTACTTTTTGCTTACGATCACTCAGAAAGTCGCGTATCCAGTTTACTACTGTTTCGTTCAGCCCGCATGACTGTAATTTGTATAAAAGTTTGTTGTGAGGTACCGTGTCGAAAGCTTTCTTAAAATCTAGGAATAATGCGTCCACTTGTGTTTTCGATTCACCAGATTTGAGAACGTCATGAAGAAAGAGCGCGAGCTGTGTTTCACATGATCTACCTTTCCGAAAGCCGTGCTGACAGCCATGAAGGAAGTTACGACTGTCCAGGAACGTCATGATATTGCTAACGACGATATGTTCGAGTATCTTGCCTATAATCGACGTTAATGAAATTGGTCGATAGTTCCCTGGGTCATGTCTGTTTCCCTTTTTGAATGTCGGTGTAACGTTTGCAATTTTCCAGTCTATTGGTATTAATTAAGAAATGAAGAAAGAAATGAACCAGAAATAAGACATAAAGAAAGAGATTCAGCCGTACATAATTTAAGACCCAGAGTAAACTTAAGAACACCTTCAAGATACAAGAACTATGCGATGTGAGACTGATGAGGTACCGCTGACTTATAGTGAGATCATGGAAACGGAAGATAAAGAGAAATGGAAGCAAGCACTTAAAGAGGAAAAAGACTCACTACTGAAAAACAATACCTGGGAGATCGTGGAAAATAAACGAGCAGCAGGAAAACAAATCTTAATGAACAAGTTGACAGATAAACCAGTGTCTGTGACTTTGAACATAGATAATCAGAGTACTATAAAAATGATTCAGTCTCGTCAAATGAGTAAGAAAACAAAACATATTGAGGTGAGGTACAGATTCATAAGTAGGGAGTATTCAGAAGGGCTAATTGAGATAAAGTTTTGTCCCTCAGAAAATCAAGTGGCTGATATCCTCACAAAACCATTATTGAGTGTCAGATTTGAAAGATCCAGGAATACTGTCCTCACATGTAACCCAAACAAATAATTGATGTAAAAATGCAGTGAGAACATGAGTATGATTTTTTTGTTGATGTTTTCTATTGGATATGTTTAATGATTAAAAGGCTACTAATATTTATTCAAAAAGACTGTTTGTAAAATTAGAATTAAGTTTTAAAAATTGTCAAGAAACTGTATTATTGTAAAATTGGTTGAGAACATTTTAACCTTAAGGGAAGGTGTTAAGATAAATGTAAAAATATTCTCAGGTTGTTTGTGTAGTCACAGCAACAATGTAGCAGAGATAAACAAGTTGAGTTAATAAATGGTTTACAGATAGAAGTCCTGTGTATTTAATACCAGAAAAGGCTCCACAAATAACCTTAAAAAAAGAATATTGAAGCACAATTTTAACTAGAAACAACGTCCACTGAGTGTACTTTTTTCTAGTATTCGTTTACAGCCGAATGAGTAGTCATATGCGGAGCTGAAAATAACACTCGCTGATCGCTGAAAAAACTAGACTACATATGTTATTATGACTTCTTTCCGGAATATATCAAACGAGCGGAGGGAGCGACGGCAAGAAAAGGTTTTACCCAATTCAGCCCGACGGCACTTCATTCCTCAGTCGGTCGGCCCAAACAATTTTCGAAACTCTTTAAATCTGCCATTCTCCCCCTCTTCCCACACATTTACTCTCTCACTCCACGTCACAATCGGCCCCGATATGGTTCCGACCTATCCCCTGGCGATCGGCACCCCGTATAAAAAAGCGACCGAAGATTTATAACCAGCTACGCCTCCCGAACACAGCTCGACCGCCCCACCCACCAAACATTCCACATCTCTTCTACTCTTGAAGTCTGTCCCGGGGGTAATCCATCCATATCGATTCCTAACCCCTCCGTTTCTCATGAACTGTCTCCTTAATTGGATATGTGAGTGCGCAAAAACAATATTTTTTACGAGTTTTATATTTTATATTTTTTATATTTTACTAGAATCGCCTGTAGTTTTCTAAGCAACACGATAAATATCAATAAAAGGAGACTTCACGAAAGAGCAAATTTTATCTCTCGCCAAGAGTGGTGAATGAATATCTATGATTGTTGATACATAAATAAATAAACAAAATCCAAATTCATTCATACTGTCTAAAGCCAGACTATCTGCTCTCCTTAGCTTAACTTTTGGTGCCAATTATTCTAGATTACAATTTAATGTAACTGGCGTTCAGTGGTCATCTTATGTGCTATTTACATTTATAACAGAGTCTCTTATGCATAAAAGCTATGTAAACCTTTCTAAATCAATGAAGAAGTGTTCCAATCGCGGAAGACGGCCATGCGATGACTAAATGTATGCCCTTTCCTATCCTTCACCAAGCCAGCTCTCTTCACAACAAATATTAGCGAACACTTTTCCTGGGCTAATTTAGGATAATGATATAAACCTCCCTTAAACAGAGCAGAATTAACAACGAATCAAAATGTCTTTCTTTAGAATATTCTATAACACGATACTTGAACCAGAAGATTCAATAATTAACTCTAAGAGAGTGATGCGAAAACTTAGAAGGTAGAATACTCACTTACGGACCAGATGGTCCGAGGTTCAAATGTGAACGAAATTCAACACCTAGATTCCTCGAAGCGTGATTTTCTGGGCTCAAGAACTTCCAAGGAAACCACAAGTGATACAGGGAAAGTTTTAAGCCCCACACCTTTATGTTAGAACTTCACACACATATTGGCTTATTACTTGGTAATCCTAATCCACTCAACTAACCATCGGGTTGATCCCCGAGTAAGTAACCCGCTAACATCTGCAATTGGATGAAAAAGAGAGGGGAAAATTCTCAATCTTGCTAAAAAAATATAAATAAAAGAACAGCACTAAACTTAAATGGGAATTATTCCGTCAGGAATAATTTTAAATGCTTACAGTATTAATAACACTACAATAACAGCATAGGTTCACAAAATTAAAAATCCAATTCATTATCCCCTAAAGGGTTATGAGAAATTTCGTGATATGAAGCCAACACAGTTGAGAATATGATGAAATGTCCTGCGCCAGTCCATCTTTTAAATACGTTGATATATTACGTAAGATCTGGTTTGCTTTTATGTAGATCAACAAATTCTTTAAAACATAAATAAATTCTCTAATATTCACATTTAGTCGAACTTCGATAAGCCTGTGTGCCTCCAGAATTGAAAAATTGTGTGAATTATCGAAATTTCGAGTGAGCTCAAATTTATTTACACCAAATGTTAAGTGTGGAGAACTTAAGTGTCATTAAAATTCATTTTAAATCTTTGAAAATGAAGCTTAAAGAAGTTTGGGTTATGTTTTAGAGAACTAATAAAGCATATTTTCTGCATTTCAATTTGAAGGGACATTAAAGGACATTAAAAGACTAATACATGGTTGATGGAAAAGGTGACAGGAAGCTAATCAAAACAGAAAAGGCTCCACTAATTCAGTGCAAAGAAAAACCACAATTTTCCAAACTAAATAAACATCCCTTACATGTAACTACAAAATAAATAATTTTGCGCTGTATCTTTTTACTCGTATTTCCTGAAGGTTGGCATTTCACTTGTAAGCTGCATACATGAGTAGCTTCTATATAAATTTTACTGGTTCAAAATCCAAGATATTAGGACAGAGAAATAGGTAAGTAGGTATGTACATATACAAGAAAGACCATTCAAGACTCGTGCCGACACGGATGAGGTCTTTCATCGGCTTAAGAAGCATTTTAAATCCGCAATGCGCTAACTGGCCAAGAACCATCTCAATTCGTTCTGGACCCAACGTTCCCTCCAAACGAGCGGACTTGCTGCGTGCGAGAAGGCAAGAGTGACCGGGGGTGGGGGAATATCTCAGAGGCGGGGGGAAGGAGAGAGAATGACGGAGGACGGCGGAGGCTGGGAGGAGGCGTGGGAGTGAGCGACCGAGTGTCGGGATCTTGGCGTCGTGACCCGAGGAAATTTCTCCTCCTTTTAACTCGTAGCGTCGCACGTACGTTGCATCACGCCCGTGGCCGATTGATTAGACACCTCCGACGGCGCCTGCTGTTCCATGAGGAACTTATATTTGCGGCCGTCCCAGCATAAAAAGGAAATAAGCGTTTCCCATTAAGAGCGTGGGAAAGTTTCCATCAAAGCGCATTATTTCGCCAGTCGATGAGATAAAGCAGTGCCTACCCTTCAAACCTCAGCGTGCAACACTGCTAAGCGCTTGAAAGTGACTCGTTACAAAGCAGGTGTCCACTTACTTGCAATTTTTAGTTCCTATAACATGTTTGAAATTTAGAGGGAATCCACCCACCGCTAATAACATTGCTTCAAATCACACAAATCGCATTAAATGCAATATGGGGTAAAGTCATGATTTTCTTCACCCACCACTACTTGATATCCTTAATACTCATTTATGACGCTGGTTACTAATATAAAACAGGAAGGTTTAGTGCTTGTAAGATTTATTTTTTATCTTGTAACGCCCCTAAATCTTACGCTAAAACCGGAATTCGATGCGGCAGTGAGGTATTTTAAAAATATAAAGTGAATGAAGTGAGGAATTTCAACGATAAAAGATACCCCGGAATTAATAAAATACCATCGAAATCGCTTAAATCCCCCGGAGTTAATAAAATACCTTCGTAATCGGCGGAAAAATCGGTGGTGGCGGAACACAGCCTGAAAAATGGCCATAGGATCGACTTTGCCAACACCAAAGTGCTTTGCAAAACTAAGGACTATTGGGATCGCATTGTGAAAGAAGCTGTGGAGATTAGGCTGGAAAGTAAAACCTTGAACCGAGACAAAGGTTTCCAACTCAGCAGTGCTTGGAAACCTACACTGAGAATGCTAAAAAAAAAGGCGGGAAAAAACTTACGATTCAGGAAAAACCTAATCAAAATGTGACACTATAAATATATGACAACTCTGGCAAAAATCATTAACCCTGAAGACGATGGCAGACTATGCCATTGAAACGTCGGTGCAGTTTAACACCATTACCCGGCTGGAAACCCGAGAACTATTCATCCTAAGCATTCGCCGGGAAAGACTTAAATCCTATATCTTCGTAATTGCTTAAGTATGCTGCTCTGAGGGCCCAAAACAAGCTATACAAATGAATCTATGACATTAATTTAACTGGTAAAATGCCAATGGACTTTAAAAAGAACGTAATAATCCTTATCCAAAAGAAGAAAATAGCGTAGATGCGTTGACTTTAGAACAATAAACCTTACTGACTTGAGTCAAAGATTCTGACAAGAATTATCTTCAATAAGAAGGAAAAGAAGATGACAGAATTCCTGGATTACGACCAATTTGGTTTTAGGAAAAGCAAGGAACAATCAAAGTTCTGAAGCTACTGTGCTTCCGTTGAAGTTACTGCGCGGCCAGTTCCTCAGTTCTTTGAATTTACGAAGTTCTGAGACTTGTCATAGAAGGGAGGATACATAAAGACCAGCCCACGCACACATATTGGTATCATCGACCTGAAGAAATATTCGAAAATTAGGATTGGAGTGAATACCTACTACAATGAATATCACAGGAGCAGGGCCGGTTTAAGCGGTAAGCAAAGTACGCGGCCGCGTAGGGCGCCAAGCAAAAGGGGGCGCCTAAGCGCTCAGTCCAATGCTCAGTACTAATCAAACAAGGAGATTAAAGGTTGAGGGTTGATTTACTCCACAAAATTATTGTAGATGAAAGGATATATCGTAAAGTGGATACCCATACCCGGCACATTACTCCAAAAAACATGAGGGGCCAGGGGTATGACAATGGCTCCAACATGAGAGGAAAGCATGTTGGAGTCCAGAAAAGAATACTTGATTTGAATTCTAGGGCATTTTTCGTGCCATGTGGAAACCACTCTATGAATCTAGTGGTTAACGATGCTGTTCTCTCTTGCCCTATTGCAGTTGATTGTTTTAGTACAATTCAAGAAATCTTCAACTTTTTCTCGAGTTCAACTCACAGGTGGAGTATTTTAATGAAACACGTATCCACTCTAACAGTGAAACCCCTCAGCAATACTCGGTGGAAGAGTAGGATTGAAGCCTTAGTGCCTCTTAGATATCACATTGAGGAAATATATGATGCTTTGTATGAAGCCTCTCAAGACCAAAAACTGGATGCTTTTAGCAAGAACTCCGATGTAGGATTACTAAGAAAACTTCAAACTTTCAAGTTTTTGTGTTGCCTGGTAACGTGGCATAATATCCTTTTTAAAATAAACATGGTGAGTAAGACCTTGAAAAAAACCTCATCTAATTTGCAAAAATCAATGGATCTCGTGAAAAGTGTTCAGATATTTTTGGAAAATATGAGATCTGATGAAGGTCTCAATAGCATTATCATAGATGCTACAGCACTGGCAGAAAAAATTGGCGTTTCTGCTGAACTTGAAAAAGAAACTGAAGTTCGTCCAAGGAAAACAAAAAGACAATTCTCCTATGAAAGTGAGGATGAACCGGTTCAGGCTGGATTAGCATCATTCAAAGTGAAATTTTTCTTTGTAGTGCTTGATACAGCAATCACCTCGCTTAAAGAGAGGTTTGAACTCATGGAGAACCACAGCAAGAGTTTTAGTTTTCTGTACGATATTGAAAATCTTCAGACATGGGACAAGAAGAACTTGAAAGATGCCTGCATACAACTTCAAAATGTTCTGAGTGATGGAGAAGAATATGACATAAACGGAGTTGAACTGCTCGACGAGCTAGACATTTTTGCGCCTATGCTGTTACCTGGAAGTTCTCCAAGTAACGCCTTGTCGTACATGACAAAAAATGATTATATGGATACCTTTCCTAATGTTTTTGTTTCCCTAAGAATTCTTATGACGCTCCCTGTTTCAGTGGCAAGTGGTGAAAGAAGTTTTTCTAAGTTGAAACTGATAAACATTTATCTTAGATCAACCATTTGTCAATAACGTTTGAGTGGACTGGCAACAATGGCCATTGAGAATGATTTACTGAACCAAATGGACACTGATTACATTCTAAGCGAATTTGCCAAAATGAAAGCTAGAAAAATCTCTTTTTAGTGTTTTAAGTATAAACTTCAGAAGTTGGTTTTCATTTGTCGAGTAAATAAATGGTTGAATTTCTTGAAAGCTGAGTTGTGTTGTATTTATTGATTTATTTACATTTTTTACTCTGAATTTTTATATATAATTGGTTTTTAAGCTCTAAAAATATCACATTCATTATACAAGAGAAGGCACGTTATAAGTTCACGCTGATATTTAAGTCTCGACCCTTATTCCTAAATTATTTGCATTTATTTTAAAATGTATCCAGAGAGAATCCCTACTACCTCTCAGGTTATTTTTGAGGGGGGGGGGGGCGGAATGTTGTTCGCTTACCCTAGAAAAATGTCTAGAACCGGCCCTGCACAGGAGTTACATTTGATAACTAGAGAATAAACCGTAAGCAGTATGAAGAATATTTGAAAGTGATGCAATGCATCTGCAACGCGGAGGCAGTAAAACGAGGTAAGGAGTGCAGCTATGATATGCTCTGTCACCAAAGATTTGCATGTACTTATTAGCATCAGCAATTATAGCTGACCAAACAGATGCCCCAAGTAGCAAGAGCAAGAAAATTTAAGAGCTTTAAAAAAATCTGGATTTTGCATTCTAAACTTGCAGACTGTTACTGCTTCATAATTATTTCATTTTCGTTTGAGTATTCTCCCAGCTGACTGATAGGTTTTTAGGCAGTCCTTATCCTAACACCCCAATTCTGGTACATCGTCTCCCTTTCCATCCTATAGATGTCCCGCCATTGGCTTTCTCGTAAATTCCTCATATCGTCAACCTCTTCTTATTTCGTCTAGAATTCCTATCCTCTTCCTTCCTCTTCCACACTTCCCCAGTGTTCTCCCCTCTATCACCCTCATCAACACGCCCTCATCTCTCAAAATTTTTTTCCATCCATCCCTTTTGCCTTCTCCGAGCCTCCACCATCAGCTTCCTCACCTCTCCAACCGTACCCAGTACGTTCGTCCTCCTTGCCACCCAGCTCACCCGCTCCATTCTTCTCCAAACCCGCATCTCAGTCTACATACATCCTCCCCTCTCAATGACCAAGTTTCCGGCCCATACAGCACCGGCCCATACAGCAGCTATATTAGAATTTACACCGGCATTTCTTTGTCTCTCTTCTCATACCCCTCTCATCAATCCCCTTCTCTTTGAAAATGCTTCTTTAGTCACGGCAATTCTACATCTTAAGTCCCTACGACTAAACCCATTCTCCTCCAAAATACTACCCAGATATATAAACTGCTCGACCTGCTCTATTTTATGCCCTCCCACCCTTTTTCCCTCCCAGCCCCGCCTTCTGACTTCTAGAAAACCACATCATTTTCGTCTTCTTATGGTTTATCTTCACCCCATGCCTTTCGCACTGCACCTCTTACGCGTTCACCATTGGCTGTAACCCCTTGGCAGACTGACAAACCAATGCTTGACCAACAGCAAATCTCACTGATTTTAACTTTACTTCATCGCTATTTTATTCCTTAACTGAAAATCAACACAAGAACACAATCGTGGCACAGGGGTCTGGAGAGCCCGAATTCTCGATCAAAAGTCAAATTACAAAATGTAAAAAAAAAGTTTAAATTTGTGCTACTGTAACCTTAAATATTCATTTAGCTCTGACCTAGCGAAAAAAAGCTTTGGAAGCTCTTTATTTAATAAAAAATGGCCACAAAAGTTGAAAGTTCGCGTAGCTCTATTATTTCCATCAGTTTTTCCAAATATAGACATTGTGATATTTTAGTTTCTACCCAAGGATAAGATCAAATTCCGCCATAATTGATGACAATAACATGTATTTTAATGAAAAACATCAATTACTCGACTTCGTATCCACCAAACAACGTCCTAATTGTTGCTTTTTTATGACACTACGCTTACGGCACATTATTGCGAAAGCATTGGTGAAACATCTTGCACCGTCTTGCACCACATATATTTTCTTACTGAATCGTAGATTGAAGTGTCTTTTAGGGATATTCGAGGAGATTAGCTGCTACTTTTTGCTCCATTTTTTAATATATGCTCTTAACTGAGCTAGGTCGTGGTCGGCGGAAACGGCCACGTGGTTCGAACTACGTTCTAAATGAGTTAGAATCTGGCGATATTGCGTGAAATTTGTAAATCATTGGTAGCTAAAAGAAAGTTGCTATTTTCCTCATACATGATCAGATCAAAACACATTTTAAATTTTAATTACGTCGTCATCAGGTAGTATCAGTAAAATGTATTTTACAAAGGGATAAAATTCGTGATGAAAAAAAACCTTGTGACGTGAACAGGTTACACCAACATGCCACCATCGTTACTGGTCAAATTTCAATTTAGAAATATGGGAACCTGATGACAATGAAATCCATGGAAACCTTGGTCGTAAACAAAGATTTATTTATATGTGGAAAATTCGTATTTGTGGAAAAGCGGTTTCTAATACTCAATTGCTCGTCAGTTTCCGACGAATGATGTTAAGAAAAAGAGATCTCTTCAACATTTTAAGAGAAAGAGGTTCTGAGGGAAACAGCAGTAAATGTCAGCACTTGTTTGAACATATAGAATGGTAAGAATCATTCGCTTTTAAATGTCTTGTGAGGGCATTTCCTGCTGGAGAACTCGCGTAATATTCATTTTCTATTAATGCAGATCATCGGGAATCCGGATTCTCGGGGAGAAAAAGAGAATTGTTATGCATCGTTTGCGAATCTTTTGCTCAAAGCTCAACTCTAGATGGGCTTTGAGAAATAGAAGCCTTCCCCGCTTTCTCAATCTAAATGCTGAGTCGCTGGATACATAAATAGATCTAACTTGGGATGAGGACACAGCTAAACCATCACTAACAGGTAAGCGGTGCACTTCGGTTTTAACATGAGGTATCACAGTGTTCTGAACACGAGAGAATGTCAACTTTCATGGTTTGGCTTCAGGTGTTGGAAGGTCACCGGCAGACTTTGAGAATCTCACAGATATATCAAAGCGCCGAAGGACCCGAAGCATACGTGATACTACGAGCACTGATGAGCTAGCTTTTGCAGCTTCTTCGAGTCTTCGGTCGGAGGGAAAAATTGAAGCAGCGAAGCTTGTAAAAGAGGCCGTGACCACTCCTACAAGAGCTTCGAAAATTAATCAGGCATGGAAAAGGGACCGTTATGGGACCTACAAGGTTCGGATGTACACCCCCGAGGAAGCTCTCGAGTTAATCGTTGATGCCAAATTAAGTAAGTACCAATACTTACGTATGAGACGCGGAGCCTCAGAAAGAAATGCTTCCATTTACCCGCCATACGAGGAAGTTTTGAAAGCAAAATCTATGTGCTATCCGCCGCCAGACAGCATTATTATGACTGATACTGGAGCAGAGATTAGATTGCAATCATTGCTGAATTTGACCGCTCAACGACTAATCACTGCTTTGGATGGGGCTTTTGATGGATCATTCTCTGGAAATTCCTTATACTTGATTTCTAAATGGGGTTTTGATGGCAGCTCTGGTTACTCTATGTTCAAGCAGAAGATCCCACATCCCTCATTTAATGATAGGAGCATGCTAATGACATCACTTGTCCCCTTGCAGCTAAATTATTTGGACAAAAGTATTTAGACTATTGTATGGCAAAACCAAGGCCTTCATCGAGTAGACTTTGCCGAACAGTTCAGTTTGAGTTTTCCAAGGAAGCTCCTCAGCTCACTATCCTTACCTCGCAACGTATTGAGCAGCAGATAAAAGGTTTGGTTCCCACTCAGTTCTCCCTAAATCACAGACCTATTTCTATTTCACACATTTTACATATGACCATGATCGATGGAAAAGTGTGTAACGCACTTACGTCCACCAGTTCAGCACAAACGTGCAACGTTTGCGGGGCGAAACCGTCCGAAATTAATGACATAGCTTTGTTGAGAAAGCGTCATGTGAACAAAGACAGCTACAAGTTTGGCCTTCCTATCCTTCACGGATGGATTCGCTGCTTTGAATGCCTATGCCATGTATCATATAAAATAGAAACTAAGACATGGAGAGCGTCACAAAATAACCTGGGAAGCGTGAAGATAAGAAAAGAGAAAATGCAGTCGTTGTTTAGAGAGAAGATGGGGCTGATAGTGGACAGGCCTCAATAAGGTGGAGGATCTTCTAACGACGGGAATACGGCTAGAAGATTTTTCAGCGATCCAACACTTACGGCAGAAATTACTGGTTTAGATGAAAACCTCATCAGGCGATTTTCTGCGATTTTGAAAGCATTGTGTAGTGGCTATGAACTTAATACAGATGTTTATAATGCTTATTGCGTGGAGACGGCAGAACAATTTGTAAGGCTATACCCATGGTACTATATGCCAGCCAGTGTACACAAAATACTGATCCATGGGTCAGAGGTAATTAAAGCTGCACCCCTGCCCATTGGCCTGTTTTCCGAAGAAGCTCAGGAGGCATGGAATAAGGATGCTAAGCGATTTCGTCTGGAAAATACCCGGAAGATATCCAGGGAAGCATCAAATACTTCTGCACATGCTATTGATATCATCAGACCCCTTGCTTACATTAATGCGCCCATTGTCCAAGAAAAAAAGTGGTTCTTTAGAGAGAGATGTACTCAACCTATTGAGGACACCTGTCCCATTCACTCTGGATTTCATTGAAAACAATTCCGATTTAAGCGATGATGAATGAGATTTCTCTAATTATAATTTGATTTCAAATGTTCTCACTTGATTAAAATGCCTTTGAAAAAATATATTTTGTTTTATTTCCTCTAAATTCATTCGCAAAAAGGCGGAGTAACTGAATCTCTATCTATTAAGAGCAGCGGTCGCTAAGTCATTTTACTATCGGGATACACTCATGTTATAAAAAAATCTCTTCTACACCTACATAATACCTTGCGAGCCACCACATTGGTGTGTGGAAGGGGGTGAGTTCTCACCAACATGCTCTACATTATATTCCACTAAAGTATGAGATGATATAGTTAATGATAATGGGCAGTTTAAATAAGCTGAAA
Organism: Pyrrhosoma nymphula; assembly: GCA_963573305.1. NCBI lineage: Eukaryota > Metazoa > Arthropoda > Insecta > Odonata > Coenagrionidae > Pyrrhosoma > Pyrrhosoma nymphula. The sequence continues at coordinate 169,978,484 of OY754327.1, forward strand.
AATGATAATAGGACGGGGTGGAGCTTTTTCTCCATAATTGGATGCGTCATGCGTCGATGAATACTGACAATGAGTCATCGACCATAATGGTCTTAAAAGTCTCCGATGAGCCTTAAAACCGTCAAAAATGAACTCAGTGCCCCGCAAAACCCTTAAAAGTGAACATTTAGACAAAAAGCGTGTATTTTAGTATTTTGATCGAGAAATTGGGTATATCAGACCACTGTGCGTGGGTGCCACTGTCGACGGTGTTATTGTTATGCGCGAATCATCTCCGCTCCGAAAATGTTGACAAGTGCGCTGTGCCTAGTGCACAGGGTCTGAAACGAATGGAAATCAAGTACGCCTTTGTGTTAAGAAGTGAGCCGCGCACTAGAGCGAATAGAAAGCTACCACAACTACATTCTTTGTCTCCTTTATTTTCACCGTTTTGAGTCATTGTGACAACTATATTCTTGTCCGTATAAAATTCTGTGGATTGAAACAGTTCTTATAGTCATTATTCATAATGGACTTCCTCAAGGTTATGCCTGAAAGGATTGAATTTAAAATCCTTGTCATTCAAATGTTGAAATCTAGATTCAAATTTATCGTACTCTTGCCATTCACTGAGGCTATCAGAATCCACATATTCAAAACTTTTCATTGTTTGCAATTGTTGAGAGAAATCGACATCCAAAGTATTTAATAATTTCTCATTATAAAAACCGAATTCCCTTCAAGATTGAGAAAATATTTTTTCCATTGCTAACTATGGCTGCAGGCATCACAGAGGCCCTTGCGCGAGACACTTTCTACAGCATCAATAAGTGGCAATATATTTCCAAAATTGCAGTAAATATTCATTCTTCCAGGATAGAGTATCTAAATGACTAACCCAATATTGTAGTTTTGTTGCTGCCATCACTCCATAGTCTGAATAATTGCCATTACATTTGAAGGCAAAAATTCGGTTGTATAAGGCCGTCACAGAAAGTCTTAAAATTAGCGACCAGCTGCATTCCCACGGCATAGCACTATGATTCACTTTCTGGAAGCCTTAGTTTAGGAAATGCCAAAGCTCTTGTCGGCACGTATTTCTAGCACAAACCTGTCTCATCAGCATCATTACGCAAATGACCAGGAGCCAACTTATCTTTCTTTACATACCTACCTATTTTTCAAAATCCAACCCAAAAGCATCAGAATCCATTGCCACTTTAGAGCTCTCCTTATAGCTGTTTTTTCAATCACATATCGCTGTTTGAGTCGTAAACTGCCCAGCAGGAGCTTAAAAATAACCATCTACTTTTAATTGTATCCCGGACTGTTTGTATTCCAGCATAACATTCTTGTGTAAATCTAAACGGAAACACCTTTTTAATTCTTCGTAATAAATTCAAATTTTATTAAGCAATGTAAATGCACAGCTTTCATCTATTTGTATTAGAGGGAGAATAACGGTTTTACAAGAACACTGCACTAGAAACAAGCGTATATCAAATCGCATTGTTAGGTTGCCAAATGAAGTGAAGCATAACTGATATTCATTCATTACAGTAATCTGCCGGTTAGAGGTAGGTTTTGATGAAAGTCAGAGAATATCGAACTAACTCTTACACATGCCGTGTCCATTCTACCTCTAGTATTTCTTTCTTCATCTCAGCATAATTCCTACCTTTCCTCATTCCGTCCATAAAACCTATTCTCTTCCTTCCCTTCCCCGCTTACCAACACCCTTCCTTCTATCACGACCTTCAACAAACCATAGCCCCTCATAACCGCTTCAAGCCACCTACCCTGCCTTCCCCTAATCACATCTATAAGTTTCCTCTCCTCGCCCACCATGTCAAGCACTTCCTCATTTGTCTTCCTTTCCGTCCAGCGCACCTTCTCCATCCTCCTCCACACCCACATCTCGAAAGACTTCAGCCTATTTTCGTCTTCCTTAAGAATTATCTTCAATAAGAAGGAAAAGAAGATGACAGAATTCCTGGATTACGACCAATTTGGTTTTAGGAAAAGCAAGGAACAATCAAACTTCTGAAGTTACTGTGCTTCTTTTATACATCCTTACTTAAGGTCCCCGTCATCAGCTCCCTTCTATTATTTAACGCTTCCTTCGCTAGCGCAACTTTCCTCCTAATGTCTTTGCTATTATGTCCTGTTTCTTCTAGCGTACAACCCAAGTAATTAAATTGTCCTACTTGCTCCAGTTTGTGACCTCCTACTCTTATCACCAGCTTCGCTTTCTTTGTCCTAGAGAATCTCATTACTTTTGTTTTCTAATTATTAATCTTCATCCCATATTTCTCGCACTGCATTTCCAGTGCATCTAATAAAGTTTGCAATCCTTTTGATGACCGAATGACCAACGCCTGGTCGTCTGCGAATCTAACCGACTTTATCCGCTGGCCTCCTACTTTCATTCCCACATCTAGCTCATCCCATGCCTCTCTTACCATTTCCTCAGCATTGATGTTAACAAGTAAAGGCGACAACGGGCACCCTTGCCGCACCCCGCGACCTGTAACTGCCCACCGTGATTCACCGTCAGCTACCCTTACCTGAGGCCTCTGCCCAACATATAAGTTTCGGATGAGTCTCCTATAACACCATTCTATTCCTATTTTCACCAGTACCTGCATTAGTTTCCCCCAGTTTACTCTGACAAACGCCTTTTCGAAATCTACAAAGCAAGCGAAAACATCCTGATTATTTTCTATGTTTCTCTAAGTGTCCTCATTACCACAATCGCGTCTCTGATTGCCCTCCCCTTCCTGAACCCAAATTGGTCATCGCCTAAATAGCAGTTTGCTTTGCTCTCCAACCTTCTATTTAGTATTCTAAGCAAGACTTTTGCCGCGTGCGAAATTAAACTGATTGTTCTATACTCCTCGCATTCTGACGCTTTCTTCTTCTTCGGGATAGGTATTAATACTGTTTTCACGAAATCCTCTGGCCATACTCCTTCCTCTTAGATCCTGCAAATAACTTCGAAAAACAATTTTCTCCCCTTACCACTTAGATTCTTCAGTAGCTCCGAAGGTAGGTTCCCTCGACTTTTCTACCCTTCATCTCTCTTAATGCCGTCTCTATTTCGCTGTCAAATAACTCTGGTCCGAGGTTATCCTTATCTATTGTTCCTTCATCCTCTAGATCAAGGCTAAAGAGTCTATTCTCGCTGTCATATAAATCCTCTACGTATTCTCTTCATCTTTCCTGGATATCTTCCTGGTCGATTAATATCTTCCCTGTTTTGTCCTTAACCTTTGGTATCGTTTGCCCTCTCTTACCACCCGATAACATATTTACCTTGGCGTACAAAGCACCCACTTCCCCCTCCTCCTGCATCTTTTCCATTTCCTCGCATTGTCCCTTCCACCAGTTTTCTTTTGCCCGATTGATCACTCGCCTGACTTTATTATTCAATTCCTTGTACTTCCTCTGGCCTATCCGTGCATCGGGAGTCAAGTCATACCTGTTCATTCCACTCAGGGCTGTCCCGCTGGCAGCAGTCTCACTGTCTGGCTGTAGGCGAGTTACTCTATACCAGTCACGACTGGTATTTTGATACTGGTCTGACATTCGATACTTTACTGGGTTGTCATACATAATTGCTACAAGGAAGATCACTCACCAAAATATCCTCAGAGTGACCCCGGCCCAGGCCGCAATGGCGGCACCAACCGCTGCTCAGGCAGCGCAGCCAGGACAAGGAGACTTGCCTCTGCAAGGAATGTTCCCGAAAACTTTTACTCTGCCCACCGGCCCTGATCATCCATTCGTCACGACACCCATCCTGTCAACTTCTTCACTGACCACTTCAACTTCTTCACTGACCGCATCAATCACCTCTTCATTACCAGAAGTTGCCACTCCGTCTCCAGCCGCCGCTGTTGCCTACGACGGTGTTGACGATCTTCCATATCCTTCTCTCCCCCATTTTCTTTATCATTTCTTCCGTAACCCACTGCTTCTTAACCCTCTAATTTTCCACCGTTCCTATTGTTTTCTCTGCGGCTCCTGTGATGCCTATTTTTATAACCTCCCATCTTCTCTATTGTTCCCATCCACTTTGCCTCACCTAAGTTCTTTTTTACCAGCTCTTGGTATTCCCTCCTTTTCAATCCTTTCAATGCTTCAAGGTTCCACCACTTTATCTTCCTACCTTTACAAAGCCTTTTGAATCTAACTTCACAATTCATCATCACCAAGTTATGGTCTGAGTCCTCATCCGCCCCTGGATAGCTACGCGAGTTATTTACACTGTTCCTAAATCTCTGCCTTACCATTATATAATCATGGTACCTCCCAGTATCACCCGGAATTTTCCATGTGTACCTACGCCTGGGGTGATGTTTAAACCAAGTGTTTGTCTTTACTAATTTATTTCTTCTACAAAATTCAACTGCCTTTTCACCGCGATCATTTCTTCTTCCTAGCCCAAACCCTCCCACTTCTAGTCCATCCCTCCTTTCCCCCACCACTGCAGTCCAGTTACCCATCACTATCAGGTTTTTCTTTCCCGACACTTCTCTAATTATTTCTTCTACTTGCTCGTACACCTCTTCCTCCCTATGGTTGCTCGTAGGCATGTATACCTGGACCAGTACGAAATTCGTCGGGCGTTCTTTTATTTCTACCACTAGTATCCTGTCGCTCACCTGTTCAATGTTTACCACCCTCAGTCCCAATTTTGTGTTCAGTACCATGCCTACCCCACGTTGACTCTCATCTCCCCCGCATTAGATTACCCTGTAGCTGTCACTCCAATAGTCCCCGCTATCCTTCAATCTCACCTCGCACAATCCCAAAGCATCTATTTTTCCTTTTTCCATTTTCTGCTTCATATTTTCAAGCTTCCCAGCCCTCATCATGATCCTTACGTTCCAAGTTCCTATTTTTACCACTGTTTTCCTCCTCTTCCTCTTTTTCTTCTTCTTCTCCCTCCTATCCCTTGTATCCGCCGATGATGATGCTGTGCAAGGATTTCGTGTGATAATGACCGCGGAGGCCTTGCCTCCCCCGCTGCCGGGCACGACACCCGCCCTAGTGTACGGCGTCCCATAGTTGCCAGGAATCAATTCTCTGTGAATGACTTTCATATTCTAGGAAGTAATAGTTGAGAGTTATTCCCACGCCACTCAACGGTATTTTTAACGTGACACCATCACGGAACTACCTTTCGTCTAGCTCCTACCCTTCGACTTATCTGGAATGGGTGGCCCTACCAGGAGCAATAGTACTTGCGGTAAACGGTCGCGGTAAGGAGTAGACAGGGTGTTTCGTAATGACTCAGTAATATTTTAGGATATGATTAAGCAGATCAAAATAAGAAAAACATTCAATTGGACATATGTCCGAAAACGGACCGCTATTCAGCTGTCTGTCGGTATGCGTTTTTCACTATAGGATATTTAATTATTTTCCAATGCACCGTTACAAAATGGTGGACAATCAAACTTTACAATCCTTAATATCTTTGCACACAGAAATCGTATTAAAAAAGTGTAAGTATAAAATAGTTGCGCCTTATATTTATAAATAAAATAGTATCAATAAAATTTACATACCTACTAAAAACATGAAGTGGTCAATAGGTTTTCAAACCAATGTCAAAGAGTTTAATGCACACATACAACAATATGGTTTCCATAAAATTTCCATAGCCTCTACAACAATGGTCAACCGATTTTCAAACCAAACGACAAAGAGAGTTTAATGTAATGCTGTACTGTGGTCTCCTAGGTCACCCGACCTCAATCCTCTGGATTATTTCTTTTGGGGCCAAATGAAAAAGATTTGTATGACCAGCGTATCAACAGCAGGGAGCAGTTAGTAGACCTAATTCAAGACGCAGAAAATGAAATTAGGAACAATCAAAATGTACTGGCTAGAGTATACGAGTCTCTTCGCAGGCGTTGCGAGAGCTGTATTGCTACGGGAGAGCTACATTTTGAACACCTTTAATTATGTTGTTCTGTATTTCATTAATTTAATGAACGATTTATGCATGAAATCATATATTTCCTTTTATTGATTGAGTAAATGTAAAAGTATCAGCTTGTTTTTGTTTTGAAGTCAATTATGGTTTATTGTTGTACGTGTGCATTAAACTCTCTTTGTCGTTTGGTTTGAAAATCGGTTGACCATTGTTGTAGAGGGTATGGACATTTTATTGAAACCATATTGTTGTATATGTGCATTAAACTCTTTGACATTGGTTTGAAAATCTATTGACCATTTCATTGTTTTAGTTGGTATGAAAATTTTATTGATACTATTTTATTTGTAAATAAAAGACGCAACTTTTTCATACTTGCCCTTTTTTAATACTATTTCTGCGTGCAAAGATATTAAGGATTGAAAAGTTTGATTGTCCACCATTTTTAACCGGTGCATTATAAAATAATTAAATATTGTATGCTACTTTAAAACATTGCCATTAACAGCTATACAAAATATCAAGTCTTTATCTTCAATAGTTTTTTACCTAAATTAAAATTCCTATTTTGGCTTGATTATAGATACGAGCGTTTTTCGGTTAGTAAGCGTAAATCTTAATGTAGACCTGCATGCGTATTAATAGTTCCAAATTCCTCACTTGGTCCATTTTACGAAAAATATCCCCCCTCACATGAACTGTTGTCATGCCTTTCCACACAATTTTCAGTACTAGAGGCCCTCTATTACCAGAGGTTGGCCAAGTGATCCGCTCATTTTCTATTGGCTGACGCTTTTTACTCAGGATTCACTCTAATGGCCGTTTTACACAGGGCACGTCATTGCGCAGGTTAGAGCTGCATTAATTTCTAATATGGCGGGCAATTGCGCGAATGCGTGAACGAAATTAGAACAGGGGCTATTTTGCCATCTCGCATCCATGCATTCTCGCATGCGTTCTCGCAATTCACCGCTTTACACGACGCAATTTTGACTGCGCCTTCGGACATACGTCAGATTGCGCAATGACGTGCCCCGTGTAAAACGGCCTTGAGACTGGACGCCATTAATCGCATGAGAGTCACTTGGATTACATTGAAGTGAAGGGAAGGTGATTGCAATTTTGCCATTCTGCGTCACTGTAAAGGTAAGTACGACAAATGTTTGCTTAAATCATGAGCGCTAACACTGCTGTATCTATTTAACGGTTTAAAATGAGTTTCACTGGATTTTCCTTAATATTATACTATGTTAAATGCACCATTTAATATAGTATAATATTAGCTTGGAATACGATCCGTTTCACCCTGGTAATTTTAGATTTTGTGGTGGAAAGCAATACATAACCCAAATATTTTAGATTGTTTTGTGTTTTTGGATCCCTAAGTTTGTTATTTTCCAAGCAATATATGTGATTGGGGAGAATTGAGATGGCGCGGCCAGAACATCAGTAGTTGATAATCACCGTGGCTCATTCCGTTCTTTATTTCCTATTTCCAATTGATGAATAAGGGTAATTACTTATACATTTCATTTTAATCGTTTCTTATAGTATTAATTTATTAATTTCAGATTAATAAGCGTGAGAACGGGAAATGAGACCTCGTGGTTAGAAATCACAAGTACTTCACAGCCTCGAGAGAATTGCCCCGTTATTTGTTTTCTATGTTGATCGATGAGGAAATACAATCATATAAGCATTTGATTATAATTGTTTCACGATACTGGAATTGTTTTAATGGACGTCGCATATGGGACCCTTAAGAAGTAGGACTAATCTCTGAAATAGATCGAATACAACGGAGAGCAGCAAGATTTGTGAAAAGTTGTTACGATAAACTTAGCAGTGTTACCGAATTGTTGAAGGAATTAGGGTGGGAATCTCTCACTGATCGAAGGGAGAAATACATGTTAAATCTTTTGCGCAAGTTCGAAGCATACAGTTTTTTGTCGGACGTTCAACATATATTGCTAGAGCCAACGTACTACGGTAGAAGCGATCACAGGAATAAGATAGAGGAAATTGACTGCAGAACCGATAGATTTAAAGTGTCATTTTTCCCGCGCACAATAAGGTATCATAATAGTTGCATAATAGATCAATCATATGAAACTCCCACCGTCAATAGGTAGAGTAGAATTTTCACTTGTGTTAATAACATAACATCATTACTAACACTTCACACCTCTTGATATGTCCGGCATTATTTTATTTTGTTCTCTGCATGAAGTAGCATTCATAAATTAACAGTATTAGTAATATTAACCACTATATGTGTATATAGCATTGTTCTGCATGTTTGTATGTTCATTTACGTATCACTCTCCCAGTTTCTGGTTGGACTGCGCACTGTTCTCCTGACTGCTTTTTGGCCTGCGCCTAGCGGCCGGGGGAACGTGCGAGGATCTGATTTGTGCTTGGACGAGTGCTGCATGCCTGGTGTGGGATCACCCCGTGCCACACACCCTAGTATTGGCTTGCACGTCGTTGATGTAGATGTAATGTGACGGCACGTTAAGGACGCATGAGTGTTTCACAGCCACGGCGAATCTTCGTGTTTTCTTTCAATGATAAATGGTGTGGGAATCATGGAGTTTTTTATTTTCACGTACGTAATTTTCAAAAAAAGGCACGTGAATATGCTTCACGCATCTGTAGTGAAATATATTTTCTGCAATTGGTAATTGGCATATCCACAAATGCATAGCATGCCCTGCATTCTTATACGTTAATACTATGAGTATGTGGTGTGAATTTATAAGAATGTTTATTAAATTATCTTTCATCTTATTTTTCAGCAAATAGACGTTGTTTTTGGAACTTGTATTGGTGTATTCTATTTATGTCTAAATGCAGCAATATAGGTGTCAATGGATTACAGAAATGGTTTAAGCTGGTTGGTTTATATGTGCAGCCATCACTATGAAGCATATTGTATAGCATAATGACCATATTTTATGCTGTTTCGCTGACTTAATATCTATAGGTATGTGTTCCCTTCGATATAAAGGTTAGCCAGATCCTGTTATTCAGATATTTTCTTGATGCTAATGGTAATACATTTCTTTTCAATTTCAGTTATTTCTGGACTCCGAATATGGCACGGATGGAGCCATGTGTCCACCACCTTCTTCATAGCTGCCAAGAATATTAATAAGCAATAGAGGGATAAGCCCTAGACGAATTGCTATTGCATTTCTATGTTGGTGTACCCACTTCCTTTTCCTGTACTCTCCATAGTTTCTTAAATTATGGTGTGCTCGAATGTGTATGCTGATGTGTGGTATTTTAGCTACCACGGAGAAATGTTGTTTCTGCTTTGAGTCATTAAAGATGTCATTAGCCCAAGCCTGTTTTGTTATATTCATTGCCACTAAGTTATTGCGATTTGACCATTTTTGTACTATTGCTATGTCATCGGGTTCTTCTTTCGTGTTGAACGTGTCCTTGACGCCTTTTTTTAGATAAAGACAAATTTTTAAGATAAAGTTTTAGAGGTTTGTATGAAGGTACTGCCTAATCTTGCATGATTTTCTGTTTTTGGACCTGCTTTGACGTATTATTTCGGGATGGGGACTTTTAAGTGAGGTCGACGTTGAAAGTCTTAAAGGTAATTACGGAAAAGTGAGGAAACTAGCATTAGACAGGGACGCATTGAGAGCTGCAGTCAACCAATCAAAGGATTGAATGAGCGGTGGTGGTGCAAGTCTTTGTCCCCCATATGTCAGTAAGTGGCTAGAAAAGCATGATTATGTGGGTTTTGCGTTGCGCTGCCAAGCGTAGGCAATTCTTTAGTTACCTATATTCAATAACTTGTAATGGAAATGGGTAAACCATTTCGATATTTAACTCTTCTATGAAAGTATTTGTTTAATTGTTGATTATAGCTGCACCCATACGCTGTCTTCAGCCCATTGTATCTATGATATTCATAAAAGGGAACGCATGACGGTGCACATTTTCAAAAGTCACAGTTCTTGCAGCATTATTCCAATGCAGTGTAAAAGGTTTCACGCCTCGATTATTTTTCATGTTGCCGGGAAATCCCTTTTGCTAACCCCGGATACAATATCTATAAACGGGACTTAGCCGGCAACATATAAGTAATAACAGATTTTTGTTGTCACTGTGCTGACCGGGCAGCACCCATTTCGGCTCCGTATCCTTCACCAATGCGTTATTCCCGAATTATTTTCAATGGTCGAGTTTATGCAAAACTGTCAATATTTTCATGCTCAAACTTGTTTCATCTTCCTAGGGATGTTTTAAAAGCCATTGCAATGGGATGACATGGAGAACATTCGCTAATATTGTCGCCCTTACTCCTCCGTACACCTATGATCGGAAACGTAGTGGGCGTGCCCCGTAAGACAATTATTGCCAATCGCGGCCGAGTTTATGCAAAATGGTCACTTTTTTAATTTCGAACTTCTTTCATATGTGGATGTTTTATAAGCCATTGCAATGGGATGACATGAAGAAAATTAGCTAATATTGACCATCTTACTCCGTACGCCCATAAGCGGCCATGTAAAATCCGTGGCCCGTCATGCGAAAAATGGCGCCTATTTGTGGACAAGAACATCTGAGAATGTTCACTTGCGTTCAGGCATTTCCTGATATTTTATAAAACTCACTCGTAACTATAAACAACAGATCACACATAGATCCACATGGAACTAACTAAGTGTAACCAAGAAAACGTAATAACGGAACTGAAAATACGCAACGGAAGTTTTAAATAATCGATAGTTGCACTTCCGTTTATCAATCGATCCATGATCAGTAGTGAAAAATCGATAAAATGGACGAATATGCTGCAATCTGTAGATATGAAATTGGAAAAAAGAGTATCTAATAGAACGGGAATATTGCAAATATGATTTTATTGCGGACAAATTTGCGAAAAAGGAGGAAAATGACAAATTCCGCCCGGACGAAAAGATAAAAAGGAGGACATGTCCGGATTTATCCGGACGTCTGGTCACCCTAACTCAGTCAGCGCCGCGAGTGGCGACTTAGGTGAAACTTTAAAAATGCGCGGGTTTTGGTAGAACTTCCTGCGGCCAACTCGGGAATCCTTTATGTAGTATTCACGAGACGTGAACCGTCGCGACGCGTTGGTTCACCTCGGAGCGGGTCAACGCTTGTTTTTAACCCGGTTCTTGTGAAAAGTTTGCAGCAAACTTCACGAACGTCGCGCGAACCGTTCGGGATATTGTTACGGCTCAACGTTTGATTTTAATGCCCAGTTCACACTACTATCGTAGCAACCGTGGTTCGTACAAGGAGGTTCCAACCTCCTAGAGTTCGTACAATCGTAGGTGCTAACCACAGACTGAACGCGCGTTGGCCGATGGAGTAGTATTTATTAACGCTGCCACTTATCAGTGGTCAGGCGCTGGTGTCGCGGGCGGAAACCGGAAATTATGAAGGACGATAATCAAAAGTCAATCAACATAGTAAAGCAGATGTTGCTAATTTGATGAATAAGCGAAGAGGGGTGTCGTTTGCTTATTACACTATTTCGAAATCCTCCAAACCGGAGAGGTACAACTTATTGGTGTAACGTCTGCAGTCTCATAAATTAAATAAGAGAATCATTGAAAAAAAAATGATTTCAGACGGAACGGTATAAATAACTCATTTTGTCATCATTGCCGACGAGGAAAAAATCAAGCAACTCCGGCTTCTACTTCAGAATGGTTTCTCACGTGTTTGCGAGATGGGGAGGAGAGGGTGTTGCCCGTCTGCGCTCCAAACACCACAGGGACGTGAAAATCCATTTTGTTCGCTTGCTCTTTACTTGCTCGTCGGGATTCCTGGTGAGGGCAGCACTGAATTCTTGTAGGGTTGCTACGTTGGTTCTTACGATAGTAGTCTGAACCGGACATAACACTATTCTTCCCTGAAAGGCTCCAAATGAACTGCTCAGGGCGTCAAGTCCTAAACGGCCTCATTTACGCCAACAGGAGATATTCTTGGAGTGAGATGAAGTAAGCACAGAAGACGTTTGGAGAGGTAGATAGGTACGAGTCTATGTACTCAGGAGGTGACAAGAGTATAGCAGGAGTTGGCATCATACCGAAGAAAGACTGGGGAGTAACAGCGAAGTCGTAACGGCAATGCAACAAGAAAATCCTGGTTTAGTTATTTAATTGGCAATAATATTCTGGAAATACCAGAGTAAATGGAGAAACTTAAGAACTAGACACCGAGGATGAATATACAAACATAGGATATTAAGGATCCATATAAACAGGAGAAATCTATTCCTTAGACCAAAGACATCAGTCCATCAACATGAGGGAACAATTTTTCCTCCAACACAAATCCTTCAAACAGCAGGTATGAGCTTCTGCTCCTTAGATCTTTTTTCCAAGTAGAAAAGAGAATCCAAAGACTTCACAGTTTATATAATAGATTTTATTCTAAAAATCAATAGCATAGACATTCATAAAAGTCCAAAACTAACTTTGGATCCCATTCCAAAATTCATTGTAGTATTATTTGTAAAATGACATTCAATATAGGAAGATAAGGATTTGCTAATAATATACTCTATTACATAATAGTTCATCTAACAATTTAAATAAGACTTTGTGCAGTTCAATAACAGCTACAATCGACAACTTGTTTAAGAGTTCCATGGCACATTCAGTAATATCTGCTAATAAACCTATAGGTTATTTTAATGGCAAATGATAAAATTGAGTTTTCTCAAAGCCAACACTATAACCCAGGCTTTAAGTTCTTGTTCAAACGCATTAAAGAGAGAAAGGCCATGACATTTTCTAAAAGAAATCAAGTACCCAAAACTCACCAATATCTGTGCCGAAGAGAAAATCCTCTTGAATAAAGGTAAAACATAAAAAATTGAGGCCCAGCCCCAATATCATCGTCTGTAATAAAATACATGACACCAAACTACACTGGATAATTTCAGTTCATAGCTTCCATTGTAATTATAATCTTCAAAAGTAAAGCATACAAATCTATACATTAGTATATTCATTATTTCATTCAACTGCAATATAAATTAAATTATTTTCTAATCAAGTGAATGAAGTCCTTAAGATCTTACCACAATTGAGTTGTACTAAAAGGTAGTGGGTGACCAAGCAGAGGATCACTAACACGCTGAGAGTGGTTACCACATACACTTTTACTCTGAATCAAATGTACACTTTGTCAATGAATCAATATGAATGTTCAAATTGCAAAGCATTTACAACCAATTATTTGTGCTTGAAAATTGCAAATCTGTAACACTGTGGAATGAAAAACTACCAAGCAAAAATTACACAAATCATTAGTTTGAATACACAAGTAAGATTTGATCAACAAAGCTAGTAACCAAACACCCCTACTGATTCATCATGATAGGTGTGCTCAGAGTCACAAAAAAACATATACTGGTACCTTGTAAAATCTCATGATTCCGAAAGAATTTCCTCAATTGTTTTGTCATCTTGCAATGGAGATCCTCCAAGAGCAGGCTCATTCTCCAGAAACTCTCTCAGCTCTGACTCCAAATCTGGAACCTCAACCTCTTCCACCACCCCACCAGCTTCAACTACCACAACTGACATCCCACCACTTGAATTCCCACTCCGACCACTGACTAAACTACCTGAGTTTCTGCCCAGAGAGCTACTAGGAGTGGCCAAGTGACTGCTTACAGTAACATTATTTGACAGATTGCTGTCTACTGCAGCTGGAACCAGTCCAATCCTTTCATTCACCAGACTACCTTGAACACCACTAACATCAGTAAGACCACCATTGTCCACCTGCACTTTGCAGAAATCAGACTTGTTCTCCGAGACAGCCAGAATTTCTCCAAGTTCTGCACAGGCTGCATCCCCTAACACTGGAATGGTACCCAATACATTATCTTCATTTCCCCCAATTATGCATTCAGAAGTCATATGACCACCACCACCAACAACTATGTTCTGTTTGGCCATTATATCTGTTTCTTTATTAAACAAGGCATTCTCTTTATTAGGACTGCACTGCTCAGTACCAGTTCTCTCAGATGGACCTGCATTTATATCGTTTAACAAAAGGTTGCTAGATTCTCCAGAACTCACATTAACTGAAGACTGTAGAGAAGCTGATATTTCAGGTTCAGCAGCACCATCTTTGATAACTTCCTACAAAAGATAAGAAAAAAATCATAATTAACACATACAAATGTGAAACAAAAATGACTACACTAAAATAACAAATGTTCTTTTAATACTTTCAGAAAAAATTCACTCCAGAGAATCAACCTATTACAATACACTTACTACAGTATTGCTAGGCAGGACACAAGACTAATAAACACAAAAAATATCAAAATCAGTCTATTAGTTAATTTCTCTTTTTAACAATTTTCCCAAAAATTAGTATGCAGTAAAACCTTTTCACTAACAGCATCTGCACTAATAAAATCTCATATTATGAAGTCATATCCTAACCCTAAGCATAGGCAATGCATGCAAAAAAAACTTCCAATCATTACGACTTAAACTATAAAAGTTTCCATTGCACTGAGCCCAAGCATGGGTCAAGGTTAAACGCCTAACTCTCAGATAAAGCTTGTAATAAAAAAATTACGTCCCTTGCATTTTATCAACATAATATATTATCAGTGCCATGATCCCAAGAACAGAACACGCCCATTCCCCACCAAGATCTCTGGTGTATAGCCACAATGCATTAGAGATGGGTGGTTTACAAAAGAATGATTCAAAATGAACAACTCATTTAAGTGAACTATTCACAGCCCCAGACAGTAAATCCTTCAGTTGGAACTAAAAATCAATTATCTGCCACCTACTCCATCAACTTCAAATGCTTTTTTGTTTAAGCTCACCAAGAGTGTAGGCAGTTCAGGCAATGAGTTCACTGACAGGCTGCACCACTTTTAGTTCATTCAGTGAATGGTTCGCAGACGATGAGACCATTTAGTTCCCCAACAAGTGAAACTATTCTAAAAAGTTGGCAAACTATTCAGTGAATAGTTTGCCAACAGGCAGCAACACCTCTAGTTAGTCCAGTGAATAATTCGCCGACGGGTGGTACCACCTTTAGTTCATTCACTCGATAGTTCACAGTCAATGAGACCATGCAGTTCGCTGACAGGCAGCTCCACTTTTAGTTCGTTGTGTGCAAGGTCAATTATGCTGGCATTTCTGAATGTTGATTTACTTGACATTGTCCGAAGAAAAATTGGGGGAGCGGAAAGGTCAGGAGGATTATTTTATCATATCTGCAAAGCCAGTAGATACTATAAATTGCACAATGGTCCAAGATAAATGCAAGAAAATCTTCCCAAGCTCTGCTCAAAACTTTTTAGCGATCATGAAATCAATGAGGTTGGTTGGTGCGATTAAGCACTTCGAAAGGAAACTGAATGCTTTTGGTAACGAACAAAGAAAACATTTAAATTTATTGAATCTTTAGAGAGTAGAGAAGTATCTTCTCTACTCTCTAAAGAAATCTTTAGAAGTATTATTTCCACAATTAGTAATGAATAATGCCACAGTAGAAAATCAGATGGTCATTCATGTTCATTATAATGAATTGATTGAAAACATGATGGCAGAGCTTGAGAAAATATCATACTAGGTACAGATTCATATTAATCCAGATATGCTCTACATCAAGGAGTTACAGGTAACATAAGTCTAAGGGTCTGGTACACAGCAGACATAAGCAATTTCAGTTAAGATTTTAAATTAGGGTATGGCTTCTTGATGATATTTCTCTTTATGGGATGGTATCATTAGTAATGGGAAGTAACTGATTACAAGTAATCCAATTACCGGGAATGATTACATATGACTTACTTTTACTTATATTGTTACTTTAATTTTTCAAATCATAATTTCACTTGTAATCTACTCCCAAAGTAACCATTACATAATTATAATTGTAATCGGCACATAATTGGTCAGTGACAATGTCAATTACTCAAGTTTTCATTGTTTTTTACAGCAGGAGCAGTTATTCACAATCAATCAATTTAGACTACTTGCTTCGATCATCACCCCCACCCTTGAGGCCCAGTTCCCCAATTTTTTAGAGCTGCATACACTGCATCGCCAAATTCTGTTTTGGGCAACAAAACTGATGGAATTTTGTACATCCATCTGGTTTGATATACAAGGCACATTTCCAACGCATCCTCTCTTTGCAGCAGCCAGTGAGTCGATCCTGTCTCAAATCAGCTGAAACAAATTTATTACCATTTTTCTAAGCAGACAAGATTGGGAAAATGTAAAAAATATTGAGGTCATAGTTGCATTCAGGAGGATCCAACAGGAATTAATGAGATCCCAGTACAAAATTTTGCTTGAACAATGTTTGCTCTGAGAAATGCTGGACGAAAAAAATACAACTCTGCAACACTATATTTAAAGAGTGTAGAATAGTCTGAAGGCTTTCTGAAAACTAAATAGCCTCCTTTGATAAAGAAGAAATGAACAAATGAATTCAAAAAGCTTTGAACAGTCAGTAGGGATGTTAATGACCTGGAAATCCTTAAGTATGATTAATAGGAGAATGAAAAGGATAACACAAGAGAATTAAGTGGGAGAAGAGCCGTTCTGTTTCAGAAATGTGAGGTGGACTACTGATGCAATTAAAGAGCTGAGATCTATAGATGAAAGATATTTAGGAAAAGATCTGCAGTTTTTATTGGCTAACTCTTTGATTGCATTTTTAATACCTAGTTAAAAAGGCATTTGATAGCATTTTATGATGAAAATCCTAGGACTATGTGAAAAGAAAGGGAATATAATGAAGGGAAAGAAGAGCAACGTGTTTTCGGAGCTGAAGATAATAAGATGCCATGCATCGGAGGCAGACTAAGGGGAACATAACATGTCACTCTGCTCCGTTAAATTAGCCTGAACCTACATTGCATTTCCTTGTGAGTAGGGATGTCACATTGACATCGATATAATGGACTCATCCATATTTTTCCATCACTACTTTTGAAACATCAGTACATATCTGGAAAATGAGTGTTACACCGACTTTATGTTCTTTTTAATTCTCAATAATGACCTCATATTTTTTATATGCAAAACTACAAGCCTATGAACATTTTTATTGAGGTCCATCTCAGGTGTTAGTCCACTGCGTCAAATCTGTTTCTTCTAAATTTTCTTATCCTGTTGTGTTTGTTAGGCTATATAGAAGAAAAGGAAATCAATAATGATTGGGGAGAACAAAATATTAGATATTGTGGGATCGATTTATTACAATCTTCTAATAATTTTTATTATGAGTATGCTGAAATTGCCAAGGAAAACATTTTGCTGGACTGAGAATGGAACTATGGACCTTTAACTTGCCGGACCATTGGACCACTACCTTACCCAGTATTCCTGATTCCAGAGGAAATAAAGAGTAAGCGTGGAAGGTTGCGCTGTAATCCAAATGCAGCAGACCCCATTCCCCACTCTGCCACCGATCACCAAAGAATAATCATAGCAGGTTAAAAAAACATTGGAGCATATGGCAGGTTGCACTTCCATTCAACTCGCACTTTAAGGTGCACAAACCATATTCCCTTTCTTTACATGTTCATTTAGTTCCTCCCCCACTCCCCCCTCCCACCTTTGACTCCTCTTAACACATATATTTTCAAATGCACTACCAACCTACAAAAAGTTTTAATGCCAACTTCATGATGTTCTAGCTTGGTCTCAGTAGTGGTGCCGGCAGAACTCCTCACTTATACTTTTGCTGTTTAATGTACATATTAAACCTAATGTTCTGAATGAACATAGAAAATATATAAATAAATAAATTGGAAGACTTACCTCTTTCAACGCCATAGCTTTATCTTCAACCAGAACTTCTTTATCCTGAACAGATTCCTCCACTTTTATGGAGTGGCTTGCATCTTCTTGGTGAGGCTCTTTCATACCATCCTGTAGCTTAGATGCCACACCATTAGTGTCATCGGAATCATTATCACAACCCATCATCCCACTCTCAGTTGAATCGATGACAGCCTCTTCTGAAGTAGCAGAAATTTTAGCATCAGATGGCACTTTTCCATTTGAAATTGTAGGACCATTGTTTGTAGGTTGTTCAACTCTTGACATAGACTCATCCTCTTCATCATCATCATCAATTACTTCTTCACAGATGTTTATTGAGGAGTTAGCTGCAGCTGCAGCTGCAAGCTTACCAGTTCGAATAGAAGGAGCAATTCCCATTGCTTTCCGAACAATAGGAAGTGGTGCAATGACTTCAGGGTTTACCTTCTTAGCCATGTCAGTCAAATTTTCTGTAATCTTCTCAGCTAAAATTTAAACAATTAAATGTTAAAGTACATTAACTTAAAATACTTTATCAGTGTCAAAATATATCAAAATGACAGCATAAAAGAGCCAGAGGGTCATTCCATACAACAAACTATCTCAGAAATACAAAGATATAACAGATATAACCCAGTTTAAGGGCCTGATTACACAATACATTAACATGTATGAGTTAATGTGTGAATGCATGAATGAGAGAATGTACACGAAAATTTACTGTGTAACCACATTACTTGTGGTTACATGCATGTCCAGAAAATGGAACCTGTTCTAATGTGGGTCATGCATTTGTACAAGTTGCACTCATGTTTCAGTGACACCTGGTGGTAGATAATGGAAATGTTTTCTGCCAGTGGGGTTCATGATCGTTGTTTTATTCGGTTTGTATACTTCTATGATTCGGTATTCTTGCATTTTATTCAGCTATCAGTATTTATTTGTCTCTCTGCTTCATTTGGACTTCCAAGACTACCTATATGTACATTTATTGACCTCTCGCCTTCGTTAGTCCTCTTCCAGTTTAGATCATTGCACCTTGTCTGGATTACCCTTTAACTCATTCCGTCGCCAATAGTAAAAAAAAAGTTCAAAAGCATTTATTAGCTGAGCTTCCCTTGTGTTCTGTGTTCCTATCTACATGTTTCATTTCAGAGCTAAATGCTTTCTAAGCAAGGTCAGAAATACCAGGAGGGCTAGTACAGTAGAAAAGTGAATTTCATACCACCTTTTGTCCTGCCACGTAAAACTTTTTTTGAACTTATTTAGAGCCAAACGTTTGCTACCAAATCACGTCCACCTTTTCTGCACTCTATGCACATTCTTACACACCTTTTACTATGGCAACTAGGCTAATATTAAGGGAACAGTAACTGTCAAATCTGAGAAGTGCGTTTTCGCTCACCACCATCTCGGTAAAAAGTGGCATTGCTATTTTCGATCAACAGATGGTGCAGTGGTCAGTCAAATGCTTTTCTATGCTATATCCATACGAAAACAAGTGACACTGCCAGCTCGCAGGGCTGGGTAATGAGGAGGAAGGTCATTTTTATGTGTACGTGAGTGCCGTAGGCACCCACGAACACACAAATGAAGAAGAATGAAGATACCATTACTTGAGCCCTATGAATAACTATATTTAAGTGATTATTTTCATGTGTTAATTCTCATGTGACATAAAAAACTAAATAAAAAAGCATGTTATATTATATAAAAAATATACACCACAGCACATAATGATTATGACTTAATTTTTCATCATGCTTACCCAACTGCACTTCCATTTCCGAAGGCTTGGGGACCAGGGCCAAATGAGCAGGTGGAGGTTGACTTAATCTCTCCCTTTGAACTTGCTCCAATTTTCCAATGAGATCCCCAGTTTGATCCAAACCTCTCTGAAGAGCTTCATTTTTGAAATAATTTTCTGCCAATAGAAAAAATTCTCAATTTAAAATTCCCAAGTACATACATTCAAAGTTATGTTAAGCAGAGTTTAGTCAAACATATTATGAATTGAAAGTAATTAACACAAAATTAACATCTTTAACTAAAAATAACTGCAGCCATAAACTTCTGTAAAGGAATAGGTAAATTATTACTCTCAGTCTAACGGGGCGAGGTATTCTTTAGACTCCTTATTGCTAGACGTGGATATTCTTAGCATTTGAAAATTCAAGTGACAACAATTTAGAGCATTTGCAATTTGTATATCAAAACATAGTTTCTCTAATTTGTGGGGACAAGATAATTATGGCAAAAACAAATTCTCAATAACAAAATAAATATGATGAGAGTCCACATGACTATATAATTAGGCAAGGTCTGGTACCCACTTTATCTGGGCAGAGGCAAAAACATGCATTAAGTGAAGGGTACCCCTAAAAGAAATCTGTACATGAAACTTTATTTTCAATTAGCTAACTGTATTTCTTTGCTGCCAGCATGTCCCTATGGGGCAGGGAGTAAGGAATGCCACAGAGGAGGCAACAGGGAAAGACAGGTGAAGAGGGGGAAAGTTTTTCTAGGGAGGGATTATCTGCAAGGCACAGTGATAGGGTACTTCAAAAAAACATTTTTTTTATATTTCGATTTGAAATTTTGGGAAAAGGTGTGATTATAGCCACAAATACACCAAAAAACTTTTTTCGAAAAATTTTAAGATTTAGGGGTCTCACCTAAAGTATTAGATGACCAAAAATCGCTGTTTTGGGGCCAATTCTAGTGATTTTCACCCAGATTTATTTTTAAATCGTAAGATTAAATTACCAGGGAACTCAATACAGCTCCAATAGTAGTTAGTCACTATTTTGCTTTATTTTTTCACGGGAAAACACTTTTTTGATCACGTGAAAACACTTTTTTGATCACGTGAAAGCTGGCGGGGGAGAGGGGTAAGACACCTAGATATTAATATTTTTTTGGAAAACAATTTTTGGTGTATCTGTGGCTAGAATCGCACCTTTTCCCAAAATTTCAAATAGAAAATTTTAAAAATGTTTTTTCGATGTACCCTAGCACAGTAACAACTAGGATCCTGCACAGTAATAAAATTTCAACTTGCACAGGTCCTGGTGGGTCCTGCACAGTAATAAAATTTCAACTTGCATCACCTGTCTGACTTGCAAATCTATATTCATTCATAGTTTCCAGATTGATGTGACATCCCAAACATTAGCACTGACCATTAAAACACCCTAACTTGTGCAGGCTAAAGCCAAAACATGAATTGCTAGGATTTGGAAAAAGAAATGCCAGAAAACAAAGTCTGCTTCAGAACAAGACAAATCATATTCCTATATCAAACTTCTGTTGTGTAACAAAATAACTGGCTGCATCAGTACTGCTAAAACACAGTAAAAGATAGATTAGGATGATTTATGGAGAATTGGTCAAGATAAATTGCCACATTACTTCTCTTGCCAACGTTTCAAAACTTAATTGTTTCATCATCAGGGCTTGAGCACTTAGATTACCAATTCAGAGCTTTACCAAGAGAAGTAATGTGACAATTTATTCATGACCAATTCTCCATAAATCATCCTATAAAATAGTGGTCAATAACCAACTCTCAGCGAGTAAATGATAGAGAGATTCATTAAATGACACCAGCTTTGATAATTATGCTTAATAATACTCATATGCCAAGCAAAAGCAATTTAGAAGGAGATTCTACTGAGGATTTTACCATTGTGTAGTGTATTAACTCATCACCAGTCAATTACAAATTCAATCAATTACAAAGATTACAAAATCTTGTCACTTGTAATATAAATACCTTGTCACTTGCCACGCCATGGCATTAACATTTCAAACAACATTGACATCACTCATTTCTTTGCACTATGCAGTACTACTGGGACTTGAATCACATGTTATAATGTAATACAGGGTCACGAGCTCCCTACACCCCACCTCTCTGTCCACACCCCTCTTACAAGTGATTAAGATTGCTACAAACATACCTTGAAAAACTATCTTGCATTAATATACAGATTAAGGTGTGATGAGGTGGAATGGTTCCAAAATGATCGAAGCAAAACACTTGCAGTTTTCCACTAATACATATTATTAGTGGAAAACTGCAAGTACTTTGCTTCTCTCATAAACCATCTTGCTGGAGAAAATATATACATAATAAGGGCATTAAGAGAGAAATAAAGCTTCGTCCATTACCAATGCTTTGAACTTTAGCCAGAAAAAATGCAGGTTGTTTTAGCATCCCCAAATTAGTGAGTGTACACTTTTTCTCAAGTTTGCACTATACCCTGTCCAAGACAATAGCACAGTTGACAGAAATGCAGGCAATCAGTAAGCACATCCAATGCCATTTGGGGAAGGGAATCACGTGAACAAAGAATCCATGATGGTAATTTGTTTAAATAATACAATCGTGAAAAAATCGTTTATTTTTCATTTCTTTCTAAGCCAAATCAGTAAATTTCAATTGTGCAATTATCTTGGATGGACTCTAATACCAAAAAATTGACAATTTTGCATTCATCACTTATACTAATAATCCACAAATATATCACCATTGTTTTGATGGGATTTTAAGCATTAATCGAGTGCATTGACACAATAATCACTAGATATAATTTAATTCCACTAGAGTCCGAGAGCTTATTCTTAAAATAACTTTACACTGAATATTTCAGGTAAAGTTTTAATGTACTCCACTACTCATACAACTTTTATACTATAAAAAAGTATAGATATTTTTATCGAAAATTTCAACTTAAAACATTTAAGACACTGTCAATCATCAATCATCAGACAATCATTATGATATTTCTAAATTTTCCACAGGTAATTCTGCCTCCGACAAATTTTGTATTGAATAGACACATCATGCATCAAATACTCTTTTCCTAATTTATTTTCAACAGTTATTTCACAAATAATTGTAGAAAAGCATTCTTATACCCACCAACATTGTCCAAAAAAGAAACATCTATCCCAACATCTGACAATGTTTTGAGGGCTTCAAAATCTATTTTTACATCATATGGATCAGCAGAGTTTGCAGCAGTAGCGGTTGTTGATTCAGATGTGTTACTCGGGGGAATAATAGGTTTGGGGGAAAGATTCTCAATGGTATTCCCCTGACTACTAGCAGCACTTTTTTCAAGTTCCTGTAAATAACGTTTATAACGTCCCCCTTCATCATCTGGTCCACCTTCGCCCCTGATCTGAAAAATCAATTGTATTCAAACTCATAAAAGTGACATAATTACAGGAGAATTGCAATAAATGCCATTATCTTTGGTTTTTAAGACTAATGTGCACACCTTTCTTCTATGTTCCTCCAGTGTTCTCATAGTTCGACGATGCTCACCCCCAGTTACAATATCTAAAAGATTGTCCACCATCTTGAGAGCATAGTCACAGTCTTTAGCAAAATCCAGGATGCTACATTAAAGAAGCCAGTAATATTGATCAGAACAGGATTTGAAAAAGGTCATGCTCATAACATCAATGTAAACCAATTATATCCATTCAACTACCATTTTTGGTACAATATAAATGATATTTCGTAAAAATATTTCCTATGCTAAAAGAGGTAATTAGGCATTACCTTTCAGCATATTGAACAGCTGTTTCATCTCCATAAGTTGAATAAACCAAATCAGACTCTTCCTTTGTTAGATTGGCAAAAGTAGAATCATATGAGGGAGCATATGACCCAAAAGAACCGTAATACAATGGCTTCACTGCAAAGATGAAAAAACATCATTAAGAACAATAATAATAGAGATATGAAATATTTACCCAGAGTTTTTGACTTTAAATACAATACTGGTGTCCCTTGTCAACAGCAGGGATTTAACAAGTTTCTGAAAAACCCCATGGTCGGGGAGCCATTATACAAATGAGAAATTGGGGATTAGGTTTCACGTTCGACAATTACAGAGTGTAAAAATTAGTATAACTTTATTTTTACTCAAATAAACTACACTTACACAGTAGATCCCCACTTATGAACCTTCCGAAGGACCGTTCGTAAAGGGAACTTTGTAATTAAGTGAACCACTACCTATAACATATATTGCATGAAACTCAAATATCTTCTTCAAAATAAACACAGAAAAAATAAAGCTGCTTTTATGATGCAGTTGCCTGCTGCTCTCAAGGATACATAATAATGATTACTGCATCAGTTTAATGCTTTACTGTGCCAAATGCAACTGATATACTTTGACTATATACAAAGTGACTGCTTCCAGGGTGGTAAGTAGAAACATTCCCAAACAGCAAACAAATTAAGCCACAGAAAAAAAATATCAAAGCATGTTAGTATTCAGGTTAAGTAAGAAAACTCCCAGATATTCCCAGAAATGAAAAGTTTCATTGCAAAGAATAACAGTCATACAAATTTGAAAAACAGTCAAAATGAAAGTCTCAGGGGTTCTAATGTTAAGCAACCCATGCTTACTCATACACACGCACATCTTAAAAATTAGATGGTATAATTCCATGCCAAAAGAACATTTGGGCAGTCAAGATATATGCCAGTAGCAATTTCTAGGTGAAAATCCTACTTTTCCACACAAATCCCTCACTACCTGCTCACTAAAAGATTACTACACCAATCTAATATTCCACAGAATTTTTAATCATCAGTCATATCCATATGCCTATGTAGTGCTTTTTTTCTGGAAAAAAGGTGGGGGAACTCAGTTGTCCATAAAAGTTATGTTATCAGTAAGAGTTACATTTCCCGTAAATGTAGGGTTACCATATTTTGAAACCCCAAAATTCAGACACCCTCAACAGAATTGATCAACACGCTCTTAGTACTGCCAAATGAAGCATAATTTGTTCAATTACATACTGTCAAATAGCTATATTCCACGGCACCCCCCCTCCCCCCAGCTGCTATCGCCCCAACCCCTGCCCCAACCCCAACCACCACCGTCTATCGACGGCTATAGCCCTAAATTGACAGCACCCTAACAAGACACTGACGGTATAATTCAATAATCGATATAAAAATATATATAACTATTTGGTGATACGAGATGAAAACAAAAATCAAAAGATCTTACTTCCCAAAAATGAAACAAGCGGACATTAGCAGAAGTCGTAAAAATGTACGCGGACTCTACATTAGAAGTCGAAAATGCGGAAATGTCCACATAAATGAGGACATATGGTAACCCTACATAAATGCTACTAATGTAATGTGCTCACTATCTGGAAGATGAACTGCATCCGTAATTCCCACATTAAATCTGAGAATTAATTAATGAAAAAATCCAAATGACCTTAGATTGATTTATATGAGTTTAGGCAATTTACTTCGACCAAATAAGGTGCAGGAACTCAGTTCCACTGCGTATCGCCAGAAAATAAGCTTAATTAGGTTTTTATGATTATGTATCATAAAACTTCTCCAGAATAAGGATAACAATACATAACATAGTATCTCTTATTTAAATTTCAGTATTAATTAACCAGGAAAGATAAAAGACTTGATCATTCTGAACAAAACTTGCTTCTGAGATAAGTTTAAGATTATGTCCTGCTTTCTAGAACATGACCCCTTGCCAGGGAAATATAAGAAAGAAGGAGATACCTACACTTCAATCCAAAGATCCTGAAATGTAATTAGAAGAGGGAAGTCTATTAATTAGTATCTGCTACAAAAAGAGAAAGTCAATGATTCATATAAACAAAGAGACACTCGGGTGTCATTTTGAGACTAAAGGCAATCAAAGGATGGATGATATTAAAAATTAGTTTTTTTCATGAGAAAATTTTAAAAAGTGTTTGTATGTACACCCAGTCCTCGAATAATGCTGACTCAATTAGCGCTGTTTCGCATTAACGCTGTCAAAAATTTAATACCATTTCGTTCTTATTAACGCTCTCCATACTACCGCCGCATTTGAAAATTTCACCGCGATCGCTGCGCCCGATACGGAAGGTGCCTATTAGAAACTGAAGTCGTTAGATCCGTGTTGTACCACGTTTGACCACTTGAGAACGTTTAAAATTACTAAATATTTGGACAAATCTAATAAAAACGTCTGTAAAGTGAGCAAAATTAAAAGTCGTATTCCTGTTATTTATTCATTCGCGTTTTCTTTTTTATAACATGTATAACTTAACGACTTCATTTCCTTTCAGCTACGCCCTTCTTACCGCAATAAATCCTATAGTTTTGCTAGTTACAAAATAACATTCTTAATAATCCATTTTATTTCAAATATTAAGGTCATGAGTGATAAGCCACAGTCAGTTAAGAAAAAAAGGAAAAGCCCAACCCTTGAAGTGTAATTGGATGTTTTGCGATGACTAGATTCTGGGCAACGGCAACACGAAGTCTGCAGGGTGCTATCTCTGGCTGGTTCCACAGTAAGGACTGTCATCAGAGATGCAGAAAAAATTAAAGAATATGGAAAGACTGCGACTCCCTTAACTTCTGTGAGGATAGGAACAAGGAACAGATCAAAGACTATGGTATAAATGGAGAGGTTATTAAGTACAGTCGGATCCGGATTTAATGTCTTCGCATTTAACGTTTTTCCGCATTTAACGTTTATTTTTTGAGGTCCCGATTCATTCCCTATAAAAACAATGTAAAAATTGTCCTCATTTAGCGTCTCCGCATTCTGCGTTTTTCCGCATTCTAGGTTGTAAAAAATTATCCCGCACAAGATTTTTTACCCGATTTAAGGTTTATTCATGATGATTCATGCAAATGATTATCCATATATCAGTGATGACTATCACCAGTATTAGTTTTCAATAGGTCGACGATCCTTAAGGTTTCGCTTTAAGATACTTGTATATGTACAATGAATGAATGTATAATGAACATACCAACACTAAGGTATTGTATGCTCTTGGTAATACATACATAAATGTAAAACCGCATTTTCCCCGATAGTAAGTTTAACTCAATGATGATATGCCATATTACGCAGTTGAAATCGTCGAAATTTTCCCGGGCGCTGTGTAGAAAAAATGAATGTCGAACTGCACGCCATGTGAGAAACTTGCATGTGCAACAGCAGCTCAATGTCTCGGAGCTACAAATCATAATTGATAGCTAAATAAGGCATTCTCATTATGACGTACCATCCTTAATATTCTCATAATTGGAAAGTATCAATATTTTGCGAAATGAAATGTCTATCTTTCGTTCGTCTTTAATGATGATTTTTCGAGTTCATAGCTGCCTACACCTCGCTTTTACAGAATAAAATGGGTAGTAAAAATGCATCGAGATCACTGAGAAATGCGCAAAAATGGAATTTTTAACGTTGATAACCATCCACACTAACATTCCCAGTGGGAATTTTCCTTAAATCCATTTTTCTTAGGAAAATTGCCAACATCTATTAGGTGCCACAGTGACGACAGTAAAATTTAACCCCAAAAAATGCCGACGTTAGCTTCATGCCATTATTAAGTTACGGCCACACAAAAAAAGGCGGGAGGGTTGAATTACAATGTGTTTTACCTGAAGGTTCAAATTACAGCATGTACGAGTTAGGGTTGGATGGTCGGTAGTAAGGTTTTAGTTAGTTGCGTAACAGATTTAAAAAATACAATGTATCGTATAGCCACATTTGAGGCCAGTGAGAAGTGGCTCAGAAAAGAGAGTTGGCGACTTCTTTGAAAATCATATGTTCCACAGCAGTCGAGTCAGCAGTGTTACAAGAAAAAACTCTTCAACAAGACCACTGATCGACTAGTACCAGTCTCCTGGGTGCTATTGGTTTATAGAGAGCAGAGAAAAATTGAGGTGGATAAAAATCCTCACTTAAAGAGAATTGACTAGGCCAGTGGTTCCCGAACTGGGGGTCGCGGGCCGTTCGGAAAGGGGTCGCGAGGGCCCGTTCAGCCTCACCTTTTGTAGCCGTGTAGCCTGCAAAATTCCGGAATTGACGATAAAAGTACGGTCTGGGAATGTACAGGTGTTTCGCAATTCAAAACGGGCAAGTGAGGATTGTAATTACTTTAAAAACAATATCATTTGAATGTACACATTGTTTGTTATTTTTAGGGGGTCGCGGCTAAAACGTATGGGCTAAAATGGGTCGCGGAAAGAAAAAGTTTGGGAACCGCTGGACTAGGCGAAGAAGCTGTTCATGCCAGTAACAACATTGAACAACATCATAATGAAAAGGGAAGCAATTTTAAGAGAATTCACAGCATTGGGTGTTTTATCTAAGTGTCGTAAGCTCTCAAAAAAGTCCCCGTTTGAGGAACTTAAAAAGTAGCTGTTCAGAAATATAATTAGTCTCTCCTAAAAGTTTTAAAATTGATATTGAATTCCTGAGTAGTCATAAGGCTAATGCATTGTATTTTTTGTCAAGGCATTTTCATTTTTGGTTCATTTTTTATTTATTTTCATTTTGTCACTGAATCCAACCTTCTTTGGGAAGAGCATATAAAACTAATGAAAATATTCTATTGTTTTATGAGACACCTTTCAGTGACTTGAAATTATATTTTCTTTTCGTAGAAAGCTGTTCTAATCATTACAGACCCTAAAACCTCAAAAAAATGACAAGTCCTCATTTAGTGTTTATCCGCATTTAGTGTTTTAAATTTTGTCCCCCCTGAAAAACCTTAAATCAGGATTCTACTGTATTTGGATGAAGGACTTAATTATAAAACATATGGCCGTGAGTTTGCTGATGATCCAAGCAAAGGCAAAAAGTCTATTCACGAATTTGGTTCAATATCTCCCAGGAAGTTCTATTAGTTCTACTGTCGAAACATTCGCTGCAAGTCGAGGATGGTTTGAACGCTTTAGAGGACGATATAACTTGCACAACATATCTATTCGTGGCGAGTCAGCCAGTACAGATGATAGGGCACCAGCGGCTTATATCGATGAAATTGCTGCTATTATAGAAATGAATGGATACTCACCTCACCAAATTTTTAATGCCGATGAGACTGGGTTATTCTGGAAAAGAATGCCAGCCAGGACGTATATTTCTAAGCAGGAGAAACTAATGCCTGGATTCAAAGTTCGGTTGACGTTATTGTTCGGTGGAAACGCTGCCGGAGACTTTAAGTTGAAGCCAATGATTTTATACCATTCCGAAAACCCGAGGGCTGTGAAAGGCGGCAAGTAAAATCTACCTGTCCTTTGGATATCTAATAGAAAAGCTTGGGTAACAATTCCTGTGTTTGAGCAGAGGTTTACGTCTTACTTCTGTCCGGCAGAAAAAAAGTACTGTGCTCAGAAAATTAAGATTTTAAAATTTTATTGATACTAGATAATGCATCCCTCCCTCGCTGGTACCTCCATCTTGTCGTGATGAGGGAGCTTGTGTGTCTAAACGAACCTAAGAGCTATGCCGGCGGGAGCGTAAGCTCCTGGTAGGGCCACCCAAGCCGGACAGGTCAAAGGGGATAGGCCAGACAAAGAGAGGTACCCTGGTCCTCCAGGTTGGGGGTTGATCATAGGGCTAACGACCCTATATCATAAAAACTTTCTTGTTACGAAGCTCAAAGAAAATGAAACCCGGACTGGTTATTACGATAAACGAACCATGCAAACGAAAGGTAAACGAAAACGGAAATTTGATATGCAGATAGCAACATGGAATGTTAGAACCCTGAATAAACCTGGTGCTCTACAGGGCCTCAAGGAAGAGATGGGAAAATATGATATAGCACTAGCAGCCATTCAAGAAGTTAGATGGAAAGGAGACGGAATCGTAAGTAGTGGCAATTATACAGTCATGTATAGTGGTGGAGAGAGTGGTGCAATAGGAGGTACAGGCTTCTTATTGGATAATAAATATAAGACAGCGATACTTAATTTCAAGCCTATAAATGAAAGGATGGGCACTCTCAGGATGAAGGCCCGTTTCTTCAATATTACATTTGTATGTGTATATGCACCAACAGAGAATGCGGAGGATGAGGAGAAGGATCTATTCTATGGGCAACTAGAAAAGGAAATGGATAGTATCTCAAGACAAGATGTGAAAATAGTATTAGGGGACTTCAATGCAAAGGTTGGCAAAGAGGAAGCATATAGAGAAACCATTGGAAAGGAAAGTCTTCATGATGTGTCAAATGATAATGGACAAAGATTGATTGATTTTTCTATGGGAAACTTAATGGTGGTAAAAAGTACGTGGCTCCAGCGGAAAAACATAAGGAAGGTCACATGGTGCTCACCGGACGGGATTACTTTTAACCAAATTGACCATGTGATAATTGATAAGAGGCATGCATCCGATATACTTCAGATTGATAGTTGCAGAGGAGCGGACTGTGACTCAGACCATTACATGGTTCGAGTAAAATATAGACAGCGTATTGCAATGCACAGATCCACTGGGAAAGAGAAAGCACCTAGGAGATACAATGTCTCAAAACTAAAAGAAAAGATAATTGCCCAACACTATGAATCTGATCTGGAAAAGAATTTGGAGGCTATGCAACAAAACTGGAAGAGAGAAAGTGTAGAGGGAAAGTGGAATATTATAAAGAATGCATTACAAGAAACAGCTGATGAAGTTCTTGGGGTAAAAGAGAAGGAAAAAAGACAAGAATGGTTTGATGAAGAATGTAGAGAAGCAATTAAGGGGAGAAATGAGGCAAGGAAGAAAATGATTGACAGAAGAACAAGAACAAATGTAGAGCTGTTCAGACAGAAGAGAAAGGAGGCAGACAAGTTATGTAGAAGAAAAAAGAGAATTTGGGAAGGGAAATGGATTACGGAGCTGGAGGAGCAGCACAACACCCAGGAAGTGCGGAAATTCTATACCAAAATACACGATATAAGAAAAGGTTTTCAACCACGGGCAGTATTCTGCAGAGATAAAGAAGGAAATATGATTGATGGAAAAGAACAAATCCTAGGACGATGGGCTGAATATTTTAGTGAACTGTTGAATGCCACTGCAGAGAACGTGACCGCAGAAGTAGATGAAGAGGAGTGTGAACAACAGTGGCAAGAACCACAGACAGACACAATTCCAGTACCGGTTCCATCGATAGGAGAAGTGAAGGAAGTGATAAAATCTCTGAAAAATAATAAAGCACCAGGAAGTGATAATATTTCAGCAGAGATGATTAAATGTGGAGGGGAACAGCTTACACTTCTCATTCACCAATTGATAGTGGATATATGGGAATCAGAGCAGATGCCCAAGGAATGGAGTCTGGCTATTATTTGCCCAATTCATAAGAAAAAGGATAAGGCCAATTGTGAAAACTACCGTGGCATAGCTCTGTTAAGTGTGGTATATAAAGTCTTAGCCAAAATCTTGGCTAGGAGACTTAACCCATTGGTGGAACAGATTCTTGGAGACTACCAATGTGGCTTCAGACAGGGTAGATCAACGACTGACCAAATCTTCATAGTTAGACAGATAATGGAAAAGTGTTATGAATACAACGTGGATGTGCACCAATTGTTTGTAGATTTTCGGCAAGCGTACGATAGTGTTAAGAGAGATAAGCTGTTTCAGACTATGGTGAAAATGGAATTCCCAGCCAAATTAATAAGATTGACACAAATGACCCTAAAGAATACAATATGTAAGGTCAAAATAGAAGGAAACCTCACCAGAGAATTTAAAATTAATCAGGGCTTGCGACAAGGAGATGTGCTATCCACCATGCTCTTCAATGTGGTCCTGGAGCGAGTGATGAGAAAAGCAGAAGTCAGTAACCCAGGTGGTACTTTGTTCAACCATATATCGCAAAACTTAGCCTATGCTGATGATGTCGATATGATATCAAGAAGACTCAAAGATCTTGAGGAAGGACTGGAGAAATTAGAAATGGAGGCAGGAAAATTTGGGTTAAAAGTGAACTGTGCCAAAACTCAGTACTTATTCTCTTCCAGGAAAAGTACGAATGTAAAAGATAAATCTATAGAATTAAATGGTAAGAAATATGAGAGATGTAACAACTTCAAGTATTCGGGAGTGCTGGTAACAAAAGATAATGCAATGCAAGAAGAAATAAAAGCTAGGATTGCAGCAGGCAATAGGGCTTATCGAGCTTTGTTGAAGGTGCTCAAGACACGGAACCTTAGTCGGAACTTGAAAACGAAGGTTTATCGAACAGTGATTAGACCTGTGGTTATGTATGGTTCAGAAACATGGACCATGACTACTGCAGAAGAAGAGCTACTAAAAAGATGGGAAAGGAAAGTGCTAAGAAAGATTTTTGGTGCAGTGAAGGAAGACGGACATTGGAGAATATGGAAGAACAGAGAACTGGAGGAACTCTACAAGCATCCCAAAATAGTGACAGAAATTAAGAGTAACAGGTTAAGGTGGTTAGGGCATGTTGAGAGAATGCCTGAGGATAGGATGGTGAAAAAGATATACCTTGGACATCCTAGTGGCAGAAGATTGAGAGGAAGACCTCGGAAAAGATGGTTGGATGATGTAGAAGATGATCTGAGAAAGATGAGAATAAGAAGATGGAGAACTCATGCAGGATATCGTGACGTCTGGGCTAACATTGTGAGAGAGGCCAAGGCCCTACAAGGGCTGTAGTGCCGAGGAGTAAGTAAGTAAGATAATGCATCCAAGAACCCTTTGCAATTTAAGTCCGGAAGTCAATGTCGTTTTTTTACCACCAAACACAATTTCTATTCTGCAGCCCATGGACCAAGGCATTATTTCAACGTTTAAAGCATATTATCTAAGGGAAACGTTTTCTCAAGCTGTGAAGGCTACAGAGGGTGAGAATGGCATGGACTAAAAAAGAATTCTGGAGAAGCTACAATATCCGCCATGCAATAGAAAACATTGCTAAATCTTGGGATGAAATCGGCCAAAACACTATGAACATGGTGTAGAAAAACCTTTGGAGTGATTGTGTGCCCGATTTTCAAGGTTTTGACTTATCACACGAAGCCATCAATTAAGTAGTTAACCTCGCATGAAAAGTAGGTTTAGAAGAAATCGAGCAACGTGATATTCATGAGTTGATTGAAGCACAAAGGGAAGAACTCACGGAAATGCAACAATATGAGGAAATAGAGGAAATTAGTCATGGTCACAATGACGCTAAAACGAATTCACAATATTAAACATCATATGATATCATTGAAATATTAAAACACATCGATAGTGCTTGTGATTTGATGGTAGAAAAAGACCCTGATGAGGAAAGAAGTTCGAAGGTTGTGAGAGGGATAAACTGTGCTCTGAATTGCTATAGAGAACTGCTTCAAATAAAAAATAAAACAAAAAAAACAGCTCACTTTGGATACATTTTTCGCCAAACCTTCAGGGGTCAACCTTTCTCAAACTAAAGAGAGTTCTCAGAGAACGGATGAGGATGATTAACACTTTAGCTTCAGAGTTTAGCTCATTATCATGTATGTTTTACTCGTTTTGCAGCATATTGTGATTCCATTCATATGAAGTAAAGAGTATTTCTTTCTTTAAAACAAAATGTTAGTTCAGTTTCGAATATTATTTTGAATCGAAGTTTCAATCGAATCGAAGTGCGATATCGATATGTACGATTTCAGTTCTGGGTTATTTTCGTATGCTTTCTAGTAGCCTTTCCTTTTTTTATTTCTCTCGCATATCAACCAATATTATTATTCTTTTAGAACTACAGATTATATTTATAATGTGCCACTTTTCTAGTGAAGATGCCTAGAGTTTTAAAAATATGTAGCGCTCTAATGTGTGATGTTTTCTGTTATCTCGTACAATACAAGAATTTCAAAAGATTGTTACTAAATTTGATTTATTATTGTTTTTTTGTTGAATTTTAAATAATTTTTCCGTAAAATACCTGCGCTACATCATTCAAATATATAGAGTAAGGAAAACGCGTGCTGTTATCTATATAATAGCACTCGTTCAGTTTCAATTATCCTTCAATAAAACTTGGGAACGAATTATAAAATAGCATTAGTCCTTATGGAGTTTTATGCTTCGCATAGCGCTGTTTCAATTAGCGCTTGAATTTCTTGGAATGAATTAAGAGCGCTAATCGAGGACAGGGTGTATTTGTAATGCGGAGATGTCGTTCTCTCCATAAAAAAACAACAAAGAGCAACAATGAAATATTTTGGCCATGAAGAGATGAAGAAGATGACCCTTTCGCTGTTCTCCTAGTTTTTTGCAAGTTTTTCTTCACTCTTTTGACCGTAGAAGCTAAACGGGTAAAGGTGATCTTCCGTCTCGCCAGAGTTTACGCGATTTTCACCCACTTTCAACAGAGATTACCGTAGTATAAATTTCCTTACAAGTTACAAACACAAGTCAGTTTGAGAAACAGAATGTGTCGTATCCATGGAAACACTTTTGAATAAACACTTGTAACTCATGACATGGACTTCTAACTTGTGGACTAGTAAAAATTTGACTTTTACAATTGAGAAACTGTTGTAACTTGAGTTGTTGAGTTGTAACTTGTGCAATTGACTAGTAACTTGTGGACTAGTAAATAGTAGACTTGTAAGCTTGAGAAACAGAATTTCGCAAGTTACAAGAGAATACACTTACACTTGTAACTTGTGCACTTGCAGCTTAGAGTAACAGGCCCCAGATTGTGTTAATTGTTTGAAACTCGGCTACTTTTAGTTTAATTAGAAATTTAATAGCTTCTTAGGCACTGAATAAAAGCTTAAAAATGATAATGAAAACAAAAACATTGTTTGCAATTTGAAATTAATTTTACTTTGCAAAATTCCACAAAACTTCATTTATTCCCACCCAAGTTTCGACTTCAGATAGTAATTTTCAAGGTGACAATAGCTCACTACGAGCCTCTTATATACAGAGTCATGAGGGTGTAGGGGGAGGGGTAGAAGAGGGTGGGGGAGAAGCCAATAAGGAGCAATACTCTCGTAACAACACCGAGCCTAGCTCTTTTTCTTACTCTATCTCCCACCCCCCCCCCCTCCACCCTACCCTCCTACCTAAGGATGTGCAGCATCAGGTGAGAGATAGAGGGAAATGAAATCCTGTGATACATAGAGCAGTAAAAGGCCTATGATGAAATGAAGCATGGAATAAAGACAGAGTCAATCTGAAGTTGGTGTTTTCCTCACTTCTTACCCAAATCAAGCAGGTTGGGCCAATTATCCATCTCAATATTCCATTAAAAAAGTCTAGATAAAAGGATCTACATTTTTCTTAAACAATAATGGACACACTCAAATTAAAATATGGAGGAAAGTAACTATTCCACATATGGGAAATTCATTAATATTCTGCCTAGGAATGGAATGGAAAAAACTTACTCTCTTTTGTAGCATGGGGTTATGATAAAATCAGTAGATACATGCATAGCGAGACATTTCCAAGTGATGCATGCAGTTTACGAGCAATTTTAAAGTGGGAAACACAGAGATGGTGAACTAATTAAATAACCTTTCACCAAAAAAAATGAAGAAACCAATGAGCATTACTTGAAGAATTAACTTATGCAGTAGAAAGGTATTACTAATATGTACCTGTTTTGGCTGCATTTCTTCTATCCTCTCGAAAACCCTGAAGTTGGCCAGTGCCATGGGTTAGTTTCCCAACTAGGGCACCAAGAGATACTGGTTTCTCATTTGTCCCTGGAGCAACTCCATCACCAGGAATTAGAATAGCTAATGAGGTGGTTCCATCTCTCCTCTGTCGTAAAAATCCCATCTAAGTGATCAAATTGGGGAATTAATCACCTGTTACAAACCAATTCATCATACACAATATACTTACACACCCTTCCATCAACCTATTCATATTTTCAAAAGATCAAAATGCACTCCTTTGTACTCCTCTAACATTACAATTTGCATATTATTTCTTGCATTTTCATCACGGTTGCCACCTGTCCTCTTTTAGAGAGGACATTCTCTTTTTCAGCGCTTGTCCTTTCTGCTCCGTTGTCCTCAAAAAGGACAAGTACAGTCCTCTTTTTACCACTTCAAAAGAGAACACAAAAGAAATTTGGTAAACTGGATAATTAAAAAAAAATTCCCACTGAAAAGTTCGATAATTTTCCCACAGATGTCGTAAATGTATTGAACGTGAATTATTAGTTCTAGTTTTGCTAACCAGAGGCTGCTACCTGCTAATGTACAAAAGGGGCGTTTTCAGCAAATAAACAATAAAATAATAAACATGTCACATTAATTGAAGACATTGTTGCGTTGTATGATCATGTGAATCGTGTGTATCAGAAGTTAGTTTAAAAGATTTAATAGCTGAGCAATCGTGCATTTTGTTCTCTGTAAATGATAAATGAATAGCATAATATATTTACAAATATAATATAATATTATGATAACTTATAAATCATAATGTCAATTCAAAAATATTTTATGCCATCTGCCTCTGGCAAAAATCAGAATAACAGACCTGCAGATCGTGAGAATGACGATGACAAAAATAAGGAAGAAGATGAAGGTGTTATGTGATTAAGTAATTCTAATGAAAAACCAATATACCAATGTGTACAAAATCTGCCACAAAATTGGAGAGTATTTGCAAAAATGCTTTTCATAAAAAATCCCAAATATATTTAAGATTGTACTATTCTTGTTGAGTGTACCAGCAACATCATCATTTGTTGAACATGTATTTAGCATCATGAATTTATAATTACACATTACTAAGAAAACATATCAAAAGTCGCACTGCATATACAATCAATAAATGAGAAAAAAAAATGAAATAAGAGAGATAACAAGAAATTCAATGCTATGTAGCGTATAAAAAATAAATTTAATTGTTTCAGGCTTGACTTCGTGGAAGTGATAGATATCCATTTTTAATAAAAAAAAAACTGTACTTTTCCACACTTTATTTCACAACTGCGACCGGTTTCACCATAATATGGCATCTTCTGGCACATTCTGAAGCTTAGGTCATACAATATATACCCAGAGAAAGTTAAAAATGGTGGGGGTTTGAAATGGGGGAGAGAGGAGCAGGGCGATTGGGGCATGGCAGAGTGAGAAGGGGTAGTGGAAAAAACGAGAGGAAAGGAAGGAAAGTGAATCGGGGGAAGAGAGTGGGAGGAGTAGAAGGTCACCAAGTTACACTGTTTTCTATTTTTTAAAAAAGGAAGATTGGTTAAAGCCCCAGCCCAAACATCTGTGACTGAAGGGCAAGGAAAGTAGGCTAAAATATGCCCTTCTCACTCTGCCATGCCCCAATCGCCCTGCTCCTCTCTCCCCCATTTCAAACCCCCACCATTTTTAACTTTCTCTGGGTATATATTGTATGACCTAAGCTTCAGAATGTGCCAGAAGATGCCATATTATGGTGAAACCGGTCGCAGTTGTGAAATAAAGTGTGGAAAAGTACCAAGTTTTTTTTTTTATTAAAAATGGGTATAAAAAATGTGTAAAATTCTAAACACTGGCAATTCATAGAAAATTGAAAGTGGAATTTTCCAGATTGTGCAGATTGGAACTCTTGATAGCATTTTCAATTATAAGCATAATAGTAACTTATACATACAATTATAAAAAAGCAGTAAAAATCCAATTTATTTTATTCCAAGACCATAGAAATTTAAAAAATAGGCATTTAAAAGTCTCCCTTTTTTTACTATCACAAAAATAATAATAATAATGGATGGATGCCAGGAATGGATGCCATGAATAACTTCTGGTGGAAGAAATTTACTTCCACCCACCAACACCTCGCCAGAATCTTCACGTCCTTTCTAAATGATGGAAAACCAATTCCACCTTGGCTGACTGAGGGACGCACGGTTCTAATACCTAAGAAGGGAGACTTGTCCAATCCAAAGAACTACCGCCCTATAACCTGCCTCAACACTGTATATAAGGCGTTCACCTCAATCTTGAGCGACCTTATCCTACACCAAGTCCAGCCGGTTTGGGAGGAGGTGTACGAGCAGAGGGGTTCAAAGCGGGGAATCGCGGGATGCAAGGACAACCTGCTCATTGATAGGTGCATATGCCAGGATGCCATCCGGCATAAGCGAAACCTATCAATGGCCTGGGTGGACTACAAGAAGGCTTTTGACACCACTTCGCATGAGCTTTTGATCGCCATGCTGAAGTTGATGAAAGTCCACCCTGAGGTTGTGTCCTGCATCCAACGCCGGTTACCACTCTGGAAAACGCGCTTCGTTCTGACCTCAGGCAAGCGGTCAGTTTCCACAGAGTTGGTAACATACCACCGTGGCGTTTTTCAAGGCGACAGCTTGAGCCCCTTACTGTTCTGTATTTCCCTCCTACCCCTGTCCCTTAGGCTGCGACGAGGTAAAGGATACATGTGTGGTGTTCCAGGTGACAGGAAGCATAAGGTCACCCATTTGTTTTATATGGATGACCTGAAGCTGTACGCTTCTAATGCGAAATACCTTCGCACTGCCCTGGACACCGTACTGGAATACAGTGAGGCTATAGGGATGGAGTTCGGATTGGACAAGTGTGCATCTATCCACTTGGCGAGACGAAGATTTTCGGAAATCAAAGAAGACGTGCAACTTGTTGACGGGAGCGTCATTCGTCACCTCCAGGACGATGACAGCTATGAATATCTCGGCGTCCCCCAGCGCCGAATGCAGGAGGTTGCAGCAGTGAAGGAAAGGGTCACCGCCAAATACAGACAGACTCTCAGGAACATCTGGAGTTCTGAGCTGTCAGGCAAGAACAAGGTTCTTGCCACGAACATGTTCGCGGTTCCTACACTGCTGTATACCTTCGGATGCATGAAGTGGAACGTCAACGAGTTGCAGAACCTCGATAGGGGAACGAGGAAGATGATGACCATCTATAGAAGTCTTCATCCGAAATCTTCCGTCGCCAGATTGTATCTCCCTCGCAATGTAGGTGGTAGAGGACTATTGAAAAGCAGGGACCCCCTGCTCAATCTCGTGAGAGATCACGAGAGTGCGGGAGCAGGGGCGTTTCTCTTCCAGGCGGCAAAGAGGGCAGCGGACGAAACCGGTCTCGACTTCGACCCGTCATCCGACGGAAGCGACAATGACACGACCATCTTGTCATTGAAGGCAGACGTCCTCACGCTTGAAATAAAAAATGCCGAGCAGAAGGCCTTGTTCAAGCGCATACCGATAAGCCCATGCATGGAGGTTTCTATCGAAACATCGAGAAGCATGGGTTATCTAAGGATCTGACGTTTGCCTTCTTACGCTCCGCAGGTCTGAAGTCCGAGACCGAAGGTTTTGTCCTCGTGTGCCAGGATGGTGTCATAAACACACTCGTGTACCACCGCATTATATTCAAGGCGGAGGTTGCAGACACGAGATGTAGGGCATGCCGAGCCCAGCCGGAGACTTAGAGTCACCTCC
The DNA here is from genome assembly GCA_963573305.1 of Pyrrhosoma nymphula. NCBI lineage: Eukaryota > Metazoa > Arthropoda > Insecta > Odonata > Coenagrionidae > Pyrrhosoma > Pyrrhosoma nymphula. The sequence continues at coordinate 170,017,484 of OY754327.1, forward strand.
TCTCCGGCTGTAGCTATTACGCCAAGTCAGCGTATTTAGCTCGGCACAACGCGGCCCTACGGGTGCTATACTACCACCTTCGACACCATTATGGCATTGACGATGCCCCTGTGAGATGTGCTGCCCTATGCCCCTGGAGATATCGAGTCCGTCGTGGAGAACGATAAATGCACAATCTCGTGGAATTACTCCTTCTCCACCACCAGGCAATTGGAGGCAACCAAGCCTGATATCGTTCTACTCGACCACCTCATACGCTCCATGTTCGTCATTGAGTTTTCTGCTCCAGCTGAAACTAACATGGATGCGAAAGAGGTGGAAAAATGGACGAAATATCAAGACCTGCTATACGAACTTCGACAAATGTACCCCGGACACTCTGTGAAACTAGTGGTCCTCATCATAGGTGTGCTCGGTGGAGTCAAGGGCTCGCTGATAAACAACATCAATTGCATTCCGTCCTGCTTGGCACAGGCAGAATCACTAGTTGCATGCATGCAGAAGGCCGTCATCCTGGGGTCACTCCGTCTACTGCATACGCATGACCCAACCGCAGCGTAGCCACTCATCCGATGGGCGTCGGACGGGGCTGCGATTACTGCACAACCCCTCTCGAGTCTCAGGCCATTATGACGGCAATAAAACCCGATGCTTGTAGGTGACTCGGTGGGTCATGTTACAACAGTAACAATATAAAATAATAATAATAATAATATATTTTATTTGTCCAGCGATTTGTTGTTACAAATACAAGACACATCAAGGTAATATACTACATAATACACTAATAACACACATAATACAATACAATTGCAAAAAGTTAAAACTTAAGAAATTCATCAATGGAGTAAAATAAATTACTCAAAAGGAATTCTCAGAGCTTACATTTGTAGAGGACCATAGTCTTTGCACTTTTAACTTTGCGAGGAAGCTTAATGTAAAGCAAAAGGCCCATATGCCAGGGGGCATAACCACAGTTTTAGTCCTTACATGTGTTTACGGAGGTCTGTAGAGCTCCTTGTATAATAATAATGATAGCAATTATTAGTAACATAATTTGAAAGATTTTTTTTGTACAAACAATTGCAGCTAACATGTACACACAGGGAAGAAGTAAAATACAGAATTTTTGAAAGAGAGGGCGACATGGAGTATATAGAGTAGCTTTACCTATCAGTCGCATAATCCTCTTTTGAATTTTGAATATTTTTTTAGAAATTGGGTGTAGGGCCCCAGAAGAGGATACTGTACATGACCTGGGAATAGAACTCGCCAAAATAAATTGACTTTAGTGCATCATTATTTACAGTTCCTCTAATAGACCGAATCAAAAAACACACAGAACTCAGTTTACTGCGGAGATTCTGAATATGACCCTCCCAAGAGACTTGACTGTCTAAAGTGACACCCAAGAAAGAAGAACTATTATTTTGTGGAATAGGTTTACCATCAATATTGACTGAGATGAGCGATTGATGTTTATTCTCATTAGAAAAATTTTTTAAACTTGATTTCTCCACATTGAGAAGGAGAGAGTTTTGGTTACACCACTGTTGTAGGAGAAGCCCGGTATTATTAGATCTAAAGGCCAGAATTTCAATTGACGAGGCAGATAATAAAATATTGGTATCGTCAGCATACAGTACTGAAGCACACCTGGTACAGATTTAAACATATCCGGGAAGTCATTTATATATAAAAGAAACAGTGCTGGGCCCAGAACAGAACCCAGAGGAACACCCAAGACAACTTTTTTCTCAGGGGACACAAAGTTGGCCCAATCCATTGTAAGGACAGCACTTTGTTGCCTATCACTTAGATAAGACTTAATCCATCTATAAGCGGCACCTCTGATTCCAAAAATTCAAATTTTTGCAATAAAAGATTATGATTAACACAGTCGAAGGCTTTAGAAAAGTCAAACAAAAGAATTTAGGGTTCTAATCTGTTGTCCAAGTCAGCTAGTATTTTATTCACAACATGATAAGTGGCAGTAGTTGTGGACCTCAATTTCCTAAAGCCATATTGGGATGTGGATAATAAATTTTGGGATTCTAAGTAATTTATGAGGCAAGAATAAAAAACAATCTCAAAAATGTTACCAAATTGATTTAGTAAGGAAATGGGACGATATGAATTAATGTGTTGTCGACTGCCCTTACCTTTGTAAAGAGGAATGACCTTTTCCACTTTAAGGGGACTTGGAAACACGCCTAACCGTAAAGATTCATTAATCAAGAATAGAATTGGTGCCTTAATTGCTTGGAAAGACCATTTTATTATGACAATAGGAATCCCATCAATGCCTGAAGTGAACTTATTGCCTATGCTCCGGATTACATTCAGTAATTCTGAATCGGAGCAAGGCTAAAGAAATAAGGAGTTACAGGGGCTTATTGTCTGGGTATGTCTACTATATTGTTTCATATTGGGTAATTGTAGTGATAAAAAGAAATCGTTGAGGGCAGTAGCCATTTGAAAGTTATCACCAAGAGTACTACCCTGAGAGTCCAAAAGTTTAAAATCTGACCTAATACTCTTGTGAGGCTAAGATTCTTTGACAATTTTCCAAATTTATTTGGTTTTGTTTCCAGCATTATTGATTCTTTGGCAATTGTAGGTCCTCTTAGCATTCTGAAGGATATGTCTGTAATTCTTTTTCATGACTGAATATTCAAGTCGATCAGTTGGGTCTACTTTATTATGGAAGTACAAAGTCATGTCGTTCATAAACCTTGATAAGCTGCGAATTACTTAAGACACCCAAGGCTTTTTGCAGCTTGATTTGGAATAGTTTCTTCTTCTTTAGGCAAAATGGGAAAACAGTGGTCAAAGCAATTTTGGAATGATGAGTAAAAATTCGGATTTGTCTTCAAAGGAGCACATATGGTAAACGTTTGACCAATCATGGGAATTTAGTATTTCATAGAAAGTAGCAATATTTTCATCAGAAAAGAATCTCTGATAGGAAGTTGAACAATTTTTAGAAGAACTAACTGCAAGTGTGGAAAGTAATTAAAATGGTCTGAGATATGTATGAGATATAAGAACATTAGTTTCCACAGACATTAGGTCAATATTTGTAAAAATGTTGTTGATGACAGTTGCAGAAGTGAGACTGACTCTCGTAGGCTTGTCATTAGTGATATTCAAGTTAAAAGAAGAAAGAATGTCAAACAATTCCGGTATTTCTCTAGAATCTTCGAGAATATTACAGTTTAAGTCTCCGGTAATAATAAGCGAGGGGATTTCAGTAGCGTTATGAATTTGATCCAGAAATTCTGACAATTTGTCGAGGAACACACTGAAATTACTAGAAGGAGAGCGATACATAGTCGCTAGATGAAAGTCTGTATCGTCAAGTTGAATTTTGGTTATACAAGATTCAAACACTTGTTCTTCGTTAAGTAAATTGTAGAAGAATTTCACAGAGGAATATCATAAATTCAGAGACACAAGGATTAAGGCACCTCCATTTTTCATAACAGAAAGACAAAAAACATCGGCAACAACATATCCAGGCAGAGGGAAATAGTTCACTTTGTCGGTCGTAAGCCAGTGTTCATTTAGACAGATTATATCTGGGTTATGATTACTCACAAAAACTTCTAAATCAAATATCTTATTGTGAACACATTGAATATTAATGTGAAGGGCCTTTAAATGCTTCTCTACCCTGCTGGAGTTTTTTGGCGAAGTTAGGGAAAAAAAAAGTTCCCGAGTTCCCCTATCCTAAGACTGGCTTAATTTCTATGCACTTGAATGTGGAAACAATCTTTGGCATGATCGGTGAGTATAAGCATGAAGTCATATTCAATTCTAAAATAAATCAGCCGTAAACTAGGTGACAATTTTTTAAAATAATATTTTATTTTTCTAAAATAAATTAGCTAAAAACTTTGTGACAATGATTTGTACTCTTCATTTCATTTATGTTAGAAAAAAATTGTTAAAGTGTCAGAATAATTTGTCATAAAAGGGGTTGCATGAGTTTCAACAAACTAATTTTTTGAAGTAATGGTATATGTATTTGCATATTCTGCAAAAAATTGCTTAAGAATTGATAGTTTCATTCAAGGTAGTCAATGATAAAAATAGATGCTAATTTCATAATGAATACATGCTAATTTTGAAAATAATAGATGCCATTTTTTCCGGTCCCTAGTTATCACTTGTTATCCAATCTCTCAGTTGCTGTTGGATTCAACAGTAACCATCAGATTCAACAGATGTCCCACATTACTGTTGAATTTTTTATTATTATCATAGATATAATATAAATATTGCATCAGGTTCAGTGTTCATTATTGAAAATCATTTGTGTACAGCAGCCATAATGAAAACAGCAGAAAATGCATGTACTGCAGTGCTACTGTAAACAGTAAATGGCAGTAGGTGTGCAATATCGTTCTTATATACAAAAAGCAAATTTTTAGAAATAATGTTGCGACAGCATTACGATTTTAACCTTTAAGTAACATTGAAGAATTAACCTTACAATAACATTGCAGTATAAACCTTGCAACAAGGTTTCGATTTTAAACTTACACAACATTGTGATGTTAACCTTGCAGCAATGTTACAAAAGTGCATTAGCAACCTTGTATCAATGCTGCCTCAAGGTTTAGCCTTAAAAATGTAAAATTGATGCAAGGTTACAACCTTGCGGCTGCAACGTTACTGCAATGTTGATGCAAGGTTAATGTGCTGTCTGGGTTGTTTAATTGCGAACACTCATGATATATCAACCACCTTTCTCAGGGTAGAGAGTAGGAATCCTACTCTCTACCCTGAGAAAGGTGGTTGCCAATTCCCACCGAAATATTGGAAGTTTTAATTTGTGTCTTTCGCTTGTGTCTATGTATTTATCGACCACCCTCTTGCCATATTTTATGTGTATATATATATATGTGATTTAGAAGATGGAAAAGCCGAGAAATCAGAGGGTAAAAATGTGCCATGGCCGGGACTTGACCCCGGAACCTCCCGATTTTGCACCGGGTGCTCTACCAGTTGAGCTACCAGGACACTTAGGTTTACCATGATTTCGGCTGGGGCTTATAACAGAGAATGCCCCTTCAAGCTTGAGCCCGTAGCCGTGGCCTCTGGATGGCACACAAGGGCAGCAATTCCATCACCAAGAGAGAAGAATTAGACATGGACACAAGAAGAAAGCAAAGATGAGTTCACTCACACAGATAGTCGAACAGAGATAGGAACATGAACTGAAGAGAAAAAGAGCCGGTTCGGCCATACATTTCGTTCACTCACTCACACACTAACTTTAGGCGAATAAATATATAATAATTTGAACAGAAGGTGAAAGAAAGAGATAGTAAATATATAATTAAAATTGGACGAAGACACTGGTGTATATACATATATATATATATATATACTCAATCATTCGAAAAATGACGCTCTAAGGCGCGAATAAATTCATACATTCATAGGAAATGGAAATGGATAGGAACACATAAAAGGACGAACACAGGGTTTGGTGGGGAAGATGAAAATGAGTCAAATCCAGACAGAAAAAATTTCATCTAAGGTGAAATTCAATATCATCAAAAATCCCGGCTAAGGTGAAATTTTTTCTGTCTGGATTTGACTCATTTTCATCTTCCCCACCAAACCCTGTGTTCGTCCTTTTATGTGTTCCTATCCATTTCCATTTCCTATGAACATATATATATATATATATATATATATATATATATATATATAATTTGCATGAAAAATTAATGCAGCACAAATTTGTGTGTGTGTATGTGTGTGTGTATATGTATATATATATATATATATATATATATATATATATAAATTCAAACTTACAGGAGGTAGGAGAAATAGGAAAAGATAAAGAATTCGTTCTTACGGAACGTTTCGAACCAGTTGGTCCTTCGTCAGCTCTAGAACCTTTCTCAAAGATAGATGGATACAAAAAAAAAAACTTTTTTTGTATCCATCTATCTTTGAGAAAGGTTCTAGAGCAACCGAAATATTAACTTATAGTGTGAGTGTTCTTTTTTATGTGTTTATATTTAATTCCGCCCCACCTGTGGCATAGTTTATATATATATATATATATATATATATATATATATATATATATATATATATATATATACACACACACACACACATACACAAATTTGTGCTGCATTAATTTTTCATGCAAATTATCAAAACAATTGAAGTAAAACAACATCATATATGTGTTACAATAAATTTGTAATGGCATCATATTACCTTTGCTCCTGCACGCTTCAAAGACAGTTTATGAGCAGCATTAGCAGCAGCCTTCTTTGCTTGAGCAATTATTTCTTCAGGGGACATATCATCAACAATAGCCTCTAGTTTGCTCCTACAATAAAAAAAGTTCATAATCACTATCAATGCATTAAACAGTTCACAGGTACATAGGTACTATGTATTAAAAGTCAGATCATGAGCTTTTGATAAAGAGGATCCTGCCATACCATTAAATATAAGATTCCATTTTGGCATTTGGGGGTTTCACTTGACTGGCTACAATGATTTACCAAGATGATCACAATGTGAGGATATAAACTTGTGGTGCAGTATATAACAACCTGATATGATAAAAAAGGAACCAAGGAGTACCCCAGAGTAGTAGATTAGGACTCAAGTCTCTTTCCTCTGTACTTAACAATTGGCCATTGGTATAAGACAGGCTAAATGTAAAATTAATTATTTAAGCAAATGATGATTGAGCATAAAATCGATATATGTATCTCCATCATAATGCTAACTTTTTTTTTGAAAATTTCAGTAGCACGTCACTTTTGTTGCCAGCAACCTGAATTTCATCACCAGAGAGCAACGGATGCTACAATGGGCATGATAGCACTACTCACAGGGTGATTGAGATTAAGAAACACTGGAAATCCAAGGAGAGAGATACAGGTTTAAGCCCCAAAGTACATAATGGAGAAATTGCCACAGGAAAAAATCGGCCTGGACCGGGAATTGAACCATGGAGCTTTGGCTTGCCGGGTCAATGCACAGGCCACTACGTTACCCAGGCTTCCTAATTCCTGTGGCAATTTAGTAGGATACAATGGAACTTAATGTTAAGCCCTTGCAGTCCATCAAAGATGGCAACGAAAGGGAGCAATGGACTTCAAAGAAATGACATCCCATCCGGTGGCATCCTATACCAGCACTTATGCCATGCTAGGTCACGAATTAAGATATTCATGCCTGCTGCAAATACGGCGATGAAATAATGGAGAAATTGCCACAGGAAAAAATTCAGTCTGGACCAGGAATCGAACCACAGACCTTTGGATGCCGGGCCAATGCACAGACCACTACACTACCCAGGCTTCCGAATCCCTGGGGCAATTTAGAAGGATAAAAGGGGACTGGATGTTAACTGGCTGACACTGTCCACTTTATTTTAAAATTGACTAAACATGCTTCAGCTTTTTTACTTCAGTGCCATATCAATTGCTTTTCATTTTAGATTATGCTATTCCACTACATCTCACCAGACATAGTTGACTTTAGCATTGTAAAGGATTACGGAAATCGATTTTTAAAATGACTCCTGAAAACCCATACTAGGCATGCAATATGAAAGAAAGAAACGAACTCACCCTGGTTTAGGCCTCATGTTTCTTCTTTTTGCTTCCCTACGAGCGGCATCATCACCTTCTTCAAATTCATCATCTCCTTCCTCAGTACCCCCAATTCTAACCTCAGCTTCATTTGAAATCCCTCCTTCTACCACACCTTCCATTGAGACTTCATCCTCTCCTTCTTGCTTAATTCCTACAGATTCACCAGATACTGACATCTGCGAAGAGGATGAGAGGGCAGCAGATGGTTGCTGAGAAGGTTGTGGAGGGGGAGGGAGATTGAGCTCAAAACCTAATTCTCTCCGAGTAAGACGAGCTAATGAAGGCAAAACAGGCGCAAGAGGTCGTATTTTCTCAGGTGTCATAGCACGAAGTCCGACATGAAGAAGTCTTTTCGCAGCCTTGTAGTATATCGTGTCTGGGTGGTTATAAACCATTGCATTGTTACACATCAACTTGAAGTCCTCCTATTAAAGCATGAAATCAAACAAAGGCATTACGTCAGGCAACTGAAGCTCTACAATTCAATACAAGTAAATATGTATTGATTATTCACAAACCTTACCAACTATTAGTTGAATAAAACAAATATTTTACAGTAGAACTTTATGTGTTACGCATCTATGGTAATGAGCACAAGTACATACCTGGTAATCCTAAATCCTCAAAACTCACAAAAAACTACTAATAAAGTAATTACGAAAGATCTAGTGTTTCCCATTAAATCTTTACAGAATTACACAGGCTTCCAACCAGTTGAGGTTCTTCATTTTTCCTGATGTTTTGATATAGTACTCCATTAATGATCTTCTTCATTCGCAACCCTGAAGAATATGGCAGAATAACTCATCAAAATGACTGGAGAAATGGTGAACCTCACCCAGTGAGAAGTCTGAGAAATGCTGAACAATATGTATTGTTTCCAAATTAATAACAGCAGCATAATAACAAGACACATCAGGAAGTTTGGTTGATTGTTGTTTTTCTCCTATAGGTTTTCAAGCATTGTAATCATCTACGACAGAAACTAACTCTTTAAACACTTCCCTGACGTGCCCGAGTATACTCAGGCAAAGTTATATTGATATGCAGATGGCCTAATTATCTTAAGTTAAGGGGAAACATTCAGAAATTATTGAATAATTCATTAGTTATTTGGAATAAAAAACGAAGTAAAAAATAGTCGGATTTGCCTCGGTTTAATGCTTCTGAATCTGAAATAAAAAATATAACTTTTTTTTTACCATTTTTGTGAAAAGAAACCCATCAGGGAAGTGGTTAAAACAATTAAATGAATTAGCACTAACTTTTTATTAATCATGAATCTGAATAACTGGTAATTTCAGGTGTAACTTGGTGTAACTTATTCATTATGAAAATGAGAAAATTTTAACTTTGTGGTTCCACAATGTTCTTTTTATTAGCACGACCCAGGTTTCGATGTACTATAAAATTATCATCAGGTGAAGACTCTACAGAACACTCATGTTTATATACTGCACTCAGAAGTGTGATCACGAATCTCCATAATGCGTGCGCTCACATTATCGTAATTTTTCAATCGCGCACATGAGACTAAATGTGTTTGTCTTTATTCAAATATGTATTGTCAGGTTCTTTAGATGACTAGTTTTAATTGATGGAGTGCATTATTAGGAGAGTAAATGTTACCATTGCCTTTTTAGCACTGTTTGCGTTTTGGATAATCGAGAAACAAGGAACCGTGATCAAACCCCAGGTGGGGGGAGGGAAGGATGGTAGGTGGAGGAGGAGTTTGGAATTTGGTCAGGGAGGCATCACGGGCTGGAGGGAAAAGGAGGTAAAAAGGGGGGCAAGAGGATCCCTGTAGGGAGCATTCTTCTTGAGGTAAAGGAATGTGGAGGGTGGGGGAAGGCGTACTTAGTCATACAAAACAAACCATAATACTATCTACATACGAGGTCTGTTCAAAAAATACGCGGACTCTTTCAATTGTACCCAGTTGGTTCCAGGGGAATCTGCTTGGTGTCGCTAGATTTGTACAGATTAGCTGATGATAACGCCGATTCCTGATTGCAGATATCTTCATTTGTTGATTAGCAACGTGGTTCATAGTGAAGTGCGATTTTTTCGTTTGTCGGATTTCAGAATGAATGACCTTAAGTAGCAACAACTTGCTGTGAAATTTTGTGTTAAACTTGGAAAATATGAGACTGGAACATTTGTTATATTCAACACGGCTTACGGTGATGTTGCTATGAAGAGTACGGCATGTTTCAAGTAGCATGAACGTTTTAAGGGTGGTCAACAGTCGATTGAAGACGATGAGCGTCCTGGATGTCCTTCCACGTCAACTGACGACCCACACGTCGAAAAAATAAGCACCCTGGTGCAGGAAAATCAATCTGACCATCAGGGAGCTTGCTGAAGAGTGTGGGATATCAGTTGGATCTTGATACGAGATTTTGGTTGAAAAATTGAAGATGTACGTTGCTGCAAAATTTGTGCCACGCCTGATGACGGACGACCAAACTGGTTTTTCCATCACGACAATGCTCCAGCCCATTCAACCCTCAGACCTCTTTGAGTTTTTGACCAAACACTCAATCACTGTTCTTCCCCCACCCTCCCCCCCCCCCCTACTCACCTGACCTTGCTCCTTGTGACTTTTTTTTGTTCCCCAAACTCAAAAGACCCCTGAAAGGAAGAAGATTTGAAACAATTCCCGAGATTAAGTCAAATGCGACGAAGGAGCTAAAGTACATAAAAAAAGAAGAGTACCAGGACTGTTAGTACTTTGAAGGGAACCCAGACATGTAACTTCTAAATAAAGTACATTTTGTTTAATGATGCCAGTCCTCGTATTTTTTTAACAGACCTCGTATTTGGCAGTCAAGGTGGAGGGTGGAGTGATGGGGAAGGGTTTTTCCCATCTGGGTTGTTAGGATGAATAGGTTTGGGAGGGGAAAATGGAAGATTTAGGAAGGGTGAGTGGGAGGTGTACAAAAAGTCGTTAACAATACTCTGCTTGGAGCGTAAACAATTGAAAATTTCTAAGTGCTCCATTGCATCTAATTTGTTTGTCGATTGTTAATGACTTTTTGTACACCTCCCACTCAACCCTCCTAAATCTCCCTACCAAACCTCCTATTCATCCTAACGACCCAGATGGGAAAACCCCTTCCCCTTCACTCCACCCCCACCACCTTAACTGCCAAATATGCATAAGGTATTATGGTTTGTTTTGTATGACAAGTACCCCTCCCCCCACCCTCCACATTCCTTCACCTCAAGAAGAGTGCTCCCTACAGGGATCCTCTTGCCCCCCTTTTCCCTCCAGCACGCGATGCCTCCCTGACCCAATTCCAAACTCCCCCCTAACTGAGTGTAGTATATGACCATGAGTGTTCTGTAGAGTCTTCACCTGACGATGACGTTACAGTACGTTGAAACCCAGGTAGTGTTAATAATAAGATCATTGTGGAACCACAAAGTTAAAAGTTTTTCATTTTCATAATGAATCTGAATACTGGATCTTTTACTCTCCTGGTGAATGCAGAGTGACACCATCTTGTAAAAAAAATCTGAATTTATGAATGTCTTCTTCGTAAAAATAAAGATTCCATGGTCATCACTCCCTCCTCAATTACCCTATGTTCTGTACAACCTATCATGATTATTTTTTAACGAAGAGGAATGAAAGCATCCTTTAATATACCTACTCATGAATTCTGCTTATTGTTAGATTAATATGTACTTGAAAATGCTGAATACCATGATGTACCTAGAAACCCAGGCAAAGCAACTAAACATTATCTTTAAACACCAAAGAAAGCTGTAGAAATTACTCCTTTCAGAAGTAGCACAAGGCTTACAAAAATTATAGGGAGGAAAATCCCAGTAACTTTTGGAATAGAGATTCTCACAACGAAGTGATTATCATAATTTACTGACCACATATTCTCCTAATGTTGCATACTGTCCTTCATCTATCTTTTGTTTCATTGTGCTAAAGTCCATTGGCCTTCTAATAATCCTCGAGTATCCAGGTGCTATGCTATCAGTCACAGGCCAGGCAAAAAAATGATGTGGATCTCGTCGTTCCAAAGCTCTCAAGAGGTGCTCCAATAAACGCTGAAGAGGACCACGCTCCTGCTGTCTTTGACGCAAGACACAGGATCTCGGTTCTCTTGATCCACCTCCTGCTGAGCCAGGGCTCTGAAGTCCTGTTCCTGATGCACTGGGGTTAGCAGGCATAGAACTTGGTGTTTGAGAGGTCGGCTGTCCTTGGTTACTTCCAGTGTTAGAGCCTATTGAAAAAATAGAAATAATTACAGTTAAAGAAGCATATTTTAAAAAGGATTATTTTTCTTTTATGGCCATTCATAGCACTATTCCAAAAATCAATATAATCATTTTTTATTAGCACTAACCACAGAATTACACATAAGTTTACGATAATCCATGAAAAATTAGCACTATGATGTGGTCTCCTAAACCAGTAATTGAGGGTCACCACCCCAAAGGAGATTAAAAGACAATGTGGGAGGTCATAAAATATTTAACATCCTACTAACAGTTGATTGCATAACATTTATATACCTCCAAGCACAATTTAAGAAATTTCTAACATTTTCAGAAGATGAAAACTTACCTTTAACCTATGGTTGAGATGCTAAATAAAATGGCTTCTTTAGGGGTAAGCATCTCATTTAACACTTTGGGTAATGGGTGATTTTTCTTAGGTCCATACATCAGAGCTGGCAATTATTAACACTTTATATTGTGAAGTTATTGGTGGCAGCCGATACGTTGTGGAATTCCATTATAGGAAAAGGATAAATTACTTTGCACTATTCCACTGGAGAAATACGATTTATTGAGTCGACATGTTTCACTGCACAACAGCATCATCAGGACTGACTACAAGATAGTTAACCCTCAATATATAGTCACATGGGAAGGGAGGAAGGAATGGTACGGAGGGTGGGGGTGGAGGAAAACGGCGTTGTATGAAACTTGGGTGTGCAAGTGGGAAGGAGAGTACAAGATTTTTGATAAAACAAAAACGCGCACAACGGCAGCAGACGACGTGGTCACGTGGTTAAATCCGAGTCCGTGATTGGCTGCCGTTGCGATTCTCGGTCGGAAAAATAGTTGGCTATTTTCACACCCGCTCACGCCAACCCCTGCCTTCCAATTGGTTGAAAAGTTAACCGCTCTGACGAACGCTAGTGTGATTCGGCCTTAAGGTCGGTGACAGGCTTATGTTTTCTTCTCATTTCTGTCGCCGCAACAGCTAATAAAAGGTCAAACACATAGATTTTTATGGAACCGGCCAGGCTTGCGACAGAAAGTGCTGCATGTCGTGTTTATGGCGCGATACAACAAATAGCTGATGTACGCTCCCAATACCAAGGACTGGCGGACGAGTCACTGCTTATCGCGCCGTGATTGCGCACTTGGCAAGGACTCGTGGGTCGTCACGCGGTGTCTGTCGCGGCAACAGAAACGTGGAGAAAATGCAAGCATGTCACCAACCTAACTGAACATCTGCGTAACTCTGGATCCGTGTAACTCGGATCCGCGTAAGTCAAGGACTTACTGTAAGCATATAGGCAAATGTAGTTTGTGTTTTATAAATGCATTATTTTGAATTTTCAAAAAGTTGAATGCTTATTTTTTTCATTAAATAAATGTTGAAAACAGAATAAATACTTATTTTGACGCTAGAACTTACTTGACACACATGAAATTTGTCACTTTTACAGAATATAAAAAGAAATCATGCATAAATGTTCCAAGTACAATGATAAATAACAGTCACTTGTCAAAGTTCTCCATTGTTTGGAAAAGATTGAAACATGGTTGTATGCATATTCCAATTTTACAGGAACTGCATTGGTAAAATGTACATTTTCTTTGTTTTCCCAGAAGTGTATCGTCCTTTCTCAGAGCATACCTTATACCTTTTTTGGGCCTTTTTTTGACTAGCAGATACAGGTATTTTTTCAATAAAATGCTTTTCCCAGAGTCAAGTGATTTGCGCACTACCCTTATCAAGGGTGGATGTATATTCTATTGTGACTAGTTCTGAGCATATTTTCTGCATAAAATGAGTCACTGGGACTGCTTTTTAGCAAAACCAATTGAACAAGAGGGTTGCATTAGTGACCGCCATAATTATAAAGTGAAATGTCAACTTATGCCACCACTTTACTGACCGATGCAATGGTATAAAGCACCTTAACTCATAAGTTGGTCACTTAGAGCCATATTATAGAATGACACACTAGTGGAGATTTTCCCCAAACATCACACACACACAAACTCTCACAATATAAGATCTTACATGAGGTAATCTTGACATTAATGTCTGAAAAATTTTCCAATACTGCCACATAACTTGTCTCATGATCAGTACAACTGATGGAACTGAGATATAACTTGATTTATGACCCAAGGCCTTAATTGCTTACAGATTTGACATTGTCAATACTTATTTATTGTCTCATTTTGTCCATTGTGCTTTCTTACACCATAGGATAAAGTTTTTCTAATACATACATGCTCCAGCAACATTTGAATATGTAAAACAGCACTTTTTGCAAGGTCATAAGTGAACGTAAAGTTACACATAAACCTGACTAAAGATTCAAATGCACCTATCGCGTCAGTGGGATTGATGAATAGTTTCAATATTAACCCTTTCAGCCGGTCAACGCATTTAAATAGCCAGGACCTACTCGCGGTATTTAAATTTGAAAAAATCTCATTCTCTGCACCTTTGCAAACAATTATTTATATCTTTGTTAGTTTCAATTGTAACATCAAAAAATTTAGTATGATAATCTAAAATTTTGTATTAATGTAATAAAAATTTTACTTATATCTTTCTTTATAATTTACATAGTGCATTCACTTCAAATTGGAAAACTTGAGCCCTAAAAGTTAACTTAGGTGTGATAAATTTTGAAGCACTTCTCTAAACATAAGCCAGCATTGCAGTCAGGGCACCAGTACTCTGTTTCCCTCCTTTTGCCTCTAGCGGAGCACACTTGGCATCTCTGAGGCCTGGACTTCTTTCCGGCAGGCGGTATTTTTTCAATGAAATGTCCCTCGATTAAACAGTGTGGTGACAGATTTGTGGGAGGCCTCCTAGTGGTCGATGTATTTGATTCTCTGTATTTTTCAAAGAGCTGCTGAATTAGCTGAAGATAAAAGCTTAGATGATCTACCTTATTTTGACCGCTATTGAATATTACTAATGCGTTGTCTTCTCAGAGGCCAGCGATAACATTTACCCTTCAAAAAGTGCTGAGATGAAGAGTACCACATATGTCAAACTGTTAGTGGGGCCGGACCACCGATGACGTACACTGTACGGCGAACCACGCGGAAGGGTTAAGAACTTTTTTGTTTCTTTTAAAGTTCCCTAGGATGAAAAATGAAATTATCATCAAACAGTGAATCCTGCTACCCATTGGGTATTTTTTTATGAATATATTGCCTTAATTAAGTGTTGGAAACCATTCACCACTGCCTTATATTCTTATATATTGTGATGGCCCCATTACATGACAGCTGAAAGGCCCATTTATGTTAAAATAAGTATGTGTATTATAATGTGATTGAGTGAATATGTGGAACAAAACAATGTAGTTTGAATAGTGCACACCATGTCACTGCTATCGGTGGATCGAGCAGACGACTCTCGTGCAGGGAATTATGGGTGTGAGATGGAACACAAAAAGGTGGAACATTGGCTCAAGAGAGGCAGATCACGGTGAAAAGTCAGACTGGGCGCGTCGACTTAAGAGGTGCAACTATTTGGAGAGAGAGACTGGTGCACACGCAAACTGGACGCACAGACCAGAGAGTACGATTATCCGGGAGAAGGGAAAAGGGAGAGTCATTGCGAAGGATTGCCTGTTCCTGGGTCAGTTGGATCAACTTACGGAGAGAGGTTCCTGCCGCTGCCTTGTGGATGCCATGTACCGTCAGCCCACCAGCGAACTCTCATCTGATTCTTACCCACGAAGGACCGTGTAAGCTATTCTCGCAAAGTGACCTTATTTTCCGTGTGAACCTCTCAGAAGGTTGATATGAGTGCGTTGGGGTGTGTTCCATGATTCCATAAATGTCGACGGAAAGAAGGGAAACAAGTCTATGTAATTTTTCACCGTGAACTATCAATGAAGGTGATCATTGTAAATTATTGCTAGTGGTTCAATGTATTGTCCCAAAGTATTTCAATTTCAAGAGTTAATTATTGCTAGTGATTCAATATATGGTCACAGTATTTCAATTTCAAGGGTAAATTATTGCCATTAATCCAGTGTATTGTCTCAAAGTATTTCAATTTCAAAGGTTAATTATTGCAAATTCTTCAAAGTACTGCAATTGATAGGGCATTATTATATTTTTCAGGGTTCATTTGATGTGATTGTTATTTGATTGATTAAATGTGTGTTTGTCGAACAAAAAACGGCCTGGTACGCTGTCATTTAAGGGAGGGCTTCATCACCTTTCTC
This sequence comes from Pyrrhosoma nymphula, assembly GCA_963573305.1. Taxonomy (NCBI): domain Eukaryota; kingdom Metazoa; phylum Arthropoda; class Insecta; order Odonata; family Coenagrionidae; genus Pyrrhosoma; species Pyrrhosoma nymphula. Next base: position 170,033,604 of record OY754327.1, read on the forward strand.
CGCGATTCTTCCTCGTTGTCTTCATTTTCAGGGCCTTGGGCAAATTAAAAGGTGCGGGTGCCTGAAATCTCACAATCCCGCATCTGGTCTTGGGGGTTGGCGGAATCAGGTTTGTTTAGTGTCTCTAAGTCAGAAAAAATAATTACATGTGTGTGGCCTCACCAGCTAACCTCGCTCGTGCACGTGCATTTGGAGGTTGAGGGGGGAAGAGGTGGGAGGGAGGTGGGAGGTCCCACCCGGGAGGTGGGACCGGCACAATATATCACATTTTCTAATTCAATATATCACTCTTAAAACTGTAGACATATCTCCAATTCATGACAGTATGCTAATGGAGTAGATCTGTTGTGACTAGAGGGGTGAACAGCTGATTTATGGAGCTCCTATTTGAAGTCATAATGATAACAAGGTGGTGGGTAAACAATTTTTAAAGGAACAGGCCTTTAAGCCACCTCTTGGGGGGTTAGTAGTAGTAGGTTTATTGGGTGTGTCGACAGCTAAGGTCATTTTGCAACACGCGCAACCTAATTCGTGTCAATAGACCTTTTAGGAAGTGAAATTAATTATTTATTCACTAAGAATTAAAATTTTAAATATTTTAACAATTTAAACATTAGATTTATAGTGCCTTAAATATGTCAATACATTTTAGGAATTTCACTACGCGACCGAGAGCAGTAGGGTTATTGCCAAGAACTTGTTCTAGCCCACCACTGATGTCATATCTTTCGCGAAGAGCCTGGTACCTTTCACAAGTCGTCAATATGTGTCTCACACTCAATGGGCAGTCGCATTCTTCACAGTGAGGTGGAATCTTCTCTTCGGTAAAGAGGTATGAGTGGGTCAGGGCACAGTGTCCTATTCTCAGTCGCGTAATGACAACTTCCTCCCTACGACAGCTCCTGTCGGAAGAGGCCCACGTCTGCGTATCTGCTTTTAGGCAACTCAATATATTTTCCATTTGGCTCCTCCACGAGTCCTTCCACCTCTCTGCACATATATTTTTTAGGGTACAGTTTAAGTCCTCTGCCGGTACCAGGAGAGAAAAGGCTTCAAGGTTATTCAGCGCCTCCTTTGCACCTGAGTCAGCCTTCTCGTTTCTGTCTATTCCCACATGCCCAGGAACCCATGAAAAGCTTACTCTTATTCCCTTTTTATTGAGAGAAAGAAGGGCATAATGTATATCCTGAACGATAGGATTGAGTGGGGATTAGTCGGAAATTGCTTTCAATACGCTCAAAGAGTCTGTGCAGATTATAAAAGACTTATTATAGCCATGTATGCCGTAGATAGCCATCTTTATAGCGAAAAGTTCCGCTGTGTAGGGTTTACACAGCGGACTGAGCTTCGCTTTCACGACTCTGTGATTAGGGGAGTATACTGCGCACGCACAGGCTGAATTGGACTTGGATCCATCCGTATATATAGGGATGGTATCCGAGTAGAATTCAGCATTTCCTTGAACATTACCTGGTACACTGAATCAATGGTAGAGGATTTTTGTAACTTATTTAATTCAAGGTGAATATCTGGCCGTGGTATATTCCATGGAGCTTGGGTGGAACAACCTACCGGGTATACTTCCGGAAGAGAGAAATTATTCTCTTCGATAAAATTTTTAAAGCGTACACTTAAAGGTCGAGTGGCCCTTCTCCATCCATTAAAATTGTCTAAAAATCTAGGGTTAAAAACAATATCGTAACATGGATGCTTTGTCATTGATAAAAGTTTTGCCACGTAGGAGCACATCAGCACGTTCCTGCGGACATACAGAGGGGGCTCTCCGACATCAGCATAAACGCTCAGAACTGGACTGGTCCTGAAAGTGCCGGTGGCCAGCCGCAATCCAGCATTGTGAACCGTTGTCAAAGGTCTCAGGTACGACTCTCGTCCGGAGGAGTAGACGAAAGAGCCGTAGTCCAGACGAGATCTAATGAGGGCACGGTACAGTAAAAAGTATGGTGGTGCGATCTGCTCCCCAGTTCGAGTAAGTTAAAACTTTTAAAATATTTAAGGCCTGACGGCATTTTTTGCTTAAAAGTCGTACATGTTCCCGCCATTTAAGTCAGTAATCAAATACCATACCGAGGAAATGTAATGACTCCACATATGGAAGGATTCTTCCACCCAAGCGCAAAGGTGGTGGAACATGATATCCCCGTTTCCAGTGAAAGTGAACGCATTTCGTCTTCTCAGCTGAGAAACGAAAGCCATTGCTGTGAGACCATTCATCCAGTTTATTTAACGTCAGTTGTATTATTCTGGTTGCACTGACGAGTTTGGACGACCGGCAGAAAATAGCCAGGTCATCAACAAACAATGATCCCATTACAGGATCCTTAATACAATCCACGACATCATTGATGGCGATTGCAAAGAGAGTGACACTTAAAACGGAGTCCTGGGGTACTCCATTTTCCTGGCTGTAAAACTGTGACAGACTTTTCCCCACTCTCACTTTAAATACCCGGTCCGTTACAAAGTTTTGAATAAAAATGGGTAAATTACCCCTAAAACCCCAACTGTGCAACATCTTTCAAATTTTGTGCCGCCAAACCCTATCGTATGCCTTCTCCAGATTGAAGAAGACAGTGACGCACTGTTGGTGAAAAGAAAGGCTTCCTGGATGAAATTATCCGCTCGGACGAGATGGTCAATTGTTGATCTTCCCCGCCGAAAACCCCACTGGATGTTAGCAAGTAGGTTCCGCTGCTCCAACCACTAAACGAGCCGGTGATTGACCATTCTTTCCATGACCTTGCACAGGCAGCTGGTAAGAGAGATGGGTCTATAATTTTTAGCATTAAACCTTTCCTTTCCTGGCTTTGGAATGGGGATTATTGCAGACTCCCGCCAGGATTGTGGGACAGTACCCTCCACCCCGAGTTGGTTGAGGGTGTGGAGGACTTCCGACAATGTGGCCCCGGGAAAGTTCCGGATGAATGCGTTGTGGACGCCATCCATTCCTGGGGATTCATTGTAGGCAGCAATAGGATGAGTACCATTAAAATGCAGAGCGGCAGCCTCGGATCGCTCTTCAATCGCTCTGAACAGTGCATCATAGTTGGTGTTACTGCCGGTCTTCGCAAGTAAACGACCAAACACTTCACATATTTCTGGGTGGGAGGTCACCATCCAGTCATCGACCTTCAATATCGTAGCACCGTGTTCCTGACGAGAGCCGCAGATACTACGCACCTTCTTCCAGACCTGTGCAAGTGGGGTTCTGCTATTTACACCGGACACAAATTCCATCCAGGGAGCCTTCTTTGCTTCCTTCACAACTTGCTGAGCTATGGCCCTCAAACGTCGGAAAGAGGCCAGATTTGTTGCTGTTGGAAATTTACTAAAAATGCACAATGCTCGCTTGCGCAATCTAATTGCATTGGCACACTCCTCGGACCACCATGGCACAGGGGGCCGACGAGCGTGTCCCGAAGACCGCGGTATGCTGCAACTTGCAGCCTCAACTATTGATGATGTCAACACTTCGACGTTCCGTGCTGCGTCAATAGTGGCATCATGTTTAAAATGAAAATGTTTTCTAAAATTCGGCCAATCCGCTTTCCAGGTGATCCAGTTTCTTGGGAAGGTGAAAGTGTTATTAAAACTGCCCTCCTTGCGAATAAGGATGGGAAAGTGATCGCTTCCACATAGGTCTGTGTGTACTGACATTCGACATTTCGTCATTAAACTGCTAGTGCACATACAAAGGTCAATGGATGAGAATTCTCCATGAAAACTGGAAAAACGAGTTTTTTCCCTGGTATTTAGCAAAAACAGATTAAAATTTTTGATAAAATTTGATAAAATCCGGCCTCTCCTGTTGCTCAGTCCCCTGGAGCTTCCCCACATACGGTCATGGGCACTGAAATCACCTAAAAGAATAAAAGGTTTTGGTAGCTGACGGACAAAAGTCTCTAGGTTGCGTTCAGTGACTGGTGCTCCCTCGGGAAGATAAACATTGCACAACGTTATGGGTTCCGGGGCGTGCACGGTCACAGCTACCGCTTGAAACGGCATGTTCAGTTGCACCCGAGAGGTGCATAGGGCCTCTCGGATGGCAACTTCCACTCCACCTTGGGCCCGGAGGCCACTGGTGTCGTCAAATCTAAAAACATTAAAATGTTTTCAAATACCCTTATCCGTCGTTTTGAATTGCGTCTCTTGGAGACAAATGCAGGGCGGGTTAAAATTAAAATATTAAGCTCCTCCTTATGACGATAAAAACCATTACAGTTCCACTGTAGTATAAAATTCATTAAAAATATCAAATTTAAAACCTGAAGTTTGTACGTCCTTCGGGAGGATCAGTGCCGAAAACGGTTCTTCTTCCCCTTTTGTCTAGTGAGGAGGATATCCGTCTCAGAGAGATTCTCATCCTCCTTCATAGCCTCCACTGGAGATGGTGCGCGTACCCCGGACGGACCGGGGGATGGTGTTTTATCACACCTCAGGAGCATGGAACCAGTGGTTTTTGGCGGGTTCTTCACAGAGGAACCCGCGCTGGTGGAAATAGATTTTGCCGGCTTTGTGGCCTTATCCGGCTTGGCTAGCTCTTCTTTATCTGGGTTTTTACTACTCTCAGCTTTATCTACTTTCGGGGTTTCGTCAGAGATTGTGCTACTCTTAGTTTGAGTGGTAGCAACGGCAGCAAAAGAACGAGAGAAGGTTGGGGCACTTAATGTTCGATACTTTTTACTGGCCTTGAAATATGACACCTTGTCGATGGATGCATCTGTCCAGATGCATCCCTGTGCTGCCTGGCCGTTTGTTTTCGGGGTTTACCTCCCCGCCCTTTTAGTCACCTCTTACGACAAGCAGGGATACTGCGGGAGTATTCTCCATCCCCCTACCCGCAGGGGTGAAGCCACTTCTTAAATTAAAACATATTATCATAAAATGGGCCTGCTAAATCTATTTAGAGTCATTTAGATCATATCCATAGACTTAAAGGAATTGAAGAGAATTTTTTAGGCAGTTTTAAGTAATAAATTAACCAAGGAGGCCTAGAGTGAAAGATTACTCCTAACATTTTTCTGTAAGAGATCCAAATTCATTACCTATCCTGGGCCACTGGGAATAGCTCCTTGCTAAAATTACATGTAATCAGTCCAAAGATATCCTTTAATTTATTAATTCATTAATCCTACTTGGAGTCATTATGCTAAATTTATTATAATGCCCATCCTCATGTGCAGCTTAAGTGATAATACTCTGACAATATTGGAGCAAATGATATTGGGCATAAAAACCTTAGGCAGAGAGTATGTAGGAATAATGAATTATGTCCCATGAATGCAATAGTCAAACCTGTCATAACTCCATCAAATGGCAAGGATATATTTAATAATAGCAGATTGAAAAACTTAGTTGTAAAGAAGAACCGCCATATAACAAAAGGCTTTTATAGCAAAATTTACCAACAGCAAACGGTTTTCTCCGGTCCCGGAGATTTTTACATGGATAGGTATAGGATACCTTCAAATGTACAAAATTTTCCAAGTACAAACAAGATGAATTGTGAGTTCATTTCTTTAATTGATTGGTTTATGATGATTCGGTTACAGAACCACAGCTAAATTCTTAATCCCTAACATGCCATAGGCTTGTATCATATAAAAGCAGCTGGGGATTTATTGTGCAAAATGAATAAATGGTTCTAGACGCTAGCAGAAGGGTAACATATTTAGGGCTAATACTATCTCCTCTGAAAAGTTGTTTTGCTGTTTGTGGTTCCTCAGAACTCTAAACTGCTGTGTAAAAGCCTATGTAGAAAGTATCACATTCTATACTATGATATGTAGGAAACCGATAATCATATTAAGTAGTTCACATAATAGTGCATATGATCCCATTTGCACTAATTGTTTTGGGTTGTGATGGCTTAGGCAACACTATTCATGAATAAGCTTTCCTTGGAAGAAAAAATTATATACATATATATATATATATATATAATAAATATTTCGTTCAAACAGGTGGTGAAAGAAAGAGGATAGGAAACATATAAAATTGGACAACACAATGGTGATGTGAAGATGGAATGATGGCCGATTCCAAGTGAAAGAAATCAGAAGGTCCGTGGTTCAATTCCCGGTCTAGACGAATTTTTTTCACTTGGAATCGGCCATCATTCCATCTTCACATCACCATTGTGTTGTCCAATTTTATATGTTTCCTACCCTCTTTCTTTCACCACCTGTTTGAACGAAATATTTATTATTTACGCCTGTGAGCGGTTTGAGTGAATGAATGAATGTTTATATATATATATATATATATATATATATATATATATATATATATATACACACACACGTAACGAAAATTTCGCCAATAGGCCACAATATAATAAAAACACTTGACAGGGGGTGGGGAAAGAAAAGTAAAAAGAGAGAGAGGACTTACTGGGACGTTTCGGGCATGTAGGATAAATATATAAAAACTTTATCACAAGTGTGACTAAAATGAAAACACATAAAAAGACACTCACACGGGTTGTTAATTTTTCGGTGGATCGCCGCCACCTTCTTCAGCGAAAGGTATAGGATTCTTCCTATACTTTTCGCTGAAGAAGGTGGCGGCGATCCACCGAAAAATTTACAACCCGTGTGAGTGTCTTTTTATGTGTTTTCATTTTAGTCACACTTGTGACAAAGTTTTTATATATTTGTGTTCATGCTCGTGAAAGCTTCCAATGATTATATATATATATGTATATATGACTTTGTAGTACACCACTTAATATCAGGATAAATAATCACCATGCCTCATGCAGCCCATCCTCCCAAAACTTCTCTCACTCTGTCCCTACTCATGCCGCTTCCCATACCACTAAATTTGATAATTGCTACAATGTAGCTGTTCTGGCCTCTCTACCCCCCACAGCCACTCCAATTACTTTGAGAACGTTAGAGCAAGCTTGTATATTTCATTTTAACGCTCTCCAGCCACCTGGCCTCAACCAGTCCCATTAATTTGTAAACATCCTCCCCTCCCCCAACCTTCAACATTGTACTTATAATTTTTCTTCTCCCCTCCCAACCTTCAACTTTGTATCTTTCTGTCTCTTAACATGGTCATGGCAATTTCACCATTTCGTCTTTTCCATTTCCCTTACCTCCATTCCACCCCTCCTTTACTTTTCACCTTTCCCCTCCTCACTGCTCTCTTCCCCTCACCATCCCAAACATTTCCTCTTCATTCTTCCTATACCTTTCGCTGAAGAAGGTGGCGGCGATCCACCGAAAAATTTACAACCCGTGTGAGTGTCTTTTTATGTGTTTTCATTTTAGTCACACTTGTGACAAAGTTTTTACATATATATATATACTCAATCATTCGAAAACATGACGCTCAAAGGCGCGAATAAATTCATACATTCATAGGAAATGGAAATGGATAGGAACACATAAAAGGACGAACACAGGGTTTGGTGGGGAAGATGAAAATGAGTCAAATCCAGACAGAAAAAATTTTCTAAGGTGAAAAAAAAAAAAAAAAAAAATATATATATATATATATATATATGTGTCACTAGCTGTGACGCACTAAATAAAATAAAACACTAAGAAAGAACACTCACACGAACATTGCTCCCCTTCTCTTCTCACTACCTACTTCCCAGGCGCTCGTGCATTGCAGGATATCCTAAAGGACCTGTACCCCATTCTTTCTAACCACAAATCCACCTCACAGATTTTTCCTAATATTCCACGGATCACATACAAAAGGCCACCAAATTTTAGCACCATTTTTAAAGCCACCCGCCCAATTCAAAAATCCCTGCGAGTCACCGCCACTCCACCTTCGCCTTGCAATCGTCCCAGATGTAAGACCTGCATGATTTTTTCTCCACCCCCAGCCTCTTTTCTCCCCAAACTTAAATCCCTCCCGATATTTCCCTCCACCACCTGTACGTCCACCAACATAATTTACCTTTTACAGTGCAACTTCATATCGCCCTTGAAATCGCCCTTGCGCGCCATCTCTGGGCCGTTCAACTTGGGCATGGGGTGTGACATAAAACCCCGTCAAATTCAGAAGTTAATTGAGTAGCCTTGGTGGTGTAACTGGGAGCACACCTGACCGGCAATTGGGAGATCCGGGTTCGAATCCCGGCTAAGGTGAAATTTTTTCTGTCTGGATTTGACTCATTTTCATCTTCCCCACCAAACCCTGTGTTCGTCCTTTTATGTGTACCTATCCATTTCCATTTTCCTATGAATGTATGAATTTATTCGCGCCTTTGAGCGTCATTTTCGTATGATTGAGTATATTTGGCCATGTTGGCTCTTTTCTTCTTCTACGGCTATGCGTGCCTTTAAACGTACTGTTCACCTCTTTATATGTTGTATGCCTGTATTCCTCTTTCCTTTCAACCTTCCAATTGTGTTTGTCCCCTATATGGTGGGTGAAATCGCCCTTGCGCGCCATCTCTGGGCCGTTCAACTTGGGCATGGGGTGTGACATAAAACCCCGTCAAATTCAGAAGTTAATTGAGTAGCCTTGGTGGTGTAACTGGGAGCACACCTGACCGGCAATTGGGAGATCCGGGTTCGAATCCCGGCTAAGGTGAAATTTTTTCTGTCTGGATTTGACTCATTTTCATCTTCCCCACCAAACCCTGTGTTCGTCCTTTTATGTGTACCTATCCATTTCCATTTTCCTATGAATGTATGAATTTATATATATATATATATATACACACACACATGTGGTGAAAAATGACTGCTACTTAACTACTACTACTTGAAAAATACACCAATACATTTGTAAGAGATGGATGTTCACTATGTCTATAAAAAACAAAATAAAATAGGAAAATGTAGAAAACATTTTGTCCCCTCAGGAGTCATAATTTTATGGAATTGTGAATAAATTAAATGAAAATATTATGATCATCTCTATGTAATTTTCCATATACCAATTTACCGTTAGTTGGAAAATCCATGCTGTTGCGGTATGCACACGTGTTTATTTTCCAAGAAATGGAAGAAATGGAAAAGAAAAATTTTATGATGAGCATGGGATGGGCTTTTCACACTTAGAGGCAAGGTCCTTTGCATATCGTGATTATTTCCATGAGTACTTTGTCGGGAGGACGATGATGACAGTCTTTCATTGAGTTTCAGAGCATATGCATCCTTGATTTTCATACCGCACACACTTTTTAGCTGAAATTCCACCAAAGCAAACAGTCCATTTTTAGTTTGAAATTTTTCGTTCTAATACAAGCAGTGTAGTAACAGTGAATTCCACGGCTAATTCTTTGTTTTTGCTCGGTAACATATGGCAATCAGCAATGGATTCTGGAGAGGAATCAGTGTTGACCAGCAGTGATTCCGAGATTATGGACATTGAAGTTTCCAGCTCCTAGTCGACTCTCTCCGGGGAAACAAGCCCCAAATTGGAAGGCGCAGCAGAACCTTCGCTGGAAGCAGAGTGGGAGGAAATGCTTTCAAAGAATTCTCCACCGGCGCCACCTAGGTTTCTTTTTGAAGGTAATGCTTCAATGAACTTCGACCTGGTTCCCGACTATGGTTCCCTAAAATATTTGGAACATTTTTTCAACAATGAAATTGCTGACTTTATAACTTGGGAAACTAATCGCTAGGCCAGTGACACTTTGCATGAAAAAGCGGGGCCGAGCAGTGCTAGCGAAAATCAGTGGTGAGCTGTGACAAGCTCAGAAATTTGTGTTTTTTGCCCTTGTAATGCTACAGAGCATAGTGCGGAAGCCATATACTGAGTTTCACTGGTCGACGAGATATACTCTCCTCTCCCTTTTTTGGACACACAATGTCTTACCGATGATTCATAAAAATAAGGCAATATTTACATTTCGCCTATAATAACGATTTTGATCCCCAAACACACCCCAATGCCAAACTAAATAAAATATGGCCGATTTACCAGAAGCTGGAGGAAAAGTTCTAGGCACTCCATACACCAGAGAGGGACGTTATCATCGATGAGAGTCTGCTCTTGTGCAAGGGAAGATTGGGGTGGCCGCAGTTCATGCCAATGAAAAGAGCTTCATTTGGCAAATATTTGTTCTTTTTGAATCGAGAACTGGATATATGTGGTCAACGGCAATTTACACGGGAAAGGGGACTGAGTTGGATAAAGACTTTGCCCATTTACCCATGTCCTCAAAAGTGGTGATGACTCTAATGAGGCCATTATTTGGCCAATGATATTGCCTGACGACGGATAATTTTTATACGTCCCCAGAACTAGCAGACTTGCTCGCTTCCCACTCAACTGACTCGTACGGAACACTGGGGAAAGGGAGGAAAGGGATTCCAACTCTCTTCAAAGAGAATCAAGTAAAAGAATTACAGTTTCTTGATTTTTGTCATAAAATTAATTACTTTATAACATTTTCAAACGAAAGTCGTTGTCATGTGGGCTGCCTAACTCCCATGAATGTTTGTATGTTGTATCTTGCTGTACTATGGACTAAAATTAATAGTTAACATTAATATTGTCAGCAAAGTATATGCATTTGAAATATAAACTAAATGTATTCCTCATTAGATGTCTAGCTAAGGTTTACGGGACGGAAAGTTACACTGATTGCCTATTGGCTGATTATCCTGATTTGCCTTAGGTGGCCTAGTTCTCGAAAGTAAAGGGGCAACATTCTGAGATTATTGAATAAATCATTAGTTACTTGGAATAAAAAATTAAGGAAAACATTTTCGGATTTGGCTCCCTTTAATGCTTATGAATCTGAAATAAAAAATATGACTTTTTATGACCATTTTTGTAAAAAAAACCATCAGTAGTTTACGACATATGTACCAATAACTTTTTTTATATTACATTTTGAGACCACCCACGTGTAGGGGACACTTTTTAAAATATTACATGGTCGACCTGCTTTTAGCTTTTTTGGATAAGGTACGATAATAGCTGGGTCACAGAACGTTAATTCTTTACAAAGACGATATTTTATAGGAGATTTTTCTAAAATCTTTGTTATGACACGTTTTAGAATACCAACACAATCCTCTCTAAATTTTTGAATTTGGTGTAGTGACACTTTCAACCTCCTGAGTTCAGCTTTGACAGCATGTCCCAAGTTCACACATATTGACAAAATTAAGTTACTCTTATTATTTAGGTCAATCTTGTCAATAGTGCATTTTTAAAATACTCCAGGCTTCACAATTAGGTGCATTAAATCAGATAAAAGAGCAGAAAGGTCTGAATGTAGGAATGGTGCCAGTGGGTTATTAGTTCGTTAGGTAGCTAGAAATGGCTCCAAACACTTTGCAACACATGAGAAAAAGGCCAGCTTCGGTCGCATGAGACTTTCCTCTGTCCCCTTACCTACAATTTTGAAGCTATGTGATTCAATCTTAATATTATCCCTATTGCAACCTCGACGAATCTCCTCAACATGTTTACAAGTCATAATCGCTCTGTCAGCTGCAAGAGAATTGTTCATCCACAACTATCCATCCAGAACCACTGAAGACTGTCTTAAATACATTTTGCAGAGTCTGCAAGCCACACGAACCCATGTTCAGGAAAAGAGATTCTTCTTCAACATTTTCTGCCTTGAAGTATGTCTCTAAATCCTTAACAAATTTCCAATTAACATTTGGGCCATCCATTGAGATTTGTAAAAGATGTATGAATTTGAGAGGCTTGATTTGATTAATAAAAGGCAGAGACAAGATCAGACGCCTTAGCATGGCCCAAAAATGCAGACATTGAATACTGAGATAGTCGCTCCACAACCTCATTGCATTCGCTTGTAGGAAAACCCCTCGGTGTCTCATACTAGCGATCACTGCAGAGCGATTGTCACTGAGCGATGATTGCTACAGTCACTCCTAGGAAAATGTGTTTACAAACAGCATGGCTTGCCATGCTGGGCCACTGCTCACTGCTTTGAGGAAAGATACAGTTCACCGTCCCCTTACCCTGCTATTCGGCGCTCGGCTCACGCCTCAGGTTGTTGAAGTATAGGATCCGTAGTGTAGTCGAATGAGTCACATGTCGAATGTGGGTAATTTTTTCCTGATCAACAATAAAATTCTTTGACTTCCCTCTCCCTAACTTCCAGACCAACTTTTCAGTTCCCTGACTTTCAAGATGCATACCAACCCTGGCAATGGAAGGGGTGGGTAGTTAGTTTACTCAAACCCCCTCCTTCGTGTTTTAACCATAGCAATAATGCCTTTGAGGCCCACATGTACTAAAAAAACTGGAAAACAATGGAAGTGGCAATTTAACCGTATCAACCAAAAACATTGGTTCAGGAAACAATGCCCCCAATTGCCTCACAACCCCTTAATTAAATCACCTGCATTACAAGCCAGAGGCCTGTCTTAGGCTTATTCAAGGGTCCAGATTAGTGAGGATCTATTGTTCTTAGGTAGTACATCACAATAGTTGAATATTGGTAGGAAACTATCCCATATTCTCAACTAGTAATTAAGTTTAAAGCAACTTGCAGCATAGCAAATGTGAGTAGGTAACACTACTATTCATCCGAATGATTTCACATGAAGTGACAAAGCAGTGAGAATAACCATAATGTGATGATTCAGTCATGATCAGTGAACAATTAAAGGTTAACAGTAACGAATACCTTCAATATTTGCCGCTGCTAGGTTAGGAGGTACTGAGTCTCCAAACTGTCCTTGTGGAGATTGTTGAAGACATGGCCTTTTAGCAGGTGGAGGCAAGTGCTGAGAGGATGCTGAGTTCACTGCTGCTACAGATGTTCCAGCCATGAGTCCACTAGGAGGCACTGCTCCCCCAAAGTTTCCCACTGTGGCTCCTGTCTCAGGAGTGATTCGATGACCACCTCCATCATGCACACTTAGGGATATATCTACACCCTCCCTCCTCCTATGCCCAACTGCCAAACCATTTTCTACATCATCTTCCTGACTTGATCCTCCTCTTACATGTTTTCGTTTTTCCTAAAGGGAGAATATTTTATCTACATTAAGAAATATTCCTCCAATAAAATTTAACCAGGCAGAAATACACATTAAAACCAGAACTTATCATTGAATTAATCCTAGTACATAGATTATTCTGCTTTGAAATAGAATGAACAAGTCTCTGAATATGCAACACAAATACTGAATTTCATCCTTTTCACAACTGGCAAATTATCTACTCTCAAGCCTGTAAAAGTAATGCTACAGATTAAATTAGCATACAGCTACAAACAGAATAAAAATATTACATAATCAAATCAAATTTGAATAATCACTACAGCTCAAAACAGATTTTGTTTAAATTAGTGATGGAAGAGTGTAGTTGGAGCAGAATAGCTGCAGCCGCAACTGTTTCGGGCAGAAAACTGTTTCAAATAACTGTTGCAAACAACAGGTTAGTTTTGTGATCGTGCCACAGCCATGCCCTTGCGCTCTGTGCTGTGTAGTGGCAACTGATAGTTGAAGCAGATGGTTTTGTCTTCTATTATGTTCCAGTTACACTGCATGTGTGGCTGTGTTGCAGTTATCAGCTACAAATTGTTTGATTTGAATCTGTTGCAGGCGATTGCTAGTTTATTCAACCAACACATGTCCGCAAACCAAATTAGATCATTTTAGATAGAATTAGAACTGTGACATACCTATCTTTCATAAATCCAAATTAAATATTTACTTTATATAATTGAAATACATATTTCTTATTGAATAGAACACAGAACTACCAGCCATGTTCTAAAATTGTCGATCAAGTGCCTGTTGTTTGGTGTGCCTCTAGCTGTTGTCCCCAATAGGGTGTTTCGCAGAACTGGTTTTTAAAAAACTGTTTCAGTCGCGAAACAGTTGTATTACAGATACTATAGTATTCATGATGGTGGACAACCAGGAAACAATTCATGGAGCAAACAATCCAGTGCCACAAAAAACTGAAGCATAATGAAATTTAAGATTATTTATGTACGAGTCCAAATCAAGAAATGGGAGAGTGATGTCAAATGTATTTAAATTACAGACTATGTTTCATGCATAATAACTTGTTTTAAAGAAGGGTCTAAAGAAAAATCTCCTCTTCACTTAGAGAAAGATTCATAGTCATTTTACTTGAATTTAAGTGAGGGATAGCAATGAAAGAAAACTACAACCTTATGGCTTTTGCTTAGGACACATATCTACAATTGCAGTTTAGCACATAAAAGACTAGAAATAAATTAGATAACTCATGCTAGGGCTGAACTAATTGTAAGTACTTAGGATGTCTATCTTCACCAGAACAAAAGTCCAATGGGTATGGTATTGTGCAACTGACCATAATGCCCAGGTTCAAATTGGATAAAGGCCCATTGGCATGACAAGTAAAACCAAAGTTGCATTACTTTTCCGCGTATGTATAACATACAATTTTTTTTTCTGGGAAACCACAGGTGGCATAGGTAAAGTGACTGACTATTTTACAATCCTAATGAGGTCCCTTCTCACAAACAGAACAGAAATTAGGCCTCCAATCTGAGGTTCACAGAACAACCCATTACCATTAGAACTAGAATGCCAGCCCTCGGAATGGGATGCTACTAATCACAGCACTAATTAAATTTCCAGGATGTTTCTAAAACATTGGACCCAACTCTCTTAAGATTACACCTTTATCACATATGATATGCATGGCATGATATGGATTTACTCTAGATTACAAAATGTAAACTTTCCCTACGGGTTTGAATATCAGGTCAGAAAACGTTACTCAGTCCCTCCAGTATCGAATTAACCACCATATAGAACCCCATAACACCAATTAGGGTTCATATTATTATTTCTCAGACGAGTACATAACAGTAGATCTTGAATTTGCTTGCCCCTAGAGTTACAGAAATCAGAATTCATGCAACTACATTTTCATACTCTAAAGGAAGAAATAAAGTAGTAGCCTTCATCGCACAAACTCTCATGACAAGTACCAGTGGATTTATTATCCCTCAACAAATAGTAGATCGGATCATCAATAACATAGCAACCATTTTTCACTGCTGAGTAACGAATGATTGAATGAATTCCTAGTACTTAATGATACATTGTACCGCAATCTACGTATGGAAAAAAACACTTACTTTATGATGGCGTTTATGCCTCTTCTCGTGCTTGTCCCTCTCCCTCTTCTTCTTCTTCTTTTTCGCTCTCCGATGCCTCTCCTCACTCCCTCCCATTGCAGTCCCACTAGTCACAGCTCTCCTATTGCCTTCAGAGCTCCCAAGACCCAGCGGACCGGAGGAGGGCACTGAAATCCTAGAATTGTCTTCCGATCCCTCTCGAACAGCAGCAATCCCCTCCTCAAATGCCCTTCTCTGGCTCTCAGTTCTCCCAATAATTGTGTCCTTTTCCACTTCTTCCTCTTCTTCGACAAAAGAAGTGGTAGCAACACTATAATTTGAGGGTCCTGGCGAATCGCTGTGCTCGGGAGTAGAAGAGCTGCCGACTTTGAGGATTAATTTCAGAGCCGGAGGTTTTTCCACTGATCCCAAATGTTTATCTGAAATTATAATTCACTTGATAAAAATTTGAGACAAAAATACATTAATCTAGGACTCTATGTACTAGACCGAAGCGACATATTGTGATTTTATATTAATTATTGAAAATACACCCGGAATAGTACGAACCATTCAAAAATGGAAATGTCAAATTAAGAATTAGTAAAATACAGAAGTCATCAAAATATTTGTGTTAAGCGTGGAGTTCGTTGAGCACATTCCCAATTCATAATCCGCCGATTTGATCTTAATGAAATAATGTCAAAATTAATACGAACGCATTAAATTCGAAAATCTCTGAGAATGAAGAAATTTAACCTACCTTCATATCTATCCCTCTTCTCAGACTTGTGTTTCTTGTGCTTTTTGCTACCCATTAAAAAAATAACTGAAAACTTACAAAAATAAAGCTTTGTGTGTTTACAAATGAGGCTGATTATTGATTTATTTCTAATCAAGTAAAAGCCGACGAATGACAATGGGACGCCATGCCAACTTCATTTTTTAATTGCCAGAGAGCTCTGATAGCAAATCTATAGCTTGCGCTCTGTCCCAGTCAAGTGTCGGTGGCGGCGAGTTCAAGAAATTCGGAAATGATGTTACGATGTGATTGTTATCGATCTCACAGAGGTAATGTCCACGAAATGCAGTGTCCAAACATCTAATTGCGTCTCATTAGCTCATGCATGGATTTTCAGAATATAATTTATACGTATACCGCAAAGTTTCATGTATATGTCAGGGCCGAATCTGTGTGTTGTTAGTATCATGAATGTTATGGTTAGTATTTTTCAAGGAAACGAACATCTATAACATGGTAATAAACTTGATTTTCCTAGAGTAATATGCGGCCGTTAGTTCTACGGTACTTTATGATTGGGCGTCTCTAGACTGATTTAGGAATGTATTTACACCTTTCCCGAACACAATCACTGTCGCACGCACTAATATAATTTTTTCATGGTCGCACGTAATGTAAACTCAGCGAAAACCCGAAAACGATAAAATTGCGTAGCAACGCAGAATTACGGAGGTGTATATCGTTTATATGTTCAACAATCTTAGTCAGCGACTAACGAATGCAAGGAATTCAGTCTCGGAAAAGCTTAAGTACAAGGGTTAAAATCACCTAGGGAATCTAATCGTGGCTCTTACTGACCTGAGCAGCGACGCTAGTGAGTGCATCCTCTGGGAGGACGAGGAATACTTAAACAGGCTTTAGAGCTCACGTCTCGGGAATATTCGGGTACGTACTTGGATCAACCTCAAAGTTACGTTTCATTCTGGTTGCAATGCATGAAAAATAACTCACTATGCCATTGAACGTCGTCTCGAAGAAATTCAAGGTATTTCTTAATTTACAGTTTCCATTCGTGGTGAAGTGGGAAAGCTTGATTTGTAGCATTTTCCCGAAAGTTAAACATTTAATTCTAATTGAAGGTCAATGTATTATAATTTTACAGCGGCTAGTCACGAAAGATGTTTGCTAATCAATGATTAATGTGCATAGGAAGATTATCTAAAAACATTCGAAGAAAAATTACCGTGATCAAGCCGAGGTTGATATTGTTATCGCTTAGAAGTGGGCGTGAAGGCTTGCGATGGCTTAATCCACTAGATCTGTCACGCCTGTCACTTGAGAATTCTAAGAAAAACGAATCGCGCCAGAGTACTCACCAGTGGTTAATTTCCGGTGTCGTTGATTTTGTCTTTTCTTAGTATCGTATTGCTGTCATTAGAATGTGCCTACGAATTGAACTTTTGTGAATACTCGTAACTGCTTTAAATTCGGTGTAAGTCAATTGCTAATTATATTATGCTGTATTGGTGGTATTACATTACAAATGTATTTGCAAGACCGTGTCGATGAAATCAACATTGTGAATGCCTTCGAATCAGTCTCCAGTTCAACAGAATCCAGTGTTAAGTAGCTCTCTAGATTCTACCATGGGATTCTACATTCATGGTAGCTCAATCGTTTTGGTTTAGTTTCGTTTTTTCTATAAATTATCCTATAGGTGCGTAATAAAGCCCTCTAGAGTTACAAAATATCCTCCATATACTTGCGTGGTTATTCTGTATTTGGAATGCGTCGCATTTGTAAATGCAGGTATTTGCAGCACATTAACAATGCCATATACCCATTAGCATACACAGGCTAGGTTTACACAGCTAATGCCTGGGCATTAGCTTTGTAAACCGAGAATCGTTAATTGTTATTTACGAAAATTTAGCACCACCCCCTGAAATTCGCGGTATTGAAAAGTTGAAAATGTATTGTACTCTTCTCAGCAATTACAAAAACCAAACATATAAATTGCCTTAAGTAAAACATATTCAAAATTGTGTCATGAGTATTCACAATTTCTTAAAGCATCACTATATTACACACTTCTGGAACCGCAATTTGCATCATTAGGATTTTCCCTTACATTCCTGGAAGTAATTGGCTCCTAAGCTATTACAACAAGGTCTTGCTGGTGGTGTCTGGGGAAAAAATGTATGAAACTGATTGTGGTGGTGTTGCAGAGACTAAAGTTCATCCTGAGCTATTTTAAAGATAAGGTTGACTCTGGTATGGTGACTTTAGCTCATGAGATTATGACCAAGGATAATTGAGGCCTAATTTTGATGTATCATTCACGATAAACTTGGGACATGATGTTATGAAGGAGAGACCAGATATCCATTATCTGGCTACCCTTACCTTTGTACTACGGGAAAAGCCCTTATTTTAAAATTCAGATTTAGTGTTATAACTCATGAGCTATAAAATCAGCTCATATCCTTTGTGTCCCAATTGGTTCAAGTAACAGTTTTTTTCCTTCATATAGACACCTTTCATTCAGACATTTTTGTGCTGCACTAAAAAAGTCATCAAGTTCCTCACTGACTTTATCCTTAAGGGTATTTAATTATGCATTTGTATCCCCATAGATTTTACTCATTTTAAGTACCTATTTTCTATTACATTGCTGCCTTTACTACCTCTTACGTGGTTCTTAACCATATTTGCTTGATTCTCCACTTTCACCATAGTTCAGAATCACTCCCCCTTCCCAATATAGTCATTAAAAGTTGCATGCTTAAGAATGCTTATGTTTAAAAGTCGATTTTAATATGTGGCTTTCAACAAACTCTATTAAATGCCCCTGAGTAACTGAAACATACCTCAATTTTACATAATCTAAAGTACCACATTTTGTTGAATAGTCCCAATTCCGCTCTAAACCACTAGTTTAGAACTCCTGCTCTAGTGGCATGTGAATGATAATATTTTTCTCAAATTAGAAATATTGTCATGAGCACATTAAATAACAGTGAACATGTACGTATAAATCTATCCACCCAGGGGCGGATCCAGGATTTTTCTTTGGGGAGGGCACATGGGTCTGATGGGCAAACGGTCTTCTCATATTTGGGATTAAAAAACAACATACAACAATTAATGTACGAAATATACTTTTTATTTTAATATAGAGATTACTAATATGAAAATATTAATTAGTTACATAAATAATAACGGCAGTTTTCTATTATGTTTCCTGCTGAAGATGTCCAGTACTTCATTAACGTTCATTTTGACACAATGTCTTCCTTCCCACTTGGGCGATGTTTTTTTTCGAGCGCTGACTAGCGAATGACCAATGACCGGCAAATCTGTCTTCTTGACTTGTGCTTAAGGCTAAAATGAATGAGGCTCCGTAATACACAAAACAAAACGAACGTAATTATAACGGGACTGTATTAAAAATCTTGTCCATTATTTTAGCGTCTGGGGGGGTACGTGCCCCCATGCCACCCCCCCCCCCCCCCCCTGAATCCGCCTATGTATCCACCTATATCCATTTGATTGTCAGCTTTTTCCAGTTACACCACATTTCCATAGCTTTGAATCTTCTTTGCTTTGTTGCTATTATTGCCCAAGCTTATGTTGCTAGCTGTAAGAAGGCTCTTCTCATGATTTTATGCTTTCTTTGCTTGTTCTACTCTGCTCACCATACTTTTCTTGTATCTTCCATTACCTACTGGTGATTGTACTTCCAAGATAGCTGATTCTAAATTTTCTCCTGTGACTTTATATTCTTTATATTTTCCAGAAACCATTATTTTGATTTTCTTTACATTTACCTTGAAGTTGTATTTCTTCACCGCTTTTTCCATGAAATTCAGCATTCTTGCCGGATCCTCTGACAAAATTGTTCTGTTATCAATGTGTAATCAAAAATATAGCATGCTGGTTGTTCTCCCTGCACATGTATTCCTGTTTTGAACTATCCCTTTATTTAATTTATTGATTTTTCAACCTTAATGTAGAACATCATAGGTATCATAGCTCATCCTTGCCATACTCCTGTTCCTGGAGTATAGAAAATAATTTTCTAATATTCCTGCTCCTGTCCTTACTTTTGCTTCTTCCACATTGCAGGTGCATTTATCACCAACTACTTTTTTGATGTAGTCTGCATATTATTCTTCTGTTAATTAATTATCCTCCAATGCTCTTCTGTGAAACATGATTCTGTTCCACTCCACATTGCAGTGGCGTAGCCAGGTTTTTTGTCTAGGGGGGGCAGAAAATTTTTAACAATTCATAAATTAACCAGTTTACTAAACTTAACAAATTTTGGTGATGCAATAGGCGGATGGGTTTGTGCAAAATATGACTATTAACAATGTATTATACACATTTATTTATACATATTTGGGACTAAAGAGTGGAAAAATACACAGACTTAGGGGTCCCAGGACATGGGTTGGGGGGGCCTTCGCCCCCCCTGCCCTAACCCCTGGCTACGCTACTGCCACATTGCCAAATACTTTTTACAGACCAAAGAACCATATGTATGTACATGGACTGATCTTTATGTATCTTCCTCTCTGTTTGAAGTCCCAGAGCCCTTGTTCCTCTACTTTACTGAATTGGGATTTGTCCTCATTCAGGGATTCTACCATTGTGTTCCAACCCTCATTACATAATTCTTTGTCTCTTAGCTCTTTTATTTTTAGGAATGGTATTGATTAGTTCTTTATGAAGTAATTGACATTTTTCCCTCTTAAATAAATGTCTCTAATTAATTTGAGTACATAGTTTGTTCAGTCCTCACTCCTGAATACTAAAGTGACTCTAAGGGAAACTAATGATATCCTAGGGCCTTAACATACCTTAAGTTCTTAACAGCAGCATCAAAGTCTGATCTCAGTTCATGAATTATCCTTACATCCTCATCAATGGTGTCTTTATCATCCAGAGCCTTGCCATTAAATTCTTTACCACTTTAAAATTTCTTGAGGTACCTACTCTCTCTTGAAGAGATCTCTCCATCTTTTCACTCATTTTCTTTGAGAATATCATCTCTTGATTCAAAATAATTTTACCTTTAATCAGAAGACTTAAAAGTGACTTCTTACAGTTATGTATGTAGGTAGTTGCAACTTTTCTGTAGGAGAGATCATAGTCATGGGCACTCACAGAAAAATTTAGAGGACTGCATTCAGTGGTGGCTCGTGGCCAGTAAAAAGGGCATTTCACAAACTGGCTCATTCTCAACAGCATGTGCAAAAAAATTCTGCAATGCTACGCCCATTTTCTTTAAACAATCAATAATTAAGTGGAAATGCTTGTTTCCTCTAAACTTTTTCCCAATATTTTCCAATTTCCCAAGAGGCAGGGGAATGCCCATGCACCCCCTGCTGGCCCCGTGATTGTTGTAATCCTTTTCACATACGTTTTTCGTCATTTCTTTCCTGAACTTTCTTGCTTTACAGCTAATAAGATCACATTCCTTTGTGACAGTAGCTGTGTACAGTCATTTTCACTCACAGTTTTGTTGAATTAATAGAGTACAGTAGAAGATCTGAAATTCAGAATGTCTGAGATTCTAGAAAGAAGATTTCTCCAGTTTTTTTATAGCATCCCACATAGCACCGACCGCTGTATGTACATTTCTATTTCACATTCCGGGGACATTTTCTACTGCCCCATTCACAGGGTGTGTAACTTTTGTTGACTGTCTACAAATGCCGCTTGTCTCCTATGTGGCCTAAATGGATTTTGGTGGGTTTATAAAACTCACTTCAACAACATGTCGGCCATCACTGTGCTAACCTCACAGTTTTACTACTTTTTTGTGCAGTGGGTATTAACATATTTAAAATTTTCTTCATGTGGAAATGTATACCTTTGGTTGACAGAGTGGCCATAAAAAATTTCGCAAACCTTGAGTGAAACCAAACGCCGCTAGAACAAGAAGTCAGCTGCTCCTAATGTGTACTTTGACTCTAATTTTTATCCACGGCCAACAATTTTATAAATAGGGTAAGGGGTTGTACGTAAGTACGTGTCATAAGTCGCTTGTTTATGAAATAGTGGATATTGCCAAAATTGTCAACCGTCAATAAAAATGTGGGTAGAGGTGCACATAATGAGCACCCAGACTTTGTCAGCAATAGAAACGTGTGTAACTGTGTATAACATTTTCAGCCAAGTGGAAAACATATCTTTGGACTTTCAAACGATTTTACCTCTGATATGAAACATTTTTCTCGTGATTCTATGTAGGCATACTATTAATGAGGTTTCATGCCATTTGTGGCTGGATACCTGCATATTTATAAATACACTGATATCAGGCCACAAATGCTGTACTAACAGGACAATAAATTATTGGCTCTTTTACACTTAAAGACAATGAAATTTTGACCGATTGACCATCTGCTTTCTAGCTAAGGAACATTTGCACACAAGGGGAAGTGAATGACAACATAATTCTGAAACATAAATTCATGTTCAATTTTCTGCTAAATAAGTAAATAATATGACCGTATTTTCTACAACAATAGAAAACCCAGGCAACTTTTATCAAAAAGTTTAGCAAAGTAACTTCAACATTTTGTAAATTCAACGTTCTGAATGTAACTGTTTGGGACCAAACCAACAGCAATTATTTCCTGAGAGTAAATGACAATATGCTAATAAATATTGCTACTTAAAGTGCACTACTTGAGTCACAGGAATCCTTAAAATGCTAATAAAAAAGTCAGGATGACAGAGCAATACACTGCATTTCTTAACAGGATAAGGTCACGAGAAAGATGTTTTCAGAATTGTAAAATAAACTATAACTATCTATGGAGTTTCAGCTCAATAATAGTAGGCATTGCATTTCATGAAGGTGAAATTCTAGACTTTGAATTCCTTTTTACTGATGTCCAAGTGAATTAAATCGAGAAATTTTAAGTAGTAAGGTATTTAAACTGCAACAACTATGTGATTGATAAAAGAGGTATTATTTCTATGAGGTAGTGTAATTTTTTGTACATACCTACCACTAAGCATGCGAGACTGGATATCAGTGGAAATAAAGAATTTTCCCTGAGCAATAATAAGATGTTCTTAGCCATGTTCTATCTTCACCGAGAGAAACCTATAATGTATGATAGTTAAGTTGCTACACACTAGCACAAACTTATATTACATTAACATATGTACCTACCTTCATTTGCTCTTGTCACTTATGCATCCTCACAATTTAAAACATTCTTGTAGATACTTGCAAATACACACCTAAACATACTTGATTGCCAGAACTTCACTTCTATTCCTGCTCCATTTTAGTCCATCCCCTAAGTTTACCAACAATTGTCATTGAAGTCACAAAAACATAAATAATGGAAATGCAGAACATTATGAGTATATGTCTTTGTTTGATTTTGGATTTTGCAACAGCTTTCGACATTATAATAAACAATGAAATATGTTTTTTCTCTGCTTTGAACAAGATTAATGAGGTATATATGCTACATGTATGGGAGTGTATGTATCTCAAACATGTATGGGAATTGATGGTATGGCTAGATTTCTTTTTCAAAATAATGAATCAGATAACTGAGTCATGAATGAATAATGAATAGTTATTGGCAGGGAGGCAACACAGGGGTCATGGGCGTAGCCAGGGAATTTGGCTGGGGGGGGCCATGGGACCACCCATCCTCCGGGTCTGGGGGGTACCCCCACTTCAAGAGGGGGTGTTTCTCCCCCGGAAATGTTTTTAAATTTAACCTTCTCAGAACTGAAATTAAGCCTAATTGCTGAATACATTTTTGTAAAATACTGAAATGGATTGCTGTAGGCTAGAAAATGATCACCCTGAGTTAGAAAATAAAATAGCTTTTATTTTCGACGATCACAATTCACAAATTCACACATTTTCAGAGGGATCATAGTAAACTTTGGGATGGTTATCTGCTAATAAATTAAATACTCACTACTTCAATATTAATTTAAAGTGAAAACAAAGAAAAGAAACAAAAAATTTGGTTTAAAGGAATTTTCTGTTTTTTGACAAAAATGTTCAATGATGGTAGTGCTGGGATAAACCCTTTCTTTAACAAGTTCTTTTTTGAAGTGAAGAATGGATAGATTTGAAAATCTTGATTGGCCGGTTGTAGACCGAACCCACGACTTGATTCTTCGCATGACTGAAAAACTTCTTTCACATCCACCCGAGCTGACAGGTAGGCCGATTGCTACTTGGAGAAGTCTGTAAACATTCGGCATGATTCCTCCCATTTATTTCTGCTCTGACATTTTTAAGTTTGACCTCTAGTTCCTTGTTTTTTAATATATTTCTCAATACTGTTGCCTCGGTATTTAAGGAATAGGTATCAATATTCAAAATTTCTTTGTAATTATTAATGAAATCTTCAGCTTCATTCAAGTTCAACTGTGTAAAGGCATCCACTGCCTTTGCCAGGGGAACGGACTCAAACCTGTGCTGAAAATGTGAAATTACGTTATCCAAAACCCTGTTGTACACATTGATTTTCCAGTAAACTCGAGTGTTGGGGTTGGTGTCAGATGGTAGGTCGGTCAGCTGGCTTTTTCCTACGGTGGTTTCAACATAGTAATCGCTCATTTTTGTGGGCGGCTGCTGCCTTCTTTTCTTTGAGACCAGGGGCGGATTAAGGGGTGGGCGGGGGGGGGGGGGCGGCCGCCCCCCCCGTAATTCCCGGTAAAATAGAAAATATGTTAATCATTAAGGTGGTTCTCCAATGGAAGTTTTTATTTCAGCTCAATACACAATGTTTAAATATAATTGGAATGTGGTGTAAAACCCGGGAGACCTGCATCTTCACAAGATTGGTATTCTTTACATCGTTTGTAAACGTTTTTCAACTGTGATTAGAGAGCTTTTCTCAATAATTTATCACACCTACTTTATAATATAGCCACACCAAAACTACGTTCCAAGCACTTCATTTCTTTTAACTTTCCGAGGCAGGTCTGCCCGGAACCCCGTTTTGTTGAGAGGTATTGCATACCCCCCAGGCGCCGCGGAAAGTAGTGAACCGCCCCCCCCCCCCAAAACAACGACCTTAATCCGCCCCTGTTTGAGACAGACATGCTCTAGCAAAATGTCGTTGTTGTTCGCGAATTCTACTATCTCGGCCCATAAACCATCAAAATTATTTCTGCTCTCTGCGAAAGTAGTTTGAATGCTGGCAATAACTGAACTTGCTCTCCCTAGCGTCACATCTGGGCCTTGCAAATACTTACTCAGCACGTTGGTCACCGATAAAACTGAATGGATTACGAAAAGATTAACAAGGAATTCAGGTTGTGCGATAGATCTCAACAAACGGATGGCCTCCACCATTCCCCCTATCTCGTGCAGCGTTGATTTCCTCATTAAGGGCTTCTTTGATTGCGTTGAAGTTATTTATTACAACGTTACAATTTGTGTAACGGCAGCACCATCTGGTACTACTTAAGCTCCCCATTTATTTCCCACCCTTAATGCGTAGCTTCTTTTGAATCTCTGCTAAGATGGCATGGTTGTGAATAGTGCATATGGAGGGCTTCAAGAGTATTGAAGAAAATGTAAGCTGACTGGATATCATTGCAGGAATAGACGACGGCCAAATTTACTTTGTGAGCTAAGCAGTGGATATAAATTGCCTGTGGGTGTAACTCTTTAATTTTCACGTGGAGACCTGCGTTCTTTCCTAGCATTACGTTGGCACCATCGTATGATTGTCCAATCATTGGTATATCGTTCAAGCTGTATTTAGTTAAAAAATCTTGAATAATTTGGCTTAGCGACTCAGAATCTCTTGCTGTGGAACAATTTAAGAAACCCAGAAACCTTTCGATGGGCTCCAATCCTCTTACGTACCTCAAAACTACTGACAACTGTTCTTTGTCACATTAGGCTTCATCAACCATCAATGAATAAAACCCACACTCCCGCACTTCCACTATAATATCTTGAAGAGTTAGACCGGCTGCAACTTCTATTATTTCGTTCTGAATCGTTGGGCTGCAGCAGTTAAGGCACTGCTCAAAATATTTTGCAAAAAAGTCATAATACTTCGCAAAAAGTTTACACAATTCAACAAAGTTTCCCCTATTCTGAGATTCAGAGCTCTTATCATGTCCTCTCAGTGGCATGCCTGGACAACTGAGATAGGAAATGATGTCAGCTACTTCTGTCAAGTAACGTTTTTTCTCTTCAATCTCTTCTTTACTCTGATTTACGACTCTCGTGTACAGTACCAGATGCGTTAGCCATTTGGTACTTTTGATGACAATCCGAATGAGATCCTGATTTTTCGCGTTTTTCGATCGCATCTTTTAATTTTTTTCCATTTGCAAAACCCCGTTTTACTAAACGTTTCGTTTTGGTCTCAACCCCGGTTAAGAAAAGTCTACACACAAACTCGAATGCTCGAACTTTTTCCACACTGTTCTCCAACCACTGGTGTTTTTCATTGTAAGCGTCGGAAAATGATCGGTTTCTGTCACCAAATAGTGTTTTCGGGAAATTAATTTTCATTTGTTTCGGTCCAGTTTCCAAAGTACCAAGATCTGTAACTAGGTTCAGACAGTGGCGGATACATATGGGGGGCGCGCGCCCCCCCCCCCCTTAAGGGGCCGCCCCCGCCAGTCAGCCCGCACGCTATTCGTTCGTGTCTTTCGTCAGTCGACTCTGAGTCGAGTTATCGAGTAGTTGTACTTTCTTATGTAGCACGAGTCCGCGTCATCGTATTTTTTACGTTTCTGTCTGGCAACGCTAACCTACGAGAAAAGTCGCGGCCATTCTAGTGATCTCGATACGTTATTCTGTCTGGCATGTGTTCGAGAAAAGTCGCGAATATTCTACTGTTTGTATTTGTTCACACTCCTTAAAAGTCAAGAAGCGAACATTCTGGCACCGAATGTTCTCGAAACAACCGAGCTACATATATAAGGGAAGCAGAGTCGCTGCCAGGCGGTCAGTTTGAAAGCTACTATCGTCGCGATAACTTGCGCCCCCCCCTTGAGTTTTTTCTGTATCCGCCACTGGGTTCAGATGCTCTTTCCTCGGTTACTTCCATTTTTTCATCTGTGGGTTTCGTTGAAGTTTCAAACGTTGACGGTGCAGAGGAGGGGAATGTGCGGTCGTCTCTGGGAGGATCATCATCTTCACGTTGATCATTTCTTGGAGGGGGAGAGAGAGTTTTTTTTTAAATGATCGAATATCTGAAACTTTCTTCATCTTGCACCTAAAGAAAAACAAAATAGAAGGGAAAATCACAAAATTGCGCGAAATTTAATCAACTGCACAACACTATAGTGCTTTCCACATTTAGTTGACAGTATGGGCTCTTATGGATATTCGTTTCCCATGCTAATCTCCATAAGGGCCGAGGTGCGCTGTTGTCAAATGCAGCATTAAAATTAATATTGCACAAGGAACTGTATAAAAATGTTCCATAATGCATAAAGAGACGTTTTATTTAGTGTTGTCAATAGTTTTTCGAATTAATAAAAAATATTTCCTCAAACTTCCCCTAGAAACGCGGTTCTTTTCACTTAATTCACTTCCCACGTAGCACACTAGCTGGAAAATGCGCCTTAAAGGCGCCTAAAATGGGCACCTGACTACTTCATGCACCTTAAAGGCGCCCACTATAGGCACCTACCCAAGTAGCCATGAATGTCGGCTGTATATTGGCCCAATATCGGCTGTATATTGGCCCAATATCGGCTTCAGATTGGCACATCGGCCCCTCATTGGCATCGTTTTGCCGATGTTGGCCCGATATGAGCAGCCTACATTGGACCGTCATCATCTGCTGATGTTATATTATGAGGCGAATATTGACGAAGATCTGAAAGCATGTTTTAAAACTCGATTCACAAACTATGGAACCGATTAACATTAGGTTGGGAAAATTTTTTTTTGTTTCACACAACTTGGGACTTGACCATTTTTGCGGCCGGGTCAGAACATTTTCTGACGGCCAGGGGAAGTATCTTTTGGTTTCGAATGAAAAATGCCCTATGAAATGTGGTTTTAAACTTTTTTTGTTATCTACTGGAGCGATGGAACGCATGAGATATTTCTCGCAGCGGTAGTTATTTCTCAAGTCATCAGTCCGAGTTTGCCGTTTTTCGAACTCCCGCCCGTGATTTACAACTATCGATCTATCGAATACAATCGATTTAGTCGTATATCGATTTTCATCGATACAAGATTGGCCAGCCCCTAGCTACGACGCTGAAGCTAACGTGCGGGCATTGGAAAAAAATTGTTTATTCGCAGTAATATTGCATTGATATTCATACTATGTGGCAAAATAGGTTAACAGTTATCTGGCATTAATTAATGGTGAAAAACTCTTTCAAGATTTTATTGTATTTCCTCAAACTATCACGGAATAATCATTAAAAGATTATAGTTATCGAAGTCACATTTATCCACGGAAGTGACTATATATATACGTCTTTCGCAACACCTTTACAGAGTTGGTGCGAGATAAGGTGCGTTGAGTCGTAGGTTAGATATACATCCGATACAGGTATCATAACGTTAGGTAAGATTCGAAGTATCGTTTTACGACGAATTACATCATGCCATTGCGCAATAGAACAGAGAAATTGAATAATGGCATTGTATCTTTTTTTTATATTGCGAGAGCAGCGAAGTCAGTGGAGAGGTAATACGATATTCCGGCTCGTGAACGTTTTCGTCCGCTAGGTTTCCGGCTCACATTTTCTATTGAATATTTTAGGAGCCATGGGATTGGTAAGGATATATTAATGCTTGTCACCCTTTTGACAAAAGCCTTACTAGTGCCTAAAATGGGCCTCAAAGTGGTGCCTTTTAAAGGCGCCTTGAAGGCGCACCTTAGCTCCGTGAAAAAGGCGCCTAAAATGTGCCTTCAATGTGCCTATTACAGGTGCCTTCTGTGCCTTTTTTATGTGCCTCCGAGGCGCCTTCAAGGCACATTTTCGTGGAAGTGTGCTACGTAGGTTTCACTATGTAATCCACTTAATTTCACTCGATTGTCGGCAAACCGTTCCTCATGCTGAATTAAAACTTTTACATAAAGGTTCCTCATACTATCTTCTTCGTAACTGTACACATGTTTTTTGTGATTAATTGAGCTAAAATGTTGTTATACTGATGTAAATATCTTAAGGACAAAAAATTGAATTTTTATAAGGTAAAAAGTATTCGCCTGCAAACTTAGGTATTTTACGTTGTATGTCCATTCATGCTGCATATGAAATGTGAAGAAAAGTATAAAGTTGTTTTTTGTGAAAAAATCATTTTATCTCAATCGTGAAGGGAGTTACAACGTTTTGATCTTAAGAAAAATGATTACGGCGCCGCGCCGTCGAGGCGCGATGTTGGCTCAGTCGGTAAGTGAAGACAGGAGGCAATAAGCAGCGGCAGCATCATACATCATTTTTGAGGTGGTTTGTGACCTGACTAAATTGCTTCGAGAGGGAGGTAAGGGGGCTATTCAATGAGCGTGAAAGGTGGGGAGGGGAGGAGGGCTCTTCTTTACTGTCTCACTAAGGGGAGTATGGGGATCGAAGATGATTTTGCGTAAGATTATGTTGACACATGAGATCATACTTGTAGTACCATTTTAATAATAATCGTGATTTTAGAACTGCAATAATGTATTTACTACGAGCTAGTGTGCTCCCGCTACCTCTCAACCCGAGTCTCGGAAGTTAAAAAAAAGAGATGTAAAATTTTCAGAACAATATAGCCTCGGATTCCTTGTTATGAGCGAAATCATTGTGATCATGAATTTTAACACAACTAGGCAAATATCGCAACACGGATGTACAAAAGGGATTGTACGTCTGGTTCACAAACTAAATAACTCTTAAGATTCACAACTGAATGCTCCACGAATTACTACGGCTTACGGCTATGGAGCTTATTCCATGCACGTCAGCGACAGACATTAGTTTTACTTGGTGAAATAAAGGGCGGGAAAGACTGGCCGATAAATGTAATGGTAGAAAAATAACGAGAATTTCCTATCCCAGTTTCTACCTGACTGATACGAGGATTCCCTGATTTTTCCAGAAATTCGAAATTCCCTGACAATTCCAGGTTTTCCCAGACGATCGCCACCCTGAGTTAAGTGCATTTCGAATGAGGAATAAGCACGCAGCGGTCAGCTGTTTTTAGCGTCGCGCGACGGGAGGTATAGTTGCACATATAGATTGGTCACCGCGGTGGCACGTCATTACATTAAAAGCGTAAAACGAGGAAAATTACGTGAATGACATTTCCACAATGATACACGAAGAACAAAGAACATGCTTTCGAAACGGAAACGACATGCAGATAATACGAAAGGCAATAAGAAAATTGGAAGGGAACAAAACCATAGCCGTGTCAATCCCACTGATTGAAAACAAGAAATAAAGAACCTTATCTGCAGAATGAAACACTCACATCTTCCCGATTCACTGTCACAAGACACCGGCGTCATTTCATTTGGAAACTTACATTTTCACTCCACGCGTTATCACGTAATCCGCAAGATGCACCGGTTTGCTGTCACTGGAAGCCTCGTGGGGACCACACTATTAACACCACAGCATTACACTCGGCAATGAATAAAACAGTGGTTGAAGAAAAACTGGCCTGCTGGAGCCAACACTCCAGCACAGCGCGACGTACGACGCTTGGCTTGTCTGAAAATGTAAACAAACAACAATCCTGTCGATGCCTGCTGAGGCGGGCGAGCCGGCGCGGCGGCGGTCGGAATGGTGAGGTCGCAAGGGAGGGGGGAAGAAACAGCCAGGCAAGCGAGCTGCCGGGCAGAGACTAGAGGTGCTAGAGGTCCTACAAAAGGTAACGTACTATCGTTTTCAAAAGTCTAAGTGCATCCACTTTGCCCCATTCTACAAACCGTAGAATGGGGCATGGCCGGGAAAGTTTTGAAAATTGGCACCACCTGCGGACTGCATCTTTTGCTGGGCTAGCTTCACTTGTCGTGAGACGACGGTGGATGGGGTAAGAGCTACTGACGGAAGGATCGACGGGGACGGAGTAAAACACGGGAGAGGAAAACCCCATTGGAATGCACCGAAGGTTATACGCGCTCATGCGGTTGCGACGCGACGATGAGGCCTCCGACTTCTGAGATTTTCGCTCTCGAAATTCACATTTGTGCTCACGAGTGACCCACTCTGTAAAAGCTGCGCGGTAGGCTCGTGGTTAAGACTGCCTCGAAAGGCGTATTTAAAACATTCCCAGGTTCGATGCTCAGTGGCTATCTTATTATGCTCTCAAGTAATTTCAATATGACTGTGAAAATGAACCTCGAGTACAGTCTCTTTACATCAACGCACCCGGTACTCTTTATTATATTACAGGAATTCAATAATGATGGAGGACTACTTAATACCAAATTAGAATCTTTGAATCCTTATTTCTCCTTTAGCCATTCTAGTAAACGAGTAAATACTTACACGTCTCACTAGCTGAATATTTTTGGTCTATCATTGAGTATGGCAAAATCTCCCGGGAGGTAAAATCCGTATGCTCGAAACAAATCTCTCGTTTTACCACCAGCATATCAAGTCACATTTTAGGTATGATATTTTGGTGATCCGCGAGTGATACGTATTATCGAAATGTCTTAGATAGGCCTTTTATTCAAACTCCTAGTTCTCAAAGAAATAATATACTGAGAAAAACAGTATTGTTGCTAAAGAAAGATGGGTTCTCAGCGAGTGGGTGTACGAGTGTAAGTAAATCATACGGCTCGGGCCGAAAAAAGTATCCAGTTATTTATTTACCGTAGTCTTCTGACGATAATCGTGTTCTGTAAACTGCCACGAAGAGAGGTCAAACGAATGATTGATATTTAAAGCAAATCATTGACGTTGCAAATTATCCGATCTCATTTAGACTAATGTTACGCAGCACATTAGCTTTGTTTAAAACTGCCAAATTTAAGAAATGAAATACATTTTACACACATAATTAAAATGTAAAATATGAAGTTTCTTAATGTATCTTAAATGAATTTTGTCTTTATAGATGCGAATCCAGCCATATTTTGAGGACGAAAACATCTGGGATTGTTACTGCAAGCTTTTAGGGTAAATTACCGCTGCTGGTCCTGGACCATTAGTGAGGACGTCGACTCGAATGAACGCGCTGGATTACGTCAACGTATTAGAAGATAATCTGATACCGTTCTCAAAAGAGGTTACCCCGGACGGGGAATCGAATTTTGGACAGGACAACTGTCCTATACATACGGCCAGAGCTGTGTAAGACTTTTTTTTCGAAATAAACAATTAGTGGTGTTACCTTGGCTGGCATGTTCACCAGATTTAAATCCCACCGAAAACCTGTGGGGACTTATCTGCGTCGTAGCTAGGGTCATGAGCGCCCCTGGCAAGATTTGAATTTTGCGCCTCCAAGACTCATTTTCTAGGAAGAGAAACAACACTATAACTTTGAAAGTGTAATTTAAGTTTTGTATATATTTAAGCATAAAATTATTTCTTGCTATTATGTAGTTGCCATCTCGTATCAGAATGACCCTTCAAAGTAAATTTTAAATTTGATAAAGCTTGCCAACGTTCAATCGATCCGGAAAAATAATTAAAAATATTTTGCACTATGTTGAAAAACGTAGTCATTTCTAGTGTTACACAAGACGTATACACTCCAACTAAATTTAGTTAATAAGCTCTACTAGTTTAAAATCTGGCAGGTTCGAATCGCGCGAATTGTAAGATTCGCGCTTGAACACCTTGATATTTACCCGCCATGTTTTACCCCTTATATTTAGGGTCTGTTACAAATTTTGTGTGTTAAGTTACGGGCGCCACGCCGTTTCTAATCAGTGTTTTCCCCCCCGGAGTCGATTACAAACGGCCTGTTGCAATTAAGTGTAAGTTATTTTATGTGAGGTAAAATCATGTACTAATTGTTTTGTGCGTGTGCCCCAGCGGCCCGCAGGCTGTGGGCCTGCAATGTGCGCTCCCTTGAGGGTTGCGCCCCTGGCAGCAGCTCGCCTGGCAAGCCCCTAGCTACAACGCAAGGACTTAAGGTTCAGGAGTCGAAATCGGTTGAAACAAAATCTTTGGAGGCATTAGAAGCCTATGTCCGGGAGTTATGGGATTCCTTCCGCAGACGGCCTAAAATATGCGAAAACTTAGTCGCATCAGAGAATTGATGGTTACAGGAAGTGGTGGATTCAGGGGGTTGACGAAACAAAATATAAAAAATGTAAAGAATTTCATGTGTTTATTTTTTCACTCCTTTCCTCGCGGCTGCATATAGAGACGCAGATGAATCGAAGTCCGTTGCAGGTAATAAACAATTGGTAGAATTATGTCAGCGCAAATATTATCAGTCATATTTTGCAGATTATATTAATTTCACTAATAACATCCTCTCATTTCGGAAGAAATGAAGAAAATATGAACTTTGGAAGCTAGTCTGGTGGTCTGATTATTGAATAAATAATGTTAACGACAGGAAAGAAGCAAGAATTCACAATTACCTTTTTAAATTCTCTTATCCTTTCCCAGCCCATAAATGCATACCTCGCTGAAATTACCCGAGAAAGGGTCAACAGAGAAAGGTGACTCCAGTTTTCGAAAAGCTTTGCCGCATCAAATGACATTTTAAAACAATATATCCAGTGGCGTAGCCAGGTTTCGGGTCTAGGGTGCTCCGGGGGGGGGGGGGTTTAGGGGGTTCCGACTCATATATTCAGCAGTTTATTAAACATACTGTTACATACTTGTACTGTATTATTTATCTCGTAATATACTATCCAAACTTGTAGACCTTGTAGAATTTATTGTTGATAATAGGAAGTTATGAAATTGATTCACGCACGTATTTGGGAACGGGGGGGGGGGTCATTCGCGCTCACTGCTCCCCCCTGGCTACGCTTCTCAATATATGTCCAGAACACGATTATCGTCAGAAGACTACGGTAAATAAATAACTGGATACTTTTTTCTGCCCGAGCCGTATGATTTACTTACACTCGTACACCCACTCGCTGAGAAACCATCTTTCTTTAGCAACAATACTGTTTTTCTCAGTATATTATTTCTTTGAGAACTAGGAGTTTGAATAAAAGGCCTATCTAAGACATTTCGATAATACGTATCACTCGCGGATCACCAAAATATCATACCTAAAATGTGACTTGATATGCTGGTGGTAAAACGAGAGATTTGTTTCGAGCATACGGATTTTACCTCCCGGGAGATTTTGCCATACTCAATGATAGACCAAAAATATTCAGCTAGTGAGACGTGTAAGTATTTACTCGTTTACTAGAATGGCTAAAGGAGAAATAAGGATTCAAAGATTCTAATTTGGTATTAAGTAGTCCTCCATCATTATTGAATTCCTGTAATATAATAAAGAGTACCGGGTGCGTTGATGTAAAGAGACTGTACTCGAGGTTCATTTTCACAGTCATATTGAAATTACTTGAGAGCATAATAAGATAGCCACTGAGCATCGAACCTGGGAATGTTTTAAATACGCCTTTCGAGGCAGTCTTAACCACGAGCCTACCGCGCAGCTTTTACAGAGTGGGTCACTCGTGAGCACAAATGTGAATTTCGAGAGCGAAAATCTCAGAAGTCGGAGGCCTCATCGTCGCGTCGCAACCGCATGAGCGCGTATAACCTTCGGTGCATTCCAATGGGGTTTTCCTCTCCCGTGTTTTACTCCGTCCCCGTCGATCCTTCCGTCAGTAACTCTTACCCCACCCACCGTCGTCTCACGACAAGTGAAGCTAGCCCAGCAAAAGATGCAGTCCGCAGGTGGTGCCAATTTTCAAAACTTTCCCGGCCATGCCCCATTCTACGGTTTGTAGAATGGGGCAAAGTGGATGCACTTAGACTTTTGAAAACGATAGTACCTCAGAGACGAGTGCCGAGCACCTCAGCTACACCGCTGGAGTCAGACGAACAAAGCAGCAGTGCCTGTCCGCGGCGAATATTTTCAAACTTCTCAGTGCTGTTCCGGCTGCTTCAGTGTAAATTTTAGCTTACCTTTGGCCAAAATATAGACCGATTTGGGCCAAAATTTGAAACATCGACTAATATAGACCATAAAAATATTGACATTCTATATTCTCTATATACCATATGGGATGCCTGGTTTCCCGTGATCTTGAAATCCAATTTCCTGCACGGGGTTTAAATATTTTGGTTTTCACTAGAATGCCACAATCACTCGCTGGAAATCTTTCTATTAATACATTCGCGGAATCCGATTTTTTCTTGACCACTGTATTCAAATCAATACACACTAAGATTTCATGCAAACATACCTAATGAGAGCAAATGTAATAACTATCCCTGCAAACACCTAGCTAATAAAATAAACAAACCGTGATGGACGATAGGTCCACTCCGAAACATATATATCGTTACGATGGTTACGATATTAGAATACACATGACCACCATTATATATAAATACACGAGTCCAATATAAAGGTGCGAGGTTTTACTTTACATCAATTCATCAACACCACCTCATATTTATCGTACTATATACACCTCTGTCGCTCCTCGCCGTCATATAAATTTGCTTTCACCACGTCCATCTTGTATTTTTAACCTTCTTCTTTACCTTA
The DNA here is from genome assembly GCA_963573305.1 of Pyrrhosoma nymphula. NCBI lineage: Eukaryota > Metazoa > Arthropoda > Insecta > Odonata > Coenagrionidae > Pyrrhosoma > Pyrrhosoma nymphula. The sequence continues at coordinate 170,069,034 of OY754327.1, forward strand.
TTTACTAACTTTCGTTCACACGAGCCACAAATGCAGGCCAACCTGCGCCAAACCTAGTAAGTCAATGCTGGTAAAATCAGTTTACCAGTGTTTCTCCAACCTGCATTCATACGACGAACTTGATACTCAAGTTACTAGCATATACGGGTTACTGGCTTTCTAACGTAGTGTAAACGGGGCCAAAGGCACCGCATCGCCGTGCTGTGGCTCGGCCGCAGGCGCGCGGTTTCCAGCGCTGTGTGAAGCGTGGCCGCCACAATTTCGATTTGTCAAATTTTTCTGGGGGGGCACGAGCCTTCTGGGGGGGGCCGGGACCCCCCTAGCTACGCCCATGACAGGGGTGTCTATTCTATCGCCAGTGCTTTTTACTAATATGCCTAGAAAATTATGGGAATGTTTGGAGGTAGAATAAGGAATTGTATGTACCATGAAAATTTGTGCATAACAAAGCTTAATATGGGTGCTATTTGGATGCCTTATATGATCAGGAAATACACCAATTGAATGGAAAGTGATTTTCACAAACTAGGAAGCCCTGGTTACCTAATTTTTAATTAAAACTTGAGGAGGTGGAATGATTCTATCTAGGCAGTGCTGGTATTGGATGTAAATGGGGGAGGTTATGAGGATACTTTTGAAAAAGATTCATTGTGGGAATCAATGACCTGAAAGTAAAAATAACTGAGGAGTTTTCTTATGGAGACCCATACAGTGAGCTTGGGACACATGGTTCCTAAGAAAGGAGGATGAGTGTAGAAAAAACTTTTGAGGAGAGTGAAAAGAAGGATGAGAAAATAGACAAATTAGTTTTGGATATGATAAGGAATAGATACTGATATTGGGGAAAAACCTCAGAAGACAGAAAAAGTGGTAGAAGAGAAATGTTGCCAGTTAAATGTATAGGATTAATGTAGAAGGCAGAGAATGTACTAATTAAGGAATAAGGAGGACAGGAATAGAGATATTAGAGGCAAGAAGTATTAAGAGCTGAAGAATGTACTAGTTTATGTTTTTTTAAGGTTTAACATTTTTGTAGTGTTAATTCAAACTCACAATGAGGAAGCTATGCTGGCTACCTATCTTTTGAGGGCTCCTGGGTTCAACTCAGCTTGATGCCTTATGATCCCCTTACCTACCTTCCTTTCTCACCTTTCGATCAACCTTTTCTCTCAGTATGAAGAGCCCATTTTCCTGATAAAACGTGAAAAATACCATCACATTTTTTTCACATTTACTGAAGTGAATATAATTTATTTTATTTTCGTTTGTGAGTTCATGGATTATCTGAATTATTTGCACCCCAACCATCCTTACAACTCAGAAAAATGTGAAAATAGCAAATCATTCAAACTAAAGTATTTCAGTTATGGATGAAAAATTGTAATTCATTATTCATAATGGCAAATCAATCCCAACCCTGATGATTTGTATTAACTCAGCCTATTTTATATAATGGTATGGCTATTATTGAGACTTAATGTAATGTTTCTTTTTACAGGTCCTTCATATTATCTGTGTAAAGAACAGCAAAATACAAGCCATGAAGATTATATCTTTCCCACCTTCTTGCAAAGAGAGAAATTATTTGGTAGATATTTTGTCTTTAGTATTTGGACTTGGTGCCTGGGTATCTGTGACTGGGTTTTGGGTTGAATTACCAATCTTGATTGAAAATTTGCCTGAAGGCTGGAGAGTTAGCTCCCAGCTATCGGTGGCAATACAATCAGCCAACATTGGTCCTTTTATTTGGGCAGCACTTCCATGGCTAAAAAGAGGGCAGCAAATGAGAGAAATCAGCATTAAAACCAGGCACTATATCACATATGCACTCCTGATATTAGGTGTAGTTGCTAATGTCCTCTTAGCTTTTGAATGGAATTCATCCATAATGATCAGCGGAAGTCTTCACTCTATTCCTTTAATTCTTCTTATGTTCACAGTTGGCTTAATTGGGTGCACATCTCCTGTGCTCTTTATGCCACAAATGGCATTATTTCCTCAGGTACATCTAATATCCTACCTCGTTGGAGAAGGACTTGGAGGATTTGTACCTAGTATTATTGCATTGATTCAAGGAATTAAAGATGGAGGCTCTCAACCTCGATTTAGTGCGATGGTGTATTTTCTTATCATATCCTTTCTTATGATTCTGTCAACTCTTTCTTTCTTTCTTCTCAATAATCTTCCTGCGACCAGGAAAGCAATGATCTCTTCAAATGCTTTTAACTCAACAGTAGTGCATGATAGGGATAGTGATCAAGCTGGAGAAAGTGAGAGTACTGCTTCCTCGGAATCCAATTATGTTGAATGCATGTGAGTATTGTATAAACTGCATTATTTTACAAATAAATACATGCTAGTTTGTTTCCGCAAATTAATCTAATTTTCATTTGCCATATGAAAGAATCCAGTTTTTAAGTTTTAATTTCTCTTCCAGCAAACACTTCAATAGTATTAAAAGAAACCCTTGTAATCCACCCATTCTTTTATCCTATTTATCAGCTCTTATATTTAATTTGAATGTCATTTAGAATTAAAGCATTTAGTACGATTAATACTTAATCCCAGGGGATCATCATACTGCCTTACTTGGCTCATCATATTATCCTCCCCCTAAGTATTCTGGCATGTATCATTCAGGATTCCAAAAATTATCTGTGAATGGGTGTACATATATGTGAGTCTTTTGTAGATTTTCGGGTACATACAGTAAAGAGTTGGGAATGATCAAAGATCAGTACATCTACATCTACATACTACCCCGCAAGCCGCCTCAATAGACGTGTGGCGGGGGGTGTTAGTACACCAGCCGTTTACATATAAAAAGGAAACGCTCTAATGAAATTACGCCTAGCATTTATTATAGTCCCTTATTGTTCGGGGGAAAACGAATTCCCATACCTATCCGTTCGGCAACATATCTCTCTTAATTCATCGTTTCTGTCGGACCTGGAAATATAGTGGGGTTCTAATAGGATGTTCTCCGTGTCGCTCTGAAAGATATCTATTCTCAATTGTTCAAGTAATCTAAGCCTAGCGCGCAGCCTCCGAGTCTCTAGCGGCTCCCAGCCTAATTCGTTTAACATCTGTGTAACGCTGTCTGTACGCCCGTAGCAGTTTTTGACGAATCGCGCAGCTTTCCTTTGTATTTTATTAAGTTCCCGGACTAAGTCTTTCTGCACCGGATCCCATATGCTCGCTGCATATTCAAGGTGTGGCCGGACGAGTGCGAAATAGCACCTCTCTTTTACTTTTTCATCTGAAAATCTTCCCACAATACGCTTGACGAATCCTAGCTTCTTCAGAGCTCTGCCACAAATATTTCTTATATGTGCTGCCCACGATAGGTCCGAAGTTATCGTAACTCCTAGATACTTCACTTCATCTGTCGCCTTTATCTTAACGCCATCCACAGCATATACACGGGGATAGTTGGACGACCTCCGCAAGAAATGTACCGCCGTACATTTGCTCAGATTAAGTTCGAGTCCCCACTCTTGGCTCCACACATGAACGTTGTTTAAATCCGATGATAGAATTTCAAAGTCAGAGTGATCATTAATTTCGCGATAGATGACAGCGTCGTCAGCAAATAAACGTATTTTACTGCTAATTCGAGAGCATAGGTCATTTATGTATATAATGAACAAAAGAGGGCCGATTACGCTTCCTTGTGGGACACCTGATGTCACTTTAACTACATCAGAGTTAATTCCGTCAAGAACTACTTTTTGCTTACGATCACTCAGAAAGTCGCGTATCCAGTAAGTATACTACTGTTTCGTTTAGTCCGCATGACTGTAATTTGTATAAAAGTTTGTTATGAGGTACCGTGTCAAAAGCTTTTTAAAATCTAGAAATAATGCGTCAACTTCTCTTTTCGATTCACCAGATTTGAGAACGTCATGAAGAAAGAGCGCGAGTTGTGTTTCACATGATCTACCTTTCCAAAAGCCGTGCTGAGAGCCATGGAGGACGTTACGACTGTCCAGGAACGTCATGATATTGCTAACGACGATATGTTCGAGTATCTTGCCTATAATCGACGTTAATGAAATTGGTCGATAGTTCCCTGGGTCGTGTCTCTTTCCTTTTTTGAATATCGGTGTGACGTTTGCAATTTTCCAGTCTAATGGTATCTTTCCTTCAGACAATGACTTCTTGAATATTATGCCTAAGAACGGTGCGATCTGTGGCGCTAACTCCTTGAGGACACGCGCGGGTATTCCCTCCGGACCCGGAGATTTACTATTTTTATCGACTGTAGCTGTTTAGTTATCCCATCGCGTTGAATAGTGATTTCTTTCATCGGTTCCTCAGTGAATGAAATTTCAAAATTACATGTAGTATCGTCTGTAGTGTATACACTTTCGAAGTGGGAATTTAACGTGTTAAGGTGTGATTCCTAAGGCGCGACCAGAGCGGCTCGAGTCGCGCGACTCGGAGATTCGATGAACTGCGCATGCGCGAAGACCAGTCGCGCGACTCGAGTCGCCGGTCGCGGCCGCCTGGTATCAATAGCAGTATAGCCGCGCCAGCCGCTGACGTTGTGCAAGGCATTTCCAACCAGGTTGCGCGTGTTCATCGTGGATATGTCGTTCTCCAGCAGTGAAGATGCTACCATGTGCGAATTAGTGGGACAGCATCCCTGCTTGTTTGATTTAAAAAGTAGTAATTACAAGGACCAAAACATCCGCGAGAATGTTTGGGCCGAAATAGCGGAGAAAATAGGAAAAACAGGTGAGAAAAAATCACTTGCATTGCATATATATGTTTATTTTTACTTTATTACAAATAATTTTAGGTGTGTTGTCTCAGTCAGTTCTTCTGGCTTGATTTCTCTGCCACTGAATAGAACCTTGTGGGCTGTTGAAATATCTCTTGAAATCCTCTCTGATGTTAAAGCCCTCCGTGTTTGCGAATCCACCACGTCTTGTTAACGGAATCATATTCTCCGCGGGCTCTATTACAGAACTGTCAAAATTGTAGTAGGCTCTACCGTCTTCCTCTAAGTACGCATCGCGGAGTAGGTTGTGTAAACAGCAAGCTGTCATTATAAGCTTATCACACGTATCAGGACTAATGGCAATCGGGGTATAAAATACTCGAAAAACTTGGCTTAGTAGAGCGAAACTATTTTCTGACACTCTCCTTGCCCGCGATAACCCATAATTAAATGTGGCTTTCTCCACATCTTCTCTAGCCTGAATTTTCGTGTATGGCTTCATGATATGTTCGCCCAAACGAAACGCTTCGTCACCAATGATGACATGAGGGGCAACTATTCCTGAACCAGGGAGGGCAGAGGGAGGAGGAAAGAAAGTGGCACTTTTCAGTAACCTTCCAATGTCTGATTTTTCCAAAATCCCACTGTCTCCTTCTTTGCCATAGGAACCCACATCCACCAAAACAAACTTATGATTTGGATCCACAGCAGCGAGCAGCACAATGGAGAAGTAGTCTTTGTAGTTGAAGAAAAGGGATCCTGATTTTGCAGGACAAAACACTCTCACATGTTTACCATCAATCGCAGACACACAATTTGGGACCTGCCACTGCTTCAGAAATTCATTGGCTATTCCTTTGAGTATTTCTTGGGTTGGCTGAGGCATAAGAATCGGGGGAAGTTTCTCGGCCAAAATGCGTACAGTTTTTTTCACAATCCGGCTGATATAGCTCTCCGAAATGCGGAAGGCAAACGCCAATGATCTGAATGATTCTCCGGTGGCCAAGAACCTATGGGCAGTAAAAGGATTGAATGAGCATTTCTACAGTGACTATTTCAGTGTTTTGTAATGCCTATAAAGTTAACGGCTTGCATTTCAGCGGATGCTTGCAAAAAGAGGTGGAAGAATATTAAAGACACATACAACAGAAGTAAAAGAGGGAGAAAAGTGGGAACTGGCTCCTCATCGCAAGCCAAGCAAACAAAATGGGCTCTTGCAGATGTGCTATCGTTCCTTGATAGTGTGAGCTACGAAAGACAGTGAGTATACAGCAGCCACAAGGTGTCTAATATTACTGCTCTTCCCCCTCGAATTATGGTGGAATTATGAAGTGTAAAATAAATGCATGTTACCAATTTACGTATTTTAGATCTCAAACGAACACTGCAGCAGTAACTGCAGAGGTCATAGATCCGCCTACTGAAGCGATAGACGAAAATATGGAAGAGGAAGCTTCGGCTACCAAGACTTCGACCTCCACCAACACCTGTAATCAGGGCGAGGCTAGCTCGCTTGTCTCACGAAAGAAAAGAAAAACAACCGAAGAGGAAAGAATTTATCCAATATTAGAGGAGAGGTAAAGGAAGAAGAAAAAATTGATAGGAAATTTCGAAACTGAATGAAAACTGACTTTTTGGTACAAATTGAGACCATAAGCATTAAATTAATATACAATGTTTCTTTTGTTTCTTAGATCGAACGAGAGAAAAGATATTTTGGCGAAGTTGGGCCAATCTCCGCCGAGGGCTGAGGAAGACAACATTGATTTGTTTTTTAAAAGCATGGCAATGACGGTGAAAATGTTACCTCCGCCGCTAATAGTAGATGCTAAGAAGCAAATTTTTAGCACAGTCATGGAGCTAGAGGAAAAGGCTCTAGCCATGTCAGGAAAGGATCTGAAGAACTGATGACAGCCAAAATACATTTTTGTAAGATTGTTATTTCTCTGGGTGCTTTTCGCTCACGACCCGGGCCTGAATATATTGTTACAGTCGCAGGTGAACACCATGGAAACAATGAAACCGCATTCATTTCCCCCTCTAATCAAAGCACATTCCCATGCATGTACAGTTGCAACTTCGTCTTTTTCTGGTCGCGGAATTTTCTTGCCACCTGAAACTCATGACTCATCATGTTGAAACCAGGGTCGTGGGCAAAAACTAGCCAGGGGAATGAACTATTTTTCATCGTCATCCTTAAATAATTATTGTAAATCGAATTATATCAATCCAATAAATTCATTCAAAGCATATTTCTTGATTTCAATCAAATTAATGATTAGTCACTCACCTCAAAGTCACTGCTAGCTTCTCGGCAGGAGTTATTGGGCATCTAACTCTGTTACACGGATGACACTTTAATCGTTCTTCCACTAAATTCAAAATGAAGTTAAATTGCAGAACATTTAGCCTAAAAAATTCCCTAAACTTCTTTTCGTCCTTCATTAAATGTCTATTAATCAGTATACTGTAGAAACCCTCTTCTGCTCTTGATTTAAATATTTCATGTGTGTCCTTGCTCCTTCCACTTCGTAACAACAACAACGACAGAATATCGTCATCTTCCTCCTCTTCAAGCATCAGATATCTGATCACTTCACTCCTATTCATGACTTCGTTCATAACAGTCCACGGGAGCATATTACAACGAGTTGAGTGTACCGCGGCGCGACCGATTGAGGAGTCGCGCCGCGTTCATAGGAATGACACAATCGCGAGTACCGCGCGACATTGTCGCGTCGCGACAATGTCGCGCGGCTCCGGCCGCGGCTTGGGAATCACACTAGCTTTGTCAATATTTTCGGTGACAAGTTTGCCATATTTATCAAATAACGAATCTACGGTTGAAGATTTTCCCTGAAGCTCTCTCGCATATGACCAAAAAGATTTCGGATTTTCTTCGAGTAATTCACCGAGTACTTTTTTCTTGAAATTTCGCAATGCAGTACGCATTGATTTCTTGTTTTTTGAGCGTTGCGCAGCGTAACTTTCTTTTGCTTCAAGTTCCTTCGATTTGTCACCTACCGTAGTGGACTTTTTGAGCAAGTTGTACAATTTTCTCTGTGTCTTAAGGTCCCTCCTAACATCGTTGTTATACCAGCGAGGTTCTTTACTGTCGCATTTCAATTTTTGCGGAATATATTCGTTGATTCCCTGTCGTAGAATTTCTAAGAAATATTTCCATGATTCATCAGTGCCTTTATCCTCTGTTTTAGCTACGAAGTCCGTGTACGAATCATTAAGCATCTCGCCAAATTTTATGAAGTTGCATTTATCAAATTAATAAATATTGCGTTTCGGTTTTACAGCTGACTCTACTTCAATTTTTAAGGTTGCAAAAATTGCTCTGTGATCACTTATGCCGTCAATAATATCGAGTTGTTTTATCAACTTTGGATGGCTTACTGCAAAAAGGTCTAATATTTTATTTCCTCTCGTAGGCTTGTCAACTACTTGGGCAAGTGAGTGATTAGCAAGTGTGTTGAGTAAGATCTCGCTGATTTCCCTATTCCTAGAATTCGGTTGTACAGTGTAAGAATCCCAATTTATAGATGGGAGATTAAAATCTCCCCCAATAATTATTACACTTTTACTGTCTCTCACAGTAAATGCGGATATTTGATTTTCTAATTGGAAATAACATCAACTTTGGAGTTTGGAGGTCTATAAAAAGAGCAAACATGTATACACCTTTTGTTTCGTTGTTTAATTGTACACCACACGCTTTCTATTTCATTGTCAGTTATTTCTTGGGCGGTGCTGTGTAAATGTGATTTAACTGCTAGAAAAACTCCGCCACCTGTCCTATCGCTTCGATCGCATCTGTAGATTTTATATCCTGGAGGAAAAACTTTGCTGTCGCTTACATCCTCAGTAAGCCAGCTCTCCGTTCCTATGACCACGTCTGCGTCCTGAAATATATGCTCGATTTCAGCGCGCTTGTTTTTAACGCTACGGCAATTAACTACCATAAAGTTAATGTCACATTTTGTAATTTTAATAAACAGTAGGGGAGAGTTGTACAAAACGGGGACCCTTATTATCTTTTGCTATAAATAATTTAAAAAATAAATATTTCAAGATTCTTTGTGATTCACAATGTTTTTACACTTCTTTGTTACTGTTCCAAGCATACTTTTTAAATTTTGCGTTTTAGTTTTAATCCTATAGCGCAATTAAAAAAAAACCATAATCCCTTTTTATACAACTAGTCGTATAAAATGGGGTACTTATAAAAACCATGAAAAACATACCTACGTATTTTCAAAACTTTTCTTTAATTACAAAGCAAAGAACAAACATTTGAAAAAATTGAGTAAAGCAATTGAGACTAAACATGAATGAACGAAAAAATATAAATTGCTTCTTATAGCACATTTAGCCTACAAATCCACAATAGTCACAAATAAATATGTCGTCTTCTTCTTCAACATTGGAGCTAGCTTCATGAGCCCAGCCTCTGCATCCAGAACACTGGATCCTTTCCTTTTGAATTTACATAGTTCATTGCAAAAAATGCAGGCTGCATCAGCGTCTTCGGCTGATGATAATACATCCTTGTAGTTAGTTGTAGTGGCGATACGCAGAGAATCGCCACACGTTAAAACCGGTAATGGTAATATGTGAAACACCTCTAACTCTCTACAAAAGAAGTGTCAAGTAACGTGTAGTGGCAGTATGCATAGCCATTTTGGCACTGGATAAGCTCAAAATGTCTTGAGACTAGTGAAAAAAATTCTAGCTTTAAAACCCTTATGCGGTGTACAAAACGGGGATGTCTCCGTTTTAGACTACCTTCATTGTCCCCATTTTATCCGCCAGTGCAGCTTACGACTAAAAATGGCGTATCTTAAACTATGTGTGAGATATCTCTACAACTAAAATATTAAAATGTTGCCTAAATGCTAGTAAATACAACTGCAAACTTATAAAATGTTATTATATATCAATTACGGACTTATATATGTTGTTATTACATGACAAACTTGTAAAAAAAAGTCAAAAAGACTTACTTGACTCATAACAACGCAAGAAACAGCCTACCGCAGGCACAACTAGACTCAAACTGCCGTTATACTTGCTGTGGACATTAGTACTGTGGTTTGCCGTGAGTAGAAGCACAAGTCAGGGAAAACCCAACTGTCCCCATCTAAGACGCCGTCCCCGTTTTGTACAACTCTCCCGTAATTGAATTATTTCTATGTAACAAGTATAACATGAATAAAAGGATATTCCATCGTAGGTTTCCGCGGCGTTCAGATGAATTCTTCTGCATTTTCGGGTTTCCACCGCGTAGGTTGCTTTTTAGGACAACAGTTATAAGTTAAGCCACCCAAGAGGAACATCTCATCTGCGGAACGGCGAGCTGTCGGAACTTCGCAACAACAAAGACATTCTTGTACTACCAGCAGACAATGGCAATTCAACTGTCTTGATGACGAAAGCAGATTATGAGACCAAGATTTCTCTCATGCTCCAGGACCCGACGTACATAAAACTGAAATCACATCTGACCGCCAAGATGGAGAAAAACACCAGGGCACTCTTAAAGAAATCATCGATCCCGAAAGAAGAACATAGGAGCCTATTCCCATCTGCTGCCAAACCACCAAGACTTTACGGCTTACCGAAAGTGTATAAGGAAGGCGTACCACTCAGACCAATAGTAAGCCAAATAGACGCACCAACCTACCAGCTGTCCAAGTACCTGGCACGTTCGCTGCAGCCACATGTTGGACAGACATCATCCTTTGTATAGAATTCCGCTCACTTCATTGAAATCTTGAAGGGGGTGACCGTAAGCAAGAAAGACATCATGGTCAGCTTCGACATTTCATCCGTGTTCACCAACGTCCCATCCAAGATTCGGTGGAGATCGTTAAGGAGCTCACATCCGCGGGAGTTCCAGAAGACTTCCCTGAATTGGTGGAGTACTGTCTCCGGAATTCATATTTCCTTTGGGACAAGACCTTCTACGAACAACGCGAGGGGGTGGCCATGGGGTCAACTCTCTCCCCAGTGATTGCCAACCTATACATGGAGAGGTTCGAACAGCCGGCGATCGAGACCTACGCGAAGAAACCTAAGCTTTGGCTTAGGTACGTAGACGATACGTTCGTGATCTGGCAACACGGTTTAGAGGAGCTGAATAAATTCCTGCTTCACCTCAACAATCAGCACCAGGCGATACAATTCACCATGGAGACGGAAAAGAACGAGCAGATACCCTTCCTAGACGTATTGGTGAAGAGGAATGTCGATGGAAACCTGGGCCATGCAGTGTACAGGAAGGCGACTCATATGGATCGCTATTTAAATTCATCATCACAACACCACCCAGCGCAGAAGGCGTCTCTAGTAGCGACTCTGGTACACCGTGCCTACGAACTATCAGATGCCGAGTCCTTAGCTGCAGAAATGAACCACTTGCTGACAGCCCTACAGAAGAATGGATACAGGCGGATCGTGGTCCTGAAAAGGACCGCCAAGGAAGAGAGACGCCGCATTGACTTTACATAGCTGGAACCAGTGAAAAGATATCTCGAGTGTTGAGGAGACATAACATCGTCACTAGATACAACTGCCTAACCAAAGAATCTGATTTACTTCCACGATCAAAGAACAAAATTCCTCAGCAACTCTAGGAGGGAGTCTACCAGGTGCCATGCTCGTGCGGGAGGTCCTACGTAGGCGAGACTTTCAGGTCCACGAAGACACGACTGAAGGAGCATGAAAGGGCTACCAGAAAGAAGCAATTCAGTTTGTCAGTGATTGCTGAGCATGCCTGGAGCGAGCCTGGCTACAACATTAATTTTGACGAGACCAAGTTGGTATCTAAAGAGCCGAGATATTATCCTAGGCTAATAAGAGAAGCCATAGAAATAAACATAACAAAGGATAATTTCAACAGAGAAGATGGTTACCACCTATCCAGTGCATGGAAGAGGATTTGGCGGGAGGAAAATGGCCAATCACAGACAGTGGCGGATACAGAAAAAACTCAAGGGGGGGCGCAAGTTATCGTGACGATTGTAGCTTTCAAACTGACTGCCTGGCAGCGACTCTGCTTCCCTTATATATGTAGCTCGGTTGTTTCGAGAACATTCGGTGCCAGAATGTTCGCTTCCAGACTTTTAAGGAGTGTGAACAAATACAAACAGTAGAATATTCGGGACTTTTCTCGAACAAATGCCAGACAGAATAACGCATCGAGATCACTAGAATGGCCGCGACTTTTCTCGTAGGTTAGCTATCTATGTGCCAGACAGAAACGTATAAAATACGATGACGTGGACGCGCGCGCGTGCTACATAAGAAAGTACAACTACTCGATAACTCGACTCAGAGTCGACTGACGAAAGACACGAACGAATAGTGTGCGGGCTGACTGGCGGGGCCGGCGCGGGCGGTCCCGCAAGGGGGGGGGGCGCCCCCCGCGCCCCCCATATGTATCCGCCACTGATCACAGAGCATGGAGGGAAACAGAAGGCCTATATAAACGCAGCCAAAATGGTGCTGATCCCTATATCTATCTCTCCAACCCCTGCAAAACACACCTCAATTCTTTTTTTTTTCTTGAAAAAATGCCTTAAGAACTTGCTAAATCAGCAGTCACCTGACTTTTAAAACATGTGCCACATGGATTTTTTTCACTCTGAAATTTTTTTTTTTTTAATTTCTTAGGTTCTTGAGATATTTCCTCGGTAAAAGTTGTTTAAAATCCATATTTTATTTTTTAATCATGTACTACACACGCGTGAATAGTAATACGAGAAAAAATAGCCTGTTACTGTGCATGGCCTGGCCTGTTACTGTGCATGCCTGTTACTGTTGATGTACATGAGGTGACACACACTCACTGATTTCTTGCATTTCATTCATAGAACGTTGACGTCTAATCTCTTCTTGACTTTCTCGTACGCGCTTTCTAGATTCTTGAGCTGCTAGATTCTTGTATACTCCTGTCATGCTGCAGCTCTTTGTATCTTGCCGCTGGATTATTAAAAACACCTTGTCTTCGTCAAGTTTCAAATTTGCAAAGCATCTTTGTGTGCTATGTCAAAAAGATCTAAGAGATCTGCTTTTAAGATTCCGTCTTTCATACGACAGCTTTCGAGAGGTGTCTTCAGATTGAGATAATCATAATACAATTTATTAAGTTTTCTTCCAATTGCATCTATTCTTTGATTAGGAATTCTTTCCATACCCCAAATTTCCAGTGAAGCCTCAACAGTGGCTCTTATTCCTATTTTTAAGCACAAATTTTGGTTAATGTGGTGGAAAACAAGTCGTAACATACCTCGTTTTGACAGAAGTCTAGACTTGGGCAGAGACTCAGTAGACTTTCCAATGAGCCACACTTCAGCGAAAGAGTTAATGTAGCCATGGCTATTTATTGGCCTGCAACCAAGAGATTGGTATAAGATCTACCATATTAACCTTACCTAGCAAACATGCACTCCAAAAGGTAGGTAGGTTAGGTGGTTCTGGTAGGTACTCGATATTTCAATTTAAATATTTATTACTCTACCTTTATATTGTGTGATTCATTCTAATATCTAGGTATTATTAATTATATATACCTTGTGTTGTGTATATACAATGCATTTCAGTTTAGTTATAACAAATCTTTAGGTAAAGGTGAGCTTTCGTCCCGCCAGCGTTTTCGCGAATTTCACCCACTTACAATAGAGATATCGGAACCAAATTCACATCACTTATTAAGCAAACCTTGCGCATTTGTAAAATACTTTCAACACAACAATGCATATAGTAACATGTTTTAATGCAATTAATAACGATTCAATATTCCGAAGAGAAATAAACAACTCACAGTTTTTGCTGAAATCAACATAGCACTGTTACTGCTACTAAGGCTCTCCATAAAAAGGGATAATTCTCAGTGATCACCTGACTTCCGCCATTTTGTGCCTGAGACAATGACTGACCATATAATAGAGATTTACAAAGTATGATAATGATACTGACAGCTAGCACAAAATGGCCGCCTGTCAATTTGATGAGAATACCTAGGTAATACTATAGGTTCTCTACTGCTACTGATTTATAGTGTTGTTCTATGGAAATATTTTCTCAGTAAACTCTGAAACATGGTGCTATCTATTGAGAACTGATATAACTAAGTTAAACTTCTTGTCTATTTATAGAACACTGTAATAGTACAGTAATTTTCTAACAGGAACCTGTAAATGACAAACTTTTAGAAGTGATTACAAAAAAATGCTTATTTCTTCAACGCGTTCAAATCATAGGGACCCCTAAACATCATCCTATTGATCCCAATTTCGGCATGGTATTTCAGTTTACCTAGTGAAACAAGGGCAGCGATGTGGAGATGAACATTTTTAACTTTTATTTTTTTCTTGCTATTTTGGACCACCATAGTGCACACCCACATTATTTCCCATGAAAAATGGCTGGAATTTTGGCAGATATCTTGAAAAGTAGTGCGGTACGTGGCTGATATTTGGAAAGTTGAGATATTTTTCTTTATGATGAGGCCAAATTCATTAAATTGTACAGCCATGCAGCTGTACTTCTTGCCGATGGTGAAATAAATTTACTGTTATTATTATGTGAAATTTCATCTCACTCAAACTACTTAAAGACGGCATTAGAAGACGCCTATACCGTCATGTTACGGCGCGGCGGGGCCTGGAAAAAACAGGCCCCATGCAACTAAAGGGGAGGTCTATTCTACCGGTGAATGCCTTAATCGCATTTACAGAGGAGGCGCATTAGACTTGGTTCGCCCAAAACCACGATCATTGACAAGAGACTCATCGTTGCCAACATGTGTATAACGAAGGCTACGGACTCAAAATATGCATTAGAATGTAATATAGGGCCTCTAAAGACTCGGGGTGTGTTCGGGGAGCTCGCTATCGCGCTATTAAGCTAAGCTCCCCCACCATAAATTCCATCATTAGTTTCATTGGCCTTTGGGCAAAATTCTGTTTCAAGTCAATTTTGAAATCGCTGCTAAATACGGCCAGTGCTGGGCGATTTGTTTCGTTTTGACTCTCCCGCTGTATCTCTTGTGATACGAGAGCTGATTGTATTTAAATGTCAAGGGTAATTATTCAGAGGTATTGTTTATTGTCAGGTTCTTAGGGCATCGCCGTCATCCATATCACCTTTGTGCTTTCTTCCCGGTCATTGCATGCTCATCAGTGTATCTATTTTCTTTTGATTGGTCATTTCCTTTTCTGGTATTTAAATTTGAGCGGCGTGTGCACTTCTGCCAATTGCAACTCAAGTTGGACACGGGACACTTCGGGGATCCCATTAAAATTGAAATATCGCGGAGTATGCTCACTGGGGGTTGAAACGGGTATTAATTAATATATGGGGGATAATAATGGGGGACGCGGACCGTCACAATATTCAGCTACTTACCTATCTAAGGTAGGTAATTATTAAATATGGAGCTCATTAGAAAAATGAACATTTTGTTAACGCAGTAAATAATTTTAAAGAATTCATCTTCTTCTTATTTCAATTAATTGCCTTAATTGGGAGCTTAAATACTCTAATCTTTTTAAACATAGTTACCTACAGGTGGTCATAAGTTGCTCTTAACCCTTTAGCTACGAACAACGTTTTAACACGGTGTAAATATTTTTACGCATACGAACGAATGACGTGTGAAAACAGCGTTGCCACTATGCTAGCCTAAAGCAGGCCTAAATCGTGCCTAAAATGTTCTATGTGTAATAAAAGACTTCTTCTCGGGTCGTCGTACCCTTTTTCGGTCCGCGGGAAAGGATAATCTCGACCCTTCGTCGCAGTGCGAGCCCCACTCACAGCAGGTGTCTGCGGTCAGTTGCTTGTTGGTGCAGTGGAACAACAAACAAAGAAGTTTTTGTGTGATTTGCAAATTGAGGGTTATAAGTACATTCCTTATGTTTATCTCTACAACTACTAATTTGAAACGGAGTTCTACCTTTATTTTTAATGTTGTTCGCGTGTAAATGGAATCTCCGAATTCATTTTTTGTTAGTTAATTAGTGATTTTTTCTATGGTTTTAAATTAGTTAGGGAGTTATTATGTTTTTAGGTAATTAACTGAATCTTATTCTTTTATATGAGTTGAAGACCATATTTTTAGTGAGTTTAAATGTTTATTTTTCCCTGTAATTACTCATGCTTATTTGATCTTGACAGCTGACTATTTCAGTTCTCTTTTCATTGGTCAATGGTTTCCGCCTAAAGAATACTGTGATTGCTGACAGTGTTTTGAATCCCGAGGCACACAAATGTCGAAGTTATAACATTCGCTTCGAATAATTTCATACTCCTAAAATCGGGTTATTTTTGGAATAAGAAAAGTAGGAAAAAGAATAATAAAAACCGAAGGCTGGGAAAGTTTTACATAATTAACATACCTATTCGTACGTGATGAATGTGAACTGTGCATAAATTTCCAAAAAATAAGAGTTCCGTAGACCGTACATCTCATGAATTAAACACGGTGAAAATTTATTATAATCGGTACTATAGTACCGATTCTTTGATTTTCGCTCTGATGATGCCAATATCCTGAATTAGGACATTTTAAAATTATAACAATTTTATCTTTGAATAATCATCAAAATCATTTCCAAGTGCGAAATTATTTATTTAACCATTGATACTATTTTTTGTTGCTAGAGAGCTTAATATTAATGGTAGAATTTTGTTTGAAAGGTGTAAAGGAATTGTAAAACTAAAGTAATTCAATTCCGATTAAATAAATATTGAGGCTGTAGCAACAATGTTTTTAGCAAAACCATGGCATAAAAAAATAGTTGACCGCGAACGCATGCCATAATGGGCACCCCAAGCGGAAAGGGATGGAGATTCCACCCGGTGGCCAAGAAAAAGGTTCAACACCCCTCTGGACCCCGACCCAAGTTAGGGAAATAGAGAAGATCCTAGCATATAGTGAAAGCTCCGTACTGGCAAAGCAAAGAAATTTTCCCTGTCCCCGTCGCAAAAGGGTTAAGAAGATGAAAAATATTTTCTCATTTGATGTGTCATATTTTCAGTGGAGGCAGTACCGAGAAGAGAGACAGAATTTCATCTATGATGGATGGAGTAATTGAAGTGGACCTTACAAACCATCAAAATAATTTACTCCTAAAGAAGAAAGCAATAAAAATATTGCTTATTCAGGGCTGGATTTGTTTCTTCTCCAGTGGGTTTCTTCCTGGAGTTTCCACCTATGCTAGTCTTCCACATGGCAACGAAGCTTTTCATCTCTCTTCTACATTAGGAGCAGCAGTTGTGCCTGTTGGCACGTCCATTGCATTTCTGAACAAAAATCATCCCAAACTGGTCACAGTTGGAGCTGTTGCTGCATTTGCTTCCATGCTATCAGTATACACAATATTAAGTGCAGCATACTCTCCAAAGCCACCATTAGTTGGTACTGAAATTGGAAAAATACTAATAGTGAGTACCTACTCTTAACACTTACTAAATAGTATAAATTAATAGTTGTCAATAGAAATTGCTAACAGAGACAAGATGTGATAATTCTCAAGATGGGAGATTGGAGCACTTGCATTGGGAACGACCTTATAAAAGAGAGAAATGACATACAATATACTGGATGTGAAAGTGATTAGAGACATAGAAATGGCAACTCTTTGTAGCTACATTTGGCACAGGGTATTTGAATTTAGTTTTCTTTGTGGTCGGGAGTCTTTGCATCTGTATGGGTGTTTGTTTTACACCTCACTAGGGTCACTGTGATAACTCACAAACCTATTTGAATTAGTAAATGTGTCATTTATTTTATTTCATTTTACATTTTTCACTATATTTATTTTTTTTACCTTCTGTGTAACTGATGGGTCCCTGGGGGTAACGGCCTGCCACAATGGAAGCACCGGTTCCCAATCAGTCACTGAATTTAAGAATCATTGAGCTCAAATTTGGAGGGGTGATCCTCCTATTCATCCGAATGCTGTTGCCACCATCTGCAAGTAGCAGATAGTATGCGAAATGACCATAGCCGTTGAAGAACGTTAAACTTAAACACTACTTCTACTACGGATCTCTGGAGCGAGGTTAAATCTCACTAATCCTGAAAGTATGCATGCCTGTGATAACCTCATACCAGAGTGAAGGAGTGTTTTTGTTAATTAGAGCTCTCCTGTGTATTGTCTCAATTTTACTTTCTCCTTTCCCCCTTTTTTATTACTTGTGCCTCTTAAAATTATGGCTTTATTTTTTGTTTATAAAATTATATGCATGCAAGTTGCATGCATCACTTCTGAATGGATGAAGCGATTAACTTGAAATTTTTGGAAGCATATAGATGATAGCTGTGGGACAAACTTAGCAATATAAGAAAGTCCCCAGGACCCATTGGGACAAGAGGTGGGCTCTGGTGAATGTAGAGTATTGCTAATCTTGGATCATACTATATATGTACACACACATATATGCATTGAAACTTTAAGGTCATGATAAGGTCCAAGAGTTCAGAAGTATGAGTGGGGCCTTGTTTGGCCATAAGGCCCCAAACTGTTGCTTTTTTATCTTACCTTATTACGGATGAACTGATGAGCCAATATGCATATGGTGTACATGATAGCGCTGGGAAGGACATGCCATATAATAAATTCCCAATATTTCCAAAGTGGGCTCTTTGGGTGTTGTAGAATATCTCTACCTGTACTAATATTTTTCATGTGCAATTGGGCATGTTGATATAAATTTAACATAGGAGCATAGGAGAATCCCCCATAGGGGATTTTCCCATGTGCTGCTTTCACATTTCTTAATCCCCTAAGGCAGCAGTCTTAAAGGTCAGACGTTGAACTGATTGCAAGGGTGGGAAAAAAACAGCAGTGTGCAGAGCCTCATGGTGGGATGGAGTCAGGAAGGAAATGGATAGGAAGGGGTTGGATACGGGAGATGCATTTGATAGGGACGGGTAGAGAGAGGGGATTGGGTGATAAACCTGGTATTAAGGACTTTTGCTTATGAAAGATGGATGTGTGGGGTTTGGTGGGGGAAACTGTTGTAGAGTGTAAAATCCCCAAATAAAAAAAAGTGCAGAGCCTAAGGAGAGACTCAGAACCTGAAGGCAAGTGAGCCATTCCATTGAGGAATGAGAGTGACTCATTCACAGATCAGTCTCCCTTTTCTACTTTCCCTACTCTCTTTATCACTGTGTGCAGCCTCTTAGCATCAATTCCCTTGACTATAAGAAACATACCTAGTATGTATGTAGTTGCTTGTTGGGGTATTGTTAGGACTAATAATTTTTCCCATTTGGGAACCATCAACAATTGGAATTTCATAATTAACATCATTTGCACCAATGCCTGACTTATTCCATGCATGTCTTAAGAAATATGATATTGTGTTCTGGACATTGTATGAGGGAGGAGTAACTATTGCATACGATCTGAAGACCATCCAGCTCTTCGACCAAATTTAAGACTCTCAATCAGTTGGTGCTGAGCTATTCATTGTTGAGGTGGGCCTGAAGTTCGTTGCGTATTGTGGGGGTTGAGCAGCTGGAGATTCTTGCACCTTTTACCTCTGTATTTGGTGCTAATGTATCCGTGAGCCTTTGAATCAAGAGTTGGCATATCCTTCATCTTAATTGAAAATAAAACTAAGGCATCACTCTCATCATGTCTCTTAGCTGCTAGATTGGACATATTCTTGGAATTGCATTATTTTCTTGCCTACCAAATGTTTCAAAATCATATGTTGGCATATGAAATTTTTTTACTTAAAATTCCCTGTCATTATCTTGAGCAGTGAATCATATGGTAAATATTAGACTCCCATTTTATGATATAAGACTCATATAACTTTTATCCCCATCTTTCTAGGTCTTAAACTTGGTAGTTTATGCTGGTTTGAGTGCCTATGTGAAAGTCAACTCAGCCCGAATATGCAGGTATATTGAAGGTTCTCTATCAAGAGGGAGTGGTAACACCATAGAAGGGAATGGAAGAGGACCCTTGTTTTGGTGTGGGGCTGTAAGTCAGGCAGCTGCAGCTGCTGGATCTCTGTTAGATTTAACATTGGTGACTATTCTGGGGCTATTCAAATCCCTATAACTAGTGTTGTGTACTATAAGTATTGTTCTTACAAGATTTTTCTCTCTGGTGATAAATTTTGGTACTTGAATGTGTAGGTGTGCACTATTACTTAAATATCTTTTGTTAATAAAACATTTTTTGAATATTTTGCTGCATTAAAATTGTTAGAATCATTGAGTGTCTTTCTGCCACAGCATGCTTATGTGATCAATTTTATATATCATGTATGTGATGTGATAATGAAGAAATAGGCAGTTCCATTTTTTCCTGGTTCCACTGCGTTAGGTTATCTGGATGGTGATAACTTTTCGTAGCAAATGCATGCCACATTTTCATACCAGGTCCTGAAGATGTGGCCTGCATTGGCTAAGAAAAGTTATCACTATCCAGATAACCCAATGCAATGGAACCTGGAAAAATCAGAACTGCCTCCACTACAGCACTGCGAAAGCCTGAAGCAGAAAAATGAAGAAATAATCCATGTTGGCTGTTTTCATTCACCTTGGATCACTTATACAGCACTGTGCTGTGCAATAAGTCATCAATATTTAATATATTAACCAATTTTTTTATTTTCTTCCACCCCTAAATTTTTTTACTGGGAATCACAGGAGAGACCAAGGTAATATGGAGAAAAACTAGTGAGATTTCAGAGGTACGTTATAAGCCTTAGAAATAAATATTCCTATTTGTTAGGGCAAATTGGAAATGCGGATCAGACCCATTTACTTTGAAATGCCATGTGATACCACAGCGAATGAAGCTGGATCAAAAACAGTCCAAGAGTGCATAGCTGGTGCAGAGAAACAACGTTGTACTGTCATGCTAACAGTATTGGCGGATGGAAAGAAGCTTCCGCCATACGTAATATTTAAATGAAAAACACTCCTGAAAATTGTTAAGTTTCCAGCAGAAATAGTGGTCAGGTCGCAAGAAAAGAGTTGGATGGATAATGATCTTATCCTGGACTGGATTAACCTATATCCACTGGATTTAAATCCCAGTGTTTTTGCCTAGATACCGGATTTAAATGGACACATACTCCGAGCAAAAACATATAAAGGGCTTTTAGGGCACACTAGGTGTTTAAAGGTTAAGTGTGTGTGGGAACATTGTCCTGATGGCCTTCTTACACCCCGTAGTATGCTATTGCTGGACAGTTTTCGTGGCCATCTTACAGACAATGTGAAGTAACGCTTAAAAGTGGGAAAGACTGACCAAGTGATAATTCAAGAGGGAATGACTTTTATGCTTCAACCACTTGCTGTCTGCGTCAATCGTCCCTTCAAGTCTCATCTGAAGAGATTGTATTCAGAATGGATTGCATATGCCATTCATGAAACAACATGGATGGGGAGAATTAAGAAGGCCAGCCTAGTTCAAATATGTCAATGGTTATTACCTCATGGAATTTAATTAAAGAGGGAACATTTTGATAATTCGGAATTTTAAGAAATGCTGCATTTCCAACAAATGTGATGGTAATGAAGATAGTATGGTTTTTGGCAGCAGTGAGGATGAAGAGAGTTCCGCTAGCGAGGATTGTAGCACTGGCAAAAATTAAAAGTTAGTAGATCAAATCTTTTTTTTGTTTTCCACATATTCCATGTATTTTTTACTGTTTGAATTTTAAATCGATATTAATATCATCCTTCGAAGGTGCATTTTCAAGATGGTCATTAATGTTGCTATCCTGTTAACCCTTAAGCTGCGGCAGCTAGAGCGCATTTCGTCCACCCTGTGCGGCAAATGTCTATTCGGACGGAGCCTGTCCCTCCTTCCCGCGGGCCGAAGCCGGGCAGTTATATGACCCATGTAACCCCCTCCCGATCCTTTTCTCGGGATCCCAGGGAGTGGGCACCGGAACTTGTCGAGGGATTAGTGGAACTTGGAACTAAATTTGAAAATTTGTTTATAGGCGTAATTGTTGAAAACAAATATGACAATATATTTTCTAGCAACTTTCTGTTTAATTTGATACCAAACACCAAAAAAATCCGTTGATAATTGAGCCGGGCGCGAGCATAAGACAACTAACTTTTGAGACAACCGTAGCCTCTTGAGCGAACAATCGGAAGAAAGGGTCGCACATCATTTCGGTGGTATGCGATTCCTAAAGAGCGTGGGAAGGGACTGGTTTGGGTAAAAAGGGTGGATTCCCAGATGTCCATCGCTGGAAAGAAAGAGTTCGGGCCATAAAAATATGAAAGGACTGAGGGAGCAGGTAGACAGAAAGGGTCAAACGTACAAGAACGTTCTCTCCGCAGTTCCCGGTACAGTCGTACATGTACGTTTCCCGCAGCCTAAGGGTTAATGGTGGCCGTAATCATGACAAAGAGCAATGATGCTAAATCAGTTTTTTTATTTTGATCTTTGTTCTGCTGGTTTTTTGTGAAAAACAGGATACTGTTTCATTGTATTCAGAATATGCTGTTACTTGTCCCATGAAGAATATATAGTGTTTTTAGTCGAATTTTCCAAAATTGTTTTTTCCCAAAATTCATTGCCCTAAAACAAGGTGTGCATCTTACAAGAGGGCGGGTGGTACACGAGAATATACGGTAATTAATGAAGGGACAGGTTAGGGGAGAAGAAAGGAAGGCATGGGCAGGCAGGGAGGGGAAAAGGGGGAAGAAAGGGAGGGAGGGGCAGGCAGGGAGGGGGATTAGGGGAAGGAGTTTAATGAAATACATTGATTCCCAGAGGGTGGAAGGCTTTTTTTCATCCAAATAAAAGATAATTCCACTGATTTCAGTTCAAGTTAGGGGGCGGGAAAAAAGAACTGAAACATTTTAGTAGTGGTTGAAGGATTTTTTGTGGAGCGTGTATCGCAATGGGAAGAGAAGCTGATTGGGAAGGGTTCTTACAATTAGAGCAGTGATCATTGATGCATAAGTTGAGGCAAGTCAAGGATTTGCCAATATAAAAATCCGGGCAGAGTTTACATTGTAAGTGGTAGACACATTACTGGTGATGCAGGAGGAAGGTGAGGGAGAGAGGTGATCATAGGCATACTGTAAAATGGGGTGACTTTGGCCATTTTTGACAGTTTTTTTGTTATTTCTTCGACTGTACAGGTTCCTTCTTCTGATAAAAATTAAATTGGCTAGAGGGAAAACTTAGTTTTTCAAATTAGGTTTAAAACTTTTTAATAAAGCAAACACAACTTTTAAAAAATTAATTTACCGCGGCCGAAGTCACTAAATGGGGACTTCGGCCATGACATATTTTCCATTTGAAGGTTAAAAAAAATCGTATTTTTCTTAAATGTTTGCTTATTTCTGTTCTGTTATCTCACGTATATTAATTTTGTATACCTTGGATAAAAAAAAGTACTAATTAAAAAATTATAGATAAAAAGATTCATGCTTTAAAACCATTCCATGCATGAGTTCCAAATATTTATTTTTTAGCATTTTACCTATTTTGTAAACAACATTTTACTTTATTCTTAACATATTAATAAGTAAAATGAACAATAATTATTTTTTTGTCTATATAATAATCTTAAAAATAAAACAACAGAAAGTTTACTATAACTTCACGTTGCTAAATTAATGCAGTGTTTTACGAATACAGCTTCTCTTTGGAACTTAGTACGGATTATAAATCATGCGTTCCTCACTTTCATCCCTAATTCATGAGGTGCTATGAGAAATAAAAATGCATGTATTTTCTGCTTTGCAAAGCAGTTTTTTACTTTATTATTTCATAAACAGGATGTTCGAGTACTATGAGCAATAACTATTTTTTATACACATTAAAATATTGTTTGCTAAAAAACATTTCACTCCACAAACTCAGGCTGTACATCAGAAATAAACAAATTGTCCACGTCGGATGTCTCTAGGTGCGTTTAACTTATGAGCTATTAGATTTAATAAATAACTGCAATAACTTCAACTTCAGCAAAAACAAAATTAGTGTTCTTTACATTTTCTTGTTTTCTTAAAAAAGATACTTCAATAAAATCATTTTTTTATGGAAACAACTTTGCCCACAAACATTCTGTCTCTTTTATTTATCTCAAAACGTGCTAAAACAAAGTTACCAACACTAAAATCTCTATCCTCACTGCTATAACTCCAGCTCTCCATAGATGTAGAAGGCAATGGAGAATTTGGACCCACAACAGCATCTGTAATGTTTAATTCCACACTCCCCGTACTCTCAGTAGAGGCACCTCTAACGTCCAGCACACTGACACCTTTTCCTGCGGCCACTGGTATTCGTTTTCTCCGACTATTTCTTTCGGGAGCTTGTAGAAGCCGAGCATCTTGCAGAATGTACACAAATGCATTCTTCCATGATTGCTCTGATTCCTGGTCCTCTTCACAACTCTCAAAATGCAAATATTTGTCAAGCACCTTCCTCGGATTAAAAGGTGCAATTACTGCACTATAAACCTTGCGCGAATGTTGTCCTCTAGAGAAGATCCAATTGAATCCAGAGTTGATCTGAGCATTCGAGGAAATTCCCTTTTTGGTAAACACCAACATTGCATTTTTTCCAGCTGTCAAGACATTTCCTCCAGGCTGCCTTAAGGGGTCTGAAAAATGCCAAATCCAATAGCTGGCACAAATGAGTTGAGTTTGGAGGGAGAAATGCAAACCGAATGTTGAACTCACCGCACAGTTTTAAAACTTCCATTGATAAATGGCTCGACAAATTGTCTCCAAGCAACAATTTTAGGCCTGGAAGGTATTTCATCATAGGTAAGCATGTATTGACAAACCAATCCTCAAGTATTGCCATATCAAATCATCAGGATAGGTTTCTGTTATAGCGAGCCCTGAAAACTCCTCCTTCAATCCAAGTAGGATACAGATACCCGGCCTTATATTCGGTGTATGGGGGCAACAATACTCCTTGCAGAAGCAGCCATCGTAACTCGTATACTTGTTTTGGATGAGTCTTTTACGACCTCTTGGTGCCGTATCCCCCTTTTAACAATGACTTTGGTTTTACCAGGATCACCGAAAAAATTGGTTTCATCATAATTGAATATATGTATTATCAGGGGGGACCCCTTCAAGGGACTTCTGTCCAAATCATTCTACTCATGAAGGAGCTCAAACCCTTTTTATATTTTCACCGAACCTCAGTGTTAGTATTTTGTTTCTACCTATGAATCCCCGAACCCAATCCAATCCAGGACAGTTATTACGAAAATATTTGACAGTTATATTTTCATTATTCAATTAAGTTTGAACTAAAACTTTTAAATCTCTGATTTTAATTGGGAACCCCCACTCGGCACATTTTAAGAGTTCTTCGACAAGTTTAGACTCCTCTTCATGATTCAGCACAGTTTGGCTACCTACTTCTTTGATGTGTATTCCGGAGAGTTTATCTTGGAGAGTGCTCCTCGGGACTTGGTAATGCTCTACTGCCCTTCAGATTGACATTTTCCTTCTCTTGATTGCATCCAATGCGTGCTAAAGATGATTTTCATTGTATCTCAGGTATGGACGCCCACCGTGGGGTTTCTGGTAGAATCCTGGGCATGGCAGAAGTCACCTCACAATATTGTGATTATGTATTACCCTTGAAAGCCATATTAATCAGAGTTAAACCTGAATATAGTACCGTATTTCTCTGAATATAAGCCTCACTTTTTTCCCCGATTTTGGGGCCTCGAAATGTAAAAACAGATATAAAATTCTAATGCCTAATACTGTAGGTAGTACGGGATGCACTAAAAAGGGTGCGGCTTAAATTTGCGTATTAACTTTTTTCCCTGTTTGAGTCCCTAAAAACGGGATGCGGCTTATATTCGAGTGCAGCTTCTATTCGAAGAAATACAGTAATTTTCTTTATATTCTGTTTGTCAAGAATATAATGAAGTAATAAGGAAGTTTTCATATACCTGATGTTAACAGAGATGATTCTAGACTGAGGTTTTTAAGGCTTTTCAAAAGAACACACGAATTCTGTCTGACCTTCCGAGTACAATGGTATCGCAACAACTGCGAAAAGCAAGGGTGGACTGCTTGTGATATCCTCAAACAATGTTAGGAAGGGCGAGGATGAAACACTGGTTCGTACATATTAATGCATTGTGCTACAAAGTTTCAATTTTTGAAGCGGTGTGCTCATTGCCGAAGTCACCCCATATGGCCGAAGTCACCCCATTTTCGGTATCTAGAAGCGTCTGAAGGGGGAGGTCACCACCACTGAAGGGGGGGGGGTTTACATGGGGGGTATTCCATACCCCCCATGTTAACTTTTTTATCAATAGGGGAGTTACAACCCCAAACCCCCCCTGGAGGTGGTGGAGGTGATGGAGGCATTGGTAGGAGTGGGTGAGCTAAAGATAGGATATAGTTTGTATCTAGCACTATTACAGGGGGAGGAAGTGGGTTTGGAAGCAACAGGGGTTTTGGAGAGGGGCTTGGTGGATGGCCGCCTATAGGTGATTGAGAGAGGCTTAGAGAAAATTTTGGCAGTGGAAGTGTGGTTTTTAAGGATGAGATAGAGGTCTTTCAAGTAGGGTGACCAACTATGTTTGAAGAAAATAAGGGAGATTTCTATATTCTAGACCAAAAATAAGGGAGTTTTAAACATGGCAAAATTTCACAAAAAAGAAAAAACAATGCAGTGTTTGTATAAAAAATTAAAAATAACTTTATTCCATACTTTAAGAAGACCAAAATATGCTTTGCAACAGATTTTGCTTCACACATTAGTTTGCCATCACTTTTTTGCAAATTCTAAAAATTCAGTGCAAGAATGCGTGAAGTTCATGGCAACTTGTAGTTCCGATTTGATCAGCTTTGTACTGCTCCTATACCTAACATCTGTCCACTTGTTATTCATAAGAGAAAATACTCTCTCTGTATGAGAATTACTACCTGGTGTGCTCATAACATAGCCTACCAACTTTCCCAAGTTTTCAGAAGTTATATTGCTCCCATTTTGCAAGATATGTATACATAAACTTCATTTTCTTTTTTGGTGGCGTTTTAGATTCATCATCACTGCCCATTATTGTATTATAAACTCTTGCCCCTATACGGCTCACAGGTTATGTAGAGTAAAACCACTGAAACTAAATCACGCCAAAGCACCACCAGCTGAGCAACACAAAAAACTAAAGAAAGTAAGTAAGTACGCGTTCATTGGTTTAACAGATAAGGAGATATAAACTATTGGTTGGTCATTTATAAACGAGATAATCGATAGAAAAAACTCAATAAAGAATCAATGGCGTCTGCTCTCGAACATTTAAATGAATTTCGACCGTGTGTGCAAAAATTAAAAGATTGAAACTGAAGGATTTTACTTGACAAAAAAATATGGGAGAAATTCACCCAAAGAGACCGAAATACGGGAGCCGGGAGATCGTGCAAAAACAGGGTCAAATACAGGAGATCCTGGGAAATACGGGAGAGTTGGTCACCCTACTTTCAAGATGGAATTAAGGAAACTGTAAGCCTGGGAAATAGGTGGTACATACAAATGGAGAGGATGTGGGAGTATTTGGTGGGAGGAGGTTTTGTGGAGTAGGAAATATATATGCTAGCAGATCATGACTTGCTGATTCAAAAAAATACAACTTTTAGATTTACACTTTTTAAATACATTGGTACATAGTTTAAAACAGGGATATTACAAATGCTTATAACATATTTTTATTGAATTAAAATGTATCAATGATTACAATTTTAAAATTTTTTCATAAAATTATAAGTTGTGATTGCAAATATTTTTTGACATTTATTCATCATCAGCCTTAGACAGGATTCCAATAGAAGCATCCAAGGTGACATTATCTCCTGAAATTGAAACAAAATAATTGAGCACACCACACTGAGATTGGTTTTTCATTTTTATTGACTGTTGCATAAATCAATAATGAGATAAAATTTAAAAAATGGGAGTGAGTGTGAAATTAAATTTTACTGCTAAGAGTGTAAGGTGGCCTTCTTTCAGAAACAATTGCAATTTTTTGAGAGGTGTATCTTTTTGATATTAGGGTAATCTACCAGTTATGGTAGGTTTAATTACACTAGTGGAAGAATCTGTGTTGAAACCAGCACCCTCGTGACGTCACGATTTGGTAGCACGGACATCACCACCTCGCGCTTTCAGCTATCACCAGAGAGGTGAGGCTCGAGATGCTAATAGCGCTTACTTGCTCCCCGAACGCTCGTCGTCTGCAGACACAGAAGAAATGGCTTCGTTGAAAAATTTTGTTTCTTTGTTTGCTTTCCCTGTTTCCATTTCTAGCATTTTATTTATAAGGTGCATGAATTCTAACATTGTACCAAATTAAAATAACTAGACTGTAGATTAGAAGAAAGGTGGAGTTCCTCCAAGGAGGAGCTAA
Organism: Pyrrhosoma nymphula; assembly: GCA_963573305.1. Taxonomy (NCBI): domain Eukaryota; kingdom Metazoa; phylum Arthropoda; class Insecta; order Odonata; family Coenagrionidae; genus Pyrrhosoma; species Pyrrhosoma nymphula. The sequence continues at coordinate 170,097,166 of OY754327.1, forward strand.
GGCACTTAGACCTAATGGTCCATTGTGCCAACCACCATGTTTGTATTCACCCATAGAGTCCAGTCGCCCTGCTAAAGGATAACATGTCCTCTATGGGGATACCCCAGACTTCATCTAGTTCTAAAGATGGTGAGCCCAGATGCCTAACTGTAGTCCTCATCAAAGCAGGACACTTGCAGAGTACGTGCGATGATGTTTCGTCCTCTTCCTCGCACCATCTACATTTCGCCGAGTCTGTGATTCTCAGGAGATGGAGATGCCTCATAACCTGATAGTGTCAACTAGACTGTATATTCCACACAATTCTTTAATGGTAAACCCCGACCGGTTTCAACACTTACATGACATTCCCTTGAATTAATCCCCTTGAATTAATTCCCTTGAATTAATTCCCTTGAGAATAACATGAAAGTGTTGAAACCGGTCAGGGTATATCATTAAAGAATTGTGTGGAACATACAAAGTCTATTTATTTTAATATGAACTCTAAGTTCCACAAAGTGCACTCACGAACCATGGAAGATATTGTACCAAAGTGAAGACCTATGCAATTTAAGTGTACATCGTGGAATTAAGGGTATAAACCTCGCGATTACTTCCTCTTATTTCCGACATAATATCAATGATTTTTACGTAACAATGCCCTTTGTCAGATCATAGCATTATTCTGCCAAGAACCACAGGATTGGACATGTGCGCATTCATAGTGAGGGTCATTCCATGTCAATTCAACCAATTATAATTACGTAACAATATAAAATATCCTTTTCAAATTGAAACCCACCGTCTCGGATTTCCATGAAAATTACTGAGGGCATACTTTTTGGCGAGAATATAGTTACAAAGTAACATTTTAGCCTCCTTCATTCTATAGTTTCCAAAATATAGACAATTGAAATTTAAAATTTTACTGCCCAGCTCAAGGTGATTTACAGTTCTTATATTGCCCAGCTCATCCATCTGAAAAATATTGAATTTCTCTCATCTGAGGTGAGTTACTTTTTAAGAATTTTACTTAGTGATGTTGCACTTTCAGAACAAAGGCCACGTACCATGGTTAAGGTCAGCAGATATAAATCAGTGAGATGAGGTCGTGGGAGTACCATTGGCCTATAAGTTAGTCAAACAATTAGGGTGTAAAATGCACGATTGGTTTGTCCAGTAGATTTTTTAGTGACAATTATGTGGAATTAATTTATTCATTTTGAGACCTAAATTCTAACAGTTCATTCAAATTGATGCTATGCATAATTGCAGTTCTGCTCTATCAGTAGTAACCAACTTTCTGTATTGTACTGCAAAATAGGGATCATAATCATAAACTTTTTTTTGCTAAATGTCCTTAAGCCAGGAAAGATATGGACAGTTAACTGTGTATAATAATTAGTACATTTTCTCACTACCTTAGGCATTCTATATTTTTTTTGTCACAAATGATAATATCCATTAATTCCTGGGATGTTCTACATAACATGTGCATAGACTCAAGATTAAATCCTTATTTTGTCTGTATTTCTGCAATGGAGAAAACAAAGTTTATATCTGGATAGAACATGAAAAATAGAGGATACTACGTACAGATGTCTGCAGACTAACTACCGATATTTCCTTTATTAGATGTATAAATGCATTTGTATTATTCTCAAATGTACTCTTTTTTGTGCTAGGAGGGGATGCATCGGTCCATTGCGGCATAACCTCTTCCACATAGTTGTGAAGTCTTGGCACTTTCCGTCGTCTCCTATCACGCAAAAGATGAGGTACCAATCTAGCAACCATATTTAATTCTTCATTGCTGCTATATTCCGAATCAACAATAAATTCTCAAAGAATTAGATTAATTCCAAACAGAAGAGCCATCTGTTAACATTTACTTCTACTACAGCCGCCATGATGAAATACGCAGTATTTTGCATTCAGGGAGCTTCGTAGCACGGAGCACCAAAAGCCTACCTGAACGGCAACCTGAGCATGTGGCACTAATAGTGCAATAGTGAGCTCCCCAAACACACCCCTTGAATCTCTCTTGAAGTTGTGTTGAAAATTGAAACATGATTTCAACACAGTCTCTGTTGAGACTCCCTTGAAGTTTTATGTTGAGACTCTCTTGAAATTCTCTTCAGTGGAGCATTTTCATTGCATTGAAATCGAAAGAAAACAAGGGAGTTTGGAAGTCTCCCTTGCTCTCTCCACTGAAACTCCTTTGCTGTAAATAATAAACTCCCTTGCCAACTCCCCTGAAACTCTCTTGCCCTCTCCACTGCTCCCTGCTCTCTTGAAATAAAAAATGATAATTTACATTTAAATGCTATTAATGTACTATTACGTGACAGCATGCTTTAGTATATTAAATTGTTCTACCTTGTATCTACCAAACTACAGTGTATCTATCTCGCATAATCAACTACCCTACGGCTCAGTGTGCATATTCTTGCACCCAACATCGAAATACCAGCATCAAGAAAGTCTTATATACCTGGCCACTTCTGTGGGTTAATGTAACTACGAGAACTAATTATTAAATGGCAATTCTGTGATTGTTTGAGGAAATACCATCACATCACGATAACAGATATATTTGGCTTAAATTAGTTGAAACCTATATTGCCACATAGTACAAATATAAATGCAATATTACTGAGAATAAACAAGATTTTTCCAAAAGTGAAAGTTTCTCAGGTTTCACACTGGGTAAGATTTTTTAAATGTATCAACGTTTCGACGGTTGACTCAGCCATCGTCATCAGGATAATGAGTTGAGCAAGGATGCTGGCGGTTATATATAGCCACAGATGCCCCATTGTTGTGGAAGCCGTTACGCGTTCTTTGAATTTCTTCAATTACTGGGTGCCAAGTCCTACTTAAGTTGAAGCCGTTGTCTCTATTGATGTTATTTTGCTCCATCTGTATCAATATCGCATCTTTCGTTATTCTTTCCCAATACTTGGACGCCCGGGAAAGTAGTGTGGAATTTGGGAAATCGACACAATGTCCATAGTCAAGGCTATGCTATGCTAATGCAGACTTTTCCGGTTGAAAAAGCCTAATACTTCTTTCATGCTCTTTGATTCTTTTCTCGATGGTCCTTCCTGTCTTGCCAATATACGCCCTACCACACTCGCATGGTATGCGGTATACCCCTGTTGTTTTTAGGCCTAGGTTGTCCTTACAGGTGACGAGAAAATTTTTGATTTTAGCAGGCGGTATATGAATCGTTTCCACTCTGTGTCGTTTTAATATCCTCGATATCTTGTTTGATATAGATGATATATAAGGAAGGCAAGCCTTAGCGATGGGTTTTTCTTTCTCTTCCAACATCTCTGCTCCATTGGCAGTGAACGTTCTTTTTAAAGCCAAATTTATTTCTCGTAGGTTATAGCCATTTGTGTGGAAGGTGTCTTTTAGGTGTATTAACTCTGTCTGAAGGCTGTTGGAGTCCCCAATGGTTTTCGCTCGATGGAAAAGCATAGTGAGAACACTCCTTTTCTGCGCCAGATGATGATGGCTCCTCCTGTTGAGGTATAGGTCGGTGTGTGTTGAAACCTTAAATCCTTTATAAGATTTTTCCAATTCCCTCACATTTGTTCACATTTCAATCAATATGTAACTATAACTTGTGGAAATGTTGAAAGGAGAAAATTGCTGAATGTACCAATAAACACATAGAAACAATATAATGTATAACAGAAATTAATTATGCACAGCTCTCAGTGAAGTGTTTACTGGCTGAACTAAAGTCTATCCTAATCGTTTGCAAGCTTCCCATTTTTGCCAAAATTTCAGGCGAAGGATGAACCACAAGCTAAACAAACTGGGTTAATGCTACTTAAAATTTTTTGGCAATTAATAATGGAGCTTGGTTATGAACCACAAATGAGGAGCCTAGATCCCAAGAGGTACAAGTGACAAAAAGTTAATTTTGAGTACTTCAAGTTTAACCCTTTGAGTGCCAGGCTCCTCCCGTCTCTCGCCAAAAGTGCCGGAAGCGCTATCGCGCTCCATCTGCAATGTCACTATTTCGTATATTAATATTTTTTCAAATATTAATATACAATAAAATCATTAAATGTAATATTTCAAACGTTAAATCAAATATAATAAAGATTTCCTAATTTTTTTGTAAATGCAATTTTATTTATGTATGAAGAATAATTTTTTTCGTAAACTACTGCAAAATCACCAAAAATTCCACGGCAATTTTAGCATAAAACCTAAGAAATTGGTTGGCACTCAAAGGGTTAAAGTTCAACTTTTTGATGTTGTCCAATGTGTTTCTTGAAGTAGATGAAATTTACTCCACTAATTCTCAGCACCCATCAGTCATTCACTTTTCATATTTTATATTTTTTCTACTTATACCCTTTGGCCACAAAAATTTAACATAATTTAAATTTTCTGCACTTAGCTCGAAATAACGAAAAATGTCACTTGTACCCCTTGGCTTCTAGGCTCCACAAATAGAGAATAATTTCCTTTCCCCAGTTCTCAAAGCAAATAAGTTTCAATAAAGAAATTATAGTTTCCACATACTACCTACTTGTAAGTATCGAAGTAAGTCAAGAGTGTTTCAACCAAGATCAAGGAAGTGCCAACACACTTAAAAATAAGACAGTTCAAGGCAGAATTTCAAGCGAGTTCAAAGCAGTTTCAACAAAGCCACATGCTCCTGCCTTTGGAACAAGAAAGACCTACACAGTTCAAAGTAGTTTCAATACAGATTAAAGCCCTTCATTACGGTTTCATCATAGGTTCAAGAAGCTTTCAACACAAATCCTTTAAAACATGTAATAATCCCAATTTACATCCATAAAAATAAGATCTAGTTATAATGAATTCTTTTACCATTCCCTCCCCCGATGGCATATTAAATGGAACCATAAACACTTCCTGCCAATTTAAGTTTCTAATGGACTTCCTTTAGTATCAAGTGTACTCAGCATAAAAATTTTTTTGAAACATGATTTTCTTTTAACTTTGTTAGCCTGACATTATTGTTGCTGTGATAATGAGGGTAGTGGATACTTGGTGACTGATGCTTTAAAAGATATAAATGCCTTCCACTCAGTTTAATTAAAAAAAAACGTATTTCCATTTTATTTTAGTTCTTTAGTTTAGTTAAACTATTATACAGTTGCAACAAAGATTTTAGAGCCGATCCGATCAATGCAGTGACAACCTTTATAAATTGGATGTGGTGTAAAATGATCTCTTCCACAGAAATTAGATGCATTCTTAGAATCAACAAAACTTATTTATCCTGGTGCCACAGTCTGATGTGGACCTTGGTTTTTTTATTGGTATTCATTAGGATAGAGGATTTAATCCACCAGAGATTAACATTATATCTATTTTGATGACAACATTTTGTACTTTTCCAAATTTTTTTTATGTATGATCACTTAAATCTTCGGGAAAGCACAAAGTTGTGTTATTGCAATGATAATCCATCACTTTCATGAAGCCATGCCTTAAATCATCCATTATACACATTTTAATATGAATGCACATTGCAGGTAGAACTCCATTGGCATATTTTTAAGGATGCACAAAAACCTTAATGACTCCTCATTAGTATTAATCTCCCAATATGCAAAAATATATTAATGGCTATTGTTACATTTATGGAATGTCCATAGGTACCTGTTTTGAAAATATCTGTAGCTGATGAAGCTCCAACAATGCATGGCAGTCCATATTCTCTGGCAACAACTGCACCTGAAATATTTATTAATATTTTAACTAAAAACTATTTTGGTTGGTAAACATTTATCTCAAAATTTCAAACTGATGCTGTTATCTTTTATGCTTTGCAGCAAAATATGGCAGTTATGGGCAAGACAATTTTGACAAAATCACATGCCAAATTAAAGTAAGGATAAGAAATTTCTTCCTGTGTCAATCAATGTCACAAATACTAATTTAAGAACTTCAGTCTCAAATGATAAATTACTAACAGTCTACTGTGTACATAGTGAAATATAAGGTACAGTAGAACTCCAACTATCCAGATCAATTGGGACCAGAACCCATCCAGATAATCAAATATCCGGATAATTGGATATCTCACAAAAAAAATAATTTCTTTGAAAATAACTAAATTTATGTATAATGTATTAATTTAATGACTAAAAAAACAATGCTGTTTACATTTGCGAGTGAAAGGCCTATCCCAGCTAGCACAAATCCATCTATTGACTTAAAACTTCCGTCAAAATGGCATCATTTTAGAAGCAAAGTGTTGAGCTACTGGTGTAAACATGATGTAAACATCATATCGATAACTCAGCAAAAATAGCATAAAGGTTGTAAAGGAAAGAGCAACATGTTGCTGTGTCTACGAAAATGTCAAATATATCCATGAAGCTCTTAAATTTCATGGCCGTGGCCAATTGCACCGTATTGGGCCCTCCCTTGGGGCCCAAGGAAGGGCCCAATACAGTGCACGATTACTGCATATTGATTGTTTGCCAGAAGATTCCATCTTTTAACATATTCGCTATGGATTGATATCAGAAACGACCAAATATTCAACAAAAAATATGCCACGGGAGAGCCGCAAACCCTAGATCCTTTAGATCGTTACCCGTACTCTCCTACCAGCACCTTAACCCACTCCGCCACGGTGGCACTTGGGGTTTGCAGAGGCTAAGAACTGCTTTCCCCTTCCCTCGTGGCTGCAAACATTGTGTTCACTTGCAAACTACCTCCAACCGATGTTATCGTGAATCAAAACGTAGATGATTCAAATGAATTAATGATGAAAGAAAAGTAGAATGTATGGAATGGATGAAAGAAAAGGGTGACGTTACATGATGAACTGACGGGGAAGAAAACCATACAAAACAATATATAATCAAAATAAAGAAGTAGGTATCGATGGCATGGAAAAATCATTGTTTTTGGTAAAAAATATATTCACCCACAATAAACCGTATAAACGCATGTAAGAAAAATTTTTGTTGTAGTTGAAGAAAAAATTTTGAGTTTTTTTTTCTTCTATTGCGAAGTTTTGCGGGCCTAACTGCGAACTTTTGGCCATTTTAAAAGCCTTCCGCTCGCGATATTCTCTTCTAATTTATGCGGCATTTTTCATAGGCAGATATAGACCCCGGAGGTAAGTATTCACTTGGATCTGAGGTTTCCGCGGCGTTTCTCCATATTGGTAACGGCTTTCGGGCGTTCCTCTACAAGACAACGCGGAGGAACGCCCGCGTGCCCGAACGCCGCGTCACCATTTATGCCACTATTTACCTAGTCCAAATGACTCATGCACAGAGAAAAGACAACTGGTTTTCCCCCGCAGGTAATGCTTGTAGTAGACTCCCTCGCGCGCCTTACGGATAGCCCTCTGACTGGGCAACAGCGCGCGCCTCTCCCTTTCTCTTCCGTGCATGCTCCTGGCAGTTGAACGCGCTCTTTTTCCAAAATAAATGTTAATCGATATTGATTAACCAACGAATTCCTTTAAGATTTTTATAAGTGGATGATGATGATGATGAACTCGAGAGCTTGGAGAAGGTCTAAACGGCGGTTTTCAGGGATGCGTGGAACGGAAAATAACGGATCCGTGCATTTGCATCTATAACTAAAATACTAATGCATTAAATAATATGAAACTTCGTATAGCTGTTAGGAAAGATCTTTGCTACAATATTTGTAAAGGAAATTTCGATATCTTGATCTGTGTTGTTATTACGAAGCCGTAAATGCGATGCATCCGTCCGGTACCCGGGAAAATGCGCTAACATTCTGTTTTTAAGCACACACTGAAATCGATATAAACGGTAAAATGTTTTGTACACCATCAATAAACGCAGAAATAAACAAGCTTTAATTTTATGTACTTCATTTTAAAATCGATTGAGCCATCTCTGACATATTAGCCTTCAAACTCGGGTGTCGGAATTTTGCAACGGACAGATTCGTGTAAGAGGCGCACCCTCATTTTCGGCTGCGATTTCTGGGAAAAAAGGTGCGCCTCTTACACGAGTTTATACGGTACTAAATAAGGTTTTCACGATGATCAGGGGTACAGAATAGACAAAGTTCTTTGATAGGTGCATCGCTTGAAGTAACATCTATTCGTAGAATAATATAGCTCATCTTTAATAAAGTTTTTCCCATGAAAATGTGAAAAAACGGGCAACCCTGACATTTAAATACGCATAAGTTGTAACATCTGGACTTGTTTAGGCCCGAAATTTACGCCAGAAGAACATGTGTTAATTAAATGAGCAAATTTTGGACTTTGGTATTCCTTACCCCATATTTCGACCAAGGGTACACGATTAGTATATTTCGCCCCATGCTGTATGGGATAGTAGTCAACTACGCAGATAATTACGTAGAAATCTAGTAATGATCTACCACTGCGAATCCCCTCTTAAACTTATGCTGCACAATTTACTGAATACAAAACTGAGTCATTCTACCAAGCTAGGGCTGAAAAAGAGGCTTCATGTCTGCAAATAACTGGCCATCGTTGTGGGGCTAAAAATGGGCAACAAAATTACGTCACGTTGACAAAAATTTTGGCTCAACAGATGTACATAAAATTATTGCTTAGTCAATGATCCCTCGTTTACATCAACGGGTTTGAGTGTGCTAGCTGGGTATGACTCATTGTTTGCCTAGGCAGTAGCACTGTCACTACACTACATAGTTTCGCTTTAGGAAGGGCCCAATACAGTGCACGATTACTGCATATTGATTGTTTGCGAGAAGATTCCATCTTTTAACATTTTCGCTACAGATTGACTTAAGAACGCTAAAGAAATAGATGTACTGACACCCATAACTGTCGAAAAAAATCAATGGTATAAATAATGCAATACACATTTTGGAATAGCCTATTGCTGTGAATGTAAAAGCCGATTTTCCAGGATTATTTCCCCTGGATAACTGACAATCCAGAGCGATCTGGATAATTTATGATCCAGAATGATGTGGATAATTGACAATCCAGATTGTTAGAGTTCGGATAGTTGGAGTTGTACTGTATATAAATAGTGAAATTTCTTCGTAGTGAAATAAGAATTTTGCAATCCCACCAAAAGGGGTACAGTAGATACTCGACAATACAAAGCACGAAAATACAAAGTTTCGATTATATGAAGAAAAACTTTGTCGGTCCTGACTCAAAGCCTATACTATTCAAAAATACGAAGTTTCAAAAATACAAAATTTTTCAAATTATAAAGCTCGACCCCAGGAATAAATGGAATTCATTTTTACAAACCATGGGGAAAAACTGTGTCAGCAAAACTCTTTTCTGCATACTGAAAGATGGAAAAATGACACGATAAAAATGATGGGGAATAGGACAGTGTGGTGTACGCACGCAAATAAGACACCACTTTAATAAAGGTACTCACTGGCTGCCGGTCGGGATACGAGTGGCATGGGACTCAGGTAGCAGTCGGGAGAGGGAAGGTTTGGAAAAGGTCGCGTGCCAGTTCCGTTTATTCAAAAGAGCATCGAAAACACTGACAAATACATCACAACTCCTCCCTCTCAATTCCTTACATATAAGTACAACAAAAAAAGGTTCATTTCAACATCATTACATTAAATACAATATACTGGAAGAAATACAACAAGTAAACATGTACCATACCATACAACAAACAAACTCAAATTACCATTACAAATTAAGGCGATCAACAGGCCTCCTTAAGCGCTGAGGGTATCTCTTACCATCAGCTGTTCCAGAGATAGGAGCATTACACTGGGCATTGGGTGGAGATATATCTGGACATTGAAGGGATGGAGGTGAGTGGCTCAAACTTGATGTAATAGGAGTGGTAGGGGTAGGTCTCTCAGTTGGTCTAGGGACGTCATTATCACTGAGACGGACTGAGTGAGGAGAGTGGTTGTATTGTTTAGGAAAACTTTCTGCTACCAGCTAGCTATTAACGTTACACTCATCTGGTACATTTACTGTATTGTCTATGACAGAGTCAGAATTTAGCCCTACGAGCTGATCAATGTGTCTGTTACAAACAAAACCAGATTTTAACATTACTGAATACACAACACTACTAAGTCGTTTTAATACAATGCCTTCCACCCACTTATCTTTGAAGCGATAATCCCTAATTAGGACAGGTTGATTTTCGAATAATACCCTAGTTTTCCTCCCACCAAAATACTCTTTTTGTTTATCTTGTTTAATTTCCACCCTCTTGACAATATTAGGCTTTAATAGATCTAACCTGGATCTTAAGGGTCTGCCAAACATTAGCTTGGAAGGAGTTTCATTGGTTGTACTATGAACAGAGTTCCTGTAACTGAACAGTATATTACTTAAAGCAATATTTACATCAATATTTTCAAGAAAAGCACAACTTAGCTTATGCTTAGCATACTTAATGGAGCTCTCCGCCTGACCATTGGATTGAGGATGGTAGGGGGGTGAAAATGAGTGCTTAACTCCATTTGATACCATAAAATTTCTAAATTCTAAAGATGTTAAAGGAGGACCGTTATCGGAATGTAAGGAAACAGGTAGTCCAAACCTTGAGAATAGCTCCCTGAGCTTTTCTATAGCTAATTTTGCTGAGGTAGAGCTAACTTCAAATACCTCAAGCCACTTAGTGTGAGCATCGATCACCACTAAATGCATTTTTCCTTTAAAAGGGCCTAAATAATCCACATGTAATCTCTCCCAAGGTGAGGTTGGATAATGCCATACATGAAGTTCACTCTTGGAAGGACTGGAGCGTTCCCTTAGGCAGGACGAGCAACTGTTAGTTAGGTCTTCTATTCTTCTATCAATATTAGGAAACCAAACATAATTTCTAGCCACAGATTTCATCTTCACAATACCTAAGTGACCCGAATGCAATTCATTCAGAACATAGTCACGTAATTTACTTGGAATAACAATTTTGTATCCCCACATAATGATACCTTGCTCAACAGTTAGTTCATCCTTCCTTAAGAAATAAGGCTGTAACGCTCTATTTTCCTCTGAGAGAAAGTTAGGCCATCCATACATTATATAATTGTACACTTTCTTTAAAACAGGATCATTCTGAGTTTCGTTTTTAACATTTTCAAAATTTAAAGGAACGGAACTCTCAACTATACAATGCAAATAAGTTCCTATCCATTTAGGTTCTTCATTTACAGTGAGCATGTTTGGTAATGGCAAACGTGAAAGAGCGTCGGCATTACCATGTTTTTCAGATTTAACATATTGGACATCAAAATTATATCCTGACAAAAATAAAGCATATCTTTGTAGTCGACTCGCGGCAAAAACAGGTAATCCCCTTTTTGGACCAAAAATACTTAATAAAGGCTTGTGATCCGTACATAAGGTAAATTTCCGTCCATACAAATATTGGTTGAACTTTTTGATGCCAAAAACCACAGCTAGTGCTTCCTTATCTATCTGAGAGTACTGACGCTCAGCAGAAGATAGAGTGCACGAATGATAAGCCACTGGCTTCTCAACACCTTCATGAGTAACTATACTTAAAACAGCACCTAGTCCTGTTGAGCTGGCATCAACTGCCACTTTTACAGGCAATGCTGGATCATAGTGTGCCAACACTGGTGCATGAGTCAAAATTTTCTTAACTTCATTGAATGCAATATGACACTCTTTACAAAAATTGAAAGGAACATCCTTACGCAAAAGTTTATACATAGGATTTAAAATAGTTGACATGTTTTTTATAAACTTTGAATAATAATTTACAAGACCAATAAACGCTCGAACTTCATTGACTGACTTAGGTATGGGTGCATTCACAATTGCAGCCACTTTATCCTGTGATGTGTGTAACCCTTCCTTATTAATACTGAATCCTAATTATTCACTCTTACTGGCAAAGAATTTACATTTTTCTTTTTTTACAGTTAGACCATATTCTCTAAGACGTTTACATACAGCCTCTAATCGCTCATAGTGAGTTTTAGTATCTGGTGCACTAATTAAAATATCATCTAAAAACACAACGGTACCTTCTAACCCTGAAAAGGTTTGTTCAATGGCCTTTTCAAATACTCCCGGAGCACAAGAAATACCATAGGGGACTCTACGGTAAGAAAAGAGACCTTTGTGCGTACTAATAGTACAAAGCTTTTGTGACTCAGAATCTAAGGTCAACTGCATAAATGCATTGCTTAAATCAATTTTGCTAAAATGCCTCCCTTTATGCAAGCTTACAAACAAATCCTCAATGCGAGGTATGGTGTATTTATCAACTTCTAAATAATGGTTTAATGTGACCTTAAAATCTCCACATATCCTGATGTCACCGTTAGCCTTTAAGACGGGCACAATAGGCGTACCCCAATCAGAGCTACGTACAGGAGTTAACACACTTTTGTTCACTAGACGTTGCAATTCGGTCTCAACCTTGGCCTTTAAAGAAAAAGGTATGGGTCTTGGCTTGAAATAATTCGGCTTAGCATTCTCTTTTAGAATCAATTTTACTGGTTCGCCTCTATACTGGCCTAATTTATCGGTAAAAACTTCAGGAAATTGTTTCACTAAATTATTAATCATTAGGTCAAAATTATCAACAGTTGTTCTTGAATCGCTAATGCCATGTAGGTCCAATTTACTTTTGAAAGAAATGTCTATGACCAATATTTTAAGCCAATCACGTCCTATTAACGGATGTGATCCCCCTTGAATAACATACATTTCAAGTATTTCATTTACATTCTGATAGCTGACCTTAACTTTAACTTTACCAATTGGAACAATCGGTTGATTGGTGTATGAACATAGTTTCAATTCACTAGGGAGTAGAGCACAAGAACTTAGATTATTTTTATAAAAACTTTCACTAATAACAGTCACACTCGCTCCCGTGTCTACTTCGAACGTAGTCATTTTACCTTGAACAACAATATCTACCCTTATTGGGTCAACTTTGACTCTTTCCACAGGCTTCTCATACATAGAAAATAAATGTTGAACATCCTCGATATTAACATCGTCAGCCTTGTTTTCCTCGTAAGGAGGATTAGGTGTATCGGAACATCTTTCCACACCTACAAAGTTATGTTTTGGCTTAAACCAAGACCTAAAATTACGGACACTTGTCACTCAACAAACCTTGGCAATGTGATTTTTCTTCCCACACTTATGGCAAATAACACCATATAATTTACACTGCTTCTTAACATGCCCGATTTGGCCACAACAAAAACACTGTACACTGCCTTCACTAGACACAGAGTTTGACCTGGTCGCTGTAGAGTTGCTGGTGCTCTGAACTGCTCTTCGTGATGCCATGTGCTGTATTCGGCTGCCATTGTCACCTCCTTTGACAGCCAAAGCTGCTGCGTTCTTCTCCGCTGCCTCCACCGAGCCGGCAATTTTGGCTGCCTGCTTGAAACTCAAGCTGGACTCTGCAAGTAGTCGCTGTTTCGTCGACTCGTTTCTAATGCCGCTTACAAGGCGATCCCTTAAAAAGTCGTTTAAGGAAGACCCGAACTGGCAATGAATTGAAAGCTTTTTGAGGCTTGCGATATAATTAGCTACTGTCTCACCCTCCTGCTGATCTCTCTTGCTGAATTTATAATGCTCAGCTATGAATGACGGTGCCGGGTAAAGATGATCTTCGACCATCTTTATTAACTCATTATACGTCTTTGAAGATGGTTTAACCGGCGTGCACAAATCCCGAAGCAAATTATACGTTTTTACTCCCACAACGGTTAAGAGAGTACTCACTTTCTTGCTTGAATTTACGTCATTGCAATCGACGAATAATTCAAATCTTTCAACGTAGGACGACCACGTTTCCACAGAATTGTCGAACTCGCCAATCGAGCCTATTACCCCTGCCATTTTAAGCGAACACAATTACGAAAGTTATTAATCTAGCCGTTATCTATCAGTTACATAACGTTACCTAACTTTATCCTCGTCGCCATTTATGGTGTACGCACGCAAATAAGACACCACTTTAATAAAGGTACTCACTGGCTGCCGGTCGGGATACGAGTGGCATGGGACTCAGGTAGCAGTCGGGAGAGGGAAGGTTTGGAAAAGGTCGCGTGCCAGTTCCGTTTATTCAAAAGAGCATCGAAAACACTGACAAATACATCACAGACAGGGATACCTGTCAAAGCAAATATCCTTGAAAAACAGTCACATCACTAAAAGCCTGGTTTCACCATGCATGAACCTGAGCAAATTTATGTTTGAATGCATGTATGACTGAATACATGGAATTAGAACTGGGTATATGTATTTTCTGGACTTGCATTTGTGTATTCCAATATGTTAAAGAATTCAATATTTCGACTTTAACCCCACAATTATTCATATTTCATGGGATGATATTTCACCAGCGTTACAGTCGGCAGTTGAATTGTCTCAGCGGTTCTTTAATTGGTCTAATGTATTCCATTGTTGAGTCACTACCCTGATTTGCTCAGTTGTTTTCAAATTTGAAAATAAGTCCATTTCCTCGAGTTTACGAGGGTATGGCCATCTTCCCTATTGATGTTATTTGGCCTTGAAAAACGATTTCTTTTCAAATTTGAAAGTAATGGAGCCAATCAGGGCAGCGACTTAACAGTAGCATGTATAAGACCAGTAAAAAACCACTTAAGACACTACAGCTTGAAGAAGCCAACTGTAATGGCCTGAAATATCATCCTCTGAAACATAGATACGTAATCATATGGGAGAAAATCCGATATAGGTACTTAAATCTTTAAAATGAAACTATGTACTGTAGAAGCCACTTTAACTTAATTTGAAGATGATGTTATGGTTACACGTTGAATTTTTTAAAAATTGAATGAAAAGATTTTCTACATGGTGTTTGAACAATCTAACCTAAGCAAATGTAGCATTATTTTTTTACCATAAGAAGTCGCCTATTGTCTATGATTATTTGATCGATGGTACTGCACTTGCACGTACTAACCATATCTCAGATTTGGGAGTGATTTTAGACTCTTGTCTTATGTTACCAACATTGATAATGTAGTTAATAAGTCTCTTAAAACTCTGGGTTGTATAATTCGTTATGTCAAGTGCTTACATGATGTTTAAGTTTTAAAGGCACTTTTCTGCAGTCTGCTACGTCCAGTATTAGAATATAATAGTACAGTGGAAGCCCGGTTTAACGAGTGCTCATAATCCCTCGGAAATCACTCGCTAAATCGAGCACTCATTTTATCCGAAAGTGTTGAATAAAGCCACCTAATTCTCATAGTCTTTCGTATTTACCGTTTTTATTTTGTTTCCATGGTATTTGACGAAGGTAAACAGCAAAAAAAGTCATTTCAGGCACAATCTGGTGGAATATCAACTAATTTTAAGAAAGAAACAGGACATTTTCCATTACATAAAATATTAATTCCTCCAGTTTCGGTGTTTTTCTTCCAGTTCTTCTATTTTTCGATCACCGAAGAAAGCTGTAAGGACACCGTAACTAATCGGAATTAAAATATTAGGTATACTGTAGTTTTTGGATAATTTTCCGAATATTTCATGACGATAATATCAACTTTGTCGAGTTTTCGAATGTTAACCAGTACGTCCATCAGTTGGGAAAATTGGCCTGAAGGTTCACTGAAATACAGCATGTACCGGTGGTCGAAGATATTTCTCACATAATCACCTATTCCTAGCAGTTTCTATGATTCAAATTCAATTATCTACCGCAAATTAGTGTCATCGAGTATTTATTTACACTAGAAAAGAAAATACCTCAGTCAATTGGCTAGCACATCATGTTTCGTGCAAGTGTAGTCAGCTTTCGCCTTTAACATCGGACCGTTTATGTGCAGTCCTGCAGACCTTTGCTGACAAAACCACTTGAATAGTGCAGATTCCATTTGAGGATGTTCCCCATGCCGCAAATGTTTTTGGCTGCTACGCCGTCCTAGTTCGGTCACTGCTGCACAAATTTTATCTTTGTTCTTTAATATTGTGAACAACGTAGATGATGACACACCAAACTGCCTCCCGATATCAGTCTTTGAAGACCTGTTACTTTCGCACTCGTCTATAATTTTAATTTTGGTTTTAAGGTCCAAAGATTTACGTTTCTTGGACATGATGCTGCCGCACAAACCAGATGAGACAACTCCGCCCCTCCGACCGAGAAAACTCCGCCCCTCCCACCGAGTAAATTCCGCCCCTCCGACCGAGTAAACTCCGCCCCTCCGACCGAGTAAACTCCGCCTCTCCGACTGAGTAAACTCCGCCCCTCCGACCGAGTAAACTCCGCCCCTCCGACCGAGAAAATACCGCCCCTCCGACCGAGTAAACACCGCCCCTCCGACCGAGTAAACTCCGCCCCTTATCTACATCACAACTCTCTGCTGCCGTGTGATTGGGCGCATCTAGTTGACTGAATGGTTTGAGTTTTTCAATCGCTCCGACAGATCGCTCTCATTCTGTTGAATGTTCCCTCTTCTACTCTCAACTTGCTTGTCGTCCGCCCACTCCCCTCTCACTGATGACTGTGCCTAACAAAAGAAGAACGTAAAATGGGAGCACGCACAGCGTACTCAAGGCCGTAAATCAATAATGTTTGGAAATTACTGGCTTTCGGTGTTGCAGATATGGCTCACATCTTGAATATTTAGTTTATTTAACAGATAATACAAAACAAAATAGTTAATTTTTGCTAGGTGGTGCATCGCCCTCGAGAGATCTCTGTTATAATACCGAGCGTATACCGTGGAAGGAACTTTTTGGCATCGCTATATCCACTTTATTTTAAATGTAAAACATAGGCCTTTTTGCGGTACAAAGACAATCACTCGCTAAAATGGGATTCTCGCAATAAGCCGTACTCACTATACCGGGTTTCCACTGTATACTTTGGAGCCCTTATTATAAAAACCATATAAACCAATTGGAAAAAGAATAGCATTGACTTCTCAGATACATTTACTTCAGATTTATTGGCAGTAAAACTGATTCTTATTATGTTCCATATAGTGATTTTATATGGTGATTAGATATTTGCCTCTTTCTAAAAGACATTTTATCTCTATGGCTTGACACTGTGTCAAATACAAAAAGTCAGGCAGGTGAGTAGATAGTTGGGTAGGTAGGTAGATAGGTAGGCAAGAACGAGAACTGAAACAGAGGTCATACTCTATGTAGCAAAGTACATAGTTGCAGCATTGTCACATTAACAAGTACATAGTCTGAGGAAGCATTTGTTGCTCATGGTTATGCATCAAGTAGACGTAACCAGACCCTACAGTATAGGTAGTATCTACACATTTGTAATGTAACATTCTATTGGGGTAAGACATGAGTTTTCTTAAGAAAGTGAACTTAGCTAGAGGGATGGTTAGATGATCAAGTCACCTCTCCATGAGGAAAAATGTATCTGCATTATATCTACACAAAACCTTTTTTTCTAAAAAAATAAATTTAAGTGATTAAGTTTACCTACATTAATAGATTATTGTTGCTGTATCTGTATCAAAGGCTGCATCTGCAAGTAAACAGCAGAAATTAACATTCTCTTACACACAAAATATACACTCACCATGGGAAATGAGGCCTCCCATTTCAGTGACAATGCCGGACAAAAAAGGAAAGTATGGTGTCCAACCAACATCCGTGCTCTTGGTAATCAATATATCTTCAGGTCGTATGTTATGTGCTTCATCCAAGGATTCAATCACACAAGCACGGCCTGTTACTACCCCAATACTAGCCGATACTCCACTCACTTTGATAGCACCAGCAGCAAACGATTTCTAAAAATAAGAATGAATACGAGAATTTTTTGTACAAACGATATAAACCACTTTTCAAACTTAAACTGCAAGCACTCCAGTCATCAACAAAAGTATATCAGCTATGCCATTGCTTACAAGAGAAACCTCAGCCACATATATTTTCAATAGGCTTCAAAGTATGTAATATACTGATAATATATAATAGGCAGCCAATATTACTGATTAGTACCAGGATCATCATAACATTATTCACAATAAATCTATAAATGACTCATTGGGCATTATCCTCTTTGTTAAAGTATTACTTCCAGGTAATGATTCTTAAATTATTAAGAATAGCAATGCTTAAGGATATAACAGAATGGGCATCTGGAATAGTAATAATGAAGCCATCAGCAAGTTCATACAGTTTTTTTTACATATAAGGCTTAGTTTATTCTATACTTTTAAATTCTCGCACTGAGCATCAGGAGGAAGACAGGGTTTCTTCTACATAGAATTAACAATTAATAAGTATTGGATGATGCATGCTAGACTCGGCTTTGTTGAACTTGTCATGACTCACAATGGTACCGTCCTAAGTTGGACATGGGATGTGGAGTCAGACACTGAGCAGAGCTGTCACAAAAATGTTGTGAAATCATTACAGTTGTATCAGATGCACATCTGCAGCATTTTGTGTTTACTGGGTATGTAATGGGTTTAGATGGCATGAACTGATATCACATTCTTCCATGACTCAAACTCTGTTCTAACCCTATCCATCCTACTTTTGCTGCAAACATGTCTCAGGTACCCCATTCCCACTGCTATTAGCCTGCTCTTATACTTATCCTGACAAACCAAGGTTTCGGTGTCATATATAACATCGGGAGGAGAAAACTTTTGTACACTGTGATTTTGCTTCCCTAGACTAACACTAATTCCAAGATATGCTCCCCATACTATCTATGACTTTCTTTCTAGCATTCACATGCCTTATAATCTCTTCATCTATCCTTCCTACCTTAGCAAATATTCCATCAAGATAAATACACAAAATCGTCCACTTGTTCAACTATTGCATCATTTACCCTCAACATATCAATCATTCTACCTAATCTCCCAATCAAAGAGTAGGAAGAATGATTGTATGACATTTCTCACCAGTTATTATCTCCTTTTAACAGGCAAATTTTCATCATTACAAAGTTTTCCTATACTTTTAAATACATATATGCAAATTTCACTGGGTCTGGAGAAAAAAGTTTTCTATCGGTAAATTTCACTAAAAGATAGTTCATAATATATTAGTTCTCTTATAATATGTATAAATTTTATAATATGACATTATGTACATACTTAAGATATTAAGAAAAAGAGATAATGTATTAAACAGCATAACTTTAATTAACTTAGAGCTTTGAAGAGAAATACCTTTAATTCAAGAATATTAATGCTGTTTATGCTGTTCAATGCTCACTTT
Source organism: Pyrrhosoma nymphula (assembly GCA_963573305.1). Taxonomy (NCBI): domain Eukaryota; kingdom Metazoa; phylum Arthropoda; class Insecta; order Odonata; family Coenagrionidae; genus Pyrrhosoma; species Pyrrhosoma nymphula. The sequence continues at coordinate 170,116,325 of OY754327.1, forward strand.
CTTTTGAATTTTAACGTAGATTGAAGCATACAGAGAAAATCACCATCAAGTTAGGGATAAATAAAATCAGTAAAATGGGGGAGAATATGATTATGTATACTTATGCATACATTAAACGCCTTCTGAATTAAAAATCTAATTTCTAAGGATATGCTGAGGCAGATACATACTTGCAACAAAAAATTATACTTTAAACTTAATATTTACACTTTAAACACTCACCCCTACATTATCTGCAACTGCTATGCCAATGAAAGTTTCAGGAAGTTGAATTTTATCCCACTTTGGTCTTAATTTCCTTCGTCTCCATGCTCTTCAACAAAGTCAAAGAAATTGTTACAATGTTGACACACCAAGATACATATTATGGTTATAAATATGATAACTCTGTTCTGATTACTCAATAATGGTGTTACTGATCATACAGTCATAAATATCAAGAATGCCAAGTCCTTGTATACTACCCTAACTGCAAAACTTGTCCAGAACAAGGGCACAGCTATTCCTCACCAATTGAAACTCGTGTGTAACCAGGCTATACATGTGTGTAGCTGGAATATTTTTGCTTTAATGTCTCCCCATATACATACATTGTAACGATACTGCTGGTACCCCGTCTGTTACACGCCAAAGGGTTGGCAGTACACCCGGTGAAATAATGGGGACCAACAATACGTGAGGAACTCGCGGTAGTTAGGGAGAGAAGAGCGGTTGTTGTTGGCTTACTTGGTGAAGTGGAAGAGTATAGTTTTAAAATGTGTACGTGAAAAAGAGGACGAGTGGGGATGCCTAACGGATGACGATGACCCAACCAAAGGCAGGGAGAGAGCAAGGATCGCCAGAGAAGAAAACCCAGTGCCGCCATTCACCACTTGACATCAGCTCCAGTAGTGCACGATGGGGGGAAATCGCTGGACTACTAAACAGTAAATTTAAGCAGACTAAAGTAAATTCAGATTCAGAAATTCAGGCAGAGCAGAAAAAGAGCAGACATTAGAAAGGGAGTTTCCCGCTGTTCATAGGTGCCAGAGAGTGACAAATCCACCACACTGGCATAAAGACTATATTGTAGAGAGTTCCAGTGCCATGGCTTATGCCATGAGTGTTGGTATTTCAGAAACTTTTCTTGATGATGTGCTAGGTTCACATGAGGATATAGTAACAAGGGATGATAAAGAGCAGTGGGATGGTGCTATAAGAGAGGAATTAAATGCTCTTGAGTTGAATAAAACTTGGACTGTTACAAATCTGCCTGTAGGTAAATCATGTTTGCCTTGCAAGTGGGTATTTCGCAAGAAAACTGATCAGGAAGGAAACATAAAGTACAAAGCAGGATTAGTTGTAAAAGGATGTTTTCAAAAGCAAGGTATTGATTTTGGTGAAACATATGCTCCTGTAGCACATCTTGTCACTGTTCGAATTTTGCTCGCCATAATTAATGCAAAGAACCTTTTTGCTCAACAACTAGATGTAAAAAAATGCATTTTTGCATGGTACTGTTGATGAAGAAATATATATGTTTCCACCTCATGGTTCTCATATACAGCCTCCTTTGGTATGTAAACTTGAAAGGAGTTTATATGGATTGAAACAATCTCCAAAGGCTTGGAATGACCATTTTAATTGTTTCATAAATAAATTAGGATTTAGACGTTGCACCAGTGATGAATGTCTGTACTCATACAGTAGTAATTCTGCCGTCATGTATCTGCTAATTTATGTTGATGATATAGTTTTAACAGGAAACAACATGAAAGTTTTGACTGAAGTTAAAGCCAAACTTATGTCAGAATTTAGAGTCACTGATCTTGGACCTCTTGTTTATTATCTTGGAATTAAAATTGAAAGAACGAGAGAAGGAATGTTTTTAAGCCAATTGGCCTATTTAGAGAAATTGTTGAATCGCTTTAATATGAGTGACTGTTATCCAAGTTATACACCTTTAAAACTTGGTGAAGACTTTAATGCATGTAACGATCAGCCCTGTATATTACAGGAAAAACCTTATAAGGAACTTATTGGTTGCTTAATGTATGTCATGCTTACTACTAGACCAGATTTAAATGTTTCTGTTAACTTGTTCAGTCGTTATCAAAGTTGTGCTACGATAAATCACTGGGAGGGCTTGATGCGTGTGCTTAGATATATTAAGAGTACTATTAATTTAAGATTATTTTATCCAAAATGTAATGCTGATGTGTTATGTGGCTATGCTGATGCAAGCTGTGCTGATGGCGAGGATAGAAAATCAACCTCTGGGTATATGTTTCAAGTTTTTGACTGTCTTGTTTCATGGAATACCAAGAGGCAATCTATTGTTGCTAGATCCACTCATGAATCTGAACTTATAGCACTAAGTGAAGCATGCAGTGAATTTTTGTGGGTTGATTCAATACTAAGGGATCTGTTTATTCATCCTCAATATCCAGTCTCTATCTACGAAGACAATCAGGCATGCATTCATTCAATTCAAAAGTGTGAAAAGAAAAAGGTAAAATGTGTTGACATCAGGTATCATTTTGTAAGGGATTTGTTTCTGAAGAATGCCATTGATGTAAAATATATTTCTAGCAAATACCAAAAGGCTGATATATTGTCTAAAGGTTTAACTACTCCTGTATTTATATTTCTTAGAAAACTTTTGAATCTTTTGTAATATTCAATATTATGTCTATTATATTGAGAAATTGAGGCAGAGTGTTAAGTGAATGACAATTTCTCATACTTATGTTTCTCTTTTGTTACTTTCATTTGTTTTTTCAACTTCAAATATCCCATTGTTAAAACCGTCTGTAAGTCAGTCGAGATTAAACCGTTGTAGAAGAATGTTGCCTTTAATAATTATCACTTTTCCCCCTGAATATGCACACAAAAATCTGAGGTTAATATTAACCACTTCTAATAAAAAACAACCCAGTGGGATGCATAAAAAATTGAGTAGTGGCTTTATTTTAAACAACATGAAATGATAACTTTAAATAAACCTAAGAATCTGAACCTAGCACTGTATTCCAGTGATGAACAATATGTCAGAGTATCATACACAATGTTTTACTCGAGTGAGGAAGTGACTTTGAAGTCAAAGGTTAAAATTTAGTTTTTGTTTCATTGTGTTGCACTTTAATTATATTTAAAGTAAATTCATCAAAAGCAGGACACGTGCTATATTAAAAAAGACAAATATATGCTTCTTGTATTAAATTTAATCCAAGGCCCAAATGAAAACATGATAATTTCTACGAAATTATTATTATTATTATATTGACAATGTTACAAGTGGACAATTGGCCCGGTGGTAACATAGATAAACAAGGTACGAACAATATACATCATCGCCCTGGTTAACAATACCTTACAATTAAATGATAAAAACATCCTTTTTCGACCTATTCTTAAATATATTTACATTTTTTGGGAAGGGTTCGAGAACCCTTGCTGGTAGATCGTTCCAGTCAAGTATTGTTCTATTTAGGTATGAAAACTTCTTAACATTAGTCCTTTGTGATCGGCACTTTATCTTAAATTGGTGATCATTCTTTCCAACAAAGTTTGGCTTTAATATTTCCTTCCCTAGGTCGTCCCATGCTCTTTCCCCGGTAACTATTCTGTACATCCCACATAGCCTGCTCCTTTTCCTCCTTTGCTTTAAGCTATCCCATCCTAGTTCGTGGATCATTTTCTCAACACTTTCCGTTTTCTTATATCTTCCTAACACATACCTGGCTGCTTTTCTTTGCACTTTCTCCAATTTAATATCCTGACCTTTTTTGTGTGGATCCCATACAAGAGAAGCGTACTCTAAGATAGGGCGAACCAGTGTTTTATAGGCCATATTCTTTGTAATCTTACGGCTGCCTTTGAGGTTTCTCATTACCCAATGCAGCGTTTTGAACGCCTTTTTGGTCATGCAATTCACATTTAATTCCCAGTCTAAATTATTGGTCAAATGAACACCTAAATACTTACAGCTATCGGATTTCGGAATTGCATTGCCAGAGAAATGTTTGTAATCATGCATTAACTGCATCTGATTTTTTGACAAATCATTGCAAAAAATGCAGACAATACATAGCAAATTACAGTAAGCAAGAACAGGATAGATTTAAAGAAATAGGGTGGAAGACCCACTTTCATATACCTAGAACCAATTTTTGGACTTTTTTATAGTTATTACTTGGAAAAGGGATGACTTAAATGGTATGTAAGCATAATTTTTTATGATGCCAACTCAAGATAAGTACACATTTTATACATTAACATATTTCTTTTTCTACAACATTTGGATGTTATTTCTATCACTGCATCGTAGATAAAATGAGCATGCAAAATCATATCACTTACCAATGCTAATTCTATTTAAGATCAGAAACTAATTAAGTCAGATAAATTAATGATAATATTACACTGTAACCCAACGTCCACAAAAATTTATTAATATTTCGTGATCATCAAGGTTAGATATCATAATGGAATAAAATTAGCAATATAAATAGCTAATTATTTTAAAGGTAACAATACAAAACTAAGGGTGCATAGGTAAAAAACAACCAAGATAGCAAAACTAAAATATGAAAAAATAATAAACAGGCAACAAAGGGTGTTGAGAGGGATAAGAAAGTGATAAGCATGCAAGAAGGACAGACGAGAATAAAAATGGAGAAAAAGTACCATGCAGGGGGAGAGAAATCAGGCTAAAAGTGTTTCTGAAGAAGGAATACATCTTCGAGTTACCATATGAGGAGTGGTGGAGATAATCAAGGAAGGAGTTAAAGACACAAAGAGAAACCAATCAGACCAAAGGCAGAGAACGGAGAGCAGAGGAAATACTTCCAGGGAAATCAGGACCTGATTCCCGATAAGTGAAAACACGAAACTTAATATTGAATAATAATTAAATGAGCTCTATTCTCAAAAATTCATAAAAAAATAATTACTGTGATCCAAAACACTGATAAGAGACTCTCAAACTTAAAGCAGTCATCTCAACTCACAACTCATTTAATGCTCAAAGATAAATATGTATTTGTGCGTCAATGGTGAATGACCAGTTCCAAGAATATTAATCCAACTTGTGAAATAATTGTATTATTTAATTACTTCCAAAGGAAAAATGGAATATCTAACACAGAGTCAGTGAACTTCAATTTTGCCATTCCATGCAGTTTCTTCCTGTATGTTGACAGGGTTAGCGTGACGACAACCCCTGCAGACATCATTAAATTCCTAAACGGGAAATTTCCGCAAGGTAACTTCCCGTGTGTGGACGTAAACATTGGTGAGGCAAATCGCTCGTTTAAAATAGATGTGCCGTTTAATCTTCGCGATGAACTTATGAAATGTGATATTTGGCCCCCAGGAGTATACGTCGGCAAATTTTATCCACCAAAGAATCATACTTTCATCAAAAATGACTATGACAAAAGGAAGGAAGTGAATCAAGCAGTCGCATCTGGTGTGGAATGTACGAGTGTGGATGCAATTGTGAATCACGTTCCGGTGAAAACTGACTCCAACAACACAAGATCCAAATTCAGGTGACTAGGAGCGGATGGAATTTAATTTAAGTGTGTCGATTTAAATATCCGATCCCTTAGAAATAAGACTATTGACTTGGAGGTTCTTCTCCAAGAAAAGAAGAGCGATATTTACTATTAACTGAACACTGGCTGTTAAGTGATGAAACCCAATCCCATGTAATGAATGGCATGAATCTTGCTGCCTTGTTTTGCGGAAAAGAAAATAGAGGTGGTGTTGCAATCTTCTGCAAACCCTCCTTGACTTTTTCTCTGGTTAGGATTAAAAATAACATTGAAAAAGTTTAACACTGATTTGTTAGTCGACTCTGTTCAATTTGCAGAATTAGATGCTTTATTTCACTCATTTGGCCTATCAGTAACCAACAATGTACCTACAAGAGTAACCTCTCACTCCACAACTCTTATTGACTTTGTAGTGACTAACCTACCAAACAAGATGATATTTTGTGAGACCATATCTAGCCATATTTCTGACCATTGTGTTCTTGATGATACTGTGATGCTCGATGGCTTTAAATCAACTTCTCCAATTTATGTTACTAATGGCATTTATAATGATAGCAGGGTTGAGGAATTTCTTCAGAGTCTGGCAAGGTTAAATTGGGAGGACGACAACAACATTCCTGATGTTGTCCTCAAATTTAACTCCTTTTTAAACAAGTTCCTATTACTTTTCAATCATGCCTTTCCTTTAAAAATTATGAATTCCAACCATGTGAACAAGAATGTGAAGTTCACACCGGAGCTGATGAATATGAGCACTAGAGTTAGAGAGCTACATTGCCAATATAAATTTTCAGATCCCTCCCTGCATAATGAGTACAAAGTGATTTTACATGAATACAAAAATCAGATTAAGGAATTCAAGAAAAATTATTACAATCAGCATATTTATTCATCAAATAATATATGCAAAGCTGCATGGAATGTCATTTAGCAGCAGACAAACAATAACCCAAGCCGACAGCCCCCACCTTTTATAAAGTTCAATGATATCATAGAAGCCTAAATACATAGCTAACTATTTTAACAAATAGTTCTGCCAAGTTGGTGATAATAATAGTCTACCATCATTCAGAAGAGCAAGTACTTATACCTCTATATTCCTCTTTCTATCAGACTCTACGGAGGTCGAAAATATCATTAAATCTTTTGCCAACTAATGGTCAGTTGGAAGTGATGGGGTACCTATGCCTATCATTAAGCAAGCCGCCAAGATCATCTCTACCCCCTCTACCTATCTCTACAATCAGGTATTTTTAATCTATCAATCTGCAATGGTCATTTTCCCACATATTAAAAAACTTCTGTGATATGCCCAGTTCATAAAAAGGGATATTTGATGGATTCAAATAATTATAGACCCATAGCATTACTTTCTGTTTTTTCTAAAAATTTTCAAAAAATTTTCTATGACTGTATTGTCAACTATCTCTGTAATTTTAATTTACAACACCCATCACAGCACGGCTTTGTCAAGGGAAAGTCAACCATGTCTGCCACATTTCAACAAATTAATGAAATTATCTGGGGTCTTGCAAACCAGAAAGAGATTATCGGAATTTTCTTTGACCTAACAAAGGCATTTGAATCCTTAAATCATGGTATCTTTAACTGTAAATTAAATAAAATCAGAATTAATGGTAATGCTCTTGCCTGGATGTGATCATACCTAATTAATCAAAAGCAAATAGTGCAATTAAATACCAGTCTTAATGCTGGTGCAAATATGCTTCGGTCTAATGACCGAATATCAGATTGTGGAGTGCCATAAGGCTCAATATTAGGCTCACTCCCACTTATTATTTTTATAAATGATGTGCAAGCTCACCTACCTCAAAGTAAAGTGATCCTATACGCTGATGACACCTCCACGCTAAACTTTGGTAATAACACAGGGGAGGAAAACGAATTTTCATGTTCAACAGTTGCAGATAGGAGTAACTGGTGTGAGAAAACAATTTGAAGTTGAATGTAAAAAAAAACTTTTTTTTTATTTCCACCATAAAATTAGTCTGCCAACATCAAGCCCTCTACTTAAAATTAACATAAAAACATCTATCCAAGTCTAGCTCCACTCAATTCTTATGGTTAAAATTAAATGAAAATCTTGACTAGTGATCTCATATTGAGGATCTAGTTCATAGAATGGCAAAAAGGATACATATATATAATACGTAAACTAGCGCCAACTACCTCGTTAAAGGTCATGAAACTGATATGTTATGCCAAAATTCATTCTTATTTGACGTATGGTGTTGTGTTGTGGGGAAACACAGCTGCGGCTGATAAAGCTTTTTCAATGCAAAAAAGATCATTGGAAGCTATGGTATACGTGTCCACCAGGTCGCCTGGAAGGCCACTATTTTTAAAATTTAACATAATGACATTACCGAGCATATATATTTTTATTGTGCATTACTTGTGAAAAACAACCCTAATCTATTTCTGCCAAACTCCTCTGTTCATGGGTACTTAACTCATAGTAGAGATAATGTACACTTAATAAAGCAAGCAGGAGCTGAGCAAGGTCCACATCATTTGACTTAACTTATTTTTAATAAATTATCAAAGAGAATAAAATACAAATCCAATGTTAATTCATTTAAAGCAGAACTTAAGAATCTGCTACTGCTAATGGGTTATTATAGTGCGGATGAATTTGTGTGACAATTTGTATCCAATTAGTACCGCTTTTTATGGCAGGGCTAATCTGTAGATTTTCATTGTAATTTCAGAATGTATTACTACTCCTTCCTTGAACATGTTCTATGTCACATGTCTGAACTACAGAACAATAAAGATAAGTATTATTATATTATATATTTTGTAACTTTTGTGACAGGCCCCTCCGAGTCCCCGGCAAGCATCAGGTTTCATTGCCGTCATAATGGCCAAAGACTCGAGAGGTGTCCGGCAGTATTCGCAGCCACGTCCAATGCCCAGCAGATGGGCTGCTATGCTGTGTTTGGGTCATGCTTACGCAGCAGACAGAGTGACCCCAGGATCACGGCCTTCTGCATGCATGCAACTCGTGATTCCACCTGTGCCACGCAGGACAGAATGCACTTGATGCCATTCAGCAGCAAGACCTTAACTTCACCTAGCACACCTATGATGAGGACTACTATTTTCACAGAGTATCCGGGGTATATCTGCCGAAGTTCGAAAATCAGGTCTTGATATTTTGTCCGTTTTTTCCACCTCTCTCGCATCCATGTTCATTTCAGCCAGAGTCAAAAACTCAATCACGAACATGGAGCGTGTGAGGTGGTCGAGGAGAACGATGCCAGGCTTGATCGCCACCAACGGTGGTGGGGAAGGAGTAATTCCACCAGATCGTGCATTTATTGTTCTCCACGACGGACTCAATATCTCCAGGGGCATAGGGCAGCACAGGTGTTTCGTCAATGATATAATGGTGTCGAAGGTGAAAGTATAACACCCACAGGGCTGCATTGTGCCGAGCTAAGTACGCTGACCTGGTGTAATAGCTACAGCTGGAGAGAAGGTGACTCAAAGTCTCTAGCTGGGCTAGTCACGCCCTGCACCTCGTGTCCACAACCTCCACTTTAAATATAATGCAGCAGAACACGAGTGTGTATATGACCATCCTGGCATGTGTGGATGAAACCCTCGGCCTCGGACTTTAGACCGGCGGAGCGTAGGAAGGCAAATGTCAGCTAATTCGATAGCCACTTCTTCTCAATGTTTCCATAAAAATATCCATGCGTGGGCTTATCAGTATGCACCTTGAGCAAAGCCTTTATTATGGCAGTGAGCCTTTCCTTCACTGCTGCAACCTCCTGCATTTGGTACTGAGGGACGCCGAGGCATCATAGCTATCATCATCCTTGAGGTGACAAATGATGCTCCCATCAACAAGTTGCACGTCTTCCTTGATCTCCGAAAATCTTCCTCTCGCCAGGTAGATGGATGCACACTTGCCCAATCCGAACTCCATCCCTATAGCCTCCATGTATTCCAGCACGGTGTCCAGGGACGTACGGAAGTCTTTCACATTAGAAGCATAAAGCTTCAGGTCATCCATATAAAACAAATGGGTGACCTTATGCTTTCTGTCACCTGGAACACCGCACATGTATCCTCTGCCTCATCACAGCCTAAGGGTCAGGGGTAGGAGGGAAATACAGAACAGTAAGTGGCTCAAGCTGTCGCCTTGAAAAATGGCACGGTTGTATGTTACCAACTCTGTGGAAACTGACCGCTTGCCTGAAGTCAGAAGGAAATGCATTTTCCAGAGTGGTAACAGGCGTTGGATGCAGGACACTACCTCTGGGTGGACAGGCAATCAAAAACTCATGCGGAGTGATGTCAAAGGCCTTCTTTTAGCCCACCCAGGCCTATGATAGGTTTTGATTATGCTGGATTGGCATATGCACCTATCAATTAGCAGGTTGTCCTTGCATCCCCCGATTCCCTGCTTTGAGCCCCTTTACTCGAACTCCTCCTCCCACACAGGCTGGATGTGGTGGAGGATAAGGTCACTCAAGATCGAGGTGAACGCCTTATATACAGTGTTGATGCAGGTTATAGGGTGGTAGTTCTTTGGATTAGACAAGTCTCCCTTCTTAGATATCAGAACCGTGCATCCCTCAGTCAGCCAAGGTGGAATTGGTTCTCTACACATCAGAAAGGACATGAAGATTCTGGCGAGGTGTTGGTGGGTGGAAGTAAGCTTCTTCCACCATAAGTTATTCATGGCATCCATTCCCAGAGCCGAGTAGTTCTTCTTGCCATAGAAGGCCTTCTTCACGTCACTATCTGTGACTGAAAGGGGTCCATCCACATCTTTTAGGTGGAGGTCACATTACTCTTTAAAGAGGCCTATGGCCGGGGAGTCACTGTTGAATGGCTTCGATGTTTCATAGATCTCCTTCCAAAAACGTTCAGCCTCTTGGACGGGTGGTGGAGATTCACCGACAGGCGGAGGTGGTCAAAAGAGATGAGTAGAGAGAGCAAGGCCCTTATTATATTATTATTATTACTTTTGTAAAATGGGGCCCAGTAGTTATTCTAAACAAACCTAGATGTTAACATGCATAAATATATTGAAAATGTTCTCGTGAATAAATGTGCATGTTTTGTTTTCTATGGAAGTGTTATGATTTAATGTCTAATGTTATATTTTATGCATTTTTTGCCGATGAGGAGCCGGGAAATTGGTAATCAAGGTAGGTTAAATTATATGTGACTAGTAGTCATCAAGGCATCAACTACGTAGGTTACAACACAGAACATTGAAATTAAATCTCTCCTACAGCCACAGGGATGAAAGTTAGCTCATGCTTTACAAGAAAACCAAACTTACTTTGCAATCAGAGATGTTTTTGATGCATCATCATCACTGAGAAGGGAGCACAGCTCATAGTGAGTAAAATAAAATACTAGCTCATCATCAGGTATGATCCCTTCTGTCTGAGCTAAATAGCCTAAATGTCTATAGGCCACTCTGAATGCGTGAAGAGTTCTCACCAGAGCAGACTTGGTCTCTTCCCTGCGAGCAACAGATCTCCGACACCAAGGCAATATCTTTTTTATTAAAAATCTGGAAAATAGAATAAAATTACAAGCAATTGAATAAAAAATACTGACAGAAGAAAAGAATTAGTAATAAAAAACTAGCATAGAACCTGAAGGGAATGCACAACAGAATGAATCCATGATAGGGTAAACTTTTTAGGAATGTGAGAATGCACAAATAGTTTTAAATACTCATTCTTGCTGCAAAAATATTCCCCTAGTGAGTTCTCAGTTGCCCCAAAAACTTATAAGTGTGGGTCTCAATCTTGTTCCCCAATAAGTGAGAAAAATTAGGAAGATGAAGACCAGAAAAGTCAGCCTTTAAAATTCAATTACCAAAAATAAAATTATGTATACAAACTAAATTAGTTTCTGCAGATTCAACTAGCATTAATTACCGAAAAATATCTAATAATGGAGAACTAAACCATTTGTATATGCATTGGCGGCCCTGAGGTGGGGGGCAGTAGGGACAATTGCCCCCCACCAAAAACCATTTTGCACATAGTTTGTTACGAATTTCCGGGACGAGACCCACGAACCCCCCTTTTCCTGGGGGTCCAAGACCCCAAGACCCGCTTGTGCCCCCCCCCCCAAACCTCTGGTCTGGAGCTGCCCCTGTGTATAAGGGACTAGGAGTATAATGCTGATTTAGTTTTGGACTCTTTGAAAGCATGGACATGAGTTACATAAGTAAATTACCACATGTACAGTAAATTCTCTTTGTAGTGAAATACAATACAATGAAATGTCGATGCAGTGAAATGCTTAAGGCTATCCCAACCATCAATGTTGTCTTCTACATATTAAAAAATTGATATAGGTAGTGAAATATTCAATGTTTTATATTCACTTTTTCAGTCTCAAACTTCTGATTGTAAACAGTACATTGAAAAGTGTTCTTTAAATTTTTCTCAGTTTTTGAAACCTCCATTCATTATTCATTGAATGGTTTGCTATGAGATTACAAACAAATTTGCCACAATTATTTTGTTTTGTCTTAAATTATTCATCACAACCTGTACTCAACCATATGCATGACAAGTAGTTATTGTTTTATCTTCGTTATATTTGGCTAATAGGAAAAACAGCAACTACTGGTACAGGAGGATTACAATAAATATGGATTTCAACTTTCTAGCACTTCTATATATTTGAACTGGCAATTTACAACTGAGCCTACTTCTGCTCAGGCATACCAACCTTGCATCAACGATGCAGGGTTACCAACCAATAACAGTTATTGACTTTTAGCATAAATTAGCATTAACAAAAAATATTATTATAGTCAAGCTGGCATTTACTGTATATGTCTGCTCATAATACCCCATTTCTGGCCACAAATATCTGGTCAAAATGCAAGGAGAGCATGAAGAGAGAAAATTACTCAAATTCCATGGCTAATTGTGCAAAATAACAGAGAAAAAAAGGGTATTAATAATAATGACGATTGTTAATCACATCAGAAAGTATCACCTGATTTTTTAAAGAATTAACAATTTTTTTATTACTTTATTACTCTTTCTTCATAGCAATGTCGCAACACCCATATAGAACCTCCATAAAGACATCATGCAACCCATATTTCAACTGCAGCCAAGATATTTTTCCACCATTATATTTATGAAAGCAACTGAGGTACCTACAGTCGAAAAAAGATGAATGACTTTACATTAGTATTAAATAATAGTTCCGAGAATTCGTAAACATTTTTATTGTTGAGATCTGGGATATTGGTGGGTGAGTTCCCATCTATTATAGATGTAGTAACTTCGTTGTTTTCCATTATTCTTCTTTACAAATTTCTATAGCAAATTCTGATGTTCCGGTTTTCTTAAGAACTAAAGAGGACTGAAAGAAGAACCGACTGAAAGAAGTACTGAAATATGCACAGATGAAGGAATTCCTTCATCTGTGCGTATTTCAGTACTGCTAATGGGCAATGCTTGGAATAGCCAGCCAGGTGAAACTATGCCTCAGGAGAGTGACCTTTCACTTTTGCTTGGGTCTAACCTTCCTTTTCCCTCACCCATCAATTGTCACTTTGCCGAAAACGTCCACATTTCAGCTTTCCCATAAAATTGCATTGATAGAGATGCTAATGGCCTTTACACATTCATTCATCACTTGTCACGTGATGGACAGTACTTTGGTAATCAAGTCAGTGACTACTCAAAATATAGCCCATGCACCTGAAGCTGCTTTGCCATCCTTCTGTGTCATCACACCCAGCTTCTCTCCTTCCAAAGGGTTGGTAATATTCTTTTCTGAGTTATTCTCGATGCAATTTTGATTCTTACAACAACTTGACTTCAATAAACTTCATCATGTTCCTGTCCACCTCTGTGTGATTATTGTATCTGACACAGAGGGTAAGGACCAACACTTTTGATGTGTAACATGTTGTGTTACCCCTTCCTCAAAGGAGGGAGGGGAGGCAATAATAATACTTTTATTTGCCCAGAGATTAGGATACACACCAGAGGGTAAATGCACAAGATATAAGGCACGTCAAAAAAATTAAGGAAATCATTCACTGAATAGAACAATTTGTTTAGAAGCACTCATAAATCACTTTTAAATTTTTTGTTTAATCACATATGAAAGTTTGTTAAAAAGATGAAGACCCATGTTTGATGGCTCGATTATGAATTTTCTTGTTCATACAAGGGTACGTGAACATCACAATGCCTTCTGGTTAAGTGATGGTGAACACTTTGAGTTGAGATTAAATTCTGATAAGTTACCTTTTATAGATAGTGCAGCAAATATAATGAACACACAGGGCAGGGGCAGGATTTGAAGATCACTAAACAGTGGATGACAGGATCCCCTAAGGCCTGCTTGAGCAATGAGTCTGATAATTCTCTTTTGGATTTTGAATATTTTTGAGGCAAAAGGAGATGAACCCCAGAGAAGAAAACTGTAAGTTGACTACATTATATGTAAAATACTGTAAGTTGACTATATTGTCATGCACAACATTATTATCTCAATACTTGTTCTTCTTGATAATATTGTTGCAGCTGTATAACTGCACAAAAAAGACATGCATTTTGTGATACAATTGGGCAACATATTTTTTCCTCACATAAGTTCTTGGAATACATACATTGAAAAAAAGACAACCAACGTAATTTGACATATAAATCTGATTAATACAAAGGAAAGTCATGATACGAGAGGAAATATAAATCAATGATGACATTTTCTATGTCGTTAACTTTAAGTTTCGATCAGGCAGGATTAGTGTGAGTGCTTGATGGGATAAATAATTTAAAAATGGGCATATAAAGGAATACATGAAACAAATCAATCTTTGCCTTTAAAAAATTAGGATCTTCAACATTAATCAATTTACATTAATAATTGCCACATATGTTAAGGTCTAATCCATTTAATGGCCAAGTCACCAATAGAGTGAAAGAGGTTCTCAGCACATAGTATTCTTTATAGTGAAGTTCGATATGGTGACATTGAAAAATTTTCCGTGCCATCAATTTCACTGTTACGATGCTACAGTATTTCAACCAGGAACAATACCTCTTTTCAAAATGACATTTCAGAGTCAGCATAATAGGTGGGATAGGGAAAGAAATTTGCTTACTTAGTTATGCTTTTCAATGGAGTTTGAAGCTTCTGAATTGTACATCCAATTCCTTCAACTGCAGCCTGAGGTCTTTCCTGACCGATTCCAGCAGCTCTCACCATAGTCTGTAGAGTATTCATTAAGCAATCAGGCTTCATATCCCAAGTGTGAGATTCCAAATCAAACTGAAACCATGAGATGAACCACAAAATTATAAAGTTTCATATATACATAGTATAAATTATTGTACAGTATAAATTACAAATTAGTAGTATAAATTACAAAGTAGTACAGTATAAATTACAAGTTATAAAGGACATTCTCCACAATGAGCCACAGTATTAAATAAAATTATTACTTCTCTGAGACACCTATGACCATGCTTTTTGAGGAATTCCTTAAAGAATGCAGCAGCTTCTCCGGGATGTTTGTCAAACCAAGTGACAGCTTCTGATGAAGATGAGGAGCAAAACTCATCTGCACCATCAGACTTTGAGATTTTGGATGCTAGTTCCTTAAATTCAAATTGAGCACATTACGTATATTTGGTTATTCTCAAGATATAGCATTACAGATAATACACTTATAATTTATGCACATACCTGCAGCTCCTGAGGTATTTCAGCAGAAATTACTTTTGTGCATGATGACAATAAAAGAGAAATATCTGCAAAGTGATGAGCCTTCAATTCTAGAAGAAAATAGAAATGGTTGAAGCGCCACTTACGTCACCAAAATATTAACAGTCAATCTTCTCTTCCACAGAGTTAATATGCATGTATACTTTCCCTATTCTTCAACTTACCTTTATGGCGTTCACTAAGAAGATTCACTAATATTATTTGGGAAAAGACGCCATTGGCTGATACAGAGTTATGATCCAAAGCAGCCTAGAAGAATTAATCATGTAAATTAAATTGCAACTTATTATCAAAACGCACATGTTGTTTATAGTATGAAGCCCTTCTGGACACATGTAAGAAGTCTTAAGATAAAGACATTTTACCAACAGTAATGCAATTGGATGATGAAGTAGCAGATAACTATCAAGTTATATATAAATATCTTGCTTGTATGCCAAATATTTTTCAGTGGTTTATAGTTTTGATCATTCAGACAAACCCCCCAAACTTCAGACTAACCCTTTTGATGAAACTCACTCAATCAGCTTGATGCATCTCTTAAAAGTGGTGTGTCTTCTGTTTTATTCTAAACAAGTTACGTAGTAGGTGTAAAATTAGGAATTATAGAAATAAGGAATAGCCGGCCCTGGTGGCAGCAGGGTAAAGTCCTCGCCTGCTAATCCGAGGGTTGCAGGTTCGAGTCTCACCTGGGTTGATTTTTTGCATGCTCAGGGCATGGGTGCTTCTGTCAAGTTCTGGTGGTTTGGCCCCTGAGAAACCTGAAGACAAGCCAATGGCTTATCAGGATCGCAGGGGCATACAGACCACCAGAATCGTCCGAGAGCAAAAAAATAGACCAATTACTATTCAATCTGCACTTGCTACAGCTCTGGAATATGTACTTGGTAGATCAAAAAATCAGTCCATTAACTGAAAAAATCATTGCTACAGAACAGCATAGTTTCAGGCCATTTCTATCCAATTTAATTAATCTTCTGACTATCTAAAATTATGTAACTTCTGCTCTTGAAAATTACAAACTGGTTGGCTCAATTTATCTTGGTTTTACTAAAGATTTTGATGAGGTAAACCATAAAATTCTGTTTTCAAAACTTGAAGGCATAGGTATTATTTGGTGATATGCTAAATTGATTAAACAGTTACTCAGGTTGTAGAAAAATGATAGCTAAGATAAAAAATGCTGATTCATCACATTGGGATCCCACTTAGGCCCTTTACTGTATGTTACCGGGGTGGGGGTTTACTAATGGGGTGGAGAAAGAGAGACCCTTGTTGAGGAGAGACAATTCTTGCTGGTTCAAGGGAATTTTTTGGTGTATCTGTGGCTAGAATCGCACCTTTTCCCCAAATTTCAAATCAATACTTATTTTAAAAAAAATGTTTTTTCGATGCACCCTAACTACAGAATATAATATTATACATATAAGTTTTGGAAGGTCCTTGGAAGTGACCTTGGAAATGACCTTGCACTTTTCTGCTAAAGATTTTCCGAGATACAAATTATAAACTACTCTTGGATGTAATTGATTTTGAAAATCTTCAGTCACAGAGAACTATTGCTGGCATATCATTTCTGTATAAAGTATTACAAAATATGTAGTATAAATTCCTCCTAACTGTTAGTGCAAATATCTTTCTGTATCCCTGACAAAACAATTGGAAACAACCTGTACTTTAACATACTGTATTCTGCTAAAATTTATATTTTTATTTACCTTTTATTGGGAGGCAAGGTATGTGTGATCCCAGGGTGAGCGGTGGTGACCATTGCTCATCAAGACTGTCATGCGTGGTGAAGAGCCACATCCTCCATGAGGTGCCCCTGGTTTTCGCTGAACATAACGGATCTAGACATGGCTAGTTGATAAAAAGCTCCCTCACCACCGTGCTTATCTGTGCCAAGGGTGACCGCATCAGCAGGGCGGAGGGTAAGAAGTCGTTAACAGAGAGACTCCGGATACTGGGCACCCTCCGGTTTTATTTAGCCTTACCTATGTATGAGGCTCTGCATGGGTGGACCGTTTATTTCCCTAGCTACTCGTGGGAACCTTATGGATTTTCAAAACAAAAACCCTGGGGAGGGCGCAACTTTGCGAACTCCTTCTAAGGACTTTGGTCTATCACTCCAATGGAGGAGGAGAGACTGTTGGCGAGCCCCGATGGGGCTCCCGATAGAAGATCCTCCACCAATCCTACCCTATCCTTGGAGGGCCCTTCGGGGAACTCCACACCCCATAGTCGCACCTTTAACCTCTTGGGGGAAAGACAGATGACATCATATCATCGGACTCATCCGACTCCACCTTGAAAGAGGCAGAGAGATCCCCTAAGGGGGGGGGACTCAGATTCAGTGGCCTCTGACACCACCCTAGGAAACCTATCCGCCCAAATGGAGAAACTTCTTTCAAAAAGGTCGGGCGCAGCCAGGAAGAGGTTGCGTATAGAAAGGGAGAAGGCTGAGAGGGCTTCTAGGAGGACGGCGTCGACCCCCAAAGCAAGTCCTAGTAAAAGAGGTCGGACCCCAGGAGACACCACCACGGATGAGGAGGTAAAGAGGGCCAAGATTGTGCCCAGGGCATCCTATGCGGAGGTGACCAAAGACCTCAAGAAGATGGCTATAGTGCCCGTTGGGAATCCTGAGTTGATACTAAAGGAGGAGTGGCTCACCACCATCAAGAGGCGCCTGGAGAAGATGATATCCCAGAGGACCCAGAGCTACCGGTCTTCGAAGGCATCAGGGTGGTCAACGGTGCCATTAGCATAGCCTACGGCAATGACTTCTTTGACAATTGGCTTCTGGAAGCAGCCAAGAAACTGGAGCCTGAGGAGGAAATTAATCTGCAGGTTGTGGAGGCTGATCACCTCATAAAAAGAAAAAGGATGATGGTGTGGGTCCCTGGAGCTTCCAAACCTGACAAGACCCTCCTCGCAAGACTCAGAAGGATCAATCCAGGGCTGCAGACTACACTGTGGATGCCCTACGACAGATACGAGCCAGCTTGCAGTACACAGTTTGTCCTGGGAGTGAACGAGCCATCGGCAGAACTTATCTCCGGGCCTAATTTCAAGGCTACCAAAGGGCTGCATAGGGTGGAGGTGTCCTTCCCAGGAAGCAGGGGAAGCGAGTACACCAATGTAAAGCCCCCTGAGGCTAAGGCCAACGGGGGCTCCAATGCAGAGGAAAAGTGATGGCTGGCACAACCATGCTCCAGGCAAACCTCCAGCACAGCAAGGCTGCCTCTGGCATCTTGCAAAAGGTCTTATCAGAAGGTAAGGTTAAGATAGCCCTGATTCAGGAACCCTGGGCTTTCCAGGGGAGGATCAGAGGTCTAAACGTAAGCATGGGAAAAATTTATTTTTGCACCACTGTTGATAGACCTAGATCTTTTATCTTTGTTAATGGGGTATGTGCCAGGCCCTTACCTGAGTTCACCACTAGGGACCAGATGGCAGTCTTGCTGAGCCCTGGAGGAGGTGAGCACAAGAGTGGGATGGTCATCTGCTCGTCCTACCTGCCCTATGACGTCCCAGATCCACCAACAAATGAGCTGAGGAGTCTGGTAAGTCATTGTAGAAAAAAAAATGGGACCTTCTTATCGGATGCGATGCCAACTTACATCACATCATATGAGGAAGCAGTGATACTAATGACAGAGGAGAGGCTCTTTTAGAGTATCTCATGTCAACCGAGCTACAAGTATTAAATACAGGATCACGGCCAACCTTTTGTAACAGCATAAGGGAGGAAGTGATAGACATAACCTTGTGCACCAATTCTTTAGTGCATACATAGATGAGTGGAGGGTTTCAGAGGAGGTCACTTTGTCTGACCACCAACACATTCTCTTCACACTTTGGAGAGCCAAAGATAGGGCTGTAATATACCGGAACCCCAGGAATACTAACTGGAGCCAATATAGAGAAAAGCTGCAAGGAACCTTAGCTCAGGCTCCTCAATGTAAGTACACGAAGACCGACAAGATTGATGATGCTGTGGACTGCATTCAGCAATGTATCATCTCATCCTTTGAAGACAGTTGCCCCCCCAAGACTAAGAAGGAGGGCTGCAAGTTGCCGTGGTGGAGCAAAGAACTGGAGGGCCTCTGGAAGGAAGCCAGGAAGCTCCTCAACAAAGCAAAAAGGACAACACTAACCCAGGACTGGGACAGCTATAGAGCAGCCCAACGGAGGTATAAGGCTACAATTAAGTGCTCAAAAAGGGAATCTTGGAGGATTTTCTGTGGAAACGTCAAATATGTTCTGCAACTCTCAAGATTTCACCAGGTTATATCAAAGGACCCAGGAGGAGGTGTGGGGTCTCTTCTGATTCCCTCGGGAGACTTTACGTCTTCCGATAAAGAAGCATTAAAACTACTGTTGGAGACTCACTTCCCAGACTCCATGGAGGGGGAGGAGATGCAATACAGAAGGCCTCCCACCTGTCCATCTCGGACGGAATGGAGATTGGCATCTAGCATCATAACATATAATGTTACCAAATGGGCAATAAAGAGCTTTGCCCCATACAAATCTGCCGGAGAAGACGGGATCTTCCTCGCACTACTTCAAAAGGGACTGGATTTGTTGCTACTCCCGATTGTAAGAATATGCAGATCTTGCATCGCATATGGGTATGTCTCAAAAGCCTGGAGGATCACCAGAGTTGTCTTTATACCAAAGCCTGGGAAAACAGACTACACCAAGGCCAACTCCTTTCGTGGAATCAGCCTTATGTCCTTCCTGCTTAAAGCACTGAAGAAGATAATTGACAGGTATATTAGAGACGGGCCTCTAAAGGACCACCCCCTACAACCGTGTCAGCATGCTTACCAAAAGGGTAAGTCTGTTGAGACTGCCCCCCACAATCTTACTAGTGGGATTGAGGGCATATTGGAACATGGGATGTTTGGATTGGGAGCCTTTCTTGACGTGGAGGGAGCTTTCAACAATACATCCTTTGAGCAAATATGCCTAGCAGCAACAAGACATGGTGTAAACGCTCACATCATCAGTTGGATTAGGCTTATGCTGGAACAAAGGACGTTAAAGCCATCCTGAGAAACAGCTCAATGAGGGTGACAGTAACTAGGGGATACCCTCAGGGAGGAGTCCTATTGCCACTTTTGTGGAATATGGTGGTTGATAGCCTGATAACACACCTGAATAAGACAGGTGCATACACGCAAGGATACGCAGATGACATAGCGATTCTCATTATGGGAAAGTACCTTGAAACAGTATCTGGACTCATGCAGAAAGCCCTGAACCAAACAATGAAATGGTGCATGGAGACAGGGCTTACAGTGAACCCAGGAAAGACTAAGCTCCTATTGTTCACCAATAAGAGGAAAACAGAAGGATTAGGTCCTCTTTCCTTACAGGGCAGGATTCTGCAACCGACATCTTCGGATAAGTCCTTGGAGTCATTTTGAACTCCAAGCTTAACTGGGGAGAACATCTCGAGGAGAAGACTAAGAAAGCATGTGCCTCACTATGGTCCTGTAGAAGGGCTCTTGGAAGAACCTGGGGGCTTCAGCCAAGAGCCGTAAACTTGATATATACTGCAGTGGTGAAACCGAGTATCATGCACTGCGCAATCATATGGTGGAAGAGGACTCGGCAAAAAGGTGCCAGAAGTAAACTTAACTACCTCCAAAGAATGGCTGGGATGGGTATTTCACGGGCTATGAAAACTACCCCAACATTAGCGCTTGAAACTCTCCTCAACCTAACTCCACTCTATGTGGAAGCGGAAGCGCAGGCAAGAGCAGCGGCTTATCGTCTTAAATACTTAGGGCAGTGGTATTAAAAAGGAAGTATTTCCGGTCACAGAGCAGTATGGACAGAGCTCCAAAGATCAAGTCCCATCTTCGATATGGGGTCTGATGCAATGGTGGCAACATTCAACAACGCACCCCTCTAGTACAAAACCTACTTTCCTACTAGAGCGCAGTGGGTCAGGGAACCGGAGAAAGCACTCCACAATGGAGCCTACGTATGGTATACTGACAGCTCCAGGAATGATGGGAAAGCAGGGGCCGGTGTCTTCTGTCGAAGGCCAGCCAAGAAACTCTCAAACTCCTTAGGTGAATACCCCACAGTATTTCAGGTGAAAGTCTATGCACTCTTAACTTGGACCTATGCTGTTAAAGAGGTGGGACTATACGACATACCAATACACATTTGCACTGATAGTCAGGCGGTGATGAAAGTCCTGACATCGCCATGGTGCAAGTCACGGCTGCTGCAGGAGTGTCAAGAGGCACTGGGTGCTATCAGTATATGCGGCAAGATAGAAATCTTCTGGGTACCCGGACATGAAGGAGTAACCGGAAACGAAATAGCGGATGAACTTGCGAAAGCGGGAACCATCCACAACCCAACTGGGCCGGAACCAATTGTTCCAATTGGGCCCTCAACAGGAATTGAAGAGATAAGAAGATGGGGCATAACCCAACATTCTAAGATCTGGTGGAATTCATCAGGGCTACAACAGGCCAAACTACACATACAAGGACCTAACCTGTGCCTTGCCAAGAGACTCCTCTCATCAAACAGGGGTCAAATTCGAACGATAGTAGGACTGCTTACAGGGCACTACCATGTAATGAGGCACCTCCATCTACAAGGGATCATCAAGTCGGCCAGATGTAGATGGTGCAAAGAGGAGGATGAAACCAGATCCCACATATTATGCGAGTGTCCCACACTGATGAGGGCTCGGAACAGACACCTGGGATCACCATTCTTGGAACCCAACGAAATTAGAGGTATCCCAATTGGAGACCTAGCTTTCAGCAGAACTATTAGGCTCTAGGGGTACCACACGTAAGGTGGTCGGCACAATGGACCAATAGGTCTGAGTGCCTCAGGGACTCCGCAGGAGGAACTCCACCAAAACTCTTAATCTAATCTAATCTACCTGTTAATAGGGTAATGAGATTCTTAAATTCTATTTTTGGTGGTAGCGGTAGCGACTAACTTTTTAAATTACATAATTGGATAATCTGTTTTTCAATTTTCCATGAATACAATGTATATATTTTCTGATTATTTGGAGGTTCATTAAGTTCCTTATGGATATCAAATGTAACTTAAGATTTAATCGAGTCAACTTTCAAATTTAGCACTAGGGTAGATGCACAAATTACATGAAACGCCTGGTTAGAACAAATCATAAAAGACAGAGTGAAAATATCCAATAATAGGTCAGTCAGCGAGTCACTCATGGGTGAGTCAGGGATTAACATTTTTCAGCTGGAGCTCACAACATAATAATGGCAACACATTTCTCAACATTCAATATCCATATTTTAAAATTTCAAAAGTTGAGTGTTAAACCTCTTGAGATGATGCTAGAAGTGAATCGATATTTAATCAGTTTTATCAAGCACACATTGGTGCTAAGAATATCTGACCAAAAACCATAACTGCCAAGAATAGATACTTAAGTATTCTTGGCAGTCAATTGATTAGATCATTAAAATACATAAATTTTCACAGCATACCAGGGAAATTTTATGAGATATGTATATGGAAACAAAATTCAGCATTGATCTAAATTGAAAGAGTTTTTTCATTTGTACATAATCCAATACCTCAATCTCCCTAGAATGAGTTTTCCTTTCATACCTTCATGAACAAATTAAGTCCTGAACAATATGTTAGATTATATCTACACTAAAATAAAACTACTATCAAAACTAAAATGATCAAGAGTATTGATGGTAAGCCACTCCACAATAAATAATTAAGTTACCAGAGTCAATAAATAGAAAATTTAAATTAAAAAATAACTATATTAATTTAGTACTTACATCCAATAATATAAACAAATTAGCTGAAATTTCCTCATATAGAGCCCTAGCAGATTTGAATTTTTTTGGTTGCAAGTCAATTTTTTGTGATTTCAGAGTTGCTTTCTTGGTAGTGCTTTCTGCTCTGAATGCATGCTGAAATAAAAATTTCAGGAATGTGATGCCAATCATTCATTGATTCATTAGTCTTTAATGCAAAATTAACCATGAATGGAACATAAAATTATTTGTTTACACTACACTACTAAAACATACCAATATAAGTCTTAAAACCAAACGGGCTCTTTGTCGATAGTTGGTCATTCCATGCCTCTCAATTCCCAAACGATGGAGCTCTGGATGAACACACGGACTTCCAAAGACAGCCATATGGACAACCTTGCTACTAAGTGCCACTTTCGGCTCATTGACACGAAAGAATGTCTAGAATAAAATTGTACGGCAAACTAAGTATTTTCTCATTATATAGCACATTTTTAAAGGTTATGCTGCTCTCTACATATTATTTCACTCATCTGAAGGTAAGACAAAATTAGACTTTTATAATAAGAATTTGATCACACAAAGCACATTCAAACCGTAACATATACGATATCTTTACCTAAGTGAGACCAGTTTCATTACACATTATAATGGGAGAAAACTGTGACAATGAAAAAAACTTACTCTATTATATGCCTTAAGCATTAATCTTTTATCCCGGGATCACATCTCATTCTTGAGCATAGAAAAAATATATATGTCAATAACCCAGGACATGATCATAAAAAGAATCAGTAAGGAGTAATCATAAAAAGAATCAGGCATAAACTGAGAGCTATTTATAAAGACTATTAACTAAAAAATTAAAAAGATTGTGCAAGGTCTTGTCATGTCCTAAGTTTTTAAGTAAACTAAGAGAAATCTATTCTCTATCATTCCTTATTCCTTTACTCTACACCCTCTCATACTCATTTGCACTAAATCAGGAAAACAAAATATAATTACAAGGATGAGCTGTTTGAAAAATATTAGCCGAATAAAGCATTAGAAGGAAGAATGTATGACTACAGTCAGTTTCATATTTCACCAATACCTATCACCACAAGAAATAAAGGATTGCTATAAAGCTTACTTACATTTATAACATTCATGGCCAACTGGTGATGAGTAATGACAGCATTTCTCAAAAAATGAGGAATGGACTGTTTAACTTGATCAGGGCTCTGTTGTATCATTACATCCAATGCTTTTGCCATGACAGAACTAGTTAAAGGAGTCATTGCCCCAGGTAAAACCTCACTATAAAAAAGCATTTACATCTCCTATTATGACATATAATCCACCAAGTCACTAGATGTCTTATTCCAAATAAATAAGAAAATTGTTAAAGATAATTTAAAAAACTATTTTACATTTTTTCCATAATTAAATACACAACTTGCTATATATTGAAATCAGTTTACTGATTCTGCATTTTACCAAGCTATGTTCACCTAGATACTTACATTGCATAACTATTTATTTCAAATACCTAAATAGTACCACTTATAATGCAACCTGATTGACATGGTTTCTTTCCAAGGTGACTTGAAAACTCGGGTGGGAGGCATGAAATTGCAGACTACCTCAGTAAACGACTGCCTACCTCGGAAATTGGCCCAACTGCCAATTTTGCCAACAAGATCACACCCCATAAATATAATCAAGAAGACTTGTGGGGGGAGGAGATTGTGAGGAAGGGCCATCACTTAAACCACCACAGTTTACATGTCTATCCATTGGCAACACAGATGGTAATGCTCTCAAAAAGGAGGCTCATGAGGATGCTCTTGGGATTAGCTGCATGTGAAGCTCTATGATCCTAGTTTTCATGATTGTTACTGAACAAAAAAAAAACAGTATAGAAACAAAGTTCAACATTAGGTATAAGCACCCCAAAGTTCCTGATGATGACCCCTCCAATTTACTCAAAAATTTGGATGGCAACGCTCCACACATGGCAGCTCCCTAAAACCGTATGATACAAAAGAAATTATTCTCTAGCCTAAGTTGAATCCAGAATAATCCAGAAGACTTTTCGTAATAATACGTAGTGATTTGCTATCTTGGATTCTACCCCATCATAGCCCCTCCCACACCAGTACTTCTACTGACCAGAGTAACTACTAAAGAAGAAGACAACTGACTTCTACAGTAATAAATTTATTAGTGGCAAAGGACTTGGTTTTAGTGGTGGCTAAATAACTGTAGTGATAAGCAGAAATCACATATGTATCTAAAGATAAAAGGATTCCAATAAAATAACAAAATATGCTGTGTGGAAAAGATATGGATATGAAAGATAAGATATACTTACGTAAAGCCATATGGTAGTAAAAAACATTTTCAATAATACACTGATTAAACCGGTGCCACAAATGGGATGCAAAGAATTTCATAAGATGCATAATTTGCTGAAAAAATATACATATTTTACTGGTTCGCCCCATTACACCTTGTCATTCCTCACCCGACCTTTTCCCCCACCCCCAACTTCCTGTGGATCGACCTTATCCCCATCCCACCTTCCTTCAACTCGACCCTCTCCTTACCCCACCTCCTCTAAACTCAACCCGTGGATAGGGGTGAGACGGTGTGTGTGAGAGTGAATGGAGTGTGAGTGAGTGGACGATGTGAGGCTGCCAAGGTCAGTGGAGTGAGGTAGTGAAAAACAAAGGAGTGGTGTGAGGCATTGGGTTTTTTCAATGACGTGAATCCCCCTTCCCCAGTGTATTCCCCCACTTCGAAACCCCCACCCCCCAGCAGCCCAGGGGCATGTAAAAGCATGCGGAAGCTATGCCCTTGAGAGGACTTGGTTTCAACAGCTACAAGCAGGCAGAAGCTCTGCCCACCTGGAGACTTGATTCCAAGCACGTTAGCTGATGGAAGCTCTCCCCATTCGAGAAACAACTGTGAGAGACTGTGCAACCAGCATTGCGTGGGCATTGACGTGCTATGCATGGTCCGTGATAAGGGACCAGATTCAACCCCCCCTAATAAACCGGCCTGAAGGAGAGTCCAGGGGATCGTGTGCCAGACGCTGCTCTAATTCTGTTTATAGAGGAGCCTGCTGTCGAAGAAGCCAAAATTGCCAATATCTCCAGACCAAAGTTCCAGTTGTTGCGGTCACGTAAGGTCGTCGCTGGCCGACAAATACCTCAACCCCCACCACCTGCTCTTGCTTTGAGCACTGGCATTTGTTGCAAACACCTCCCTTCCCCAGTAAACGTGCAACCTAGATCATTTAAATTGCTAGTTGTGGTCCAAGTACAGAAAAAGGGAAGGGCTACTAACTACCTCCCAGTGATTCGTGAAGGAATCAAAATTGTTATATTGCTTGCCAGCCGCCTATGGCGGTGCTATCTATTTTGTTCAGTGTGCGTAAATCTACATCAATTATTTTGCCATTATTGTCTCATTAAGTCATTTCATTCATTCATCACTGATTTTAAGAGGGTTATTTAATTCCTGTTTTGTATGCTAATTTTTGCAATAATAATGTGTGGTTTAAATGAATTTGAGTGTGTGTGAGTTTCACCCTTACTCAACGGGTCGAGGAACGAGATTCCCTAATACCCCCTGCCACATCCCTTTTACTCTCACTACGCCCTGCACCGGCGGTAAAGCCAGGGAGCACGAGGAATTGAACAAGGTCAGGAACCCCTGCTTATCCCCTTTTTCAGGGGCCTTTCTTATATTCAAGGTGATGCAGGTTTGCCCCGTGGGTCTCTTGCGGGAGAGATCGTGAGAATTTTGATTGTGAACGTTTTTCCCAGTCCAAAATCAATCCGGGCGGACTGGGGACCAATACAATACAGTGTTTGAGTTCTGAGCCAATCCCAATTTCTTGATTCCATTCCAAGCCAGAATATTAATTATGTAGTCTAAAAGGAACTCTTGTCTCCATAACTTCAATTATTCACCAACCCTGTATTTGCTCGAGAGGTAACTTCCGAGTCTGTAACTACTGGTGAGTCTAATTCATGAAGAAGTTCAAATTCATTCCAACTTTCCATAGCAGTAATGGGTCTGGCTTGCAGTATAAATATATTATCCTAAAAATGTTAAAAAATCATATTATATTACCAGAAAATGTATTTTTTTCAATGATTTCAAATCAAGAAGAAATAGGGTAAATAGCATCTTACCTTTACAATAGCCCACTCAATATCTCTTGGAGTGCAGAATATTGCTTCAAGCTGGATACCAATCTTTCCCAAGTTCAAAGCTTGGTCATTAGATATGCAAAGTTTATGTTGGAGTGTATCGCTAACTGTGTCTTCCTTTGTTCCCCAAGATGATTCTAAACCAATTAAAATCATTACTGAGTACATTCTTTAAAAGATAATTAATGAAGTTATTTCAATTGAAAATTTTTTATATATAGTTTGGTTTAAATTTTACCATCAATTGAAATTTGAACTGATTTCTCTCCTATTTTACTTTCCAGCAAGCTCAGAGCATCATCCCAGCTTCTGTTTAGAGTGATCGTATCTGGTTCAGCAATGGCAGCCACAACACTCTGTCACAACAGCCACAACCCAGTTATCAGGAAATTTCAAAGGAGATTGAAGATATATAAATAAATTAATATTCCACACACACAACACTATGACAAGATTTCTTACATACATTGGAATAATAACCAAAGCTGACTTGATTGCACAAGTACTGGTAATTATTTTTGCAATAGCAAATACATTTGGCATCTACTAGCAGACAAAAAATAATAGAATTAGTATGAAAATTGCTTTTGAAAAAAATGTACACTTTACAATAAAGTATTACTTAAACTATGGCTTCTTCTATACATATGCCAAAAAATTAATAAGAAATAAAATAACACAAAAACAGAATTTCAACATAAAATCTAGAAATCTCAAGTTTCATCCTACATAAGAAAACATACATCCCCCCATCAATGAACATGGAAGTGTGTCCAACCCCCCCCCCTCCATTACCCCTCTCTGACGGCATATAAAAGGAAGTGTGCGCCGGGAAGAAGGCTAATTTTTTCTCATCGATAATTGAAGTGAGCAAGCCTTTTGATTCGGTCTATTAGAGGAACTGTAAATAATGATGTACTAAAGTCAATTTACTATGGTGAGTTATTCCCAGGTCATGTACAGTATCCTCTTCTGGGGCCCTACACCCAATTCTAAAGTAATATTCAAAATTCAAAAGAGGATTATGCGATTGATAGGTTAAGCATCTCTTTATGCCCCATGTCGCCCTCTCTTTCAAAAATTCTGTATTTTACCCCTTCCCTGTGTGTACATGTTTGCTCCAATTGTTTGTGCAAAAAAAATCTTTCAAATTATGCCACTAATAATAGCTATCATTGTTATTATACAAGGAGCTCTACAGACCTCCATCAAACACATGTAAGGACTAAAAACTCTGGTTACGCCCCCTGGTTTATGGGCCTTTTGCTTTATAGTAAGCTTCCTCGCGAAATCAAAAGAGCAAAGATTATGGTCCTCTTCAAATGTAAGCTCCGAGAATTCCTATTGAGTAATTTATTTTACTCTATTGATGAATTTCTTCTTTTTTAACTTTTTGCAATTGTATTGTATTATGTGCATTATGTAGTGTATTATCTTGACGTGTCCTATATTTGTAGCAACAAATCACCGGACAAATAAAATATATTATTATTATTAAGCCTGGAAAGAAGGGCTAAAAGAGGAATTGCAAGGAGCCGGACCAGTTCCTCAAAGAGGACAGAGAGCAAAAATCGTCTTCTTTTCTTTCCCTCAAAATTATCGTGTGTGTGTGCATGTGGAATTATTGAGAGAAAGTTGGGTGTATTGATTTATTTCCATTCTGTTTAGAATCCCATTCTCATGATGTGTTGAATGTCATTTGTTTCCACCAGGGGAAAGTTGTAAAGAACTATATGAACAGCTTCAGAAGGAAGTCCTTTTTTGTTTATTTTTTTTTAACTTCCACATCTCCCCGGCATCTGATAATAGTTTTACTTCTAATTATTGTGTAATTTTTTATGTTTATTCTTTCAGATCTCTGTGTCAAAGGCTCTTCTTACCCCAAATATTCCTACCCTCAACTTGACGCATCGTCCCCACCTTCCCCCCCTTTTTTCCCAGGTGCACGGGTTTCCACCCATTTTCCCTTGTTTGGCCTATGTACCTCCAACCCTCCCACTTCAAATCCCCTCTCCCCTGGTTGTAATCTCCCTGCCTACTTCTGAAAATGAGGATATATATATATGTATATATCCTCATTATATATGTATATTTTTCCATCACAAAACTCGATAGATAGCTAATAGATACAAAGAGCAAAATAAAAGAGGTACATTTTTACAGAAAAATGAGTTTGAATATTTCGAAATAAACATTTACGCACTAAACTACCAAATATTTTATTAAGGACATCATAATATCATGCCCCATTTCTTTTTCTTTCAAAAGGGCATTTGTGCTGTGACATAAGTATCATTTGGAGATATCAAGAACAACTGAAATATAAATTCATGAGGAGCTCAAATTTTCATACTCTCATGACAAAGGTAACGGATGCATATTTTGCAAAAAATTGGTCATGGCCAACAATGTAGCAGAATGAAATAGGTCAAAATTGCAGAGGTTAAGGGCAATATCAGTCTTTTAGAGGTTGTTTTGACATGTAATTATCCAAAAAGGAAAATAAGAAACCACTGAGAAAGAATTTCTTACACTGCGTCGAAATGAACCGATTTATTTACCAATCTACCCTCTGATTACCTTCCTCAGATACACCTAGAAGTCCAGAGAGACTTATGTTAAAGAGAGGAGTCATATGTAACACAATCTTATACTCCCTAGTCTAAGTTGATTTACCTTCCACTTAACATTCTTTGATAATCTATGAGATGTCAATGAAGTGCTAAGTCTCCATTCATCTACCTCCCAGTAAGACAGGTGGTAAAGACCACTTTTCCCTCACAGTCCCTCAACACTTCCCTTAGGTACATATTATAATAGAACACTTCTGGGACACTGTGTTTTCGGACACTGTGTCCCACAGTGTCTCCCATTGTGTCTGGGCCAAATTTGTGCTGAGATATCCCTCACCTATTACGTCACTCAAACATCATATTTCACAATTCCACCAAACAATGAAGAGTTGCTTTTTCCGTTGCTGCTGATTAAGAAAAGAAGACATAGAGCAAAAATAAGAATGGGTATCCACCCTATTTCAGGTTCTCCTAGGGAAAAGAGTGTTTACTTAATTAGATGAACTCCATGCCAACGAAGACAAATTCCAAACACAGCCAAATGCAACAAAATAGAACCAACAAAACAACCACAATTCTTGGTGAAGGCACGTCACAGACTGAGGTAGAAAGCCACATGGTTGAGCAGTGGCACTAGAGAGTGGCTGGCTCACAGTTACCCAGTATAATAGGCTTCATTTGAACCAATGCCCTGCTACCGTTGTGGAACACAGAAAGTGTCTCGGTGTCTGAGCAAAGACACCATCAGGACACAGTGGCCGGCATGGACATGCATGTCCACTAGTATAATAGGCTCCATTTGATTCAATCCCTGCTAGTGTCCCGGGCACAGTGTCCGAGGAGGCAGTGTCCCAGAAGAGTTCTAGTATTATGTAAATGGGCCTTACATTCGAATGTTCTAATTCTCCCTCCATGGGGAGTGAATGGAGTGCAGGCTTGCCTCTTGTCTACTTCTCATGATGGTACATTCCAATTCTTCCCTTACACTTTATTTCCATCATGGGATGCAACTTGCAACAACAAAATAGTCTAATCATAGAGCAAAATCATAATGATGCAAGAAAACATACCTCACCAAGGCCATAATTGGCAGTGATTATCATTTGGGATGGGTTTCCAGAGAATGGGTGGTGAGTGAACATAACGCCTGCCAGTTCAGAAGGTACCATCTTTTGAATAACCACAGCTATTTGAGAGCCAGAAATGATTCTTCCATGTTGCCTGAAATGTTAAGGATGCATATAAAAAACTTATGATCTGATAACATCAACATCAAAAAACTCTATGTATAGTTTTGTAACTATGTACATGCATACAACTAAAAATAGGTACTTTTCCAAAACACTGACAACTTAGTTATTTTTTTAATTTTTTGCTTTCTCACACAATTCTGGAGGTTCCTAGTATATGTCCCTTCAATCCCGATAAGTCATTTTTGACTTGTCATCAGCTTTCTCAGAGGCCGAACCATCAGAACTTGACAGAAACACTCATGCCCTGGTCAGGGAAAAACTAACCCAGGCAGGACTCTAACCTGTGACCCTCGGATTAGTAAGCGAGGTCTTTTACCCACCGCCGCCATCATGATTGAATGCAATAATCAAGCAGATATCATAGTATTTAGATTTAAGATCCAATGCTGGACAAAGACACCTCTTTACTGAAAAAAACTATGATATGTATCATTTCTTCACAAGATGGCGGCTAGGTGTGCTGGGCATGCTCCTCAGTTTTTATCGTTTTTTTGCGGTTCATCCGTGTGTGTTTTTGTTTTGCCTGTGTAATTGGAACGCAGTTAGTGCTATACTTCGGTGGGATGAGTGTTTGGAATGCTGCTGGTGCTACTTTTGAAATTTCTGCTTCATATTCGCACTCGTGTTTTCCCGCCAAACCTTCGGGAAGTGGCCAGTGACTCCCCGTCAACGTGTCTCGTTGCTCCCGGAATCAGTCTGCCTACTTCCCAGCAAATGTTTCTCGTCCTGCCCGGTGTTCTCCCATTTTCCTCTCAAGTTCTTCCCTTATACCCTGTAGTTGAGTGTTTCAATAATCATTGGTGTGTTAGTCCTCAGTTTAATGTTATGTAATTAATTGATTCTTCCAGGCCCAAAATGTGTGCAATGAGTTTGAGTTTTTACTACCAAAATGCTTGTAGTTTGAGAAACAAGCTTGGTGCTATCGACTCCTTTCTACACGAACTACGAATGTATCAAGTATATCCCTCTCAGAGACGTGGCTTAGCGACAATGTTTCGGATGGTGAGTTATCTCTATCCATTTCTCATCAGATTTTCAGATGAGCAAGCAAGGTGGTAGTGTCCTTTTAGCAGTTGATAATCGTCTCCTGGTGCTACGTCGCCCTGATTTGGAGTTAGGCCCTGAGATAATTTGGGTCGAATTAACTCTTCCCTTTAATTCAATGTCTTCAGTAGGGAGAAAGCTATTAATTGGTACATATTATCGAACACCTTCTGGAGATATATCAACTTTGGAAAAGTGCTTCAATTCTGTGTCGTTAGCCCGTAGTTTAGGTGAAGTTATTCTCCTAGGTGACTTTAATTTAGGCATTGATTGGTCCAACTCTATGAATGTACAGTGTTTATCTGGCCTTGAGGAGTTTTTTGTTGATCATTTCATTAATGTTCTGGGCCTCAGGCAATGCAATACTTTTCCTACGAGGGGGTTGGCAGTCCTGGATCTTGTCTTATCCTCGCTTGAGGTGAAAGTTTGCCTTGCGGGCGATTATTTCTGCTCGGACCACGGATCCCTGGACATTTCACTAGAACCCAGCGGGTGGCCACCCCCAACTCCTCGGTCTACTCCGCCCTCTTCCCTGTGCCCTCCCACCCCCATCTGGAAGAGAACGGACTGGGTTCATGTTAATGACACCCTCAACTGCCTCCCATGGTGCCTCTTAGAAGAAGGGTCTGTGGATGATGCCCTTGGCATGTTTTACGACTGGCTGGCCGGTGTCATGAAGGACTGCATTCCGCATCGGAAGCTCCGCACGATAAAGTTCCTTCTTTGGATGACAAGTGAGACAGTTTTTGTTCTAAAAAATAAACAAAGTGCATGGCATCTGTACAAATGCTTTCTGAACCCCTACACATTAAAATCTTTCAAGGATCTTCGGCGTCATGCTAACTATCTCATGAAGTAGGAATTTAACAACTATATTGCCTCAATTTCTTCTGAATGTGTTTCCAACCCCAAGGGATTCTGATCAATGATCAACATCAGACGTAATTCTGCCACCATGCCTTTGGAAATGTCTTTTGGTGATGAAACAGCTATTGGTCCACAGACCTTTTCTCCAAGTTTTTTTCATCCACCTACACGTCTAACCAACTTTTGGATACCTCTGTTCTTGATATTAAATGTGTTTGTTCCCACTCTCTCTCCTCACCACTACTTCCGATGAATGCCTTAAATTGCTGAAATTCCTTAAAACAAACCGTGCAACTGGTTCCAATCAGCTGGCTGCTATGTTTCTGAAAAATGCAGCTCCTTCCTTGGCTGTACCCCTGTCCATCATTTTTAACAAATGTTTTTCAACAGCATACTTCCCTGTTTTGTGGAAAATTCGCAACATTTTCCCCCTTTTCAAATCCGGAAAGAAATCTTCCATTGAATCTTACCGTCCTATTTCAATCTTACCAATTCTATCAACTATTTGTGAGCGCATAATTCATCAACGTCTCATCTACGCTAACCAATCTCTGTTTTACACAAACATTGTATTGAAGCATTTGAGAATTCATCACAACTGGATGTATGTTACATAGATTTTGCTAAAGCTTTCGACAAAATTAACTATCAGTTATTACTCTTCAAACTAGAGAATTGCTATAACGTTCATAGCAAGTTTCTTTCCTTTTTATCATCATTCCTAGCAAACAGACAACAACGCATTTTAATTGATGGATCTCATTCTTTGATCGTTCCTGTTACATCCGGAGTTCAGCAAGGGAGTGTTCTCAGGCCTTTACTCTTTGCATTATACATTGATGACTTAGTTGACACTATCTCCTCCACTACTTGTAAAATCTTATTATACCCAGACAACTGTAAGATCTTTAAACAAATTAATTCCCCAAGAGACAGCTTTGCTCTGCAGAATGATCTTGATGTACTAGACCAATGGTCTAAGAGATGGTGCCTCAAAATTAATCCAGCTAAGTCTACAATTCTACCTTTCACGTTGCGCAAGTTTATCCAGAGTCATGATTACCAACTATCTGGGCATAGTATTCCTTCAGTCACCTCTCAGAAAGATTTAGGGGTCATTTTTGACTCTAAGCTGCTCTTCCGTGAACACATAAAATCCATTTCCTCACATGCTATGTCGTTTGTGTGTATAATGTATCGCTACAGAGAAGTTTCCCATTTAATTACTCTACACACCTTTTTCTTTTCCTGTGTCTTGCCGGTCCTGGAATACTGCTGCCAAATCTGGACTAAAGCTCCTCTCCTCTTCACTAAAGCTCCTTGAACGTCCGTTAAATTTTTTCCTATCTGTTGTCCGCTACCGCCACAAACCTTTCTGTAACTTTTCCCTCAGTACGATAAGATCCTCTCTTGGCATTGCAGCTCTAGCTGATTGTTGTGTCCTCAACGACATGTATTTCTTCATAAACATTATTGATGGGAAATACAGATCATCTGACCTTCTTTCTCTTTTCCCGCTTCGAGTGCCTTCGCGCAAGACAAGGTCGAGTGACCTATTTCATTGTTTCACCCCACGTCTTTCTGTCTCCAAATGTTCTTTTCTATTCAGGCTCCCTTCTACCATTAACTCGTTATCAAAATGTGTTCCCAAGTTTGATGCTTTTTTTGATCCCTCATCTATCGTGCACCATCTCCATCCTAACCCATGAACACTTCATTTCCATGTTTGTTACTCGATATTACTATTGAATATTGTTTTTTTCATTGTTATCTATGTTTTGTTTGCTATTTATTGGATGTTTTTGTTGCTCATTATGTGTCCTTTGTAATTGGCCTTGTGCTGTTTTTGGACTTCATTTAATAAATATATTTCATACAACCCGGAATCCAAGAGAGCATTGACATCGAGGTTGATGAGAAAAAAGGATGAGATAGTTGGGGGTATAAGAAATAGGATGGCAGATTGGAGGCATACAGTGGATGAGGGTAGAGCCATTCACAAGATCTAGTATGAAAGATTGGTGGAACATACAAAGGATAGTCTCAGTCTCCATTTAGCTTTGTATTAGTTTACACCTCAAACTCACAGTTAAATTAGAACAGTAGTACAGCACAAATCATTCAACATGACTTCATAAGCATAATTAACAAACTGTACTCACTAACCTTCTATAAAGCATTGACTGATATGAATAGAGAGAACTCCAGCAAGTTCTTAAAGCATTTAGTATGCTCCCATGGTCTTTACAACCTAAAATGGTTGCATTTTGGCCTGCAGCAGATGTGATTTCAGAATCTTCCCCAATAGCAGAAGATCTCACTGCAAAACCAAAATCTGCCGGATTGCTGCCCTTTTCCAATGTATTTAATGCTTTTTCCATAGCATTGACAACAATGGAACAGACTGGAGTTGAATTGATTGCAGCATTAGCCCTAAAACAAAAAATATGCTATTGGTTAACTCTGACACAAGATCAAAATCATAAGCATGAATGTTTATACTACCTAATTCTTTGATTTTACAGACACTCACGACAATTCATTAGGTTGAACTCAAAACAATGCCTACATTATCTGGATAGTTTTAAGTCACAAAATTTCAAATATTTTAAGAAATTACATTGTTTTCATGGTTTAAGTTAACTCAAGAAAAATTAAATTTATAAAAAATAATTGAAAATTTTCAATCTCAGTCATTAAGTGATATAATTAACAATTTAGTCAGGCAATAAACGAATGGACTGTGGTCATTACAGCATGCATGAAAAGATCAATATGAGAGATGAATATAAACAACTTGAATAGAAAAATAATGAGATTAACTGAAGTAAAGAAAGCAGGGCTAAAAATTACAGGGAGTGGGCATAAATTAGAGTAGGTGGGGAAATTTAACTAGAGTTGTGGAGGAAACCAGGTTTTGCACCTAGTACATTCAGAGAAGACTAGCTCTATCAAAGAAATGTTCACTAATAGAAGGGAATCAATCAAATGCACCCTCCGTATAAGCACAAAAAAGACTAATGAAGACTTGTATTTGATATGGAATTTATATTTGCATGGTTCTGCCATTTTGCCTATGAGGAGGGAGGACGAGTATACATATACCAATACACATACATATATATGTGTTGGAATGTTTGAATATGTGGATTAGGGAGTGGATGCAAAGGATAAGTTAGGTAGAGAGGAAGATGAATTCAGTGGTGTTGAATATGGTGGAGGAGGGGTTCATGGGAAACTCAATGTAGGCTGAAGAAGTGGTTGGAAGGTACATACAATGAAAGATAATGGGCAGACAAAGAGAAGGAAGGAAGGTAATATGCTGGGCAAGAGGGGAAGAGAAGAAGGAAAGGGGATTGTGGATGCCGCAAAGGAGGGCAGGAGGTATGAAGAATTAAGGATGCAGATAACTGACAGTGGCGCACACACTACTGATGGTCCGTGAGAAAATTTTGGTGGCCCAGGTTATCATGTTATTGAAATAACAAAAACCATGTTAGTAGTCTGTGATTCAAAATTGAGAGTTGAGCAGCTTGTGAGGTCCTAATGGTTGGCAAATACTGATATAAAACATACATAGTGATTATTGATGCAAATGGAAGAGAATGGACTGAGGAATCCAACCAAATCTACTATGTACATACTTCAGTATAAGATTTGAATCAATGAGAACCAACCGATTAGACCCAAATTTCACAAAGTATTTGGGAAACAAACAGGGGATGAAGCAGAATAACATTGGATTTTAATCAGTGCAGAAGGGACAAAGCATCACCAAACCATTCTGGATCCAGAAGCAGGATATGAAGATTAGTTCAGGCATCCCATAGGCTCATGGCAAAAAAATATAGACTTTATAGACCCAAGCCTGTGAAAATATAGACCAAAATGGACTCATATTGCACATGAAAATCAAGGCAAATCAGACCAAATCTGCATAATTATGCATTTTATTCTTTAAAGCTTTGACTGGTTTGTGTAGTAAAGTTTATAGTACCGGTGAAAATTGAGAGAAACGAGGTAGTTTAAAATATGAACAATTTAATTCATAAAGTGTATATGAAATTGAATAATATGTACACAAGATGAGAAATCTCTAATCATCAGTCTGGCTTTATTTGGCTGAAGATTCCAACTGGTGGATGACTTGGGTTTTTTCTTTTGTCAACGGACTTCCATAAGGTGTCAGCTTCTTTCTTTTCTATTCGGCTGCTTTCAACAGTTTATCGGTGGCCTCCATAATGGCTTGCAATGCCGCGATTTCAGTTGAATTTTGGGCTTTTAATGCTTTTAACAAGCATTTATTGGCATCACTACGAAGAGTAGCAGCAGGAAGGGGGGAAGACGCAGCCAGGCAAGCATGCTGCTGGGAAGAGACGAGTGCTGAGCATTGCAGCCACACTGCCGGAGCACAGAGCCAGACAAAGCAGGCAAGCAAAGCAGCAGTGCCTGGCCGTGGCATGCATTTTCAAATTTTGTAGTGCTGTGCCGGCTGCTTCAGTGTAAATTGTAGCTTACCTTTGGTCAAAATATAGACCGATTTGGACAAAAATTCAAAATATCGACCAATATAGACCATAAGCAAAAATATCTACATTCTATATTCTCTATATACCATATGGGATGCCTGAGATTAGGTTCCAAATATCTTACAAGGCCCACGGCGAGCCACAGTTTACAGTCCATTATGTCCTAGTCTTATCATTAACATTCTTAAATTGACTGTACTTAAATAAGCATACTACACATAGTGGGGGCTATAAATAATATTAACTATAACTTGGTGTTCATCCTGCATGTTTCAAATAATGTAGCTTCCCTAGTGTAAGTCAAAATTGTCCACTCAAAAAATGGTCTCACTGGCCCAAAAGGAATCAAAGTGATAATAAAAAAGTTTTATGAAAAGAGAAGAAGCATATTATCAAATTAAGGAATACTTGGAAACTACACTCTGATGTATTACACATGTATTTTACTTTGATATTTTGCTGATATTTTACTACGAACATTTATGCAGATTATTTGGCAACTTCTTCTATTTGCAGGGACTGGGGCCCAATTGAGCCCCAGGGGCCCCTGGGGCCCCAGTCCCATATTCTATGATATACTCTTGACTACTTCAATAGCCTGACTCATTTGAAAGGAGTATATTTTATCAGAGTGGATTTGAGCAAAACTTTACAGACTTAAAATAGATTATCTATACCTACATATTAGCCTAATCCACATTTTTGGTAAGGTAAACTGCATTCAGTTTCATATCCATTTGTTGTTCCTGATAGAAGATACATTCATACAAACACACTCTCTATAAGCCTGTAATTTTGCAGAAAATGAGAATTCAAAAATTTATAAAATAGAAAATTGCACAATTAGGATGGGTAAAATCATTCAAAGGTTACATAAATGCATTCTTTCTTGCGTCACATCTGCTAGAATAATAATTCAATATGGAAATATTCAAATCAAGCAATGCGTAAAACAAGCCTTTCAATGCACAAGTAATAAAGAAACTGACATAGAGCCACTCATCCTGTAAATAATATCAAAAGGAGAGACCCTGCAAATAAAATATTTTTTAAATTCCCCCATTTTAGGCTCCTACGCCACCTCGGTGGTGGGCACAGCCAAGTGCGCTTTGGGGCCTTCCAATGGGCACAACCGAGCACACACCAAAGCTTGGTTAAGTGTCCAAGACTATCACCAGAGGCTGTCATTTACATTATAATAGAGGATGAATGCCATGCATTCATCAATACTAAATTATTTTTAAGATCCTGACACAAAACAAAGTTGCTTACATCACATCACAAACTTAATATTGCAAATGCCTACACACATTCAGGAATAATTGAAGAGAACTTAAGACAAAACAATGAGACTCACCCACATGACGTTTGAAGTACATATTCATATTCAATTTTTATATGTAGGTATACATCTGTCTCACAAAGCCACATCATGCAATGAGAAAGAGTAAAGACCTTGTACTCATGATGGTGCAGGTTTAGTAATTATTCATACCATTATAGATCATTCAAAGGTTTAGAATCACCGAGCTAGATTCCTGAGAAGCATCCCCATGAAAGAGGGAGAAATTGAAAAGTGTAGGCTGCCGAGGCCACTGGACAGACAGCATTCATCTACACCGCCTACTACTGTACAGGCCACAGCTGTGGCTGCCTTGCCACTCTGGTGTGCAACATGCATATTCCATGTAATGGTATTGTTGGCTGCAGATTGTGGCCACAACTGTGACTGGTAGGTGTGTGAGAGCCTTATAACTGCAAGGGACACATTCGAACTATCACCTTTTGCAAATCTCCTGCAATTCTTCATCTCCTCCACCATTCAGCGCAGCATCAAGAGCTTGGGAAATTGTCTTTCTCAGTACATCATTAGATTTCACTTGCTCTTGGAATGCATAAGTAGTAAGACAGAAACCATCAGGAACCCTAAACTGAAAAAAATTCCTGTTGTTATACAATGAAAAATAAGTACTTA
Organism: Pyrrhosoma nymphula; assembly: GCA_963573305.1. Lineage (NCBI taxonomy): Eukaryota > Metazoa > Arthropoda > Insecta > Odonata > Coenagrionidae > Pyrrhosoma > Pyrrhosoma nymphula. The sequence goes on from OY754327.1 coordinate 170,155,884, forward strand.
AAAAGATGCATATACATATACAAACACACACATCGAGTGTTCCTACAGAACTTTTAATATTCGTGTTACTTGAATAAAACTCAACATTACTATTCCCAGGGGTGGGGCAAAACATTTTTTAAGGAACAAAATATTACTTCGAGATTCAAGAAATTTGTTCTTGCATTATGAGTCCTATTAATGTAATATTTGACGCCCACAGGGTCTTTTAAATTGAAAATTTTTTATATTTTAGGTCCGAACTTGCTCAGTTTTTAACTTTTCACTTCGATTAGAAAATAACTTGACTTCAAACATTTCAAAAATATTTTTGGTTGAAGTTGTGGGTTCAGATTTCTCAACAAACTACTTTCTGAACGCATGCATCAATCTGACCTCACAATAGAAGTAGAAATTTGAACACACTCAATTTTTTGAAAAATAAAAATTCAAAATACATATTTAAGCTTATAAAAAATAACCATTACATTTATTAAAATATTTACTGTACACAAGATTTGTTTTATACATACAAATCAAATAAAATTTAGTTTAATCGCATCCTACCAATAGAATAAAATATATACAGCTTTAAATTTGGTAATTAGCCCCTGGATTTCAAAATAATAATTTTTTGTTAGCAGGAGAGTGCTCTATATTCAAATTCAAAAATTACTATTGCTCCTTTTTTATAGTAGACACCTCTAAATAATCACAGGTGTATATATACTAAAAAACGGATTTGCATGGCAGTAAATTTGAAAACTTACAAAAATTGTAGTTTGTTTATATTGTATTCATGGTTAATCCCTATAATTTGATAAAATATGTGGCAAGGATGCTTTCGCTATTTGTATTACGAATACACAAATGAGTAAAAAATATTAACAAAAAAAAATGTTTTTACTAAAAAATAAATAAAAAATTATTATTTTAGTACAAAAAATAACTCAAATTTAGGAGGGACACTATGATTTTATCATTATTTGGTCACTGTACGATGTTTCTGTCAGATCTGGTGAGCATGAGTTTAAAAAAATATTAAATCAGTTCAAGACAAATATATTACAAGTTCTGTAGAAACATTCACACACACACACACACATACACACACACACATATATATATATATATATATATATATATATATATATATATATATATATATATATATATATTGGCCACAATTCCAACCCCAAAAATTCCTCCAAAAACTCACCGGGGCAAGACACAAACACCTTAAGGAACACCAACTGAGAAGTGCTGGGCCAAAACAAACATCACCAGGCACACTAATTTTTTCTATTTATTTTATTTTTCCAGAGATCCAGGGGGTTATTCTGTAATTCCACTTCCAAAATAGCTCTTTCGGAAGAGCACCAATTCAAAAGAACAAACCATTTGAGCCATTCCGCTCTCAAAGTACGTATTTGGAAGCTCAATTCCATGACTGAAAGAACTGGAAATGAACCATTCTCGGCCGAAATGAGCGAGTCGATAGTCTCACCATCTGGCAGCATGGTTTACAACTCCACTTTTGGCAATGTTCACCATAAGAGTGTGATAAAAAATAACGGGAATTTTCGTTTTTATTAAAGAATATTTCTTTTTTAATCAATATCAATTTTGCTCCCTTCAAAGAAATCCCCCTTTGATAAAATAAACTTGTGCCAGCAGTTTTTCCAATCTTGGAAGCACTTCTGGAACTCACTTTTCGGTATTGAGTTCAGCTACTTCAGCGATTCTGTTGTTATCCCTCGTCTCGTTCAAGCATCGGCCGTATCAACTCAGTGTTGGCTGCGGAAGCCCCAGAAAGAAGGCCCACCCCCTGCCTCACGAGTGAAAGCCACCTGGGTAAAAGCGAAGCTGGGCGAGGGTAGATAATTGCAGATAAGGTGAAGGAGTGATCCTATCGAGTTACTCCCTTCTCTTTCTCGCTGAATGAGTCCCTCTCTCGTGAATTTCGTCACGCCCAGGAATAAGGAACGAAGAACTTTTTTTCTTGATGGGTCTTCTGGGAAAATCAGTTTAGACACGTCAATTGTTCATACACGACTTAGGGATCAACCCGAAATCTGACAACTTTACTGTTTCCAGTTGTGTGATAGAGATGGGTAGCTGTATGGCAGGACTGAGTGATATGCAATTTCCTGATACCCTGAAAAGGATATTTTACCATTCATGGATAAGCTGAATCGACCCAGTAAACACAAAATGCTGCAGATGCGCATCTGATGTGCTGCGTGGAAGCGCTGCAGCTACCGTGAAGGCACTGCTGCACCGCGTCTATCACTCCTTCCCTTTTTTGAACGTCGGATGCGCTGCAAACGGGTGTCAGCAGCGCTGCACAAGCACGTCAGGAGCACTGCACAAGCGTGTCACGATCGCTTTAAACTGCAAAAAAAAATACTTTACTCATGGACAAGTCTCCGGACTGTATAGACTCACCTTCAATCTCGCATCTACCTACGGTATGTCTTCCTCACATCTATCTCCGGTATCTCTATCAAGAAACTACCTACGTCATATCCAACTGGCAACTGCCACATGCGTTCCGAGAAAGTTGTATATATATGGTCATTCCCGTGAGTAAATATGTTTGCGAGAACTAAATTTTATATGTCAATGCCGTGATAGTTTATCGAAACATACCATCCAATCACGATAACAGTTTTCAGGCATTAATTAATTGAAACCTACGTTGCCACATTAAATGAATATAAAGTCAATATTAATGAGAATAAACAAGATGGTTTACAATTGTTTTCCAATTTTCAAATTTCCAGTTGTCACACGTTTGTTTTCATTTCAATGAAGATGTAACTTACTCGCGGAGATGTTACGAATGTGAATATGCATGTATACCAAATGTTACGAATGTGGAAATGAGAAAACTGATAAATGTACCAATAAAAGCATAACAATAATTTAGTGTACAACGGAAATTAATTACACAAAGCTATCAACGAAGTGTTTTTAATGGCAGAACCCAAGTCTCTCCGATTCATTTCAAAGCTTCCCATTTATGCCAAATTTTCGGTCGAAGAATGAACCACAGGCTAAACATGTTACTATACATCAAGAATATATTTCATGAAATAAAAAAACAAAGTATACACATAGTAAATATTTAAATGAGTATTTATATCTTCCTCTTTCGATTGAGACTTTCACTATCTCCCCTTATTCAAAAGACTACCTGCAGCGCTGTGGGAGCGTGTCCGCAACTTGCAGCTGCTGTGCTTAAACATGAGCTGCGAATTAGCATTAGATGCGTTTCTCGATAATTTGTTTTATGAGAGCGCTGCTGAGACGCTGCTGACGCGCTTCAGTTGACATGTGCTGCACTTGCAGCGCTGACATCCTTGTGAAGCGCTGCTGCAGCCATGTGTGTTTTACTGGGGAGCCTCGTGTTGCTGGTAATAATCATTTGTCATCACAAAATGAATGAGTGAATGAACTAATGCCTCTATTTGATGCGACGACAGCTTGACACATGGAAGTCGATTACCATTGAAATCTCGAGAGAAGCAATATCTCCAAATATGTCACTACTTTCATGGCATCCTGCGCTCATAAATTTCGTCTTGACCAACAATTAGCCATGATGTTATTTCATCCTGGGCAAGAGGGCTTTAGCCGAAATACGATCCGAGAGGGGGAAGAAACTGTCAGCCTATGCTCATCACGGAATGATTTACCACAGTCCTCCCGAAGCAAACCCGAAAAAAGTATCCGTGTCGGAAGTGGTGGGGGAGAGAGCAAAGACGAAGAATTCGGCTTAATCGGAGGCCAAGGATGGCCTTGGCACTACCATCGCAGCAAACCCCCTATAAAGAATTGCGACATGGTTCACACCTTAAATGATTACTACAATTGTATCAAAAATATTCTTATGAGAAAGGTCAGAATTCAAAGAGAAAAGATCATTTCAGGTTACAGGCGTTTTTGGCTCACATGGTCCATGTCATGGCCAAGTAATGTGCCAGCAAAAATGGTTGATTTAGGCTTAATATACGTATTTGGTCTTCAATATGGTTAAAATCACATAGGTTTGACATAACTTCCGACATAGCCTTATCTTTACCATACCGAATCGTGAAAACCGTAATTTTTATCTTCCAGCAATCCATCGTAGCTGCGTAAATGCTGACGGTCCGCAAACACATTTTAACCCTTTGCGGTCCAATTTTTTTTTTTAAGTCAAGTAGTCTGGTCCAAATTAATTTTTAGGAAAAAAGAAATAATTGACAGAATTGATTGTTGTCTTTTTAAATGTTTTTATTTTATTGTTTAAAGTAAAAATCCACTGGTCGAAAATATTATGCATGTTCAATCAAAGAGGTTTTTTATTTTCTTCTTCAACATTTTGCCTAGTGATGTCGAGCTATACTCGACGTTGGACCTGATGCTAGCGCTAGGCCTGTCGAGCCAGCCTCGACGTTGGACCGCAAAGGGTTAACGAGGTATCCTGCCTTTATTTCTAAGAAAAGGAAGGGATGGAGTGGAGGAAAGAGAGTTGTGGGGAAGGGGAGTGAGCAAGGTTGGGAAGGGACTGCTGTTTGTGACTGAAGTGAAGGTCACGGAGGGGAGTTGCATGACAGCACCACGGGGGTGGGGGTGTCGGTGAAGGGAGATAAGAGCTGAGGAGAAGGCATTATGTCGCTTGAGACCTTAAGATGTAGTTGAGGAACACGAGAGGGGAAGGAGAAGGATGAGATCGCTAGAGGGATTAGGATCCCATCTCCCTTGGCACACACCCGTGGGCAAACATCTCTTCCCTCCTTACTTTCAAATTCAGTCACCAATAACAGAATCTCTTCCCTCCACTCTCAATACATTTCTTATGTTGTATTTACATATTGTTAACCATCACCTTCCCCATCGCCTGCTCAGAGAGTCGCGGTCTTGGGAGGCATCTTCAAAAATGAATCAGGCTGCACTTTGCTAAGTGTGGGATTTCAATGAATCACCAAACAATACTGTGCCTTCGCCAAAAACCACTGGCAACACCGTGTGACTAAATAGAGGGGAGAGTAAGCTCCGAGAGTCTCCCTCCGTGGGTCACCGCACGCTGAAGGCATACAAAAACTTGATATAAATAAAAATTGCTATGAAATAAACCTGTGCTTAAATGTGTTTACAGTAAAAACTCGAAATTACGAAGTTGACGGGACCGGAAAAATCGGCACTTCATAATATCAAATTTCGTATGAACGAGTATCTTTCAAAAATATCGCGATGAAGCTCTTTTTTTGTTTCCTTAGATTAAGATGTACTCTCGCGATGTACTTGCATGATTTACGAAGTTACAATTCATGAAAGTATATTTAAATGTGTATTCATGCCCACAGGGTGCATTCATTGTCAGTTGAACACAACTTATTTGTCGGAGTTTTATTATTACTATTTTCGGGAATTTCAAATTTGGCGCCACCGGATAAGTTATTTTGCCGTTGCAGCTGGCAGTGCGGCGCAGCGTGCAGCAACTCGCGGATTGGTACTACCTCTCTTTGCCGTGACGAATTTTGACAATATTATCTGGATATATCAATTTGCAATTTTTATTGTTTACTTGTGTCATAAATTTTTACGGATGGTTTGGATGTAAGACGAAAGCCGCGTTTCAATGGAAATCGACTTCCGTGTGTCAAGCTACCTTCGCATCAAATCGATGCATTATTCCGTTCACTCATTCGTTTTGTGATGACAAATGATTATTACTGGCAATACGAGGCTCGATTCGGGTTATCGTGATGAATGGTAAAATATCCTTTCCAGGATATTTGGAAATTGCCTGACGAGCAGTCTTTCCATCCAGCTATCCCTCCCAATCACTCAGCAGGAAATATTAAAGCTGTCAGATTTTAGGGTGATACCTCAGTCGGATCTGAACAATTGACGCGTCTAAACCGGTTTTTCCCATAAGACCCTTCAAGAAAAAAGTTCCTTGTTCCTTATTCCTAGGCGCGACGACATTCATCTGCGAGGGACTCATTCAGCGAGAAAGAGAAGGGGGTAACCCGAGAGGATCACTCCTTCACCTTATCTGTTATTATCTACCCTCGCCCAGTTTCGCTTTTACCCAGGTGGCTTTCACTAGTGGGGGAGGGGTTGGGCCTCCTTTCAGCGGCCTCGGCAGCCAACATTAGGTTGATACGGCCAATGATTGAACGAGGGAGCCGTTATTTCGGTCGATTCAAATTGTAACCTTACCCCGGTGGTAGCTATGAGGTTGACTTCGCACTCCTTCATGATTTTTCCACAACCTGAAATTATGTTGCGTAGCGCCCGAGTGAGCTTTGAAACGCATCATCATATCAATGGGATAAATAACGTAGTGGATCGGTGCATGCGAAGAGAGAATCGGAACTCTAATCTGTTTTTACTTCCTTTTATAGGAAGCATCATTCACTTTTGGAAGTGGATACCACGCCAGGAAATCCATTTTTAGACCGTTGACTTTTACATCACCATGCTAATAGATAAAGAAATTCTGTTTTCACCATTTCGCGCAGGAAGGATGTTGCTAGAACTTATTTCACAGGGCTTGATACATACTTGAGCGTACTTTATATCAACCACATCGGAGAAAAAATTAGTTAACTTGCCTAAAATCGATCATTTCGCGGAAATGCTACTCGGCTATGAGAAGTGATACGAAAATGAGCTTTGATATAAGTTCTAGCTGCATCGTTCATCTTTCAATGAGGATACTCCTCAAGTTTGTACGCAAGTTTAATACAATTACTGTAGTTGTGTAAAGCAAAGATGTCCAGCACTTTTTTCCAGAGGCATTCGTGCCGAGCATTGGCGCTTCAGGCAGTCCAGCGAACGGCTACGCGTCCTTGGCCTGCCTCTTGCTTTCCCCTCCACCTCTCTCTCTCCCCCCACCCTCGCCTCGGCGCTCATAGTTAGGGGGTCGGAGGAAAGTGATATTTTTTCTCGAGTCAGCATCACATTTCATCGTAAGTATCACATTCCACTCATCGCTTTCCCACGCCCTAACTTCACAGGTGCCTTCCAAAAGTTGGGTGGGGGGATGGGCGTTGCCCGTTGGGAGTCCATTATCAGCTATGACCGCGAACCAAACGTATCACATTTCACTCATCGCATACCCGCCCTAACTTCTCAGGTGGTTTCCACTAGTTGGGATATCCTTTCAAGGATATCCTATAGACATCCTTTCGAGAGCATCAGCAGCCAACTTCCATGGTTCCAACTAGTTCCTATATCGGCCGCAACACAGGATGACCGTTATTTAGGGCGATTTTTTTTAAATCTGATCCAGATCGGATTTTTAAAAATGAATTTGGATCCGATTTCAGTATCCGGAGAAACGTAATACCCGCGGATCTTTAGATCCGATCTGACCATCCCTACATAGTATTTTCCCGGTGAATCAGCTTGTGTCTTAGAGGACGAACGAACAATTTAAGAGGACATTTTGGAGCAAATAAAGTGCATCTTATGGGCCAGGAAATATAGTAACTACAATTTTCGATGCCTGGCTAACGTTTTTCAACTTATGAACAAGTTCTCGGAACGCTTCTCGTTAGTATGTCGAGGACTTACTGTACATTGGATGAGTACGTCAGTGACTTCTGACTGCTGGACGGACGCCAGACGCCCCAGCAAAACCACACCTTTACTATTGAAGCATTGAAAAATGAGATATCGTTCAGGTAATACATTCAGTGCGTAAAGTATTCGGCGACGATCATTAATTAGATGTTAAACTCTGAAAAGGAGCGCCGAAACGTTACTGTGATCCATCACTATTCGTATAAACGAGTAACTTTTTCATGTCGGGACCAAGATCGGAGGTTCGTAATTTTAAAACTTCGTTATTTCGTAATATCGCGTACTGTTACATAGACTTAGATACCCTTTTGGTCGGGACCGAAGATTTTGCTTCGTAAAATCAAAATTTCGTAATTTCGAAGTTCGTATTTTCGAGTTTCTACTGTATTAATAGATACTTTTTAATTCCGAACTGACGACAAAGTCAGTGGTGTTTTGGAAATCTCTCTACGTGCCACGAGAACAGAGATAAATTTGTTCCACAAAAATGGAGACAACATTCGATCAAATGAAGTTACAACTCTGAAATTTGACAAAAACACTAACCAAGGTTTGAGCAATATCTTGTTTAAGTTTGATATGCATCAAATTAAGTCTGGTTTCACTGGGGCGTCCAGCGGCCTCGTCCAACCGCCGCATCTGGACATCGTCGCTGGGTGATGTGGGAGAATATGTATTTTTTTACACGGAGAGAGGAGAGTGGAAAAATCACTGAAAATTGGGACTGCCCGGCTAGGCGTCCACAGACGTCAGGTGTCAGCAGTCGAAGGCGACGGCCGAGACGTCTCAACGAAACCGTGCCCATTTGATATACATTGGATGAGTACGGCAGTACTCATCCAATGTATATCACATGGGATATATATATTTTCCACACATATATATTTTCCACACAATGTATATCACATGGGATATATATATTTTCCACACATGCAACAATTATGTAGTAAAATTGATCCATTGAGTAAAAAAATTGTAGACACAGACAGTGGGGCTGGCATTGAGATGAAGGGTTGTGATTATCTTTGCCCCCAGGCTGAGGAAATGGTCTTTACAGCAGGGTCGGGTCCATAATGATGCCTCAGGCTTTCTTAGTATGCTCGTGTTTGTTAAGCCACAGACACACGTTACACAACATTCATTCTTTTTTGGCAAAAAAATATGCTATATCTAAATAAAGCTCTTGTTTGCATGCATTAAAAAATCTATTATGGGTTAATATGGCATTTGTAGCAAATGGGTTAATGTTAGAGAAGATTGTTAATAATTTTTTACTGCCTCAAAAATCCATTAAATCTCAGTATGCTAAAATTTTAGTATCAAGGTTTTTCCATTCTAAGGCTTACACTTATGTCTCTGATTCCAAAACAAAGAAATAATTTTTCATACTTTGACAACCACCAAAAATATTTGCATTGGTACTCACCGAGCTATTAGGAATAGAGGATAAAATAGCTAATGAAGCCCCTTTTCCACCAACTACTTGGGAGTTCTGACATAGAGGGTCTGTGAAATGCAAAGTCAGAGGCTTGAATTCTTCAAGCTGCTCTTTCTCTTCTTTAGTCAACACATCTCCTAAATACTTGACATAATGTTTGGAAACATACTGTGAAGTGAAGGAGGAAATAGGACAATGGCCATCGTATCTGAAAGTCAAAGAGTTTTTAAAATAGTTTCCTCTGCAATATGGTTATTATTTTCCTAATTTTATTTTCCCTTCTTTTAATAAAATTCAAAATTTTCCATTCATTTTCAAGTAAAACACTAAGCATTTTACTAATTTAATTATCTTATAATTCATCATTTTCACAGAGCTGATCTGTTTAGTGATTTTGCTGCACAGAATATTTCAATGATACTGTTTCTTAAGTTATTACAAATTCGTTTCATTTACTCAATTCATTAAAAGAGGGTATGGTATATTTAACACCATGCATATATGTTTATCTCAGATAATTCTGTCACTTACATCTAATGGCATCAATCTTCCCAGAGAACTTATGATAGTGACTAAAAAGACTTGATGTAACTCCTCATAAAGTATAAGAATAGGGAGGAGAGGAGAGCCATTTTCAGTTCATTGTACAGATGACAACCAGTAAAATGTTTGTATACAGCAAGGATGAGCGCATGATGTTAGAGGATGAAAAGCAAAGACTGTGTGGATGTTATCATTGGAAAATGTGGATGATGCATGGATATCATATGGAATTATGTAGTTGCAGCTAGGGTACACCGTGCTGATATGCATTTACAAGCAATACATCAAATTAGATGACATCCAATTTAAGAAAGAATCTAGCATGCTTAAACTACAATATGTAAGAAACTTATCTTCTTTCATAAATTTAATTGTTTCAGGCTTGACTTCGTGGAAGTGATAGATATCCATTTATTGTTGTTTATTAAAAATGGTTATCTTCTTTCATTAGTTACTCCATTCTAAAAGTTAGTTAATATGAATACACAATTAAGTATATACAATGGGCCTTGCATATCCACGGTAAATACATTACAAGGCCTACCGCAGATTACAAATTCTGCAGATAACTGAGCCCGCAATGTATAGTTATTTTGCCATGATTTAAATGCAGTCAGATGACCATACAAGGGAAATATCTTCCCAGTATTATTACATATTTATGATGTTATTTGAATTATTAACAATGGTTGGAGCACATATGAGATTTTTTAACGGAAAAGTTACAACTGTATGAGATTTTTCACACAATAGTTAACAATTCACTGAATTTTTCTCACAGTATGCCACGTCACAGAGAATAGTGGATTCCACAGAAGCTGGGTGTGGACTCAGCCCTTCCCCCAGTCTGTGGTCTCACACCCGTTTTATGGGCTTCTGTGAGTAGAGAAGGTTTTTCCAACATGAGTAACTAGCGCGAAATGGTTATGGGATAGTGGGATAAAGGCTGATACAATCCCTATGAGGAGCAGAAGATGGGGGATCGTATTAATTTTCATTCTATAGTGAGCAAGGATTTTTTTCTTGGTGAATTGTTCCAGGCTTGATCATGGGGTCTGCTGTATTCCCGCACCCCAGCAGAGTTAATCTGTCCTTCCAGGATTTGAAGCAAAGAACCAGCTTATCTGCTTTGTGAATAAAAGTCCTGCACGAGCATTTTCACCAATGACTGAACTTATTCTGTGATTCTGTGATCAATTCATTTTTTGAGGTAAGGTTTTTATTTTTTTACTGTAATTTTTTGGAGTAGTGATAAATAAATATGTACTCTGATTCTTACTTCTAAAATTCCATGTGTCTACATTAACGCAGTATACATTCTTACCATGTTTCATTTAGATGACATAAAGAGTTGAACCTGTGTTTTGCATTTGTATTGTTTATCTTGAGTAATGGCCAAATTTAATTGTTTTAGAAAAGTAATCTAATGCAAGGAAGAAGGATATTTTTTTTCGGCATCTGAAGCGTTGTGGAGTCTAAAATGTAACATTTAACCCTTTAACTGCACAAATAATCTGAAATATAGCTCTCCCCAAACGCAAACTTTTTTCTAAATGTTTGCATAATTTTAAAATTGGTCACTTTTTATTTGAAGGAAAATTAGTTTTAAAATTTACAATGAGTAATTATCGTCTGATTTTACTGTTGAATACGAATTGTTGAACTTTTTTTTACTAAAACCATAAACCATACTTCAAATCGCCAATAGACGATGTGATCAGTTAAAGGGTTAAATTACTGTATAAATAAATGAAAAGGCCATGTTTACAGGAAAAAGACAAAACGCAGTGGGCATCGTGCATGGGTAAAAAACCAAAGTGCGTTGACATCGGGAAAAACACAGAATTGGAAAGTTTTTGGAATTCCCAGTAGTGAGGGCTGAGAAATGGAACTAGTAGGGGGGGGGGGGGGGGATTTACAAAAAGAGTGAGTGAGGCAACAAGGGAGGTATGCTTCTGCGGAGAGAGGACAATAGTGCGACACACTTAGCTGGTCATAAAAATATACTGATCAGGGAGAGGGTGGTCGCTTGGGTGCAACTGCAGGCAAATGAATGCCCAGAGGAAAACCCACGCGGAAAAATGCCCCCCGGGACCAGACACCGAGAAAGGATGGAATAAACACGCCCCAGTGTGAAGGAATGGATGAACCATTCACAAATGCGCAAGAAATATTTTTGACACCCAAATTTTAACACATTTATAATTTTTGGGGATTAATTATGAGATAAATGCACACAAAATGTGTTAAAAATACCATGAATTTGAAAAAAAGATATGAACATACATAGATATGATACTCATAACTAATACTCCCTTGTTCATTTCATATTTACTGCGGTAAATGCAAATAAATATCAATTATAAATGTTCGAACGACAAAAAATAATGTTTTCGGGGAAGAATATGGAAAAATTAGGAAAATAAGAACTATGACGATGCAATTTTCCACAGATACAAATTTTTTTTTAATCAACCCGGGTTTCGATGCACTGCATAATCATCAGGTGATTGACCTGATGATGATGCAGTGCATCGAAACCCGGGTCGATTGAAAAAAATTTAAAAATAAAATTTAAATTAAATAAAAAAATTTTGTTAATTTGTCTCCTTAACAACAAAGTTTGTTAAATATCGTCTTATGTTTGGTAAATGACTGCAAAAATTACTCAGGGAAATTACTACATGTGCACCAAGAAAATTAAACAGTCTATTATTAGTGATTATTTTGTGTGAATGATCTAAGAGCAATGTTGCCTATGTGTGTATTTTAATGCATGAATAAAATGCTGAAACAGTTGATTTCTCTTAAAGAATACATTATCCCTATGCAGTACTTCAAATCTGTAAAACACAGAAACTTGTTCATAAAAGTTTTTACCGCACCGTGCAATTCTGCTACAGGCATTTTCACTATAATTGTTAACATGTAGTAATGACATGGGCAGCTGATAATGCAACGATTAAATTTTCAATGGAACTCACCATATAAATGAAATGATAAGGCTGGGAACAGTTAAGAGATGATAGGCTTCGATTACTTGAAAAACTCTGATCAGATAAGTTTCATTACAACATGGAGGATATTATTTTAACCCCTCACTATATCTCTAGAACTAATATGAGTGACAAAATAAGAGAGATACACTTCCAAACTGAGATACAAAATTTCTTTTTTTCCACACACCATTAGTGATTATAAAAAACAACACGATGCTAACTTAAGACACATCATTAACACACAATTCACCTCTATGTCCTCCCCCTCCTTTTCCCTATACCCCCATTTCCTGGCTCTGTGATGGTTCACAGGGTAGTATGTGTTGTTGTATTTGGTTTTCTTGTGATCCCAACATTGCAGAATCAACCGTTCACTTGTCTGCGACAGGCTCAAGTTGGCGCCTATTATGTTTTCGATGTTCTTTTGTTTTTGAAGTCGCTGTAACAGTTGTAACAGTCAGTGTACGAAATAAAGTGTGCACCTGTCCTGTGTAATCGTGTGTTCGTTAGTTACGCTAACCAAAAGTAAGTGGTTACCCTGCATTGAAGACAATAGTATGTAGATTTGTATATTCTTAGAATAATCGATGAATATATGCATGAGTAATAATTGCCGAAATAATGTGAAGTATTTCGGATATAGCAAGCATTTAATGCTGTATTTTCTGTGCATGTTCCAGGAAAATGGAGAACATAGAAATGCTGCTTCATACGTTGGCTGTCATATTCAATAGCATTGCTCATAATTAGTGAAAAGCATTGCAAAACTGTGTAAAAATGAGGAAAATATGATCTCAAGGATTGAAGTAAGACTGAGTAAAAATAAAATATACATGAAATGGAGAAACTACGTAAAATCAAGAGTTTACGATTTAAATACCCTATGCTTCCTGGCTGGATGTTCATGTCACTACATTAAATCGAGAGTAGCGTAAAATGAAGGTGCGTAAATCGAGTATCTACTGTGTATTCAAAATAATCATCTTAAAAATTTCATTTGGCACATTTGAAAATTCTGTTACAAATTATATTTTTACATGACAAGATAGTAAAAAAAACTTTCTATTGAAGATTCCTTGGCATATAAAGCTCCATAGCTCTTCACTTCCTTAAAACATTATGATGAAGAATATTAAGGACATGATGTATAGCCAGAAAATATCATGATAAAGAACTCTATTCAGAAAATACCTACAATATGAAACAAGCATTAAGATGTGCCTTACCCATGGTTCCTTGGAATTTAGCTGTTTCTTACCTATATATAAATTCAGAAATCCCTACTCCTCCATCAAGATTCAAACCAAAATCAAAAAGAGCCAGCCATGTTTTATATCTCCATGGTCTTCCTGAGTACATAACTGCATCTCCAGATTGAAGAAATCTTACGTTAGCAGTGTAGTCCCGGTTGTTGGCTGAAATAAAGTTGCATTCACTATATTTAGAGATGGGCATCTCTGAAAATTACCTCGGTATTTTTCGTAAATTACCATGGTATTTTTCGTAATTTACTGCACCCCTTGAAAATTACCATAATTTTCTTGATAATTCACCTATGTTGGAGATAATTTTTCATACAGATAAATTCCCAACATGTACTTTTAAGCCAAGTTCACATTTCATATGTGTTTAATAATAAATTGAGGCATGTACAACTCATTTTTGGAATATTTTACTTAAATTATAACATTATAAGATTAAAGCTTTAGAATATTCTTCTTGAAAATATCTCATACTTTGACAAAAGAAAGCCAGATTGCGTGTTGCTGCTGTAGTTCTTTTTACAATTTTAAAATTTTCTAATAAATTAATGTTGTATTAGGTATGGTTTAAACATGGTTATTCCCTTCCTATTGCTATTGACTATCTTATTTAACCATACATTTGCTATTAAATGCTTGAAACTAAAAAATACTGGAAAATTACAGTAATTTTCGAATATTACCGTAATTTACTGTGGTAATTTACCTCAGATGAAAATTACGGTAATTTTCCCATCTCTAACTATTATTCATGATATAGTAGTTCCATAACATACTGCCAGTTTGCTATTGCCTTTGAAAGAAAAATAAATTTAAAAATACCTACCAGAAAACCGAATCACACAATTATCTGGCATTAGCCCAAAATGAGCTAAACGTGAAAGAGAAATATCACATGATGTAATTGATGATGTCACCCCAGCTGGATCCCGGTAATGACCAAACCGCGCACTGAAAAATATAAATCCTGATTTGAATGATTTTTTTATGTCCATGAAAAAATAAATGCAATTAAGTAAAATAAAACATTTGGCAGCCATTTTAATATAAAAATTAATGGAAAATCAAAATCATCCTCAAGGTACTGCACATCATTTCATGCACATCAAAAGTTGAGTACTGGGCAGCAGTTTTTTAAAACTCAACCCACCAGGGTATTGTTTCTTCTGTTTTATAAGATTTTTGGGAGTTTTTGTCTTTTTAATGTTTCACTTGTTTCATTGGTTTTTGCTGATTATATTTTTAATTTAAAATTTAATTGTTCATTCATGAGAACACGATTTTTTAGTTTAAGGTGGATCTATACTTCCAAGCTGACTCAAGTTAACGGTCACCGCCTGTGATTGCCTGCTGGCGTGGTAGAAGCCCAATGGGAACCTGTGAAGGCGGCACTGACTCCTTGGGTGGGGATGGAAAAGGTCTGCTCCCTTGTCAATGCAGGCTTGAACGTTTAACATTGCTATAGCCTTAATACAAAAACAGCATCAATGGTAGTGGATTTTTTGCATATAAGAAAGACGATTCTTTGATTTAAGTGGGCTGAAAATCCTCCTTTCGGAATTTAGCCTTCGCAACGCACTCCGGAATATTACCAAAAAATTTTGTAAAAACCAAAGTTTTGCTATTTTTATAAAAAAACAACCATTTCATGGTAATGTTACTCCACTTAAATCAACAAATGATTCTTCATCTACAGAAGACAAAAATTGCAAGTATCCAGCTGTCACGGCAAAGACGATACTGGGTTAGAGGGAAACGTCTGAAACAAGCTTCTTAGCCCTGGTATAGAGCCACCGTAATAAGCCAAAATGATTATTGCTCTCATTTTTGTTGAATGTCTTAGATAACTACAGTGGACCCCCATTTTACAATGGGTTCACTTTACAATCTGCATGCCAGGAATTTCAAAACGTGCTGATTTTTCACTCGCCCTTAAAAATTTCTCATTGTGACTATTTTTGCGTCATAATTTGGTATTCATTCAGTATTCTAAGCCTAATTTGTTAACGGACTGCTTTTTCAACATGGCAATGTTTACATATTTAATGACACATGTTATTAAGTATGATCTGTTGGTCCAATTAGAGCAAATCAAGCAAATGTTGTGGAAATTAGCACTGCCACCAATCAGCACCATCGAGATAACGCAACATTCCTTACGTAGTCAGGATCACATCTATATTAATTCAAATTAAGGTTTTCATTAGCCATTATAGAGACATCATTTTGTTTACCAACTTGTTAAAATATGAGAACTTCCGCCGAAGAGTAACTTATTATAAGAGCACATTGCCTACCAACGAAATGATATGATTCCTTAATGGATATAGCTGGCACGAGATAATAAAGCACATCAATGAAACGAGATTAATTATATCGTAACATTTCTCGGTGAATGATAGTCACAAACTTTAAAGGCTTATCGAAATTTGCATCGAAATTCACGCCTCATGACTTTGCACTGTGTTACCAAGAACATCTGCATCGCACTGCCATCTAGGTTGCTGATGCGATGATATGTGAATATCAGTCTTCCATGCCAAGTGATATTGTCGACGAAGGGCATTGTGTTCTTTTCCAACCGCATTAACCATTCGATAAGAAAACTGGCCAGAAGTAGGAGGTTTATTGTTGGAAGTTTCTGTAGCAACTATGCCACCTAAAGTGCAGCTCAAGCAGAAAATAACAAAATCAAGCAGGAGATAGAGAATAAACGCGATGAGGGTGATTGAGTTAGCACTTTATGTCCTCAGTGCTTTTCTTGCATGTGTCGCTTTCTCTTTCTCGGAGTGCGGATGCCTCTAAGAAGGTTGTGGGTCCCTAAAGTAAATAACCAACCAATAACTCTCCCAGCCCGGAAGAATCAGGTCAGCGCCGAAGGCTCAAAGATATGGCACCGTTCCGGTGAGCAGAGCTCACCACAACCAGTCTTTAATCATATCCAAAAAGTAGTGCATCGCGATAGATTATAAAATTAATGTGTGAGGTTTTGTTTATGTGAAACTTGGATAATTAAAATATTAGAACATTTTTCTTTTGCTAAACCTAATGAAGGAATGGGGATTACAATATAGTTCAGTGCGCAAAATATATTACGCGAATGTGATATGCGCACGAAAAAGCAAGTTATGGCCTTTGGATCATAATGAGATAGCGCAAATGAACTTCAGCAGCGTTAAACAATGAAGGCCAAAGCTTTAATCGATTTTGACTCATTACATTTGCAATTTTTTTGCTAATTCACGTAAAATTCGTGAGAAAAGCGCAATTTCATTTTATTTACTGATTTCGCGATATTTCGCATTATTTCGCGTTATTCGCGATATCGCGTCTCACGAATTTCACGGATCTCTACTCATTGCCTAATTTTGTGTACATAACTTTAGTAAGCTCGCAACGTCATTTGCTACGGACGTGTTTCTACAGGTATCGTTAAGGTAATTGCGATGTAGAGATGATGGCGTGAGACCAAAAGAAAGTAGCCTAATTACTGACGCCAAGTAGTAAGTAGAGGTATAATGAGAGTTGAATAATTTCTATTCCACGTTTTCTTCCAATTGCTTGAAAATGCAGTTAAATAATAAGTCGCTGAGACTGGCTCGCAGTTAGACGGCGAGTATGGAGGCGAGGTGCATCTTGCGCATTCATGCAATGATATTCGATGTGTTGACAATTTACATCATGTTATTAAAGTTTAAATATTGGTTAAATAACATTTTTAATCATTTAATTCAAGCAGATTTTACTCTAATATACTGATTCACTTTTCGATGGAATTCACATTACAATCCGTCCTAAGTAACGGATTACCATCATCAAGTGGGAGTCTACTGTAACTTGTTGGTAATGAAAACAATTGAGTTACAAAATGTTTGTTTATGTTGCTATTATGGGTTGGTCATTCTTGAGTGTAGAGTATAAAACTTTTTACTTGTGTTCAATAAAACTTCTACTAACCAGAAATATCTCCCAAAAGTTTTTCAACCAAGTATTTAAGAGGAAATAGATAGCAAATAGATATGGGCCGTAGAAAAGAATTAGATGATGAAGAGATGGAGAAAATACTAAGACTAGGCAAGAAAAATTATTGCGTAGACTTCAAGAGTGAGAGCACTTCATGTAGAAAATAATTGTTGGAGTATGGCAGAACGTGGTTACATGGTGGTGGAAGTATTGAATCATGAACAAGATTATCAGAACAGAAAAGTACTGAACTACATCATTCAGCATGTGAAGTCGGTATATTTATAGGATATTGGAGATTGTATAGGAGTGCAAGAGGCATGGACAATATTAGAAGAGGTCCACGGGACATAAAATAATGCAATTAAAGGATATGGTAAATATAGAGAGAACTGAAGATATTTTTAATGATGGAGTAAACGGCACACATTCAATAGCTGCATAAGAAGATTATGAATGGAGACATGATTTTGAATAGTGACAAGATAGCCATGTTTTTCCTTATGGGACTTCCGTCAGACAGATACGAAGGACTAGTTAGAGGTCTCGAGCATGAAGAAAACCTGAGAACAGGAAAGGTAAAATCTACTCTACTTTTAGAGGAAGAGTATCAGGCAAGAAACAAGGAGGCTTTAAATGCACTATCTACCAAATTGATATAGCAACGACGATGGCACAGTGAAGACAAAAGGAATCATTTCAGGAACCACAAGCAAAAATAAGAGCAAGATGATAAAAGCTTGCAATGCTACAACTGTGGTGGTCGAGCCCATATAACAAAATATGGTAAGAAACACAAAAGATTAGAGCAAAGAAGAGAAGAGACCAAGCAGGTAAGATAAAATGAATTGAAAAGGGAAGATACATGGTAAAGAATGCATCACTAGTGCCAGCAAGTGAGGAAATAACATATGTGAGTATTAAGTTTTGTGCACAACAAAAGGTGACAGCAAATACAAGAAAAATTGTTGGATACTTGATTGTGGAGTTACAAACCATATGTCTCCATCAATTGAACTGCCTCAGAACTTTGTTAGAACTGAAGGAATAATACATGAAGCAAATGTTAGTAAAACTGAACTGAAAGGTAAAGGAACATCATTACTTAATAGAATGACTGGCGGTTGAGTACAGTTCTGCATGTGCCAGGTTTGCACCACAATCTTATATCAGTAACTGAACTAGAAAAACTGATTGCAAGACCAGTTAGTTAATAATAATAATAATAATTTTTAT
This sequence comes from Pyrrhosoma nymphula, assembly GCA_963573305.1. NCBI lineage: Eukaryota > Metazoa > Arthropoda > Insecta > Odonata > Coenagrionidae > Pyrrhosoma > Pyrrhosoma nymphula. Next base: position 170,174,888 of record OY754327.1, read on the forward strand.
TGTTCAGTCGGTCCAAAAATGGGACATAGAACATATTCAAAGGAAAATAATACAGAGAGAAAAAGACACAAAAAAAGACACAAATCAATTATAAGTTATCACATATAAATTCGTCCAGGTGGTAATAGGCTTTGGGTAATAGCAGCCTCCTTAATTCGCGCTTGAAAGTAGCAGTATTGGACTGAGTTTTTACATGCAATGGTAATTTATTAAAAATAAGGGAGGCAGAGTGATGAGTTCCCTTTCTAGATAAGGCACAAGGTTGCCTCCTCAGATGAACATCATTTCTGCGTCGAGTAAAATAATCATGTATGGTAGAACTCGGACAGAACAAATCAGGATACATTTTAACAAATAGTGCACAATAAAAAATAAATAGACACGGTAGTGTCATTATTTTGAATTTGAGGAACAGTGGCTTTCCTGGAGATCTAATAGAAACAGCAGCCATGGCTTTCAAAGATCTCTTTTGCATGGAGAAGGCCCTTGTGGCAGCACTGGTGTTGCCCCAAAATATCACACCATAAGACAGGTAGGAGTGGATTTTAGCGAAGTAAACTAGCTTTAAAATCTCCACAGAGGTGATAGGGGCAAGTTTACGAATCATAAAGATACCAGATGCAATTTTTTTGTTCAGATTATCAATGTGAAATTGCCAGTCAAGATTTTCATTTAGAGTTAAACCCAAAAATTTAGTACAGTTAGACTGCTTGATTGAGTACAGTTATAGACAGACATTCATAGATAGTTATAGATAGACATTCAAGGTACAATGTGTGTTGCAAGAAATAAAATTCTGTGAAATAAAAATAAATATATTGATATCAGATATCATCTTTTGAGAGAAAAAGTTTTGTGTGGTGAAGTAAAACTTGAATATGTTAAGTCAAATGAAAATTTAGCAGATTTGTTTACTAAAATATTGCGAGGTGCAAAAACAAGAGATTTCACATTTAAATTAGGTTTAAAGTAAATTTGAAGAAATATGGATTTAACTTTGTTTTACTTTTGTGTTTCCTTTATGGAGAATTGTTCTTTTTTATGTTATGATGAAAATTGGATTTTATTTCTACCTTTACAACTTGGATTTATGCTTAGGTACATTACCCGATGAGGGAAGTGTTAGAAATGGTATTTAAAATGGTATGTGTCACTGCGAGTATTATAAAGATGGTTTTTACTTTTTATACTTGAGGATAAATGTGAAAGATCACCATCATGAACAGAAATTGCTACTAGAAGGTTAGCAGGGTGGAATATGCGCCAACCTACACGTGGTGTGCAGACGGTGGCATTAGTTTTCATGCATCGTTAATTTATGTGCAGTTCTTTGTGTTGAAACTCATCATCCATTAAGCATACGCAAAGTTTTCCTGGAGGATTTCAACTCATTAAGAAAGCCAGATTAATTACTAACTATCTAAGTGTTTACGGTGATAGATACGGATTTCATTACTCTTATCAAAGTCATAATTTGTCTAGAAGACTGTGATAGAGTTTTTTGAAAGGAGCAATGCCCACTTGTTGGCGGTTTTAAGATTGTGGAGTTCTAAAAAAGAGAATCTGAGCAAAGAAAGGAATCTCATTGTGAAAGAAAGGTGAGTGGATTTAACACGTTGAACGCTGACTGACGACAATTGTCGTCCGCCGGGTGCTATCCGGTGACTGCGGACGACAATTGTCGTCCAAGCTCACTTTGCCTTTTTAAGGCCACTTAATTTCAGTCACTGGCAAAACTCGAAAAAAATGCCGCCGCGTTGAAAGTGTTAATTATGTTGAATATCATTTTCAATATCTATTTTGGAGCCTTGATGCAAGCATTTTAATGCTGGAGACATTTATGTGTTGCCTTTCAATTCGTGGATGTGCCAGAACACATTTTAAAACTGAGAAAAACTAATAATTTCATATTTTAGTAGCATGAGAAAAATGTGATAATGATAACATTTAATGATAAACGATCCAGTGATTTATTTGTTTTGTTATTAATTTAGCCAATGTTATTGTAATTCCAATTATTGTTGTCAGTTAACTTAAATATTATTTTTATTTTGGCATCGTGTCTCAAATTTATTCTCCCCCTGACGATGTGTAGTTCTCGCATTTAAAGAACTTTTATGTTCTTCTTCTACCTCTACTAATGTTTTTCATTGGAAGATGTTAATTTCACGCGATTCTCTCAGAATTCATAACACAATTTCTAGACTAGATTTTTGCTAACACAATTCGAATTAAGGATTAATTGACATGATTAATTAATTAATTAGTCTGTAAGGATCCTTATAGACTTTTCTTAACGCATAGACGCATTAAATATACATTGCCTGTTAAATTTCGAATGCAGTGTTTATTAGCATTTTTAATATGCATACAAATATGAGTTCTTTTATGTGGAAGGAAGACATGGCAAATGTAGGAAGTGTACTTTCGTGTATTTCAGAAAAATGAGCATATATGTGATGGTGTAGAAACCCATTCCCAAACAGTGATATAAGTTTTTAATTGGCTATATATTTTTCAATTACAGGTAGATGTGCTTACTTGAAATGACTGCATTCATAGCTATTTTAAACTTGTACGTTGTTGCTACAAGTATGAAACAAGAAATGTTGATTTTAGCTTGGACACATTCTGACATGTGCATCAAAGACTGTTATGTAATTTTGCTTTAAATAAAAATGAAGGTATATATAGGTACTCATTATTGCTTTCTTTCCTATCCTACCCTTATTTTTATTGCCTTCCTTTGATGTTTGTGGGGTACTTAGAAATATTTTGCCTAACTATGGAAGCCTTGTGTCCAGCAGATTGTAGTATTTTGTGCGTTTACGGTAATTTAATGAGTAATTAGTTATTTGTGCATCTGAAATTCATTGGAAAAATATTAATATTTAAAAGCTAGTGGAAAAATGTAAATGACATCGGCTATTTGGTATTCCGGCGCACCTAGCAGTTGTATCCCTTTGTACACGGTTTGTACCTGACATTTGACGAATAATTATCGCGTTCGTACACAGTTTGGTATTGGATCGTATCTTGATATGAAAAGGATACAATGGGTACTAGTATCCAGTTCGTCACTGGATGGTATCTGCATACAAATTAGATACCACGGAATCTGTGCTATCTGGGAATGAAATGTAAATGAATTCATAGTTTGCTCTACTTCATTCTGCAGCAATATTTCAGCAGTTATTTTGCAGCCTAAAATACTGAGAGTAATCAATATTCAGCCAATCTAATCTTTCAGTCAACCTCTTTGCAAAGTCATGAAACATGCAGAGTTTCTATTTCATTAAACTCCATAATATTTATAGTGCATTAATTAATAATATTTACAACAAAATTTTGCCTATCCATTAATTACCACAGCAAATGTTAGAGTGATATGTAGCACTGAGCTTATCAAACTATCTATAGATACATATTATATTTACTATATATTATCCATATATACAGTAGTTTTTAAAAGTAACCCCCAACCAACAACCTAAAGGTTGAAAAAAGATCTGCTTCAGTCAACATGTTGAACTGTATTACTGCTTCCTGGTATTTATTAAAATTGAATTGCAATAAACAATGAAATTTTAAAACATTTTATCTTGACAAAACAAAGTTACTCAAGGTACACAAACATTTGAGAACCAAAATTACACACAGCTTCTAACCAAGAAATTTACCATTACCACAGATTAAGAAAGTTGCCATCTGAAATAATAACACTTACTGTGTAAGACCACCATTATCCATGGAAGAGGCACCAATATTAAAGAAACTTCCTTGAGAGGAGACTCCAAAGAATTCTGCTTTGTGTCGTAACCTAATGGCGTAGTCATCTCCATGATTGCAAGGTCCCCATCTTCTCCTCCTTACACCCCTCAGGTGCAAAATCAGAGGGCTATCACTGGGTTCCCCAATTTTCCATTCTCCAACAAGAGTTCCCCACTGATCATAACCCCTTTCTTCATGTAACCTGAAATGTTTCAAATCATGTATGTACATAATTAATCCAATGAAAAAGGTAAGCTATTTTGAGTGAAATATCACCATCACAATATAAAATTTCCAATTCCTATATAACTTTATTTTAGATATGTCCTCAATATCTCTGGACCGTGCTCTGGATATATGATATCAGTGCTCAAATGCTTGTTTGAAAGATAAAGAATTGCATATTCTGATGTCAGCGGTTAACTATTTTAAAGTTTAGTGCATAAATTTTACTTTTGAATAGTTCAAATGTTTCTTTCTCAAAATACGTAACCCTTCAACTCAGCTCATTTTTTAATATTTTGTAGCTAGATACCACACTTTGGCTAGGTTTAAATTTTGTGATGTACAAGTCCAGGGATCATTTGAGCTATAGCTTTTCCATGAAAGGGAAAGGAATAGCTTAGATCTCTCATGTTGGAGATCATCATCCCTCGGATATGATTGTTCACCATCAGAAATAAGAAATAACCACATAGAACCCGGTTAGGACTGTAGAGTGGATGACTAATATAGTTTCCCCTCAGTTGATGACAATAATTGCATCATAATATTGGCTGTGCTTATGTTATCAAGGAGAAGATAAATTCTAGACATGTGTAATACACTCAAGGTCAACTTTTAGGGGTCATAAATAATATCAACATGGGGGCCGTTACTATGGATGCTAAGTTGAGATAAACAGGCAACAATAGCAAAAACGAAGGACACGGAAATGAACAATAGGAAGAATGAGTAAAGGGGAGGTTGAAGCTATCTGCCGTTGAGACCAGACCGGTACCGCATGTACGGGAGATATTATAATTTATATCACGTAAAGGGGAGTTCCAAGCCTTCTGCTGTTAGGAGCAGACCATTACCGCGGGCGCGGAATATATAATAATTTGTATACCATTGTGAAAAAATGAAACTTCACGCGGGTGGAAGAAAAAAAGGACAGAGTTGGATGATTAGGACAAGGGAATAGACATCGCGTGCAGAAAAAAAAGGAAGGTGAACCAGACGCAGTATTGGAGCTGAGAAAGAAGCCAAGAGACAGATAAGTGGATAAAGTTTCGCCAATGGGACAGTATAAATATCAATACAATTGAAATTAATTGCAAAAGTTAACCTTGAATTATATATATATATATATAATTCAAGGTTTTTTCGACATAAAACCCCGTCGAATTCAGCAGTTAATTGAGTAGCCTTGCTGGTGTAACTGGTAACACACTCGACCGGCAATTGGGAGATCCAGGTTCGAATCCTCGTTCGAATCGAAATTTTTTCTGTCCGGATTCGACACATTTTCATCTTCCCCACCAAACCCTGTGTTCGTCCTTTTATGTGTTCCTATCCCTTTCCATTTCCTATGATTGTATGAATTTATTCGCGCCTTTGAGCGTCTGATTTTCGAATGGATGAGTATATATATATATATATATATATATATATATATCAAACTTACAGGAGGTAGGAGAAAGAGAAAAAAAGATAAAGAATTCGTTCTTACGGGAACGTTTCGAACCAGTTGGTCCTTTGTCAGCTCTAGAAGTGAGCAGTTAGTACTGCCCTGGGGAAGGGGAAGGTAGGGGAGGAAATGAAGGAGGGGAGGGGAATTAGGAGGGGAGAGGAACTAAGAGGGAACAATGTTGCACCTGGCTGTTTTCGGATGGGAGAAGTTTCAAGCAGGGAGAATTATAACAATGTTGCAATACTGAGGGCACTAAATTTTGAGGGTCTGTGACTAAGGGAGGGGAGAAATGGAGTGTGGGGAGGTGAACTAGAAGGGGTATTCAGTGTGACAATGTTGTGTCAGCTAATCAAAGGAAAATTTTGAAGTAGGGAGGAGTTCTTGAAGAGTGAGAAATGCAACAGTATTGCAAGGCAGAGGAAAATTATAATTGTGACAATATGGGGCAGAGCATCTAATATATATATATATATATATATATATATATATATATATATATATATATATATATATATATATATATATATATATATATACATACACACAAAACGAAAATTTCGCCAATAGGCCACAACAATAAAAACACTTGACAGGGGGTGGGGAAAGAAAAGTAAAAAGAGAGAGAGGACTTACTGGGACGTTTCGGGCATGTAGGCCCTTCTTCAGCTGTCAAACAGCTTATATATATATATATATATATATATATATATATATATATATATATATATATGTATGTATGTATGCATTTAAAAAAAAAAAAAAAAAAAAAAACCAGTAATACACTAAACAAACAGAAACACGCAAAAAGGACACTCACAAAATAAAACTTGGACGTTTCGGCGGTCAGGCCGCCATCCTCGGCGGTAAAAGAATGATGAAAAGTCCGCTCTGTTCCCTTGGGAAGGAAAGGGCAGAGAGGAAGGAGGGTAAGTGCGAATGGGTAGTGGTGGGGAGAGAGAGGTGGCTATTGGGCTATTAATTTCAATGGGCTAGGTTTAGCCCGGGCTTTTCGAATGCCCTTGTTACCCAAATATGGGCGTATTCTCGGATTTTCACGTCAACATTACCGGCGGATTCAGGAAGGGCTTCTAAGATTTCTAGGGAGAAACAATCGTCAAAATGTTGAGAGTGGGAGGTGGTATGTTTGGGGATGGGATCAAGAAAAGGTGGAGACATGGATAGTTCATGAATGAACAATTAAAAATTAAATATTCACTGAAGTGAACTATTCACTACCCCAAACAGTGAATTGTTCAATTTGAACTTAAAACTCATTATCAGCCTCAAACTCCATCAATTTGAAATACTTTTTCATTTTAATTCACTAACATGTAAAAACAGTTCAGGAAATAATTCTCGAATGATAAGGCCATCCAGTTTGCAACAAGTTCGTTCAATGAATAGTTCCGAAACAATGAGACCATCTTGTTTGCCACCAGGCTTTACCACTTTTAGTTCCTCCAGTAAAAGGCCCAATTTAGTGGCATTTCTGCAAGTTGATTTACTTGGAGTCATCAGTAATTACTGGATGTCAAGAAAATAAGCCAATATGATGGAATTAGTTATTTAGAGGAGACACGATACATCTGACGGAAGTAATGCAGACATGGAATATACAATATGGAGAGAGATGGAAAATACACTGTTCATGAATATGACCAACACAGTTATGGATGAAATTTTAATGTCAAGGGAGTAAGATAAATTATAGGTACAACGAATAACTTAGCCATATTTGCATCAACAGATTAATTGGGGATTGGAGATTGATGAAACACTGGGGGAGCAGAGAGGTCAGGGTGATTTTTTATCATACCTCTAAAGTCAGTACTATAAATTGCACAATAGCCATTGAGAAAAGCAAGAAACATTATAATTAGAGATAGCCATATCGGATCCACAGATATTAAGTTTCACCAAATACTGAAATTTGATCCTAATTCATTCCAGAAAATCAGATATCAGGGTGGCTACTGATAATCAATTCTTAAATTCCATGACTTTTCCCTGACCTTTCCCTAATGGATTTACTAATTTCCCTGACCGATTACCAAAAGGTCACCTATTATTGGAATATTTTATATTTGTCGAATTACATTTTCACCAAAACTCAGAAAATGCTAAAAGCTGAAATCAATACATTAAAAGCAACAAGTACTGCTTTTTACATTCTAATGAAAAAATATATTAAACCTTCATAAGTTAAACTCTCATTCAAATTATAGTCGCGTCGTGGTAGTTCTGGGAAGTTTAGGATTACTGAAATGGCATCGAAGGGAAAGTTATTGGCCAATTTACTGGCGGACTCAGGCCCAGGTATCACTAAGGTGCGCGAAAAATACAAACCAAAGCCAAGTTGTTGAACTGGATCAAAATCGGATGGCGCGAGTGACCTTCAGAAGCAATTAACAATTTGGTTAAGTGGTTATAACCCCTTGACTGTTAGAGGGAACCAAAAAATGTAAAAATATTTGGATAAACAAACCAAATGTAAGCGCGCCACTGTGAGCAAAGACAGGAGGCAATTAGAAATGACAGCAACATATTCAGGAATATCATATTAGAGGTGGTTTGTGACCTGACTAAATTGCTTCGAGAGGGAGCTAAGGGGGCCATTCAACAATGACATCGAGCGTGAAAGGTGGGGGCCATTCAACAATGACATCGAGCGTGAAAGGTGGGGGCGGGAGGAGGCCTCTTCTTACAGTCTCACGAAGGGTATGGGAATCGAAGATGATCTTGCGTAAGATTTTGTTTACACGTGAGATCGTACCTGTATTACGCTTTTAATAATCAACGTCTCGTATTTTTAGAACTGCAAGCATGTATTTACGACGAGCTAGTGTACTCCAGCTATCTCTAGATCTGAGTCTCGGAAGTTAAAAAAAAACAGGAGGTAAAATTTTCCGAACAACATAGCCTCGGATTACTTGTGATGATCGTAATACATTGTGATCATGAATTTTAACACTACTAGGCAAAAATCGCAATAAGGATATGCAAAAGAGATACATTGTACGTCTGATTCACAACTAATAAGATTCATAACGGAATATTCCACGAATTGATGGGGCTTATTCCATGCACACCAGCGACGGACATTAGTTTTAGTTGGTGAAATAAAGGGCGAGAAAGACTGGGCGATAAACGAAATGGTAGAAAAATAACTACAATTTTCCTATCCCAGTTTCTCCCTGACTGTTACGAGAATTCCCTGACATTTCCCTGACTTTTCCAGAAATTCAAAATTCCCTGACAATTCCAGGTTTTCCCGGTTTTCCCGGTTTTCCCTGACGATCGCCACCCTGGATATGGACCCGAAATATTAAAATTCACGCTTTAGTGAATGATGCATCCTATAAAAGGAAGTAAAAAGAGATCCGAGTTCCGATCCTCTCTTCACATGTGCAGATGTACTACCTTACTTGCACGATTGATGTTATGATGCGCTTCAAAGCTCTCTTGGGTGCTACACAACATAATTTCAGGTTGTGGAAAAATCACGAGGAAGTGCGAAATCTATCTCACCGCTACCACCGGGGTAAAGTTACAATTTGAATTGACTGAAATAACTGCTCTCCTTGTTTCATTCGAGCATTGGCCGCACCAACCCAGTGTTGGCTGTTGAGGCCCCCGCAAGGAGGCCCACCCCTTCCTCCACCAGTGGAAGCCACCTAGGTCGAAGCAAAACTGGGTGAGGGTGTATAATTACAGATAAGGTGAAGGAGTGATCCTCTTGGGTTACTCCCTTCTCTATCTTACTGAATGAGTCCCTCTCTCGTGAATTTCGTCACACTCAAGAATAAGGAACGAAGAAATTTTTTTCTAGAGGGGGTCTCCTGGGAAAAACCAGTTTAGACACGTCAATTGTTCACACCCTACTGAGGGATCAACCCGAAATTTGACAGCTTTATTGTTTCCGATTGTATGATTGAGAGGCATAGCTAGATGGCAGGACTGCCTGTTAGGCAATTTCCAGATACGCTGGAAAGGATATTTTACCATTCATCACGATAAGCTGAACTGATCCTCATATTGCCGGTTATAATCATTTTTCATCACTAAATGAATGAGTGAATGGAATAATGCCTCTATTTGATGCAAATCAGCTTGACACAAGGAAGTCGATTCCCATTGAAATCTCAGGAGTAGCAATACATATCTCCAAATATATCACTACTTTCAGGGCATCTTTTGGATTTCACCTTACTTCCAAATCATCCATAAAAATTATGATGCAAGTAAACAATGAACATTGCAAATTGATAATGGAAACATCCATTGCATAGATAAGGCGAAGGAGTGATCTTTTTAGTTGACTCCCATATCGTTCTCGCAGTGTATGTCCTGCACTCATGAATATCGTGTTGTCCAAAAATTAGCGTTGATGTTTTCTCATCTTGAGCGAGAGAGCATTACGGCCTAGGGAGGTTAGAGAGGGGCACGTGGGGGAACTAGCTGTCAATGCTTTCTGAGTCAGCAATCCTCGAAGCAACAGTATGGGACCCCTGGATGATCCCCGGTGGTGTCAAGGAATCATTCAAGTTGAAATACGAGTCAAGAGAGGAAAGAAACTGTCAGCCTCTGTGCATCACGGAATGATTTAGCACCATTAGCCACGTGATGCAAACCCGAAAAAAGTATCTAGTGTTGAAAGGGGTGGGGGGAGAGTGAGCTGCTTGATGAAGAAGAAGTCACTGAATCGGAGGCCCAGGTTGGTCTTGGTGCAACCATCGCAGCAAAGTGCCAATGAAGAAGTGCAAAATGGTTCACGCTTTACACGATTACTTCAATTGTATCAAAAATATTCTTATGAAAAACGTCAGCATTCAAAGAGAAAGGATTATTTCAGGTTATAGACGTTTTTGGCTCATTTAGTCCATCTCATGGTCAAGTAATGCGCAGGCAAAAATGGTTGATTAAGGCTTAATATACCCATTTATCTCTTCAATATGGTTACAATCACGTATGTTTGAAATAACTTCCAACATAGCCCTATATTTACCAATTCGAATCGTAAAAACCATAATTTTTAAGTGCCAGAAATCCATCGTAGCAGAGTAAATGCTGATGGTCTGCAAACACATTTTTAGCTAAGTATCCTGCCCCTTTAAGCATCTGCAGACAAAACCTTTGTCCATAGACTTACCACAAGAAAGCAACAAAAAGTGAGGAAAACTCCACAGTTAGTCATAAAACGTTGAATTCCACTCCAGTTAAAACTTTTTCCTAAGATTGAAGCCTACTTTCAAGTTTAAGAGCATGCATGCTGACTGATGACTTAGACTCTTATATTTTAAATAATCCCCCAGCCCAAAGTCTTCATCATCTACACTAGGATGCAAAAATATCCGAAGCATGCTAGATCTGAAATCAAGGATCCGGTCCAGATTTGGATCTGAAAAAAATCCTGGATCCGTCCATTCCTGATCATACGATCTGCTAAAAAATTTCAGGTTATCATTAGGTACCCCTATTGAAAAATTTTCATGCAATTTCTATACAGGATATACATATTCAGAGTATCACATTCAACACTTGCATGATGTGGAAAGAATTTATTCCAAGCGGAACCAGTTATTTTTTCTATTTAAAGAAATAGCCAGCTGCCATTGATGAACAGCGGCCACATGGCTATAACCCCCACCACCGCCGCACAGTGGGTCAGAGTGCTGGTTTAGCCTGCCAAAAGTCGGAATTCAATTGTTGAGCTATTGTGAGGCAGTGTTTGTTGAGAAATGAACTGATTAAATTTCCATGAGTACTTTTTACGTTATAATAATAACATTGTAATGTTTATCATCACCAGTCCCCAATCCGAAGATTGGTTTGCTGAGAATCTCTGCTTCACTCTCCTCTCAGCTTACCCTTTCATTCCCATTTAAGTTTTCACTGTGACTTTCTTCTCAACTTTCCTGATACATTCCACCATATATCTTCCTTAGTCATTCCCTCTCATCGTTTTTCCTTCCATTTTTCAGGGGCTAATTGGTCGCAAAATTTTTTATCTTCTCTCTCCAACTCTTCATTGGACTCCTTCATTGGTGATTCAGTCTGGCTGTATTATCTTTATCCTTTTTCTGATGCCTTTTTATTTACACCAATTAACTACTTTGAAATAATAGATTCGTATATCATTGTGATATAAGTAAATTTTCTTCATTTTCAATCATTGATCAAAGGAAGTAATTTCTTTCAGTTCTCTTAGTAGCTTCAACCTTTCCCTGGGAGAGATGGTCTTTCAACTCAATACATATTTTTTTCATCCTCTCTTACCAGGCCTTCCTTGCTTGATGGTCGATTGTATTTCTAATAATTTTAAACAGCTACTGTGCTTTTGTATTAGAGTTTCTCTTACCATATTCCATCATATATTAAATTCATAATTTCTGTTTTTCTTTAAATATGTTTAACCAATTCAAAATTCAGCATCCCTTGAATCCCAATCGAATTCCTCCTCTGATAGGTAAATATTGGGTTGCTTGAGTAAGTTTATTACAGATCTATTAAACACACCTACTTCCTTTACCGGAAGCTTATGTAAGGATGTAATTACAGGATCGCAGGATATTAGGCACATATGCAGCAAATCCTCATTACAGTATCTTTGAGATATTTTCCTGGTGTTAAATGTCCTAATATATTTGCGGTCTTTGTGCCATGCTTTCTACGAATCTTCAGATAGCATACCTATTGGGGGGGGCGAAGCTTTAATGATGTCAGCACCGTGAATAAGAATCTTGTGTGCTGTGGGGGGCATAGTGTACCAAGGGTAAATTTGTATGCACTTTTGAGCTGTTTCCAGTGTATATTCCCTAAAATGTTCAACGTTTATCTCAAGGTTGCTGGCCAGAGCATTGAGTATTGCTGAGAAACGTTTGATTATATCTTGATCGAGGCCTGTAATTAATGAGACAAGGCTTGGAATGCTGAAAAATGAGCGGGCAGTGCTGCCATCATTCAGAGAACCGTAACCCTGCTTTGGCATATCCACAATCAGCCCAAGTTTCTATTTAACCCTTTCGCGCCAAAGCCTCGTGGAGGGAAATTCTTCCACGTTAAGAGTCTCTTGAAAAATTTTTGCACTCCCCTGTACGAAGCTCTCTCGCATGGACGGAAGGCAGAGGTCCGATCCCTTACTATTTTGTGACCCAATTCAGCGGGACGCCCATCCCTTTCCTCGGCCACTGTCCCAGACCCTAGAAGGATTAAAGACATCTTCACAGCGCGATTCCACGGTCATCTGACTGAAATTGCAGTGTTTTATAAAAACAAATATTTGTTGCTTGCATCGATTTCTTTATATAAAAAATAAATTCCTTGTGTTTTTCTGAGCGTGCAGAAATTTTAAATGGAGTTCTAATGTTCATATTGACGGATTTAGTATATTTTTTATCCCTATCGACTGATTTGGAGATTATATATATTTCGCATCCTTCTTTTTCATCCGGGCTTTGAACCGGCATTGGGAAAGATAAAAATATCTTTCTTGCTTTTTGTATTTTATGATTTTTTTATATTTTCAGTCTTTTTATACTTCAAAAGTGTTCTTAAATTAAAAATTTTTCTGTGTGTGATAAATTTTAAAACATGGAGCCACGCACAGTCCCACGTCACACTCCAAGCACATGTACCAAGAGTCGCATCTTTCACAGTACACACTTTCACGTAGTATGCTACACACAACACATCGGGTGCCTTGGGAGGGGTGTAAAGGTTATGCGAAGTCTCTTATCTAGGACGCCGCGGAGGACCTAGCCATCCAGCTCTAAACTGCCATTCTTGAACACCATCAACGAGACTCCAGTAGGATTACCAATGACGGAGTCTAAGTAATGGTTTCTTTACGATTCACTTTCTAAGAAATGTAGAATTAACCTTCCAAAAGCAGAATTTGACGAAACAGGTCATTAGACATAACGTCACCACGAATATGCTTGTGGTACAAAGGTAGGTTAAGAAGCAATGGGTATTCCCAAATCCAAAACTGAAGACAAAAGTGATATGATAGTATACGGGTACTCGAAAAGAAATGATGCATGAGGAAAAATGGAATGAGGTTATAAGTTATAACAAACTTTGAATTAAACCACAAGTTTTTCCAAATGCGTACGTTAATGCCTTTGTCGATTGCCGTTCTGTAACTCCGTTGATATTAACGCTAGAATTTCGTTTCAAATTTCCATGTGGTAAGATAAAAAAGAAGAATTCATTTCTAACTTTAGCTTTCTAAAGTAAGCAACAAATAATTTTTTAGAAAAAACACTGCAAAAAGCTGTAGTTGACCGCGTGGAGAGGATAGGAAAGGGTCGATCCGAGCGGCCGAGGAAGGGCCAGGGCTCGCGCTAAGTTGGGTCTCGAAGGGCGACCACGTACCTGGGTCTATTGTTTCCGCGGCGGTCACTTTCCTCCACCCCGCGCCGCATATACGCGGCATTCGCTCGTTTGCATCGGAAAATTGACGCCGCATATATGAGGCTTTCGTTCGTTTGCGAAGAAAATCCTCGCCGCATATGCGCAGCATTCGGCACGAAAGGGTTAAGATCTGTCCGAATCCTTATTTTTCATACATTTACTCTCTCCTTTCCCATTACATTCTTACAATGCCATTTTGCGACTCCTAATTTGTAAGAAACATGAGAAAGGTATTCAAAACTTAGAATCCATCAATGCAAAATTGAGAGTCCGTATTTATAATTCTCTTCCTTTGCCACCAATTGTAGGACCAAACCCAAGTCATTCATCTGCGATGGTTTAGCACCGCACACAAAGCAGCTCTGAGTCAACTTATCATCCGTTATTGCAAAGTTTCCCGTCTACCATTGTCATGTGTAAATCATGCTCTACGGATAGACAATTCCCAGAGCACATACTTGCAGAAGGAATCAAGTCTGAAATTTCTCTCCTCACAAGACTTGTTTCCTCTTGTATGCACATCGTTGTCTCTAACCTTATAGGGCGACAGTATATTGGTGACGATGTTCTCGGATTTTGCCAAACAATCAGTTTTTGACCATTTTCATTTGAAGTGAACATCTGCAAAGGAATTAAAGAGGTAACGTACAGACTTCAGTATTCCCGTTGTGGATTAAGAGCTTTCTGTTCATACATAGTATAGCCACTGCTCCTGTCAGAACCCCATATAGAAATGAGAATTAAATTATTCAAATGATCAGGTTGCAAGGTATGAAGGACTGGTTCCACAACTTTTAGCAGGTGATCCACGGTCAAATCGAGAAGTGACTACAAGGTGATCTCCGCGGTTGATTAAGAGATAGTAACTAACAGATGCCTCAGGTGGGTAGCATCTCCTCTTGGCTAGCTTTATAGCCGAATAAGGGGGTTACAAATTGACCGCATTATGTGATGATGCACTTCCTATGATAAGCAAATACTGCTGCTTCGTCAGCTTCGCCTGCACGATCAAATTCAGAGCTTCTTTGGGTATCTCGCACCATGAGATAAATCTCCAAGCCTTTCATTTTGCTTCTTTGATGTGCAACCTTTTGTTAGAAATTTCCTCTACTTCAAAATAGAAAAGTATGTACCTTCTGAAAACCGATTTCCATGAACCGAAGGCACCAATTTAAATTTCACTTATGGCTTTCCGAGGGAAAATAAACTATAGGAGTTTGCGCTTCAATTATGTTAATTCGTTTGGTTGACAATCGACATAAAAAACAGTTGCCACAACTACAGTATTATATGTAGCAACGCTGATATTGCCTTTGTACCACGGTCAACAATGCAGCACCACCCTCGGTGTACTCGTGCGCGTACTAATTTCAGTGTAGACATTTATTAATCTTCATATAAAATGGAAGTTCACGGCTAGTCGCGGCTAATTTTTTTGGCGCAAAGTCAGGAAGCAATGTTGTACCAATTTCAAGCAACCAGAAAGCTGTGTCACACAGTGGTTTTTTTGTAGCTCATCGTTTTTGGCATATTTAGATTATGGCGGGGTGTGAGTAAATATTAGGTCATAGCTCTCCAAATATATTGTCTATTAGTCATAAATTTGCTAAAATGTGAAAAATATAAGCCCTAATATACAGTGAGAACCATTTAAAAATTATTAAATTGCTTTTGGGATGAGAAGTGAAAAAATATTAAAGAACTTCATTCGAAAAACTGCTATTGAAATCCACCAAAAACACAAGTGTCATAATTGTGTTAAATCGGTATTTTGGTCTCAAAATCGTATTTCATGGAACAGTGGGGACCTTTACCTTTGCATTAACTACAAATTTGCATGATTTTACACAATTTGAAAAATCGGCTTTTGGCGGGCTAAACCGGCACTCTGACCCACTGTGTGCAGTTCCAGAATGGCACCTGCATTGAACGTGGTACCCATTTATTTTTTATACAACTGTATAGGTTTTATACGTTTACACTGAATGACTTGTATACTATGTATACACTTTGTATAAATTATGTACATTTTTATACAAATATATACATTTCATACAAAATGTATGCATTGTATACAATTCATAAAATTATCCCTTGAGAAAAACAGTTGGATGTCAATAGTTTCTTAATGATGGTCAACAGTTGCTGTAATATTTTATGTAGTTACTTTTGGATTTCAACTGTTAGGTACTGTACGATCTAGGCACCTTTTTTGGAAATCAGATTTAGGGTAGATCAGGTGTACCCGAAATGCAACTCCATATTTAAATTCCCATACTTCCGAGTCTGGAAAGTGGAAAAGTAGTGAACTGGTGGTAAGCATTTCAGGGAAGTAATTTTTTTAAAAGTAAAGGGATGAATTCTTATAAATATGTACCTTATAAAAGGTAAATATTTGAAAGATTTTTAATATAAATTTCACTTTCGGAAGCAATGATCAGACAGAGTCCTTTGGTGCGGGAGTAACAATAGCATTTCAATACTGATTTGTTTTTTGAATGAGTTCTCCCATACCATCCATGTTATTCCATGGCAAGCAAAGCTTGTATACATACCCATAGATATGTATTGTGCATAATATGATTAAATATGTGTGAGTATAAAGGTCAAGGTGTGTAAGGAAGTTCATGGTATGACCTCTGTTTAACCAATAATCAATAATAATTAAAAAATATAATTTTGTTCACTGAGCTCATAGCCATTGTTTGATTATTCTAATTTGATCAGTAGCCTATAAGTTTCAAATTATTTACATTTACTTACATGGTATTTGATTTTCATAACTTGTTCGACCATGTCTAAAAACTCAACAATAGCTACATTCAATGAAGTATCCTCAGTTGAGAAGTCTGAGAGAAGATCAACATAATCTATGTGTACTATGTACACAATTGTATACAATTTGTATACAAATTATATATGTGTACAAGTTTTTTATACAAATTTTATACATTTTGTATCAAGCCAAATTTGAAACGAATTTAATTTGTTTTCAAAGAAAATCATTACAACCTATGTATTTTGTGACAATGTTTTGGTAGGGGAGTTTACTCAGCCACTCTGTAAAGTGAACTACATATAATAATACCTATCATTAATGGATTGATTCCTTGCATTAAAACTCTAGGACACGATTCTTTGACAGAACTTATATGCTTTCATTAAGCAGACCATACTATTGGCCAGTACAGTAAAGTCTCTTCCTCGCACAATCAGTAGCTCACCTTTTACTAGCCTACCCCCCACACCCACTTTCCTGCTCCTCCCTTTCCCTCATATATGAAGTAGCAATCCTATTTGTTCTTAAACTTACATTGCTTTGATCCAATCACCAGATCGCCAAGGTTCTCTTGCAAGGGCCTCACTCGCTAAGTTTATACTATAATCACGATGAGCATAAAATGGAGAGCTACATGCAGTCCAGCTGGAAAAATACATGAGGGTAATTAAAGATCAAGAAATTAATAATTATTCAGGCTTCGCTTTTAATAAAGCAGTGATTTGTCAATGAGGGAATATCAACTGTACTCACATAAAGTTAAATTTTACATGGACAAGGTCATTGGTGTCAAATGGTACCATTTCTTTAAGACATCCTTTTCTGGAAAAAAATTAATAACGAAGATATAAGTAAGTTCAGGTATGATATGGTGTAAAATGATTTGCCACAGCAATATTTTAAGAAAAAGTATGTATGCTAACACCTTAAGATGCCATTGAAATAGATCCTCCATTTGCGCATAGGTTCACAAACTTCAAATTTCAATCCAGCAGCATGGGAATAAGATTTCCCAAATGATGAAGGAGGAAGATTTGACATTGGACCAGAATTAGGCAATCCAGAATCAGGATGCACTGCAATTCAAAGTAATTTTATCAGCCAGTATATTTTAAAAACATCTTTTCTTAATGTTTTCAACATTGCACCAAATGCATAGACAAAGTCAACCTCTTATCTCTCAAGTAGGTACCACTTCACTTCTGAATGCACACCTGATGGCTTCTAATGGATTTATATTCTCTTTAATGTGAAAACAGGTGGAAAATGAAACCACTATTACCCAATATAAAAATCAAGGCAATGATACTGAGAGTTATCATTTTTCTTAATTATTCAGAAAACTCGTTTACACACATAACGTTTAAGACATTCAAAGTACAGTACAATTACGTTATAATGCAGGTCTTGAAGAATGGAGTTACATACATCCACATTATTGGCAACCTCCACTATTACCAGAAGGCCATTGAGAGATAAATAATCTCCTGCATTAAATTATGTTATTCCAAATTTATTAACGGAATGCAAAATGTTTTAAGTTTAAAGTTGTGCCTTGTTAAAATACTTCAGTATTTTTTTTGGCAAGAGAGTTGACAGCTTGACTTTTCCACACACATCTTAATAATTTGCAGATGTAACACGTGGATGGGATCACAACTGGACTGTCTCTCTAACCAATTCATTACTTCAATGATTCTGATTAGAACTTCTCCTCTTCCACTTCCTCATTGCTATAGTTATCAAAGGAAAAAGTTGCTCCAAACCAGCAGCCACAATTTCTTCTTCTGGCACTTTTGCAGATACAGGAGCTTCATCATCTTCCTGCACCCAAGCTGAAAGATCACAAATTTGAATCAAATCTGCAAAGTTATTTGTAGCTTCACATTCATCTTCACCAGTGAAACTCAAACTTCTCTTCCACCTTCATGTTTTTTATCTTTACTGGACATATATAGGACCAGCAATTTTGTGTCATAGATGAAATTCTTCTCTTCCGTGTCAGTATGACATTGTAGACCAAATTCTTGAGGATTACTGTTTTCTGGAATTCTAGTAATTGCTATTCTGAATTTATTATGGTAATGAGCTATTCTCAAAGGAAATACACTTTAAAAGCTCTAATAATCCCTTGATCCATGGGCTAGTTAAGGGCAGTGGTATTTTTTGGTCAAAATACAGCCAAAATTTGACCATCCCTCGATTTCAATATAACGGAAGAGGATGTGCCGGACAGTCATTCAATAGCAGCAGAATCTTTTCTTTTAACATTTTTTTATAGTAAATGCCCCTTTACTATTGGAACAAATTATTCCTTGAGCCACAATTGAAAAAGATCACGAGTCATCCATGCATTCTTACCATTTGGATGATTTCTAGAGATACTATATTAGCGAGCTTGAAATACTGATGACTTCGATTATCACCGAAGCACTAAGGTTTTAGTTTATGACCTCTTGATTTGTTATTACATAATAATAATGTCACCAATTCCTTACTCATTTTGGTGCCAGATTTAGTTACTAATTTCTTAACATTGGGAGACTTTATTCAAAGTATTTTACATTAGTATTGTTCAGAATGTGCTGTCTTATATGTAGACATGGATCAGTTGAATTCAGCAAAATGCTCTCCGAGAGTAGGATCTGCACACCTCTCCTTGTCTTCACCAAGATAAGGCAAGCCAATCTAAAATTTACAATTAGTAAAATCACAGAAAAACCAGTGCATCATGGCTAATCCAGGCTCGTTAGTAATGTATGTATTGAGTAAACAGACACCAACACTTAAATATATATAGCCATCTACGAATCGGCCACCAGCCTTCCTTCATAGTACAAATTGTAAATGATGTAAAGGCATACAAAAACTCTCAAGGTCATATACACTACGTTTACCAGTCGATCTCAGATCGATCTGACTGGCTCAGCTCGGTATGGTAAACGGAGCGCGCTGGCCAGATCAATCTGAGAAGCAAGCCGAGTCAGCCCGCTTTCCCTAACCGGTCTGAGATCTCAGATCGATCCGAAGAGGCCGGAGCGTGGTGCTCATCGTTCTTCTTTTGGTTGCTGATGGTAAACAAAATATAATTGATATCATTTATGGCGTGACTTGTTGCAAGAAGGGAAATGAGAGAAGTGTGCGGCTGAAATATGCAAGAAATCTCAAAATAATTCAAACTACTGAATTCGATAGTTCAATATCGATATTTTCAGACCATGTTGGTAAACCAGGCGATCTGAGTCAGCTCCCTACTGAACTTTCAGATCGGTCTGAACTCAGACCAATCTGAGATCGATTGGTAAACGTAGTGATAGCCAATGAGGTATAGCTTAAAAGTCACCCACAACATTTGCTAGGTGCACAGACTCTGCAGCGTTATTTGGTACCTATATACATATATAGTTTCCTTGGTCTGTAATATGTAATTTCATCCTCTTGAGCCTTCCTCCCCGTAGGATTCCTCTTGAGTCTCAATACAACTGGGCTCATCAGAGGACAACTATGGCACATAAAAAACCATTCTGATAAAAGGAGTAGCATCCGTACATATTTGGTTCAAATTCTGAAAGGGCTTCATATTATCTATTCAGCATAATATGTTTAGAGGTTTTAACTGCACTATAGGTACCTCAAAAATATCATGTACCTGCTTTCTTTTACTAGTCTGCTGTACAATGCCAATGAATGAATCAGAATTGCCTAGGCTGTAGTCTCAAATCTTCATGCTAGACATTGTATAGGTACTATCGTTTTCACTGAAATGTAGACACCCACATGGACTTGTACTTATTTGATTGAATGGGGCCGGGTCGGAAAAAACATAGAGGGTTGGCACACGAGGCTAGGCCCTAGCTACGGCCTTTGCCTTTACGTCACCGAGAGCCGACGAGGATGGACGTGGATGCGACCGGGCTAGCGGAATTAGAGTCAAATAAACTCCGAGAGCATAAGCCCTAGCGAAAGGAATACACTGAGGAAACTCACGTCCACGCACACGTTGGGCCGATCGGAGTTTTTTCTTTCGGGCTCTGTCGCGAAGTTTTTCCTCTCCCTAGATTCAGATTTGGACTCACCGTGAATGTTATACCAGGAAGTGGCCTTGTAGCCGAGATGGTTAATTCCATGCGCCGAAGTTGGTGTGCGGTTCTGGTAGGGTTCGAATCCATAGTCAGGCCATTTTTTTAATCTGTTAGATAACAAAGATGCGTTCTTAATATCAACACAATTTATATAGTTGACAAAAGAAAGAGTTAATGCGGTTTTTTATTTACGGCTTAATTCATAAAAATAATGACCATCTACGTTACCGCATTTATTTCTTAACAGATTTAATTCACTGAGAGGAAAAAAGCATTGGAAGTGGCAGTGGTTGCATCTTGCAGTCTGTCCTTGCAGGGAAATACCTACTCATAGTATCTACAATTCTCTATAAATAACCAAATGCATTCGTAGTTTCGATCATTTTGATAAACCCTAGAGTTTGAAAAAGGTTTGTAATTCTATTGATATTTTTTATCTTCAAACTTCTAGTACTTGGTCACGTAAAAATGTGGGAAGTGAGGTGTTTTAAAGAACGAACGCTTTCCTTTCAGTGGGTGTGCGCAGAACCAGATTAACAATAAGGCAAAAGTAGGCAGTTTCCTATGGGCCCCTTGTAATGAGAATTGTTTTCCCCTTTATTCTCTTATACTTGTTTATTAACGTGGGCGCCGTTGCTTATACTGCCTACAGGCCCCCAAGTGCGTTAATCTGTCACTTGGTGTGAGAACCATAGTAAGCTATGACTGGAACATTAATTACTTGGCCATAACTCCCAAACTGACCGTGAATATGTCGCAGTCGCCTTAATTGCAGGAAAGGAATTCGGGTTGATATTAATTTTTCAGTCACCAGATCTAATGGGAAATTTTTAAATCTATCTGGAAATGGGGGATATTTGAAACCATTATATACTGATAGTTGTGGGATATTATATTTGTGAATGCTTGTGATACAGGTTGCGCATATCTGAAATTCTGATTTCTGAACCGGAACAATTTTCCTGATTAATATTATGCTTTTTGTACTGTCAATATTGGTAAATGATTTTAAATCAATTTGAAACCAAGTCTATCACAAGCATCGCAAGCATGACCAAATTCATTATTAATAAATTGCTTTATAAACTCTTTATGTGCCGACAAATGTGTTGAGAATGAACTGTATATTATTTGCTGTAATGGTTGTGCTTGTATTAGAGGCTTGTATTATTTTCGTTTGACATATCTTTTTCATTCCGCCACTGAACGAAATCGTGCAAAATATTATCAGCATTTGAATTTGAGTCGCCCCGATCCTCTCCTCCATCAATCACCATAGCCGTAATATGAAGATCTGGAGATGGTCCACCACTTTCAGAATTAGAATAGGTAATGTCTGTCCGCGGATTAAAGGCACCTCTCTCGTAGAGGGACCTGCTATTTGCGAACAATAAATTTTACGATCTCTCTTGGGAATGAATGATAGTTTTTTGGAGGACCCCGCTATTTGGCAATCATTCATTTCCATAGTTTGTAGTAAATCATCGGTCCCTTGTCTCTCCCTGTAATTTTTAGGACGAATTTTATCTAGGTTCTTTCTAGGAGCAGCATCTTCATTTCCTACACAATCTTTATTTTTGACATCAGCTTTTTTCTTAGCACGATAATTTCTGGCATATTCGGCTTTTTTCCTCTTGTTTTCCGCTTCCTGTAGACTCTGATGAATACATTATTTCTTTCTTACGCGGTAATTTTTGGCATATTCAGCATTTTTTCTCTTCCGGTCCATATTAGTTTTTTTCCAATCCGGGATCAGCGTCAATTTTCCCCAATTTTTTCTTTTTAGCGCGATAATTTCGGTCATATTCGGCTTTCTTCCTCTTTCCTTCATCTCCTTGTCCTTCCGCTAAATTATGCAATTGTAAAATCTCACCCATTTCGTCTGTTGTTCCATTACCCTTATTGTCTTCTTGCCGCTCTCTTCCACTTTCTGCATTTTCTAACGTTACAGATTCAACACAAGTTGCGTTGCCTTAATGAGGTTTGTTCATGTTTCCATGCCTACAAAAGAATTCCAAATTAATAACATTTCTCGATATAGCAGATCAGGTGCATAGGTCAAATTTCCGAAAGAATTTCTCATAAACACCCATTTATTTTTGAAAAACCATTTCCCCCCACAAATTTGTCGAAAAAAACTTTTTACAATAACAGAACAAAATCTGAAATAAATTTTCAAGAATTGTTCCCAGAAAAAATTCTCAAAAAAAACGACTCCACCGTTAGGAATTGATCCTGGGACCTTCGGTAAGTGAGATGACTACTTCTATATCCCGAACCACAACACCATCTTAGTCTGTTAAAGAGTGATCGTTCTCATGAGTTTACATTCGGCATGCTAAGCGGGGCCCCGAAAAGAAGAATCTGTCGGTACGTGACGCGAGTTTGCTCTTTTTCCCCCATGCCAAAAGTGACCAACGGGCCAAAAGAAGTTTACACTTCAAAAACTCCGATCGGCCCAACGTGTGCGTGGACGTGAGTTTCCTCAGTGCATTCCTTTCGCTAGGGCTTATGCTCTCGGAGTTTATTTGACTCTAATTCCGCAAGCCCGGTCGCATCCACGTCCGTCCTCGTCGGCTCTCGGTGACGTAAAGGCAAGGGCCGTAGCTAGCCTCGTGTGCCAACCCTCTATGTTTTTTTCGACCCGGCCCCATTCAATCAAATAAGTACAAGTCCATGTGGGTGTCTACATTTCAGTGAAAACGATAGTACATTAGTGCATCCTTAATGAGGCCCAGAAAAATATTGGTTTTCAGTAACCCACGTAAGGACCTACATGTTTACCTAAAAATAAGTCAGTTATTCAGCTTGAATGCATAATAAACATACCTAATTTATAAATCATGAAAATCAAAATTTTTACGTTCCCTGTAATTACAGTACCTATGTACTGAAATGTAGAATCTTTCACTACATGAAAAAAATTCAGAATGGGTCAATTGATCTGCCCCTGGGATATCATGCAATATATTAGAACAGTTTTTCTGAAAATAAGAACTTAGACTAAAGTTTCTATAGAATAGACTAAAGTTTCAACTTCAGACCCAAGAGCATATGTGAAGTGTAGTAGAAGTCACAAAGAACTTTGAATATTAAAATAATTAAAAAGTACAAAACACAGAGAAGCCAAAAACATTCTTAAAATATAGATGCACAATTTCCACTGCCTTTTATAAATGTTTTACATAATGTAATACTTAAGTCTTCTGCCATATTCAATGTCTTTAAATACTCGTCTGGCAAATAAATTATATCACATATTATTATTTAAAGTACATATATTTCTCTTGCTCTTGTAATACTTCCTTTTCAAAGCTATGGAAAAACCCATAATAAAAAACTGAATCTGCTCATCTCATACTGTTAGTTTCCTAGTCAAAGAGAGATGATGTAGCACTCCCTTCTAAAATATCCCTTTATTTATAAGATGTAAATGAACAAGGATAAAAGGACCACAATGAGCACCATAAAGATAAAATGTTAGAAAGGCAGCACGATAAATCCCTATAAGGTAGTTGATATACCAACAGGCAATGGCCATTAAATCTTACTTGGAAGTTGGAAAATTTCACCATCAATGCAAGCATGAATCCAAACTTCAGGATGTAAGCGATGTTCCAATCTTTCTGTGGATATTCTGAGTATCAAGAAATTTCTCTTATTGTCAATGCCAAAAATGAAGTTATATTCAGTTCCCTGAAAAATTCACAAAAAATTAAAATAATAACGTCTTTAAATGAGTATAACCTAATTGAATTCTAAAATAGTTCGCTGACTAATTAAATGAAAAGAGTGTATGCTAGTAAAAAAAATATCTAAAAGGGAAAAGATTACTCCAAAATATCCTATGGTTGGTCTACAATGCATTCTAATTTACTTCAGCAATATTATCACCAAATAAGGTTTTCACCTGATGGCACGTATATATACACGAATATATAAATTTGCATTTCATAATTCACAGAAACTGATACCATTTCTGATCAAAAATGATTTTAAAGATAAATGCATGAGAGGAATATGCCTGTATATGTAGTGACTAGTGGAAGGGTATGCAAATGTTTTTACCATAATCATAACATCATTTACCATAGTATGTTGTAAGAAAACTAAAATTTGGTAGGGCTATAGAAACATCACCATGAAGGAAAATTAATGAGACAGTACAAATAGCTCACAAATTCTTAGAACTACTGTAGAATACTCAAGCAAAGTTGCTTATCTTTTTTCGACAGGTACCTCATTTCAAGCAGAAAAATATTTACGACACCTTTGCATTGTGGATTGTAATTGCATTTGCACTGTGGATTGCAGTTAAATTGTGGTCTTAACTGAACTGCCATACAGCTATAAAAACATCAACATGAAGAAAGATTGATTATTATACCAAATGATAATTAAATGATAAAAACTTTTCATTAACTCTAAAAAATGGTTCATTATTTACTGACATAAGTTGTATTAGCACATTAATATTTATTTTTATCCGTTATTTTATATCATTAGCCACAGATAAATAGGTATATCAGCTGATTCATATTAAATAACAATGAAACTTTAGTCATAAATATATAATTTTATGTGGAATCACAAAGTCATTCTCTGTTTTTTAACCTAGACTTTACATTGCCTTTTACTCGTGATAAATTACTATTTCTCGCATTCGAGAAAAAAATCCTAACAGACATATAATGTCATCAGCCTGCCCAAAAGTCACTGTCATGGAAACAACATAAACTGTCAAGATTGCGGTTTGCAGAAAGGTTCAACAGTCCGCAAGCAATTTGGCACCTTACCATTTTTGCTAATAAATATGAATCAGTTAAATACACAGTTACGCCAGAAACAATTAATTTTACTAAATGCTAGGGTTTAAAATATTTAAAACTTCCTTGGCAATTTATAATGCTTGGTAACTGCAGAAATAACAAGACATAATGCCGTCACTGTTTCCAATAATATTATTTCAAATAAATTAAGTAGAGATCTTTTTTCGATTGAGGTACATATTTAAAAAGGAATGGCACTCAAATGAAGTCAATAGTGTTAAAAAAAATAGTAAAAAAAATGAAATCTCATGGGAATTAAATAGCTCTTTCTCATAATTCTTTACATAACTGTAATGGGTTCTCTCTCATTATAAATTAATTAGGAAACATCTTGAGGAATCGTGGATCTGGACGCATATCCTTAAGCTTTTTGGGGGTGTATGACTGCTGCCAGCCTAGGACCTCTATTTCAAACCTCTCTAAGAATATCCGCATGAGAATATGTCCAGATTTAAAAAAACATTTTGAAGCCGTACACCAGAGAGGTTGATCCAGAAGAAGATTACACTTTCATCCATGATAACTGCCCTGTGCACACAGCTGCTATTGTTGATATTTTTTTCAGAAAAAACTGAGATAGTGGTTACACCATGGCCGGCACATTAATCTGACCAAAATCCTATTGAGAACTTTTTAGGCATTGCGCTGAAGGATTGGCTACTTAGAGGCATCACAACAGTGGAGGCAATAGAGGCGCAAGTCTATGACTTGTGGAAATCATTTTGTTGACGGCCTCAAATATGTGATAATATTGTCGTATCAATGCCTCGTCGTCTGCAGTACGTTATGTAGTCAGGTGGTGATGCCACAAAATATAAAAAATGGAAAGAAATTTGTATGGTTTTACCTTTCAAGCACCCTTTCTACCCCAAGAGAAATATATCACATCAAAATTATGCCTGAGCCTGATTAAAATGTTGATTTCGGATTCGGATATATTTATAATTATTATTAATCGTGACTCATTTCTTGGTATCTATAATGAACTGGTAAAGTATGACGTCATGAAAAATTGGTTACCAAGGTATTTTTTTCCTAATATAGAATCGAATTTAATGCTAAATATAAGGGAAAATGTTGTTTGGAAAGTAATTTGTTGCCACAACTTTATAAGTTTACATATTTTAAAAATTATTATTCGATACTGTTTCAATTCTTGAATTTTTCCAGCAATATGTAAGAGTGTACTACAATGTTCTTCAGGTTAAATCAATTCCAAAACAAAATTCATATTCATCGACTCAAATAAATAACCATGAGAAACTAAGTAGGTATAAGTACAAATTTACTGCTGCAAATGTAGACAAAAATACAAGTTGCTTCATCATTAAATAACATCTTTCAATGACCAAGAAAATCATCCAGAAATTGAAAACAAAATAATTTGAAAAAAAAAGACACAATAATAATACTTTGGGGAAAATGTTAAATCTAATATATATTTCCAAAAATTAAAGAGTGAAGAGAAAAAATAATTGAACAAAAACTTTAAGCCACTTACATATTTCCCATGTAAATTTAATGGTTTCTCATACTTTACTTCTTCAGGGGTGGGCAACAGACCAAAAGCATAATTTTTATGTATTTTTTCTTTCTTTTTGCCCCATATCATCTTATAGAGACATATTAAGGCCCACAGTTTTTTGATGTAGTAAGCTCTTCCTAGAATAAAATAAAGAACTTAAAACTACAATGAAAATTCTCTCAACAATCACAAAATCACTTGCACATATATAAATAAAATTATCACCCTATAGAGTAGTGTCTTTAGAGTGAAACTGAAGGGTTTGCCATTTCCTTCCCATGTAGCACAGATGGTTGGGCCAACGTTGGGAAACGGTGCTACGGTTGGGGGATGGTTCGGTAACTTTACGACTGTTGGCCCAACGTTGGGAAACGGTGCCATTCGCACGATTATTTGTGATCCGTTGGGCCAACGTTGGGAAACGGTGCCATTCGCACGGTTATTTGAGATCCGTTGGGCCAACGTTGGGAAACGGTGCCATTCGCACGGTTATTTGTGATCCGTTGGGCCAACGTTGGGAGATGGTGTATACGGAAGGAAGCGAATCAACGTTTGGTGTAGGTACGGTTCTTTGACTGTTGAAGTAGCGTACACGAAACGTACGGAAGTGGTGCTCTACGCGACCGCTTCCTGTCGCTTCGTGTACGGTTCTTTGTCTGTTGAAGTAGCATGCACGATGTACCCCGAGATATTACTCCACTTACTGCCTTCGTTCGCCTATATTATGCCATAATACCCCACATGTTGCACAGATGGTTGGGCCAACGTAAGGAAACGGTGCTACGGTTGGGGGATGGTTCGGTAACTTTACGACTGTTGGCCCAACGTTGGGAAACGGTGCCATTCTCACGGTTATTTGTGATCCGTTGGGCCAACGTTGGGAAACGGTGCCATTCGCACGGTTATTTGTGATCCGTTGGGCCAACGTTGGGAGATGGTGTATACGGAAGGAAGTGAATCAACGTTCGGTGTAGGTACGGTTCTTTGACTGTTGAAGTAGCGTACAAGAAACGTACGGAAGTGGTGCTCTACGCGATCGCTTCCTGTCGCTTCGTGTACGGTTCTTTGTCTGTTGAAGTAGCGTGCATGATGTACCCCGCGATATTACTCCACTTACTGCCTTCGTTCGCCTATATTACGCCATAATACGAGTTCATTCTTGCACATTTGAAACGAGTTTATACAATGTGAAACGAGGTAGTGTGTTACTAGCTGAAACCATACAATACGAGATGAAACAACCTATTCCTCTATAGGTAAGACAAGGAGATTCAAGAAGAATCAAGCTGCCCCGAAACGACAGTTACTGGTAGATACCACATAAATCGAGGTAGTACGATATTACGATATAAGGCCCACAGGCTGTGGGTTTGCAAAGTGCGCCCCCTGAGGGTTGTGCCTCAAGCAGCCGCCCGCCTGGCCAGCCCCTAGCTACGACGCTGAAGCTAATGTGCAGGAATTGGTAAAATTTCGTTTATTCGCAGTAATATTGCATTTATATTCATACTATGTGGCAATATGGAATAACAGTTACCTGGCATTAATTAATGGCAAATAACTTTTATCAAGTTTTTATGGTATTTCCTCAAACTATCACGGAATTTTCATTTAATGATTATAGTTCTCAAAGTCACATTTATCCACGGAAGTGACTACATATATACGTCTTTTTTCACTTCTTTTTATGACAGTAATGGGTGCGAGCATAGGTGCGTCAAGTGGTATAGTTGCTATGCAGAGAATGAAGCGTTAGGTAGATGCAAGGTAGCACACTACGACGAAATAAATCATACCACTGCGCAATAGCATTAAATTGGTTAGTGGCAAATTATTTTTTTTTGTAGTAAAAACAGTAGAAAACAGTAGCAGTGCAGTAGACCTACTGTAAACAGTAGGATTACAGTAGACTTACTGAAAACAGTGGAATGTTTCAAAAAGCCTATAGGCTACTGTAAACAGTAGGTGAAATTTTCAGCAGGGTAAAGGGACTGCCTGATTGCAGCGCACCTGATTCAAATCACGCATACGATTATTTGCCGATTATTTGGATTAATGCAATGATTTGAAATAATCGCGTCGTGAACGTCGAGGATACGCAACATAAATCGGCGCTACATAAATGGAGCCTACGGTTGGGGAACAGTCAGGCCAACGGTTGGGGAAAAGTTGGGCCAACGGTTGGGGAACAGTTGGGCCATTACAGTTGGATAACGGTTGGCAAAACGGACATGAATAACAGTTGACCAACCGTCGCAAATAACAGTTCCCCAACGTTGGCCCAACCGTCTGTGCTACATGGGTTATGTCAAATATCACAGTAAAGAATTTTCAATTTTTTTTAATGCAATGAAGAAGTGTGTCAACAAACAGTTTAATCAAACATTGAGGTAGGATGCTTCTTTTTTATGAAAATTAAGTTTATATAAAAAGTTAGTTTTTAACAGTGTCAAAAAGTTATTTTAAATTTTTGTTTAAAGACTTTCGCAGCTTTTCTTTTTTGTGAAGGATGATTTTTTCGGGGTTCATTTAACAAAAACTCAACGTTTCGCTTCTCGCACTGAAAGAGTCTTCAAGAGAATGAGCATTTACCAGCTTCAGCTCAGTCTTAAATAGAAGCATCAATCAGGGTTGCTTCAGACCAGAAATTATAAAATTCCAGTAATTCTCCAGGTTTTCCAGGCCAAAATTTTCATTTTCACAATGAATTCTATCTTCAATTTCCACAAAGTATCACCGCAATCGATTAATTTGAGGAAGTAGGTAGTTCGTATAAGAGCAGATTCAGAATAGACATTTCACAAAAAATGAAATGTGTTCCGATGCATGTACAAAAACTACTTTAGTCCAACTACCTGTATTCATTTCAACTTTCTCAGGAAGTAAAAAATTCCATTCCATTATTAACAATTCCTGCATTTCCTGTGTACCTTGGCCTCCCAATGAAAAATGTCATCACTGTGTGAAGTAAGGCTTTCGGAGGTAAAATCATTTTTTCTCAGGCATTTGAGACCTACCAGTAATATTAATACTCCCACAAAAGGAAAATAAGGGCACTCAATGGACCAGAGATTCTGTTGCTCATTCCTTTTGATTTTACCGACTCATGCACGAGATTATTATGACATGGAATTGGCTAGCAAGGAATTACCTGTACATACACAATCTGAGGACAAACAAATATTCAATCATCCTCGGCAGGAGTGTACAAAATAAGGCCTGAAATTTAACTTTTGGTGCATATAATTAATTGATAAGAGACCAAATAAGAGCTCCAGTGCCTCATCTAGGCAAGGTACTAAAAGCAATAAGCCAGTATACACAGACAGCAAGTGCCTAAAATGGTACTGCTCACTTATTGAAAACAAACAGATTTTGACTTGGGAAAGCAAATTTCCAGGTAATTTCTCATTTTCCCTGACTTTTCCAGGTCTGTAGCAACCCTGATCAATGTCCATTGCTTCTATATAAGATGCTTCCTGTACCAGAAGTGAAACGTTGATTTTAAAAAATGAACAAAACACAACATTACCCAAAAAATCATCCTTCAAAAAATTGTAAAACTGTGTTGAAACCTCAACTATTACACTATGGGATAAGTAACATTCCAGTTCTTTGCTGACCTACAAAGCTTGTGCTAATTTATGACTTTTAAATTTTTCTGATACCTACAAATTAACTTAATTTCTTGATTCAGAAAAATTTGCTTCTTTTATTTACCCAGTGTTATAAGAAATCCCTGTAACTAGAGATGGAGCTACTCAATGCTTCTTTTTTAAGTTTGATTTATAGCAGTTTCTTTATAACTTGATATTTTAGCATCCTCATCTCAGTGAGAAGTCACAGGGCTAGAATTATTATTCTAACACTCCCATTTCCCCTGAAGCCAGATTGCTTTTCTATTAACTTTTGTGTGTAGGAAGATCATTCTTGTCAAAACATTTTATACCCAAGAAAAGATCCACTCATTTCAAACTCTTCAAATCTCTTGGCTCTTGCCTTCCAAGGGATAGGGTTGTTTATTATCTTCAACTCCACCGAAATTAGCAAGTTTCATGGACAGAGCAGATCAAATTTCTCACTCCTCCGGCACATATATCATAGATTAATGTCAATTTCATGTTGTCAACCTCCCAGGCAGGTAGCCCGAAATTTGTTTTGGGGGGGCTAAGTCTAGCGTAATGTAACTTCAAACAAATCAGCCTTTCTAGTTCGGTGCTGACATGTTACAAATCTCTTCCTTAATAATGAAAAAAGACACTTGGTAATCTTCCACAGATCCTTAAATCTGTGGAAGATTACCAAGTGTCTTTATTCATTATGAATATCGAGAACTTCCACCATATCCAGCCTGAAACAGTGGTATTTACTCTTCCTTAAATTTTCAGTGCTTGGTATTTACTTTCACATTGCCCATTCCCCATCTCTTCTCACTGATACAGTTCACTGCTTACACTGTTATGAAGCAGTTAATTTGCTCGGACCCAGAACAGAAGTTCAACACATACAAGCCACGTCATACAAATTATGCGATAGGCTTGTTTGGTTTTGTGATGAATGTGATCAGTATATATGATTGAAAATGTGACTATGGTGTTCCCTAATTTGGTGTTGGTATATTGTAAAATGTTCACACTAGTTATTTTTTTCGTCTCTAAAGCTTATGTAAGGCTACCTTTAACATTAGAACTTTTTCCTTCTTTCCACAAACACGTATGTATTTTTCATTTCATCAGGGTAGATCTTACGCAATATTTTACAAAATTGATGATTTTAAAAAAGTCTGCATTTTTAACATTGGCAAGTTTCTAGGAACTACATAATGTCTATTTACAGCAACTATCTTCTTTTCTTCTCTCCAGCCATTCTGTAGATCACTTGTTCAGAATTTATATTAATGTCCCAGTGTATTGAGAACATACTGTTAAGGTCAAAGCAACAAATCACACTTGCCACGTGATATACTTCCTTCATCGCCCTTACGCTCTTGTTATCACGAATCTCTCTCTTTGGTTTCTCGAATGTAAACACTCCCGATGGCCTCATATGCATCACCCTACCCGATTATGTTGGACCCATTGAGGTTGGAACTAAACACTTGTCCCGAGCATCGCCGGTCTAATCATGTGGTCGGCTCTTTGCCTCGCCACATAAACAAAGATAACCATGAAACTCCTCTCTGTGATTTTCATTCCTTAATTTCATGCTGTCTTTCCATGTATATACCACTGAAAATTGTGGTTTCAAAGGAGAGTGCATTTTGTAATAATAGGTATTTTATACTATGTATATAATGACTCAGAACCTAACGGAAAGGAAATCAAGATGTTTCTTTAAAGTGATTCGGAGGCAGAAATTAACGCATCTGAATCAAATAATGGAGAGTCAGAGAATGAGTGCCCCTTGGCTAGTCTAGTGGTTCCCTCGTCGAAAGGCAGTCACGGCATGAGGAAAATATTTCGGTGGGGCTAAGGCCCCTCAAGACTACTAAAATAAAGAGACAGCTAGAAAATAAACATCTTCACACTAAGATCAGGAATTGAAATATTCCATATCCAACTTTTTTTATGAGAATTGTCATGCATAAATTTTTTTTTCACTCAACAGTTTGGATTGTGTGAAGAAAGTTGTTGGACTGGCATTACTAGTAAATATGTCTGTTTAGAGAACAACAGCAGAAATTGTTTCATTCTAAATTTAAAAGAACAGATGCAATTACTCCCCGACGATTACCATCCACAGAGAATCAATGCATATAAAAATATGTATTTGTCAAAATATTATCACTAATAATCAGGGATGTGATCCAGTACAGAACTATACGTTTAGTGCTGAACCTGGGAGGCACGAAATTATCAATTATGGTAAAATGCTGGACCAAGAAAGGCACGAAATTATCCGTTATGGTAAAGTGCCAGACCTGGATATGCACGAAATTATCTGTAAGTTTAGTTTCCGATTGCATTAGTTAAATATTTTTCTGTACCATTTCGGATCACTCTTAGTGACAGTCACTAAGTGACCAATACAAATTTACTACTTCTAATAATTATTAGTACTAATTAGATGCTCATTACTTATGTAAAAAAAATACCCAAATATCTCTCATACTCCTAGTTCGCACATATGTTAAGGACAGAGGTTCCCACCGGGCCATGGGCAAGGGTGGTGCATCCGGGTTCCACACCCACCTTACATGCACTGCCAAAGCCACCAGGTCATACAGGTTACACAACTGGATTACGCATCCAGTAACACACCTGTTTTTCGTATTCGGAGTCCGTGCTTGGGTGCTATACCAAGGGTCCATGCCTGGTTGCAGCACCTTGCCAGATTCTATAGCTATAGATAAGTATCTTCATGTGGGTGGAGGTGACGTTGACCCGTGGGTAAGACTGCAGGTTTGGTTTGCGAGTGGTTAAGTACAGGTCACGTACCTACCTTATTGAAATGGGTTTCTTTGAATGAATGGAAGGAGGGTAATAAAATAAAATTCTCCAAAAATATGCGAAGAACTCTCTTTGAAGGTTAATTCCACTTAATACAGGGCATTGCAACCTTTTTCCCCTCAAATGGCCAGCTGGTAAACTAGCCGCAGGAATTCCAATAAGCCGCAAGGGGCATTTTTACTATTCAGATGCTGCCCATTCACAGTTGGATAGACATCTTGTGGGCAACTCCTGCGTTTTCCTCTTCAGTCTTAACGTCTACAGCATCAAGGCAAATTGTGTTCATTCCTAATTCTTACTGCGAGTTACACTTGTAAATAGTGAATGCTGAACGGTGAATCTAAAGCATGGTACGACCAACGTTGGATTTCAATCAAAGACTTTTCACTTTGACCCACACCCACAGCCGTGTCCTGCACCCGTGGCCTGCTGCCACAACATGCACCAGCAGCTAGCATGCGCCACCCACACACATGTATCACGCTCACACCATGCACCCACTTCCCACAATCATGCCCCACTTCCGCATCCTGCACCCACACTCTTACCATGCATCTGCATCCTAGAATCAAGCCCAACATCCACAACCTTTACCCTTACCCTGTACCCAAACCCTCATTCCGCTATGCGGAGTCCCCACCCATACCATGCACCAGCATGGCCAAATGACATCCTACACTCGCACCCTCATGCTTCATTATGCACCCCCGTCCTTCTACCACATCCTTCCCACTTTTTGCACCTTCATCCTGCACCTGCGTCCTTCAGACACATCCTGCACCTGCGTCCTTCAGACATGTCCTGCATCTCACACTCAACTTTTCCACCATTATCCTGCACCTGACCACTTCACCCACGTACAAAACTGGTTACCATACCCATTCATTTCCTTCATCTTGCACCAGCACCCCACACTCGAGTCTCGCAGTTACCTACATCATAAACCTGCATCCATCACATGCACCCTGTAACTATTCCACACCTGCATCTCGCATAGGGTTTTTGCACCTGCACCCACTTCCTTGAAAGGA
The DNA here is from genome assembly GCA_963573305.1 of Pyrrhosoma nymphula. Classification (NCBI taxonomy): domain Eukaryota; kingdom Metazoa; phylum Arthropoda; class Insecta; order Odonata; family Coenagrionidae; genus Pyrrhosoma; species Pyrrhosoma nymphula. The sequence goes on from OY754327.1 coordinate 170,209,441, forward strand.
GTACTGTTCTTAAAATTGGCTTCCGTATCTAGATTCCACGCCGCATCCTGATCTGAAACTTAAAAGCATGATTTCATACCTTGTAATGTCGTACTTTTTTGGATTGACTGGTGTTTCGTACAGTTCTTTTTCATTTCGGAAATGGTTTCGTGCCTTTCAGTGTTTAGCCATTTCGGTTTAGTACCTGAGGTCCAAAACCTTTAAATATCAGACTTTTTCGTGCCGGATCACATCCCTGCTAATTATCAACAGTTATTAAAATACATACCAGGCTTACTGTAATATATTTCTTCATCTTTTGGCTTTTCATTAAAAAACCTAACAAAAAGCAGATATGCAATGACAGGACATGCAAAGAGGACAACATTTTTAAATACAGTAGTGATGATCCAATCAACGATGTCACTAACCAACTCAGCATAATCCATGATTCAAAGTTAGAACCAAATGCATCAAACTAGATCTGAAACAAAAAGCAAGATTAATCCATGTATACCCAACCACAGAATTGATGAAGTATGACCAAATAGTGGTATTCAGGAGGGTGAATGAGGGGAATGTGAATGAGGGGAATCCCCCTCAGTCACACCTATCTGCTGTTGCCCCCATGAGCAGTGGGCCACCATGGGCCCACTTACTATGGGTGGCACCCACAGTAAGCAACCTGCCCCCACACAACCCACAAAGAACTTCAATTTTTCAGTGATAGATCATGGCCACAGAACTAGTTACCAAAAGTTTTCAAGTGGTATTAAACTAAAAATATCATGTTAATTACATTTAGTAAAGATGTAAAATTGGGTAATACAGTGAACAACCGCTTTACAATAGGTTCACCGTATGATGGAGTCACTTTATGATCTCCATCCCAGGAATTTGAAAGAGCTCACACCCTTTAAAACTGGGGATTTTAAAGGGTGGGCAGTCTGTAAAATTTCCCATTTCGATGATCTTTTGCACCCATAATGCTATTCATCCAGCATTCTAAGCATTATTTGTAGACAGGCTGCATTTTTTACCTTAGAAACATTTACATGCCTAATGATATGTGTAATTATGAGCTGCTAAATGATGTTGTGATTAGCTCAGCCACCAATCAGCACCAACGAGATAATGCAACTTTCCTTATGTAGTCAGGATCATATCTATGATAATTCAAGTTAAGGATTTCATTAGCCATTATAGAGACATCATTTTGTTCACCAACTTGTAAAAATATAACTTCCACCAAAGAGTATCTTATTGTTAGAGTGCATTACCTACCAATTAAGTGATTTGATTTCTTAATGGATACAGCTGTCATGAGATAATAAATCACATCAATGTGACAAGTTGAATTATATTGTAAAATTTCTCGGTAAATGATAGGAGCATAACCTAATGGCTTATTTAATTTGCATTGAAATTCATCACCCTAAAGACTTCGCACCGAGATACCAAGAGAATTTGCTTTGCACTGCCATCTGGGTGACTGATTCACTCTACCATTGTGTGAATATCAGTCTGCGAGTGTCTTTGTATAGAAAGAGGGCATAGCATACTGTGAACCATCTCTTTACCAATTCCATATACCATTCGATAACAAAACTTACCGGAAGTAGGTGATTTATTGTGAGAAGTTTATGAAGTGTCCATGCCCTCTAGAGAGAAGCTCAAGCAGAAAATAACAATTAAAACCAAGCAGGAGATAGTGAAGAAACACAATGAGGATCCTCGAGTTAGCACATTATGTCCTAAGTATTCTTTTACATGTTAAGAGTTCTCGTACTCAACAATTGGATGCCTCTAAGAAGGTTGAGAGTCCCTAAATAAAAAACTGACCGCCAGTAACTCTCCTGGCCCCGAGGAGTCAGGTCAGCTGTTCCGAGAAAAGGGCTATGATTGAAGGTTCTCCCCTCTGATGCTATCTCTATCCTTATTTGGCCATTCAATCTCGAAGGGATGATTTTGTCTAGGAGAGTGATATCAATGCTGCTGGCTTGGCAAAAGAGAAGGAAGATCTTTGGAGGCAGAAGACAGGCAAACGATGACAGAGATGCACATGTAAAGTATTATTTGTTGAAAGGTTACTAATTGATCCATCTGTCATCTATGTATGACTATATGCCAATTCCCACTCATACATAGCCTATTTCTATCGTAACTCAATGCCTAATTTTGCATACATAATTTTAATAAGCTCGCAATGCCACTCTCTACATATGCATTTCTTAAGGTATCCTTGAGGTACCTAATTGTGATGTAGAGATGATGGCATGAGACCAAAAGAAAGATGCCTAACTGCCAACGCCGAGTTGTAAGCAGAGATATAATGAGAGTTGAATAATTTCTATGCCAGGTTCCCTTCCCGTTGCTTGAAAATGCAGTTAAATATTAAGTCACTAAGATTGGCTCACAGACGGCAGGAAGTATAGGGCGAGGTAGGGCAAGGGCCTAGCCATGTTGAAACACCGGTTCCCGTCAGAACACCGAAGTTGAGCAACATTGGGCCCGGACAGTGGTTGGATGGGTGACCCTCCTCCATACCTCGACCAGGCATGGATGGAGAGATGATACTCCCACCAGACCTATACTGGGAGGCCGGAGGGAGACCCAGACCGGGCCGGTTGGAGGGAGGACATCCTCTATACCTGGTACTGGGGTGAGGCAGGGGGAGGCCAATCCTCCATACCTCTACCAAGGTGCTCTTGTCCCCTGTCTGCAAGTGGCAGACAGGCATGGGGTTGGCACAATGGACCAAGAAAGGTCTAAGTGCCCGGGCTCCTGACGAAGGCCCCCCCAACAACAATCTATCTATCATGGGGCGAGGTAGTACATCTTGCGTATTTATGCAAGGAAATTTTATGTGTAGACAATTTACTGTATTCAAAGTAAAGTTTAAACATAATACATTTATATTAAACATTTACATCATTTTATTCCAGCGTTTTTTGTACCTACACTCTATTGTGTACCACTTAATGCACTGTCATTGATGCAGTTAAACCGATCGCTCGTCCAGTAATATTTTGGCTCACTTTACGACAGAATTCACATTATGAATGGTCCTGTGGAATGGATTAACATCGTAAAGCTGTATCAGGAAAAATTAGATCTTTCATGACATTAGAATAAAAAGTCCTTAGTTAAGTCAATCACTCTACATGAACTCTCTTTGATAACCATAAAATTTGATCAGGAAAAGAATGACATAATGTAAAAACAATCCGAGATAACCTCACTCATTAAAAATGTTAAAAGCAGTAAATAGGGGATCTCCACTTTTCAAAAGGTGCTTTTACACTATCATAAAACTCTCACAATGAATACTGTTGCATGCACTGTTTATACAATATAGTGGTAGCAAAACATGGTAGCAGTAGAATGCACAATGTGTCATTAAGTAGTCGAAGGTTCCTGCGGATGGGGTTGGCATCAGAACTCTGGTGGGTCGACTAAGGAGTGGCGGAAAGAGTACGGCACATGATAGGCAATTTTGGTAACATAACAGCATTTAACTAGAGAGGGTAAAAAGCGACAGCAGCACACTTCACAACAATGTTTATCATTCAAACAAAACTGGATCAAAATGCACTGATATTGTTAAAAACTTATCGAAGATGCTCATATAAACAACTGGATTAAGAGCCATAAAGAGCTAGAAAGTAGATGTGAATTAAGGATTGAGCATTTTTGAATTGGTAATTTAGGTTTATGGCTTTGGAAACCCTGGTTGTAAACGCAGAGACTTCATTACCCCCCTGGGATCAGTCAGTTTGTAGGTAACGGACTCTGCCCCACTGAAACAAGGCTATCTGGGAAAAATTACACCATGTTTCGCAACCACTATACTGACGGCTGCAAGCATTCTTTAAAAATGTTAGCCTAGCTAAACAAGTCTGGAGTCTACTCTTCATATTCACTATACAACGTACAGTAAGCATGGGCACAAAAGCATACATCACCTATAGGTATATACAGTACGTAAAGCCAAAATTTATTTCTTCAACGGCAAAATAAGTTTGGTGAATCTGACATTGGAAATATTTAACCAGATAATTAATTTCGAAAAATATTTTTACTCTGGTATTGACTTGCAGCTCACATATGTACGAGTTCGAAAATCTTATTTATCTAAATGCAGCTGTTTAGCACGAAAAATTAATTCGGAAATTCACATTAACCAAACGTCAACAAATTCACATAGTAAATTCTCTTAGAAAGAGAGACTTCAAGCAAAGAAGCCCGAATAGAACTCCAACACATCACAAAAGCTATGCAACTCAAACTAAACATAAGCAATCGAAGGTACCAGCGTAAAAAAGCTCCTTGGAATTTGATACCGTAGAGAAGGTCAATTAAAAAAAGGGCGCCGAACGTATTGTAGTCTAGTCTCGGAGATATAAAACAAAACCCTACCAGAACCCACGGCGGAGTGATGTCTCTTGCGGCAGAACGTTCTCCTGCTAGTGTGAAAACATTCCTCTGGGACACTAACCTATATGATGAGAACAGCTGTGAAAACCAACCCTTGAAACCATTAAGAATATGCTCCGAATTACAGGCTCAGTCACTCAGAACTACGGTTAGAAGACACCTTTTTAACACGGATGCGTTTGAATTTACTACTCAGGCGCGTTTAACCTTATCTCATATTTTTCATCGATGGTGTAATTGGGTCACTCTTCAGATAAATCTCCCTCTCACACGGAAGAATATTGCAACCACGTAAATATATCCTCATGATAAAGCACAAATCCTTTCACTATCGCCGCAAATGTTATCGATAATGGAGATATCTATTTAGGGGGGGAAAGCAGAAGTCGAACGAACGAGTTCCCTCGAACTGAAATTCGCCTTTGAGGACGTAATGAGGCGGTTGACGGCCCACCAACAAACTCCGATTGAGTCATTCCGACTGAGTATGACCGTGATTCTAAGTTTTTCAGTGGTCTGAAATTGTACGAAATGTATTTTCAGAATACTGGCGAAGTACTCCATTAACCTTCTTTTTTTAAGCTGGTATCGTCGTTACCACAGGGCCGCTTTTTAATGCCCCCTATTAAACTTTCACAACTGAAATGTAGCTCACTTATAAACAAATTCTTAGATTAATTCCTTATAAAACACCAATCATCGATATAAATTTTATGCTGTAGTAAACAAATAAAACCAAATTATCTTCCGATTAAAACTAAATTTGGCGCTTCTTCTTAGGCAGGGCGATTGATCGGCCTGATCGGGTCGCAAGAGGATTTAGCCATCCCTAGCAGCGGCAACATTTGTTCCCGTCATCGATAACCCTATCTTTGAATATAACAGACCAGAGAAAATAAAAGATATTCAAATGCCATTAGTATTTACTGTGAAGAAAGGATTTCGAATTTTTCCACCTGCCTTTCTAAACGTGCGTCACCGCGATTTAAAAATATTGCGCACGTTTAGAAGGCCTATAGCCATCTTCGTGGGGAAGTGGTGTACAGTACGTTTGGGAAATGGTTGAAAAGAGGGGGGAATGGATGTCAGGCGGGCGTGTGGCTATAATGTGGCTTCTGGCGAGGGCCAGTACATAGAGCCCATGAGGAAATTCTAATGTTTGTGTTACCTAAATGTGTGTCATCTCCCGGGCCCTCACCTCGTTGCTGGTGACAGTGTCAGGGAAAGCTTCTATTACAGCAAACGCAAAGCACTGGTCGTAAGCTGGGCAATAAGAGGCGGAGAGTTTTGGAATTGGAAGGCGAAAGGTGCGATATTTTTATGCATGCTTCTAATTCCCCTCTGGACTGATTACCCTAAAGAATTAGCATGCATCCAAGATGAACCTCGAACAAACCAAAAATTTTAAGATTAATTCCAGTGAATTTTATAATATATAATATGGAGGCTACATAACCATGCTGTGGATGTGTGCTGAGGGGGGCAGCCTCAGCAGAGGTGTTGATGTCAGTACATGTGCCTACAATGACACATAGATCATTATATCTCGCCTGACAGTATCAATTCAGCAACAGAAAGGCATTACATAGTTACCGCCTGTTTCAGTAGGTACAATGTACATGCAAACATTCTTTAAAAATGTATCCAATTTTTCATGAGCACTTGCAACTACATACTTCATAGATTCTTATAACTGTTGATATTTTTGCATATTTTGGACCAATTGAATCCTGAGGTAATATCAAAATAGACTGGCCAAACAGTTATAAGATTAATGGTATGGGTTTATAGGAAACTTCATACATTCCACATAGCTTTAAGTGGAAGCTCTAAAAAGAGTACTGTGGTAAGAATCAACTCTAAAAAGAGTACTGTGGTAAGAATCAAGATTATACCTACTGAAAATCTCTACCACTGCCACGACAAAAATCTAAACACTCCATAATGGAAGCAAATGCATACTCTACCCATAACGTTAACCTAATTGTCACAAATTCTACAACCCAAAATTGCTTGACGTTGAGAGTAGAACATAACAAGTGGTGGGTGAAAAAACACAAAATTCAAGCATCAGAGTAGGGGGGAACTGTTTCTTTCTCACTGAGCCACTTGGAATCCTAGAAAGATCCGAAATATAGAAAATCACAGAGCTTTCATTTTCCTTAATACGCCCAAATATGTCTCTCAACTACTGCTGTACTCCCCCTTCTTAACCTGGATCCGCCCAAAATTTTTTTTAAAAGATAAATTGCTCATACTTTCAGAATATTTTTAGTACTTTGCTAGTATGCCATTGTATTTGTTTTATCTTTATACAATCAGTAGATCTAAAGATATTGGGTGTGACATAAATATCACATTGGGTGGATATATGCTGTCTTTTAGCGAGGATAGAGCTGCATTGGCTTCGATGCGCATTTAAGGTAGTTACAGACATTTATATCAATGTTTAATACTCTTAAAGCATTGAATATTCATTTTGCATGGATATTTTAAAACTTGCTGATTGTATACCATCTGCTATCTAAAAATTTAAGACATGTTTATGCTAATAGATAAAAGTTTTTATAAATATATTTTCTGAGAAAATGTAAAACTTTTTCATTTATTTATTTTAACTCAATTTTTCCATTTGCACTTTACATTTGAAGCATAGTGATTATCGTTTAGAAAAAACATTAACTTTTAATTACTACTGATTTTTCCCATTTTTATTTATGTAGGTCAGAATTATCTTACAAAATGTTTATTGAGTGTATATAAAATTCACTTTTAAGATCAAACTGCATAAAATATGATGCAATATTTTTTTCAAAATTATGATCAGACAAATACCTACATCTGAGAAATACCAAATAATTCATTTACAAAAGAAGCAGCAGTTAGTACATCACCACAACATAGGCTAGTATTTGGATTTCGATTTGTACAAATTCAAGTTTTGGCGAGTGCTTGTCTGAAGTACAACTTTCACATACTTGAACTGAATATACTAATTAGTTACCAAAAATTATGGATGGTGGCAACCACCAGCCACATGAAAATACTCCACCACTATTTTTTGCACATGTAAATTCTAACACCGTGCCTCCAAAATTTTTGTTCATATGATAAATGCCTCCCAAATGTTTATTAGCCTCCCGAAAAATTTAGTTCATTGCATCACAATAGCTAAAAAGTAAAAATCATTGTGGAGTTATCTTTCTCTCTTTTTATCAATTATGAAAAAGCTGTCAATTCTCTCGAGTGTGTGTGCACCATGGCACTCAACGTTATTGTGTCAATGTCAGCCCATCACGCAAGGACGAACCTATCAGAACGTTTTTGAGATATTCATACGAACTTATCTCCGATTTCTTTTTCAAGTTTCTTACTTTCAAATGGTAATCTTACCATATCCGATTCTCCCCAAGTGTAATAAATGCACCATACTCACGAGAATGGAGATGACTGAGAGGGCATAAGCCTGTGAATGAGTTATAAAGGTAAATCCAGAAAGGCAAAATTACCCAGCATTGAAACCAAGGGAGAAACACATCTCTCCTAATATATTTCGTATTTCAGGTTGAAGTGTGGGTTTATATGTTGGTATAACTCAAAATCCTCTAAATAGCCACTGGTATTGTTTTAACACCAAACTTGGTAAGTATACGAAGGGAATTGGGATTCTCGGAAAATGATGCCCATTGGAGTGCCAATCGAAATAAGCTATCATGCACTTATCGAATGCTAGGCTATACTCAGCTTGGTTTTGTTCCGAAAACTTTTTCTGAATTCATTTTGGGCTTTGTATTTTCTTCAAAATGAAGTTATAAAATTTCAAGAAAACTATTTCTTCTCCTTGCATCAGTAACCATTGTGTTTTGCACATCACCGTAATTTTCCTTATAGCATCACCTAGTAGGAAACCGATTGTAGGCCAGTAAAATAAGTATGGTAATCAAATATTTTATCTCCTCTTATGCAATATTAGGACATCCACAGCCGAGGAAAGCAGCATATTTTTCTGACTCCTAACAAGAAAATCAAAAACATCATTATTAAAAAAACCGGATTCTAAATATTCAACGAAAGACTCTCATTTTGAAAAATCTGTCGCAGGTAAAAAGCCATTGCCTTCACCAAGATCTATTTTTCACGTTGAAGCCACTTTCTGTTTCATCCAATTTTCTTGGATGTGGATTTTCCTTGATGAAATTTTTCTCCATAGGATGATCCACATTAGAAATGTCACCAGATTCAACCCTTCAGAAGGGGACTCGTTAGATCTGCTTTTCCCTACAAGTGCCACACCTGCACGTCTGTCTGCCTGCCGGGTTATCGAGGAAACCATTGGAATCTACATCAGCACAATCCTCATCAGAAAAAAATGGTTCTAGCAGTTCAAGATACATAGAAATCACATCACCAATGTCTGTATTTTCAAGCTCAACTACTTTGAGAAATGTAATATCTCTGGAATGTTGATAACGTATTATATGATATCCCACAGTGGAATTATTTTATAATAAGACGGTATTTCTCATAAAATATTGATGGAATTACATTTTAGAAAGAATTTACGTGGAATCCCTTACAATAGGTTGGTAATAATTATTTTTAGCCAAGAAACGATAGTCAAAAACGTATCAGTTAAAATGTCTACAAAGTGAAGTATTTGCATACATATCCACCCAATGTGACATTTATGTCACACCAAAATGCAGCGAGTTATTACTAAAAAATATGAAAGAAATATACAAGCAATTTACATTATACAAAATGCTCTGTTCATTTACTCTATAAAAAACCAATAATAACAACAGTAGTAGCAATATCCAATAAAAAATATGAGCATTGACACAAAGGGAACGTCCATGATTTCATTCAACATAAGAAGCTGAATTTCCAGAGCCCTCAGAAGAACATTTGTTACTTCTCACAGGGAATTAATAATATTATGTAAAGCAGTGGGGTTCCCTATCCACACTAACATAAAAAAGTAGAAGTGCAGCGTCCCATTCTGAAGAAAGAGCGATTAGTGTGGAGGAATGCATTGTGTGACATTTATGTCACATTCGGTGGATCCAGGTTAACCCTCATCACTTGTGCAACCTTTTGATACATGGGTACTTGCGTAGGGTACAGACATACTCCACTTCTTTTCTAATACATAACAATTTTGTTAATACTGGATTATATGTCTATAGTTACCACTATTTTTATGTTTTAAATGGGATTGATGATGAAGCATATTAAAACATGAAAAAGGTAAAAAATAGGTTATTGAAAGAGAAAAAATATAAACTTAATCATATCCCACAATTTGGAAGTTAAGATTAGTGATAAACATTAATTACACATCAGAGTTATTGGCAATTCACATTAATTAACCCTTTAACTGCGCAAATAATCTGAAATATAGCTCTCCCCAAACGCAAACTTTTTTAAATACATTTTTGCGTAATTTTAAAATTTGTCACTTTTTAATTTAAGGAAAATTAGTTTTAAAATTTACAATGAGTAATTATCGTCTGATTTTACCGTTGAATACGAATTGTTGAACTTTTTTTTTTAACTAAAACCGTAAACCATACTTCAAATCGCCAATAGACGATGGGAGCAGTTCAAGGGTTAAACGTCAGTCAGAACAAAAATCTTATCACCATTTTTAGTCTTTCTTTGAACTAAACATTACACCTAATGCAAATGGCATAAATCACAAAACCAACCGATAGCAAAAAGCAGAATATTTGAATCTCTGAAAAATGAAAACACTTGGAAAGGCTAAATCTTTTATGCACATTTTTATTAAATTACCAATTGGAGTTATTAATAAAAAATTAGTCATAAAAATAACACTTATCACCCACTTTTTGTCTTCCTTTGATACAAAAAATGAAAACCTTATGCATATAAATATTACACAGCACTAAATTCTTGTGAACAAAAAGGGGAACATTTAAAACTTTGGAAAAAGTAAAAACTCATGGAAAGGAAAAATATTTTCTAAATTTATCAAAAACTATGATTAAGTCTTAGATCTTTACACATACCCAATCATTGGACTTCTCACACACCCTTTGCATGGCTTTGTTTTTTGACCTCCCACACATCCTGCTAGGTCCCTTCCTCGCTTTGCTGCAGTCTTATTCTTCTGTATCTCTTCCCAAAATTATGTGAGTGTGAACCATTGGCAGTGTCTTCATTTCCTAAACTTGTGATCTCATCAGTTGCCAGCTAATTTTGTCCAAGAAATCAATCATCTTAATTTTTTTCATAATCCCTGTTCACCAAAAAAATGATGACTCTTAATGATTACGGTTTAACAGAATATAAAAAAATTCAGTCGGCGACCATTATGTGGATGATATGGCTTTGTATTTTATGCAAAGTTGATCAGGAACATCAACACCAACTTTAGTTTGATTATTTTTGTTTTATTTTTAGTCCCAGTTGATATTATTAATGAACAATATGCAGTAAACTTCATAGGTTCCACAAAGCAACTTTGTAATAATGTAAAACTGGTTTTGCTGACCATGGAATCATTGGGTACACACAGTGATGTACCTATTGTTTATGGAACCCCTGTCAAAATGGACGGGGTGAGGCTAGACCCTAATTTTATCTCATTCTCTGTTACTCTTTTGTTATTACTTTCAATTTTCAACATTTATTTAATTGGATGTCTGGATGAGATTGTTTACTTCAACATTATCTTATCTTTGGGGGAAAAATCACTGTACTGCCCCCTCCATGATGGAGCCCCCGGCGGGGTCCAGTCCTACTAACCATGAAGTACTCTACTGGATACACATGCATCAAAGTAAACCAAAAGTTGAAACACAACCATATGTACAGAAATTTGCAGAGAGGTGGAGGAATGTGATGAATAATAGGAGTGGCAACTAATCACAAAGATAATTGAGGACAGTGCTGGGGGAGGGTGGGGTTGTGATGGTCATCCTGGGGTTAATGTGATTGTGAGAAAGGGAGGGTGGGGGGTGAAGCTGAGTGGTAGTTCCAGATAGGGGGAGTGTACAGGGAAGTGTTGTCATTTACCAATTTAAAATGCCTGATGATGGCAAACTAGGTGAAACCAGTTGTACATTATTATAAAATAGTTTTGAGGAACCTACAAAGTGTACTGCACATTGTTTTCTAACAGTGCAGTGGTTCCACCAAGTAAAGTCCAAAACACTGATTTTACACTGTCGACATGTCTATGGCTGCATTCAATGTATTGTAGAAAGTAAAAATTACAGTTTTTCCTTTTCTTTCCTAATATATGTAATACCTACCAGGTTTCATCAGAATAAAAGTGAAAACAGAAGAGTTAATGTCTCTTGTATTGTTTGGCAGGAATTATGGGGAATTTATTTTTCTTCTTAGCATTCCAGGGTAGTTTTTATTTTTCAAGCAATGCTTGAGCCATGAATTGAGCAAAAGAAAACCTGTTACCACCTTTTAATTTCTCTATTATTTTTAGGCAGGAACTCTGTGGAATTTATTTTCCTTCTTAGCATTCCTATAAGGGTAGTTTTTTTTTCAAGCAATGCTTGAGCAAAAGAACGCCTGCTATCACATGTGTTGTTACATCTTCACCTTAAATTGCTAGAGCTAATCTTAGGATTATCTTTTCTTCAATTGCTAACTTCATAAGGCCCCATCGGCTGCTTACCATAATAAAACTCCACAATCACCATGTGCAATATAACTCTGAATTTCAATCAAGCAAAAAACTTTACACCATAACATGCAGGTTTACTTGGTATTGACTGCTTGAGTAAGAATACTCTCCAAAAAGAAAAGAACTACTCATCTACTCTGAGATATTCCACATCAGTTCAGTTCTTCTAAAAATTAACAGGAAATAAATTTGGGTTTTGTTGTTTGTGCTGGAGCCAATTTGTCCTCTTGTTTTACTATGACCTCCAAAATTTATGTCATTAAATATTACAACATCAAAGCAAAAATCATAAAGAATTTGTGGCATTGTAAAATAGCATCTTTCATTTATATTTCCTTTTTAAAAGTGAATGCTCTGGCTCAATTTTGTGGAACTGATACATGCCACTTTACAAATAGGTACTTTGATATTTCTACAATAATTTATTACTAACCATGTAACAGTCATAAACAGAGAGTACCTGTTATTATTATGCTAATGACAGTCCTAATGAAACCATTGTTGGGAATAAAAGTCTGGAAAATACAAATTACTAATTTTTTGAGAGATTTAATTCATTACCTTACTTATTGTTCCACATTCTTGAAGTACATATTCAATTTAGAAGATTTCATTGATCCTGAAAAATAAATAATTCCAATAAGAGCTCTTAACTTCAGTATCGTTGGTATATTGGCATCTCAATCTCATTAAATTTAATGCCTTACACATTCAATTATAAGCAATCTATTTCTCTGGTTACTTTTTTTCCCTCACCTTTTTAAGCCAGGTGATGGGGTGACAATATTGCAGGACTTATTTTTAACATTCAGCCAGAGACTTTTTACTGAACAGATTTGTTTTTCTCTACGTTATTAATGTTACCCTCACTATCCCATTCTTCATCGCCTTCTTTATCTACCTTTTCTTCATTGTTAACCTCTGTTCATGAACTTATCTTACATAACTGTCTTGTCCGGCAGGTCATCTTCCTTGAATGTATCTGCATTGCTTAGTTCCGAGTCACCACCACAGGGTTCCTGTGCCTGTAATTCCTTTTCTAACCATCATGTCCAAATTTTACTGACAGTGGTGCGATCTCCCATAAAATTCTTAAAATTATAGCCGAGTAAGCATGTTATATTGAATATGAAAAATTCTTCAACAGAGTAAGCAAAAAAATATTTTTCATGAAAATGCTAACCAATTAGAAGAATATAGAGCAAATTCATACTCAAAACACCATGTCCCATATGCAGGTGATGAGAACGAGTGAGCAGCTGTACAGACCTGTGAGCAAAAACCACCATGCAATCACAACACTGTCCCTAGTTAGTGCAGTCAGTCACGAGAAACATCAAACAAGTTATTTTTCAGCGATCAAACAAGTTATTTTGCAGCAATCAAACAAAGTTTCAGTCAACTGCCTGCATTTGGGATATGGAGCAAACATGAATAAAGAGGTATACACAGAAGAAATAATTTTCATGATAAGTTATTTAAAAATTTAGGAAAAAAGTTTTTCTTACCAGCAAAATTTGATGCATCAACACATGTTATAATTGAACGCCAATAGCAAAACACTGGATTGATGACCTTGCCAGTTCAAAAATTTCATGCTTGACAGAAAACAAAACATGTTCCTTTTATAAAGAGACCTTGTAAAACAGATTTACAACCTCCCAACCTCATTTTATTTTTCCAACAACTGGCCGAAATTTTCAAAATCAAAATGTCTGCTGCGCAAGCAATAGATGTTCAAGATAGCATAGACATCCACCAACTTAGTGAAATATACACGAGGGTTATGTTTTACAAGTAAGTAAACTATTAAAGCACTCAAATCATTTTAATTGTAAATCAATATATAACCCTAAAAAATGTCATAACTTGCATAGTAAAACTTCCAGGAATGCATGAACACTGCATACCAAAGAGGTACCTATGTGTACATATAGGGACAGCAACACACATAAATATACAGTATTTGTACTTCTAAAATGACCCAAAATGTTATTTAAAGGAAAGTACATTCCAAAGTCATAGCATCATTGAAATTTCAAAGATGCTCTTCAACAATAAGCTAAGTAATATGATTACTTTTGATCGCAGAGCACTGCTGTAATAGTGTTTCCAGTCTAAAATAATGATTTAGAGGAATGTTATGAAATATGCAAATCCTTGAATTTAAAACTTACAAGTCACAAATAGTCACAACCTGAGGCCAGCACCTGATGTTATTTGAGCAAGTAATTAAGTGACAATAACCATGCAGTTTAGTTTTTTCCTGATCTCAACCATGGATTCAAAAATAACAACATTAATGTAAGCGTGGACATTTTCCATGAGAAATATATTTAATCAATCTCCTTGAAAAGAAGTACCCACACAATTCCACTCTGGGATAACAAATCAATACTTCCCTAAATAGGTATATCACCATAAACATATTTAAAAGGGTAAAACTTCTGGTTGAAGGAAGTTGAATAAAGTTTAACTTTTTCCACCAGCCAAATGACTTAATGATGTACTATAATGGGAATTTAAAATCACAAAAACTGATTAAACTTAAAACTTGGCATTCATTACACAAGTAAATTTTCCCCTAGGAAACCCTGCCATCACCAAGCAACTGTCACTAATATTTTTTTTACAATAAAAAAATTACAAGCTAGTTTCAGATTTAATGACGCTCTGACAAGGAGCTACAGGAGAAATAACTGGATAGACCATGTCAGCCCTTTCATAACTATATATACTGTTCAGTACAGGTGCTGGTCACACTCCACATTTTACAATAATTTATTCATAGTAACTTCTAATGTACCTACCCAACCACACCAAATATGTAACACTGCTATGTACTTAACACTTTAGGCAATGGAAAATGCAATTAAAATTTGTATAATGCAACATAAGTACCCAACAGAATATCACATATATATTGAGGTGCATTCAAAATAGTTCACCCTAAAATAAACAGTCAACGACCTTATTTGTTCATTAAATATCACTTAGCAAACTTTACCCTAAAACAACATAAGCACTCTCATATAAATCAATATTTTGTTTGGTGAATCTCTAATCTTCTGACAATTCACTCACAGAAACTGCACTGAATGTTCACTTATTCTTTTTATCATCAGTAGGCTTATCCATGGAAGCAGCATTATCAACCCGATTTTTATCAACAGGATAGAGCCTGAAAGAGACAACGAAATAAATTAAATTCCAGCCAGAAATATACAAATGAAATTGAGGAACCATTTTAAGTAAGTATGGGGAAGTTCTCTGTAATAAAATTTCAGAATTTTGAAACATTTGATATTTGAGGGCCCTTCTTCCTCATTAAACAGTATCCTCCCCTCCCCTCTTCCCAGTCCCTAGACATGCCTCCACTCACAAACTCCACTTTGAATAATCAGATGTGGCATTCCAAGTACAGAGCACAAGATTGCTCAATTTTATTTCATTTGGACATTGCAGAATATGGAAGATTTTCTAAGAGATGTCAAAAAAGCTCTGCAAATTACAGCAAGCACACAGCCTTTTCACTCCAGCCAGGTAGAGGTAATCAGAAAAAATATAATGGACAATCAAAGAATAATTCTTTGCCTCTCAGTCCACACATGACATTTGCCATAAATATGTATGAAGCATTTGGCATTGTTCTTTTTTGTTTCTAAAATACAAAACCAGATTTTCTCCGAATCATGAACTATGAGAGACCATGCAGTTTCTCCTTTTTTGCAGAGCATTCCTATGACACTTTCAGACATTTTTGGAGCCCACTATGGCAATACTGTGGTTTGGATTATTAGTCCATGTGATCAAGTAGCTCACATTCTCCAGTACCTTCCAACTCCTACTGCATGACCCAATGGTCATATTTTAGTTTGTTTTGCTAACTAAGGGAAAGAGGTAATGGTAGTACTTGTACTACCCTTAACTTGCACTTGACTAATCTTGTACTAATCAAGACATGACAGTATTTATATTTGCCTGCCATAGACCTCACTGTAAAGCCTGCCCCTTACTAAGTATCTAATCTCTCTGCTGTCCATAGTCCCAATAATAACCTGACCCAATTTCCTATCTCTTGCCACAGCAGTTGCACCTCCTTCAATGTAGTATATTTAGTACAGTGTAAAGTATACCCTTCTTTTTACGTTGGTGAAACATGCAATCCCCTGCTGATTTGGATGAATGGTCATAGAGCCTCCCCTCCCCTCTTCCCAGTCCCTAGACATGCCTCCACTCACAAATTCCACTTTGATTCATGCCTCTCACCATCATCCACGCCCTTTTTGCTGATGCTTCCAATACACAGCTCAGAAGCTCTGAAATGCCCTTCATCTGGTACTGCAAAGCCTTTTCCCCACCTGGTCTCAATATACTTCATTAATTTCTCATCTTGCCTCTTACCTTAATCGATATGTTATCATTGGAGTTTTCCACTCATATAATTTGTAAGTTTTGACATAGCAACCTTGTTCACCAGCATCCCTATTGAAGATACCATCAAGATCAACAGATCCCTAAAAGAAAGAGGGCTTCCTAAAGATATTCCAAACATTGTGAAATTTTGCCTCAAAATTTCTATTTCTCATGGATTGGGAAATTTTACAAGCAAATCTACTGTCTGTAAAATAAGTCTAGACACCCGAGTTTGAGAGGCTGATTTGAGAGGTTTGAGTTCTCCTGATAAAGGAAACAGATTTTAATGCAACAAAAAGTACCTAATAGCTTGTTTAGTTTTATGTTTAGTGATATAAGTTTGCAAAATGTTTTAGCCCTCACTGCACTTTTACTGAATTTTATTTGCAAAAAGTCATGGTTGTTGGTGCATAAAAATGGATTGCTCATGTTTGAGCGCTTGGTATTCTGATAGTTTTCAATTGATTGACTTGCAATCCTAAAGTAAGAAAGGCATTTGAACTTTACTGTCTCAACAGAATTTTGCTGTAAATCATTTGTTTATATCACTAAAATTACAGAATTTGTTGTAAAACATGTAACACTCAGCTAACTTTGAAATGAATGGCTCAATTGGAATTTAAGTGAGATCGTTGTGTGCGCTGAAATGCCAGTATAATGGAAGTTTAAAGAAAATGATAAACAATTACCGTTGTTATCAATAGTGATTTTTATTTATCATAATCCATGTTTGGCAAGGTAATGGATTTGAAATCCATTGTTAGTGGCCCCTTCAATTGCTGGCTCACAAGCTAGGCATTCAGCGTTCAAACTTAGAATGTATTTATTAACCTCTCACTGCTTAAAGCTCAATTCTACTGCTGTCGTTTTAGAGGAAAATACCTTTCTATTTTTTTCATTCAGGTATACTATTTCTGCGGTAAGATGGCTAAATATGTCAGTTTTTTGGGGGAAATTGAAACCGAAATTGTTCCGAAATCTGATGACCGAGCGACACCCAGGGAGACACGTCGCACTTCTTGGGGCCCTCTTATTGAGGGCCACGTGGATTTTCTGACTGAAGGGGTTGAGGGATAATCTCAGCAGTGTCAACCTTGAGCCGTCCCCTGACTACAGAGACCTTTCAACTGCTCCATGCTTTCCCGAAAGGCACCCGCCCCCACAAATTTAAGGCCTGCTTCTCAGCCCTCAAAATATTTGAAATGGATACTATTTATTTGGAAGGTGCAAAATACCTTCACTTTGATAATTATTTTTTCTGTTACCTCTCCTAAAAATAATGATAATCAAATCATTTAATGAAAATGTGAACTAATTCCCAATTATTTGAAAACAAGGGAGTTTTAGACTTCCAAGGAATATTCATTATCACGAAATTGCTGGAGGAAGTTTTTAGCAGTGAAGTTCTCAGTCTCTCTCCATCTACTACAAAGAACCCAGCACTGAAAAAGAAAATATTCTTTTTAAAAGTTCCCTTCTCACACAGGACAACATTCTAAATGTAAAATCCAGTCCTGCAAAAGAGAGATTGCGAATGGCCAATTCTGCATCAAAGGAAAAACTAGCTATGTAATATGAAAAAGTAACAGAAAGAGACTCAATAGAGTCCAAGGCCTATGAATAACAAATAAGCAACATTTAGCCATATTTTTCATACAAGTATTCAATAGATCTTACCAGCGCTGATACAAGTAGATGAGGAAAACAATGTCATCACGAAAGCAGGCAACTCGATGGGCTGTAGGCATTGTAATAATGAATGCAAACAAATCATCAATAAAGGTGTTGAAGGCCTGAAAACAGAAATTACATTTCGATTTGGAATTACAAGGACCAGAAAACTAGTACGATTTTCACCATGATAAAAAATTTAAATTTAGCACATAAACATATATGTATTTTCAAATACAAGCCCCCCAATTTGGATCAAATACAGGCTGTACAAATGACATGAGACTATTATTATGAAGCATGAAGAAAGAAAGTCACTTATAAATTACATGGCTAATTGCCCAAAATAGAGGGGAAAATGGATAATATTAGGCTAATTTTGAGACATTTCATATTGCCTCATTTATAAAGAACTTTGAGATTTTTTTATTTTTTCATTATTTAATTTATATATTAATGATGATGTTGGTATACCTCTTTAAATACTTGGTACAGACCTTGTGCAACCTGTAAAACAACTGAGTCATATTTTTCCTCACACCAGAACTCCCAAAGTATACGTTGAAGAATGGATCATCAACATTATTAACTACACATATTTAGCGCAGCTTAATGTGAAGGACATAAGTGATATGAAAGGCAATTTGAATGACTGATAATATTTTATATATAATTTATCCCACAATTATAGTTCCATCTGGGCATGATTGGTGGACCAAGTTTCTTGATTTCTCCCACTACTGAGAATGGGTCATAAAATGTTAAAATGACACTCCTGATAATGTTACAGTGAAGAATTTAATTAAACATAATACTTCGAACAAACTTGATGGTATCGAGGATGATACCAATGGATGGGCATGGATTATGAAAACTGGCTCCTTATGGAGAAAGAAAAGAGTGATTTTTCAAGTGAAATGAATCACAGAATAATGAAGACTGGAGATATTGAGAGTGAATTTTAATTACATTAATAAGTCTCAGTTTGCATTTAACGTTATGCAATGTGTATTTCGAGTTTCCAGTTTTGTTTCCAAGCAAAATAATAACTTTTTTTTAACATTTAACAAAAAAGGCAAAAATTAAATGTTAAAGAGCATGTGAAGTTTCCAGCACAGCCAAAATTTCTCAAACTTCAAAAGAATTAAGTATATATATAATCCATTCATTTGCCATTGCATTAAAAATTGCAGGTTAAGAGGTAATGCTCCTCCACACTGTAAAAATACTTCAAAATGAGGAACTTCCATAGCCAAATTTTGTATAATGTAATAGTCATTTTTTTATTCTCAGGAAGTGCATTGAACATTAAATAGACATAACCCTAGGGCCTGTTGAGGAGCGTTTAAAATTTTGCTGCACCACGTATGTCTTTGTTTTTTCTAGTAAAATGGTCTTGGAAAAAGTCATTTTTTGTGAACAAATACATGTTTTCCCTGGTAAATACTAACACACTGTACATATAAAGGGATGGCACTGTAAGAAGGCCCAATGTTTTGAAAAGTTGTCGACAGTGACTCCTGTATTGGGCATTACACGTAGATCTAATAATTTTTTTTATTTTAAAAACATTAAATAGGGGAGATGAACCCCAAAGAATAATTCCATACAACACAAGAGAATAAAAAAATGCAAAATAACCACTTTTAAGTAAATCAATACTCTGAGAATGTTTAATGACAGAGAGCGTATAAAATGCAGAATCCAATTTTTTACATAGATTATCAATGTGGTTGGACTATTTGAATTGAGGGTCCAGGAGGACACCAAGAAAAATCACACTATCGGCCGGTTGGAAATCCAAGTCGTCAACAATGAATTGCAATTTTTGAAGACATCTAGAAGATGCAGTAAAAAATAGTGTTTGAGTTTATTTTCAATTAAGCATAAATTGTTGTCCCAGGACCATTGAGACACTCTTATCATAGCCTCCTTATGTCCCTCAACGAGGAATTTGTCACAGTCCTCAGCACTGAGGAAATTACATTACATTACAGAGCTGTGGGTAAAACGATCCTCCAGAAGAACAATCGCAAAGCTAAGGGATAATCATGGACGCTCATTTACCCAGAACAAGAATGGGAAACTCCAAGGCCGACGTGCATGAGAGAGGGAAATCCCTAAGCTCAGCAGGAAAAAGAAAGTGGGCAAAAGAAAGGCCCAGAAATACGAGTGGTTGCCCTGTGACGGTCAAGAGAACTTCTAAGAATCATATACAACCCACAAGAGTTCGTCAGAGCAATCAGCGACATAACATGCCTCTCAATACACATCGCAGCAAAGCAAAAACTTGCTGGGCGCATATACTCGTCCTTTGCATGGAGGGCAGATTAATGCACCCACAGCATGGTGGACACATCGGCAGTGGGCAGTATACAGTCGGCAGTATACATGACCACAGCAGCGAAAATATTAAGATTTTTTGCACAAAAAAACTACTTCATAAGTGAGTGCTGTCATTCTTAAACAGTGTAGCTACATTTTTTATAGCTCAAGCCCAAGCATATGTTCTTCAAAGTTGGGAAAATATCTAGAGCAAATTTGATTGGTTATAATAATTTTTTTGTTTTAAGTTGTTTTCCCATCTATGTATGGATACTGTAAAACATTCTTTTGGAAACCATGAATCATATAGGTGCTATGCTAATAAGATATTTTTGTAATATTTGTCTCAGTTAACTTAAACAATCTTTTTTGCCATGTAGTGAGTTAGACATTTTTCTCAATACATAATCACTGTTCACTCTTATTTTTGTGATACTTCCGGGTCATAAATATAAATGCTTTAAATTTTTAATCCATTTAATATAATTTATGAATTCATTCATTAAATAATAGTCAAAGCAAAAATTGCAACTTTTGACACCCGGCGAGAAAAGATTCAACATTTGACTCTAGTTCCTTATTCACGGAGTAAGAAAAAAAATCATGGAAGAGTTCAATATAAATGAATATTATGTCCATCAAGGAAGAGATCTTTACAGATTCAAAGGAATCTTAGCTTTACCTGAACCCAGAAAAGATAAAACACTAGGTGAAAAAACAACAGAACTGGTGAAAACCTGTTATAAAAGTGATAAATACTCAAGAATTATGCCAGGATGAAAATACAGTCAGTATTTCAAAAAAATTACATGTGCAAAAGAGCTTATTACTTGCTAACTTAAATGAATTGTATTCTGCTTTATAATTTGACTATAGCCATATCAAAATTGGATTCTCCAAATTCTGTTTGCAGCGTCCAAAATGTTGTGTATTAGAAGGGTCTTCTGGAACACATTCTCTACGTGTTTGCATAACTCATGAACATTTTAGGCTTTTGTTACATGGCTGTAACATGGAAGAGACCTACCAGGAACTAATAGGTTATTTAGTTTGTTCTAAAGAAAACAGGGACTGCATGTTGTGACACTGCTCTCAGTGCCCATCACAAGATAGCTTGAAAAGCTTCCTGCTAAACAAATTTTAAGAATGGGATTCTGAAGATGGAATCTCATACATCCAGTGGTTATCTACTGACAGACCACAATTTGCGAATTTCACTGTAATAATTTGGTGAATATATAACAACTTGACTTGATACTCTAGAAAAAATGGTTCCTCATACATTTATTGCTAAAGCTCAAGCAAACTTTCTGAGGGAAATAAAAGAAAATCTTAAATCAGATGAAGCTATTGCTCTCTGACACTTCAATGAAAACTACTACTATGTCATCCAAGATGAAGTACATACATACAAGGGTATCACTGGACAAGTGATTGATATACACTACACCCAGCTGTAATATACACTAAGGTTCACCAGTCTGAAGATTTACTGGTCCCAAGTCTATGCATCTTTTCTGATAATTTGTTGAATAATCACATAATCTTGGGGGTGTATGGTTCATATAAACCCCCCGCCGATTCCAGTGTTTCTTATAAGACTAGGTTTATAAGAAACACTGGAAGCTGTCAGAGCATTCGGCGTGAAATAAGAAATAGGGGGTCTGTGATATATCAGGTGGACAGTATTCTGGCTGAATATGGACATTCGACAGTTAGGTTGCCTCCCTACCATCCGGAGCTCAACCCGATTGAAAAGATATGGGGAATTTTAAAAAATTGGGTGGCAATGCACAACGTTTCCTTCAAATTGGACGATGTGAAAGTTCTGGTTCAGGAAAAAAGTGCTGCAATTGGTAAGGACGAGTGGTGCAAAGTGTGTGAAAAGGTGAAAGAGGTGGAAAACCATTATATAAGCAATGAAATGGTGAGTGATGAAGTCGAGAATGAACTTTTAATTACTCTGTCCGAGACTGAAGATGAGAGTTTTTCCGATTCTGAAAGTGATTATTAACCCACCGAAGGTCGCGCGTATGTAGTAGAAAGCCACGTGGTGAATTCGGTCTATAATTGTATAACAAAGCACTGCACTGTGCCTTCCTTTTCTATTCATTCCAGATTCCATTGCTTTACTTATGTCCTCTTCTGACGTCCAGTGAGTCGTCACTGTTCTTCCTCAGATCAACTTTGTATTTCTGACATACTCGCGACCGTTCCGATATTGAAAATTCCAGCCATGACCTTCATAGTTTCTTCCCTTGTTTACATGCTTAAATTGCATTCTTTTATAAAATAAATGTAATTGTTATTTACATAATGTGTATTTATTAACCATACCCTAATTATTTCAAAGGTTTAGTCACTGCACTTCTCCAAATTTGAATTTGACATTCGCGAGAACTAGAATTAACTAGTAAGAGATCGGTTTGGTGGGGTGTCTAGTGTACTGGCTTCCCACGGCTTGGGCCGGGGACATTGTAATAAATGTTACTTTGAATATAAAAATTGCGGGCTGAGAGCGCGCTTGCTACTGGGTAAAAATTCTCTTGTGTTGGCTGCACTGAGACCCAGCCTTCCCCTACGCTCCCGAGCGGAGGGATATATATTTGCCTTCCCCTCCTAACTACCGCCCCCAAAGGCACCTTCCCCTCCACTCGCTGTCGTTCCGCGCATTTAGGTGCCAGCAACTTTCAATCGGACTCTATCACCCGGGGCAGGAGTTATGTGATTGGTCGAGAAATTCCCGCCATTTTCCTCGTTCCTCACGGATGCTCCTCAGCACCGGTTTCCATGAGGCGCTCAGTGTGTAGCCAGTGTCACGGTTCATGGTGGTGTTGAGACGAATTTCAATGGCCTCCCTTGCCAGTCTTTCCCAAAATTTGTCTATCCGACAAAGGACCTTGGTCTTCTCCCAACAGATGGCGTGGTCGGAGGAAATGCTGTGGTCGGCCACGGCCGATGTTTCAGGCTGCCTGAGTCTGAAATGTCTTTGGTGTTCCTTCAATCTTGTTTCGATGGTCCTCCCTGTCTCTCCCACGTACACCAGGCCGCATGTGCATGGTATCTGGTAGATACCCGGAGTCTGAAGTCCACAAGGGTCCTTGGCCGTCACGAGTTGGCCTCTTAGTTTAGGCTCTTATTAGGCCAACTCGTGACGGCCAAGGACCCTTGTGGACTTCAGACTCCGGGTATCTACCAGATACCATGCACATGCGGCCTGGTGTACGTGGGAGAGACAGGGAGGACCATCGAAACAAGATTGAAGGAACACCAAAGACATTTCAGACTCGGGCAGCCTGAAACATCGGCCGTGGCCGACCACAGTATTTCCTCCGACCACGCCATCTGTTGGGAGAAGACCAAGGTCCTTTGTCGGATAGACAAATTTTGGGAAAGACTGGCAAGGGAGGCCATTGAAATTCGTCTCAACACCACCATGAACCGTGACACTGGCTACACACTGAGCGCCTCATGGAAACCGGTGCTGAGGAGCATCCGTGAGGAACGAGGAAAATGGCGGGAATTTCTCGACAAATCACATAACTCCTGCCCCGGGTGATACCGCCGTCATCCGTATATAAGGAGGACCACTTTCAAGATTCAACATGCCCTGATGACGATGGACAACTCGTTCATCGAAACGTCGGCCGAGATGGAGTTGGAGAACCTGACCCGGTGGAAATCCCGAGTAACCTTCCACAACTTTACTAATGGGTTTTTCCCAATATCAATTTACTGTTAGTTGTAAAATCCATGCTGTTGCGGTACGCACACGTGTGTTTATTTTCCAAGAAATGGTAGTAACGGAAAAGAAAAATTTTATGATGAGGATGGGATGGGCTTTTCACAATAGGGGCGAGGTACTTTGCATATCGTGATTGTTTCCATGAGTACTTTGTCTGAAGGACGATGGTGACATTCTTTCGATGAGTTACAGAGCATACGCATCCTTGATTTTCAGAGCGCATGCACTTTTTCGCTGAAATTCCACCGATACTAACTTTCCATTTTTAGTTCGAATATTTTTGTTCTAATACGAGCGGTGTAGTAGGAGTGAATTCTACGGCAAATTATTTGTTTTCGCGCGGTAACATTTGGCAATCAGAAATGGATTCCGGAGAGGAATCAGTGTTGACCAGCAGTGATTCCGAGGTTATGGACATTGAAGCTCCTGACTCCTAGTCGACTCTCTCCGGAGAAACAAGCTCCGAATCAGAAGGCGCAGCGGAACATTCGCGGGAAGCGGAGTGGAAGGAAATGCTTTCAACGAATCCTCCTCCGTCACCACCTAGGTTTCTTTTTGAAGGTAATTCTTCGATGAACTTCGACCTGGTTCCCAAATGAGGTTCCCTAAAACACTTTTTTCAACGATGAAAATGTTGACATTATAACTTGGGAAACTAATAACTGCGCCAGTAACACTTTGCGTGAAAAAGCGGGGCCAAGCAGTGCTAGCGTAAATCAGTGGCGAGCTGTGACAAGCTCAGAAATTCGTGTTTTTTGCCCTTGTAATGCTACAGAGCAGAGTGCGGAAGCCGGATACTGAGTTTTATTGGTCAACGAGACCTATACTCTCCTCTCTTTTTTTTTTGGACACAATGTCTTACCGATGATTCGTAAAAATAAGGCAATATTTACATTTTGCCTATAATAACGATTTTGATCCCCAAACACACCCCAATGCCAAACTAAATAAAATATGGCCGATTTGCCAGAGGCTGGAGGAAAAGTTCAAGGCACTCCATACACCAGAGACGGATGTTACCATCGAAAAGAGCCTACTCTCGAACAAGGGAAGATTGGGGTGGCGGCAGTTCATGCCTATGAAAAGAGCTTCATTCGGCAAGTATTTTTTCTCTGTGAATTGAAAACTGGATACGTGTGATCAACGACAATTTACACGGGAAAGGGGACTGTGTTGGATAAAGACTTGGCCCATTTACCCATGACCTCAAAAGTGATGATGACTAATGAATCCATTATTTGGCCTATGATGTTGCCTGACGATTGATTACTTTTATACGTCTCCAGATCTAGCTGACTTGCTCGCTTCACACTCCACTGACTCGTATGGAATACTGAGGAAAGGGATTCCAGCACTCTTCAAAGATAATCAAGGAAAAGAAATGAAGATTCTTGTTTTGTCATAGAATGAATTCTGTTATAACATTTTCAGAGCGAAAGTCGTCGTCATGCGGGTTGCCTAACTTCCATGAATGTTTGTGCGTTGTTTCTTGATGTACTATGAACTAAAATTAATAGTTAACATTAACGTTGTCGGCAAAGTATATGCATTTGCAATATAAACTAAATGTATTGATCATTAGATGTCTAACTAAGGTTTACGGGAAGGAAAGTCATACTGATATGCAGGTGGCCTAATTATTTAAGTTAAGGGGCAACATTCAGAAATTATTGAATAAATCATAAGTTATTTGGAATAAAAAATAAAGGAAAACATTTTCAGATTTGCCTCCCTTTAATGCTTCTGAATCTGAAATTAAAAAATATGACTTTTTTTGACCGTTTTGTAAAAAAAACCCGTCAGGGAAGCGGTTCAAGGGCGAGTGAAAAATCAGCGTGCTTTGAAATTACTAGCATGCAGATCATGAAGTGAACCCATTGTAAAGTGAACCCATCATAAAGTGGGGGTCCACTGTATTTGGCAAGAGATCTAGATTCTCCAGAGCGATAAAATTTATAGACTGAAAGCCTAGAATTTCAAGTTACTTGAACAAGTGTGTCCAGCTACCCAAATTTTCACTGAGGTTACTAGCTGCATAGGAAAATCAAACTAAAATATAATCAAAAACATTTTAGGCAAGGCAATCCCATCCAGAAAATTTTTATTTAATATTTATACACTTACTAACTTTAAAAATGTTACTTTAATAGTATCCACTGAATCTGTAATATGTATCATCATTTACAATGGACCTGATACTAACCTTATACATAAATGCTCTCCATGGCAAGTGAGCAACTGATTTCAGTCTATAATTGACAAACAGTTGAGGAAGCATGAAGAGAAAACCAAATGCATAGACTCCATTCACAAGGCTATGGACACACCATGAATACCAACTGTAATGAAATAAGCAATAAATTAAAATAGGCAGTT
Organism: Pyrrhosoma nymphula; assembly: GCA_963573305.1. NCBI lineage: Eukaryota > Metazoa > Arthropoda > Insecta > Odonata > Coenagrionidae > Pyrrhosoma > Pyrrhosoma nymphula. The sequence continues at coordinate 170,236,062 of OY754327.1, forward strand.
AATTATAGCTTAAAAGCTTTCTCTACCATATTAGCACGAATCTAAGAAGATGCTATTTTCCCTTCCGGGTTTCCGAAGAAAAGTGGGTTCGTCTTACAATCAAACGCAAAATCCATGACTTTTTACCCATTGTGGATTTTCAAAAAATGGGGGGTCGTCTTAGAATCGGGTTCGTATTAGATTTGTGCAAATGTGGTAATAAAAAATAAAATAGCAAGCTCACCAGGGTGTACTAATATTAATACAAAAGCACATATTTATGCATGCCTGAAGCGTCCAGCACAGTGGCTGAAATTATATAATTAGGGGTGTTTGATAGTTCGTGTTGATCAACAAACTTGGTTAGCCAAAGTCAAGGGCAGTCAGATAAAAACTGGCTTTTGGTGATATAGTGTCTCCTTTTGAATGCAGTGTTCTTTAGTTGAGAAGTGCATAATAAAAGTTTCATGAGCTTACCTTGCCTTTTTCGTTAATCACCAAAAAATAGAGAATGGTCATTCAATTAATAATAGCCTATCTCTCTACCCCTTTGACACTTGATGCCTCTGACATTGACCCCACTGTGAGTCCTCATGGCCATTTAAATTGCAATGCATAGTAAGTAACAATCTGCATACATCGGGTTTCATTATGCAAGAAGTTCTAAACAGTTTCCAATGCAAATATTTCGAAAACAAGAGCATAATGCCTCACAAAAAATACTGATTTACTGAATTTCAGCAAGTAAGCATGTTCACTCATCCAACAATTAGTCTTCGGCTATATTCACCGGAAGTGATCAAGCTAGAGAAACTATTTCCATATAACTTCTTTTTAATCTATGTTTTGACAAGTTACAACCTTGGGAAATCTCAGCGGGTGGACTAAGGAATTTGACTTGTGAAAATGATGGTTCCCACTCAATACAAAATCGCATTTGACTGAAAGAAGTCAGAAAAGTTCTTTCTTGGCAGTTTGCCGATGAAGAGGTCAAAAGTCCTTAGTCACCTAATGCCGAGGAAGGTAGGTAATACGAACACAACCATCCACCTCCATTTCCAAGTTCTCTTTCTTCCAAGAAAATACTCCATCCAGATCATAATCAGTGCCCAAAAACCAGGAAAAAAGAGACTTAAAAGGCTAAATCCTGAAAAAAGAGACTTTTAGTGACCAATCCTGAAAATGGGACTAAAAGCAAGAAAAGAGACTTGCTCCGAGGCCTGTATTAGGGATGGGTTGGTTCGGTTCCACCGGTTCTTGAGCTTAGAACCGGAACTGAAGCAGAAAAGAATCGGTACCGAAGTAATTGGCCCAAAAACCAGTTTGAAATCTGTTCACTCACTGAAAGTGGAGGCTTTGCATTAACACGTTTGCGATGGTGGGACCCACCGGTGGATTCCGGCTGTTCATTCTCATGGGCATCGGGACCCACCGGTGGGTCCCTTTACGCTGCCTGGGCTATGCATTGACGGCTGTGAAGAAGGACATATTTCTCACTGACGCTCCTCAGATTGGTCTTAAGCACATTTTTTTTTGGAAACAGTCCCATAAATTTCTTTTCTTTTGTTGGTATGTAATAAGGCATGCAGACTGTTAAAATAAATTGTTCATTATGTAAAAGGGGTAAATATTATATAAATAAAGTTATTATTGTAAAAATAAAATATTATATAAATCAAAATTAAAATAATTATAAAAAAATGAATGCAAACACAAATTTCATTGCAGAATGAAATTACGAGTTTCGCTGTCAATGCTCTACTACCCTGAAAATTGTATATTTCAAGAAAATTTTACTTTTCATAAATTCAGCAAAGTTTTTCAATATAGAATTATCATGAAATGTATTTCTGTTTTAGATTAAAACAATTCAAACACAGTACGCCGTCCATCACAGTCCTTGCAATAAGTTGTTGCCTTTTTTGCTTTTGCCTTCGATTCTTTTACACTACTAATAATGCAAAGTTTCTTTTATCACGCTATGCATCTTATTCTGCTATCACTAGCCAGCTCTTCATATGTTCCCAGCTTATAAACTACTTTTACTTTTTTGTCATTCACATCTCCTCTACTTTCAATTTCATAACTTTTGGGCCATAAATTATTTTTTCCCTAAAATTTATCATCCATTTTCTTCCCTCCAGCGCACATATTGTAAATGACCCATGCATTTACCACACAGGTTCCAAGAAGCAGTTCCCCTTCATTGAGCATTTCAAACATGTGTAATAGGCACTTATCTGACTGGAGAGGTCATTGCCATTTTTGCAAAATTATAATCAATCATAGATTACGGTTTCCTTTTTTATACATCAGTTCTTGTCTTGGATGTAGACAGAACCAAATAAGAGGTATGGGTGGGATCCTAGGAAATCATTTCACTGTATTTGGTGTATATCTTCCCACCCATACGTGTGACTGCGTGCCACATCATTTGTGCAACTGTAGTGAGTGGAAAAATCACTGGTCTTATTGGTTAATTGGTTATGGTTAAAATTGTCAACATATAACATCCTACCCTCATTCCCAAGTCCCGTGGTCAGCCCTCAACTACCTCTTCGAGTGCAACTTTTTTGGACTCTTCAAGGATCGTTGCCTTTACCAGAATATATCTTCATCCTGTAAGTGTATGCTTCAGGTGCACATACCTTAAAGCATTTGACTTCATATTTGTGAGCCTTTCCTGGGATGTACTGACGGAAATGTAACCTGCCCAAGTAAGGTACCATTGACTCATCTATTGCAATGTTTTTCCCAAAAGTAACAGTTGATTGAAAACACTAGCATATAACATCAAGCTCTGGTTTTATCTAAGCCAACCTGTTTTCTGTTGTAGAAACTATACTGTTAAAATGTTGGCAGTTTAGAATCATTCCAAGAGGTCGAGTTGTATTGTCATTCTGATGCAGTAGAGAATTCCGACCAAGTTGCATTGTTGGCAAATGGTTTATTCCTATTGCCATGAGAACTGAGACAAATCTTTTCATTTCTCTCACCGACACTTCCCTCAAATTCTTCATCAGAGACCTTCTTTGGCTCGGCAGATTCTAGTTGTTGGGCTGCATATCTATTTGTTGCCATCAACCATTAGTTATAGCACTTCTTCATTTAGGAGACAACTGATTTCATTGCCTACAAACAACTGATTTCTTTTTCGTAACACGCAAGAATAGATAGGAAGCAAAGAGCTAAAAATTGGCCAATGAGATGCATTCATCTACAATATAATTTAGGATGCCACTTCAGGCTGTAGATTGTGGCACAGGGAAAATAACATCCCTCCTATAAAACAAAACGCCACTAAAACACAGTTGATAAAAGTAATAAAATAAGTAGCTAGGAGAAATAAACATGAATTTCCCATGAGCATTAGCAACATTTATGTACAGAATTTCTCATAATAGCAGCTGCAAGAGATGAGGAGTGGGAAAGAGTTATCCAAAGTGTGTTCCTTAGCTGGGAACCCGAAAGGCCACTTTCTCCACTATCCTTCCTCACCTCCTCCCAATAATCACCCACAATAATATCAACAGTTTTAGGGTAAACAGGGTCAACTCAGGTTCGGGTTTGAACGTCAAAGTTACGCCTCGGTACCGTATAGGGTTTTTCGCTTTCCTATGAAGATTATTAGAAGTTCAATGTTCCTCCAAGTTTGAGTTTTTCCTCTCCATCTTCTACACCGATTTCCACCCGGAGCATTGTCCTCAAATGGATTGGGATTCCCTCCCTACCCACCTTTTGCAGGAGTGTCACAGCCGCAGCCGACTGCACGCACGGCCGAACTGCATGTCCCAGTCCTTACTCCTCTCACTGGGAGTTTCCCCTGGCGGCCATGACCCCACTCCCACAATATGCGACTTGGGATATCCAGACCTTCACACTAGGAGCATCCATTGCTACCTGGCTTTCATGTGGCAGAGTGAGAGAGAGTTTCAGAGTGGCAAAGCTCTTTTGTCTGCTCCCATCTTATGGTGTGGTCAAGGTTGATGGACTGCCGACTTCGTGGGTTGGCATAGCCGGAAGTGCCGTTGCTGTTCATTTACTCTTGTTTCAACTGTTCGACTTGTTTCTTCAATATACACCTCTCTGCATTTACAGAGAATTTGGTATACTCCTGGAACCTTAAATCCAATCGGATCTGGCTATTTTCCCAGAAATAGAAGAGACGTAAGGTAAGAAGGCCTTCGAAACCGGTCGTTCGTCCTCTTCTTACTCGTACGGAGTTTGGCCAAGAGCCCTTCTAAGGCCCAAATCGATTTCACGGTGACCGTATCTATTGTGCAGAAAGGTCTCCCTCAGATGGTACAGGTTTTCTGTTAAACTCTGCTCATCCGATATGGCTTTGGCTCGGGGGATAAGAGACGAGAGAACCGAATGCTGTTGTGACGGGTGGTGAAGGCTCCTCCCATTGAGATAAGAGGTTGGTGTGCGTGGGTTTTCGATAAACCTTATGTCCGAGGCTCCTGTCATCTCTCTTATAGATCAGAATGCTCAGGAATGGTAACTGTCCATTCTCCTCTGTTTCCATTGTGAAGCATATATTGGGATGATGGCTATTCCTGTGCTCCAGGAAAGGTTGCAGTCTGTCCATTCCATGTGGCCAAATGACAAAAGTGTCATCCACATATCGGAATAAGAACTTGGGGCATTGTGGTGCTGAGTTGAGGGTGATTTATTCAAATTCCTCCATGTAAAAGCTCGCTATGGCCGGTGACACCGTGGATCCCATAGCCACTCCGTCCGTCTGCACGTAAAATCTTCCATTGAACAGGAAGTAGGTGGAAGTGAGAATGTGGTTGAGGGTAACTGTATGCATATTTGCTTTAGCATTTGAATTTATATATTATTATATTTAATATATATTTTATGAGAAACATGTTGGAAATAACAAAAGTGGCCATAAGTACAAAATCGGTTTCTCTCACGTGGATTATACTTAACCCTAAGTAATGGACGATTGTATAACTTCTTGGAGAGAATGAGTTCTTGTCGCATAACCCTTTAAGTGCCAATGTCGCTGTGAGCGACGCTGTCAAATTTTCCCGAAAGTGCCAGCGTCTCCTTAAGTGACTTTTTTGTCGATGGCTATCATTGTTATCAACAATGGAATAATTATAATTTTTACAGTCTATTCTCCTTTTTTGTACCTTACTATATAATTTGATTTACTTTTTTCTTATATTGATCCAATTTTGGAATTTATACCCTCATTCATTTTCTGCCATATTAATTATAATATACAGTAGAACCCCCTCTAATTCAGGCTAATTGTGTCTGGCTAATGCCCCAATTAACTAAAAACCCGAATTAAACATTTAAAGTGGTTTTATTGCCGTAGGAACGACCCTAAAACATTTTTAAAGGTCATTCATGGTTCTCAAGCATATAAGGATATACAAGACGCACTAAAAACGTAAGAAAATACAGGATTACATACTTTAAAGCATCGTGACAAAACACTAAATATGTTAAACAAACAAAATTGACTATTAGAAGTGTATTTATTGATCTACAAGTCGTGAAAAAACTGCAAAATGAAACCTTACAAAATGTGAGTAGGCCTGGCCTATAGTATTTAAAAAGAAATATGAGTAGGTCAATGTGTATTTACAGTTTTTACTTTTTATCACTCTTTTAGGAAGAACGACGTTATTTTCCTTCGTTGGGAAACCTCCTGTCTTTTAGCGGCGGCAAAGCTGCGCCATCGTTTCATCAGGAGAACGTCAGCAGGCATTAACGATGCTTGTTGCTCGACGTAGCTGAGAGCAACCTCTAACGCTTTCATGGCGTCCCTGTGACTCACTTTCAATGAATCATGTGGATCATCCACATCTTCATCAGAAGATTCCCCGTTGGTCTGTTGTAGAACAGCGTTCACGATTTCCTCATCCGATAACATTTGCGACGTTGTGTTATCTTCACACTTGCCTGCCACCCATTCAGTCACGTCCTCTTCCGTGATGTCATCGCAACCCGGAAGTTGCTTGAACAAAGACGCAAACACTGCAAGGAGATTAATTGCGTCATCATGTGGCTCGTCAGCCCAGTTTTCTTCTTCGGTGTTGTATCGGGTTTCAAACACTTTTGGTTCTACTTCGGGCCACAGTTTGCACCACGACTTCACTAGTGTGTGGTTCTCAATTTCGTCCCAAGCTTCTGACGAAAAGTTGACAACTGTCTTCATCTTCACGTCTTTGAGCCGACTCGCCAAGGATTCATCTTCTTTATCTACGCCTTCATATTCTATCAATGATGTTAAAAGTTTATGACAGTAGCGCCGTTTCAGGTTTTCTAGTATGCTCTGATCCATGGGTTGAATGAGTGCCGTAACATTAGGCGGCAGGGATATTGCCTTGATGTTGCCAACAAACAGTTCATCGTTGTTCGGATGAGATGGTGCGTTGTCCACTAGAAGAATAGCTTTCCTTCGAAGTTTTTCTTTACGTAAAAATCTTTTGGCACAAACTCGTACTCAAACCATTCTTGAAACAGAAACAGTTCATCCAAGCACTTTTTTGTGCACGGTAGTGCATGGGTAACGCATTCATGTTCATGTGTCTAAACACATACGGCTTCTTTGATTTCCGACAACCATCAAGGGCAGTTTGTGCATTCCCGACGCGTTGCTGCAGGCTAGTACAGTCACACGCTCTTTGTTTTTTTTTCAAACCTGGCACGGCAGTTTCTATTCCTGATGCCAGTCCTCATCAGCAATCATTTCTTTGAATATGTCCTTGTATTTTACGACTGCTTCCGAATCCGCTGAAAGTTTTTCACCTGCAATACACAATTGCTGTATTCCGTGGTGAGACTTGAACCTGTCCAACCAGCCCGAGCTAGCAGTGAAACCTTCGTCGCGTTTTAACAAAGTGTTCCTGCTCAGCACCTTCTCTTGTAACAACGGACAACTAATTGGAGTTCCCTTCTCGCATTCTTGAGTGAACCACAGGTACAGGCTGGAATCGAGTATGGGATTTTCACAATCTCACATGCGCTTGCATTCACTTATCTCGGAAGATGAGGCTGCCTTGCTACAATATTCCTCGATTTTAGCACGTTTCTTTTTCCAGTCACCCACAGTCTGACTTCCCGCACCTAAATCCTGGGCTACCTTCTTCATTGTTTCACCATTATCAAGTCCTTTTAGCGCTGCTAACTTTTCATCAAAAGAAACACTTTTATATTTACACATACGTCGTTTTGCTTTATCCATTGTTAAAACAATACTTAGCACTACCAAGTCAAGAGACACGCTGTACTGTAGATGCTGTAGACTGCAGTCCATACGGGCGACAGATGTGTGGTGACTTACAATCGCTTCACTGGGTCTCAAGACAATTGGGTGCTTGCTTAGCGGGCGGAGGGGCCGGGGAGGGAGGGTGCAGCCGGCCGGCCGGCCTACCTCGGTCGAGCGAGGAAATGAGCGCTCTCCAGTCAGTTGTGAGCCTGTGGCGTTCTACTGCTTATTACGAACGGTGTGGCGCAGCGGTCGAGAATTTGTACTTCATCATTCAAAATTTTTTTACTTTTTTTGGCCCGCCCTGATTTATCCAGAAACCCGAATTACCAGGGCCCGAATTAGCGGGGCTCTACTGTAATTTTGTGTTTCATTTTAAATGGGCCTTTTTATTTCATTTACCATTGCAATAACCGTCAAAACTCTATGAAGTTTGCAAAATAATGAAGCATTTGCAAATGGGAATTTTCATAACTGCCTGGTATAGCGTAAGAATTTTTCCAGTGTCTCAGCAGTGCAGGTCCATTGCTCTTCGCGACAGACATGCTGAGTCTTTGATACATTCTATAGTCTGAGATATTTGCCCCCCTCAATTGGGGACCTTATATGATATAAAGAGAGGGACCTCGTATCATCATACTGTGAGTCAGACTTTCCAATAAAGTGACACGCCAAAATGCAAAGTGTTGCATCTTAGGTCTATTGCTTCGGCGACAGAATCACGGAGCGTCCTTGAAACATCTGACCACCTCATCTGGATAGATAAGGACTTGATATCCTCTGACAATGAGTCAGACTTCTCGAATGAGGGGACGTTGTTTACTGTGGAAATGCTGAGTGCTGCATCGGCTACTATCCCCCTAGTGAGCCGTAAACAAAACGAAAGTTAGTCTCCCTCTGCGTCGGAGCAGATTCGGAAGTCCCTACTGCCCAACGGTGTATGCGGTTGATCTTATACTATTCTTAGAGCTAGTATTTAGTTTATTTCATCTCTTCTTCACTGAACTTCTCCTGAAGCTGATGGACACCAAAACCAATAGATATGCACAACAGTACCTTAAGACACACACAAACGTATCCCCTAATTCTAGAGTGAGTTCTTGGAAGCCAACGACAATTGCAGAAATAAAAGATTTTATAGTTTGTATACTGAGCATGGGTATAATTACTATACCAAGCATGTACAGCTACTTATAAAAAAATCGTACCGGTTCCCAACGCAACCCGCACGACAGGCTATTTAAATCCTCCATGTGACAACATTGTCGCCCCACTTGACTGCCGAACGCTATGGAGTCTGGGCAGGGTGACCTCTTATACAAGGGTTTTTGGGCATGAGGAATACGATGATACCACTTTCGTCTTCGGAAATCGAATAGTGACTCCTGGAAGGGCCCAGTTAAGGTCTCAAGGGTGAGAAAGAGTGAATTTGAGACACAAAAGTGTCAAAGCATAGGTTTAACAGGGTGTTAAATTAGATGATGATGTCCTGCAGATCCCTCTTGTCATTTGTTGACTTTTAAGGGTTACGCAGGGGATAAGATCACGAGGTGTCGGCAGGCAAATTGGGGAAACAAATGCATTGATTTCTAGGTTTAAAAGGTTGCCAAAATGATGGTCAGGTCCTCAGATCTCTCTTATGATCCATTGACTTCCAAGGGTTATGCCGGGGTCAAAGGTCACGAGGTGCAGGCAAGCGACTCGTGGTAACAAAGGTGTTGAATCATAGGTTTTAATGGGTGCACAAGTCGACTGTATGATCCCCAGATCCCTCCATGCATTCCTTGACGTACAAGGGCATAAGTGATTGATCAAGTGTAACCTCCACCAACATTGTGTCATTATGTCACTGTGGCCTGTGACCTTTTCTGCGTCACTTCAAGTCCCTCTCAATTTTTTTCATCGGAGGGAGGACGGAATTCGATATTTTCAGCATCAGCAACCTCTCCTCATCAACAAATTTACACATTTTCTACGTCATGCACTTCCATTTCTCTTTGGCCCTTGTTCAGGGTTAGTCGCGGGGGTTAGATTCACCTTACCCCTGTTATCAGGGTCAATATAATCAATATTTATGTCTTGAACAGAAAGTCAGTCACCATGATGATACGAAAAATATTTTTGCTACACGGTGTCCGCCTTCACAGGACTTAAGTTCAGCTCTTGCACGAGGTTTTGGGAGAAAAATTGTTTCAGCGTTGAGCACCTCAAGAAGAGGGACCACATTAGGTGCCCCTTTGATGTAACAAACCACACCGGAACAGAGGTATGCAGTTGTGGCTTTGGTATAGGCATGTCTATCGCATTCTATCCGACGCCACACCGTATCACTGAACATTATAGGACGACGTAGCAACCAATATTGAAGATGCTGAAATTGAAGCAATACAAAGTTAATATGGTGCAGGAGATTCGAAATGGACAGCATGGGAAACGCATCCACTTCTGCAACTGGGTGGTTGACAGGTTGTTAATTCAATTCTTTAGCAGTTTCGTGATGATATTTTCTCTTTTTTTCTAGTTTGCGATGCGATGATGAAACTTGATATCTTCCAGATAATCCCAGGTCCCAATCCCACTGCTCATCCTCGGAGGCAAGAGCTAAAGGTGGAATGAGGGATGAAGGGTGGAATACGCGGGGAAAACACAAGGGTAAAATACTTATTCTTGGGTATAGTTAAACGATTGAGGTGCATGATGACGCGGTTTTACAAACTGTAGGCTAGCGTCGGAAAATCAACACATGGTAATACTCTCTTTGCGTTCATACATGAAGGGTTGGTGAATGCTATACTCGAGGGAATTTTCCAGTTAGGTCCATGCGTTGCTGTGTCAGGCGTTAAAAAGTCTTAAATTCATCAAGCATAACTAGGCATTTATTCGCTTGTAGGCCTCCTATTGGAAATAAATCGACAAAAACATACATTGAGCCTTTATAGACATTATATTTTCTTAAATGGAGGAAGTGTCTCCTTTAAAATGGCCATGATACATAAAATAAAAAGACTGAAACGGCATTTTCAGGCGGTGTGTTGAACGATCTTAACAAGCTTTCATTGACTTTGGGGAAAATATTTATCTTTGTTCAGACACTATAGTAGAACATGGGCGCAACACCATTGAGTTCTTCCAGGGCTACAAGTCACCTATTTCCAAAAAGAAAGTAAATGCATATCATTTTAAGTTGTTTTTCATCGTTGCATTACGCAATAAAGCTATTTTTTGGAATCATGCCGTAATGTTTACAAAATGAAAGATATAACTGACTCTTCTTTCGGCTTCATCAGGGAATAATTCATTGCGTAAATATTATTGTACAATGAATCCAGCAGAAGAGTTGATGAAAGCTTGAACTTTAAAGAAAAATAAACTGGAATAACAAAATATTTCTTGGATAACTAGTTACTTTAAGTGGAATTTATAGCCTTTTTCTATCGGGAAAGTATAAATTTCAAGCTTTCAAGTTTGCATGTGTTTATGTACATCGCGAGATTACGATAACAGAGCTCCAAAAGCAGGTATGAAAACCTATCGGCTTGAGATACAGAAGTGGACGAATTACGCCAACATCGAATTTGTGACACCATGTTACCGCCCACACTGCTTCTGTTCTATTAGACACATAGCAGCTCCCGAACTCCAGACGTGCAACTTTGTGACCATATGTAAGAATTTCCTACGCAGCTGCACGCCTCGCCTCAAGTCCTGCATATTTCAGCCTCCGGTGTCTACAGCCTACACACTGTCTGTGGACATGCCCGAACACAAACCGCATCCCTAGTCTCTTCAGCAGTCGGAATAGGATTTGCCCTTACGTGGTCCACTATGTGCACGTCCTCCTCTGGAGTAGTCACTTTAGGTCTCCATGAACCTGCCTTCCTGGAAACCGAATGGGATTCCTCCTACTTTTTCTTCAAATTAACTATTGTTACGTGGAAGACATTCAACTACCGTGCAATCTCCCGAACTGGCATGTTTACCGTTAGCATTCCTGCCACTCGGTTTCTCCATCTAGGTGTCAACTGCGGCATTCCACTAGCGTAACAATCACGCACAGTCACTTTTCATTTTCGGTTTACTTTTCCTCCCAGAAACACACCCTTCACCGCTAACACCACACGCTCATCTGGAAACGAGAATAATAAATGGAAACGCGCTCGAAAGAGAGCGGCGTATTTTAAGCACATAGCAACAACATATCCCTCTCTTTTGTTTCGGGGAAAGAAAACCCTCCTCGCCGCCGGTGAGCTTCCACCCGTATCACAGGGCCTTGGCTTCTCCAGCTCATGTTTCATTCGGGTGCTCTTGCTTCGGAGGTCACCCCGCCCGGACTCTATAGCGTTCTGCAGTCAAGTGGGGCGACAGTGTTGTCACACCGAGGATTTAAATAGCCTGTCGTGCGGGTTGCGTTGGGAAGTGGTACTATTTTTTTTAAGTATGTAGCTGTACAGCTATGGTTGAAAAAGAAATCTTTGTCAACTCCTCAACACATGTTCCCTCGTAACAGATTTCAGTTATTGCTGAGGTATTTTCATCTTGTAGACAATTCTAAACCCTCCAGGCTTAATGATCCATCTTATGACCCATGTGCCAAATTCTAGCCAATAGTTGATCACGCCAATAGTATCTTTCGACATTACTATACTCCCCACCAACAATTGAGCATTGATTAGAGTTTGGTTAGTACCAAAAGTCACAGTAGATTATTGCAGTATTTGCCAAATAAACACCATCATCGTTGGGGAGTAAAATTTTGGATGATGTGTGATGCAGTCTCAAATTACTGTCTTGCATTCTATGCCAATCTTGGTGCAAAAAGTAAGTCAGACAAAGAAGGTGTGAAAAAAATTGTTTGGCCTCGACTGTAGTAACTAAATTGCTTACCATAGGAAATTATACGAATAAAGGTTACAATATCTTTTGTGACAATGTTTTTAGTTCGATTCCCCTGGCTAGGTATCTCTACTCAGTTGGGACATATATTAAAGGAACACTTCGTAGAAATCGAAAATTTCTCCCTCACCAGATTCTACAAAAGTTCAATGTGGGAGAGGTAAGATTTTTAGAGATGCCTTTCTGTTACTATGTGGGTTTAGGGAAAAGAAATCCCAAAAAAGCAGGTATTACTACTTAGCACTTCATTAGGTTCAACAATGTCAAAACAGCATCAAAAAGAAATATGGCACCAGTGTCAAAGCCAGATATCATATTGGAATACAACTGATGCATGGGAAGCATAGACATCTGATATGATGTTTTACGTGTATTTGGATGAAAGAAGAACACTGAAGTACTGGAAGAAGGTGGTATTCAATGTCCTATCGAGAATGTAACTGAATGCTTATATTCTGAATAAGGAAAATCTTTTATGTGTTAACAAACCAATGTCTCGATTGAACTTCAACACATCCATAGCAGAAGAGCTTGCCAGAGAATGGCATGAGGTTAGAGACACAACAAATCCGACGATAAGATAATCCTCCAGGTCCCTCTCACGTATATGGTGTAAAGATGATTCCAGAAAGAAAACTTAGATTGTGTAAGGAGTGCCCAACACCGGAAAGAAAAATCAGATCGCGAACAGTAAGCGTGTGACAAAGGGCACATCGATGTCGATTGCTCTTTGTCGTCAACAAGTCGATTGACGAGATGTGTCAATAGCCAAAATTGTTAATAAATAAATATATTTATATTATTTTATTATGATTGCATTTAATGTATGCTTATCGAGTGTTTTTCACTGTTGATATCTATTGATATGTCTTTAGTGTGAATGCCATTTGTGCTCATTTTCTGTATGTTATGAAGTTTTATTATTTTTATATTTATGAAATATTTGACATAATTCATGCTTTTTTCCATATTGCTTTGTTTTTCTAAAAATAATAATCATTGGTTTTATATTTTTCACATATAATACTTCAAAAGCCATATTGAAGAAAAGAATTTTTTTCTAGTATAATTGTTATAATTAATAATTTTACTGTAATAATATTTTGTTTAATCGATTCAAAAATCACTGCTTACAAAATAAAAATGCATTAACTATACCATGTAAAATTTTCAGCTAATTATTATGGTGTTTTTCACCTTTGATATATGTTGATGGAGGTCTCTAGTTTGAATGCAGTTTGTACGTTTCATTTTTTGTACTTTATGAAGTTATTGTTAAAATATTTATGCAATATTTGGCATAATTATTGCTTTATCTCCATATTGATATGTGTTTCTTCAAGTAATAATCTTATTTTTTATATTTTTCCCATATATAATATTTCAAAAACCAGTTTGAAGGAAAGAATTTTATTTTCTAAAATAATTGTTATAATAAAATTATTTGCTGTAAGATACATTTTGGCCTAATTTCTTCAAAACACACTGCTTACAGAAGCAGAACATGTTTAAAATACCTTGCAACATTTTCAACAAATTATTATAAATAATAATGATTTTACAGATATTTGTATCAAATTCTGCATTTCTCAATAAAATAGCCTGGCAATTTTTGCACGAAATAAGGCAATTACCCATGGCACTCAAAGAGATAATATTATGATTTTATAAAAACACATATAACCTCATGTTTCCAGTGTTTATAGTCAATAAATCAGGCAGTTTCCTGTAGTACCTGTGTTTACCGAGAAATAGCTGTAATCCTGCTTTTTCTTGTGTTTTCATTAGACTGAATTAAAAAGTAGTGGACTTGTTAACATGGAGAAAAAATAATAAGTAAACTACGGAAAAACACAGATTTAGAATGCAGTCTGTTTTATTGATTCGTCCCTGTGCTGGATTCACAATCAGCCAACACCAACAGCAGCTTTCAGTAGCATTGGAGATATCGGATGGATAACAAAGCGATGTTGCAATGGAAATGATGAATGTAAATTTATGTCAACGCATGCCACCAAGTAAAAAGATGGACTGAGCTATAAGTCAATGGCAAAGGAAATCAATCACGCTATGTTACCATCAAAAGCCATGATAGACGAATTAGCACCTCATATTTGGCTAGCTGAATGATTCAATTTAGCTTATCGCTATTGACATGCAATATGCTATCGATATTTTCACATTATATCAATAGCTTGTAAAATTACGTCTTACTTTACTTGCGCAGTTGAATTCCCGCGCTATGTTTTCCTAAGTGTGGAAATACTACACGGTAGATGCATCCAACGAGTTTTACGCAAAGTGCAATACTTTTGCATGGGTGCACGTAAGTCCACTTCTAACCTAAAAAAGCATGCACAAAAGAAGCATAAACTAAATTTTCGCTGTAAGAGTCCAACAATCTCTCCTAAGAAACGGAATATGTACATCACTAAATACGATGAAAATGCTTGTGACCACTAATCCTAAGCCAAGTGCCATCAGTGAGGAAGAATTAAGTGTAGTTGAATTCGATCCCCTTGCAACTGGTATAGTTGCAACTGCAGCTGAAACATTTCCAGCTGAAAATCCAGTAGTGCCGGTCTCTAGCCTAAAATTTTATTGTGCCAGTAGCTCTCTGGAAAGCCCATCTTCACCAGCAGCTTCCATTTAGGAAGCTCTTAAGTTCATTAAACCTGGGCCTAAGTCAACACACCACCGTATTTTATTTTCCACTTTGGCACAGGTCTTCGATAAAGTGAAAAAAAATAAACGAGCTATAGCAATCACACGATTAATTGCAGATGTGATATGCTTAGATCTGCAGCTATTTAGTGTAGTGGATCAATATAGGCTTCAGGAGGCTACTTACTTAGAACCTCACAACACAATCTCTTCAAGAAAATCTATTGTAAATAAATTAACACCAGAGAATTAAGAAACAGTATGAATCCAAGAGCAAAATTGGAAGATGTTAAATTTGTAGCTGTAACTACAGATTTGTGAACATCTGTGAGTACGTATATGATTACTTAACTGTGACGGTTCACTTTTATGAAGAATCAGACCTAGGTTTCCATCTCAGCATAAGAGCTGGGAGGTTATTCCATTCTCAGAAATCAGCCATTTAACCATTACATATTATACAATAAATTATTTATTATTATACATAATTAATATACAAATAAAATTATTATCATTATATTATTGATTGTTACAGCTGTAACACTTCCCCTTGAGTCCCCAGCAAGCATCCGGTTTCATTGCCGTCATAATGGCCGGAGACTCACTATATTATTATTCAAATGGTATTTATTCTCGATCTCTTTTTAAATATGGTGCAAATGTCATTATTATTATTATTATTACATATATCAATAAAATACTGAAGTGTAAAATTTTGATTTGCAGGAATATTCAGACGTCCTTTTTTTTACAAGAAAGTAATGCTGACTGCTGTATTTTTGCATTTATCCTTCCTTTGTTTGTTCTTTTTTAGAGAATTAGCTATCTGGATTTTCTAAATTTTAAGAAATATAGCATAGTTTTGTCCCATCATGTTGAAACTTTTATGATACTATGGATCCAATTAGTTAAGACATAAATTTATCTGTTAATCTAGATATGAATAATAGTCAAACAAAAAAAAAATTCCCTTTCTATTGAAAATCGAGCAATGGAAAGTAAGTAAATACTAAATCAAGAACCGGAACCGATAATTGAACTGGAACCATAACCGAAAAAAATTGGAACCGACCCTTTCCTAAAAGACATCATATTAACATGAATCATGGAATTGAAAACAACTAGAGAAAACTTACCCCTTGTGAGGATGATATAACAAGGAATATACTGCTCCACCTAAGCATAATGGATACAGGATATAGGATAAATACTTCATGCTTTCAGCATCAAAGTCACGCGTCTCTTTTTCAGCAGCTGATTTCTCACCAGCATCACCAAAATGCACTTTAAGAGGCATCCAACCTCCTCCACCAAAATTAAACTTCAAGCGTAGCACCTTCTTGCACTTCCATAACTAAAAAGAAAAATATGTACCATACACAAAAATGATTATTTGTAAATATACTGAGATAATAAATACTTCAGGACAAGGACTATAGGACTAGTACTATAATACATGATCAGGAAAAAGGATAAATATATAATTTAAATAAGATAGATGAACTAACTCTCATGGAGACACAATATCCTATAAAATTGTTTTCCTCAGAAGGGTCACTTCTAACTGTATCAGAAAAGATTTAATGGCTATTCAATGATAAAATCCCCATACTAAACCATAAAAAAACCATAATATGTCAACTTACTTACAAGAATGGAGTGATCAACACAATCAAAGGCTGATGAGAGATCACATAACTAAGTGCCAAACATCATTTATCTTCAAATTCCTTAATTATGTGCTTTATAACTTAGTCAACAGCTTGGATTGTACTTTTGTTGGGTCTAAATCCAAACTGAGTTGGTGTGAATAAATTTAGAGATTCAAAATGATCCAGAATTTGTGCATATACAACTGATTAAAAGACTTTAGTAAGGGGAGAAATAATTGTAATTGGGCGGTAATTAATTGGAGAGCTAATATCACCACGTTTCTGGATAGGAATAACTTAAGAAAAATTCGGCTGATCAGGAAAGTATCCAGACTGAAGGCAAGAGTTAATTAAATTAGCATGAGGGTATGATAACCAGTTAATTATGGATTTAATTAAATTATTTGAGACGCCATACATATACAGTAGAATCTTGATTTTACATAACCTGATTTGACGTAAAATTTGATTTTACGCAAGTGAACGAGCGGTCCTGGCCGACGCCTGTAGAATTCTTATGAAAGCATTATTTGATTTTACGTAAATTCGATGTAACGATTTTACGTAAGGCTATTTTGGTCCCCAGAGGAGATATCAATTCGATTTTACGTAATGAAACAACAGAACTTAAAGAAACTTCAACAAAATCCGGCAGATTCTTGCCCATCTTTAAAGGAAATCTGCTATTTAATGCCGTACTACTGTGAAATTAACTGTAATGAATCAATACATTGCATTTTAATGGTTTATAGATATTATTATTTTATTTACCCATCTTTCAGCTTGAAAAGTTATGGGTTAAAGGTACTTGTTTACGATATGATAGTAGCGCCAGAATCCCGGGATGCTCACGCAAAAATGGTTTATGACCTTGAGATAGCAACCTTGTCAGCTGTTCCGAGTGACGAGATGAAGCTCGATTTGGGGTTGCCTGTAAGCACGCGTGTCTTGACACTTGCGCACGTTGCTGAGTGGAATCAAGTACAGACAATTTTTGTCCGTACTATATTCCACGGACAATGCCAACAACAGAGGAAATTGGGAAGATAGGTGACATCGTAGTATTTTATAAAACATCACATTAACTGATGGCATCAGATGGCTAAAAGTCGCTTAAATGCTTGGCAACAAAATTTTCGGGAAAAAACTTGTTCACCTTCCCCAAGTCTAGGTAGATAGGTCTGTTTTGGTTGCGTTGTCTGTACTTTTCCAATCTAGAGCTTTAAGCGGAATTAGATACACGGTTTGAGTCCAAAGTTTTAAATAAATTGAATAGAAGGACCAAGGAATATGAAAGTGATAGCGAACACAGTGTAATTCAAGACAAAGAAATTACGATTTTTAATAAATGATAGTTACAATTGATGTTATCGTAGATGCTACCTGCGCTGTGTTTAAGTACCCGTTCGCGCCAGAGCCTTGCATTGAAAAATGCTTCCCTTGTCATTAGTACCGTGAGCATATCCTTGTATTCCTCCGTACGGAACTCACTCTTGGCAAGGAATCCCACAGATATACTCCTTGTCTATCTTGTATCACAAGTCAGGGAAGCAAGACCCTTTCCTCGATCACTGGACAGATGTGTGATAACGACCCTCTTCTCAGTACCATCCCCACTCACGGCTAACTATTCGTTTACTCATTGCATTTACTAAAAATATTTGCCACCTACTATGAAAATACAGGCCCTCTATCGTTATTATTAACAATCTTCTGGTAAAATGAACTCTCAACAATTATGTTTATAATACAGTTCCGTTTAAAAAGTGGAAATGCACAGGAAAAAACTTCCTAAATGTAACTCTGAGGTTATATTTTCCCAGCATGCTACAAATATTGTGATACTTATTGCTATCGTTATATATCCACCGACTATGCAAACAAATGCTTGACCACGGACACTCAGTGAAGGCATCTACCATGCTTAGACAAAATTTTGGAGATTACCCCTTCCCGCAGGCCACTGAAGGGTCCAGCGAATGTCGGGGTGGGGAAAAGATAAAGATGTCATTTTTATGGTCGATCCCTCAGTCTGGTCTTAACAATTGACGTATCTAAACAGGTTTTCCCCAAAAGACCCCCCTCACCCAAGAAGAAGTCTGTCTCTTATTCCTGGGCAAGACGAAATTCATCTGGGCGTGGCTCATTCAGGGAGAAGGGAGTAACCAGAGAAGATCACTCCGCCTTATCTGTAATTGTCTACCCCCGCCCAGCTTCGCTTCGACCCAGGTGGCCTCCACTAGTGGGGGAGGAGTTGGGCCACCTTTTGGGGGCTTCTGCAGCCAACACTTTTTTTGCTTGCTTGCATCTCGCTTAGCCGTGTTGAAATGCCTTTCGTTCTCTTGCGTGAAAATATCTACGCCGGTTATTAATGACATTCATATGCCTCAATTGAAAAATCTACGAGTGAGCACGGTTAAGTTCGCTGTGAAAGGGCAGAATAGGAAATTTTACCATTCACAATGTCGCTTGGATTTATTAGTTGTGCCTTTGTAGAATTCTCACAGACGAAATTTAATATGAGAATAATGAATCTTCCTCATCGAAACGGATGAACTGACAGCTTTCTAAGAAGTGCAAAAAAGTGTTACAATATTACGACATTTCTATGCATTGGTGCGACTCGTAGCGATTTTGCAGATATATTTCAGTGGGCGCAAGCAACACTTTTTAGCGACGAAAGCATAGGTGCTGGATCATAAAATGCGACATTGCCATTCCGACAAGCCCGGGCAGGGAGTTTTGTCAGATCATAACAAAGCGCTGATAACATTTTGTCGATTCAGAGTCAGGTGATTGCCCTGCCGATGGCACGTGGTAATATTTAGATGCTGCTGCCAGAGGTGAAGGAGGACATATTTCGCCCACAGTTCCTCCATATACAGTGGTGTGCGACAGTCAAGGCTACCGCATCTAGGGGTCATTCTTACTTAAGAGGCGGAAGAGCATAAAAAGGAGAAATTTTCTCCATTATATATTTGCATTCAATTCTCCTGATTAGTATAAAATAAAAAAGGTTCGTGGATCTAGCACCACCAAAAAAACGGAGAAGGGTGATTTCCCTTACAAAATAATTATAACATAAAATGTAATTATCTCTCCACCAAAATTAAAATAGTTTTATTTTCTACAGTGTAATATGTATGTAATAATGATCTCTTTGTAATGAAAATAGTTTAAACATCATTGTCTTCTCATACATTGTGAAATCTTAGCATATTTTTCAAAATCCGCTAATATCTTGATTTTACATAATTTAATTAAATATAACACCCCATTTTTGGGTCCCAAGGAGTTACGTAAAATCAAGACTCTACTGTATTTACAATTTGAATTTTTAAATTTTCGAACTGTTTTAATTATATCTACCTGAGAGACTTCTTTCCATCTAAATATAGAATCGGTAACGGGGGTATTGCATAGTAGGTCATTAGCAGGATTACCTGGTATTTTATGGACATTATTGAGATCAGCAATAATGTTAACCATGGAACTAGTAAAAAAATTATTAAAAGTCTCTGAATCAATTGGAATTTCATTAAATCTATTACTTAGTCCTGTTTCTTTTTTCATAATAGACCTTTTAATATAATAGACATAATATAATGCATTCAGGAAATCCACCAGAATGCTCTGTTTGAATGTCAAGCAATTGTCACTGAATGAAAAAAACTCATATTGCGCTGTACATACACACATAGACATGCATAATACTTCACAGCAAAGTTAACCCAGAAATACTTCTTCCACAAAGAACTTTTTTTTAAATATGTACTGTCATTAATCAACTAAACAAACATTTTTCATGGTCAATTTATTATTACGTATCCTAAAACGTGCTGCTACATATTATTTATTGGCACTTCAATAAAGATTACTGCAGTAGGCTCCAGTGAGGAGCCCCAATTATGAATAAAAACAAAGAACTTTGGTAGGAATTTAAAGAAAAAGTGATTTATTCTTCTACATTTTAAGTTATTAAATGAAAATGGGATAACTGTTTGAATAAAAGAGGAGATTTTTATAGTATATTTAACAATGCATGAGGAGTATTTCAATTTCATAATTATAAATGCATACACTAACCTCAATTACTACTCCAATACCAGTTGGAACTAACACCAGAAGTGATGTGCTCTCATCCAGCAAGTATAGAAAAACCACAAATTGGCTAAAAGCACGCCAGATGAGAGTGCTGGTAGACAACCCTACCATATCATCTCGTCGACGCCAGAAAGACACATCATTTTTGAAAGCAAGGAAGTCAAACAGCAACTGCACAAGGATAAAAGAGAAAGAAAAAGTTCAAAAGCATAATAAATTACAGTACACTAAAATTAAAAAAGGGATTTTCCAGGCCTATTGCATGTGATTTCCCTAATTCATAGCTAAATTAAGTTTAAATTTAATATAATAAAAATTAAGTAAGAGCATAAAAAGGAAAACTAAACACCTGTCCTCAACACCAAGGTCAAGTCCTTGAATGCTGGTAGAGGTCAACTAACACATAACTTAATCCTTGCCATGGGAAATTGCCATACAGATTATTGGAATTGTATAGTTCCTCTGAACTTGGGGGAACAAGTCCAAAGAAATTACACTCAAGACTCAAGGGTGTATGTACCCAGGATTTGAAATAGGGGGGGGGGGAGTTTAAAAGCAAATGAAAATGACTGGTTTTGGGAAAAAATATTTTTAGTAGCATTACAAATACCTTAACAATTCATTACTTCATACTTTTTATCAGCTTAGCCACTCAAATTTTTAGTTTTAGGATAGTTAAAATTTTCTTGGATTTGGTGAAAATATTTCTCTAACTTTCTTCTCGACCATTTTTCACGATTTCCTTTGACAAAATTTTGATGCATACTCATCAGACATAATTCAGTCATTCTTTCCTCTCCCATAGTGCTCTTAAGTTTACTCTTCGTTGAGTACTAAAGGTCCGTTCTACAGCCGCCATAGTGGTTGGGATTGCAATTAAAATTGAGAGTGGAGAAGGGAGGGAGTCCTCCCTGCTGCATCAGGGAGGGGAAAAAACATTGGTATCGTTCAACACTTTCAATGCGGATGACATCTTAAGACGTCATGGTGGGTTGTCGCCGCTGGCGGGTGACGTCTTAAGATGGCACCAGCCGCGTTGCGATTTTTTCTTTTATTGCCTCCCTATGGTCTCTCCGATATTTGTGTCTTTACTGCGATGCTTTTAGTTGGTGTTCTGCCTCACCCAAGAGCTTAGCCGTTTCTGGTTCTGAGACTTATTTTTTATGTGAATGTGAATGAGCATCTTACGGTTCGTTCACGGTATCATGTAAGGTTTTGCCGCGACCAATATTTGTGTACTTTCAATGGCCTCTTTTGCAAAAACTATATGGATTACAGAATATCTAAAACTATGAGTGGATAGCCCGTTTTGTTGACAACCGGAAATGGTTAGACGCTAGCAGAGGGATGGTTGGGAGGTGACGTCACAGTACTGCGCGTGGGGTCAAATTTGGGCTTGTGTGGTTGTGCTGTGTGCTCAGTTCAGTTGTATCTCCGGAACGAGTTGGTCGATTTTAGTGATCAAGATGTCAACGGAGAGCTGAGAATGTGAGTTAGGTGTTAATACCACAAGAAATATAAAATAAACATTTGAAAGCAGTAAAAATTAGTTACCATCGACCAATTGTTCATCGGTTAGGCATTTGTTTTAATGATTTTGATGAATAAATGTGATGTACAGTGTTTCATTTAAACTTTCTTTCTCACAAACAAAACAAAAGTATCTCCCAATAACGAGAGTATCAAGAATACTCCCTGTGTTTTTTTTCCATTACCGCATGCATTTACTTGCTGAATTTTGTCATTTTTTTCTTACCACAGGTCACTTAGTGCTCATATTTTTTATGGAATATATACTCTCGTGTTTTTCGCTAATATATAAAGGGAAAATACCATAAGTATGGCATCAAACTTTACCCATTGACCGAACCATCTGGGATGGTTTTGCAATTTCTAATATATACAGGGTCGGGAGATAAGGATGTGGGCAGTAAAGGACACGTTAATAAACTTGTCCATAAGCTTTCAGAAAATTTCAAGGGTGTTGGCCATTCGGTGTATATGGACAATTACTATAACAGCGTTCATCTGGCTCAAGAACTCTTTAAAAATAAAATATATTGTACTGGCATACGAAAAAGTGGCCTTATATTTTCTATTGACGTTTTATTTCCAATTTATGGATTTCAATGGTAAAAATTTATTTGAAAACTGATTTTTAAACAAAGCGATCGAGAAGTAACAGACAGTATTTGGATAAGAAACAAAATTTTGGCAGAATTTCGAAAACTCACGAAAAAGGCTTAAAAATGAGTGATAAAACGACCTAAAATACTCTGAAATAAACATTTAAGATCATATAAGCCCTAATTATCACCTTGAATATGTTAAATGAACTATTTTCTATTAATCCTAGTGGGAAAAAAAAGTTTAAAAATGTATTTCACGCTTGATGGAGGAAAAACCCTTAAAAAGTTGAGAATTCCTGAAAATGTACGTAAAACTCATTTTTTGTCAGGTTAGAGTGGAAAGCCTCAACCCCGCGCAAAGATCTTGTGCGTACTTCCCAGTCGTAGCAAAATATTAGGTTTGGCACCCCTCGGGAAACAATTTGTGACATATAAGCCCTTTTTTGAACCACTCTACTGTATCGACCTTAAGTCCTTCGAAGTAAAAAGATGAAATTATTATTATGCATTCTGGGTCTTCACCTTGTGTGTACACTAGGATTGTTGAATGAAACATCAGAGAAACTGTTGTACCCAAGTCAACACACGTGGTGAAGACCAGGAAGAATGAAGACAACATCTACAAATCAACTCCACAAAAAAGCTAAGAAACAAAAACAGAAAATGTTTTTGTTTGCACATAGGGTTGGTGAAGATCACCCAGTCTTCCTATAACAATGAATGTGTACACCAAAGTTCAAGGTGTAAAGACATATTTCCTTTGGCGGTTAATAAAGGTGTCATAATGAACATACAAGGAAAGCATAGGACTTTCAATTCACAGAATAGATACACTATAATAGAATATAGATAGGACACTAAATGGCCTGCCAGAGCAATTAGTCAAATTATTCTCTTTTGCTTTCCAAATATTTAACCACAGGAGGGGATGATCCCCAGAGAAAAATACTATATAAAATGTGAGTAAAAAAGGCCATAGTGGATAGTAGCAATGACATCAATGGTCATAGTAGGGCCGAGAGCAAGGATTAGGTTACAAACAGTACAGAGTTTTTTGCTAGGACACCAACATGAGCATGCCAAGAAACAAGTGAGTCATCGTGAATACCTAAGAACTTCAGACATTCAACCTGGGGAATAAATTTACCATAGTTATTGAGATAGATGAGTGTACAAGATTTTTTGGGTTACAAAAATACAGCAATTGAGATTTCTCACTATTTAACTGAGGACAATTATCTATACAACATTTGATAAGATGTTCTGTAACTCAGTTTGACTATTATTAAAAAGGGATTGGAAATTGGGAGATGAGAGAATAAAGTTAGTATCATCAGCATAGAGGATGGGCATTATTTCATTAGTATTAAGAATAAGATTAGGTATGTCATAGATGTAAACAAGAAGCACATAGCCTAGAATAGATCCCTGAGGTACACCTTAAGTGATAACACTGGTAATAACCTTATGACTTCTGGCAGTAGGGTAAGACTGAATCCACTTATAGGGAGCTACACACAGGGAACTACTAGAATATTGTCTGCTGAATGCAAAATAAAAAATATCCACTAAAAGCCATGACTCAAGTCGAGATAAATTAAGGTATCTCCTTACTTCGTGATTTAAAAACTGAAACATTAAATTTTCAAGGATGAATATTAAAATTGAGAGTGACAAACATTGAAAAAGAATGACAAACTTTCAATAAATTTACACAATGTCTTTGGCAGCTACAAAGTCGGGTTAGTAAATCTCTACAGCATCCTTTGAAGCATTTAACATACAAATACTGACCCCAAACAAGTCAACTAATTTAGTAACTAGACTGTACGTCAATAGCAGGTTTTCATTGGCTGAAAAAACAGAGAAATCTCTCAACTTACACTACAGTATACTGCATTTGAATATAAGGCTTCTTAGCGATTGTTGAAGTATTTTTTTCTTCTCTTCCGGGTATAATTCATAAACCATCAGAAATTCAATTTTATGATATCTTAATTGCATGTTATTAAAAGGGTAGAATTAATTATGGGTGATTGAGGTTGATGCTAGGCACACATCTCAATAAAATAGTAATGACTACTCACTCAAGTATAAAACCAGTAGCAAGGGAAGTGTTCACACCATTTTCCTCTCAAAATTTCCAAACAAAATTAATGAAGTTTAATTTTTAAAATGCATAGTTGGTAAACTAAATAAATAATAGAACAAATCTTACATGGATAGATGCCACAAACACTGTCACACAAAGGAGGTAGAGATTAGTTTCAGCAAAAATGCTCTTCACTTCATCGACATTCTTATCAGAAAATCCCATTGCTTGCAGAGAAAACAAGGCCATTTCTAAATGAAGCCATAGCCTGAAAATATAAAGAGAAACAATCAGAATAATGACCAATCTTTTACACATGCACAGTTTCACTTCCTTGATATTTAAAACCTGTCTACATAATGATTTGTTAATAATTACAAAATTATACCCTGCTAACACTTGTTCTCTCTATTACATAGTTATACACACAAGTTAACCTAATATCATAGTATGTAGTAGTTTATCGCAGCTTCTCCTTCAATCTGGGCTTATATATCCCTGTAGCATTTAAAACTCCATTAAAATTAAGTAGACTTGTGTATGGATTCTGATAAAAATTAACTAGCAAACTTAAATACAGAAAAACTTGGAAATGAGTTCCCACATTAGAAATTTTCCCCTCTAAGAAGTTTGATTTATTTGAATGTTCTTTTTGATTGAAGTTCCAAAATAAATGCCATAAGGCACATACTAATTTCTCCGGGCTATGAAGTTTCTGCTTATTTGGTTTTCCCACCTAATAAATCCAAATTGATGAGGCCAAAAATATGTATTTTCCTCTATTCTTACTCGTTTAATAAGTTTTATATGATATGTATGATACACCTGTTTTTCAGAGTTTAATTGGCTTTATTTCCACCAAAGGCTTTGAAAATTATTTTATATTAAATTTGAATCAATAGGCTGATTTCTTTTCTGACAAGGCTGATTTCTTTTCTGATCAGTTTGATCATTGAGCTATCAATACAAAATTAATCATTACAAAAGTTGAAGTTACCTCAGATGGAAAAGAAAAGGATTTAGTGCGCTCTTCATTCTTACATTTTGATTAAGTTCATTGAGCAGCCAAGGTAATGTGTTAGTAAGTAGCAGAGGGTCATAAGAGAAGTTGAGTCAAAGCCTCAACCAGAGGAGAAGTGACGAAACAGTTGTCCATACCAGTTATTACTGTCAATGGACTTTATAAGGTGAAGGCAGAGTTGAGATGTGACAAAGGCAATTTGTCATTCAAAGCAAAAAGGAAATGTCAGGGGAAAAATGAGAGCATGGAACAAAAGTTACTGGTATGGTTTAAGCAGTGTTCGGCTTTAAATATACCAATGAATAGTAATGAAATACTGTATATCTCCGAATATAGTCCCCTCCTTTTTGCTCAAAATCTTCATGGGAAAAGTAATAGGGGGACTATATTCAAGCTCAAGTAACTAAAGCATGATTCACACGACCATTTTTCAAAGATAGCAGCAATGATAGCTCAAGTAATGGCTCTATAAAGCCATCATTTTCATGGACAGTGGCAATGATAGGGAACCCTATTTGTTTTTCCATCATTCACGAACATCCCATTTCTATCCCAGAACACGTACGTGACATCCAGCAGCAACCAATCAGAGCGCACTGCAGCAAATACAAACCCAAGGTCCGTAAAGGACAGGTCATGACACACACTTGTCTAATGTAATCTGTGAATCTGCCATCTTGAGTCTACATCGCAGAGGTAATTCAAATTTTGCGTGCAAATAAACGGAGAACATAAATACAAAGAACCAAAATTTACTTTCTTATTTAGCGATGTAGAGCTATGAAATTCTACATATTCATAAACAATACAATGGTAATTGATCAAATGGTTGGACTTTCAGTCTACGGTCTTCGGTTCGACTCAAGAAAAATCGTCAATCCAGCTATGGCTCAAAACCTTGTGCAGGAGCATGCATATGTTCAAAGAACCATGATTTTCTTTCCTATTTGGTGGCAGGGCATATCAACATTAAAATGATTCACTATTTTTTAGGTATTCCAGGGTACATATACTTGTTTTGCTTACTGCGAATAAGATTATAACTGCGAATGTTCTACTGGCCGCAAGTGTTTCTGGCTGCTTGGACGTCCTTCTTGAAGCACTGCGGGACAAACTTTTTCCTTATTCTTCAGAATTGTGTATTAGGTCGAGGAAGATATGCCAAATCGCCTCCCTATCTTGTTTTTTTCCCATCCCCACTCATCCTACCCATCGCCACTTTCGCATTCATTGAAAATTCGTTTTTTAGTTTTCAGATCCAAAAACTTTCGTTGCCCAGGTATGATGTTGTATCACTCGGACTGAACTTGATAAAAAAGCAGGAGGATGACAAAAGAACAATGAAATGCATGGACTTAGGAGGAATTTATTTGTGTGAATACGGGCATGCCGTGAATGTCCGAAATGTGCATTTTCACGTCAAATTGTGCGGAATAAATACTGCTAGACATGTAATTTCAATGACAGAGGACACGAGCACAAGTTGGTGTAGGTTTTCCGAGATTGAAGCAGACATTTGCCACTCGTAATAGTAAACGACCCCAGGGGAGGCTGGTTGTTGTCCTCGCTAATACCGATCTATTTAACATGTAACTCATAGGGTTTTAAATCATTCTTAGGCCACCCCTCACAAATTTGAGATTCTCGCTATATGCCCTACACGTTATACGGGGCTTCTACTGTATTTCACTCATGTCTTTTACTTATCCCTTTAAGGAACAAATCTTATTGAATAAAAATATCCATATACAGTCAACTCTCGATTATCCGGCTTCCGATTATCCGGTTTGTGGATTATCCGTGCTATTTTCTCATCCCTACACTTGGAAGTTTGAAAAATATTCCAATGTTATAATTAGGTAAATTCTTTGAAAGTTCGATGTATCTAAAAAGAATTGCAAGTTTGTAAATGTCTCTTTTTCGGTTAACTTTTAAATTTAATCACAATATTATGGAAATTGTTTTCTACATTTAAGAATGATGAAAACTCAGCCGCATTTGCTTCTGAAATTATTTTATCTGTTCTTTCCCAATACCCTTTGCCACTGAATATTCTATCTTCCTAAAACAAACAGAATAGTAAATATGAAATGGAGATAATTTCAAATAAACTACTTATAAATAAACTAACTAATATTATACTTAAAAATAACAACTTATTGTTCCGTATGTTCTTACTTTTCGGCCTGAACTAATAAATACGAAACAGTATCAGTGCTCCTGGGTCATTACTCCCCGTTGAACAGTCATTTGTTTTTACCCAGATACGATTGTGCCAGATCATTCGTGTGGAAATCTCAATATCATCAAAGTTGTATTTGTCACTTTAGTGCCGCGTTCTGAAAAAGCTGATGCAAATGGCATAAAAATGGAAGAAAGTTGTCCTTTCAATCGCTAAAAAACTAGAATTGATTACAAGAAATGATAAAGGAGAGACTCCGCTTTAACTGGCAAAAGAATATGATGTGGGATTACAAACAGTTCGGGATATAATTAAGAATAAAATTAAGCTGATGAAGTTCGTTGTAACCTTGGACAGTGGTTTCGGACCCTCAAAGCAATAGACTATGAAACGATCAACCTTTCAAGATTTAGACTCTGCCACGCTTCTTTGGTTTAATCAAAAACGATGAAGTGGTATACCCGTCTCAGGCCCCATGTGTGCACAGCAGACTAAACTTTTTCACAAGTCTCTAGGGATAGAAGGGGACTTTAAAGCTTCTTCTTCAAAGGGTGGTTGATGAGATTCAAGCAGCAACATGGAATTCGTGAAATTGATATTCAGGGAGAGCGATTGAGTGGCAATGTTTCAGCCGCTGATGCTTTTCGCTTGGAGTTCACAAAATACATAAAGGAAGAAGAGTTGGCACCCGCATAGAAGCTCTGGCGAGTGTTGAAACTTTGCTGGATTTCAAGCGACAAAATGATTTTGATTATTGCGACGTATTCTCAGCCAGAAAAATAAGAACTGCAATAAAAGAAAACATGAAGAAATAAAGTAAGCAGCAAAAAATAACTTGTTATTTCCGAGATTCCCGGTAAAAGAATGTGCTCTATTCTGATATTCACTTCGATAATGATATTTACATTTACTTCAAATACGCAAGATATGCTATTGTTTTTTTATTATCTATATGCTCAAGTTAAGCACCCATTATCTTTCGTTTCAAGCATAAGAAACTATATATTTGATTAGAAAATATTTATCGATGAATATTGAAGATTTCATGGTATACGAAATAAACAAACCGGAAAATTAGCATTTCGTTAACCACATGTTTTCTTCACGTAACACAGTCAATTGTAATGTGAAATATTTTTAATCCTAAGTAATACCGAATCTAAATATTATATCACATATTTTTCAGAGGCTCACAATATAACAATGTTTTGTATTATATAATCACTTCGATGTCATACATTTACTGAAAATAAGCAAGACTTCAATTTTTTTTATTATCTCCGTGGTCAAATTAAGTACCCATTATGTTGTGTTTCAAGCATTAGAAGCTATAAATTTATAAATTTTTATGATATTAATATATTTCGAAATAATAATAATATTTAGTATTTCATTAGTTGTCTTGTGGTAACCGCTACAGTCTGTTATGTGAAAAAGTTTCCATCCTATAAAGTGAAATGTCGATATCACGACCAGATTTTCCATGTTTTTCGGAAATCTGTGTTTTTTCGATTAACTGTGTCTCATCGTGTATCCATTAGCATGAATAATCGAGAGTTGACCTTTTATTTTTATCAGCTTCTGGTAAAAAATCTGCATTCGATTTGGCCCAAACTAATTAAGAGCATTTATCAGGGAAAAGGTAATAATAATAATTTTATGAGACAGACAAAATTCAATTTGCAATAGTTCTTTAGTCTTTAGGTATTTCTACAAACAACTTACCTTAATTTTCCCAACCCAATAGGTGCATAGGTCACAGTGATTTTAGTACTACTATCTTCTTCACTGGACACAGTATTATTAACCAATACAAGATCCTTAGCTTGATTGCTTAAAAAGTCATACTGCAAGATAGGAAGATAATGGCCTTCAGGTGATAACCTGGAAGCAGAAAAAAACAGGAAGATTGTAGAAGTTCATTTCATCCTAAGGTCAACTCATGGCATTTATATTTACTAAACAGGAAAACCAAATAATAGAGAAAAATGATCAAGACAGAGTTAAAACACATTCTCTCCTTCGATTTCAACAATAAATGAGAAAGAAAATACTTTCGAGATACATTACATTTTACTGCATTCCTGTATCATTGAATAAAACTTTGCCTCAGATACATATTTCAAACAAAAAAACTAGCAACGGAATGAATCCAAAATTTATCGAATCCGAGTCCCGAATCTCATTTTTTCTGGAATTTCAAATACCAGATCTTGAATCCATTTCCTGCTTTCACCAAATTATGAATCCTAGTCCTTTTCATTACCAATACGTATGTGTATATATACCTAAACAAATCCCAATCCATTTTTAATTTTCTTGTTAATTTATGAACTCATAAGAAGCTCTAGGTTTTCCCTCAAACATAAATTTAATAATTTAGCTTTAAAGGAGAAATAAAATTGAGCAGCAATTTGTTTCATAATGATTTATTGATTCTAACATTAAGAATACTAAACAAAGCTAAGTGAACACAAGTAACTTGTTCATTTTTGCTATTGAAATAGAGCTTTCTAAGTCTAATTGGATCTAATCTGTTTCAGGCTTTTGCTGCTTCACTGGCTGGAATTGATTGTTTTTTAAGTGCTTCCAAAGTACATTAGTGGTTTTAGGGATTCCATCACAGGAAATATAATATTGCTGCAAGAGATGAAAATTGTCACGGTATTTTTCTGTGAAAAGTTATGCCTACTCTA
This sequence comes from Pyrrhosoma nymphula, assembly GCA_963573305.1. Classification (NCBI taxonomy): domain Eukaryota; kingdom Metazoa; phylum Arthropoda; class Insecta; order Odonata; family Coenagrionidae; genus Pyrrhosoma; species Pyrrhosoma nymphula. The sequence goes on from OY754327.1 coordinate 170,266,711, forward strand.
ACTACTGGTCGATTCCACGCAAATGGCTTGACACAAGTACTTTTGGCCCTACCGGTTTTGATTCTCACAATTTTTGCCACAAAGAAAGAGTAAAATATTAGCTCTTAATACAAATAAACATATATGAAAGAAATACAAAATACACAAAAAAATATACAAAAGAAAGCTGTCAGTATAATCACTGGGATATCTCATAAAGCTCCACCAAGGCCTATATTTCAGGAATTAAATTGTATATGTATATATATTATAAAATGTATATACATTATGGTTTTAATCCTTCATATAAAAATAATATTGGAGACTATTCCCGTAAATGTGACCATCACCACTATCATGCCAGAGGAAGGTACAATATCCATTATGACAATATAAGAACTAAAGCAGTAAAGATAGGGCCTAAGGAAATGGGTTTTAGGTTATATGTATAATAATTTGCCCAAAAGTATTAAAGATATTAGGGGAAATACTGTCTTTAAAAACAAATTTAAAAAATACCTTTCAAATAACATGTTTTATTCCATAGATGAATATCTAAATGTAACTTCTGCTGACTGAGTCCATTACAATACTTTTGCGTAAAACTATTGTTACTGTGATACTATTGTGTTCAATTTATGTGAATTTTTAAACTGACGTGCCTTATACTATGTATTCCTTGTAAAACAGGGTCCTTGGGCAAAGAAAAGTATTATTATTATTTAATTGTTACACTTGTAACACTACCCTCCAAGTCCCTAACAAGTATCAGGTTTCATTGCCGTCATAATGGCCGGAGACTCGAGAGGGGTTGGGCAGTAATCGTTGCCACGTCCGACGCCCATCGGATGAGTGGATACACTGCAGTTGGGTCATGCATACTCAGTAGACAAAGTGATCCCAGGATGATGGCCTTCTGCATGCGTGCAACTAGTGATTCCGCCTGTGCTACGCAGGACAGAATGCACTTCATGTTATTAAGCAGCGAGCCCTTGACTCCACCAAGCACACCTACAATGAGGACCAGTAGTTTTACAGAGTGTCCGGGGTACATCTGTCGAAGTTCGAAAAGCAGGTCTTCATATTTCGTTTATTTTCCATCTCCTTCGCATCCATGTTAGTTTCAGCCGGAGCCGAAAACTCGACCACAAACATGAAGCAAGTGAGGTGGTCGAGGAGAACAATATCAGGCTTGATCGCCACCAACTGCCTGGTGGTGGGGAAGGAGTAATTCCACCAGATCGTGCATTTATCGTTCTCCACAATGGACTCAATATCTCCAGGGGCATAGGGCAGCACAGGTGTTTCATCGATTCCATAATGGAGTCGAAGGTGAAAGTATAACACCCACAGGGCCGCGTTGTGCCAAGCTAATTACGCTGACCTGGCGTAATAACTACAGCCGGAGAGAAGGTGACCAAAAGTCTTCGGCAGGGCTCGGCACGCCCTGCATCTCGTGTCCCCGAGCTCCGCCTTGAATATAATGCGGCAGTACACGAGTGTGTTTATAACACCATCCTGGCAGGCGGGTACAAAACCTTCAGTCTCTGACTTCTGACCGGCAGAGCGTAGAAAGGGATACGTCAGCTCCTTCTATAACCCATGATTTCGATGTTTCGGTAGAAACATCTATCCATGGGCTTATCGGTATGCACCTTGAGCAAGGCTTTCTGCTCCGATTTTTTTATTTCGAGCTTGAGGACGTCTGCCTTCAATGACGAGATGGTCGTGTCATTGTCGCTTCCGTCGGATGATGGGTCAAAGTCGAGACCGGTTTCGTCCGCTACCCTCTTTGCCGTCTGGAGAAGAAACGCCCTTGCTCTTGCACTCTCGTGCTCTCTCACGAGATTGAGCAGGGGGTCCCTGCCTTTCAACACTCGGCATGCTGTACCCAGGACAACTCTGTTGTGGAGACACTCCAGACTCAATAGTCCTCTACCACCTACATTGCGAGGGAGATACAATCTGGCGACAGAAGATTTCGGATGAAGACTTCTATAGATGGTCATCATCTTCCTCGTTCCCTTATCGAGGTTCTGCAACTCATTGACGTTCCACTTCATGCATCCGAAGGTATACAGTAGTGTAGGAACCGCGAACATGTTCGTGGCAAGAACTTTGTTCTTGCCAGACAGCTCAGAACTCCAGATGTTCCTGAGAGACTGCCTGTATTTGGGGTGAGCCACTGCTGTCAACTTTCTATCCATCACTGCTGCAACCTTCTACATTCGGCGCTGGGGGACGCCGAGATATTCATAGCTATAATCGCCCTCGAGGTGACGAATGACGGTCCCGTCAACAAGTTGCAGAAGCAGAAATCTGAGCAGAAAATGACTGGTTAAAATGACTATGAAGTAAAAGGAGGTGATGGTCAATTTCATGGTCAACAATTACAATTTGGGTTTGGTAAATTTTGTGGAGAACAGGGTGGGAGAAGGTGATGATGTTGTTGAAGTGGGGGAATTGGGAGATATTTTGAGCATACATAACCTTCTAAGGTAGCGGATCAAAGGGGAAGCATGGATGAATAAATCATGTCCACCAAGCACCAGCCACGCCTACCAAGTTACCCTAATACATAGGCTTGGAAAGTCCTTATAAGAAAGACAAGGTCAAAAGATAGTAAACTGAGAGACGAAAGCAATTAGAAATGTAATGTAATGTTTGCTAGCTTCATTGTCTTTACCAGCTTAACTCAGTTTCAGAAACTTATTCAGATTGGCTAGTAAAATTATTATAATATGGGTGTATGCCACGTGTTCTTTTGGTTGGCCCAACGTTTTGTAGGGATTTAATATTTGAGTGTTTAACTCCTCAGGAGATTTTTAAATTAATGTATAATGCAAGTGGACGTACGCCGTACATCAAAATACTGCTGGGAGAGAAAATAGGGTCCGTACACGTGTATGTTGAAACAGCTTTAGAGGTTAAGCAACTCAGAAGAAATGAGAACCTGATCATCCTACCAGCTGACAAGGGTAACGCGACAGTAATACTGGACAAGGAGGAATAAAATAAAAAGATAGAAGAGGTCATCAGAAATGGCCCATACCGAAAAATGGAACGCGACCCAACTTCCCACTTCAAGAGTATCGCAACAGAGGCTTTTAAAAAACACATTGGTGATCCAGAAGAAAGAAAATGACTCATACCACAAGGCCCAAAAACTCCTTGCATCTACGGTCTGCCCAAGATACATAAAGAAGACATACCACGGAGACCCATTGTCATTGCCATAGACGGGTCAGACCTACAAACTAGCCAAGTATTTAGCACAAATACTGCAACCTAAAGTGGAGGAGGCAAAATCTTACATGAAGAACTCACAACATTTCCTGCATATCAGCAAAGATATTAGAGTGAACCATGAGGACATCCACATCAGTTCCAACATGACGTCACTTTTCACGAATATACCTGGAGATGAAGCGGTTAAAATAACTGAAGATAAGTTTGATAAGAACGTCGCTACATTGGCAGAAATCTGCCTGAACAGCACCTTCTACCGGTGGAGAAACTATTTTTACAAGGAAACTTCAGGGGCAGCATTGGGATCCCCCATCTCACCAACGGTGGCCAATATCTACATGGAGAATCTGGAATCAATGGCACATCAAAATGCAGAGAACAAACCCAAGATTTGGCTGCGTTATATTGATGACACTTTTATTATTTGGATGCATGGTTGACTGAAGTTAGAAGAATTTTAGAATTATTTGAATAGCCTAAACAGCCACATTAAATTCACCATATAGTAGAAAAAGAAAGGAAGCTACAATTTCTCAACGTTTTGGTGGAGAAAAATGATTGATTGATTTATTCACCATAAAAAAACAAGATTACACTTGTATGGGTGTCGTCAACTTTTACAAACAAAACAATACAAATAAAAATTACAAAAATTAAAATTTTACTATTTATTTACATTGTTATGACTTTTTATCTCTCTATGGGTGCCTTCCATTCAGCTTGTTTGCTTAGCGCTGATCAGCGCACTCCAGCGCGCATGAATGTTGACGAATGGAATGATTTGTGCTGGTACATTTTCGAAAAACAAGAGAACAGCAATATGCGCACAATCTTGCCTCGAGTCTATAAAAAGTCAGCCGTGAAGACTATAACCTACCTTCATTTCTTAAATGGAGTACGTACTGGAGACTCCAGATTCCAGTACCGATGAATCTTTTGAGTTAGATAGTCTTCCGGAATGGAGTTCATGCTTGGACACGGAATTTCCGTTGGGAATGATGATGAGACGAGACGAAACCATAGGCAGGAAAAATTATATAGTGCCACAACATAGATTAAAATTATTTGAAAAGCAACCTAGATAAAAGTGAAATGGTGGTTTAATGCACTCCCATTAAATATTCAACAATTACTTGTGAAAAGACCTTTAAACAAAAAATATGTAAAGTACTAGGTATTTTATTTGGTAGATGAATATATTGAGTATCTAACAAAATGTAAATAAATATGTATACACATGGTAAATGGCTAACCCTAACGCTGAGTTTGTACTATGTATAAATGATTGTTTATGCTTTTATTTTATTTGCATTTGTATTTTGACGGCACCTGACGATTGTTACATTTTAATATGAACAATTTATAAGGAAATAAAGAAAAATCTATCTATCTAACTCTAAATCGTTAAACGCCGGCGATATCAGAAAGCATTCTAACTTCTATGTTGGTTAATATCAACCCGTTGGTTAATTCCAGGATAGATAGATGTAGAACTTCTTTTGTTTCAGCACACAGCAACTCTGCCTCTGAGGTGTTTTGAAGTGCGCACCTGAGAGCACTGGTCTCGAAACGAATGGATGGCAACTGCGCTGAAGTGTTGTGAAGTGCGTAGTGCACTGGGAGCGAATGGAAGGCACCCTAAGTACTCCTGAATGCTGTAAAAGGCATATTCTTGAACTTTTTTTCTAGGCTATGCATTGCTTTTACTTCTGAAGGAAGTTTATTAAATAATATTTTCCCAGAAAATTCTGGGGTTTTTTGAAGCATTGATATCCTGCAATGGTCACTGAAAATATTGACTTTGCCTCTGGTGTTATATTGATGGGAATTTGTGTTTCTGGTTAGAGAAATGTTTTTGTAGCATGCATAGAGAATCACATTATACATGTACATGCTAGGGATTGTCATAATTTTATGCAATTTAAAATATTTCCTGCAAGACTCTCTAGCTTATAATTTTAAAATAACCCTAAGAACCTCTTTTTGAAGGGTAAGTACCTTTTTATATTTTCCTGCACTGAGTTTCCCCAACAGAAAATGCCGTAACTAGCCACAGATTCAAATATACCATAGTACATATATAGGGATTAGGATTTCTGATGGGCAGTAATTCGCCAGATTTTTTAAAAGAAATATGGCTGAGCATAGCTTATTACAACATTTATTTACATGTGACTTCCAATTTAACTTATTGTCAATTGCTAGACCTAGGAAGTTTATGTATTCCACCTCGGAAATCAAAATATCTTCTACTTCCACTGAGATGCTTGTCTGGTGATCTTTGTTGCAAATTGTTGGCAACCAGCCATTGAGATATTGTGTTCACCATAATATGCATGTCAATTTCCAACTGAATTGAATTTGGGTGGGCACCTATTAGTGAGATATCATCTGCATAGAGCACCATGTGGCTATCTATCTCTGGAGAGAGTATTGCTTTTTCAATGTCATTTATGTACACTAAGAATAGTAGCAGTCCTAGTATGGACCCTTGTGGAACACCATATTTAATACTTTTTATTGTCGATCTATAGGGAACACCATCTTTTCCAATAACTTCTACATGCCGTTTCCTATATTCCAAGAAAGATTTGAGCCAGTAATATGACAATGGAACCCTGGGTCATGCTGTGTACAGAAAACCCACGTCAACGAACCCGCATCTCCATGCCAGCTCTCACCATCACCCTATCCAGATAAACACTGTTATGACCATGCTAATTGAGTGATCTATTCGCCTGAGTGATACAAAGAATTTCCCTGCAGAAAAACAAAAATTTAAAGCTATTCTTCACCTAAACGGTTGTGACAACAGAGCTATCTCCCGAAATCTCAACAAGACAAAGAAGAAGGACAAAGGAACCCATTCAAAGCTACGGACTTCACCAGCCACAAGAAAGCCTTCCTCCTGTACATTAAAGGCAGGACCGATAAGATAAGCAACATCCTTCGTAAATATGACATTAAGGCAATTTTTAAATTACAGGTGCAAGTAAAACACTCCATAGGAAATGTGAAGGACTGAACACCGCTACAAATTGAAGGCATATACGAAATTCCCCGCAGAATATGCAGTAAAAGATACATCAGGGAGATAGGACGCTCAGTCAAAACTCAACTGTAAGAGCACAAACTGGCCATTCGACTGGGGCAAACAACTAAGTCTGCAGTGGCTGAGCACGAATCCTTGGGACAGGCAATCGTCTTTGAAAAATCCAAAGTTATCGCTGAAGTGGGAAGATTCAAACACCGACTCATCCGCGAGGCCATCAAAATAAAGAAAAATAAACATAATTTTGTTAGGGATTCCCCGTGGGATCCGTCGAGGGTCAATTAAGGGAACGACACTTCTTAACAAGACCTTTAATACAGAGTACAAATTACATCCACACAAAAGTTGTGCCTTGCCACTCAGGCATCTCACCCGTACTCTCTCTTACCACCGACTACCATTGTCACTGCTGTTCCTCCGAAGACCTCCCCTTCCCCCGCCATCCAAGGACCACATCACCCACATATCTGCAGCTCCTCAAAGGCTATATCACTCATATCTTTAATTAAACACAGCACAGTAATCTTAATGATTCCGATGAGCTGGAACCGCTTGAGTCCGCAGCTTCCCACAGGCGACTGCCCACTCCTATCTTAATGACGCCTTATCTAAATGATCCCTAACCACCACAGGCCACTCATCGGAGGAAGAGAACAAACCATGGTCGTAGTTCAATGAACAATTCACTTACAATTTCAACAAAGATGGTGGCCTAATAATCAGCAGCATATGCAAATCCAGTTTCATAATCCAGTCATATGCAAAAATTCTCTATCTACCCCTTCCCCCCTGTCCTAACTCCCTCCCCCCATCCAACTCTCCCACTTGAACCAACTTAGTGGGGATAGATATATAAGAGCAAACAGTGACAGCAACCTTCATTCCCATGAAGAAGTGACCCGTAGTGGATCACGAAACCTCAGGCCAACCGAAAAAACACGTGGCATACACCTATATTATAATAATTTTACTATTCATTATGAGCCGCAAAAGCTTCAATAATTCAGATTGCTTTTCAATTTTTCCTTCATATTCATCAGTAAGGGAGATACATCTCCTTAAAATAAGAAGAGAGACTTTTGTTCACCATAATTGGGGTTAACACAATTTACAAAGAAGTCCCTACTGTATCAGTACTTCTTTCATTTAAATGGCGCAGTATAAATTATGTTTTTTTAATTTATCACAACAGATAAAATTTCTCTAGGAATATTCTATAGAACTCCATATGAAACAACAGGTGTAAAGTGTTTCAGTTATTTTTCATGAGGAAAGCAGAGGTGCTTTTTCTACAGCCAGGAATTCAGAAGTTAGCTATAACACAGTATCCCAGCCATATACTAAAAACCAGAGTTACAAAAAGTAAAGTTGCAAACGATAGAAAGAGCATAGCGACTTTCAGTCACCATTTCAGTATTCAGAAAGCAAATAGCAACTGAGATGCAATACTTGGGAAAAAAATCACCTAGTCACTATCCTGGCATATAGCATGGTTGCTATCACATTCAGAATGGCAATCAATAGCTCTGATGCCTATAAGGATGCCCAGCTTCAGCTCCAAATATTCAAATATGCCAGAATGGTAACAATAATATATTATTCATAAAAACTATAACAAAATTGTATATCCCTTAGTTTAAGTCTCGAATTGTTACAGTACAAACCTCATTACTCGAACAAGTTCAGAAGGCACAGATTTCACAGGCAGGGATGCAAGTTCAGTCAACATGGCAAAGCCAACCTTGCTCTTCAGGTGTGAAACTGGAGTTTTATTCATCATAGAAGAGCCTTGGGGTGATTTCTTGTTGTGTTTCATCTTTGGATTCGAAGAAGTAACCTAAAAAATAATAAGAACCTAGAAGTATCTGTGTTGGGTTGCTAGTCCCCCATCGGGCACCTCCTCTGGTGGAAGGCTCACCAAATAAGGGAAATAAAATAACTAAGGCAGACCAAAACCAGCACTGTTAATTCATCATAGACTAGGGGAAGAGAACCCATATAAAAATCACTGTCCTCCAGGTTGGGGGTTTAGCATAGGGCTAACACCCTGGCCAAACAACTTGTCATTGTGAAACCAGCAACTAAGTCTTGGAATGAATGAACATCTTGGGAAGCAAACCAAAACCAAAATAAGGACATGAGTAATGGATTGTGAAAAAAATGTGAAGCATGACATGGTAGCAGCAATGACTAGGAAAGAGGAGAAAATGACAGGAAAGAATGGATGAGCAATGAATGCAAAAAAAACCCTGAAGGCCGAGGTCTACAAAAACAGAAAGAAGGGACACCATGGAAGATGATATATTGATGATATGCATATAGTTTAAGGACTCAGATTTTTATTTGACCATTAAATGGGGACATTTCACTATTTTATAGGTACTAATTATTAAAGTCAAGTACACATGCACTTTTTGCACTGCATTTATGAAAATTTACAAATTTTTTGTTTTAGTTGTTTTTATAATTTTGCTCATCAAACCATAATTAAACTGTTGAACAATGATTGACATGGTCAAAACTTATTATTTCTCAAACACATATATCACTTATCAATTACAGATAGTGATATCTTTAAAACGATCCAGCAAAATTTTCGATAAGTGAAATAAAAAGGCCGCCAACCATCAACAGATGCTTCTACGTACAAAAAATTAAATCTAGTGAAAGATTTGATCTAGTGAAATCTCTTTGTGGTCCCTAACTTCAGATTGTGTTCGATATAGTGAAATATGAACTTCAAATTTTTCTCAGTTCATTAAAATGGCAGATTTCCCTATTCATTTGTTCATACCATATATGTTTGGAGATATAAGCCCCACATTTCTGGCAATACATTGGTTGTCAAAAGTGTGAGGTATTGGGCTATTTGGGTGCCTGAAGACAGAAAAGCACACACGAATTCCACAGCTAATGGTGCAAATTACATATAAAAATACACAATAACGGGTTAACATAACTCATATCAGTAAATTCCCAATTTCAACAATTTATGAAAAGTTTTTATCAATCTTTCTTCATGATGCTGTTGTAACAGCCACAGAGCACTTCCATAAAGACATTATGCAACCCACAACACAGCATTATCATACGTATTTTCAACCTCATGAGAACAACTGAGGTACCCAAGGAAAAAAGACTAACAACTTTCCACATATATTCAACAATCTGCACAAAATCTGGGAATCTGCAAAATGTAATCTTTCTATCATCAATTTTCCTTCTTGATAACCATACAAACTCAAGAATAATTCGGGAAATTTATTCCTTTTTTCAGTCAGTGAAAACCTAACTTTGACTTATACTTGCATCAATAAAAAATGCAACTTTTTTGGGGCCAATATTTCTATGTATCAGCTGAATAAAATTGTAATGGGTCCATTATTGATAAGCCACAGGAAGAATATCTGCCGAGAAATTTGTTAGATTTACGTTCTATGTTTCATATTAGGACCTAACCCTAACAGACACACTTGGTACTTTGCGATATTAATTCATTCCATTCCCTACGGCCTATTGTTTTGAGAAAATATCGAATAACCAACACTAACCTCTAGCATTTCCCGATTAGCTACAGGATTAGCTGGGGCTGTAAATCTCCGTAAATATACTGATTGAAATGATGCACATTTTTTTTACATGCCATTGGTGAAAATTACTGTGAGAAGAACGAGATTAAATATTCGAATATTGAAGTCCATTACAAGATGAAACAAAACATGTCAACTTCTCATCACAAAATTGGGAATCACCCAGCTTCGATGCTTCCCGATACACCACACAATCAGATGGTCAGGTGAGACAGTTAAGACTCGTCCTTAGTTTCATTGATCCTGTTTTATAACTTTCTGACAGAGTCCAGAATATTTACATATACTCTTCTCATCCAGCAATATTTCACATTTCCATCACCATCTACACAGATGGTGTATTTAAAGTGAAGCCAAAAAGGCAACTTATCAGAGTCCGTGATGCCAAAATATTCCAAAGAATCACTAATATCTTCCTTTTTTTCCTCTTCGGCAGATGTTAGGGCGTAATCATTCACAAAATCACCCTCCAGAGTTAATACTTCATTTTTTGGCAACATTTTACACCCAGGGTGTCCGGTGAATCTCAATTCCTTTTTCTTTTCCAGGTTTTCCAGGTAAAAATTTGCATTTGTTCCAGGTTTCCAGGTTCTTGTTGCACTTTGTTACTAGTATATTTTTTATGAATTTTTAATAAAATTGGCATATTTAGCCAACATGAAAAATACGAGAAACTTTGGTACCTACTTTGAGTTAAATAATAGAGTATACAAGAAATGTGGAATATTGCATGTTTAATTTCAACCAACAAATAGACAAAAGCAGTTTACTGACAACAAAATTTTGAGTCCGGTGCAATTCAAACACAATCAAACTAGAATCAGACTATATGGCAAATATGATGCCAATTACCTGGTGGAATACCCGTGAAAAATTTATGCATCAGATTCACCAGAAAATCTTAGATCATTTAGAATCATACAAGTTTGATAAAGAACTTACAAATAAAAGAAGACACTGGTGTGATATTCTTTAATGAGTGCATTTTCGATTCAACTTCAGCAACAAATTTCTTGGCTTTTCAAGAAATTAAGTTTTTTGTTTGTTTGCAGCTCTGGAACCTTTAGCAGTACCAATTTCTTATCGTTTTTTTCTTGAGGCCTTGGTACCTTTCCTTTTCTCTGCTAAAGCTTCACTGTACTTTGCATGAAAATTTCAGAAACTGTGAATTAATTGCTTTGTTATAGTTACGGATCTAACACCCCCACCACTCTGATCGCATTGTGAATGGTACAAAGGACAACCAGAGATGCTTCAGTTAAATTTTCAACAAGAAGAAAGGGGTTATCAGAGAAACCTCTTTAAAGGCTGGCATTGTCATGGAATAAAGTGCATACAGACAAGCCTGATAAATTTCTTTAAATTGCCTTATCCACATCACTCTTTAAATCATCCAGAATTGGTCAAGACCGATGGGAGCAAGTAGCTTATTGAAGCATCTTTTCACCGGAAAGCTCCATAGCTTCGAGTTATAGAATAGGCCCCTTGGTCTGCCCCTTACCGAACTGCTAGCATGTTGCCTGCATGGTCAAGGGGTGTGTGAAGGGAGTGCTGGTGCTACATACACGCGTACGCCGTGACCAACTAAAAAAATTATCTACCTAAACATACAGCATACATAATAAAAGCTTAAGTTTTAAATGCTAAGAACGGCACAAAACTATCCCATTGAATAACGAAAACCATACCGGTACTGTTCATTATACAAAAAGTCTGGGTAGTAATACTGCATACCTGCTGTAGTGGTGTTCGGACGACGAAATTAGTCAAGTTGTCCTGACGTTGATGACCCTGGATAGCATTGAGATGCCACTTCCCTGCAGCATGGCTTGTCACAGCCCGCTTGCTCATTGAACTCGGCGAAAAAGTTTTCTTACACATGATGCACTCAGCAGAGTTCACATCCTGTTCGTCTGCCCGCAACCAGCTTTGCCACTCAGGGTGAATGATAGCATCAAGCCATGCAGGGTTGAATTTGGAAGTCATTATTATTTTGAAAAGGTTTACTCTTACAGTACGATATTCCCTGTTGTGTTGTTGTCCGTCTCACAACACAAGCCGAGTCCAGCCAAGCCGACGCTAGCCGAGCAAAGATGGGGAAGTGAGAGGAAAGGGAGGGGACTATTTCGGCAGCCGAGCCGGACCGATGCGAGCCCATGCACGAGAGAGCGCACCAGCCGAACGGAGCGAGAGCATAAACCAAGGACGCACTGTGCCGCACGGTATATGGCACTAACTAATTATTAATTCCCATATTTCGAAAAAGATTTCGAGATCTCAGACATTTCCCTGTCTTTTCCCTGTCCAATTCCGCTGCATTTCATTTCCCTGTCATTTCCCTGTTTTCCTTGTTTTCCCTGTTTGCGGGCACCCTGGAGTTTATTGAGAGGGGGGTGGGGTGACGAAGCACTAGCTGCAAGCAGGTGCACAGCTACAAAAAGAGTATGAAATAAACAAGGAGCACAAGGCTACACTGAGCCGAGCATAATGCAAGCAAAGGTGCAGGATAAACCTCTCTTTCTGCCTTAGTGAAAATCGGCTGCCATGCATTTTCCAGGGTTTTTTTGGAAAAATACAAATATTCCCTGAATTTTCTAGGACAAAATACTTCCCTGAGTTTTCCAGGTCGCGGGACACCCTATACACCACAAGTCTACATCTGTCTGTATCACTTCCCTCATCACCAATCTATTGTTTTTCCTCAGCGCTACCAACTGTAGGGATATAAACACTTCGGGTATCATAGCCATGGCAGATGGTGCAGAAGATGAAGATTCCCTAAATGAAGACGACGACGATGATGTAACTCTTCATCGTGAACACTGACAATCGCATGGAGGGATGCTGCAGACATCTACATGGCCAATTTTGCAGCAGCTAAAGATATTATCGATAAATTTATTGGAAGTTTGACTTTTTTTTTACATTTGTCACACTTTTCGTGAGCTTAAATATTCATTATCGCACCTGTAATGGTTCACCTTTATAATCACGAAACAATGGAATGCAGCAATTGTTTCACCTCAACTTATACTTGAGTCACGGATTTAAGTTGATATATTTGGCCCAAAAAAAGTCTTGGACTTAAAATTGATTTGACTTAAACGAAGATACATGGTTGTTGTTACAGCCCAATAACCATGCGGAAAATTTGTTATGCAACACCCAATATAACTGTGTTGTTATTAGTTTTCCAAGGATTAGATATTATTATATTATTATTATATCCAAGGATTAGATTATACATTGAAAAAAGATGACCAAAGTTATTTCCTAATTAAAGCTGATTGATATGAAGGAAATTTGGGACATGAGAGGAAATATGAGTTGATGATATTTTCATACCATTAATTTAAAGTTAATGGTTTCATTAAGCCATGATTGGTACATGTACTTGATAGGGATAAAACATGAAAAAGAACTGATCATAGGAATATGTGAAACAAGCCAAAATCTGTGAAGAAGATAAATTTAAAATATTCAGCATAAATTAATCTATAAAAACAAATGCAATCAATGTGACAGCCAAATTTATTTAAAGGCCATGCTACAGATGACATGAAAAAAGACACCAGTGCATAGTATCCTTTATAGTAAAATTAGATATAGTGAAATAGAAAAATTTTGTGTCCCATCAATTTCAAGAGACTTGGTAGATCCATGGTAATGGAGGGGGAAGCCCAATCGGATAACTGAAAGTGACCGATAGTCCATTTATGTTCAATTTCTAAGTACATGCATAGTTGTAGCTTTGGTTTCAGTGCCATGCTTTCTACTGAGCCTTTCACACGTATATTTTTTATTAAATTACTCATTTTTTCCTACCACTTCGTTTATCAGCCAACCAATTTCATTTACTGCTCCAAAAAATTTCACCAATTAAAACTAATGCACGTAAATTACATGCATTTAAAATGTCCCATCAATTCGCGGGACATTCAGTTATGGATCTTATTACCAGATGCGCAATGAGTACTTTTTCTGTATCACCACTCATGGTTTCTGCCTAGCAGTAGGTTTCTAAATTCATGATCCTTATGTATTACGTTCATCCCGAGGAATCGGCAGCTAAGTCAAGCTTAAAACTTTTACCGAGCACTTTTTTACCTTCTGAGGCCTGGGTCAAGTTAGCGGACACCCACTACCACAACTGCAGCTTGTTGGAGTCCCATTTGACCACCACAAGTTATAACCAAACTAGGCATATATCTCTTCAGGGTCAATCAGCAATTGGAAACTTAGGTCTCCAAACTTCTAAAATAAACTAGAAACTATCAAAAGCTATTTATTCTCATAGTTTTCTAGTACCAAAATAATGCACAATCAGAGCATGCTGAGAATATGCCAGGCGATATTGGATGCTTATAGTAAATGCTCACTGCATAACACATAAGATACGATTTTTTGACCCCTGGCAGAAGGGATTAAACACCCAAATAACACAATAATAAGAACTAAGACGATGCAATTTTCCACCGATAAAAATTTTTAATCAACTAATACTTATGTGAAGACTTTTTATAATATTATCAAAATAAACATGTTTTTTCCTAACTTTTTCATAATATTTCCGAAACTTCTTTGATCGCTGTGGTGATGAGTTATGGAATTGGCTTTTATTTGTCATTCTTTAAACGCCCATCTTATGTGCCATTAAAAACGTCCAAGTTTTCATTTATTCCAGTAATTACTTCATACATGTGAAAATATAATGGCCGAAAATCCTGATTACATATCCTGTATTTGTAGGCAAGCTGACCCCGGAATTTTTCAACTTTATCAGATTCCGTCTTCTCTCGTCAGTTTTGGTAAGTAAACCAGCAGTGTATAAAGGGCTTTTTATTTTTGTATGTTTTTCTAAGATGTGTTTACGAAAAATTCAACACTTTTATAATTTTTTCCAGTATATCAATCATTGCAACATTGTCAATCTTTTCCAAGTTTCTTCCCTGTTTCGGTGAATATTCACATTGGTATTTTTTTGTAGTAATAATAATAATATTTTTTGCCTAGCAGATCGAGTTACAAAGTTTGCACACAATATAAGGCACATCAGGAAATAATGAAAGTAGTAAACTAAGTATACAAAGACGGACAGCACTACAAAAAAGTTACCATTGCACAGCACAATATATATTAATTCATCAGTGATCAATAAAAAGATGATTAGCTTGTAAGGAATCTGCCATAAACTCATTGACATCTTAGTAGAGCTTTTCTTTTAGAAGAGGTTTCAATTGTCTTTTAAAAGCATCACCACTCATGGAGTTTATGGGAATGGGCAGATGATTATATAATTGAAGTCCCATCCTCCGCAAACTGTGTAAGCATTTGGTGGTCCTGGCATATGTTACGTGTAAGTTATTACGGCTTCTCGTGAAGTGAGGGTGAATGTCTTGGTTTTTAGAAAAAGATGATAGGTTACTATGGATGTACATGACAGCAGACATATCTAGTTTTGCTCTCATGAATTTTTGTACAGGTAATCCTTCGGTCAGTGAATATAACAAATGCGTATAACGTAGTTCAGTATTGTAATCTAACACCCGGAAGACAAATTAAATCGAGTAAAATAAGGAAATTCAATGATAAAATAATGAAAACGATGCGGAGTTAGGACGCAAATAAATCAATAGTAATGATGATAAGAACCCAAACAGGCTGGGAAGAAATAAACAAAGCAACAAAAGGGGTAACTGGGGACGTGCACAGGAGAGAATAACGGTGAGGGAAGTAGAAAAAGGAGATCAAAAGGATGTGAGAGGAGAGGGAAAAAGTGAACCAAAGACATATAACAGTGCCAAATTGCCCAAAGGTGACAGGAAGAACTCCCAAAACAGTGTTTCTGCAGGGGAAGCTATAGGGAAGTTGGAGAGAGGCCGAAACGGGAGGAATTACGGCGAGAACGTGAGATGCCACGGTGGGCCGGAGAGAGAGAGACGAAACTGGAGAGAATGGTGCGAGTTGAGAGAACGGGAGAACGATAAGTGCAATACTGAACTTTTAATACCGTGATAAATGTATTAACAAGAGAAAAAAAAAGAAAGACAATTCAAGCCCTGTAAATCAAAAAACAATCATCTAACCAAATTTGTAATTGATAATATAATTTAAAAGGCCTTAACTGTTGTAAATTGGGCCCAATAAGTTTTTTTATTGGATTAAAATATAATTAGCAAGTATTCATAGGTGTATTCTGCATGTAATTTCTATACCATTGTAATCTTATCAAAGGTAATACGAAGGAGCACGAAGGTGGGTATTACAGTATACTTAGTAAATTCGTCACTATTACAAATGTATTAGTGAATAATCCCAATAGTAGTGAATGTTGCCGACTCGTTTAGGTATGCCCGCATAGTTGGGAAATGTGAGAAAAAGAACTGTCGACCTACGTGTTGAAGTCCCTGTTAAACATGCAGCCATTGAGGGAGGGTTGTTTTGGAATCGGGAGAATGGTAACCAGCAGGTTGTTAGGTCTTTCATATTCTTTGAGAGCCCTCAACCCTCAAAATACCGAGGCAGTTCCCAGCCGTTATCTCTTATAGACCCTCTGGGTGTTCTGATGAACCCACCTCCACAAAAGTCTCGGGTTCCAAAATTATAACTGATGAAGTGGAACTCTAAAGGGTTCTTGAGGAGGAAGACGAGTGATGGCAGCGGGAGTGATGACGACGAAGGAAGTCATTTCTTGGGGAGACGGAGTGAGGAGAAAGCGGCAAGGATGAGTCGGGAGGAAGGGGATCCCTTGCTGGGAAATTTACTGTTATACTCAGAGCCTGGCCACCCCAGCTCTTCTTTGCATGTCACCACTTCCAGACTGAGAGAGACCATGTATGCTTGGACTTCCCATAGACCAACAAAAGACCCAATACCGTTCACAAAGACCCTTGGCATGACTGCCCCACCCCAAGGAGATGAACCCCGACACTTTTTCAACCTTTTACTGACTGATGATATCCTCGACCTAACTGTGACAGAAACAAATAGATTTGCCGATGAGCAAAAGGTGCAACATGTACCCCCTGAGGCGAGGATTGTAAAATGGTAGCCGTTGATCAAGGAGGAATTCCTTGTTTGCCTTGGCATCCTGTTTCATAGGGAACAATTCCTTAGAGCAGGACAGCCGATTTTTAGAGCATGGACCTTCTATTTAACTTTCCCTGCTTTCAGGGCTGCATGAGCCGTGACAGGTTCTCGGGTATTTTGCAATGTTTACACTTTGCAAAAAACCCGGATCCCGGTCAGCCTCAGCCAACTGATCGACTCTATAAAATACGCACAGATATAATTTACCCCTTCCATGACTCAATGACCAATGCTGTGACCCCAACGCAGTAACTCTGCATTGATGAGTCTATGCTTCTGTCGGGGGAACGAATAGTTTTTCAGATGTTTTTGAAGGGGAAAAAACATAAATATGGTATAAAAATATATACCCTTACACAACCCTCTGCTTTAGTTCTCAGATTTATCGTGTAAACCGGGTCTTCTTCACTTCACTGTAAAATCCCACACTCTCCAAAGGCATGTCAATCTTCTACGCTGACGCAGCCGGTTGAGGTTTGGGAGGAGGAAGATAAGATGTGCCAATTCGGTGTAAAGTCGAAGATTCATTCGTTGTTTATTCCTTGCATGCATCCCTTGGCCTTGAAGCCCAGCCAGATCAACCTCCCATGTGACGTACGATACTGTATAGCTGTTTTTGTGGGAGGGCGAAAGGAGTAACCCCCACAATGACAGGGAAAGGAGGAAAAGAAAGCAGATTCCAGCCAGAGCTGCAATGCTCGGACGAAAATCTCCTTGCTTGATCGAAAGAAGAGGAAAAACGATAAGCAAAAATATCCCAAATTTTAATTCAATGTCAAATAGTTAAACGAAACCTGAGTGAAGAGCAGGCAACCTAATCTGAATAGAGCCACAAATGAAGCATTCACATAGTAGTGTAAATTGAAAATTATTGATTTGTAGTGTTGATAGCATCATTAGTAGCCAATGAAGAGTGAAAGGAATTATATAGTGAGGCTTGTACAATGTACTTTTGAAAGGAGGTACACATTTGCTGTACTCTTCGATAAGCTCTTCTTTCAGCTCCATCGTCTCGGAAACTACCACGAACAAATAAACTGAATCCAAGGGAGGATAACCATTGTTGTTTTGCAAAATTAACGGGCATATCATTATTTGTACAAAATACATAACATGCACCCATCGCATAGCATCCACGAGAGAATCTTATTTTCGCTGTCTTAGCTTAACATAGGTACATGTATCATGCCTGAGGCAGAGCATATGATCTTCTTCTAACAAAATTGTACTCATCTAATTTTAATATCCAGTGCATATGATGGCACAAGTCGCACACTTCCATAGTGTATGCATCAATCAATATTACTGTTGATTGTACATCGCTCACGCTAAAGTTATGAGTTCTCCAGTTAGGAAATAATATAGAAAAATGCAACATGAAGCTCCATAGGCTTAGTCCAAATTGTACGAAAATTTTGCAAAGACTTCTAATAATTCATTGGAAAAAAGAACAACAAGTTGTCGCGATGTAAATTTCCACAGGACTTTGATGGAGTTTGAATCTTCTGAGTTTCAGGATTTCTGCCGCGAAAAGATGGATTGGCACAGTGGAAATTCTGAAAATTAGAAGAATCAACCTCGACAAATTAGTAGTGTTCAACAGTGCGCACTATGAGTGCAAAAATACACATTTAAGTTTACTTTAAAGAATTATAACTTTGTAAAACATGCAAGTACATCGTGACAGTACATCTTAATTTAAGGAAACAAAAAAAGAGCTTCATCAGTGTTTTTGAGAGATTCATTCATACGAAATTTGATATTACGAAGTGTTGATTTTTCTGGTTCCGTCGACTTTGTAATTTCGAGTTTCTACAGTACAAATTTATCATCACTAGTAATACAAGTAGAAGTAAAAAAAAAACATACCCGCTGAAGTAGGTTGAAAGCTGCTGAGTTGGGAACATGATACTGGGTTAACTGGATGCTGATGTGATATGAGTAAGCATCATTATACAATTTGTTCAATGTGACAGAAGTATCACCCATGGATTGGGGTTGGGATCGAACCCAAACATGAAGGTAGAGTGATCCATTGTTTCTAGTCTTTGGTGGTAATTCCAATGGAAGTGTTCTGTAATCAAAAAGAAAAAAATCATTTAGAGATGCAAAATTTTTCAAGGCTCAAAAGAGGATGAAATATTTACAATTCAATATTGGAACCAAGATTAACGGACCAAAATTTAAGAATATTTGAGAAAGGCTTCATCAATAAAAACAAAATGTATTTTCCACTCACATCGCAGCTCAATTAAGAGGGATTATATGCTCTCCTCCACGAAGTATGGAGGTTTCTTTAGAGATATACCTCCTATGCTGATCTTTTGCCTACATCTGGTTCTTTCAAAAACAAATAAGAGAAGTACATGATACATAATGTTCTATCTAAATCCATTTCTATGGTAAGTTAAATGAGTAGTTAATTTGACTTTGATCAGTTTTCTACAGCATCCTAAACATTCTCCTTCATCTAAACCAGGAGCTTGTGAAACATGCTAATAGAATTTAAAATATATTATCCCTTTTAAGTGATTTACATGTATAAATTGCCAGACTGGGCAAATTTACACATTATTAGTTTTGAAGAACTGAAAGAATGATTGCATACCCATCTCATAATGAGATTTGGCTGACATATATACCTTTTGTAATGGGGCATGGTGGTTTAACCTTTAATCAATACTGACACAATGTATATCTAACAACAGAGTGAAATACTAAGAAGCTTGATCGCAATCAAATAAGTTATGTACTATTTGAAATTCAAATCTATCTTCTTAGATGCTTTGTGTATAATATTTTCTTGAAGACTTTTCAAAAACCTATCATGAAAAAGGTGCAATCATTATTTCCACTTTTTTGTATGCCTGCTTCAGGTGCATTGTTGGGAAAGTTACCAAAATAAAATTTGATTAAAGTTAATCTCTGTAAAAAGTAACCAGTTAAAGCTAAAAGTTAATTTTCTGAAAAAGTAACTGATTTAAGGAAAAGTTAAAAAAAGTAACTTTTGCGTTAAAAGTTACTTTTTCAGTTACTTTAAAGAAACGTTTAAAAAGTAACTTTGAAAAGATATTTTACGTAACTGGGATAAAATAAATACAAACTTCAAATTCAAGAAAACTTTATTTAATTTTTACTAAAAAGTCGTTAAACTTTAATAACATTCTCATCTCAAAATTAGTATCGGACACCTGTCCTCTCCAGTCTGAAAAAAGAAGCCCTGCAGCACTAAACATCCTTTCACATTGCGCAGAGATGATGGAATGCCAGTGTTGTACTTGATAAAAATATTTCTCATAGTGCTTGAGAGTTCATTAACACTTCTACACTCATGAAAATATCTCACTACTTCCGCATCGGCCGTGGAAAGTGCCTCCTGACTGATAGAAGCCGGTTGGTCTTTACATTTTGAAAAAAAGCAATCCATCATAGAACATTCATTCTTGGTCTCACTGTTGGATTAAGGTGAACTTAGGTGCGTTCCTAAACTTTGGCGGTCACTCCACTGAACCCCGCTTTTGTTTGGATGTGTTAGTCTGGGCTTATTCATTGCATCCTCGCACAACCACCCAGCTATATTGCACTCTTAGATACCATTTTATTTCCCCCTGTGTCTGTTTGCAAGCTTTGCACCCAAATTCAAGCAGGATACATTCACCAAGAATTAAGGAAAACAATTGACTGAAGTTAGTTTTGTATCAGTTTAAGTATAATTTTTAACTATTAAAACTTAACTCTTATAAAAATTAATGGTTAAGTTTAATAGTTAACTACATTTTTAACGATTAATTTTAATTGATCATTTTTTAAATCATTAATCCCACCTATGTCCAGTTGGAAGGGAAATATGAAGTCCACAATAATATGCAATGTTTTTCCTGAAATAACCACTGAAAGAGAAGGAGCTAATTTAAATATCCTCATTATCTCCTTTCTTAGAGGGAAACCAGAGAGATGAGTCACTCTCTTGAGCATTTATATAAACCCAATTTAATCTATTAAATAGGGTGTGAAGCATGGAGATATTAACAATTTATCTGCTGTATTCCAATTTTTCCAATAAACTGAGTCACATTTGACTTAGTCAACACATTAGCTTTCATAACAAATCTGTGTACAAATTACTGAAACAAAAATTAAATTACTACGCCGCCTTCCTATGTCTCTCACCAATAACCTCCCAGATAAAGCAAAAATGATAAAAATTGCCAATCCTGCATAATATTACCTATAAAGTAGTCCAACACATGCCAAGAGACAATTAAAACATGTTTCAATTCCCCTGTAACCTTGAGTAAAAATATTTTTCACAAAAATGTGGTAATTTACTTGTTAAATTGTAATGAATGCAATGAATGCACACACCTCTGCCTGAGGACGATGTTCGACTCGAGCATCGAAACGTTGGCCGCCATGGACCTAACTACCCGGTGCAAATCCTGGATATATAATGCAATAGTGTTTATCTTGAACAGATATAAAAAATTTTTACCATCCAGTTGAACAGGCATTAAAATCACAGATCAATGGCTAACAAGGCTTTTGGTCAATTGGCTAAATATTTTGTTGAAAAGTTCATGAGAAGACTCAGGTTTTGTGAAAGGCCTGAAGGTCATGGGTCACCAAGGATGTATCATACCAAATTTTACACACTATGTAATGAGAAAGGTTCCAAATTCGACTTAAATATATGTCCTGTATGTGTAAAATATAACCTATAAATATATGTATATATGACCATAATGTGTATTTTCTCTGCATATTTACTTTTTCTGTATTCTAGTATACAAGGCAATTAAATAACCAGACTGGTGTTACATAACATTTTATTGATAAATTACATTAGAAAGTTTATCGCCTTCAATATACTCTCCTTGCTGATCCCTACATCGCTCTATACGAATTTTCCACTCTTCAAAGCAGTACTGGAAGTCCGCTTCTGTCAGCTTGTTGAGAACCTCCGTCAGTTTAGCTTTCACCGCTTCCTCACTGTCAAATCTTGTCCCCTTAAGCTCTGATTTGGCCACAGGAAATAAAAAAGTCACAAGGGGTCAGGCTTGGGCCAGGTCGGGTGAGTACAGCGAGTGGTTCATCTGGTCAATCTGAGCGGGCGGAGCGGATCCAGCGGCGTGAAGCGATGGCACAAAACTATCGGTTGCAGAAAAAGTATAAATTTATCCTTACCAGCCTCCTGAAACCGCAATGTGGATGAAGCAGACTAAACTGCTCCATTGAAATTAACATTAATTTCTTAACTCCCGACGCGACGTTAGCATAAAAAACGATGAAACAACTGATCGTCAATCGCATTAATTAATCGACCGCGGCAAGGAGTGTTGCGTCATTAAGATTTTTCATAGTTTTCATTCTTATTTCGGTATACTCAAATTTTCCTTATTATATTAACAAATATATTTTTTCTAAAAAACTATTATTTGCAAATTAAAGCTTTTGGGGTGTTCAAACAGGCGAAAGGTTCCATGTTTTCCGGCGTTTCGAGGTCCGACACGGCCCTTGTCATCAGGGGTGTCAACAGATTCCCCGGAAAAATACTATCTTTCAGCGAGTTACGAAGTTAAAACCAAATATAAATTATCATTTCTATGTATAGAAACGGTAAAAGAACAATATTATAGAATTATCGCTTAACGGGATTGAATAAAAAAGACTACGCTTAATTTCATAGCTGGCATCATATCTGGCAGATTACGAGTTGATGTAGTTCGAATTTCTGTTACTAGTGGTACTGTATATTATTCCCGCCACATTCAAATTCTTCCTTAAAACAGGTCCTATCGCTGCTCTCTTTCGTATTTTTCCACATATATCAAGACAAAGTCACAAAGTGTTTTACAAAGGATGATTTGCATGAGAAATGGACTTGAGAAGTGAATTTCATTTTTTGAAAGAGCGCGTCATGGTGCGAATTGCAGGAAAACTGAAAAATGTATAGTCTAAATTCAGGGTTTTGCATACGTTGGAAACATAGGAAATTGAATGGAACTGTGCAAAAGTGGTGTAATTTGCAGGAAAAACGTAATTTCTGAAAAGGCAAATACGAGGTTTCACTGTATTAATATTATTTGTTACTTTTAAAATCTTCCCCTCAGAGTCTCTATCAAACATTAGTTTTCATTGCCACTATAATCCCCGGACACTCAGAAGGGGTAGGGCAGTTTTTGCAGCCACGTCTGATGCCCATCGGATAGGTGGCTATGCAGCATTAGGATTAAGCGTACGCAGTAGATGCAGTGGCCCCACGATGATAGCCACCTGCATGCTAGCCGAAAGCAATTCCACCCGTGCCACTAGGGTGTAGTGAAATTTGCCATAATTTTTTATCGGAACTGCACCCATTCGGAAAAGGTGCCTTTTGAAGCCCATGTTACAGAAACAAAAAACATTTTCCGATCAAAAAATATTTTACCGGGGTGCCAGGGCCTAAAATTTAACACTAGAACGACCAGGGTCGGCTGCCTACCTACTCTGACCGCGAGCAGTCAATTGACCACTTTCTAGATTTTCACGTTCTACTGTTTTCCTTTGCACTTTTTGAGTTGTTCCTGACATACTTTAAGTGTTTTGATGATTTCTTTCATTATTTACTGTTTTGAGGTAAATAATGAGTGCACTACATTAAGTATTTTTAAAAGATTTATTAGGCAATAAAACACATTTCTTTCACACATTTCTGAGATTGCATTTGCCAAATATTTTAAAACAAAAGAATATTTTATCAATGAGATGTGGAATCGATATGTTTGTATAGAATAAAAATACAAGATTTGCGAATTCGAAGCTTTAGTGAAAATGACTGTATTGTGATATCCCTAAAAAGTTAGTATAACTTTACTATTCTCCTGCGCACAACTTGAAAACAATTACATTGCCTTTACAATGACAACATTTTTGTAGCACCTTGAGTAGCTATATATAGTTTTGTTTTTGTTACAGAGACCAACTTAGCTTTCCATGATGAGAAAACCACCTTTGTTAATTCCACAAACTTTCTTACGCTGGCACGATGCGCATTTCACCACACTGTGGCATACTCATGTGCATTTAGCGGAAGGTTGCGTGGGAATATATAGCCTGGGCTTGTGTTGAGGACAGGAGAGGGGGTGGGTGGGGATGGGGGAGGGGAGAGGATTTCCGTTAAGTTTAAAAATGAGTACCAAAGAGGCTACGGGTTTCTCAGAAGACTGCTAGGCGACTCCGATGGCTGGGGGGAAGGGGAGGGCTGGAGAGTTTAGAGGAGGTTTCTAGGGGTGTAAGGGGGAGGTGGAGGGAGTGAGAAGAGGTGCATGGTGTAGGAGGATTTGGGGACCAAGCGCTTTAAAAACCGCCGTGACCACCCTCTTAAAGAGGAAAGGTCTAATTATCACTAACAGAACTATATAATACACACACATTTTAAAAAAATCACCGTCATTAAGGTGTCCGACTAAAAGTTTACACAAACAAGTCAACTAATTCTTCTCGCTAACCAACAAAATTATCTAGAGTTAATGGCCTACTGGTAATAAAACTACTGTTAACTAAATGAACCACACTCGTCACTTGCACACAATGTGTACCTCTTGTCCATCAGGAGAATGATGTCAATATGAAAAATTCAATTGACAATTGACGGTCAAAAGCCTTACGCCCTAACGCCAATTCCCTCGACCTCCCACAAGTGGTGCAAACTCCTCTTCATTCCCAACCTCTCCCACAAGATCGCTAAACTGCCTCCCACTCACCTCAAGGCAGCCTACTACACCCCAGTGAACACGGGTAAATATCTTAAAAATGGCAAAGACGAGCGCCCTTTGTTATCCCATTCCGGAGTATACAAATTATCGTGTGATACGATAAACTGCGGAACAGTGTATGTAGGCCAAACTGGAGGAGCTATTACAACCCGGATGAAAGAACATGAAAGATGTTTCCGGAATTCCGACCCGAGGTCAAACTTTGCGAAACATTTATACGAAAACGAGCATGTTAGTGACTTCAACCCAGTGGTGTTACACAAGATAGGCAAAGGAGCAAAACTAGACACCCTCGAGCAACTAGAAATCGCACACCACAGGCTGAACAATGTTCATTTGTGCAACGAATATTTGGTGGAAAACTCCTCCCCCCTCCTTACGCCATGCTTAGTCCAAAAAGTGCTGCGATCGAACCATATGTAGGTGACGTTGCCCCTACCCTAACAGCCTGCCCCCTTCACCAACATCGTGCCATTCAAACGGTCAACCCCGACAGTAGCAAATCCCTTTACCCGTGGTGTCTCCGTCACCCCCTCCCCCCTCACTCCCCACCCACTCCCCCACCTTCTCCTCCCCCCCATCCCTTAGCCTTGTCTCAAACCCCACCAAGCCCTAACATACGACCTCGCCCCCCCCATCCCCCTCCTCTCCGTTTAGCAAAGACATCTTCAACCCCCCCCCCTCCTCCGTGGGGTGTGAGGAGTGAGATGTATAGGGACTAGTGTTTTTTCCTTGTGGTTAATTTTTAGCAGGGCACGGCAATGACAGTGCCCTTTTTTAAAGTTTATAGTATACTATTTTTAGTCACCATTATGATGGGTACGAAGCTCTTCTTGTATGCAAGTGATGAGTGTCGTGTGTAGTCTGTTTTATTTTTGTGTGGATAAACTGCAATGACAGTGATTTAATATACATGTTTTTCAATTTTCAATCTTTTCACCATTCTTACAATGGACAGGAGATACATATTATGTGCAATTGACGAGTGTGGTATATATAGTGAAAATTTGTTTATAATAATATTAGGCAATATAAACTCCAGATAATTTCTGTTGGTTAGAGAGATGAAATAGTTTTTACTTGTTGGTGTGATTTTTTATTATTACACTGTAAGGACAGTGATTTAACATGTGTGTTTTTCAATTTTGCATATTGACATCATTCTCCTGATGGACAGGAGGTACACATTGTGTGCAAGTGATGAGTGTGGTTCATTTAGTAAACAGTAGTTTTATTACCAGTAGGCCATTAACTCTAGATAATTTTGTTGGTTAGGGAGAAGAATTAGTTGACTTGTTTGTGTAAAGTTTTAGTCGGCCCCCTTAATGACGGTGATTTTTTTAAAATGAGTGTGTTATATAGTTCTGTTAGTGATAATTAGACCTTTCCTCTTTAAGAGGGTGGTCACGGCGGTTTTTAAAGCGCTTGGTCCCCAAATCCTCCTACACCATGCACCTCTTCTCACCCCCTCCACCTCCCCCTTACACCCTTAGAAACCCCCTCTAAACTCTCCAGCCCTCCCCTTCCCCCCAGCCATTGGAGTCGCCTAGCAGTCTTCTGAGAAACCCATAGCCTCTTTGGTACTCATTTTTAAACTTAACGGAAATCCTCTCCCCTCCCCCATCCCCACCCACCCCCTCTCCTGTCCTCAACACAAGCCCAGACTATATATTCCCATGCAACCTTCCGCTAAATGCACATGAGTATGCCACAGTGTGGTGAAATGCACGTCGTGCCAGCGTAAGAAAGTTTGTGGAATTAACAAAGGTGGTTTTCTCATCATGGATATCCATAATTTCCATGAGGTCAGGCCTGAGATCCTCAGTTTTATTCAACTTAGCTTTGTTTGCGTCCCTTACCAACTAGAGGAATAGGTACCAGCGACCCAACTGAGGATATACATTCCACATAGGGTTTGGATAATTCCTCAGCAAGTTTCAAGATGAAAGTTCGACGGGACATCGTAGAGCCATAAACAAGCCTGTATAAGGTGTGTGCATTTATCATTGCTAGATCAAGCATGTTGTAAAAGACATGAACGAGCCAACATTGAGTCATCGCTAGGACCTTGTGTTTGTGACACATCTGATCTACTATCTACTCCACTTTGTTTCTATGATTGTATCTACTCCACAGTTTGTTTCTTTGTAGAATTCTACATTCTCTGGTTTCTGTTTTTTTAAATTCCTCATTGATTGTAAACCCTGTGCCTCTTGTGTCCACAGAAGAGCCACGGCTGGAGCTGCACCCTCGATGACTTCGGAGCTCGACCTACAACAACCCAGTAGTCACCGCGGCCGACACCATACAACACGTAGCCAATATCAACAGCACGCGAGGAACTTGATACAGGTTCTGAAATTTAATTGTGAATCAATGTCACCTTTGTTCAATTGTAACAAAATAAAGGAAACTGAATTATTCCATTTGCCACATGCCTTCGTCATTCAAAACTCCCTCTGGTCTACCACCATGAGATCGAGCTGATCGTCCGCGTCGTGGTGCCCTCCATCTCAACTTATGAGTACGACCAGCTCCACGTCCGTGGGTTTCTGTTAGAACAGGAGCAGATTCATGCTCCTCATCACCTCCATTGCTTTCTTCGTCTTCACTGGAAGAAGGTGGAGGTACGTTCTCATCAGAGCTTCCATCAGATTCCTCCAATACATCTCTTCCTGCTTGTGACTGTGATGGCGAGATGGCTCGCAACGCTTGGTGTACCTCGGCCTCCATCTACCTACACCTGCGAACCATCATGCCCTTCCAAGCCAGTGCCAGCTGAGTGACCAAGTGAAGGGCGGCGAATATGATGAATCCGACAGTTGCATTCGAGTGGTGACTTGTCGATTTGACGTATTCCCCGGACACGAGTGTTGCAGCGATAAACGACATAGTGGGCCACTGGAGATGAGGAGAGACGGGCGAGTGGCACCGATGCCACCAACAACGGCTCCGTGCATTTGTGGTGTGTTTTGATATGATAATGAAGATACAACTAGCAACGCAACAAAATACATTTGCATTTGATCACAACTACTAAAGAAAAGTTCACTAGCAACCGATTATCAGACTTTAGTTTCCAAAGTTTCCCACACTAACACAAAAGCGTTGCAAAGCCTCTTCTCATGACACGTAAAACAAAATAGTGTCATACAGATTAAAGGTAAAGTAGATTCGATGATATTTGACTGTACCAACAGCAGAAACGGTCAAAATGTCTGAATAATGATGTGAAACAAGCAAGCGGTCAATTGACCGCTCACGGTCAGAGTAGGTAAAACACACGATTTCTCATGACCTGTGACATCAAAAATATTATTTGCTTCATTTTTGTTTATTTAATTCCAAATGATTAAAAGTAAGAAAACCTCAATCTCCTAATTTAAATAAGAACAAAATTACATGCAAAAGAAAAATACAAACCTTCAAATGACCGCCGGTCGTTTTAGTGTAAAAATGCAGGAAATGAGCACTGTTTGGTGAGTTGCCTACCTTATTCATGCCCTTCCAGGCCTCTCTCGGAGCTCCCGTGGCGTCAATGTGGACGGGGTAAGTCTGATGCAAACCTTGGTTATTTAATACATGCAGGCTGAAAACAACAAAAAATGTCCAATTTTCACATTTTTTGGCTATTTTTGTGCTACATGTGGTGTGTTGCCACCCATTAGGCAAAAGCAGGAGCCTGGAAATAATATGCGTGGCACTAAGCAGCTTATTTGCTCTAAGAGCTGGACTTATACATTCTGCCACTATATGGTTCCGACTGAACTCGATGTACTGAAGTTTTATCTCCATGTCCACAACAAATTGAAGGAAGGGACTACACCTGTAAATCCAGCCCGGGTTGAGGTTAGGGAAGTTGCAGCTTGTATTATGGAGGTGAGGCAGTCCACTTTGATACCAACTGTCTCTGTGAGAGTAATTGAGAAATATGTCGACAAACTGTCCGCCAAATGCATGGGACTGAAGAAAAATAGTGTTAAAGCTCCTTATGAGTCAGCAAAGGACAAATTCGTGGGAGCTGCAAAAGAAAAGCTCTTTGACATTGCTGTGTGCAAATGTAAGCCTCCTAATGCATGCTCCTGTCCGCGTGACAAAAAAGGTACCAGAAAAAGAGAGCGAATTTATAGAAGACCAAGGGAATGCACGACTAATGATAATTGGAGGAGTTGACCGCAAGAAAACAGAAAATTTACTAAAGAAAAGAGAGTCTAGAAACGGCTCCAGTTCCACCAGGTCCTTTTTCAGGAAGTAAAGCATGAGTTTTCCAGTGATGAGGAGGTAAAATATGAGAGATCATTCGATGGGAATAACAACGAAGAATGGAAGCCATGTACAAAAACTATTTACAAGACAAAGGAAATTTCCCAAACGAGTAAAACTCCACTATGCGTCAGCTGTAGCAAATCGTTACGGGATCTCAATTGTTGCAGCAGCTGCTCTCACCACTGCAGCATGGGAGGACAGGGGCCTTGTTGGGACTTCAAATGTCATAGATTGCAGTAAGATTCTTCGAAAAAAGGTATGTTTTGGTAAAGCTGTCCAGAGTATGGAGACAACTGCTATGAAAACCAACCCACCTTAAGTGATCTATTTCGACGGGAAAACAAGCGACACTTTCAGTAGAAGCCATTGGGGAGAAACACCGCAATATTACTGTCAAATAGGAGCATATAGTGATTGTTGACCAGCCCAATGGCAAGTATTTAACACACATAACACTCACCAGCTTCTACCTTCACCTTCATCCAATCCTACCTGAAAAATGTGTTGGAGCAGACGATTTGGAAACGATCGGAGCCGATGGAACCGGCACAAACACCGGCTGGAAGGGAGGAATGATAACGCTCATAGAGCAGAACCTGGGAAAGGAGCTGCAGTGGTTGATCTGCTTGCTGCACCAAAACGAGCTGCCTCTCCACCAACTGTTCACTGCTGTCGACGGCCCAACATAACTCCTGACCAGTTTTCTGGTATGTCGGGAATCTCATTAGTAATTGTGAGGAAATGTCAATCGTAGGTTTCAAAGATATCAAGACCAATATCCAAAGTGGATGGAAGTAACCTGAGCAAAGACCAACAGTACATACTGGAACTGGAAAGGGGGATCAGCAATGGTAGTTGCCCTGCAGACCTAGCGGCAAGATATCCAGGGGATTTGAATCACTTCCGGTGGGTCACAACTGTGAATCGCATCATGAGGACATACATTGCTACCAAGAAACCTAACAGAAAGCTCAATATCCTGACAAATTTTGTGCTTCATGTGTATGTGCCTCAGGGGTTTGCAATCCGGCGTGCACCATCTTGCGCTAAGGGAAGCCCTCATCTCTTCAATGGAATCTTTCTTTCCTTATACCGACCAAAGAACTACAGGGATGAAGTTGACTAGACCATTCAAACCAATGGATTCTTTGCTAACATCGTTCTAAGCATGGTGACGGACACTCGGCGGCCTGTATGAAAGCAAGCTATAGAGCTCATTTTTTCCTTGAGAAAAAAGAAAGCAGCATCTCATTCACAAGGTGCCGTGCGAGCTTCCACGTTCCAGAGATCAATTTCAAAGCCAAAAGCTTATGAGTGCAAGGTAGACTAATGGGAATAATAGTACTGTGGCGGTACTCCAACGCTGATCTTCAAGCTAAGCTCGACGCACCTTATGGGCCGGAAATCTTACAGGTACCACCCATGCCACACGCAAAGTGTTGAGCACATGGTGCAGGCCATGAACACAGCATGTGCCCTAGCGGTTGGTTTTGAGCAATGAGAACAGCACATTAGAACGAAGCTGAGGTCGCAAGTGACCATGTCGAAGTTCAACACCAAGATAGACTAAAACTCTCCGTTTGCAATGCAGAAAACGTGCCCATTGAAACCCTCATAAAGCACTAGCAAGTGCGGGAGGGTGAGCATGGGTGGGTTTCACGGTGCAACAACCACCTCGTGTTTACACCTGGTTAAGTGTCGAAGGGAAAGTCCTAGAAAACGAACCAAGACTTGCACAAAAATTGCCAAAAAACGTGAAAGTTCAACATTTTTTTAAGCTGTTTTCAGTCTACGTATTGAAATAACCACGGTTTGCATCAGTCTTACCTTCAGGATCATCCCCGTCAACATTGGCACCATGGGAGCTCCGAGAGAGGCCTGGAAGGGAACGACCAAGGTAGGCAACCCGCCAAACAGTGCTCATTTCCTGCCCTTTAACTTTCAGGCCCTGGTGCCCCAGTAAAATATTTTTTTATTGGAAAGTTTTTTTTGTATCCGTAATCTGGGCCTCAAAAGGCACTTTTTCCTAATGGGTGCAGTTCTGAAAAAAAATTATGGTGAAATTCAGTACACCCTACCGTGCCATGCAGGGCAGAACGCACTTTATGCTATCTAGCAGCAAGCCCTCAACTTCACTAAATACACCTATGATGAACTACTAATATCACAGAGAGACTGGGGTATATTGACTGAAATTCAAAAAGCACGTATTGATATTAAGCCCATTCACATCCATGTTTGTGTCAGCCGGAGCTGAAAAATCAATGATGACTTTGTGTGGAGTGATCTAGGAGAATGATATCAGGCTTGGTTGCCTCCAACCATTGGTGGTGGAAAAGGAGTAATTCCACCAGATTCTACATTTATCATTCTCCATGAAGGACTCATTCACTACGCTTACCAATCGATCTCAGATCGGTCTGAGTTCAGACCGATCTGAAAGTTCAGCAACGAGCCGACTCAGATCGCCTGGTTTACCAACACGGTCTGAAAATATCGATATTGAACTATCGAATTCAGTAGTTTGATTTATTTTGAGATTTCTTGAGTATTTCAGTCGCACACTTCTCTCCTTTCCCTTCTTGCAACAACTGTCACGCCGTAAATGATATCAATTATATATTGTTTACCATCGGAAACCAAAAGAAGAACGATAAGCGCCACGCTCAGACATCTTCGGATCGATCTGAGATGTCAGACCGGTTAGGGAAAGCGGGCTGACTCTGCTCGCTTCTCAGATCGATCTGGCCAGCCCGCCCCGTTTACCATACCGAGCTGAGCCGGTCAGATCGATCTGAGATCGATTGGTAAATGTAGTATTATCTTCAAGGACATACGGCAGCACAGGTGTTTAATCAATGCTACAATGGTGGGGGAGGTGGAAATATAACACCCGCAGAGCAATGTTGTGCCAAGCTATATTGACCTGGCGTAGTAACTGCAGCCGGAGAGGAGGTGACTCAAAGTCTCCGACTAGGCTCCACACACCCTGCATCTTGTATCTACAGCCTCCACCTCGAATACAAGGCAGCGGTACATGAGGGTGTTTATGACACCATACTGGCACACGAGGACGAAACTATGTCTTGGATTTTAGACTGACAGAGTGTAGGAAGACAAACATTAGCTCCTACGAAAACCAAGGTCATATGTGCTCTCTCTTGATGTGTTGGATTGTTGCCACTCCCACATGCCTAACTCCACTGGTGCCCTGATCCAAGAGGGGCCAGTCATAGGTGGGTTTTCTGATTATCTTTTTAGGAACCAGTATTACTGAATGTGGGTTGGTAGCTCCACATACAGAAGTCCACCATTAGCCAGCTAAAGCCATTACCAGGAATGCAGTGGGAAGGCTGGTGGTCTGCTTTATTACCCTTGGTACTACTATTCGATTTTTTGCACTTTCTCAATTAGTATTGCTACTAACTGGCAAATGTTTCACCTATCCTACAGAAATATTACGAGTAGAATTTATAACGTCTCTGCCACCTTCTTACACCACCCCACTAACACAACAATAGAGTGTTTGATAATGTAAATAAGTACTTGAGGTAACAAATACCTTCAAATAGATACTGCAAAAAGATGCCCATTGCCTATTCCTACACCAGGCAACATTATTATCATCCTATTGACATATCTACAATAGAGTAAGCCACTGGATTTCTATTTTTTTAAATCTCAGTGTCTTCAAGGAGGGAAATAAATTTATTAATGCATACAGATTTCAATGCACTGCAGAATTAGTTGATGGCACACCAGTAGTATTTTACTACATATTTACATTTGACTACTTACCAAAAACATCCTACCATATGCTTCTAGTTCAATTCAATCAAAAGTGGTTTGGGAATATATGTTTACGCAAGAGAAAATGTGTTATGTTCATTAATACCCTTGATTAGGCAAATATGCATGTTCTTTTGTGTATATCTTTTGGGTGAAATAAACTTATTCTTATTCTTTTAGAATTTGGGGCTGCTTCGGTTTAAAAAAAAAGAATTTTACGGAATAAACAACTGGAGTGCTTTGATGCATGCACGAAAGAAAATATGAGATTATAAACAAACTAGTTCCAGGCAAGAGTGATGAAATACCGACCTAACTGACCATTTCACAAGTCGTAGCATGCGGCACACCATTAAGCCGTGTTTACACGATGCATTTACCCGCGCAAGTACGTGGCTGGACAGATGCGTGAACACATTCACCAAATTAGAACAGGGGCTATTTTATGTCCACGCATTCACGCAATTTTGAGTGTTTACACGGTGAAATTTTGATGGGGATTGTGTTCACGCATCTACCCGCGCGGGTAAATGCATCGTGTAAACACGGCTTTATACACTATAAGGAACAAAGTTTGAAGTTTCGCAAAATTACACTTACAACATTCCTTATCATAAGAAAAACCGGTGTAACTCCAGGAAGAAATTCCCAAATTAATTCAAAATTATTGTGGGCAGGTAGGAACGATTTCCCAAGGAGCTAGCAATGTCACAGGGTTTTCAATTGGTAAGCTGCCACCCTGTGCAACGGCCGTCAACTCGAGACTTCACCTCGCGGAATTCTGATATTTTTATAATAAATAACATCTAGGGTAAATCTATTCATCTTCATGGAGTATATAGTATCAAATGCTAACATTGGCAAACGCAATGAAGAAGCGACCTGAAAGCCATGCAAGTGGGCAAAGATTTTATAAAACTTATCATTTAGCATACTTTTCAAATGGTGACGTATAGTCGAAGTTCGGTATGTTGATAAAAGGTTTTAAATGTCCATCTTGGGTAGGTTGAGTCCTTGTAGAAGTGAACATCAGCAACTGAAAAACGTAAATAATAATTCCAATAAAATTGACAAACCTCATTTCATTAAAAGTACTCATTCTGCATACCTGTAATTTGGTTTTAGGGTGTAGGAAAGGTTTGATGCACATCTCTCCAGATATACAAGTGGGAGGAACGAATAGCTGTGCCATTGTCCATATTGAATGTACAATATAGCCCAAGAATAAGCCGGAAAAAATCAGAGTAAAAGATGGCCAGCGCATGGTTTAATGTGAGGAAGAACTAATTACACTAAGATCATGGTAGAGACTGGTCATGCAGGACTTAACATCGGCCTGTCGCTCTTCCACAACATTTCGAATGGATTTCGAAGTTTGTAGTTTGCATTTCGTAATTCTTTTTATCTAGTCGTAGTCCGGTCCGGCGTACTCCGTTCCGGTCTGCCAAGGGTCTGCAGTAGTTTATTTCCACTACATCCGGTTAAAAAGGTATTGAAAGGTATCAACAAATTAATACAATTGTGAATATTTTCAATTGTGTAATCTTCAATTGATGCAATTTATATCGTTTTAGATATTGTTTTTGATCTTGGAAAGCGTCTTAAGCGAGGAGAATTGGGTTTATGCTATTATGAAGACTTGATATTGACACCGGTCACCTTTGTATTCGAAAGTGGTTGATGGAGGTGATTTCAAACTGTCGGCCGTCATTGTTGAGTGCGTTTAAGATCGAGTGATTCCGCGAATAAAGGTTGAAAATGAAGTTTCCTCTACACATAGAAGTAATTCAACGGCAGGACAGGTATGAGAATGACTGTTTCTGGAATCATGTCGTCTATGTACCCGTTGTGTCACTGCTTAAACATTACCTACATCAATTTCAGCTCTCTAACTAGAGAATCGTTACGGAGCTATATCAAGAAAATAGTTGAAGATGAAGGTTACATCACCCCAGGTGTCACTTTAACTAACCTTAATTCACAATTTTTAGAAGAACACGTCCAGGCCATTTACATAAGTGATTTACCTTGTGAGAACGAGAAAGAGGTAACGTACAATTTACGTATCATCATGCTATAATTTTAGTGGATACTATATGTTTTTATTGACCATTCTTGTAGAGGGTGAGTGTTTCGGAGGTAAACATCAAATACTACGTCTACCGACTCGATAATGCCGGTCCTCAGGCTGAAGTTATGGATGAGGAAGAAGATATGACTGCTGCTAATCATTGGATATTACCTTCGTCAGATTTCCATGGACTCTGGGAGTCATTGGTGTATGACAGCAGTATAAAGGATAATGTATGTTTGATTTATTTATAACTGATTTTGTTTAATTTTAACAACTGAATACATTGTTTCTCTCAGAGTTATTTAACCCCAATAATGGGAGTGTTTAAAATTCCATAGGTGCCTTTACAATGTCACTCTGTGTTATTGATGAATGTGGGATTTCATTGAAAATTAATAATGGAAATTATTTGATATCTTGATAATTAGAGCTTGTGAAGGTTATATGTATTGCCTTGACTTATCCAGCATTTGGAGGGCATTCCACTTGGCAAAAGTCATGCCTATGATCAGTGGCGTTCACAGGATTTCCTGCTGGGGGGGGGGGGGGGGTCATTAATATTTATGTGCATCGTCACAAAATGATATTTAGATTATTATTCACGAAAACAATAATTAAATTAACATTCTTTTTTCGTGAATACAAGTCTACTATATTTTTCTGCCCAATAGGCAAAATTCTAAACGCTAGTTCAGGTAGATGAATGAAAACGAATTCAGGCAAACATGTTTTTGGGGGTGTTCAAATCCTAAACCCTGTACGCCACTGCCTATGATGTTTGATCTTTTGTGTGAGTTTTATTGGAATGAATGTCCATATCTGTTGTGAAAAGTGGGAAAGTGTACTCCGAGATTGAACTCCATGATGGATTGGTCATTTGAGGAGGTGATCAATAGCTGGGGTAAATTTTGCCATAAGGACTTGTGGGTAGGGTAAGGTTAGGGAAGAATTATTTGGAAATGGGATAGGAGAGAAATCAGCATTAGTTTACTCTTGATGAAAGGTGCCAAGGGATTTTTTAATGTCCCACCCCATGGATTGAGTTCTGTACCATAATAATCATAAATTTATTAATCCAAGAAACACAATGCACAGTAATAATATACTGGCAGGTGCATAGGACATGTCATATACAAGTAATAATACAGAGTGTTAAAAAAGAAAACATTACAAGTTTGGCCTAAAGTATTCTTTGACACTATGAAAACACTTATGAATCAGGTATTCACGTACCATTTTCTTAAAAATTGGTATTCTCTCTTCTTTTTAAGACATTCAGGTAAGTTATTATATAACTTTACACACATAGACCTAGGATCATTTGATGCCATGGATATATTGCTTGGATTTACATGTAAGTTGTTATTTTTTCTGGTATTATGCAAGTGGATACTACTGTTCATTTCAAAATCAGCACTATTATGTTTCACAAGTAATACAGCATGATAAATATATACACAAGGAGAAGATAACATTTTTAATTTTTTGAAGAGAGTTCGACAGTGGACATTATAATTTTGGTTACACATCACTGTTACCATCTTTTTTTGAGTCTTCAATACACTGTGAAGGTGAGACAGCAGTCCCTACAATACTATACCATACGACATTCTTGAGTAAATTAATCCATAGTATAACATTATCAAAATCTGTTGGTTTACTGTTATGTCTTACAATAGATAGTATGAGTAGTATATCAAAATCTTTTGGCTTGCTGTTATTTATTTATTAGCATTTACAGGCGAGTCGCCCATATTTCCACAATTACACCATTAAAAACATACACTATATAAAAAAATATATACAGATACAAAAGGAACATAAAACACATTAACAAACATGGATACACTTAGTTATGTCTTACAATAGATAGTATAAGTATAACAGAGAGTTTAGCTTTTTAATTAAGAACATAACATGGAAAATCCATTTAGGTTATTATCAACATGGAGTCCTAAGAACTTAAAATAATTAACAGTATTGAAATGGCTACCATTTCTCTGAAATTAGTTAATGTCAATTATGCTATGCAAAGTAGAAAATACCATTGCTTATGTTTTTTCAATTTTTAGAACCAAATTATGTATTGCTTTCACACCAAGCAGTCATACATTTCAACATAAGTTCACCAGATACCACCAAGTCACATGTATGTTTACTAGATGTAATACTCGCATCATCTGCATACATAACGCATGTGTTAGTGCCATTAATGGGCAGCTACCCAGGTAGATCATTAATAAAAATAAATAACAATACAGTGCCAAGCTCTGATTCTGAGGTACTCCTCTGTTTACCTCCATAGGGGTGGAGAGATAGATATTCACATCACTTTGATGATTTGATGTCATTTTACAAGATAGGACTTCAGCCAACTTAATGCCACACCCCTTATGCCAATCAACTCACATTTTGAAATCAACTTACTGTGATCAAAAGCTCTGCTAAAATCAAAGAAAATGCCGATAACCTTACACTTTGAGTCAAGCTCTTGAATTATATAATCTACAGCTTCAAAAAGAGCTAGGTTTGTTGACTTCCCCTTGGGGAAACCAAATTGGTGATCAGATAGCACATTTTGACTTTCAAGATATTCTAAAAATCGTTTACAGAAAACACTCAAGAATTTTACCAAATTGGGGTATTATAGATATGGGTCTATAATTACTTAAATTGTTCCGGTCACCTTTATTCTTGTAGACTGGTAAAACATTTACCATCTTTAGGGCATCCAGATATATGCTTTCAGCAAGAGACTGGTTCACAAGCATTAGCAATGGGGTCAGGATAAGGTCTCTGCAATAATTTATTTATTTGCCTGATACACAATCATTGTCAGTAGATTTTTTTCCTAATCTTATCAAGAATAGTCCATAATTCTCTCTCACTATTGGGTTTTAGATACATAGACGCACATACTCTCTCTTGGGTGGCATGGGCCCACAAGGCACAGGATGAGATATACTTGGCAGAGACAGAAAAACATTGTTAAGTACATTGGGTATTTTACCTTGTTCAGTATCATTTACCTGAATAGGCAGCAGTATTTAAGCAGCTATTGCTTTTCATGATTTCCCATGCAACTTTTGAAAAGTGCATGTAACATCCTAGTAAGGATCAGGATTCCTCTGAAGAGTGTACTCCACTGCTACTTAGGTGTAGATTTTTCTGAGGCATCCTTTAGATTCTGGGCTGACACAGCAGTCAAAAAAAATCATCATGCATTAACTAAAATTACCAGTAATGTCACAGAAAGAGCCTTACAAAGATTATATACACAGGAGCCTACTTTGCTTATAGGTCAAGCAATAGTAGGCTTATCATAGTTAACTTAAGTTGCAAATGCAATAAATAGTAGGGTAATTTATAAAATATCTCGCTATGCTTAAAAAAATTATTTATTTGGCTCTTGAAGCTAATTTAGTTTTCTACTCTCTTGTATGTAACAAAAGGCATTATTCTACATTACATATGTATTCTAAAGTAATATATAAGTATGCATAGTGTAACATCACCCTTTGACACAATAATGTCACAAACCTTTTCTTTCACTGGATCTGCTCCTCTACGGGAAATTTTAGGTAGTCCTACTAAATATAATTATAACAATCGTGCTTGCTATTAAAAAATTATTTATTTGTTTGTTGCCCTGACTGCACATGTGAATATACTGTATTTTACCCCACAAACAAATTAATGAACACTTAACTCAAATAACACACATAAATCATTCCTCACCAACATAGATTAACTTCCTTGCGTATGCTTTTCACTCATGAATCAATCACTTACCCAACACATAAAAACACTCAATACGGGCAAATCACAACATAAATCAAATCCTTTAGAATATCAGGATAATTGCTCCCTTCAAAATACCTCGCTTCAGGTGTCGTAAGTTGTATGGTCTCGTCTTTATCCCCGATGCCGCATCCAACGCTTGGTTCCTTCCTTCACCTCGTCTCTCTAGCGGTAATAACCTCGGCTTCTCCCGGCTCGCCCCAACGATTGGTTTCTTCCACTCCCGCGTCTCTTTAGCGGTAATAACCACGGCTTCTCTGGCTGACTCGGCTGCTCCCGAATGGCTCCTGGTTGACATCAAGGCTCAAACTTCCAGATCTCACGTTTCACAAGATTATTAACTCCCTCCGTCTTTATTTCGCACCAATTACATAAGGTAAACTTCTTCTTAAACCATATGGGCTTCCATTTTAAATAAAACAAAGATGGTAAATTTCCACACAGTATATTATCAACCACAGTATATTAACAAACACCGACCAAGGTTTCGGCACGTAATGCCATTCTCAAGGTACATATTTCTCAAATACTCCACCTTATATACCCCGGGATGGAGGCCAGGGGGTGGAGGGGGGGGGGAGGTATTAAGTCACAGAGGGGGGGAATACAAGAGGAAAAGGGAGGGGGGTGGTTTAAAACAGAAAAGCCGTTGGTGGTGAAGGTCAGGAGGCATGGTCATCATATTGTCGGACGGGAGGGAGAACAAGGTTTAACAAAGGCGATCGATCATTAAAAACAACATCATTACATAACTTAGCCGGGCTATGAGTGATTTCATATTGTTCAAAGAAATCCAGCTTAGCCCCTTTGTCAAAATGGTGTAAAACTTCCGTGTCAAAATTACTAAAATGGTTAAAATCACACAAGTGTTTAGCAAGACAGGATTTAACGTCACAATTAATAAAACTAGATCTATGCTCCTTCACTCTGTCCTTAAATCTTCTGCCTGTTTGGCCAATATAACAAATATCACAGTCATTACACTTTAATTTATAAACACCACTTCTGTCTACAGGGTCATACCGGTCTTTTGAGTTGAATAAAATTCTTCCTATTGTCACAGGGTTATAAAACGATACATTAGAACATTCATTAAGCACAGTTTTCTGCAATTTGTACGATAATTTTATGTGCCGAAACCTTGGTCGGTGTTTGTTAATATACTGTGGTTGATAATATACTGTGTGGAAATTTACCATCTTTGTTTTATTTAAAATGGACATTTCGTATTTCAACAATGTCAAGCCTGATACGCTTCTATACATATGGGCTTAGTTGGGACCGCGTTCGGTAGTGAAAATCTTACAGTATCAATGCGAGTCCGCTCTCCAGCATTAGGACCTGATGCACCTGGATTTTTGAGACAGCCTCAACTGTTAACATGCGTCGGATTTTAAACCTGATCGCTGATGCATTGTCGTACTTCTAGATTCTAGTCGTAATTTTCACGTGGTCGTTAAATCCCGCCACGTGGTGTTCAATATGGAGGAATGCGCAATATTGTAACTCTTTGAACATGAATAAATAGGTCTGAAATTGAAATATTGGCATTCTAATTATGCAAAATTAATATAATAGAATAATCTGCATCACCTTCCGTACAATTTGGCTGCCAGGGTTTCAAAGATATAAATGAATGTTTTCTACGTGTAAGTTTGCTTATATGTTAGCATGAGTAGGTTACAATAGATTCCATGTTTTATTCATATATTTGTTAATAATGTGTATAGAATATTATTTATTATGGCCTTGATATTTTTCTCTACAGTTGCTGAGTTTTGTAGAAACAACTCTTCTTTTTTCTGATAAAGAAGTTGATACTAATGTTGTATCCTGGAACCGTGTTGTTTTGCTTCATGGTCCACCTGGTACTGGGAAAACTTCACTCTGCAAAGCTCTTG
This sequence comes from Pyrrhosoma nymphula, assembly GCA_963573305.1. NCBI lineage: Eukaryota > Metazoa > Arthropoda > Insecta > Odonata > Coenagrionidae > Pyrrhosoma > Pyrrhosoma nymphula. Next base: position 170,307,255 of record OY754327.1, read on the forward strand.
CCCAGAAATTGAGTATTCGATTAGCTGAACGCTACAGGCATGGACAGTTGGTGGAAATCAATAGTCACAGCTTGTTTTCAAAATGGTTTTCTGAGGTTTGGACTTAGTTTATCAATTTGTAATAATTTATGCCTATTTACTTATATACTCTATACACTTACAAAACGAAAACTTGACGCTCAAAGGCGCGAATAAATTTTGACATAGACATAAATTTGTCATAAGTTAAAACATAGGAATTGGAAATTTCCAATTCCTATGTTTATTCCTATTCCAAAATTCCAATTCCTATGTTTTAATGAAAAAAAAAAAATATATATATATATATATAGTCTTGGTTGAAAATCGCTCTCAGCGACGATGCACATCCATAAATAAAACAGTGATACACTAAACAAACACAGAAACATGCAAAAAGGACACTCACAAAAGAAAACTTGGACGTTTCGATGGTCAAGCCATCATCATCGGCGGTAGAAGAATCAAATTGATTATATATATATATATATACTCAATCATTCGAAAACATGACGCTCAAAGGCGCGAATAAATTCATACATTCATAGGAAATGGAAATGGATAGGAACACATAAAAGGACGAACACAGGGTTTGGTGGGGAAGATGAAAATGAGTCAAATCCAGACAGAAAAAATTATATATATATATATATATATATATATATATATATATATATATATATATATATATATATATATATATATATATATATATATATATATATATATATATCATCTCATCGCGTCAATTGGCCACAAAAATAAAATATATGATCACAGGTCCATCAAATTAACCTTGTCACCACATTCTTCCTCGGAGCACACAGAATAAAAAACATACTGAAAGACCTGTATTCTATCATTAAAAACAATACCTCTACCTACCTCCTCTTTCCCTCATGTCCCAAAGTTTCTTATAAGCGTCCCTCAAACCTGCAAGAAATTCTTAAATCTACTTGACCCTCCCTCCAACCCCCCTCCACCACTTTCCTCAACCTGCAAATGCCCTAGGTGCAGATCTGCTCCATCCTCTGTCCTTCTGCCTCCCCCTCCCCCAAAAGATTTTCCTCTACGGCCGACTGTACCACCAGCAACATTACGTACCACCTTTCCTTGAAATCTGCCCTGCCTTCGAAGTAGGAAAATGCACCATTCCTGTTAATATTGACATGAATAATCACTGTCATGCCACCAAAACTCCACCTTTTCTTGATACCTCCTTCCCCTCCCCCAAAAGATCTTCCTCTACAGCCAACTGTACCACCAGTAACATTATCTGCCAACTTTCTTGCAAAATCTGCCCTGCCTTCCACATAGGAGTATGCACCATGCCTCATAATATTTATTAGCATGAATAACCACTGCCATGCCACCAAAACTCCACCTTTCCTTGATCCCATCCCCAAACATACCGCCTCTCACAGCCAAACCTTTGACGATTGCTTTTCACTCGTCTTCATAGAAGCCCTTCACAAATCCACCAGGAGTCTTGATGAGAAAACTCATGAGTACACTAATATTTGGTTAACTAAAGAATTTGAAAAGCCCAAGCTAAACCTAGCCCACTGAACAAGTAGCCCAATAGCCACCTCTCTCTCCCCAGCACTATCCATTCGCACCGCCGACAATGACAGCTTGACCGTCAAAGCGCCCAAGTTTTTTTTGTAAGTGGCCTTTTACAGTGTTTCTATATTTTTCAAGTGTATCTATATATTATCTATGCATGTGCATTGTCATCGAGAGCATTTTCTGCCAAGCAATTTCCACTTCATATTTCCACTTTTTATGTATGAATAGCCCTGATAGCACACAAGCCTGAAATGACCACGTAAGACATTTATTTTCTCTGTTCTTTCCCCCAACCCCTGTTAAGTATGTTTTTGGGTCCAATTGGCAAACCTTTCATTGTGTGTGGGTATATATATTACTCCTGAGGAAGGCCAGATGATTGCTGGTCGAAAATTTGAAATTTTGCTTCTGTGAGTGTTCTTTTTTTGTGTTTTTCTATCCATTGTGCCATACCTATTGGCTCCACCTATTATTTTTATATATAGATTAATTTATTTTCGAATGTTGCTCTAAATGAATGAAATATTCCTTTTTACAGAGTGGTAAGCTTGTTATGAAAATGTTTGAAAAAATACGAGACCTTATTGATGATAAAGAAGCATTGGTATGTGTTCTTTTAGATGAAGTTGAAAGTTTAGCTCATGCACGTAAGGCTTCTATGTCTAGCAGTGAGCCTTCAGATTCATTGCGTGTAGTAAATGCAGTGCTGACTCAAATTGATCAGATGCGGAGGTAAGTTATACAATTAAAGTTAAACCAAAATATGCTTCTAAAAATTATTTTTATTGCATAGTAATAACTTTTTACTTTTAGCTTATATTTTTGCTTTTACTTATACGTAGGGACTCTGAAATTTCGCGTATGGTTTTTTTTTCGAATTCTTTTTAAAGAACATAAAAGTTGTTATTTTGATGTTTAAAGCCCTAATAAGTTAAAATTTGCCATTTTAATGTTAACGAAATTAACCAAAATTTCGCAAATAACTTTTTATTAGCGAAATTTAAAGGTATTTGGCTGTTAGTGCGATATTTTGGGTGAAATTTCACATTATTTAAAACTATCGATACGATATTTTGCGGAAAAAAACATGAAAATCTTAAGTTTTATTTTGATATGTATGTAAAACGCGTAATGAAAGTCGTCATCCCATTTGGTGAATAAATGTTTGCAAACTAATGATGTGAAATATATACATAATTATTATCAATGTGACCATGCCGCTATCATCAGTCTGATGATGCACGTGACCATGATATCTGCGTATGTCCCTGTAGGCAACCCACACAACACAGTCCTCACAGGCTGGGTGGCCATTGAGTCACCTTTGTAATGGCCTGTATTTTGCATATATGTGTATTTTGTTAACTATCAATGAAGATTAGATAGAATAAGTAAGATACATGCATATATCAATTTATGTCTCTGATACAATTCTTTGTTTGTTTGAATTGAGAAATACGTAAATATTTTTTTCACCGCCGTAGGATGAAATTTGCGATTTTTTACACCGCTTTCCCTTGAGTTTATTTACCACTTTTTAAGGTCCCTACTTATACATGTATACAAAATAATGACTTGATATTTAAAAATTTTAACTCCTAATACTGTGTTTGTTCTTGTGGAGCCTATTGCTTACTGGAATATAACTCAAAAGTTAACCATGCTTCCTGGAGGCATAAGGTCTACCGGAATGAAATAATTTGTAATGGTTAAATCTGAATGTATATACATACCTAATTGCATGGGCACCAGCATGGGGGTCCACTTGCTCCCCCCCCCCCCCCCTACCTCTTGGGAAATAGGAAAATATCGGGAAAAATTGTAGCTGCCTGAATCTCCTCCTCCTTCAAAATTTCAGCTATTGATCTACATCTACATAAACCCCGCAAGCCGCCTCAATAGGCGTGTGGCGGGGGGTGTTAGGACACCAGCCGTTTAAAGATAAAAAGGAAACGCTCTAATGAAATTACGCCTAGCATTTATTGAAGTCCCTTATTGTTCGGGGGAAAAACGAATTCCCATACCTATCCGTTCGGCAAAATATCTCTCTTAATTTATCGTTTCCGTCGGACCTGGAAATATAGTGGGGTTCTAATATGATGTTCTCCGTGTCGCTCTGAAAGATATCTATTCTCAATTGTTCAAGCAATCTAAGCCTAGCGCGCAGCCTCCGAGTCTCTAGCGGTTCCCAGCCTAATTCGTTTAACATCTGTGTAACGCTGTCAGTACGCCCGTAGCTGTTTTTGACGAATCGCGCAGCTTTCCTTTCTATTTTATTAAGTTCCCGGACTAAGTCTTTCTGCACCGGATCCCATATGCTCGCTGCATATTCAAGGTGTGGCCGGACGAGTGCGAAATAGCTCCTCTCTTTTACTTTTGCATCTGAAAATCTTCCCACAATACGCTTGACGAATCCTAGCTTCTTCAGAGCTCTGCCACAAATATTTCTTATATGTGCTCCCCACGATAGGTCCGAAGTTATCGTAACTCCTAGATACTTCACTTCATTTGTCGCCTTTATGTTAACACCATCCACAGCATATACATGGGAATAGTTGGACGATTTCCGAAAGAAATGTACCGCCGTGCATTTGCTCAGATTAAGTTCGAGTCCCCACTCTTGGCTCCACACATGAACGTTGTTTAAATCCGATGATAGAGTTTTAAAGTCAGAGTGATCACTAATTTCACGATAGATGACAGCGTCGTCGGCAAATAGACGTATTTTACTGTCTAGCTATGCCATGTCTAGCTATGCTAAGTCCACAATTCTGACTCCTATTTTATACACTGAAATTATTTCTTTTGCTCAATTGTGAGCAACTTTCTGCTTCCCTTGGGTTGGTCACTCCATTTTTTGGACCCGTTGTGAAGGAAATTTTGTTCACTTTAATCATTCGTTTTTCACAAAAAATATAAAATAAATAGGACATAGCACATGCTATTTAAATAAGAAAAGAATAAAATTTACTAATTATAAATGAAACCCCGGCAGTAGAATTTAGTAGAGTAAATCACAAATACTATAATCATAATAACCGCTTAAATTATACAGCCACATGGAGCGTGCACTGAACTGTCAATTAGTTGAAATGAGTTTCTCTCTGTGCCACTCAGGAAGCCTGTCTCCAGAATCTCAAAGTAATGGCCCTCTCTCACCTTCTAATATTCAACAGTCATCACATTTGATACATCATATTTTCTCACACATCATATTTCTTGCTGACTTGAATGTAAACAACGTAGTTGGATTCATGAGTTTTCCCTAATGTGATATGGTTATCATTTCTCTGTCACATACATACATTCAGAAAATTGAGCTCCTGAAATGGCCCAACAATTCCGTTTAACGATAAGAGTTTTACTGTCTTTATTGAAAATATTTAAGTCCAGGTTTTTTTAAATTGATTTTTCCCTTAGTGCATACATTTATTTTACATGAAATGATTGAAAAAATAGAGAAAAGAGGTACATATTTCTGGAAAGTGATTCTGATGAAGGCATAATTTTAATCGTACTTGAGTGACTGATACTGAAGATGATTGGTGAGAAAACTCAAAGGTGTGGCTGCATATCCACTGAATCATTCATTTGCTGAAACAACAGTCATTACCCGAAACTATATTTGCTAGCCAAGCTGGAAAGTTGTGAAAAAGTCTTGGCCGAAACATTTGTCAGCAGGGTTACCTGTTAGCCAAGCTATCACTGTACAAACATATAAATTAGATATTTAAATTAGTCTTGTTTGTTAAATACCTTGGTCATTTCCTGAAAAAATGGAGCTTTATATTTTGATTCACATTTTTAGTGTTAAATTATATTTGAGTGAATTAAGGCATTGATTTTGTCTTCACATCTGTCACTTATACTTTTTATAATGATTTTTTTACAGGTATCCAAATGTTCTTATTTTAACCACCTCCAATCTGACAAATGCCATTGACTTAGCATTTGTAGATCGGGCCGATATCAAGCAGTATATTGGTCTCCCCTCTACTTTTGCAATTTACAAAATATATCACTCATGCATCAATGAACTTCTACGGGTAAGTGCTCTCTCTACCTGTTCAAATCCATTCATATGGCCTTGAAATGGTCTACAGGGTAGTATGTAGATATAGATACCACCTATTACATATACATAAAAGAAAAACCCATGAAAGAGTTATTATTGTTTATGTTGAAACAAACTATGTATGTACTTGAATTTTTGTTGATATTTTTTTTGCTCCTCAGGTTGGAATAATCACACCTCATGAAAAGATATTTCCAATGAGGTCACTACAGTTGGCAAAATTTGAGGAAAATGATGCCACTCGACTTAGTATTCAGCTATTGAATATTGCCAGGTGAGTCTATATTATGTAAGCCAGTAATGCCCTTGGTTGTCAGTACTTGCCATGAGCCCAGTGAGCTATTTTCAAAAATTTTCTTAATATGTATTAAATAATTCCATACTTAAATATGTATATATATCTATATATATATATACCTAGATGCAATCTGAACCCTTGTATCTTTCTGCTCTTGGTGGTAATACAGTTTGAGCTAAACATATGCTCATTTGTGAAATCAATATTTGCACTTACGCAAATATTGATTATTTATAAGACATTTTAATTTATTGCTAACCTTTAAACCTTGAGGTAATTAAGGTTGAGATATTTTTTAATGTTTGGAAATATTGGCGAAAAGTGGTTTGGTGACAAAATAAACTTAGCCTATTCATCACTTCTACTTATAGTCAAAATCAAATAAAAAAAGTTGAAGTCTCTCACTGTTTGCAATGGGGTTTTGTAATCATTTTGCACCCACAACATATGGTTCTTTCACTTGCATAAAGCTCATTCCGATTTTTTTAAACTTTTTTTTTATTTTTCGTGGGTCACATGTTCCACCTACAATAATGAAATTTTTACTGGCTGCTAAAAACAAATTGCAATTAAGGTGAAATAATTTTTCTTTTTTGATGATTCTATATTCTGTTTTTATTTTGCTATTTTTGGAAACAATAAAGTTTAAAGTTGTATAATTTTATAAAATCAACATTTATCATACATAAGTATGTATGTATATTATTAAATATTGCACTTTGCACTGTAACACAAAAATTTTATTTATATTTTTCTTTCAAAACATAAGATTTATCAGGCTGGAAAGCTCGTTAAAATATCTGGAAAATTGGTTCAGAATAAACAAATTATCCATTATCTCGTAAAAAACCAATTTCATACAATTCCATTAAAAGAGAGAAATGCCTCAGTTAGTTCTTCACCTAAATGAAAAACCAATTGAAAGTGTCTAGCATCAAGTTTTTAGGGTTACTAAGTGATGAGTCTCTAAATTGGAAGGTCCATATTAATCAGTTATGTCTTAAACTTGCACAATGTGGATATATTTTGAGAAATCTTACGAGCATTGTGGACTTAGAGGTGAGGAAAGTGGCTTATTTTGGTATATTCCACTCACATCTAACATATGGTATTATTTTCTGGGGATCATCTCCTGGATTTAAAAAAGTATATGTCATGCAAAAGAGAGGTACATATTAGGTATATTGCAAAAATACCAGCTTGGTAATCTATAAACCTTATTATTGAGAGTTGAAAATTCTAACTCTGCCATGTTTGTACATTTATACCTATGTCTATATACTAAGGATAACTGTGGTAAGGATAGCTCACTACTAATTCTCAAATACATTGGCACAATACTCGGCAAAGAGGGGACATGCAAATGTTTTGTCAGCATTATTTAAGAACAAATTGAAATATTTCTTGTAAGGATCAGTCGATTCCAATGTCGATTCTCGAATCCACTGATTCTCAGGCTTAGAATCGATATCAAGAATCGATCGCCTAAAGTTGATTCCAATTCCATCGATTCCAGGTAGATAAATATTTTAAACATAGACTATAAGCTAAGGATATACAGTAAAACCCCTAAATTACACTTTTCCAGGGACCCTAGAAAAAAAGTGTAAATTGTGGGAAAAGTAGAATTTTCACTTACATCCATGTTCTTTTACTGAAGTAAGCGTAAAAATAAGAAACACTGATAAACTGAAATAGAGCAGTGTCATAATTTATTCCTTGACCTAGCACTTTTCATTTATTTATATTTGATGAAAAAATACATTGACCTAGCACTTTTCATTTATTTATATTTGATGAAAAAATTCATTGAACATCTCAGACAAATCAAAAATTAAGAAAGGATGAAGATGGCTGGGTGATTTACATTAGATTTATTATTAGCAAACATTGAAACTATCTAATGAATATAGCATGTTATTTTTAGAAATATGATATTTTCAACTGCTTGGACTTCCTCTGCCTATTAATAATGTTTTGCACTTTATTTTCAATTTTCTCCAGTTCCTCAAGCATTTGCTCACAGCAGTCACTACCTACTAAGTAATTTCCTAGAGTTTGAACAGCACACACTGTCACTACATTTACCAATCGATCTCAGATCGATCTGACTGGCTCAGCTCGGTATGGTAAACGGAGCGAGCTAGCGAGATCGATCTGAGAAGCGAGCCGAGTCAGCCCGCTTTCCCTAACCGGTCTGAGATCTCAGATCGATCCGAAGAGGCCGGAGCGTGGCGCTCATCATTCTTCTTTTGGTTGCCGATAGTAAACAAAATATAATCGATATCATCTACGGCGTGACTTGTTGCAAGAAGGGAAAGGAGAGAAGTGTGCGGCTGAAATATGCAAGAAATCTCAAAATAATTCAAACTACGGAAATCGATAGTTCATTATCGATATTTTCAGACCGTGTTGGTAAACCAGGCAATCTGAGTCAGCTCCCTGCTGAACTTTCAGATCGGTCTGAACTCAGACCGATCTGAGATTGATTGGTAAACGTAGTGTGTGTCTTGCCTATCATAGTTATAGCTCGGGAATCAAGGCAGTGCAAATGATCTCAGTTGTCCACCACGAGTTCTTTAATTTTTCATCATATCCGGTTAATAATCCATTTTCATTCTTCATAGTTTCTACTTAGGTAAAAAATTAATAAAAATTAATAAAATTAAGAGGCAGTTGCCATATTTTTTTGCATGCTTATAAAAATCCAGGCCAGCCAAAACTCAGAGACAGAAGAAATTTACCAGGGGTACAGACGAAGTGAAAGTGGTTGCCTACATTCAGGAGCAACTCAGTAAACTGTTGGGCCATTTGCCTCAATGGAAAAATGTCTCAAAAATTTCATTGCTAACTTAAAAGTATGTAAAAATAATATCAATAGGCAAGGTACAAAAGTGGACCTCCCACCTCCTCCTGGTGTACCTGGTAACAGCTTATCCAGCTAATGGTGGTTCCTTCTGATACTTGTGGGGCTAACCACCCCACACTCCTAAAATACCTGGAATGCTACCCATAACTAGCCCCTCTCGGATGGGGGCCCTTTTAGGGTGTGGTGTGCCAATGATAAGACACCTGAGAAGAGAGTTCATTTGGAGTGTGCCGAAGCCCTCAGTGGCAAACTCCTTGCATACTATGCTGTCAGGGAACTTGATCGCAAGGGGAACATGGCAAAGATGCACTGTTTATGGCGTGAGATGCATCCAGAACACCGTCATCTGTCACAGCAGAATTTGCATGACAGTACCAACCACCCCCAAAAAAGGGAAATCCTCACTAATCACAGAGTCAAGATTTTCAATCATGTGAGCCCCTTACTGTTCCAAGTCTACCCCTTTCCCAAAATATCTGTAATCTCCCTACTTTCGATCAGGCCTAGCCTTTTTAACATTTCCATACTGTGCTGCTATGTGTTACACATTTTTTTAAAAGTACTTATGGCCTATATTTTAAGTTAATTTTGAGGAAAACCCAATAAAATGCATAAAGTACATGTATACTTCATGACTGGAATACTATGCAATGTTTTTATTCCCTGGCTTAGTAGTGAATGTTACTTTTTTTCAATTTAAGGGCCAGTGAGGGTATGAGTGGAAGAACATTACGAAAGATACCCTTCTTAGCACATGCAAATTTCATTCAGTCTCCAGTAGCAACCTTGGAGGACTTCATGAAAGCAATGGAAAAAGCTGTTGTTAAGCAAAAATTAGACTGTGAAGAATTTGATAGAGGTGCTAGTTAACAATTTTATGATAATGTATTTTCTGTAATGAATATGATAAATGAATTCTGTAAATAATGCTTATATAAATTAAAACACTAACCAATTTACTGCTGTTTGAATATCAAAGCATAATAATGCAGTTTCCCATATCTATTCTCTTTTTCTAGGTGAGTAGCTGTAAGTCTTCTTCTTCTACAGATGTAAAGTTTGATATAAATGGCCAGTGCTGCGTAGGCTCTCCCTACTGAGTGTTTATTTATTTAAAAAAGTGAAACCAAACAGCCTATTAGGCCGTAACGCCAGCCTATTGAAACACAACAACCATGAACGAACACAAACAACCTGGTAGTGAAAATTCGACCCAGGCAGGACCTGATCCCACTACCCTATGGTTGGCAGTCCAGAACTCCACCCTGCAATCACTAAAGCGAATGATACTTATGTGAGTTTAACTGTATTGGCCTGAATATAAAACAGCACTGAATATAAGGCAGGTTGGATTTTGAGCGGTCATAAATTTGTGTGCATAGAAAGGATGAAAGAAGCATGCACAGTGTTTGCTATAAAGATTTTCATGCATTTTATTACAAAATTTATGAGAACAATGCTTCAATCAGTGAGCTAGATATGCTTAGATAAAGTGTAACCATACTTACTGCAATCAAGTTTTGTCATTAAAGCAACTTTTACTGATATTGTCGTCCAATGTGTACAGGGATTATAATACAGTTGAGCAACCTTAATCCGGCACCGTCGGGACTCAAGCGATACCGGATTAGGGATTTTGCCAGACTACGGGTGCTGTGGAGTATACTATTGGGTCCGTGATGTTTTTTATGAGGGAATTCGATAAATTATAGAAAAATCAATGAAATTTGAATAAATTCCGTAACATATAATTTGAAAAAAAATAAAAGAAATAAACTTTCTAAATTCACAAACATAAAATCAGTCAACCGGTAGTATCGCAAAATGGCAGAGTGAAAAGAATGCGTAGAAAATATAAACATATTCCTGCACATCAAACTATAATGTTATTAATTGAGAAATAATATAAATAAATAACAATTTTTCATTGCTTTCAATGTTCCTTGCAATCCTTATGCCACTGTGTTTAATACGATATTGTCATCTGATCTGCTGTCATCTATTGCGAAATTAGTGATCACTCTTGAGCTGTCTACGCCACGCCGTCAGCGCTCGCTGCTACTGGTGCTTCTATCTGTGCGGTTGTCCGTCGATGCATCGGGAGCGGTTGAGGAGGAAGCCTTGGAGAAAGATTCTTGTCAGTCCTTGGTTGCTTTTTTGAACATATCCACAATCTATCAAATTCTATAAAATATTTTAGCCCGCTCCTTTAACATTTGGCCTATAATACTGAGCCCTTCACTTCGACGCAGTCAAAACCACTGAATAAGTACACGATCTAAAATGGCACTAGACCCTTCTTTTATGGTTTTTCTTATCATCATCCCATTCTTAGTGTCACTTTCACAGAAAAATTTGAGGATCTTCTCTTTCTGCTTCTTATTGTCATAGATTATCGAAGATCCAACGGAGTACATACCATACGTACTGGGGCTTCACTGATGTACTGAAAACAAGTTTTTTCAACAATTCCGCTTTTTCTGCGATAGTTAATGGTCTGTGCTTTTGCTTCGCCCCCTTGCTGCTGCTATAACTGCTTACGTTAGACATAATTATGTATAAAACTATGCAGATGACATTTTTACTTCGAGTTGCAACGAAGTATAAATCATTAGTAAAATCTTCTCGGGTTTGCCACCGGGTAAGACTTTTAAAGGCCAACGTTTCGACGAGTGACTCCCTCATCGCCATCAGGGCTGAGACTGATTGCCGAGTTGGTCCATGCCAGGGTTTTATAGCTGGCCAAGGGCGGTTGAAAACCCATTGTTGACCGGCTCGTTCAAGGCAGTTTGAATTTGAATTTAACCGCGACCGTTTAATTTTATTGAGTAGCGGTCTCCATATTTAGCTGATGTACTGCCCAGAGTCTCAATTTAACTTCTTCTCCTCCATACTTATCTCGATAGCCTCTTTCATCAAATGATCCCAGTATACATTTGAATGGCAAAGGATTTTGGTGCCGTTAAATTGATGGAGTGCGCATTATCTAGACTATGCCCTGCCAGGACCGTTTTTTCGGGTTGAAATAGTCTTATATGCCTCTTGTGTTCCTTAATTATGGTTTCCACCGTGTGTGCAGTGTCTCCAATGTATGCGAGGCCACACTCACAAGGTATGCTATACACTCCTGGCACTCTGAGGCAGAGGTTGTCCTTTACTCTTTCGAGGTGATCTCGAATTTTCCCTGGAGGTCAATGGATCGCCTGAATGTTGTATTTTTGTAAAATTCTTCCTATTTTTCCCGAGATAGTGGAGATATAGGGTATGCAGGCTCTTCCCAATGGCTTTTCATGATCTTTTTTCGGCCGTATACTTATTCCAACGGTTCTTTTCAAGGCCAAGTGAAAATCTCTGTCATTATATCCATTGCGTTTGAACATAGTTTTCAGATGTTCCAATTCAGAGGGAAGACTTTCTCCATCTTTAAAAATGCAGAACGTCATTATATCCATTGCATCTTTAAAAATGAAAAATTGGCATCAGTGTGGTCCCAATCAGGGCTTAATTTTTAAGTTTATAAGTACTGGAACTCTGAAGCACCTGGGGTCAGGGGGTATTGAATACCCCCTACCCGAGGGTTGATTGAGTTATAAGGCGAGAAAAGTTTCCAGAGCTCCGCTCCAGTGTTGCAACAAGTACTGAAGCAGTTATCCAGACTGCTCTAGTTGAAATTAAGCCATACTCCCAATATACATACATGCAATACTTCCAGTATACCAAATGTTTTCTCCAGGTTGACAGCAAATAAATGTGAGCTGGTCATTTTAGATCCTCTTCTCTGAGGTCACTGGTATAAAACGGCTTCTGTCGTTCCCCTACTTTCTCCTGAGGCCAAACTGGTTTCATCCAGGAATTCAGTTCGTACTCCTGCATGCCAGTGACTGTGGGAACTTCATCAAATTGATCTCAATATAGGCAGTGGCATATCTAGAGTTTGGCTCTTTAGGGGAGGGAATGTTTTATAGCCTCTGGGCCCAGCCTAATGGGGTCTGGGAAATTAGAACAACAAAACTGCATTTTCTAGCCCTTTTCAAAGGAAAACCACGAGATAATGCTTACACATTGAAACCCAGGATATGACTTTTAAATGTGTGTGTGGTTTGTCAAAGTTACCATTAAATTCTCATTTCAAAATATGTATTTAAAGATACATGCATAGCATGCTAATTTTTTATGTATTAATGTTGATACCCTTAACAGTTACTTCTGAGGGTGGGAGATCCAATCCTGTTCGCTCCCCCATTAATATAGGGTATCTCTTTTCCATCTTCAGTTAGTTCATCCTCCGGAGCCCTGCAATTAAATGCTTTTCACTTAATTATCCTTTAATCTTATGACAATTTATTGCTCATTGGTGGCTCAAGTGTCAATAGATAACATTTTTCAGTTGTTGAGCCAACTTTGGCTCAATAACTGACATGTGGAGGGAATTCGAATGGATTCCATGTTACTTTTCCATCATCGTTGAAGTGGAAATTTCTCAATGGAATCCATAGATGTTCCATGTTGATTCCATTATGCTATCCATAGTTTTTCCACCATGAATTCCATGAACGTGTGCTGTCTGGGACTAAGCTCCATTTTTAGCTTACTTGACCACTCTAAAGCCTGCATTATATTAGTGAAATGTTGGTTGAAATGTTTTTCTTGCCATTTTCATTAATTTAAGTTTGAAGTGACGGCATAAACATTGCAACTTGCCACAATTATTATGAGGGAAAAATGTTAATGGAGATAGTCAATGGACAAATTCCCTCCCTGCATAACAAAAAGAATAAAGAGGAGGGGGGAATAGAATACTATGGAGGATGGGTCTCGAGTAGGCCTTCGGATATAGCAGATAATAGAAAATATTATTCTTGGCAAGCATAATTAATGATTACTGCAAAACCGAAGAGAACAAGACACCCCATCAACATGCATTTCACTTTTAGTCCTTAACCTATTTTAATTCTTTCCCTTCTTCATGAATAGTATCCTGACACCCCTAGTGTTGTCCACAGGGTAGTATGTAGTCTCAAAGAACATGTGAATAGTTACAACTTATGACAAATAATTTTGCTATCTTGTTTTATCTGTGATTATCACAGGGGTTGTATTACTTACAGATATCTATATTAATATTGGTCTGAGCCCTTTTTTATGCAGTGAAAATGTGTTGGCAAATCATCAATGCAAAAGTTAGAAGAAGTTCAAAAACATATGTTCAATTTTTGCCACCTGACTTATATTGTAGCAGTTCTGGATTAACCAAGGAGATAAGAGGACAAACTTGTTCAGAAACAATTTTGGAGAATGGGGGTTTAAATTGCGATAGTTTCTTCTTTTATCAAAATAAAGGTATTCCCATCAAATTCCACCTTTTTCTCTCGTAACTCCTCAGGATTAAATCCAGTTTCTTTCTGACTCTGAAGGCAGCAGGTTTGGCCTCGAAGATGTGCAGTTTTTACCATTGAAAGAGCTACATGTAGCCTTCATGATTCAGCCTTTGCACCATCTGGCCTTTTATTTGATGATTAAAAAGGAAATCACTTTCCCTCACCCTCTCAACAGGGACTAGGTGCCTCTTTCCTCCACTCCTCTTCAGAGATTTGTCTGTACATAATTTTTTTCTATGCTCTGACAGTATATCAGATAATTGTGTAACATATTTGTCCTGAAAAATGACAGGGCTTGAAGGTAAAGAAAATATGAATAAGAGAAAAGCATTTCCTCCAAATCTGGGAGGTCATCAACTCCTGCCTGAAGTGGCATGAAATGACCCATATTTGATTGAAATTAATTTTCCCCATTCTCAGAGAATCCACGACACAGCATGAATTTATATTTATTTTATGCAATACAATTTACGAGCAATTCATGTTATATTCATCATCATCAGTAGTCATTAATCCAAAGATTGGTTTTCAACAGCTCTCCACTCCACTCTCTGCCAGCCAACCACTTCATTTCTACATGATTATTCACTTTGACATCCTTCATGATTTGATTGATTTATTCCATTTTTGGTCTTCCTCTGTAATTATTCCCATTTATTACCCTTTCCGATAGGTTGTTGAGTCAGAAAATGCACCCAATAAGTTTCTCTGTCCTTCTTTGCTGAGTTTCAATATGCTGCTTTTCTCTCTAACTCTTTGGAGGACTTCTTATTCATTTGTGTCTCTCTCTGTCCACTTAATCTTCATCATTCTTCAGTAACACATCTCCACTGCTTCCAATCTCTTTTTCTCTTCATTTGCTATTGTCTAGACTTCACTGCCTAAGTGTTTGCCGTGCCCAGAGTGAAAACCATATTTTTTTATTTAAAATGTCGCTCTCTATAAGTTTTTATCCATACTCCATTTCTTTACAAAAAAATAAATGTTTCAAAATAATGCATGCATGGTTTCCTTATTTTTGACTCTCAAAAATGAATTCTGTATGTATCTTATAGTTCAGATTTGAATTTAAATAATTTTATTTTTTTAAATCAGGTGATTTAAATAGGATTTAAATCAATGTGATTTTAATCAACCCTGATATGATGTATGTGTTATTTAAACTTGTAATGCATGTTCAAAATAAAATCTGGCCAGCAAGGCCAGCAGCGGGAATTTTAATCTGTATCCCAGACAGCACAGCCGCTGGTATACAAATGGTAAATCTCTTGTACAGTTACGAATTGTATAATTTTTGGAAAAAAATTTGTTTTACAAATGTATTCCAGCATCTTTCGAACAAATCATTGGTAATACTATTGTAATACGGCATCAAAATACCAGGAATATACAATTTGTAAACCCATTGTATTACAATTGTAAGGCCGAAAATAATACAAGGCTTCGTGCGCATTAGAAGTTTATGTACTTCTTTTGTCCAGCATAATGCGTACTGCGTATGATACGTATGTATTACCTTTGTTATGTGTAATCCAAGAATACTAGGTATAATCTTTGCTGTGGACGCTTTATCACGAGCTACTATCGCCAAATCATGGTAAAATCAAGATATTTTGCCATTAATTGCCATTCAACTTCTAAACATTCATCGCATGCTGGCCTGTGGATCATCCTTCGACCGAAAATTTGGCATAAATGGGAAGCTTGCAAACAATTCGGAGATCGAGTAAACACTACATTGATAGCTTAGATATACCATGCAGGTAATACGAAAGAGATTCTGTTTTGTAAAACTATTGTAATTTGGCTCTGTATTACCACCATATTTCAGTTTGTAAAACGATTGTAATTAGGCTCTGTAATACAAAGTTATTACCGGAAATTTTACGATTGTAATACAATTGGATAACTTTCGTCTTCATTCAAATGTAAACAAACGTATGTTTTATGGAAATAATCTAGTTTGTTCTCATTAATATTGACTTTGTAGTCATCCTATGTGGCAACATAGGTTTCAAGTAATTAAAGCCTTGTAACGGTTTTCGTATAATTGGATGGTATTTCCTCGAAATATAACGGCATTGACATTTAAAAATTAGTTCTCGAAGTCACTTTGACGCACGGAAATGGCCACATATATAAGACTTTCTGGGAATGCAACTTTCAATTGCGAGTAAACATCGATAGGCGTTATATATGTCGAGACATGCGAAGTTAGTTAGGTAGGCACTAGGTAGAAATAATGCACATCGCATATTGTCAGTGAAATTCTGATAGTGCGGAAATATTAATTTAACTAAGTATATGATAGTTTTATTTTGGTATCCAGGAAAGAAAATTATTTCGATGGTTACAGTTTTGCCTCCATAAATAAAAATTTCATTGCCAAAGACACAGGAATTTTCTAGATTGATGATCAGCGTTTTGAAGTAGGGCCAAATTTTAACATACAGACCAGTTCCATTCCAGTTACAGACCAAGAAATTAGCAAGTGGGTAGTTACGAAAGAAATTCGTCATTTTGTAAAACTATTGTAATTTGGCTTTGTAATACCATCGTTATACAATTTGTAAAACAATTGTAATTTAGCTCTGTAATACTCCTAGTAATACAATTGTATTAGCGGACATTTGACACAGTATTACGATTGTAATACAATTGGAATACGAATACCCCATTTTTGTAATACGATTGTAAAATGACTGTAATACAGTAATATTTCCAAGTTTGTGCTGTCTGGGATGATAAAGGTTAAGTATGGTTTTACACATAATCAGGATCAAAATACCAGCAAGTAATCCATATGCTGTTGAACATAATCAATGCAAGTTTTTACGTAATGTTGCATATAAGCTACAAATTCCAAGAGACCCTTTTACTTATCATGGACTGAAAGGTGAATTAAACATGGTTACTCTAGAAAA